>CM023481.1:354856093-356264454 GCA_013339685.2 Hyalomma asiaticum | reverse complement strand
TAGTGGAGCTTAAGGAAAGAAATCAACGCCACATTATGATCTGGTCGTGGGAAATATCAAGGTGCTCGAGGCCCTAACGATCCGAAGCCTCGATGTGAAGAGGCGAGGAGTGAAGCTGATCGGGAAACACCAGCAGCTGGTGGGCTCGAGCTCAATTCCAAAGGGATCCTGTCGAGCGTTCTGCAATGCCGGACTCCGAGAAGAATTCCGCACGAGCTTCATTCGAAGCAAAGGAGCCTCGCGAACGGCGAGAGGCTGCCGTACCCGTAACACCGCGCATTGAAGTACAGTCAGATGGGGTGCGCGCTAACAGCGCAACTTTTGATGCAAGTTCGGAAAATGGGAATAAAGCACTGCGCGAGGAAACTCCGAAGATCGACAGACATGAGAAGGAGTGCAAATCGCATCCGAGCCAGCACAGCATTGCGAAGAAGTGCATGAGGTGCGTTCACCAACAGCTAACGCCAAGATTCACCCGCAAGAAAAGAAAAAGAACAAATCGCGGCGTAAACGAAGGGCAGTCTCGAGATCCCAAATCTAGGTGTCCATTAGCAGGATGAAGCTGCATGTGTTGTGATTATTCATGTTGAGTGAACAATGTTTTCGTGTATCGTTGTGTATGTTACATTGGAATATTTAGTAAACTGAGAAAATTCATGTATTGAGTTATTGTATTACGCGTGTGTACGCGATGAGTTGTGAAGCTTTCAGGCGGTGTACTTTTATGTGACGTGTGTGCGCGATTCATTGCGAAAGTGTCGCGGCGTGCCGTGCGTGGACTTATGCGTTATTGATTTTCAGAGGGTCTTGTGGAACTTTGTGCCGTTTATTTTTGTGCGTGCACTGTTTTGTGTGTTTTTGAATATTATTTCATAACATTCTTAAAGTGGGAGGGCAGTGTCACGAAAAAGTGCCTATTTCGACGAGAAACCCGGCGTCGAACTAGTGGAAAGGCCCAAAACAACCCAAGAAAAGCGGCACGAAAAGCGGCGCCCAAAGTCACGCCGCGTCTCCAAAAGGGAGAATATTGTGGAACCTTTCTTATCGCGTCGAGCGCGCGCGCGGGACAGACGTAAGGAGAGAGAGGAGGCGAGAGTACACACGACGCTCCTCGCGCAGTGAGAGAGAGAAAGAGGCGCCGCCCCAACGGAGAAGGACCTAGAATGGGCGAGAGGGTCCCCAACTTTGTGTGTGCTTTGAGTCACGTGGGCCCCGCCGATGGACGAAAGAAAACTAGGAGCGGCGTCACGTGACTTCGCTAGCCTCGGCAAGCCACCCTCCTCTGTCGCCGCTTCGAGGACCTCATAGAGATACTATACTGACTCTAGAGGCAAAGCTGGGCCGCGGAGGGGGGGTCCCTCCCGGGGGCCACTCTTGCAATTGTGTCAATGTGGCCAGCGTAAGTATTACTGAAAGTGCTAAAAACAAGTGTAGGTCGTTTTATGCCGATTTCTTTAAAAAATTACGTCCGCATCTTCCCACGGGGGGAACTCGAGTAAATTCGTCGCAGAGTGGTGGGGGTATCGCGTGAATGTTGCTTAATTGGGTATGGTTTGGGAATGCTTAATTGTTATTTCGTCGTTTATTATCCTTGAGCAAAGCGTCAAGCGAAGCCAAGTAAAGACGCCCTTGACTGAATTCCGAACGCGCGCTCCGCCGCTTATATACACACCGCCCGCGTTCGAGGGAGAGGAGTACGGGGGAGAGGTCCGCACCTCCACTGCGCATGCTCGGCTTGCTGAACGCCCGCCTGGAGCGACAGTTTTGCGGGTGTCTTCCTGGGCCAGCACGAGACGAGCCGAGCATGCGCAGTGGGGGTGTGGACGGCGCCGCCGACGCCGAAGCGCGACATCGTGCGACTAAGAAATGCTCCGCATTTAAAACGAATAATCTTGGGAGATTAAGTCTGAATATTAAGCACGAAAATAATATTGATCTCAGCAATTACATGGCTGCGCTAAGGTTTTGCATTCAGTGAACAACACGTCGGCGAAAAATTTAACTGGACGCCCCTTTGGGGTCGCTCAGAATAGCTTGCCGAGATTAATGCAAGACACGCAACTGCCCATCACAGATTTAGCACCAACCTGCAACGCCATCAACGCCAAATGAACGATTCACGTGAGCTCGACACAATTCGCAACTCCAGAAAAGGTGGTTCATCTGGCAACATTGCTGAGAAAAACAAAGATGGCTTCCATATCCAGGGTCGAAGCTTCTAAATGAAGGCCGTTGATCCGTGACGTCACCAGGTCATGTGACCCAAAACCTAGGGACAGGGTTGCATAGGGATTTTCTCGCGGCGAGAGCCACGGGGAATCTTCCATAAACGTGTTCCGTGCCTCTGCGGCTCTAGAATTCTCCGATGTCGATCGTCGCCGGCACCGATGGCCACCGTTCGCACGCCGACCGATGTGATCAGCGTTTTGGCGCGTGATGTTGAACGCGGTGAGTCGCCGGCGCATCTGTCTGTCTACGTCATTACGGCGATTCCAGTCGCGCGTATACTCACCCGTAGCGACTTCGCAGGCTTCGAGAATGAAGTTCTTGGAGGTGTGCCACATTCCAAAACATGCAAGTATGGTCTCTCTTACTTTTAGCTTTGACCTGTACAATTTATGTCGCGTGTAACAGTCAGAGATGCTAGGTTTCCACGCATATCGGATAGCGTGTGGATATCCATGCTGCCGTTTTACTACGAAGATTGATTCTGATCGTGAACTATGGCGGCAACAGTCGCTCCTCACGGATTTCCACTTGCCGGGATCTGATCAGTAGATGAATACTACCGCATAGCAAGGTATTGCAGAGAAATTGAAAAGCAGATAAAGAAGGCATGTCTTCCACTTCTGGGGAAAACTACGTAAGGATAGAGCACATGTGAGCTACTCGAGGCAAGAAAACACACGCGTGTGTTAGCGATTCGTCGATCGTACTTGCTGCTTGTCAGATGCCATCTCTAAGAATAAGATTGTGACAGCAGTGTTATTTTGATTTGAATGGCCAATATTGGCCATTCATATGACTATAGCATACCACTTCCATTTTCATTGTATGTTATTTTCACTCTGCATTTGTGGAAGTTAGTGTAAATCATGAATATATACATGTGTCACTTTCACTTGTTTCCACGGCAAATTAAATGCAGATAGCAGCCAACAGCTCCGCATTTAGAGCTAAAATATCTGTTACAAGCATGACTGCTGACCAAAATTTAATAATAATTTGTTGTTTACAATTGATCGTTTTTGAGGACTGTTACTAAACAAGTGCAATTAATGGGAGAGTTAGGGTATCAACTAAATTTTTCTTGTGATATCGATTTGTACTTCATAGGGCTGCTGATACTACAACAGGAATCTACTGCCAAAGACGTGTGTGCAAACGCTTTGTGCCATCTGCACCTACAAGAGCAGCTGACCACAAGTGCTGTGGTTACATCACTTGCTCAGGAGGCTACATAAGGATCACCTCAGCCGACCTGTCATCCAATTGGAAGTGTCACGCTGTACAGGCACCTAGCCATTGCCCATGCTGTTGATTTGTGCTTCACAGGTGAAAGCATCCGTGTCTAGGTGTTTGTATCTACTGTGTGTTATTTGCCACCGCCGACTGGGTGTTTGCATGTATTATCATTTTTGTTACACCATGCTTAATTCTACCAACATTTTACAAGCCATTGAGGATTCCACGTGCAAAACACACACCTAAATACAGACAGTTCATCAGAGCATGCTCCTGTAACATTGACGATAACTTTAAAAATGCTCTAGCATAACTGCAAACCTTGACTGCTCAGGTCTAGAGGACAAAGGAGGACTGCACTGCTTTAAGGCAGGGAAATAAGGGCCTAACTGAAGTGCAAGCTCAAGCTGAAAGCCAGATGAATGAGCGAATAGGAGGGCCCGTCAATCACTTTCAAGGACACAGCTGGTGAGATGGACTTGCAGATTGCTCAGGTCTCCTGTGTTCGTTTGACCTATGAGACGCTGACATCACGCAATGCTGCACAAAAAGAAAATTATTTATGGTGCTTTCCATTAAATACGTAAGCTTCTTGATCCAATATTCTATGTTTGCTTGTGTTAAAGAACAGGCTGAGGAGGTTTTTGCACAACCTTCAACCATATGACTGCGTTCATTTTATGATTACCTAGTGAAATGCTGTTGAGTCCTTCTTAGAGCTTTCTTCTCCACAAGATATGCAGTGGCTGGAAATGCTTAGCTAGCTCTTCATAAGAGCTCCATATTGTTACGTGCTATTCCGTGCTGTTAGCGGTGCATCCTGCCAAGCCTGGAGGAATGCACCAAGAAGATGAAGACGACGATCAGAGCAGCGCTCGTGCTGATGCTCTGCCATCTTGTCTGCTGCTCTTTCCTTGTGTAAATATAATTTCTACACTCCTCTGGTTATTCTTATATTATTAATTATATAGGTGTTGGAATGCAAAATGCATCTTTTTCTTCTCCAAAACACTGTAGAATGTCAATTTAGCTGTTACAAGGTGCTTCCAAATTCCAAATAACCTGCTCTAAAGTGCTCCAAAATGAAATTTCTGCTGCTTCAAAAAATGCTCCAAATCAGATTGCTTGGTAGCATCACCAAGATCCTCTTAATCGGAAAAAATAGTTGGGTGGTCAGATGCAGTGTAATGCTTTCACATAAGCATACTGTGAAAACTGTAGCAAAAGCGAAGCTGTGCTGCTATCGTTGATCATGGAATAACTGGTAACGGTATCAAGTTAACTCTCACTGTCACTTACACGTGGCAGCGGGCTAAGTGCAAGAGCGTGTCTGCTTTTCATTTCTCTGCATCTCGAGACAAGAGACAGACGGAGGCTCTTTCTTTGGTTCTTTGTTCCTTACTTTCTTTCCCTCTGTGTTGCCCTTTGAATCATCACTATCATGCAAGTAATGGGCTTGTATTTGTGTCTATATTATCTTTATCGTAGTCACAGTAATGTAGCATTAGGCTGACCCAGCTGAGTCTAACAAGCAATTTCCTCACTTAGTGCTTCACACAACACAGATTCCCACAATGCGTGGGATCTGCAGGATTTTTTTGTTCTAAGTTAATCAGGGTATAGTTCAATGAGGTATGTGTAGTAGTGAGTGTAAATTATAAAAGCATGTTACATTTCAGATTAACTGTACCTAGCCAGTATAAGCTCATATAACCCACCTTAAAACAAAAAGGTCTGTTAAATCAGGGTATAGGTAATATACATACATCGCCATTAAGTGTGGCTTCACAATAGTGTGCATATCCCCTGCAAGAGGTGTTTCGCGTTATAGCGTAGCCAATGTAAGCTCATATAACCCACGCTAAGACTCAAGAAATGTTCACTTGGGGTACAGGTAATTTGCATACTTTTACATTGAGTGTACCTTCACGGCAGTGTGCATTCCCCACGTAAGGGCTGTTTCATGGCGTAGTGACCCTATGCTGCTACAAAACCACTTTTACAGGTTACTTACATGTGGAAAAGAGTCTGTACTTTTCAATTACGTGAAAATTTCCGAAATTCTGGTAGACCATGTGATGCATTCACGGCTCAATTACACTTCGTTGCCCTACACAATGATTACAGGCATCTCACCTACATGAAAGCTGCACCTGCAGGTTTGACAAAGCCATACCGCAGTTCAGTACTTTACTATTCCTCCCTTAATATTTTAAATGAGTATTGGAAAATCCTCGCATATCTTGTAGGCAGTCTCATCCCATTTGCCACAAAAGGGTAATTTTAGAAATTAATGTGATGAACTTGTAGCTGAGATAGCAGGTAACTTATCTTTTTGGCCTTGTAAAAGAGCATGCCTGTATTGTACACCTCATGAATCCAACAGACATTGAGGCGAAGGAAGGCATAGGGGAAACTATTTGTAGGTTTTGCCTGTACTGTAGAAATTAAGACATAAATATAAAGGAATTAAAATGGACGAAATTCATCAGCAGCCAACCCATGTTGAGGTGGTCATGTGCTACGTGATACCGTTTGGCAGAAAAGTGTTCCACACTTGCCACCATGGCTATAAGTGTGGAACCCATGAATAAATGTACAGAAATACCCAATATAGGGTACGAGGGAATTCCCGCCATTGTAGCTCATTTGGTAGAGCATGGCACACATTATGTACAGGTCAGAGGTTCGGTCCCTGCATGTATGTTTTTTCGTCCACCTCAGGCAATTCCTTTCATCATCATCATCAGCCTATCTTATGTCCACTGCAGGATGAAGGCCTCTCCCAACACTTGCCATCCTTGCTTGTCCTGCGCGAGCTGATTCCATTCGATGCCTGCGAATTTCTTAATTTCGTCCCCCCATCTTACTCTCTGCCGCCCATGGCTCCGCTTACCCTCCCTTGGTATCCGTTCCGTCGTTCTAAATGTCCATCGATTATCTAGCCTTCTCATCACGTGCCCTGCACATCTCCATTTCTTCTTCTTAGTATCGTTCATGATGTCAGCGATCCCCCGTCCGTTCTCTGACCCACTCGGCTGTCTTCCTATCTCTTAGAGTAACACCTATCATTTTTCGTTCCATCGCCTGCTGTGTGGTTCTTAAATTCCTCTCTAGTTTCTTAAATTCCTCTCTAGCTTCTTCGTAAATCTCCAAGATTCCGCCCCTTAAGTCAGTACTGGCAAGATGCAGTAGTTATATAGTTTCCGCTTGAGTGATGGTGGTAGGTTTCCGTTCATGAGTTGGGAATGTCTCCCGTACGCGTGCCATCCCATGTTTATTCTACGGTGGATTTCTTTTATATGGGCGGGTGTTCCTGTCAGTAGCTGTTCTAGATATAGGTATTCTGTGACTTCTGATGTCTCGTTTTCGATCCTGAAGACACATCTTTCCGCCGTGCCACTTAGCATTATCTTCGTTTTCTGCATGTGCTTCCTTAATCCTACCTTAGCGCTTTCTCGGTTTAAGTCTTCAATCATCTTTTGCAGTTTGTCGCCATCATTGCTAAAGAGTACTATGTCGTCTGCAAATCGTAAGTCACTCAGATATTCACCGTTAATCCTTAGCTCTTTCTCGTCCCAGTCTAGGCTTTTGAAGATTTCTTCTAAACATGCAGTAAATAGCACTGGAGATTTTATCTCCTTGTCTGACACCTTTCTGTATTGTGATTTTCCTGCTTTTCCTAAGGAGGAATAGGGTGGCTGTGGAATCTTTGCAGATGTTGGCTATTGTGTTTACGTAGCTATCACATATTCCTTGATGGTATAATGCTGCCAGAAATGCTGGTATCTCTACCGAGTCGAAATCTGTATAGAAGGGTTTGTTGTATTCAGCGGATTTCTCGATTACTTGATTGATCGCACGTAAGTGGTCTATGGTGGAGTGTTCTTTTCTTAACCCTGCTTGCTCTCTTGGTTGATTAAATTCGTGTGGCCCTTATTCTGTTTGAGATAACCTTTCAATATTTTGTAAAATGCTGAGAGTAGACTGATCGGCCTGTAGTTTCTGAAGTCTAACATCTCCAGTCTTATGTAATAGGAGCATGTTTGCATTTGTCCAGCTGACTGACACACTTGGAGTTTTGAAGCATAGTGTGTATAGTGTCGCAAGCTTTCTAGTTAGGTATCCTCCATCTTTGATCAAGTCGGCAGTTATGCCATCTTCTCCAGCCGCTTTTCCGCGGGACATGCCCTGAATTGCTTTCCTAACCTCGTCAAGCAGTGACGCATGGAATTTTGGAGTCCTGCTCGACATTTAATACTCTCATGGTGGGGAGACTCGTATTTGAGCTGTATAGTTCGGAACAGAAATCCTCGGCCACCTTGGCTATATCACTGAAGTTAGCAAATGTTCTTTCCCGCGCAAAGCTTCCTTTTAGTTGTTTTGATGCTGACTCCTCTTCTGACGGCTGCTTCTATTTCTTTCACGTTGTGGTTACGTATGTCCCTGACTTTACTTTTATTGATGAGGTTATACAGCTCAGCGAATTCTATCTTCTCTTAAGTTAGTTATTCTCATTTGTTGGCATTGTTTGATTAAATTTTTAGTAGATTCAGAGAGCTTACTCACATCTTGTATCAATGCTTTGCCCCCTACTTCAATTGCTGCTTTGGGGATCAGCTTAGTAATATCTTCGTTCATCTTCTCTATATCCCAATTTTCTTCCTCTCCTAGAGCCTCACACTTGTTCTTAAGGGCAATTCTAAATTCTTCTGTTTTCGCCCTTACGCCATCGAGGGTGGCCTGTTTCCACGTGATTAACTTTGTCCTTGCTGGCTTTAGATTGAGGGTTATCTTCGCCCTTACTATTCTGTGGTCACAAATTTCTACATTATTAACTACTTCCGTGTCTTGTACTATATACCTGGATCACTGCACATTGCGAAAGCTATTTTGTTTTTCGTTTCTCTGTTGGGGCTTTTTCATGTCCACTTCCTTTTCTTGCATTTCTTAAAGTATTCATTACACGGAGGCGATTTCTTTCTGTGAATTCCACTAGAATCTCTCCTCTGCTATTCCTATCTCCTCCGTAGTTCCCGACTGCCTGTTCTCCTCTTAGTTTCTTTCCTATTTTCGCATTGAAGTCCCCCATAACAATCGTATATTGGGTGTGTGCCTTGTTCATTGCTGTTTCTACAGCCTCGTCATTGTGGCTGGTCGTTGGTGCGTAACCTTGTATTGGTTTTAGTTTGTATCGCCTATTTAATTTTATCACGACACCTGCTACCCTTTCATTGATCCTATAGAATTCTTCAATGTTACCTTCCATGTCTTTGTGTATAAGGAATCCCACGCCGTACTCGTGCTTCTCTGGCGGTTCTCTGTAGCAGAAAACATTCCCTTCAATAAGCTATAAGTACCCTTCTCCTGGTTTCCTAACCTCGCTAAGGCCAATGATATCCCAATTAATACCCCTTAATTCTTCTAGTAGTTCAGCTAGTCTGGCTTCACTTGAAAGAGTTCACGTGTTAAGAGTCGCTATGTTTAATTTACAATGACGGCCTGTCCGAGTCCAGAGGCTTTTGAGTCTTTTGTTCCCATACCCGTGTGGTCGCATCCACGACTAGAAGCTCCGTTGATGCCGTCGTAGGTCCAAGGTTTGGTTCGTTCGGTCACTTGGGAGGTGTTGGTCATGGTGTTGCACTAGGAAGGCCAGTTCCTGTTCTGGTGGTCAGGTGAGTTACGCAGATGAGCCATGATGGTGGTGGGAGCCCGTATGCATCATTTGTCCAAATGCTCCGTCGGGGGAGGTGGTGCAGTGTGTGGTTAAGTCAGGCGAGGGTATAATTGTTAAAGGGAAGCAGGGGAAATGAAAAGATACCTCAGGAGCGTAGAGAAAAGACAAAAGACACAGAAAAAGAAATTGCACTCGAGGATTCGAACTCGGGACTCCTTGGTCTAACTACAAAAGCATGGCCAAGTCATCTGGGTTGCCCGGTTGCCGATGTGTTTAAGAACAGATTCCTGCTGCGCCCTCTCGCGAATGGTGACGCGATGAATTTCAACGTGTCCATGATGCAGCACTTTTGCTGATTTTAAATACCAGGAAGGCATGGCTAATCGTCTCGACTGTGTCGCGTCTGTTTCTGCCATATTCTTCCCTCGATCATGCTTAGTTTTGACAGTGTGCATCTTGTCTTTATTTTTCCCTTTTTTTTCTCTCTCTCTCTACCGCGGCAAGGTGGTTGTCTCAGGGAGATAGAAAAAAGGAGGGTGGGGGAGGAGGGTGTAAACCAAGAAGTGGGAAAAGGATGCGTAGCAACCTAGCTCAAGCTCACGGAAGCACCGCGATAATTCTGTGTCCGTTGATCGGCGTTAGAGCCTGCGTTGCAATATGTTGAAAGCGGCTGCTGAATTCTTGGGAGTGCTACGGCCTTGTAGTTAGAGAGAAGCAAAACTTCTCCTTTCATTTATGTGCGATTACTACACTACAGCTAAAAACTACATATAATTTGCCCTATGCCTTCCTTGGCCTCACTGCAAATGGGATTCATTACATTGTATCAAACAAACAAGCCCTTGATCAATTTCCCTCTCGTTATACATGTACACAAGTACCCCCGCATACACACCTTTTCACACAAGAGGGTTGTCCCCTGTCAAGAGTTTCCTTGAGCGTGCAAACATGTTACTTCTTTTACACTCTGAAACCAAGTTACAGTGACCATTGTGATGTCATTTATATTTTGTCCCTTCAAGAAATGGAACCTTGATGGGCACACCAATCAGTGGTAGCTGCTGAGAATCATGTTCATGTAGTGGCCTGTACAATGAACGTAATCATTGCCCTGATATTCTCGCATGCCTCAGGCATTGTTTCAGCATTCAGAGACCAGTAGGTGGCTTCTGCAGTGAGAAGGTCTAAATAATGGTAGAATTTTACATTTATTGAGCTTTACATTTACTGCACAGCAGCACTGGTGCTTTTTGTGATTAAATACACAATGTTTTTCAAGCAATTATGGTTGCCCAGCTACATTTTACACCTTCTTTTTCCTGCAGAAGTGCCATAATTACAAGGAGCTTTCCCACTTGGCAGAGAGATCAACATTATTCAAGAGAGAAAACTCCAGAAAAGGATTGAAGAAAAAGACCCATCTCATCTGCAGCAGGAGAGAGCACTGCTGCAGTGATCACAAAGTATCGGACAGAAATAAAGTTCCCGCATTTTCACAATGATCCATTGGCCTGCTGGCTTTTCTGAAACTGTGAAATAAAGTATTTATGGCAGACAGTGATTCAAGGGTTAATTTAGAATTTTGATTTAGCGGAAGAATTTTCGGGGGGGGGGGGGGGTGAGGATTCAAATGGAGGGGGGCGTATAAATCCCTGCATTCGTGACATTCCACTAGATCACATGCACACATTATGGGACAACTTAAAATAGTGCTGCGAGGACTAAAGGCTGTCATATGTCACACGGGCGGTAATGTGTAGCTTTCCAAGGAAATTAAATTTAAGCAGGGTGAACAAATGTTTTACATCTAATGTGGAGCAGTTGTAGGTATAGCGCTTAGCAAATGAAATACGGTACTCGGACCACGTGGTGGCCAGTACACTTTGTGCTACTGGGGCGCACTGGATGATCACGGAAAGACCTAGCTGAATCAACACTTCAGTGTCCCACTTTCACCGAGCACTGCAACAAATTAGTTCAGTGTCCCCAGCGCAAAGCTATGACGTAGAAAGCATTGGCAGCCATGTGCTCCGAGTATCGAGTTTCATTCACTGAGCACGATACAGTGCTCCCCTTCAGTTGATAGTTGGCGTTCATGTTGTCCGCTTCTGTTCTCTTGTGTCAACGTATTTGTACCTTACTTTAGCATTGGGATAAAAACTTTTCTTGCTTTTATTACAGATACAGAAAAAAAATGAATGCTGACTAGAGTGAGTTATTTCTGGTTCGGCATAAGAGGCTGTTGTACAACAACGACAGGAGTAAACCATAATGCTTCCTGACAATTGGCAAACAATGACATCAAAACCACTCCCCTAGAAAAGACATGAAATGCACCGATTTGAAAAACATCCATTTTGACTAGACCCAAAAATGTGGCTTCGAGTTGATAGCAGAGAAATTGCTATTTCAAAAGGACAGAAAGTTGAGCGAGTTGGTAACAGTCCATAGTCAAAAGAAGAGGCGTGCAAGACACGGACACAAGGTGAGCAGTGAACAACACGAACGGCGAAACGAACGTCGTGTTGTTCACTGCTCACCTTGTGTCCGTGTCTTGCACGCCTCTTCTTTTGACTATGCTATTTCAAGTTGGTTAAAAATGCGAACCACTTTGATTGCAGAAAAAAAAGTTATACTTTAACCTAATGAAACACTTAAGTTCATAAAATGCTGTGCTTTCAGATGCAGTATAAGGCAACATATTTATCCATGACATCAATAAACTGGCTGCCACGAAGCAAGATTGAGGCATCAACTTGAAACTGCGGGCACCAGCAGTGGACTACTGTACATGTGATTCTTTTTGTAAATCCATCTTGCAAATTGCACTGTGACAGAGAGTGGAAGCCAGCACTGCTGGTGGACAGTCTCATTAGTACAAAATGTAGTCTTTCTCAGTCTTATCTTGCAAGTGATGGTGAGTGAAAAAGCATGTCGTCTCGTCAACAAGGTTAATACCTTGCAAGTGATCTCGATAGGCCACAAGCAAAGCGCCGCTGCATTTTTTCAGATACAGGTAGAGTAGGAACAAGCTATCTTCGATTTGCATAAGGAAATGGCTAAAAAGCAGAAGCGCGCTACAAGAAGTTTTGAATTTGTATAGCTGAACGATTTTTGATAGCTCTTCACAGTTACCCGTGTGACCACCAGTTAAAGATCTCACCAGGCCACATGGCAAATTTTTGTTATAAACTGGAAGTTAAGTGCCCCGTAAGGAGTGTTCTACCACAAGAATACTTGAAATTGGTCTATTATTAGCAGACACACAAATGTTTCAACCGTGCAAAACCGGGATTTCAGAAGGCGAGGGTCACCACCAGTACGACGCCCTCACCACATACCGATTATGTGGGCGAAAAAAATAAGGCGAAAAGCACGAAGCTGTTTGTCCTCTCCAAGGACTGCTGCTTCCTGATAGGAAAATTCATGGTTCAGGCTGCCAGCATGGTTTCTAGTGCTGCAGAGGTGTTCTGTGGTCACGTGGCGACACGTGGCAGTGCGGAGCATCATCCTCTCCTCTTGGCGCATGATGCATATGAGAAGAGAGGAAGCGACGCTCAGTTTGAAATTCAAGCACCTTCCACGGTGCATAGCAATGCAGTTCTTGGCAGGCATGATCGTGAGCACACAATGTACACAGTGCATTTGTCAGCTCAAAATGGCCAGACCTGGTGAGGGGCCCTTGAAGTCCTGCATGCTATATGGTAAAACCGAATTGCAAGGTTCCTGTTCGACCAATACATAATGGCAAGTGCAGTACAAGGTGTTGGTTGATTCTTTGAACCTTTACTAAACACGTCACAAAGTAGAAAATGTGGTGGCCATGACAATGGGTGCCGCAAATCTCTGCTCCCACAAAGGGCATGCCACCTACGTGAATGCAGAGATGGAACTTTTGGAAGCCATATGTAATAGCTGTGGATACAGAGCCGAGAGAAAAATATGAAAGTGCCCAAACACACAGTTGTACACAGCAGCATCTACAGAACTTCAACATGCATAATGTGCAGGCGTGCACTCAATCTGATCAGCTTGATGACCATTTACATTTTAGAAAGGCAGGACACAAAACGGCTGTTTCCACATCTACACCATGTTTGGGGTGCACTTGTGGTCCAGGCTAGCTGGTGATCTTGATGGGGCACTGGGGGTGGAAAGTCCTTGGCCGTGGGCACTGCTGGCCTTGGCTTCAGCGATGTTTGTTGTGGAGGTTGGTGTGGCCTAGTTTTACACGAGCCTGTGCCAATAAGATGATCCCCACGACAAAGAGTGCACGTTGGCATGCAAAGGGCCCATTGCATGCTATGCTTCTCACCACATTGCCAATAACAATCCAGTTTTTGGGAGAGGGCACACACCGTACATGTGAGCTGGCTTCTGGAAATTAGTACAGGCATGACGGCTGCCCTTGCACTTGGTGCATCACTGTACCACAGGCATGTATTTTATGGTTGGGGAGCATATAGGACCAGAGGTGAACGTTATCAGGATAGAAGCTGCTTTCACCATGGATTGGGATGGTATGATTTTGGCTTCTGGGTTGCAACACCTTAGGTCGCTTATGAATCCCTCTGGCGCCTCATTCCAGAATGGCCTGGAAATCCTGACTGCGCCGCTGGTAGGGCCGAGATGCACGCAAGTACAGGGTGCTGCTGATGTGCGGTTCGGCCATTATTGTGCAGCTCCGGTGCGGCATGCAGTGCTTGTAGAATACTTGGAGCTGGGTGCTTAACGGGGACAAGCCCGCCTCACGGGCGGAACACAACGCGGGACGCATGATGCAGCACGCATGATGCATTACGCATTTGCTGCATCTCATCGAACGCGTCTCGAACGGTCGCAGAAGTAGCGTCGGGCGATCGACGTACGTACTACGTACTGGCGTTGCTAGCATTTGGATGCACCGGAACAGAGGTCGCTGAGAGGGCGTGATTTCTGCAGAGGTGAAGCAGAACGTCGATAGTCCCGCCGGTCACTCCACTGGCTCATTGTACTGCCGAGTGGGGAGCGCAGCACGTCGGCAAGGCCCGCTGCGAAGAGGTGAGGCTTGGTGCAGCGTCGTGGCCGCCAAAGGCGGTGTCACGTACTGGACAGATCACCGGGTTCATTATTGTGAAACAGCGCCACGAAAGTAAGCCGAAACGCGGAAAGAAAAGACACAAGCGCCGAACTCAACTCCCAGTTGAGAGTTAGGCGCAGGTGTTTGGCCTTTCGGCGTTTCGTCTTACTTTTGTGGCGCCGTTTCACAATAATGAACCCGTGCCGACTAGTCCCGTTACCAGCGCAGACCATCGGAAACATCCAAAAGATGGTAGCGGTTACGTTGGTAGGTTTCTTGTCACATCCTACTAGATCCGTTGAGCGGTTTGGTGAGTCCTTGGAAGGATTTAGCGGGGCACAGGAACCAGGAAATGATGGAAGCGATATGATGAACGTCCATTCACTCTGGCACAACCAGCGAGAGATCCGTCGATCGTCGAAGGACACCGTCGAGCCATCCAACAACCGAACCACGCTGAAGATCACGCGACTGGCACCATCCGAACCTCCGAACCACGACGATTCGAACTCGCTGTACCTACAGAGCCTACATGACAGGCAGTCATGCTGGCTCCCTAGCCGTGCAAGCGTGAAAAATCCCCAGAAAATTGTGTCCCTAGGTTTTAGTATGGTCCCTAGAATAAGAGTTGCGATGCGGGCTTGTTGGTGGTTCATATTAAACGTAATTTGATGTAGCGCAAAAAACAAGACACGGACAACAAGAAGGCACATATGGACACCACACAGGTTTATAAGCGGTCTGATTTTGAAAATAAACTTGTTGTTGCTAGTAGCGCTGTGTGGTGTCCATATGTGCTTTCTTGTTGTCCGTGTCTTGTTTTTTGCGCTACATCAAATTACCCTAGAATAAGTTGCAAGTTATTCTAGGGACCATAGTTTTAGGTCAAGTGAGTTGATGACGTCACGGATCAACGGCCTTCATTTAGAAGCACGCGAAAATAGCGGTGGCAGCAGCGCAGCGGCACAGCAGCTGCTTCGGCTGCTTCGCGTCGTGAAGAAAAAAAAAGCTTTGCGCCATGGATGTAGCCGCGTAGGAAGGGTCCGCGTATTCTTCTTCGAAGTCGTCGTATGCGCGAAGAATGATCCTCCGTGTTCAGCATCAAGTTGTCAACGAATGGTTCGTGTATCTTGCTCGCAAGTGCCTACTACACTGTAGTGCCTCCAAACCGGACGACGCCGGCATCTAACCAAAGCCCACATTTATGGATCTGCAAATGATGCATATATGTGTGTCTGTGCACGGAATACGGTTAGTATGTCTTGTGACCGAACGCGGCAACACGCATCTAACCGAAAACTCGCATCTTGAAAGCTGCGAAAAATGACGCCTCTCTGTGTGTGTGTGTGTGTGTGTGTGTGTGTGTGTGTGTGTGTGTGTGTGTGTGTGTGTGTGTGTGTGTGTGTGTGTGTGTGTGTGTGTGTGTGTGTGTGTGTGTGTGTGTGTGTGTGCGTGTGTGCTTGCATGATGTGGAATAGTTTGTTTTGTGAACATCGATATCACGGATCGTCCGTCGTGGAACCTGTGGTGTGGATGTGTAACAACTAGCATCACAAATTTATAAGGAGCTGCAGTCACCTGTGTTGAAGCCTGCATGTTGCGTCACTACATTGTGAAGACACGCATGTCGTTTAGTTTCCTAATGGTAGTAGATTACTGCGAGTCTGCCCAAAGAAGCAAAATACGTTGCACTGCCCCACGCCGTGCACGAAATGTATTTTTGGTGTATAGTCTTATAACAAGTTAGTAGCGTAGTCATGCACTTAGAGCTGTAGTAGACCGTGTCCCTGCTATGCCTCTTTTCTGCTAGAACAGAATTGTTTGCAAAACAGAAAAACAGCCAATAAGGGCCTGAAGTACTATTTCCAAACAGACTGTATTTGGAGATACGTGGTTTTACTGTAATAAAAGGATTCTGTCGACGAGCAGAAATATTAACAGGGCTTACTGTGTTTCTGTGACATGCATTCATTGTCTAATGGTTCAGAAACTGCTCTCCATCCTGTTCCATCTCGGGAGTCCCTCGAAGTTTAGAATGTTTTGTTGCCATAGCATTTCCTCAATCAAATGCGCTTGTTGGAATTCAGAAGCATTTGTGTGATCCTCATCGCTATAGAGAAAACTGCTGTATTGGCCTCGAGGCCCAGAGCATTTGTTCAGAAGGCGAAACAGTACTTGTTTGGGTGGCTCCGTGAAGCTCAGTGCAATCACGCTGTAGGGCATGGTGCCAACACGCCCTTTGTTGTGCGAGACGGCTTGCGCAGAGAGAGAAACACACACTTCACGCTTTCTGCAGAAGCTTGCCGGTTCAACCTGTCAAGTCTAGCCAGCGCCGATTCATCGTACTTGATGTGCTTCTTGTGGGACCTTGGTGGCTGCAAATTATTTGTTTTATGAGCGAAAAAAGGTGTTGCCTGCACAGAAATTAGCTAATTTATTTATTTTATTTATTTATTTATTCAATACTGTGGGCCTTTTCAGGCCTATACAGGAGAGGGCATACAAAATACAGAGGGCTTCATTTCAAGAAAGAAAGAAGAAAGAGCGAAAATGTGGAGTACAAAGCAACCATATCGGTGACAACAAAAATCAGTGAAAGATCTGTGCAAAAAAGGAACCATAGCGTACAGGTTCAAAACAAATACGGAAAGGACAATGAGAAAGTTATATCCTATGAACACAGCAGCATGAAAGGTACCTAGAAAAAAGCTGTTCAAGATGTGTAACCATGTGCGAGTACAGGAGCGGCACATTGTTTTTGTCTTTATTTGAACCAAAACCAGTAAGCCTATTGAAATGTCTCTAAATGGGATTCCACTAGCGACAAAAATGAATCTAGTGATTGTGCACTGACGACGTCGTCCGGCAGGTCGTTCCATACCTCTATAACTGAGGGAAAAAAAGAGTGCTTAAATGTGTTACAACGCGACAAGAATGGGCGTATGCACTTTTCGTTGTTAGTTCTGCTGGAGTGACGGTTCGGGGCCTTTAGGTATTCGTCCTTATTTATATTTACTAAATTGTTCAAGAGAAGGAAAAGAAACTTCAGACAGGCTAGCCGTCGTCGCCTAGCGAGAGTTGCGACACGCGCCTGAAGACGAAGTGCGGAAACACTATCCTGCCTGCCATACTTTGAGTAAACAAATCTTAAAGCCCTACTTTGAATTTTTTCTAATGCATCGGTCATGTTCTTTTGATGCGGGTTCCAAACTATTGCTGCATATTCTAGGATGGGTCTAATTAGTGTTTTGTATGCCGTTAGTTTAACCTGGGGAGAAGTGCCAGAGAGTTTGCGCCTTAAGAAACCCAGTTGTTTGAATGCTCGTGCAGAAACCTGATCAATATGGGCATTCCACTTTAAAGACTGCGTTATTGTGACCCCCAAATACTTTACCGTATTAACGTGTTTGATTTCTGCCCCGGAAAGAGTATAGTTAAAGTGAAGGGGTGCCTTTCTGTGTGTAACAGTAATGCACATGGTTTTATCTGTATTAATTTGCATGCCATGTTGTTCACACCATCTTCCAATGTTCTGTAAGGATTGGTTCAGTTTTACCTGGTCTTCTGTTTTGTTAGTAGGAGCGTATATGACGCAGTCGTCCGCGAAAAGCCTCATTGTAATACCTGGTTCCATAGCCCTGTAAATGTCATTGACGTAAATGAGGAAGAGTGTTGGTCCTAGCACGGAACCCTGGGGAACGCCTGAAAACACGCCGGCGCGGTCAGACTCAGCATTATTAAAGGAAACGTACTGGGTACGATTGGAGAGATATGCAGCAATCCAACAGACTATTTTCGAGTTGACGCCGAATGATTCAAGTTTTTGTATGAGTAGTGGGTGTAGAACGCGGTCGAATGCCTTGGAGAAATCAATGAATATTGCATCTATCTGTTGCCTAGAATTAATAGCAGTGGCAAAATCATGAGTAATTTCTAAAAGTTGTGTAGTGGTCGAAAGCTTTCTTCGAAAACCGTGTTGATTGGAGTAAAGCAGATTATTATCTTCTAGGTAGTCCATCAGTGCTTTATTTATGATATGCTCCATAAGTTTACAACATGTGCTTGTCAGTGATATTGGCCTGTAGTTGTTTATCAGTTGCTTGCTTCCACTTTTATGAATAGGAACAAATTATCTGCAAATTACGAACAAATTATGAACACAACAAATTATCTGCACAGTATGTTTTCCGGAATGCAAAACTTATAATTATTCGATAACTCTGGCTCGACTGGTTTGGTCATTACAAGAACTATTGGTACAGTGTCGTTCCTTGTCTTTCCACCACACATATACCGTTGTTTGCTTATTGTTCAAGGCATTAGACTCATGGAAAAGGGAGGCGAGAGGATGCACCATCTCATTTTCCTCAAAGTGGCAAGCAGCGAGCATATTTGTGTCATTAAGCACTAAAGTCTCTGTCTTTGCATGCTCTCTGCACTTCACGCCAGGTCCAATTGGCTCTTTTAAAGACGATAGTCTTTCTTGGGATACTTCAACGCAGAAATTTTGGTCTGCATGTCTGTGTGTCTGTGTGTGTGTGTCTGTCCTGCTGCGAAAGGTGAACCCCTTCCTCAACGACCACCCAGCTTGAACTGGTGACTACCTTCATACTTCTGAACACAGTCGACCAAAAAGCAAATATTACGCATATCTGAGGCGCAACATCAATACGTAAGTATTAGACGGTGTGTTCCTTTAGTAGAAAATACATAGATGCATAATTCTAAGGACCCTAGTGCTTGTTAGGATGCGCGAAAGCGGACGTTTCCTACGCAGTTCTGCGTACTATGCAAGCTTCTTGCGTTTCCCGGTATCATGGCCAGATGGCGCCCATATCTCACGCTCGTGCCGGACGGGTAGCACAAGGCAGCGGAACGGCCGCGCGCCACTCCTGCCGGTCCCTTTCTCTCCTCGCGTCTCTTCGTTTTCCCTCTCGCTTGCGCGACTCGTCGGGGAAATAGAAACACGCGAACCGGGACTCATGTAGTACGGCCGGTAGAAGACTATCGTCTTTCGACGACATTTGCAGCGAAGCACGGAGATACGCGGCCAATTTTTCTTTTCTCTTTTTTTTAGAACAATAGACAGGTAGCTGAGACAGTGCAAAAATAGTGACAGCACGGCATCTAGTAACAAAACAGGCCGCTTGGGTTTGTCAAGAGAGATGTCACCACCAAGATCACCTTCATTGCGTCTCCATTTCACTGTTTGAGAAATGCTTCTAGCAAACGTAGTTATGGGGCATGAGCTCTCTACGTTTCCTTGGTATTGTACAAGCCCGTGCCTCCACTTTCATCGAGCCACTGGGAACGTCGAAAGTAATCAGCTTCACTTTGCTGGATGCGCTACTGTTGCAGTTTGGCACAACAAATTTCTGTCCCATCCTAAAATGGCACTGGTGGAAATCCCAGAGAGTGCAAGCCTTTGTTGCAACACTAACAGTGCACTTAAAGGTCTGAGAAGCCCGTGAGAGTTGTAAAGTCAGCAGATCACAAAGAATATGCAGCATCTTGCATGCCTTTTCTTCCCAAGGCCATTTACCCATACCTGCTCACAACATGCCAACGAGGGACTTACAGCGGCAGGTGTCACCTGCACTGGAGTCACCACATCCAGCTCAAAGCGAGTGCTGTATGACACATATTGAAGTGATTATTTATTACAAGCTACAGCCAAAATGCCCACAGAGTTTACTTATTGATGCTGCAGACAGAAAACTGAGAATATTTGCAATATATGAGACGGTGTCACACTTTTTATGCATTGCACCAGTTATGTTTTTCTTTGTTCGTTTTCTCCTTGATGTGGATTGAAGTCCCGTCAAGGAGATGATCGACGTCGATGAAGCAGGAGGCAGGTTGGAGGTAATGAACTTGAAGGTATATTGTAGCAAAATATTTACAGTCATATGTACATCTTGCCGAAGCACACTGATGATAACATAGACATCAACAGCGTCTTACTCTTCTACTTAACTTTTCTTAAGTTAGAGCCTAGAACACTGTTACTACATACAACGAACTTAGTCTCACTGTTCGACCACCGAGTGGTTACGGCCCAGACAGAAGTTGCATCGTACGGAGTCTTACTGATCGATCAGTTAAGTGATTACAGCCTAGACTGAAGGGAAACGAATCCCGTCCAGTCTTTAGTACCTTGCGGTAACAAAGATAAAGGGGAGGTGGCCACTGCTGGTCCGCCTCAACCTTCTGTCATCCAATCTGGTTATCCTCAGATTAAGCCACTCCCTAGTGGGCTGTCCCTAATCCCGACAGCAGCGTCTTTACAGTTTAAACAGGCATTTTGGCATTCTTTCCCATCATGGCTCTCCCTCTCCTTATCCCACGCTCTCAGATATTCTCACAATCGAAATATCGGTATCGTAGCAGCCCTGCGGCATTCGGGCCATCTCCCACGCTCATCCAGTCGAACCCTGTCGTTCCAGGAAACACAGCGTGTCTTCGCCCTTCCCGCAGTTCGGACCTTGCACTGCTGGGACTCAACCCTTTGTTCCAGTCGGCGCGCCGAGAGCGCATGCCGGTCGTTAGAGAATTGGTTGGGCCAAGCGCATTGTCGCTTCGAGCGACGGCGCACTTCTCATGCATTCTTTTCCTACGCGTCCGAGCTGCTCTTCCCCGAAACGGCCACTGAGGGGACAGGTACGGTCGCGCAGCCGCGACCCCCCCGAGCGACGTTCAGCGAAAGGGAAGGGTCTCGTACCAGGAACCCCTGGGGGCCAGCGTGGGAGACCAGCCGCTCAATGGGAGCAGTTTGCTTTCCATTGATAATTGCTGTCAAAGACCATGCAGAGAGAGAGCCGAGAAAGAAGCTTTGTATAGCGTACGGTGCTACGCCGTCTCGTCTGCACGATCGCCTTATGAGCGGCAACATAACACGTCCCCCCTTAAGAGTACGCTGGGCTGTTCTACGCTCAGTGGTACGATAAATCACTGCCGCGATTAGGTCACTGGACTTTCTAAGCATACAACAGCATACACAAACATCAAACACAATTGCGAGACAACACGACAGGAGAATACAAGAAACGAAAACAAATACATGCTAAACGATCAAGCACACAATTGCTGCTTCAAGCAGTAAGATCACTAGTGTCTGTTTCTTGGATTGTCAATCACACAGTCCACAATATACAGCAGCGAGTGGGCAGGAACATTCACGTTCCCCCCTCAGTCGGCATGGCACTGTTATTCTGATGGCTTCCACAAACTATTCTGGAGCCTCGATAATGCATCCGCATTCCCGTTACATATACCCTTCCGATGTTGTACCGAGACATGATATCGCTGTAAAGCCAGCGCCCATCTTGTCAATTTCGCCCCGTGCGGAGTAGAAGTTGTAAGGTACGACAGCGGATTGTGGTCGGAAACGACGTTTACTATGGCACCGAAAAGCCAGTAGTCAAACTTCTTTAAGGCCCATATTATTGCGAACGCTTCCCTCTCAATTGTCGACCAACGCATCTGGGTCGGTGAGAAGCGGTGGCTTGCAAAGGCGATAGGCCTCTCTTCTCCCTCAGCTGACATTTGCACCAAACATGCCCCCGCCGCCGTAGCTGAGGCGTCTGTGAAAAGCCAGTAGGGCTGAGATGGCTCTGGGGTGTTTAGCGTCACGGCCTCGCACAAAGATTGTTTGAGCATCTCAAATGCTGCCTGAGCTTCCTCCGGCCAGGGTATCTTATTAGGTACCGCTTTCTTTGTTAACAGCGTGAGCGGGCTCGTCACCTCTGCATATCCTCGGACGTACTCGCGATAGTAACCGCACAGTCCTAACAGGCTGCGTAGTTCCTTTTTGGTGCGCGGTGGTACCAGGTTCTTAATCGCTGCTATTTTTTCTAGCACTTGGGAGGAGCACTATCCTGTCGACTGCGCCAGTTATGTTTTTCTTTGTTCGTTTTCTCCTTGATGTGGATTGAAGTCCCGTCAAGGAGATGATCGACGTCGATGAAGCAGGAGGCAGGTTGGAGGTAATGAACTTGAAGGTATATTGTAGCAAAATATTTACAGTCATATGTACATCTTGCCGAAGCACACTGATGATAACATAGACATCAACAGCGTCTTACTCTTCTACTTAACTTTTCTTAAGTTAGAGCCTAGAACACTGTTACTACATACAACGAACTTAGTCTCACTGTTCGACCACCGAGTGGTTACGGCCCAGACAGAAGTTGCATCGTACGGAGTCTTACTGATCGATCAGTTAAGTGATTACAGCCTAGACTGAAGGGAAACGAATCCCGTCCAGTCTTTAGTACCTTGCGGTAACAAAGATAAAGGGGAGGTGGCCACTGCTGGTCCGCCTCAACCTTCTGTCATCCAATCTGGTTATCCTCAGATTAAGCCACTCCCTAGTGGGCTGTCCCTAATCCCGACAGCAGCGTCTTTACAGTTTAAACAGGCATTTTGGCATTCTTTCCCATCATGGCTCTCCCTCTCCTTATCCCACGCTCTCAGATATTCTCACAATCGAAATATCGGTATCGTAGCAGCCCTGCGGCATTCGGGCCATCTCCCACGCTCATCCAGTCGAACCCTGTCGTTCCAGGAAACACAGCGTGTCTTCGCCCTTCCCGCAGTTCGGACCTTGCACTGCTGGGACTCAACCCTTTGTTCCAGTCGGCGCGCCGAGAGCGCATGCCGGTCGTTAAAGAATTGGTTGGGCCAAGCGCATTGTCGCTTCGAGCGACGGCGCACTTCTCATGCATTCTTTTCCTACGCGTCCGAGCTGCTCTTCCCCGAAACGGCCACTGAGGGGACAGGTACGGTCGCGCAGCCGCGACCCCCCCGAGCGACGTTCAGCGAAAGGGAAGGGTCTCGTACCAGGAACCCCTGGGGGCCAGCGTGGGAGACCAGCCGCTCAATGGGAGCAGTTTGCTTTCCATTGATAATTGCTGTCAAAGACCATGCAGAGAGAGAGCCGAGAAAGAAGCTTTGTATAGCGTACGGTGCTACGCCGTCTCTTCTGCACGATCGCCTTATGAGCGGCAACATAACAGCACCCATAGAATGGCATGTAAACGATGACCACTTGCCGGAAGTTTCATCTGTCGTGATGCAAAGAAAACTCCATTTCCTCCTTGCCAAACCGTTTCATGAATGGGCCATGGCGCGCGCTGCCACAGCCTAGCAGATTCCTCTCCTCAACTTCTGGCTTCTCCGTGCCTCGGGGACATACCATGTCTCCACCTATATTGTCACTTTGCTCGTAGGATGCCAGGTTTTCTTGTCTGCTGCAACCAAGCTGCTCCGTGCGACTGGCAAGTGCTCAACTTGTTCCTGTGCATCTTGCACACTTCAGCCACTTTGTCTAGAGAACACACCTTTGAGAGCTTGTTAGGGGCACAAAAACAACATTCACATTGAATTTTGATGCTTCTTTTTTGATGTTGCATGACAACCTTTGCGGGTAAGAAATCGCCTGCACTCTCTTTATGTCTTTTCCGTTTCTTTGTCCTGGCAAAGGTTTTGCTGCCAGAAGTAACTTGCATAGAGGAGTAATCAGCAATGGTGGGTATCATGAACCTGATAGGTGCGCATTTTGAGAGGAAATACTCAACTGCACAATGTCAGCAGAATTTCTTTAATGAGCCACTGGGACAAGTTAGGGCAGCATTGTAAGAAGACTCTCAGGCCTTCGCAAAGAACACAGCACAGTGACAGTGTAAGCTTTGCTGCATGTGCTGTTATTATTCTCTTTAGGTCTTCTTCCATTCCTGCTTCTCCTCCGTTATTCCTCTTACATTGTCTTCTTTTTCAAATTCCTTTTCTTCTCATTTCTCATCTGCATCCTCTCCTTCCTTGCCGTCGTCATCTCCTTGCTCTTCTGTATTTTCTCCCCCGCCCCCCAATTCTCCTCGTCTTTGTCGATAGAACCATAGCCGACGACTGACAACATATAAGGCCCAGAGTCGGGGGTGCGTGCTATTATTCCTGTTGGGCTGGGTTCAAATGTGCACAGGCGTGGAGAGAGGGAGATAAGCATTACTGAAAGATTGCTAGTTTTCCTTCAGATGAGATGGTGGTATGGACTTTTTTTCATTATGAGCGATAGCGGTTTCGGACACCTGCTTCAGGCACCATTGTCACCAATTTTGAGCATTGTAACAAGCCCATACCGGTTTACGCTGTATTGTTATACCAGGTGCTTAGAAATTTCCAAGGGAATGTGAAAGGCAAATGCCAAGTTCCATTGATCTGCTTCTTGGGCTGCTGCTGCAGTTTCACCCATAGCTGCTTTTTTACAGCAGCAGTGGTGACAAAGGACATTTTGAGTTGCTTAAGGTTCTTCTGCAGTGTTGTGCCTTCTCGGTCTTCCTCGCTTGCAACTAGAGCCTGGTGCGCCTTCACCTACAATGATGTGGCATGAGATTTTTCAGCAAGACACGGTCAACGTTGTTGTAATACGAAGGCAACAAAGCTGACCGCACCAGCAAGATATACTTAATCAGCTTTACAGTGAAGCGAGAGATGCACTCCACCTATTCGATGCTCGCCTACACTCTGGTTTTTTGTACTGCGCAACACAGCCTTGAAACATAGTAATATAAGGTTTTCGCCTTAATATAGCATGAGCTTACTTTCTGTTTTTGCAAACTGCCACAGCCACCATAGCAAGTAACAGATTAAAACAATATATACAAGTGGCAAGTTGTAAAAAAGAATCATTGTATGTTTTGTTGCCTGTACAAATTGTCAGTTATCAGCTATACATCAGTTATGTTATATGCACCAGAGACGAGATTGCTTGATTGCTGGATGGTGTGAGGTTGGAAAAGGACCGCGCATGCTTGCTGTTTGTATATATTCTTGGGTTAGCGCCTTCAATAAAGTAGCTGGAATGCCACTCTTCCTGTTGTTCTCTTCTTGTTTTATATCAACTAGGCCAACAGTCTTGTGAAAGACAAATGTAACAGTTGAGGCATCACTGCTAAACTGTTGTTTGCAACTCCTTAAGAACAAGCACTGCAGGACCCTTCTGTTTCACATTATATTCCCATTCAAATGTTATAAATATCGTAATCTTTTCCTATACTTTAATAAGCTGGGAATTAGGCCTTGGAGTATCTTCAATAAAGATGCAACACCTAAAGAGTCCCTCGACCGACATGCACATTTAATGCACAGATTTTTTAACACACTTGTTTAAGATGTATATTTTTTTCCCAGGCATGGCTGCAGAACAGCATGCACTGCCGAGACACACCATTTCTGCCATGCATTCCTAGTGCATTGTGTTGTACTTTAGTTGGGTCATGTTTACGCATTAATGCACACTCGCTTTTCCTTTAAGAATTTTAATAGAGAGATTCATGTACATGCGTTGTTCTCACAATTTCTTGCCTGGTTGGAACTTTATTTTTTTGCAGTACGTATTACATAAAAATAAGACTACATAATGTGCAAATGTACACACTTCATTTGCAGAAATCAGTTTTATAATGCCATGAAAAAGTTACACGGTGCTTTAATTTCATCAGAAGATATGTTCGAAAAATGCATAATTCTATAAACTTATGCACTTGTAAAAGCAGGATGTATGTAATAATGAAACCATTCTCAAATATGTCGGCAAGCTGTTTCTATTTAGTTTGACATGGCTTCACACCTAAATATGCACGTTCACACCTGGATGCCTATTGAAGTGCAAGACTGGTCCATACCCAAGAGGAAACTATAACCTACAGAAAAAGGATGCAACAAGGCAACTTCCCTGCATGATTTTGATTAGCTGTGATCTTTCACATTTTCTTCTATATAAGAACTGTATAAGAACTTTGCAGGCTGTTTGCCCGCTTTTCTTTTTTTTTGTGTGTGTGTGTTTCTTTTTAAGTGAGGTGCTATAATGAACATCATAAACAAGAGAAAACAAGTACACTGCAAGCATTTACGTGCACAAGTAATCTTCTTTGAAGTGTTGTTACGTGCCATGATGGTTTTACAATTAATTATCACTATATGAAGTGAGAACAGGTGCAGAAAATATACAAATCCTATAAATATATGCGTATAAATATATGCGGATGAAAAAAATGTCCACGAGATAAGAAAAGAAGAAAAAGCTGCTATTAATAATGCTTGTTGCGCATCAACGGTTCGAAAGTAAATCAACGACGCTGCTGGCATTCCTGATATGGTACGTTATAAAAGCACACATTAATACACCAAAAATTATCTGAATTTAGTTACTGGTCGCATAGTCAGTCCAACAAAGACGTGCCCGATTTACGGCATCGGTGTAAGGCGAAGTATTTCTGATTAATTAGCGCGCCCTGTATCCATGCAAACTGCATGCATTAACAGTTCAGAAAGTTCCGGCGACATACAAAGGTCTCGGCTTCTTGACAAAGCACCTTAATTGTAAGTTCGTGTGTCGCGCTCACGATATCGCGCCGCTAGAATGTGAGTCCGATTTCCGGCCACGGCGGCCTCATTTCGATGCGGACGAAAAGCAAGAGCGTTCGCGGAATTGGCGCACAAAAAAGCAGCCCGCCATCGGATGCCTCGCGACCACATCGAGCTCAATCATTATTATCGCAGGCTCATAGCGCTTACAACGCGCAATGCGCGTGTGAGTGCACGCAAAGAAAAGTACGTGCTGTAACACCTTGGCTGTGCGGCAACCACAGGCGATCTCAAAAAGAGAGATAGAGAAAAAAAAGAATGCTTGTGTATGCAAGGCAAGTCGCACACATTCGATAGCGTCGAGTCTCAACTCGAGTGCATCAACCAGCGGGAATCTTTCTCCGCGCACGGAACAAAATGCGTTCGTGTGTTGTACTACGTCGAAGCGAAAGCTCGACGTAGTACACAAGAAAGCTAAAACACCAACCCACTGCTTCAATAAAAACATACAAGTGGAGGAATGCCGAAGTATGAGGTTTTATTTGTTTTCCTTCTCGTGTCGCTATTAATAGTACTACATACCAGATTCGGCAATCCACGGCTCCGATCATAAAACACACACTCCACCGCCATGACAGCGAAACAGCTCGGGGGCTGCTGCTCGGCCAATTTCGACGGGAAATCGTTCGGATCGCTGCGATCAGAGCGACGAAATTACAACATGTTGGTCGCTCGTCGCAGCCCGTTGCGACAAGAGCGATCGCGATTTTTTTTTTTTAATCGCGATCGCTCTAGTCGCCGATGCAAAATCGCTGTGTTTCTGCGTCATGTGAAACGGGCTTCAGACCGCTTCAGCCGCAATGTACAGGCAAAGAAACTCGTACGTTGTGCGTAGAAAGAGCTTTCTGAACCCGAAAGAATAAACCATGCCTAACGTGTACGTACCGTTATGAAGGTGTTCTCTGTACGCACGTTGAACATAGCGCACCGACCGCTCGGACACGGCGACAATCGACAAGCTCGCACCGACACAACGCCGGGTGCACCGCGTCCACTGACAACGACGCGTGTAGTCTCTCGGTTTCTTGCTGAGACTGCGCTTCCCAGCTCCACGGACGGTCACCGTTCCACATTCTAAGGTTCCATCGCCGGGGATAACGAAACGTGCTCCTTGAAGGCCTCGATTTAGCAGCTGTGATCGTAAACAGGATAGCTGCTCCCATCTATCGCCGCCGATTTTTTTCCCGCATAGCTTTCGAGATTGGCGCGGCTATGCGCCATTTCGGAGGCAATGTGTTTTTATACCTTGTGGCCAGATTAATACCGGCTGCTATCCCTAAGGATAGCGTGAGCGTTGCAAGATGGCGTCGACCCCGGGGGACCACCCCTCCCATACAAGGGCCCTATGGGAAGGTTTGCCTCTAGAGTCAGTATACAAACTCTATGGAGGACCTAGTGCGCGGTTCCTCTTGGGTAGGATTAGGCCCACAAAGTTGCCGGACCACTAGTGGTTGTTTGTTTGGCACCCGGTAACGTTTAGTGGCGCCTGCCGCTTGCAGCAGCGTTCGCGGCATGGAGGAAGGACGGCGAGAGGCCGACGAAATGCGTGCCTGACCCGTGTCTACATAATTGATAAGGCGCCATTTGCGCATACTGCTGTTGTCGATGAACTTGCCAGCGCTCTCGCGTGGAAAGCTGCGCAGAGCGTCGGACAGCGATCCATTTTTGCCACATTAATATTTGTGAAATCGGCTGTTGTGCCCTTTAACTGTGGTGTGTCTTTTCTAGCAAATTTTGGCCTCGCTGTTTTGCACTTACAGGTGTTTTGAGGAACATCATATGTCGCGTTTCCATTTTGTCAGTCTCCGATGTGCGTCCTTCGTTTTGAGACAAATAAACAGTGTTAGCCGGCTCGACACGCCGAGGTCATCGCCGTTTATTCGGATTTACGGGCTGTTTTTTTAGCAGTGTGTGGTTCCACGTCGTTACGCTGTCGAAACGCTCCTCGGGCGTCCAGTCTCCTTACACATGTAAAGAAGCATTGGAACCTTGTAGTGGGCCGTGCACTCCAGCGCCTTGCAGTGCGGTTCGTTCTTCAGCGCTCTCTTGAAAAAGACGTCGCTCGTGCTCGAGGCCCGTGCCCATTTGGACAAGACCGTTGCCGCAGGGCTGCGTCTAGTTTCATCTAATAAACACCTTAACGCACAATACAGCCAGTAGACGGAATTCATGCGTTATGTGAACTAGTCCATGGGCGTCGGCAGGATTATGTTTTAGAGGCGGCGAAGGCTGTTATTATATTTACCCCCCCCCCCTTTCCAACCAGAACGGTTGGAGAGGGGGGGGGGGGTGAACGTAGCAACAACTGGACTCCACAGTGTCCGAAACACGAAAAAGTAAGGAAGCACGAGTGAAGAATGGGGACATTGGTGATAGAGTAAGAGTGGCTGGTGTGACTTGGTGGGTGTAAGTGCCCCTCTTGCACCTCCCTGCATTAGTCAGCACTTTTCCAATGGGATATTAGCCCTGCAAGAGCTTCTCCAACATTGCGGTAGGGAATTCTTTCACCGCTGATGGGACACAACATTGGAACAGCCATTTACATGATATAGGCGAGCTGTTGGCTTGAAAACTGGATACACAGCACCAAAGGGAAAGTATGGAATTCATGTGGGCTTGTGGACTGATTGTGCAATTGCCACCATACTTAGATACACATTCTTTACAACACTGATTGTTTTGTTATTTATTGAATGCTTATTGCACGTTTCACACAGGTGCCAGCACGTTTCACAAAAATGCAGGAAGAAACAAGATAACTGGTTATATTGTAGACGGTAAAGCAGTAAAGAAAACTGCAAGCATCACATAGAAAAAGCTAATCATGCTGCTGGTCCATGGCATCAGTATTAGTGGCCATTTTTGAATGCTAGAGGACATATCTATAATAATGTTATACAATAATGTTACACAACAAGCACCCCTTATGCATTCATGTAAATAAGACAGTAGGGTCAGGTATTCTTGCGTTGTAGCTGCATTTTTGATTACAGAAACTCGATGAATAATTTGGTAGTAAAACCGTCGTGTTCCAAGTGACGAAGAGACCAATTTAACAAAGATCAGCTGAATGATGTGCCGGAGTAACATTGAAAATGCATTGCTGTCCTCTAGGTTAGACTTGTCTCGTGAATAAGGCATTGAGAGCATTCACAGAATGTCCACATCATTACACACTATGCATTAATGCATAGTCATGGTTCATACAGTTTGCTTTGACGCCATGCAAAACAAATGCTTGAGCAGAATTTATGTGCAAGTGATTAAAGCTAGAACTTAAAGCAAAACAAGAAACATGCTACAGAAGGCACCCCATTTCCCCCCTGATGTCTGCACACTGTGCTCATGAGCTTGCCACGACTTCTCAGTGGTAGTATTGTTTTATGAGTGGAATGTCACAAGTTTGTTTTCTAGAAGTAGTCACATTCCCGAGAAGGAAAAATGCAGAAGTCATTGTGTGCCTCTGTTTATTTAGGCAGATGTTGAGGAACCACAACTATGAAACTTAGAGCTCGAGTCTTTAGGATTTTGCTTGTTTGCATGAGTAGTGAAGCACCTTTTACCTACAATGCTACGTACCAATGAGAGATTCGAAAACTTCATGCACCCAAACAAAGCTTTTTCATTGTGCCCAGAGGGCATATGACCAAATGAATGGTAGGTTTGCATTTGTACACATGAGGCACCAGCTTGGTTCACCATGAGGAAGCTGCCCCTACCTGACTGCCATCATGGCCCAGTGCTCTTAGAACTGTACAGTCATGTTCATAACAATCTCGTTTTAATGAAATTCCTTTTTGCACTCCCTTAGTGATCCATGCAGTGTATGTTATCACTAAAACCAGTGGATCCTTGCAGTGAATGCTAAAACCAGGAAGAGAATCAAGCAAAAAGGACCCTGTTTCTCGGCAAGAGGCGGCAGGCACTATGATTAACTTAGCTGCCAAACACAGTTGCGGCAACATTAAAAAAGGCCAGTCTACTCTTTGGATGTGAAGTGAACAAGCTCTCCAATACATTGTTGAGAAGCTACTGCTTGCCGACTTGCTAAGAAACAGGAGCTTTTTTTTAAACTTTGATTTCATTGAATAAAGTAATAGTGGCCTTTGAACCATCATGTCAATCGTTTGTTCTCACATAAAAATTTGGAGTAACTGAACAATTATCCAGTGCTACCACAGAAATTCGCTACATTATCTAGACTTATTAGTACTTCGTGTGCTTTTGCCCGATTCTTTTTTGGCGGAGACTGTCTGTTGTCATGTCAGCAACATAGCGCAGTCTGACATCAAGGTACTTGTCTATGATTACCCTCATAAGATGCGATGAGTGCCACTCATGCGGATGGTTTTATAGCATGTGCTGATTCAGCACTTTAAAAAAGCCCTTGCCAACAAGGGTTGTCATAGTGGCCACTGCAACTTTAGCTGCAAGCCTTAGGAAAGGTAGTGGCAAGCACACCAGCGCTCTACGCAGCTCTTTGTCACATTGTCGGCAGATTTTCATGACATCAGACGAAGCATAGGTGAGCCCGCCTAGTGTTTTTTGGCAAATCAGGGAATATGCAGGCATAGATGGGGGAGTTGATACATTCCGCACGGAAGCACATTCATCACACTGAAGGCGAAGCATTAAGCTGCAAGCTACGAACCCCGCTATGTGTACAACTATTACATCTCCAAGTCAGACACCCTCCCTGGGTCAGCAGAGTAGCCATTATCTAGCGAAATGGCTTCAGTAAGTTGTTCACTGCTTGCAGGGCTTCTTTCAGGGGCAGTCAAATAATTACATCAAGGGACGCTGGTTTTTCAGAGGAGCTTGCAAAGAGGATTTCGATGTGGTCTCATGGCAAGCAATTTCCTCCTTGACCTCATTGTGCACTATGAAACGTTTGTATGCTACTGCAAACTGCTTTGCTGTTGTATTGTCGTTGCAATGCCCAAACGACCTTACTGCACCAAAAAAAAAAGCCTGACTGAGCTTCGAAGTTGGAAAGTATGCCAGTAGTCCATTTTCTTTCACCATGTGTTTGTAAAGATGGATAACACTGTCTAAGCATAGCACAAAGTCAATGAAGCCTGTCTTTCGGTTAGTCTCTGCCATTAGTTTACCTGCTGCAGACTGCCTGAGTGAGCAACAGTAGGCCTTCAGTTCTTGGACATACGCAGTGACATGAGCCTCACTTTCTGGACAGAGTGGCTTTTTCCATCCTCCTTGCCTTAGGTGTCTTGAATTTAAGATATCAAATGCATTGTTAATATGTGTTATAAACTGTTCAGTTGGCAAGGAATTGTACAATTTTGGTATTTTTTTTCTAGCTCTATATTCTCTAATAGCATCTGATACTTACTGGCTAAACGTTTGAGCTGCTAACGAGACTTTCATGGGTTGGTTTTTCCATGATGTGTGCCTGTCTAACTTTGTTTGCCAGTTGTAGGCCTTCTGTGTTCTGGACTTAATGGAGCTCATCAATGTGTTAACGCGATAGAGTTAGAGAGCTCGTTTCGCAGAAATACCGCCGTCGGTGTCGGTGTCTCTCATTGAGCGAAAAATCGAGAATGATGCAAATAAAATAATATAAACAACACAACTTTTTCTTCGGTCCCATTGACGATCGAACCCGGTCCGTTTGCGTGTCAAGCTGGTGTCCTACCACAAAGCCACGATGTTACTTGGAACGTTCTTGGAAAAAAAACCACATAAATATCAGGTAGTGGAAGGAGTCTCCTTTTTGTTCGGCAGGTGTCAGGACGAAAATGAGTCGATGCGGCGATTTGTAGGAGGAATAAACTTTATTGAGCATATCAAGCAAACAGCAAACATTGGATAATGTGCGGCCATCTGTGAGACATTGTGAAAAACATGTCTCGACTACCGTGGCCTCCGAGACTGCGGGCGCGCCCGCCCTCTCGGAGGCCGTGCGACTACAGCAGAGCCTATATGGTTCCGCCGTTCTAGGACAGGAAACATATTGCCACATGGCGTCTTTTCATCTAAAGCGACAGACACGCGCTCTTAGCATTTCTATCTTCGGCTTGCGTCTGTGCATGCGTAACGCTAGGCGTCTGGTGTGAACGCGCGTCAATGATGCTGTGGCGTTCGACTTTCATCCTTAGTCTCGACGCGCTCTTAAGGAGCGTCCAGCTCCAACTCTGCGGGGTATAAAACGGCGTGCGTCGCCAAGCCGTGGTGCTCTTTCTCTTGTGACCCGCCGAAAGACAGCTGCACCTGTCGTCGCTGCCACTGCCGAATTAGGACAAGGTCTCCAATAAAGTGGCTGCCCCAAGACGCTCTCTACGCCTGGCTCTTCTAGTCACAATACTGCGTGACAATATCATATCAAGCAAACAGCAAACATTAGATAATGTGCTGTTTGCCATTTCACCGACCATAAGGCGATGCTTGTTGCGGTTGGCCGGAAGACGTCTCCAGAAGAACAAATCGAACAGCTGCCAGACAGTTAACGCAAGAAGGACGACAGAATGTGGCCATTTACGAATGAAAGTGTCACGCCTACGCGCAGTTCATAATACAGGACCATGTGACTACATAACTGTACAATATTAAGTAGATCGAAAACCTCTACCATTACTATAGATATGTCGCGCGCGCGCGTGTGTGTGTCTGTGTCTGTGCGCATGTGTGTGTGTGTGTGTAACAACACACATTAATAAGTATACACTGAGTGCTTGAAGTGCACACTAGGGGCCGGATTTCTCTATCGCGTTCAACTCTTAAAGGCGAAGCTTAAGGGTCCCCCAATTTTTTTCGCAATATAAACTGTTGATTCACATTGACCATGGCCTTTTTATCACACGAGGTGTTCCACAGCAGCCTCAACAAATGACAAGGATCCAACAGGACAAGCACAGGCCTTTTAATAACTGGGTGGGGAAAAGAAGCATCCAGCTCAGTCAGGTCCATCTTACAGCCAAGGCTCCGCGGCAGTGATAAGTTTGCTGCAGCACCATCACGGGTCAAACCAACAATATGTATACCTTCTTCGTGAGTGAAGCTAGCAGCCTCCAACACCAGATTGCTTCTCTGTTCCCTATCAAGGCCATCAACCAGAAAGTAGCCAATTGGTAGCTTCCATCTGCCATTGATTGCAACAAGCCAACGCCTCCTAGAAAAACAATGCCTGGAACGTGAGCCGCAAACGCGCTGCCCTACCCTCTCATTTTACCCTCCCCCACCGGTACGGAGGCGAGCACCACTGGCGGTCGCTCCTTGTAAACACGCCGACGCGCGGCCGCCGGCTGCCGAGCGGCTGGCTTCTCGCGAGCAGACGACACCTTGCTGACCGCGCGTTGTCACCGCTGCTATGTGCAGGCATTTTCTTTTTATCGCTGTTGCGAGGTAACAAATTGCCATATGAAATAAAGTTCACTTTCTGGAAGGTCATTCTTTTAACAGCAAATAAAGGTTCACCCGAATGACGGTAATTCCGTCTGCTTAACGCAGCAGATTTACGTTGGTTTGCGTGATGTTTTTCGCCGTCTCTCTTTGCGGAGCCAGTTCTCCATTTCATTTGAGCGGGAAGGCGTTGCTGTTGTGTGCCGGGTTGCTCATCAAGATGCCGACAGAAGCAACCGGGTGTGTCTTTTCACGAAGTGCCAGCAGAGATCTCCTTGCGTGAGAAGTGGCTGCACGCAATATTAGGCGCTTTTCCCAGCGCTACAATCAAGGAACACTGCGTCGTATGCAGTTTCCACTTTCATGCGAGTAACTTCAAAAGAGGCTTCACCTGGCACTTACTCAAGCCCGGTATACTGCCAAGCGTGTTCGCCGAACCGACGCCGAGCCCTGCGCGAAACGTCGTGAGTGCCAGTGTGTCCACGGGCACGACAGGGCCAACAGTTCACGGCGAACTGTTTCCGTGGCTTGCTGAACCGGACAAAGTCAATGTCGGGAGGGACTCCGCCAACACAATTCAACATTAGCAATAAACCTAGTGGAACGCTTATTTAACTACTGGAACGCTTATTTAACTGTTGCAAAACATACGTATCTCATATATTGCACGCCACGTTAGCTGTGTACTAAGTTAGGTAAACGAAACGTCTGCGATAGCATCGATGCGTAGGGCCGAGGTCGAATGCCTTTCGTTCGCCAAGAGATGACGTATTTTCCACGACTGCTCATAGGCGTGTTGTTACGTGTGCAAAAAAAAAAATTTGCTGCGGTGCTTATGTGCCTGAATAACTACATCATACGAGTAACCTTACGGGGCATTTTGTCGCTGGTCGCTTTGTTTTAGTAGAACATTTTGCTGCAGAGGAGGAGGTAGGTATCAACGCGTTTCAAGGCGGCGTCGTCTGCTATCAAACTATCGCCGCACGCTCCCGCCGGCGGTCCGGACAGCGCGCAGGCCGGCTGCTCCCAGCTACGCGATTGGCTACGCCTGTGATGTCAGGTGACCAGGCGGTCCGGAGGCGAGCGCTCTCGCACGGCGCCTGGTCGAAACACGCGGCAGGGAGCCCCCTATGGGAAAACGAGCGACGTTCCAGGCATTGATTTCTAGGCGGCGTTGAACAAGCATTAAAACAAATGCATCTTTGGCAACTGGAAAGCGCTCATCATTGACATCAACGCCCAAGTCAACACATCCATGCATCTTCTTCCGTCCTATTCCACATGCCTTCGTTTAGCCATCTCATCCACAACTAGATTGCATAATGTGGAGTACGTTACCATTTTGTGAATTTTGGTTTACCTTCATGGACAATGCAGTCAGCGCCTCCTTTGAAAAACCAGCAGCCACATCAATTGATTGATACCATTTGCATAGTGTCGTTGGATGCCGACGGCATGTGTCAAACACAGCTCGCACGTATCGATAGGCTCTTGGAGAATAAAAGTCCAGTGTCAGCACAAATACCCCGAGCTCTGGTGAGTAAGTGAGTGAAGACTTCTCGCCAGACATACATGCTAGCTGGTGCTCGAGCAAGTTGTTTTCCGCCTCACCAAGACTCTACAGCGTAGCGACATCCTCATTTCCTAGATTTCTATTCCCAACTAAATCATTAATGACGTCTTGGAGGTGGGCAACCTTTTGCAGGAGCCGGCGACGGGCTTGCTGCAGTCTCTTGATCTCCATCTTGGTCGTCGCTTGCAAATTTGAATAGAACCTTGCTTCACGCCTCAGAAAGGCTTTTTCAGGTGTGTCCTCTGCTAGCTGGGGCTGCAACAGATGTACACAAATGGGTGCCAGGGCAAACACCATGACACAAATCACGTACCCAGAACAAGCTAGGAAGAAGATGTTCCTTAAGGTGTTAATTTGCTCAAAAAGATTTCTGTTTACACCTTTGTGAACTTAAAAATTGCAACAACATAAAAACTGCCATGTGTAGGATCCTGCTAGTTCAAGCTGATTTAAGCATTTATTCGTTACTTTGTTTACAAAACACTGCAAGCTCATTTGGTCTCAAGCAGCAGAAGTACAAAGTACAGAAAAGGTCAGTGCAGCGTGGTTTAATGTGGGGTGCTTCACAGCGGCTGTTAGGTTTTATTCAACAAAAAATAAGCATATGCACGTACACAAAAGACCGGTTTTGTTTTGCATGTATCATGGCTCATCATGACTGGTCAAACAAATACAGGGCATAAAATGTTGTGAAAGGCCTGTGGGTTATATTTGGCTTTGTCAATTAGATGAAAATGAGAAACTGAGAAAAAGACATTCGTCGCACATTGGTGTTTCACCAGACATTGAGCAAACTTGTATTGCTGTATATGAAAGTTGATATATTCAGCTATTAATTACACTACCTCCATGACCACGTTGCCCACACGCATTCTCTCATTACTATAATTCAGCTATAAAACAGATGGCATACAGATAATTGCTACTTGACCTAGACTAACTAAAAAAAAATCATAGCATATCCACGGAGTGAATGACGATGAGTGGGCGAAGCTCCGGATGTTCATGACCCTTCCGTGAAAATTCGCCCATTACATCATCATGAAAGATGTGAGAACCAGTGTGTGAGGTTATTTAACAAGTTTTATTCATTTTCTTAGATTAGGTTTTGCTTCCATTGTCCCTTCCAAATGACGGCTTATGGTCCGTGAAATACAAGGAGAGGGGTTCTTGTATGGGTTGCAGTTGGACGTTCGTGAATGCAATGTCTATGCACGTCTCTCACCCATTCACCCCGTGGATATGCTCTGATTCTCGGCGTCGCGTTTCCTCACCGCTTCTCGGGCTCTCACAGCTTCTGGATCCGCTTCTCGGCGTCGCCTTGCACCTTCTGCTTCGCCCGATCGAACGTCGGGATCCGTTTCTCGGCGCTTCCGTGCAGCTTCGGCTTCGCGGGCTCTCACCTCCGGGTTCTGTCTGCGAGCGCGCGCTGCAGCCGCTTTCCGTGCCCTCCGCTCCGCCGCCTTGTCTTCCATTGGCGCAGCGACTCCGAGCGAAAGAGGAAGCGCGCCAAGAGCGAGCGGATTTTATAGCTCTCACCCCTAGAGGTCTCCCATCGCACTGCATCTAAACATCTCGAACGATCGCCTCCATCCAATGATCTAGTGATCGCTCATCACACTATGCCCTCCCATACCTCTGAATGGAGCGAGCGCCGCAGCGCCATCTCGTATTTTAATACATCAACTATGCTGCGCTAGCGCCATCTAGTGATATCCCGTCACACTAGACTTTACCATGTATCGCTATGGAGCGAGCGCCACCAACGCCATCTAGTGATCACTTCACGAACTAGACGAGGTGGCTACGACGGAGGAGAGACTGACCCACGGCATAAGGAGCTTCGCCCCTAAAAACGAGCTTGTAAAAATTGTAGTGGCCAAGTAATGTTCTTACCATTGGCCTGATTTAAAATTTAATCCCGGTAAGGACAAACAAGCAAGAAAATTATTCTAGTGCCCCGAAAAGCGATAATTGATCGATATTGCCAGTGCAGCATGTGATCAAATTTATTACCGTAGTTAATGGTACAGGCTAGCAAAGGAATTATTTACATACTTGATGATATGCCATGGCTTAATTATACTTCTGACAACGACTGGCTATTTTTTTATGCCTATACTGAAAAAGATACGAGAGGCCTTTAACCTTTCATAACAATGCTCAGCTGCACTGATTAATTTTCCCTTTCTTGTACTTCACCTAGATTGCCTAAAACAAGGTTATGATGTAGAAGATGTGGCTTTCATTCACGATCACTCAGTTTCGTGAGGTTTTAAAAGACCATTCGCACACACATCTTACACGTCTGTCGTCGGTGTGGAAAAATGGCAGCTGTTGATACACATAACATTTTTTTTACTATTAGGTATTTTAAATCTGTCAATCTTACAATCTTACAATACGAAATACCTGTGCAAATGGCTCGCATTCATATGTAAAATAACTACTTTAAATGTGATGTCCATAATTGCAGCGAAACGCTTAATAAGCAAGCCTTGTGATCATGATAATACTGGCAAACATACCAGTTCATACTGGACCTTGGAAGGCTCATCAGCAACGTCTTCGGATGTAGCATCAGCAGATGTAGCAGCACCTTTGCCGGTACATTTCTTCAGCATGATAATATAGCACCCGTGCTGGCGCCACTGCTTTTCAAGTAACCCCAAACGCGAAGAATTGCCGTCGCAGATGTGGCTTGGTTTTCTTCAGACATCTGCAGGACGAAAGGCTCCCCATTTCGATGCTGGAGAGCACACCAAAACGCGACGAGTCGTCCTCTATGCGGTACTGGTTGTTGGGCACAAAGCCGCTCACCATGAGGACAGCTTCGTTCGCTGCAACGCGGTGTCCGCAGCGGCGAGCCGCGTGAACGTAATGTCCAGTAGTACTATAGTAGTCAGATGCGTTTCCTGGCTGGCATTACACAGACTCGGCAGTGTCACACGTTCGAACCTTCGACAACTTTGGCCAGCGCGTTGCCTCGGCGTGCGCGTTTGTCACGCCGCATCAAAAACGAAACTCCCCAGTCGACTGAATTGACTGCTTGTCTAACATGTGATCAGGGCCTATTTCCCATGATTCTTTCCTTTAAATTTTTTATGACTAGGCTTCAAGATTGTCACGTGACGCCCACTCCTAGTTTTTCTTTCCTCCACGGCCCCGCCGAACTTCCTAGCGCGCCTTCCCAGGGCTAAATAAGCAGTTGGACACGGGCCGCAAGGGGGAGTAGAAAAGAAGAGTAGAAGAGTAGAAAGAAGAAAGGAGAAGCAAGGAGTCGTGCGTGGCTCAGTCGCCGTTCCACGAGCCAGCTGACAAGCCCACCTGCAAGCTCGATTTGAGAAGACGCCCAAGTGACTTGGTGAATAGGACTCTTTTGTGTTTTGTTCTTTGTTGCAGTGCATGAGCTTGTTCGTGTTGGTTGGCTTTGTGTAACTTTGTAACCCATCTGTGTTTGAGTTTGTAAAAGCCGTGTTTGTGTACGTTTTGTGTAACTGCCTATTTGACGTTAAAAGTGCTCACAATATATTTGTTTTGTTTGATCACCCTTGGCTCTGACTCGGTCTTTGAACCACTGCTGGCGTTTTGCTAGTGCGCTGAAGGGGACCAAAAATCTTATTGTCCAAGCTTTCGTGGGATCTTTTTCGGGGAACCAAGACATTGGTTCTTGGGATTATTTCCGGCGATCGCGTCCCGTACCTCACAGTGACGGGTTTGGTGACAACTTGATGCGTCCATATGTGCGCATGTGTCAGTTTCCACACCTGCTTCTTTACATGCGTAGGCACTGAGGATGGCCTGTGAGGCTGCAAAATTTCCCACATATTGTTTTGAAAAACTATAGAGCATGCATTTCTTTCTGCATTTTTCCTATGTTGAACAAAGAATTGGCCAGCAGATTAACAACACAATTTGACATTGTTGGTTGTGTATTACCATAGTCCCTCAATACCTTTTACTGGTCACGAAAATTCGGGCCAAGTTTGGCATAGCGACGGAACCTCCCGCCAGGGGCGCCACTGCAGTCAAGGCCAAGTAGGCTTTCACCGCAGCCGCTTAAACGGCGCGTTTTTGGTGCGTTACGAGGTTTCCCTGGCGGAGACTCGCTCTGGTGACTTCGCGGACGTCCTTCAGTGGAGTTTCATATCCTGGTCTCCTTTTGCTTACAGGCAGCGTACTCGTACCACGGTCGTCTAGCGGTTATGGCACTCGGCTGGAGATCCGAAGGTCGCGGGATCAAATCCCGGCCGCGTCGGCTGCATTTCGATGGAGGCGAAATGTTGAGGCCCGTGTACTTAGAGCTAGGTGCACGTGAAAGAACCCCAGGTGGTCTAAGTTACCCCAGAGCCCTCCAGGACGGCGCGACTCTCATAATCACAGCTGCTTTGGAACGTAAAACTCCATCAATCATTACTCGCCCCGTTAGCTTAGAAGCTAAACTGTACTGCTAAACATACCTGGCCACAACGCTCGCATTTCGAAGGGAAAGAACCAAAACACTTGTGTACTCAGGTTTACGGGCGCGTTGAAGAACCACACGTGGTACTTATTATTTTTTTTTTGCAATATGTCTAAGGGCCCCGCACGCTGTAAAGTGCCAAGAGATTGTTCAAGGTATTTCACAGTCATGCTGTACAACAGCTCCTTTCACTAGGACGAATATCAAAGAAATATCTTGTGCGGCTGATTGATCTACGAAGCATTAAAACGTTTTAGAACTTCAGCAAAAACCAGTAGGCTACAAATACCTGATATTTTCATAACAAACAACCCGTTGTTTCATAACAAACAACCCGAACTGCCGCTAAACTATTCATAACATTCTAAAACGGTAACGGCACAGACAGCACCGCACATTCGCGATAAAACACGACGCCAACGGAGCCAGCACATCACGACGTCACCTCGCAGACCTCGACGCGCGCCTTCTTAGCACAGGTGGCGCCGTCCCGCGGTCAAAGTCGGCAGCACACAAAGCTCTCCCATAGAGTGACGGAGAAGTTTCGTGACCAGCAAAATGTATTGAGGGACTATGGTATTACTATTTACACCTCTACGTTTGTCACCTATTTTCGTAACTGAGGTGTTTACACAGGTGTACAGGCCTCGTGGTGGGAGTGCACTGGCTTTTGTGCCACACGAAACAGCTAAAGCTTGCACCTGTACGATTTAATAACTACCAAATTTCAACTTTTGTGAGTGAAAGGTTGTGTCATCCAAAAGTTGTACCTTGCTCAAGTGATGTTTTCGCGTGGTGTCCCTGCCTCCTTATATGGGGTCTCTGTAGCAACTCTCTTGTTGACGATGGCTGTCTGAGTGCCAACATTGCACACTGCAGGAGGACAGTTGCAGCTACAGATCTGAACCTATAAAGTTACGCACTTAGAGCTGAGAGATGCATACATCTTTGTCATCTTTAGCACAGGATCAAAGAAAACTTAAGGACATCTAGTGATTCCTTGATACGACACTTGCATGCCAACTGCAGATGAATGCTCTTTGCTGGAGCTAGTGCCATGCTGAGACTGTGAATCAAGTGTTTTATGTGTAAGGGCATTATAGTTTCTGTGCACCCACTCACTCCTTGTGAACCTCCAGCCTATGTGTCGCAAGATGGGGCTGTGCTGGTGAACTGGTGATTATGTTCTTCGTGCAGTGGATCATTGGGCTATGAAAATATGTATCACTATCATGTTAGACCACTGATCGTGCTAATTGAATGTCACTTCACATTACCATAAATGCCTAAATGTAAAATACTGCTTGTGTGTTTAGGCAGCCAAAATGCTACACTCACGTATTTGCCTCCAACGACTGAATGTTTAATTACTACATGAAAATTTAGAGACAAAATGAACGCGTCTGTGTAGACAGAGTTTTTAACTGCTCCCTATTCCCCGAAATCGTGATACTCTGCCTGTAGACTACATGCACACATATGCACACAACTGCAGTTGCGTTTACCGACCAACACGCCTGCACTGGACCACCCAGAGCATGTTTAGCATGGTACGGAGCAGTGAAACAGAATGTGAACTAGTCTAAGCACGTTGTGTCACATTTTATAGCTCCATGTGCTGAACTGAATTGCAACGCTACGTCTGTTACATTATACAGGTTCTATGGCCTTCCATGTAATCCAGCTGGCTGATTAATGCAATAGTAGAATTTTCTAATTAGTGAATCATCAAAGACATTATGCAACGTACATGTAAAGAAAAATGTAAAGGACTGCCTTCACTGAAAAATAAAGCTTGCAGTAGTGTATACACAGTCAATTTAATTGAAATTATGTCATTGGCCACAATAACGTGGTACAGTTTTGCCTCTGTTTTTTTAGTGAAAGCACTTAGCAAAAATAAAGCTTTGAATGCCAATGTGCCTTTTGTCACTTTTTTTAAAATGCATATTTGGTACTTGCTGCTAATTCATGCTTGTGATTGCATGCACTAGCATTGACCTTTTCACAGAGCTGCAACATTTTCTAAGGTTTATTCGGCTTATATTGCTCATTAGCGAATCAAACAATGCCACGTTTATGCGTGTAGTACTGCCCCTTATATAATTGAAACTGAAGCAGGATTTGGCTATCTGCCTCACTGAACGATTGGTAAGCTCTGAAAAGGAATACCCAGAACAGTCACTTGTATTGAGCTACTGTTACGTACTGTGTTGTGTTCCAAGCACAAATACATACATGCTACAGATTTAAATCCTGACTACAGTATCCATGCAACAAAATTTGCATCTCCGACTGCGTGAAATATTATATACAGTAGTTTCTCCTGCGCTGAACTGGAGAGTGTTCGATCGCACTGCTGCAAAAGTTGGCAACAAATAAAGAACGTTAGATGTGGACCTTTCACTTGCCTGTCTGCCAGGAAGGAACAACGTAGGCAATGCATTTGGCTCCATATGAAAACGTGTCCAACTGATTCCTTCACCCTGCGCTAGTTCGGGATCGTGACGGAAGGCATCACGGCAGAGTGTCTGCCGCAAACGCGCAGGTTGTTTCGCTTTTGAAAGGGAAAATTAGCATCCACCCGTTTTTGTAGCACATGGCTACAAGGAAATCCATACGGATTTCTCAGAAATGAAAGCTTCCTAGTTGCCGAAAAATTCGTCCTGGTCCGGGGTTCGAACCCGGGACCAACGCCTGACCGGGGCGCTCGCTCTGCCAATTAGGCTAACCAGATTGCTAGCGATTGACAGCGCGAGGGCGAATCCATCGACAACTCGAAGCACATGGGCGTGAATATATGGCAAATGAGTTCTGCGGAAACCCGCAAGGTGGAGTAACGTTTATGAAAGGGAAAATTAGCATCCACCCGTTTTTGTAGCACAAGGCTACAAGGAAACCCATACGGATTTCTCAGAAATGAAAGCTTCCTAGTTGCCGAAAAATTCGTCCTGGTCCGGGGTTCGAACCCGGGACCAACGCCTGACCGGGGCGCTCGCTCTGCCAATTGAGCTAACCAGGTTGCTAGCGATTGACAGCGCGAGGGCGAATCCATCGACAACTCGAAGCACATGGGCGTGAATATATGGCAGATGAGTTCTGCGGAAACCCGCAGGGTGGAGTAACGTTTATGGAAGGGAAAATTAGCATCCACCCGTTTTTGTAGCACAAGGCTACAAGGAAACCCAGTCGGATTTCTCAGAAATACAAGCTTCCTAGTTGCCGAAAAATTCGTACTGATCCGGGGTTCGAACCCGGGACCAACGCCTGACCGGGGCGCTCCCTCTGCCAATTAGGCTAACCAGATTGCTATCGATTGAAAGCGCGAGGGCGAATCGATCGACAACTCGAAGCTCATGGGCGTGAATATATGGCAAATGAGTTCTGCGGAAACCCGCAAGGTGGAGTAACGTTTATGAAAGGGAAAATTAGCATCCACCCGTTTTTGTAGCACAAGGCTACAAGGAAACCCATACGGATTTCTCAGAAATAAAAGCTTCCTATTTGCCGAAAAATTCGTCCTGGTCCGGGGTTCGAACCCGGGACTAACGCCTGACCGGGGCGCTCGCTCTGCCAAATGAGCTAACCAGGAGGCTAGCGATAGGTGTGCCCGGCTTCGCCACTGTGGCGAAGCAGGGCACACCTACCGCTACTGCCAGTACCGTGAGATGGGACTGCGTGGCTTCAGCGTGAACGCGTCGCGTCCGCGCCCAGGTGAGCGACCTCGCGACATCGCCGACTACATCGCCGGATCGCAGTGGCAATGAAGACGACCATCCCGTTCCCCTTAGCCTGGCCGCTACGTCTCCCCGGATCGCCTCTGGTACACCGGCTCCAACCGGGGCCGATCTCCAAGCCCCTATCCGGGAAACTAAAGGCAGCAACCGATGGAGGTGCGGTTGCTGCACGACCCAATGCCGAAGATCCTCCGCCGCCGCCGTTGACGACGACCACGACACACGAACCCTCCCGACGTAGTCGCAGCACGCCGCCTGACCAGAGTCTCCACGAGAAAGCCTCGCCGCCGACGCGACATAGCAGCTCCGGACCAAGCCGACGCAGCTGTGATCCGACGCCCCGACCTAACCGGAACGCGAGACGACGAACCACCGACCTCGACGTGATCATCGACAGCCACAGTGTCACCGCCCTAGTCGATACCGGCGCCGACTACTCTGCCATCAGCGGTCCCTTCGCCGCCAAGCTCAAGAAGGTAAAGACTGCCTGGGAAGGACCAGATATCCGAACAGCAGGGGGCCACCTTATAACACCGACTGGAACCTGCACGGCAAGAGTCACGACTGACAGCCAGACGTATTCGGTGAGTTTTGTGGTCCTGCGGCAATGCTCGCGAGACGTCATTTTAGGCATGGATTTTCTGGACCAGCACGGCGCAATCATCGACATAAGTTCCAGGTCAATCACGCTGTCCATAGATAATGTAACGCCATCAGACTACAACGTCGCTTATCATGCATTGAATGTGTCAGAAGAGCAAGTAACCGTCCCGCCACTTTCCAGCGTCATCATTTCCGTCGGCACCAAAGCGCCTACCATCTTACAAGGCGTCATCGAAGGCGACCAGAACTTGCTCCTAGACCGTCAGATGTGCGTCGCAAGAGGCACAGCCAAGCTTCATAACGGCGAAGCCAAGGTAATGGTGATGAACTTCAGCAACGAATATAGGCACCTGAATAGGGGTACGACGGTAGCCCACCTAAGTGAATTTGTGGAAGTAAGCAATGCCTACGGCCTCACCGATTCTCATGGACCCGAAACGACGAGCGCACTGTCCGCGCCCGCCTTCGACGTCAATCAAGGCCTTTCCAGGCAGCAACAAAAGGAGCTCAAGGCCTTACTTCAGCAATACAAGGACTGCTTCTCGTTGTCATCGATGCTTCGTCAGACCCCTATCGCGACGCATCGCATCGTAACCGACAAATATGCCCGTCCTCTCCGTCAGAGCCCCTACCGAGTTTCGGCACGGGAACGCGAGGCCATCAAGCAACAAGTCGACGAAATGCTGCGTGACGACATCATGCGTGACGAGCCCGTGGGCATCACCCGTGGTGTTAGTGAGGAAGAAGGATGGAACCCTACGTTTTTGCGTCGATTATCGTCGCCTGAACAAGATCACAAAGAAAGACGTGTATCCTCTCCCACGGATAGACGATGCTTTGGATCGACTATACAACGCAAAGTATTTTTCGTCGATGGACCTCAAAACCGGCTACTGGCAAATCGAAGTAGACGATAGAGACCGAGAGAAGACTGCCTTCATAACACCAGACGGCCTGTTCGAGTTTAAGGTCATGCCCTTTAGTCTTTGCTCGGCGCCTGCGACGTTCCAACGGGTTATGGACACAGTACTGGCAGGCTTGAAGTGGCAGACTTGCCTTGTCTACTTGGACGACGTAGTCGTATTTGCTTCCAGCTTCGACGAACACCTCCGGTGCCTTCAAGCTGTTCTTCGGGTAATCAAAGCCTCCGGACTTACCCTGAAGCCAGAAAAGTGCCGCTTCGCCTACGAGGAGCTACTGTTCCTTGGCCACGTTATCAGCAAGTCGGGAACACGCCCTGATCCGCACACACTAAACAATTTCTCACCCATAGGGGTGTAAATGAACTTGTCGCCAGAGCGACACCCTTTGGAACCTATTGGGTGCTTGAAAAAGGGTGCTAGGAAAGGGTGCAGAGGTCAGCACCCATAACGAAGGGTGCACAGCAAAAAATTTTAAAGGGTGTAGTGGTTGCTATTTCACCGCAGCTCCCTTTTATATGGGTGCTGGAAGGGTGCTCCATATTGGTTCACACGGGAAATAAATGCCAATGTTGCTGCACAGCAGCATACGTGTCCACAAACATAGAATGCTGTAATCTACAGACAATGCAGAGTGACAGGTTGCATGCTATCAAGTGAAATTCCGAGTGATGTAGCTGAAAAGATGCTGTACTGTGAAAAAAATGTTCATATTCAATAAAATATGAAATTGCACATCTTTTCCACAGTGGAGCTTTTTTATAAGTAACATTAGTTGAAATTTCACTTGCTAGCATTCAGCCTGTCACTCTATAATGTCTGCAGAGCAAAGAGTTCTATATTTGTGGACACATATGCCGTGGTGCAGAAACCCTGGGCATTTATTTCTTGTGTGATGAGAGGATACCTGCTGTCAAACATTGCATAAATGTTCTACAGCTGCTCAGTTTCGGGCTGTAGTGCACGACATCATGCAGGCCCCACACTACAAACACGAATGCTTGGTCACCACAAGATATGCATGCCTGAAAAATAAACGTTAATGTAGGAAAACAATACTTGTTTGCTAAAGAAACATGATGGTTGAACTACAGTTCAAACATAATATGGAGATAATATTCATGATAAGCATAATATATACCACACAAAATCTGGCCATATTTTGCTCTCATGAAGCATCCATGGCACAGGCGGATTTTTATAGACAACGATTTGGGATTGTTTTGGTATCAAAGTAAATTTATCAGAAACATCAGTAAAACAACACACCTGGAATACATATCGAATCACGTATGCTCGCACGTTATACAACTTAATGAAAAAACAGTGGCTAACAGTGTACATGGACAATGATCCACAGCATTGTGTACACTCTGCTGACCAGCCAAAACTGTAAATGCAACATTCTTGTGACTCTACCGCAGAAGCCAGAAGCATAAAACTTCTGAGCTTTTCACATGTTCTTGTGACTAATTTCTTGCTTATTTAATGAAAGTGTAATGTTAGCAATATAATACAAAAGTAAATGGCCTACAATTTTCATATAACAGATGCAATTTAGCAATTTGCCTAGACTGAATTTTTCTAGAATGCATATGAAGGAAACCAACCATGACTGACACCAAGAAAAGCATATTGGGAAGCATATTGGGAAGGCTGTTGACACGGTCATCTTATGGCTAAAGAGTAAATGTTTAGAAAGCAGAAAGCCACATGGGTGGCAGTGGGATACCAGTCCACGATCTCCCAAGACAATTACGCTAATAATGTCCCGTTACAAATAGCACAAATAAAAAAAGCAGAATTAACATAGTTTTCCTAGGTATGAGTGGCAACTGGCTTTCTTTATATGTGTCACAGACGCCGTTTGAAAGAAGCAAAACATACATCTAAGAACAACAGCTAAATACATGTGGTGGTAACAATACGCAACATAAGCACATTCAATATACGTTTGGCAGCTCACAGAGATGCTTAGGCAAAACAAAACATGTCTTCATAAAGATTATAGCTCAGTGCTAACGTGTAAAGCTCTTGAAAAATGACAACAGAGGAGACTATAACACAAGCACTAACTTTCAACAAGAAAATTTGCTTTGGAAATCAAAGCACACATATAGATTCATACATACCACTCCTTTACCACAGTAACTGGCATGTGCTCATATGGAGCACTTTGTATCTTTTCAAGAATTTGGTAAACACATAAAAAAATTACACAAACCACAACGAAGGAAGAGTCTTCCTTAGGCGGCACGCAGAAGTGGCAGTTGTTTTTCTGTTAAGGGAAAGGATTGAGTGCTTACTAAGTAGCTAATAGGCACCACTAGGTAGCAATTATTTAGGCACTAATTGAGTAAGCACTCCATCCCTTGCCTTAACAGAAAAAGAACTGTCATTTCTGCGTGTAGCCTAAGAAGTGCATTTGTCTTCATTTGTTTTGATTTGTGCATATTTTGTTATGTTTACTGAAACCTGGAAAAGATAGCAAGCACTTTCTGTGCAAATGGCAGTTACTGTGATGAATGTATGACATGTATTAGCCTATATGTGCGCCTCAATCTTCAAAACAAGTTCACTTGTGAAAGGTAGCACTCATGTTGTGTTCTGCTATGTTGACGTCACCCTTTCAAGAGCTGTACGCTGTTGCAATGTCAAACTAAGAGGGCTGAAATGCAACGCTGGTCAAGTTCACTATAGCTATCTAAAGTCATGATGAAATATCAATCCACTACTTCAGCACATTCAGCATGGTACAATTTTGGCGGCTCACATAAATACTTACACGAAACAAAACATGCATGTAAAGATTACAGCTAAACTCATGACGAGCTAACAATACACAACTTCAGCACATTGAACATGCCGCACTTTTGGTCAGCTTCTTCGAAAGCTTTATAGCCCCAACTGTAGGTGTATTTGGTGTGAGCGGAAGGAAAAGACGCCCGAGCACAACAACAGTGATGAAAATATTGTCCTCATGGAGAATGAAGAGCCAGTAAGCAGATAAAGCAGCAGGCCTCGTCCTCTCTATTTTTACCCGCAAACGGCTTCTCGCAGTCCACCTTGATGTGAAGAAGGTCAGCATCTTCAACATCTCCTCCAGAAAATATGATGGAAGGGCAGCAGGTACATTCCAAGTTCTGCAGTGGCAAGAAAACATGGCGTCATCGCCATCAGTCCATGACGAATTCAGTTCCATCTCTTCATACTTAATCACTGATGCAATGTGAGCATAGCCTTACAGGAACTGTAGTATTTTGGCAGCATTTATGCATTCGGCATATATGTTATTGCATGCCAGCATGTCACGTTTTCGGAAGTCTATAACAGCTGATATGCTTTTGCTTCAGGTCGGCTTACGGCTAGCCACGTTTACACGCATGGACAATGCACAACTGCATGTATAACATATGGACACTTTGCAATCCTTGTCTAATTTTAGGCAAGCAAAAACTGAAAGTTATAAATAAGTGCAGGAACTCTTCTAGTAGACGACTACTACAAGAGTGAAAACGCAAATTCCCAGTACTTTAAAGAAACACAGCCCATCTCTCACTCTACTTGGAATAAGTAGTCGCTGGATGGTCCCCTAGCATATAAACATAGCAATGGCCGCCTACGCCTGGTCGTGTGGCTGCACACATGCAGGTATAAAAAGCAAGAGGATCACCTTGACCGTGAAAACTCTGTCTCGTACGGGAAATATATACGGGACATCGCACGCGCGTGACGGCTAACTACCAGCACTTTGTAAAGGAAACGATTACGTTGTTCACAGACATCGTGCATCCACGAATGCAGCGCTGCTGTAAATGCACACAGCATCACGACATTCGATTTGCTTCGTCAAGAGCGCGCACGGAAACAGCAACGCACAAAGCGCGAATCACTACACATAAGGCCACCTACCTTAGGCAACAGATGTCGACCGCGTAGCACATTTCGGGACGTCCGCTGTTCGGGAGGCGATGCGCTGAGCTCCCAACGTGCATGAACGGAAAGGCATTTTCCCGGAACACAGAGCGCGTCGCTGAGAAATTATTCCTGCGCTGCATCTCGATGAGCACACGTTTGAAGACGCTGTCGTTCTCCTGACAAAGAATCACATTCGACAGCGGGCGTATCTTGGCTGTTCCCATAGCTTGCCGAGTGCTGCGCCTCATACGGAGTGAAGAAGTTCCACTTAAGTCAATGATTGCAACACCAAACAGGTAACTAGAGGCAACACAGGTTGAACTCAACCGTAGGAAGTCAAATTTCACCACAACAACGAACACGCCAACGGCAGGGGGTCGCCATTTTGACTGCGAAAAAAACAAAAACAGCGACAGGGCGACAGTGCCGACACCACAGCCTCCCGAGGAAGTTTCAGTTTCGATTACGGTTTCTCATGCCTACGCTGTGAGAAATCACTGAGAACTAATACGCTGAAGCTGGAAACGCAGTACACACGGCAAATTTTATTTCCCCACCAATCTAATTTTAGAATTTACCGTCCATTATGCATATCTGATACAATACACCGCTAAAGTGTTGAGGCGAAGCGTGCCTTTGAGTTGCCAATGGGGCATCCGCTGTAGCACAGATCAGTGGGATGCATTTTGTACTTTCCGGTCATTTTCGTCAGCATTTACACACGGCGAGTGCTAGTTCATGATTACTTTCAGTCTTAGAAATATGTTGTGAAAGCCCAATTCCGACGATTTTTTTTCTTTTTGACACGCCTAGGTAATAAAAATTCTGTGTTCCTCATACGCTCCTGTTACTGGAAATGCTCAATAAATTCCAAAACAACATTTTAAAAAAGCGCAGCACCGAAGCTAAAATCAAAGCGAGCAGTGCTGGCTATTCCGCACTTGGTCCCCAAGATATGGCGCTCTGGCAAGCGGCTTGCGCGAATCTCGGAAGTTATAGTGTGCCCGTGCGCTTTCGTCGTGTGGACCTGAAAGAGGTCACACACTGCGGCCAAAAATTTGAGCAAGCCAGATGGGAGAATAGAGGTAATGAGCAAAATTGATTTGTAAGCAACATACGCACTCTCAAGCCTTACTGCAAGCTGGAGTAAATGACGAAATGTCAAGGACCGTGGCAAGCGAACTTCGTTGAGAGGCATATTTTCACCTGGAAAACCAAGAGAGCCGCCAATTCATCATGAACGTTGTGCTTGCGCTCGTGCTCTCGGTTGGCGAAGTTCAATATGCTATGCCCCATGGCATTTTCCGTATAATCTACTGCAGGTACCGGTAAATAAGGTTAATTCCTTAGTTGTTATTTTTGTTGTTGTTGTTGTTGTTGTTACAGTTAAGATACCGTAAAGTCTGCGTCAGCCACGGCATGGAGGTGTAATACACTATTGGGCCAAACTGAGCAGCAATAAACAAAAAAAGCTTGCTGTCAGTTTAGGAAATGCAAGCGCTCAATGTCCGCTTACTGAGGCTGCACAAGCGCAAGATAATGATCTGGACCTACGCCTCAGTAAGACGCTGCCACCACTCAGCCGATCGCTACTCTGACAAACATTACATCAAGGACACTTTAGCGACCATGGAAAATGTGTCCGCGGTGGCTTACCAGGCGACTTTAAAAGCTACCGGAGTCGTTTGCGGATCACGTGGTCAACAAACTTTTGTCCCCGACTGTACACCCTCATGAGCAAATCAGCACTCATTGGCGGTAGCACCCTTCTTGTACCCTTGCTCACACCCTTCTGCTCAATGCACCCTTCGATCCCTGCTCGTAGGGTGCTCCTGCCCAAAGGGTGCTGGAAGGGTGTGCAGTGGGGTGTAGCACTCTTTTTTGCGCCCTTATGGGTGAGAAATTGTTTACTGTGCAGAAAACAGCTGCGATCGCCGACTTTCCCCCGCCCACCGACAAGAAGGCAGTACGCCGATTTCTTGACCTCTGCGCTTATTACAGGCGCTTCGTCAAGAACTTTTCGCGGATCGCCGAGCCGCTGCCGTACCTCACGAAGGCAGACGTCGACTTCATATGGGAAGCGCCGCAAGTCGAGGCATTTCAAGAACTAAAGCGACGCCTGCAAACGCCGCCAATACTCGCGCACTTCGACAAAGAAGCCGACACCGAAGTTCACACGGACGCAAGCTGCACAGTGCTCGGCGCCGTGCTTGTGCAGAGGACCGACAGACTTGAAACGGTTATTCGAAGGCGGAAGCGAATATTTCCACCGCGGAAAAGGAATGCCTTGCCATCAACTGGGCTACATCAAAGTTCCGCCCCTACCTGTACGGCAGGCCTTTCAAAATCGTGAGTGACCACCACGCCTTGTGTTGGCTAGCTAACTTGTAAGATCCATCAGGACGCCTCGCATGATGGAGTCTTCGACTGCAAGAATTTGACATTACCGTCGTTTACAAGAGCGGACGAAAGCACTCCGACGCCGTCTGCTTGTCTCGCGCCCCAGTGGATCCGCCTCCCCCGTGTGACCAGGACGACGACTCTTTCTTGGGACTCATAAGTACCGACGACTTCGTGGAACGCCAGCGAGCTGACCCAGAGCTCAAGAGCCTCATGGACTATCTGGAAGGTAAGACCGTCGCCGTGCCAAACGTATTCTGCCGAGGACTGGCTTCGTTTTTCCTGCGGAACAATGTTCTCCTGAAGAAGAATTTCTCGCCGCTTCGGGCCGACCACCTCCTCGTGGTGCCTTCCTCGTTACGTACGGAGGTTCTGGAAGCTCTACACGACGACCTGACAGCCGGACACCTCGGTTTTTCCCGCACACTATCAAGAATACAAGAGAAGTACTATTGGCCTCGCCTCATTGCCGACGTCGCCCATTACGTAAAGACATGCAGAGACTGTCAGAGACGCGAGACGCCGACAACTAGGACAGCCGGACTTCTGACCCATTGAACCACCTCGACGGCCGTTCCAGCAAATCGGCATGGACTTACTGGGGCCGTTCCCGACGTTGACTTCTGGGAATAAATGGATCGTCGTAGCGACTGACCACCTCACCCGCTATGCCGAAACAAGGGCCCTGCCCAAGGGCAGTGCCGCCGAGGTCGCCAAGTTCTTCATTGAGAACATCGTCCTGCGTCACGGAACCCCGGAGGTCCTCATCACCGACCGAGGTACGGCCTTTACGGCTGACCTAACTCAGGTGATGTTGAGGTACAGTCAGACAAGCCACCGTCGAACCACCGCGTACCACCAGCAGACGAATGGCCTCACCGAGCATCTAAATAAGACCATCGCCGACATGCTGGCCATGTACGTCGACGTCGAACAGAAGACGTGGGACGCTATACTTCCGTATGTGACCTTCACGAACAACACGGCCGTGCAAGAAACTACGCAGCTTACGCCATACAAGCTTGTATACGGACGGAGCCCAACAACGACGCTTGACGCCATGCTACCGGTCGGCACCGACGAAGAAGACCTCGACGTTGCCAGCTACCTGGAGCGCGCCGAAGAAGCTCGACAGCTCGCTCGGTTGCGTATCAAGAACCAGCAGACGGTCGACAGGCGCCACTACAACCTTCGACGACGCCACACCGAATACCAACCCGGCGACCTCGTCTGGGTCTGGACGCCAATAAGACGACGGGGATTGTGTGAGAAGCTCTTGCGGCGCTACTTTGGACCCTACAAGGTAGTCCGACGTTGTGGTGAATTGGACTATGAGGACGTGCCCTATGGCTTAACGTCATCCCAGCGGCGCCGTGCACGACCCGAAGTTGCACACATGGTGCGACTCAAACTTTATTACGCGCGCTGATTAACTGTGACGTAGTGTTAATTTATTGCATGTACTCTCACTTTCATGTTCTGTCTTCAGCATCGGGACGATGCTTTTTCAGAGGGGGGTAGTGACACGTGCGGTTGTTTTGGTTTAAGTGGAAAGCCGTTATCAATTCCCAGTGACACGCGCGCTGGTTTTGATTGTTTGCGAGGAGCGCCATTATCGCTTTCTGTTGCGCGCAGCGTAGGCCGCGTTTATCTTGCATGCGACTGCTGGAACCATGTGGACCGTTCTTGAAACTTTGCATGCTTGACGCGCACATTTCAGTGCCTTCTGGAATTCCAGAGATAATGAGAGAACGCGTTATGACGCGTGTATAAAAGCCGACGCATTACGCCGCTTGTCAGTCTTTCCATCGACCGACGACTGTTCACGCCGCTGTTGCTGTGAATTGTGATTGGCCTCGTTTTGCTGGGCAGAAGTTCGCCCAATAAACAGTTCGCCTGACATCACCCTGAGTCCTGCGTGCTTCGTCTCGAGTGCTGCGTGTGTCACAGCCACGTCATAAAGGAACCGCAGCTTCAACAACCTAAGTGCATGAGCGCGTGCTTGTGGTGGTACATACGTGAACGTTACTTTTTTTTTTATTATTGAGGAAACTTACGGGATTCAAACAAACGAAGCACCAACTCCGCGGTGCCGAAACGACGGATTGGCACGAGCACGCCAAGTAGTGCAGACGACAGTTTTAGTCCACCGGAGATGCGTCATCCACATGATAACTTTATAAGAACTTGACAGATTTGTTGTTTACTTCATCTTGTTTACTTAACTGCAAAAGTTATTATACACAGTGACAGCATAACCAAGTTCATTTGATTCAAACATTATTCAAACATCACTCTTAATTTATGCCGGCTCCCCACTCAATAGCAGCAATCTGCTTCATTTCGTCATAAAGCATATTAAAAGAGTGAGAACCGGCCTTTTTGTTGAAGCGAGAGCTCCTAAGTAAGGGGCAGCTTTGTGCTTGCCCTGTTAACTTTACGCCTCGCGCACGACTGTAGAGTTTGGGCGAGCTGTTTATTGCACCGTACACTGTCGATAGAATGTGTTTTTTTCGCGAAGTCCGAGGGGTGGTTCCGGACCCCTTTAAAGGCGTCGTGAAGAGAATATGCAGATGCCCGGTTCAAATTTTCACTGCCTTAATATGCATTCGACTATACGATTCCGAAATATCTTGGCGATATATTCCGTGTACATTTCATAACACCCGTTTGAAACCAGAGCGTCATTGCGCTCCCGAAACGACTATGCGGCACTGCGGCCCGGCATGGTACTATTCTGTGACGTTTCGGTAAGAAATGATAAGTGTAAATGCATATTGAACTCGCGTTTGCTCTAAAAGGATCGATTTACTTTCAAGTAAATCGATCCTTTCAAGTAAATCGATCCTTTCAAGTAAATCGATCCTTGAAGTAAGGATCCTAAAAGGATCCTTACTTTCAAGTAAATCGAGCTAGAAAGAAATAAAACACTTAGAAACAGTACAGTGCCGCCATTCGGAAGCAAAGCTGTGGCACGGTTTGTTTTCCCGTGGCATTCGAGGGCGCGCCAATCTCGGAGTTCTGGTGTCTGATAACATGACGTCAACTGCAGAGTTGAGGGGAACGCGCGCAGACAAACCAAAACCACGTTCTTTATCGTTCCAAATCAACCCAGAGGATGCAACGGAACAATGCATATTGTTGATTGGAGGGTCAGGATCCCGAATACACACTTAGTACGAAACCTCCAGAAAACGTTTTCCGACCCCTTTAAGTATATATGGTGAAAGAAAAATAGACGGACAGAATTACCGCCGAAGAAGTGAAACTGTGAGGCTGGGTGATCTCCGTTGAATGGCATATCACACTTCCTTCACGTGCAAAAATAATAATAATAATAATAATAAAACCGTTTCGCGTGCTTCCTGCATTGATGTGAGACTGAAGGATGCATCTGTTACCGTTTTACTACAATTAATGCTTTTTATTTAGCTGAGAACTGCCCCAAACCGCCGAAAACAGAGCGCCGCTGTGTACGTTTCAATGCGAGCCGCCGACGGTCTATCCACACTCACGCGGTGACGGTGCTGCTACCTACATGTCAATCTCGAGGCCAATAGCTTCGTGTGGTTATGTTTGCATTACATATCCTAGCGGAGCTTTCTGCGGATTTCTCAGTTTCACCAAAAGCCGAAACAGCTTCGCTGTGAAAATTGAACTAAACAAGGCCACCTATAGTTTATTTTATAGGTACACAAAAATGTGAAATATGCTGCTTTAGTAAAGGTTAAAGTGCTTTAACCGTCAGTAAAGGACCATATTGTCGCATTTTTGTGCACCTATAAAATAAACTAAAGGTTACCGTGTTTAGAGTGTAGTGCCCATTAGTGTGCATTCACACTTTGAATTATTCCATCCCCCTTGCCGGAGCTGAAGGTATCTTATTCCACATTAATTCGTCGACACCTATGGGTTTGAGTACTGAAGTTCTTGCTTTTGAGTTATATTAGTCGCGCGTTTCCGCCCGACATGATGATTAACCCGTCTACAATCACCATTAACTTTCGGTTAGGCAGAACAAGATGGAATAGCGTTGGCAGTTGCGCAGTTTATCGTGACGCTGTTGCATGCGCAGCATCGAATGCAAGCAGCGCACCGACAAAGTAAGCGCGCACGCCTCTGAGGCTAATGGCGTGTGATGAACGAAAACAAAGCTTCGGAGGACCGAATTACTGTGATCGGGAGGGCACGCGACCGAGCGCAGGAGAGGAACTACCAGGCGCAAGTGTGTTGTGCCAACTGCCCGCTTTCAATGAGCCATTCTGATACTACATTCAATCCTGGTGACGTAATGCGGTGGGCGGTGCATCTTCTTCTACGCCGCCCACAAGAGGTCTCTGGGCTCTCTAACTCAGAGTTGAGACAGAACTGGAAAGGGACGTTTTCAGGTCGCAATTTCTTTGCTACAACAAATCTTTTCGAAAAATTCTTCCGGCTGTGAATTTCGGAGAGGCAAAACCAAGCGCGAGGGTCGGTTCAGGGCCGTTTAAGGCAACAGTAATAAAAAAATTCCAAAAAATGGCGCGAAAGCAGGGCAGCGCGGGAAATTTGAATTCAACAAAACCTCCATTGCATCCATCATGAGAGGTGTGAGAGGCGGGAGGAGAGACGTAACAAGAGCGGCAGAAGACTACCGTCTTTCGATCTCATTTGCAGCGACTCAAGCAGATATGCTGCGATATTTTCGATTCCTGATTGGGCGATACCTTCCGATGTCTGAATTACAGCGCAACGTACATCAGCGACACGCACCGTAAAGAGCGCATCCTGCGTCTCGCAGGCATTTCACGCAACATGCATCTCATCTGCTACAACAGGCAGGCTGCAGCTGACTCCATTAAGCCAAAGTAGAAGCAAGACCCGTATGTAACGCCGACGCGGCCTGCATCGATAAGCGTACGCTGTCATTGTCGTGGAGGCAGGGTGTCCAGCACCGTAAAGGAATGCAGCTCAGAAATCGTTCTCGCCACCACCGAAGACGCAGCAGCGGCCGCATGCTTCTCGAGAGGCTGAATCTGAGCCCATGCACTCGACGTGCCAAAAGCGAAGACGCACTCCACCTGCATAACTCGGGGCAACGACGCCGCTGCCCCGAGCTGCTCTGGTTCCGCGCGATTTCTAACCAGCGATTTCTAACCTCACCCACAACTATCGAAACAAGAGAGCGTGATATTAAGATGTCTGCAAGCGAACACTGGCAATAGCGGCAAGCTAATGCACCGCCTAACGCTTCACCTATGTCCTCTCTTCGATGTACCCTGGCGCTTCTCGAATGCCCTTGCCGTGTTGACCGCGAAATTCCACTGGAGACGCACGCGAACAAAGTGCCGCAAGAAAATGGAGAGCACTTGTTCGGGAGGCCAAGCTCGCTCTCGTCAACCTGGAAGAGCAGCGACAACTCGTCGCCAGGGCAATGAGGGCAGCTGAGCTAAGGAGCCCGCCCACCTTGTGGGAGGACTCCTTAGCTCAGCTAAGGTGGTGGCTACATGGCTGCTGACCGCGTGGTCACATACCGAGTTTGCATGCGATAGAACACTAATTCTTTTCGCATCGTTTATTTTGACCAAATGCGAAGACAAGATTCGTGGAGGATAAACTTCTCACGTACTTTTACACAGTCCGAAGCTACAAAGCCAACCAGTATAGTTTTACACATACGCAAAAGACATGCCCATGTTGTTTTGTGGGACCAGCTCTGATTATGAGAGACGCCGTAGTGGAGGGCTCCGGAAATTTCGACCACCTGGGGTTCTTTAACGTGCACTGACATCGCACAGCACACGGGCCTCAACATTTCGCCTCCATCGAAATGCAGCCGCCCCGGCCAGGACTCGATCCCGCGACCCTCGGATCTGCAGCCGAGTACCATAGCCACTAGACTACCGTGGCGGGGCAGATATGCTCATCAAACTCGATATTTCCTTACAGTCTCTAGAGATGCGTTGCAAGGCTGCCTTCCTTTGTCTCTGTCTACTCCCCATATATGTTCCTTCCGATAAACTATGCATGTACCACCCCTCGAAACACCCGCCCCTACGTACTCAATATTACATAGTCATCTCAACTTAGAGTGGATCTTGGGTAAAACTACGGCTTCTTTTCAGGTCATCTGCTCTCCCTCGTGCCATATCATATCGCAATGGTCTTCCCAATAAAATAATTTCGACGGACAATCGTTAGATTTCTCGCGAACATCAATGCGAGATTTTACGTAATAACTTTTTTTCTAGTTTTCGCGCGCATTCCTTGCTTTGTTTTTGTTCAAACACCGCACATTTGCGTTAGATTTCTTTCTTTTTCTTTGTCATTGCTCTACCTTTCTTATTTTTGCAATGCCCCCCACCCCTCAATGCCCCGCAGGGCCTGTGAGGTGTTTCTTAATAAATAAATAAACACCACATTAAGCAGTGCCTCTTTCATGGCGCTGCCTATTTCGCTCCATTTGAAGGCTCTCTGTATAAACCACTTTCGCAGAGCAGCTGCTGGTGCTAACCACGCCATATACGAATGCGTTCGTGGGCCGTTTTCCACCTGAAGCGTGCATGAAGATATTGAATGTAACCTGCACTGTTCGAATCAGCGGCTCACGCTAGTTCCGTTCGCCTTCGTCCACTACATACGCGACATAAGTCTTTTAACATGCAAAGAAAAATCGCCAGGTTGGCCTGATAGCAAGTATCTTTTTTTAGCGAAGCATGTAAGCTAACCATGTGACAGGGCTATAAAGGCAACTGCAGATTCCTTTTATCCGAAGGAATAGGTCTGACGCTAAATCGACGGGACACAGACAAGGCGGAGCACACACGGGCGCCAACTTCATTCGCAGGAAACATGACTGGCTTTTATACAGTATGCCGGGAAAAATAATTATTTGCAGATATATACAGTGAAAAATATGCCAAAGAAAGAGTACCGGAAAAGTAATCATGAAGCCAAGAGTTGACTTAATCGATAAGTACAGTGCCTCGTGTGACCAATTAGGCATGCCCAAAGGAACACGTGTTCATTCCACCATCAAAACAATGTCTTAGAAAGCTACTTTGCGCACAGACAAAACTAGCAATATAGCTACAGGCTACCTCTCAAAAAGAGGACTTCTCTATCGCTTAAAAGTATTAATGGCGTGCTAATGCACCGATCACCTGCCCTCTTTTATTAAAAACGCCCCGAATATCTCCCTTTCAGTGCTTTCCTTTGGAAGGTAGTTTGCCTGAGGCGGGGCACAAAACCACACTGCCTGCAGTGTTCTGGCAGGTGCCCGCCTTTGTTGCCGCTGACCGCCAGATCGTGCTCCCTTGCACGAACATTGAAACATCGGCCCGTTTGTCCTATGTACCCCCTGCCGCAGCTTAGGGGTATGTTATAGATAACGCGGGATCGAATCCCGGCCGCAGCGGCTGCATTTCGATGGAGGCGAAATGTTGAGGCCCGTGTGCTGTGCGATGTCAGGACACGTTAAAGCCCAGGTGGTCGGAATTGCCGGAAACCCCCACTACACTGTAAGCAAAAATTAGCCGAGATGGGTGCTTTTACCAGCCTGTCAACCGAAAGAAATCACAGCATATCCACGGGGTGAAAGATGATGAATGGGCGAAGCTCCGGATGTTCATGACCCTTCCGTGAAAATTCGTCCATTACATCATCATGAAAGACGTGAGACCGAGTGCGTGAGGTTATATAACAACTTTTATTCATTTTCTTAGATGAGGTTTGGCTTCCGTTGTCCCTTCCTAATGACGGCTTTATGATCCGTGAAATGCAAGGAGAGGGGTTCTTGTATGGGTTGCAGTTGAACGTTCGTAAATGCAATGTCTATGCACGTCTCTCACCCATTCACCCCGTGGATATGCTGTGATTCTCGGCGTCGCGTTTCCTCGCCACTTCTCGGGCTCTCACAGTTTCTGGATCCGCTTCTCGGCGTCGCCGTGCACCTTCTGCTTCGCGGTCTCGAACGTCGGGATCCGTTTCTCTGAGCCTCCGTGCAGCTTCGGCTTCGCGGGCTCTCACCTCCGGGTTCTGTCTGCGAGCGCGCGCTGCAGACGCTTTCCGTGCCCTCCGCTCCGCCGCCTTGTCTTCCATATGGCGCAGCGACTCCAAGCGAAAGAGGAAGCGCGCCAAGAGCGAGCGCATTTTATAGCTCTCACCCCTAGCGGTCTCCCATCGCACTTCATAGAAACATCTCGAACGATCGCCTCCATCCAATGATCTAGTGATCGCTCATCACACTATGCGCTCCCATCATGGAGGAAACAAAAACTAGGAGGTGGCGTCACGTGACTTCGCTAGCTTCGGCAAGCCAACCTCCTCTGTCACCGCTCCGAGGGCCTAGTGCGCGGTGCATCTTGGGTAGGCTTAGGCCCACAAGGTTGCCGGACCACTCGAGGTTGTTTGTTTGGCACCCGGTAACTGTTAGTGGCGCCTGCCACATGCAGCAGCGTTCGCGGCATGGGCCACGATTGAGGAAGGACAGCGAGAGGCCGACGAAAGGCTTGCCTGACCCGTGCCTATATAATTGATAAGGCGCCATTCACGCATGCTACTGTTGTCGATGGACTTGCCAGCGCTCTCGCGTGGAAAGTTGTGCAGAGCGTCGGACCGCGATCCATTTTTGCCACATTAAGGTTTGTGAAATCAGCTGTAGCGCCCTTTAACTGTGGTGTGTCTTTTCTAGCAAATTTTGGCCTCGCTGTTTTGCACTTACAGATGTTTTGAGGAACATCATATGTCGCGTTTCCATTTTGTCAGTCTCCGATGTGCGTCCTTCGTTTTCAGACAAACAGCATTAGCCGGCTCGATACGCCGAGGTCGTCGCCGTTTATTCGGATTTACGGGCTGTTTTTCTAGCAGTGTGTGGTGCCACGTCGTTACGCTGTCAAAACGCTCCTCGGGCGTCCGGTCTCCTTACACATGTAAAGAAGCATTGGAACCTTGTAGTGGGCCGTCCTCTCCAGCGCCTTACAGTGCGGTTCGTTCTTCAGCGCTCTCTTGAAAAAGACGTCGCTCGTGCACGAGGTCCGTGCCCATTTGGACAAGACCGTTGCCGCAGGGCTGCGTCTAGTTTCATCTAATAAACACCTTAACGCACAATACAGCCAGTAGACGGAATTCATGCGTTATGTGAACTAGTCCATGGGCGTAGGCAGGATTTTGTCTTGGAGGCGGCGAAGCCTGTTATTATATTCACCCTCACCCCTCCAACGTTTGGAGGGGTGGGGGGATGAGTGTAATAACAGCGGGACTCTACAGTGTCCGAAACACAAGAAAGTAAGCAAGCAGGAGTGAAGAATGGGGACATCAGTGATAGAGTAAGAGTGGCTGGTGTGACTTAAGTGCCCCTCTTGCACCCCCCTGCATTAGTCAGCACTCTTCGAATGCGATATTAGCCCTGCAACAGCTCCTCCAACATTGCGGTAGGGACTTTTCTTTCACCGCTGATGTGACACAACATTGGAACAGCCATTTCCATGATATATGCGAGCTGTTGGCTTGAAAACTGGATACACAGCACCAAAAGGAAAGCATGGAATTCACGTGGGCTTGTGCAATTGCCACCATACTTGGATGCACATTCCTTACAGCACTGATAGTTTTGTTATTTATTGAATGCTCATTGCACGTTTCACACAGGTGCCAGCACGTTTCACACAAATACAGGAAGAAACAAGATAACTGGTTATATTGTAGACGGTAAAGCAGTAAAGAAAACTGCAAGCATCACATAGAAAAAGCTAATCATGCTGCTGGTCCATGGCATCAGTATTAGTGGCCATTTTTGAATGCTAGAGGACATATCTATAATAATGTTATACAATAATGTTACACAACAAGCACCCCTTATGCATTCATGTAAATAAGACAGTAGGGTCAGGTATTCTTGCATTGTAGCTGCATTTTTGATTACAGAGACACTGTATCCAATCTTACCACTACAGGCCATAATATGTGTGCTGTAATCACAAACACTTGGAGGTTTTTGTGATGGTACTGGTTACAAAAATAGGCAAAAATATGCAACCAACTCAAAAGGGCAGTTGTAGGTCACAAAATTAAAGTTGAAAAAAAAGGTGCAGTGAAAGAACAAACAAAATCTGCAGCCATTAAACTACACTGGCTTTTGCCGCAAGTAAAAAGCAGACAGATAGCTTATGTTTTATTGCACACCTAGAAAAATGTTAGCGCTGTTCAAGCACCGCCAAAGCATTGCAACATTAAAAGGCAAACAGCTTTAGTAAGCTCTGATCCCCAAATGAATGTATATTTGACAGAGTATAAAACCAGTAATCAAGTTACACTTCATTTAATATATACACCAACTATTCATTGTCACAGTGCATGTACACCAAATCATAGAAGGCTATTGTAAAGAGAGTACACTTAACCCAATGAATATTTTGGTAGTAAAACCATCGTGTTCCAGATGATGAAGAGACAAATTTAACAAAGATCATGCTGAAGGATGTGCCGGAGTAAACATTGAGAATGCATTGCTGTCCTCTAGGTTACACTTGTCTCATGAATAAGGCATTGAGAGCATTCACAGCAGTGGCGCACCGACGGGGGGGGGGGGTGTTGCGGGGGTTGTCACCCCCCCCCCCCCTGAGGCCGACTTAACCCCCCTCCCACTCCGTAACTGCTCCTATGTCCTAGAAGAATGTGGCGCTATTGTCTCTGCAAAACGCCCAAAAATAATAAAAATAATCATCTCCATTGATGTTACTATTATTTGGCATTTTATTTACTTTTTTTTACACACACAACTGTGTAATAGCATGCCCGGCCTGTCGTGAAAAATTGAACCCCCCGTGGCAGAGATCCTGGGTGCGTACTGATTCACAGAATGTCCACATCATTATACAGTATGCTCTAGTGATGCATAGTCATGGTTCATACTTGACAGAAACTCGGTAGCGCAAAAAACACGGACGAAGAAAAGGAAACACAGACAGGCGCAATGTCACCCAGACAGGCGCAAAACACAGACAGGCGCAATGCGCCTGTCTGTGTTTCCTTTTCTTCGTCCGTGTTTTTTGCGCTACCGAGTTTCTGTCAAGAATGTACCAACTAGCCCAAACAAGAGTGTTACTGCAGAATGGTTCATACAGTTTGCTTTGACGCCATGCAAAACAAATGCTTGAGCAGAATTTATGTGCAAGCGATTAAAGCTAGAACTTAAAGCAAAACAAGAAACATGCTACAGTAAGGCACCCCATTTCCCCCCTGATGCCTGCACACTGTGCTCATGAGCTTGCCACGACTTCTCAGTGGTAGTATTGTTTTATGAGTGGAATGTCACAAGTTTGTTTTCTAGAAGTAGTCACATTCCCGAGAAGAAAAAATGCAAAAGTCATTGTGTGCCTCTGTTTATTTAGGCAGATGTTGAGGAACCACAACTATGAAACTTAGAGCTCGAGTCTTTAGGATTTTGCTTGTTTGCATGAGTAGTGAAGCACCTTTTACCTACAATGCTACGTACCAATGAGAGATTCGAAAACTTCATGCACCCAAACAAAGCTTTTTCATTGTGCCCAGAGGGCATATGACCAAATGAATGGTAGGTTTGCATTTGTACACATGAGGCACCAGCTTGGTTCACCATGAGGAAGCTGCCCCTACCTGACTGCCATCATGGCCCAGTGCTCTTAGAACTGTACAGTCATGTTCATAACAATCTCGTTTTAATGAAATTCCTTTTTGCACTCCCTTAGTGATCCCTGCAGTGTATGTTATCACTAAAACCAGTGGGTCCTTGCAGTTAATGCTAAAACCAGGAAGAGAATCAAGCAAAAAGGACTCTGTTTCTCGGTAAGAGGCTGCAGGCACTATGATTAACTTAGCTGCCAAACACAGTTGTGGCAACATTAAAAAAGGCCAGTCTACTCTTTGGATGTGAAGTGAACAAGACTGTGAGAAACTACTGGTTGCCTACTTGCTAAGAAACAGGAGCTTTTTTTTACACTTTGCTTTCATTTAATAAAGTAATAGTGGCCTTTGAACCTTCATGTCAATCGTTTGTTCTCACATAAAAATTTGGAGTAACTGAATAATTATCCAGTGTTACCACAAAAATTCGCTAGGTTATCTAGATTAAGTCCTTACACTGTGTCAACTTTGTGTGATTTCGCCCGATTCTCTTTTGGCGGAGACTGTCTGTTGTCATTTCGGAAACATAGCCCAGTCTAACATCAAGGTACTTGTTGATGATTAACCTCATAAGATGCAATGAGTGCCACTCATGCAGATGGTTTTCTAGCATGCGCTGATTCAGCACTTTAGAGAAGTCCTTTGCCAACAAGGATTGTAATAGTCGCCACTGCAGCTTTAGCTGCAAGCCTTTGGAAAGGTAGTGGCAAGCCCACCAGCGCTCTATGCAGGTCTTTCTCATATTGTCGGCAGATGTTTAGGACATCCGATGAAGCATAGATGATCCCGCCTAGTATTTTTTTTTGTCAAATCAGGGAATGTGCAGGCATGGATGGGGAAGTTGATACCTTCAGCATTAAAACGCATTCATCACACTGAAGGCGAAGCAGTAAGCTGGAAGCTACGAACCCCGCTATGTGTACAACAATTACATATTCAAGTCAGACACCCTCCCTGGGTCAGCAGAGTAGCCATTATCTAGCGAAATAGCTTCAGTAAGTCGTTCACTGCTTGCAGGGCTTCTTACGCAGTGACATGAGCTCATTTTCTGGACAGAGTGGCGTTTTCCATCCTCCTTGCCTTGGGTGCCTTGAATTTAAGATATCAAATGCATTGTTAACATGTGTTATAAACTGTTCAGTTGGCAAGGAATTGTAAAATTTTGGTATTTTTCTAGCTCTACATTCTCCAATATCATCATCATCATCATCATCATCATCATCATCATCATCAGCCTGTTTAGGTCCACTGCAGGACGAACGCCTCTCCCATCGATTTCCCCTCCACCCTATGCTGAGCGAGTTGGTTCCACTTTATGCGAGCAAACTCTTTAATTTCATCGCTCCATCTAACCTTTTGCCTGCCTCTGTTGCGTTTTCCCTCTCTTGGTATCCATTCCGTCGCTCTTACTGTCCATCTGTTATCTTTTCTCCTCATGACATATCCTGCCCAGGTCCACTTCTTTATTTAATTGATATAATAATATCGGCTACTCCTGTCTGTTCTCTGATCCATTCCGCTCGTTTTTTTATCTCTAAGCGTTACCGCTATCATTTTTCTTTCCATTGCACGTTGCGCGCTCCTTAGTTTCATCTCTAGTCTTTTCGTTATCCTCCACGTTTCTGCACCGTACATTAGTACTGGGAGAATGCAGTGATTGAAAACTTTTCGCTTTAGTGAGAGCGGTAAGTTTCCAGTCATGATTTCGTAATTCCTTCCGAATGCGCTCCAGCCCATCCTTATTCTACGGAGAATTTCTTTTTCATGGTTAGGAGTTCCTGTTATTAACTGTCCCAGGTATACATATTCGTTTACACATTGTAAGGGTTCATTGTCGATTTTAAATTCGTGTTCCTTAGCTAGGCTATTGAGCATAACTTCGGTCTTTTGCCTATTCATTTTTAACCCAATTTTAATACTTTCCTTGTTTATGTCATCAATCATGTTTTGTAGTTCGTCTCCATCATTGCTAAAGAGCACAATGTCGTCTGCAAATCTTAAATTGCTGAGATATTCTCCATCTATTCGAATTCGCTTGTCTTCCCAGTCTAGACGTTTAAAGACTTCCTCTAAACATGCAGTGAATAGCATCGGGGATATCGTATCTCCCTGTCTCACACCTCTCTCGATCGGGATTTCTCTGTTTTTCTCATGTAGGGGTAGTGTGGCTGTGCAATCTTTGTATATGTTGTTTATGATTTTCACGTATACGCCAGGTACCCCTTGTCGACGTAGAGCTTATAGAACTGCTTGTATTTCTATGGAGTCAAATGCTTTCTCGTAGTCGATAAACGCCATATAAATAGGTTTGTTATATTCGGCGTACTTCTCAATTACTAGGTTGATAGCGTGGCTGTGGTCCATTGTCGAGTAACCTTGCCTAAAACCAGCTTGTTCTCTCGGTTGGCTAAAGTCGAGGGTTTCTCTTATCCTTGTAGAAATTACTTTTGTAAATAGCTTGTATATTACTGGGAGTAGGCTAATTGGTCTGTAATTCTTTAGCTCCTTTATGTCACCTTTCTTGTGGATAAGGATTATATTAGCATTTTTCCAACTGCGCGGTACACTACATGTCTTGACACATTTCGTGAAGAGCGATGCAAGTTTTTCAAGTACAACATCTCCTCCGTCTTTGATCAAGTCGGCTGTTATACCATCTTCACCGGCTGCTTTATCGGGGGCCATGCCTTTGGCAGTTTTTTTGACTCCGTCAGTGGTTATACATGGAATTTCAGTATCTTCCTCTGATTCTATTTCTTTTAAGGTTGTATGGTCTGTCTGAGAGCTGTACAGTTCCGAGTAGAAATCTTCTGCTACCTTTACTATTTCGTTTAAATTATTGATAACGTTACCTTGTTTATCTTTTAGCGCATGCATTTTGTTTTGTCTTAAGTGCAGTTTCTTTTTGACCGGTATAATGCTGGTGCCTTTTTCTACTGCTTTCTCTATTTCTCTCGTGTTAAAGTTTATTATATCTCTTTGCCTGGCTTTACTGATCAACTTTGATAGTTTTGCGAATTCAATCTTATCTTTTGGCGAAGTTACTTTCATTTGTTGGTGTTTTTTTATTAAGTCCTTGGTAGATTGGGACAACTTATTTGTTGTTTGCTTTGCTGTTTTGCCCCCGAGTTCTATCGCTGTTTCAAGGATTGTTTTCGTTAGAGTTTTGTTTATTTCTTCTACATCGTCACCATTTTCGCCTAAGGCCTCGAACTTGTTGCTTAGGGCGACTTTAAATTCTTTGTTCTTCGATCTGATTACCTCTAGATTATATTTTTTTCTAGTAAATAATTTCGTTCTTGTTTTCTTTAGGTCAAGTACAATCCTTGCTCTTACCTGGTTGTTCGCACATTATAAAGTCGATTTCATTCTTTGTTTCCCCGTTAGGGCTTTTCCACGTCCACTTCCTATTCTTGTGTTTCTTGAAAAACGTATTCATTATTCGAAGCTGGTTCCTTTCGGCAAATTGTACTAGCATTTCATCCCGGTTATTCCTACGGCCGACGCCGTAGTTGCCAATCGCCAGTTTTCCGCTTTGTTTTACTCCTACTTTTACATTGAAATCCCCCATGACTACTGTGTATTGTGTCCGTACTTTCGTTATTGCTAATTCGATATCCTCGTAGAACTGCTCCACTTGTTCGTCGTCGTAGCTCGTTGTTGGCGCATATCCCTGGATTATCTTAAGTTTGTACCGCTTATTTAGTTTTACTACGACGCATGCTACCCTTTCGTTAATGCTGTAGAATTCATCTACATTACCCGCTATATCTTTGTGAATTAGGAGCCCGACGCCATACTCTCTCTTTTCGGGTAATCCTCTATAGCAGAGGACATGTCCATTGTTTAAGACTATGTAAGCTTCACCTGCTCTCCTAACTTCGCTAAGGCCAATGACGTCCCAACTAACTTCTTCTAGTTCCTCGAGTAGTTCCGCTAATCTAGCTTCGCTGGAGAGGGATCTTGTATTGAACGTTCCAATGTTTAGTTTCCAGTGGCGGCCTGTCCGGGGCCAGTGATTGTTACTGCCCTCTGCTGCTTCACAGAGCTGACCGCCGCCATGGACAGATGTTCTGCAGCTGCTGGACACTGAGGGCGAGGGTTTAATTGTAGACATCGTGTGGGAGGTGGTGGCTACTTACTGACTAAATGTCTGAGCTGCTAACGAGACTTTCATGGGGTGGTTTTTCCAATTGATGTGTGCCTGTCTAAGTTTGTTTGCCAGATGTAGGCCTTCTGTGTTCTGGACTTAATGGACCTGATCAATGTGTTTCCGCAATATAAACTGTTGATTCGCATTGACAATTGCCTTTTTATCCCACGAGGTGTTCCACAGCAGCTTCAACAAATGTCAAGGATCCAATAGGACAAGCACAAGCCTTTTAATAACTGGGTGGGGAAAAGAAGCATCCAACTCAGTCAGGTCCATCTTACAGCCAAGGCTCCGCAGCAGTGATAAGTTTGCTGTAGCATCATCACAGGTCAAACTATCAATATGTGCCTTTTTTGTGAGCGAAGCTAGCAGCCTCCAGCGCCAGGTTGCTTCTCTGTTCACTATCAAGGCCATCAACCAGAAAGTAGCCAATTGGTGGCTTCCATCTGCCATCGATTGCAACAAGCATTAAAACAAATGCATCTTTGGCAACTGGAAAGCGGTCATCATTGGCATCAACGCCCAAGTCAACACATCCATGCATCTTCCGTCCTATTCCACATGCCTTCGTATAGCCATCTCATCCACAACTAGATTGCATAATGTGGAGTATGTAACCATTTTGTGAATTTTGGTTGACCTTCATGGACAATGAAGTCAGCGCCTCCTCTGAAAAACCAGCAGCCCCATCAATTAATTGATACCATTTGCATAGTGTCCTTGGATGCCGACGGCATGTGTCAAACACAGCTCGCACGTATTGATAGGCTCTTGGAGAATAAAAGTGCAGTGTCAGCGCAAATGCCCTGAGCTCTGGTGAGTAAGTTAGTGAAGATGTCTCGCGAGACATACATGCCAGCTGGCGCTCGAGCAAGTTGTCTTTCGCCCCACCAAGACTCTACAGCGTAGCGACATCCTCATTTCCTAGAATTCTATTCCCAACTAAATCAATAATGAAGTCTTGGAGGTGGGCAGCCTTTTGAAGGAGCCGGCAACGGGCTTGCTGCAGTCTCTTGATCTCCTTCTTGGTCGTCGCTTGCAAATTTGAATAGCACCTTGCTTCACACCTCAGAAAGCATTTTCAGGTGTGTCCTCTGCTAGCTGCGACTGCAACAGATTAGATGTACAAATATGGGTGCCAAGGAAAACACCATTGCACAAATCACATACCCAGAACAAGCTAGGAAGGAGATGTTCCTTAAGGTGTTACTTTGCTCAAAAAGATTTCTGTTTACACCTTTGTGAACTTAAAAATTGCAACAATATAAAAACTGCCATGCATAGGATCCTGCTAGTGAAATCCTGATTTAAGCATTTATTCCTTACTTTATTTACAAAACACTGCAAGCTCATTTGGGCCCAAGCAGGAGAAGTACTAAGCACAGAAAACGTCAGTGCAGCGTGGTTTAATGTGGGGTGCTTCACAGCGGCCGTTAGGTTTTATTCAACAAAAGATAAGCATATGCACGTACACAAAAAACCAGTTTTGTTTTGCACTTATCATGGCTCATCATGACTGGTCAAACAAATACAGGGCATAAAATGTTGTGATAAGCCGGTGGGTTATATTTCATTTTGTCAATTAGATGAAAAAGAGAAACTGAGAAAACCAACATTCGTCGCACACTGGTGTTTCACCAGACATTGAGCAAACTTGTATTGCTGTATATGAAAGTTGGAATATTCAGCTATTAATTACACTACCTCCACGACCACATTGTCCACATGCATTCTCTCATTACTATGATTCAGCTATAAAGCAGATGGCATACAGATAATTGCTACTTGACCTACACTAACTCAGAAAACAAGCTTGCAAAAATTGTAGTGGCCAAGTAATGTTCTTACCATTGGCCTGATTGAAAATTTAATGCCAGTAAGGGCAAACAAGTAAAAGAATTATTCTAGTGCCCCAAAAATGATAATTGATCAATATTGCCAGTGTAGCATGTTATCAAATTAATTACCGTAGTTAATGGTACAGGCTAGCAAAGCAATTATTTACATACTTGATGATGGGCCATGGCTTAATTATAGTTCTGACAACGATTGGCTATTTTTTATGCCTATATTGATAAAGATATGAGAGGTAACTCTCATAACAATGCTCGGCTGCACTGTTTAATTTTCCCTTTCTTGTACTTCACCTAGATTGCCTAAAACAAGGTTATGATGTAGAAGATGTGGCTTTCATTCAATTCATTCACCATCACTCAGTTTCGTGAGGTTTTAAAACAATTGCACACGCATCTTGCACGTCTCTTGTCTGTGTAGAAAAATGGCAGCTGTACTCAACATTTTTTTTTTACTATTAGGTATTTTAAATCTGTCAATATTACAATGCGAAATACCTGTGCAAATGGCTTGCACGCATATGTAAAATAACTACTTTAAATGTGAGGCCCATAATCGCAGCGAAACGCTTAATAAGCATGCCTTGTGATCAATAATACAGGCAAACATACCGGTTCATACTGGACTTGGGAAGGCTCATCAGCAACGTCTTCGGATGTAGCATCAGCAGATGTAGCAGCACCTTTGCCGGTACATTTCTTCAAAATGTTAATATAGCACCCGTGCTGGCGCCACTGCTTTTCAAGTAACCCCAAACGCGAAGAATTGCCGTCGCAGATGTGGCTTGGTTTCCTTGAGACATTTGCAGGACGAAAGGGTTCCCCATTTCGATGCTGGAGAGCACACCAAAACGCGACGAGTCGTCCTCTATGCGGTCGGTGCTGGTTGTTGGGCACAAAGCCGCTCACCATGAGGACAGCTTCGTTCGCTGCAACGCGGTGTCCGCAGCGGCGAGCCGCGTGAACGTAATGTTCAGTAGTACTGTAGTAGTTGGATGCATTTCCTGGCTGATATTACACAGACTCGGCAGCGTCACACGTTCGAACTTTCGACAACTTTGGCCAGCGCGTTGCCTCGGCGTGCGCGTTTGTCACGCCGCATATGCTCCGTGCAGAAACCTACGCCTGCCTATGTCGCCTCCGCAGCAGACGCATCAAAAGCGAAACTCCCCAGTCGACTAAATCGACCGCTTGCCTATCACATGAGGGCCTATTTCCCATGATTCTTTCCTTTAAATATTTTATGACTAGGCTTCAAGATTGTCACGTGACGCCCACTCCTAGTTTTTCTTTCCGCCATGGGTCCCATACATCTGAATGGAGCGAGCGCAGCAGCGCCATCTCGTATTTTAATGCGTCAACTATGCTGCGCTAGCGCCATCTAGTGATATCCCGTCACACTAGCCTTTGCCATGTATCTCTATGGATGGATGGACGCTATGAGCGTCCCCTTTGTAGCGGGGCGGTGACGTGTGCGCCACCATGCTCGTAAGAAGATTTAAGAACTTTTCTTTTTAAAGATGATAGTCTTTCTTGGGATACTTCTACGCAGAAATTTTGGTCTCTGTGTGTGTGTGTGTGTCCTGCTGCGAAAGGTTAACCCCTTCCTCAACGACCACCCATCTTGAACTGGTAGCTACGTTCATACTTCTGAACACAGTCGACCAAAAAAGCAAATATTACGCATATCTGAGGCGCAACAGCAATACGTAAGCATTAGATGGTGTGTTCCTTTGGTAGAAAATACATAGATGCTTAATTCTAAAGACCCTAGTGCTTGTTAGGAGCGGACGTTTCCTACGCTTCGGTAAAACGATACGGTGCTGCCACCTACCAGTAGCTCTGCGTACTACGCAAGCTTCTTGCGTTTCCCGATATCATGGCCAGATGGCGTCCATATCACGCAGCGCTGGCGCTGCCTCCATTTCATCAATGCCAGCCACATGCGGCCGATTATACATAGACGGGGCGCTGTCTGAGGCAAGGCAAAACATAAGTGGCCGTTTGTTGACATAGAACACACCCTACATGATGATATGCCCAGACAACACAGGGAAAAGACCGACGAGCAGATTGCAGCGGAGAAGCGCCGGCGTGCCGATGCCCGTCGTCTCAAGCGTGCCCAGGAAACGCCCGAAGCACGTGCCGAACCGCAGATGAACCGGAACTCATGTAGTACGGCCGGTAGAAGACTATCGTCTTTCGACGACATTTGCAGCGAAGCACGGAGATAAGCTGCCAATTTTTTTCTCTCTCTCTCTTTAAATTTTCCTCATGCCTTTTAAATCTACTTCAATCAAATCGATCATACTATACACAGTAAACAATTTCTCACCCATAAGGGCGCAAAAAAAGAGTGCTACACCCCACTGCACACCCTTCCAGCACCCTTTGGGCAGGAGCACCCTACGAGCAGGGATCGAAGGGTGCATTGAGCAGAAGGGTGTGAGCAAGGGTACAAGAAGGGTGCTACCGCCAATGAGTGCTGATTTGCTCATGAGGGTGTACAGTCGGGGACAAAAGTTTGTTGACCACGTGATCCGCAAACGACTCCGGTAGCTTTTAAAGTCGCCTGGTAAGCCACCGCGGACACATTTTCCATGGTCGCTAAAGTGTCCTTGATGTAATGTTTGTCAGAGTAGCGATCGGCTGAGTGGTGGCAGCGTCTGACTGAGGCGTAGGTCCAGATCATTATCTTGCGCTTGTGCAGCCTCAGTAAGCGGACATTGAGCGCTTGCATTTCCTAAACTGACAGCAAGCTTTTTTTGTTTATTGCTGCTCAGTTTGGCCCAATAGTGTATTACACCTCCATGCCGTGGCTGACGCAGACTTTACGGTATCTTAACTGTAACAACAACAACAACAACAAAAATAACAACTAAGGAATTAACCTTATTTACCGGTACCTGCAGTAGATTATACGGAAAATGCCATGGGGCATAGCATATTGAACTTCGCCAACCGAGAGCACGAGCGCAAGCACAACGTTCATGATGAATTGGCGGCTCTCTTGGTTTTCCAGGTGAAAATATGCCTCTCAACGAAGTTCGCTTGCCACGGTCCTTGACATTTCGTCATTTACTCCAGCTTGCAGTAAGGCTTGAGAGTGCGTATGTTGCTTACAAATCAATTTTGCTCATTACCTCTATTCTCCCATCTGGCTTGCTCAAATTTTTGGCCGCAGTGTGTGACCTCTTTCAGGTCCACACGACGAAAGCGCACGGGCACACTATAACTTCCGAGATTCGCGCAAGCCGCTTGCCAGAGCGCCATATCTTGGGGACCAAGTGCGGAATAGCCAGCACTGCTCGCTTTGATTTTAGCTTCGGTGCTGCGCTTTTTTAAAATGTTGTTTTGGAATTTATTGAGCATTTCCAGTAACAGGAGCGTATGAGGAACACAGAATTTTTATTACCTAGGCGTGTCAAAAAGAAAAAAAATCGTCGGAATTGGGCTTTCACAACATATTTCTAAGACTGAAAGTAATCATGAACTAGCACTCGCCGTGTGTAAATGCTGACGAAAATGACCGGAAAGTACAAAATGCATCCCACTGATCTGTGCTACAGCGGATGCCCCATTGGCAACTCAAAGGCACGCTTCGCCTCAACACTTTAGCGGTGTATTGTATCAGATATGCATAATGGACGGTAAATTCTAAAATGAGATTGGTGGGGAAATAAAATTTGCCGTGTGTACTGCGTTTCCAGCTTCAGCGCATTAGTTCTCAGTGATTTCTCACAGCGTAGGCATGAGAAACCGTAATCGAAACTGAAACTTCCTCGGGAGGCTGTGGTGTCGGCACTGTCACCCTGTCGCTGTTTTTGTTTTTTTCGCAGTCAAAATGGCGACCCCCTGCCGTTGGCGTGTTCGTTGTTGTGGTGAAATTTGACTTCCTACGGTCGAGTTCAACCTGTGTTGCCTCTAGTTACGTGTTTGGTGTTGCAATCATTGACTTAAGTGGAACTTCTTCACTCCGTATGAGGCGCAGCACTCGGCAAGCTATGGGAACAGCCAAGATACGCCCCCTGTCGAAGGTGATTCTTTGTCAGGAGAACGACAGCGTCTTCAAACGTGTGCTCATCGAGATGCAGCGCAGGAATAATTTCTCAGCGACGCGCTCTGTGTTCCGGGAAAATGCCTTTCCGTTCATGCACGTTGGGAGCTCAGCGCATCGCCTCCCGAACAGCGGACGTCCCGAAATGTGCTACGCGGTCGACATGTGTTGCCTAAGGTAGGTGGCCTTATGTGTAGTGATTCGCGCTTTGTGCGTTTCTGTTTCCGTGCGCGCTCTTGACGAAGCAAATCGAATGTCGTGATGCTGTGTGCATTTACAGTAGCGCTGCATTCGCGGATGCACGATGTCTGTGAACAACGTAATCGTTTCCTTTACAAAGTGCTGGTAGTTAGCCGTCACGCGCGTGCGATGTCCCGTATATATTTCCCGTACGAGACAGAGTTTTCACGATCAAGGTGATCCTCTTGCTTTTTATACCTGCATGTGTGCAGCCACACGACCAGGCGTAGGCGGCCATTGCTATGTTGATATGCTAGGGGACCATCCAGCGACTACTTATTCCAAGTAGAGTGAGAGATGGGCTGTGTTTCTTTAAAGTACTGGGAATTTGCGTTTTCACTCTTGTGGTAGTCGTCTACTAGAAGAGTTCCTGCACTTATTTATAACTTTCAGTTTTTGCTTGCCTAAAATTAGACAAGGATTGCAAAGTGTCCATATGTTATACATGCAGTTGTGCATTGTCCATGCGTCCTGAAGCAAAAGCATATCAGCTGTTATAGACTTCGGAAAACGTGACATGCTGGCATGCAATAACATATATGCCGAATGCATAAATGCTGCCAAAATACTACAGTTCCTGTAAGGCTATGCTCACATTGCATCAGTGATTAAGTATGAAGAGATGGAACTTAATTCATCATGGACTGATGGTTATGACGCCATGTTTCTTGCCACTGCAGAACTTGGAATGTTCCTGCTGCCCTTCCATCATATTTTCTGGAGGAGATGTTGAAGATGCTGACCTTCTCCACATCAAGGTGGACTGCGAGAAGCCGTTTGCGGGTAAAAATAGAGAGGACGAGGCCTGCTGCTTTATCTGCTTACTGGCTCTTCATTCTCCATGAGGACAATATTTTCATCACTGTTGTTGTGCTCGGGCGTCTTTTCCTTCCGCTCACACCAAATACACCTACAGTTGTGGCTATAAAGTTTTCGAAGAAGCTGACCAAAAGTGCGGCATGTTCAATGTGCTGAAGTTGTGTATTGTTAGCTCGTCATGAGTTTAGCTGTAATCTTTACATGCATGTTTTGTTTCGTGTAAGTATTTATGTGAGCCGCCAAAATTATACCATGCTGAATGTGCTGAAGTAGTGAATTGATATTTCATCATGAGTTTAGATAACTATAGTGAACTTGACCAGCGTTGAATTTCAGCCCTGTTAGTTTGACATTGCAACAGCGTACAGCTCTTGAAAGGGTGACGTCAACATAGCAGAACACAACATGAGTGCTACCTTTCACAAGTGAACTTGTTTTGAAGATTGAGGCGCACATATAGGCTAATACATGTCATACATTCATCACAGTAACTGCCATTTGCACAGAAAGTGCTTGCTATCTTTTCCAGGTTTCAGTAAACATAACAAAATATGCACAAATCAAAACAAATGAAGACAAATGCACTTCTTAGGCTACACGCAGAAATGACAGTTCTTTTTCTGTTAAGGCAAGGGATGGAGTGCTTACTCAATTAGTGCCTAAATAATTGCTACCTAGTGGTGCCTATTAGCTACTAAGTAAGCACTCAATCCTTTCCCTTAACAGAAAAACAACTGCCACTTCTGCGTGCCGCCTAAGGAAGACTCTTCCTTCGTTGTGGTTTGTGTAATTTTTTTATGTGTTTACCAAATTCTTGAAAAGATACAAAGTGCTCCGTATGAGCACATGCGAGTTACTGTGGTAAAGGAGTGGTATGTATGAATCTATATGTGTGCTTTGATTTCCAAAGCAAATTTTCTTGTTGAAAGTTAGTGCTTGTGTTATAGTCTCCTCTGTTGTCATTTTTCAAGAGCTTTACACGTTAGCACTGAGCTATAATCTTTATGAAGACATGTTTTGTTTTGCCTAAGCATCTCTGTGAGCTGCCAAACGTATATTGAATGTGCTTATGTTGCGTATTGTTACCACCACATGTATTTAGCTGTTGTTCTTAGATGTATGTTTTGCTTCTTTCAAACGGCGTCTGTGACACATATAAAGAAAGCCAGTTGCCACTCATACCTAGGAAAACTATGTTAATTCTGCTTTTTTTATTTGTGCTATTTGTAACGGGACATTATTAGCGTAATTGTCTTGGGAGATCGTGGACTGGTATCCCACTGCCACCCATGTGGCTTTCTGCTTTCTAAACATTTACTCTTTAGCCATAAGATGACCGTGTCAACAGCCTTCCCAATATGCTTCCCAATATGCTTTTCTTGGTGTCAGTCATGGTTGGTTTCCTTCATATGCATTCTAGAAAAATTCAGTCTAGGCAAATTGCTAAATTGCATCTGTTATATGAAAATTGTAGGCCATTTACTTTTGTATTATATTGCTAACATTACACTTTCATTAAATAAGCAAGAAATTAGTCACAAGAACATGTGAAAAGCTCAGAAGTTTTATGCTTCTGGCTTCTGCGGTAGAGTCACAAGAATGTTGCATTTACAGTTTTGGCTGGTCAGCAGAGTGTACACAATGCTGTGGATCATTGTCCATGTACACTGTTAGCCACTGTTTTTTCATTAAGTTGTATAACGTGCGAGCATACGTGATTCGATATGTATTCCAGGTGTGTTGTTTTACTGATGTTTCTGATAAATTTACTTTGATACCAAAACAATCCCAAATCGTTGTCTATAAAAATCCGCCTGTGCCATGGATGCTTCATGAGAGCAAAATATGGCCAGATTTTGTGTGGTATATATTATGCTTATCATGAATATTATCTCCATATGATGTTTGAACTGTAGTTCAACCATCATGTTTCTTTAGAAAACAAGTATTGTTTTCCTACATTAACGTTTATTTTTCAGGCATGCATATCTTGTGGTGACCAAGCATTCGTGTTTGTAGTGTGGGGCCTGCATGATGTCGTGCACTACAGCCCGAAACTGAGCAGCTGTAGAACATTTATGCAATGTTTGACAGCAGGTATCCTCTCATCACACAAGAAATAAATGCCCAGGGTTTCTGCACCACGGCATATGTGTCCACAAATATAGAACTCTTTGCTCTGCAGACATTATAGAGTGACAGGCTGAATGCTAGCAAGTGAAATTTCAACTAATGTTACTTATAAAAAAGCTCCACTGTGGAAAAGATGTGCAATTTCATATTTTATTGAATATGAACATTTTTTTCACAGTACAGCATCTTTTCAGCTACATCACTCGGAATTTCACTTGATAGCATGCAACCTGTCACTCTGCATTGTCTGTAGATTACAGCATTCTATGTTTGTGGACACGTATGCTGCTGTGCAGCAACATTGGCATTTATTTCCCGTGTGAACCAATATGGAGCACCCTTCCAGCACCCATATAAAAGGGAGCTGCGGTGAAATAGCAACCACTACACCCTTTAAAATTTTTTGCTGTGCACCCTTCGTTATGGGTGCTGACCTCTGCACCCTTTCCTAGCACCCTTTTTCAAGCACCCAATAGGTTCCAAAGGGTGTCGCTCTGGCGACAAGTTCATTTACACCCCTATGGGTGAGAAATTGTTTAGTGTGTATAGCAAAAACGGAAATTCATTAGCCCGGTTCCCTGCCCCTTATGGCAGAAAGTCCATATTTTCCCCTATAATTATCTTTGTCTGTTCTTTCTACTTTTCTCCCGCCAGTATTCTAACCGTCTCTTACTTATTCCAATCGCGGCTATGTTCAGCTTCCCGTTGTTCGCCCTAAAACCCAAGGCTTCATCTAGGGTGGTGCCCACACGTACACCTGGGTGGATATTTCCGCATTCAATCAGAACATGCTCCGTCGTTTCCCTATCTTCCTCACAGCATGTGCATTTTTCTTCTTCTTTACTGAATTTCCGTTTATAAATACGCGTTCTAAGGCAGCCCGATCTCGCTTCCTCTTGAATTATCATAAAATGCCTCCCTCTTTATTTCGTTTTTGCCCTCTCGGTAGTTATTCAGCATCGGTTTTTTTCCATCGCTGCCCTCCAGTAAATCTTCTCCGCCTCTCTGACTTTTCCCTTTACGCTCTTTGTTGTTAGTTCTCTTAGAGCTGTATATTTACTGGTGAGCCTACTAGTTGTCTTTCTCCACTGCGTGTCAACGCTCTTTCTATATAAATAGCGGAACAGCTTCACTGCCCACCTACTCTCTTTCATATTCCTTAGTCTCTCTTCAAACCTTATTCTGCTCTGCGCTTCCCTTGCCTCAAAACTCGCCCATCCCATATCGCCCTTTACAGCCTCGTTTGTCGCTTTCCCGTGAGCACCCAACGCGAGGCGTCCCACACTTCTTTGATTCACATTCATTCCTGATTGTATCTCTGGCCTCATGCACACCACTGAGTTCCCAAATGTAAGCCCCGGTACCATTACCCCTTTCCACAGACCCCTAAGCACCTCGTACCTATTGTATCCCCATAACGCTCTGTGCTTCATTATTGCTGCGTTCCTCTTTCTCCTTGCTGCCAAGGCTTTTTCGTGTACCTCCATGTATCTATCACCCTCATTTACCCATACGCCAAGGTACTTGTATTCGCTTACTCTCGCTATTTCTTGGCCTTGTATGAATACCGCCTGGTCGTTGAGACCTTGGTTTAACGCGCACAAAATTCTTGGCGATGGCTTCATCGGCCCTCCTTTTGAACTCCTTTTAATACCACAAATCCCCCATTTTTGTCCAACCAGAGCAACCTGCGGTTGCTTCCAGCAGACAAAAATGGGGGATTTGTGGTATTAAAAGAAGAGGAGTTCAAAAGGAGGGCCGATGAAGCCATCGCCAAGAATTTTGTGCGCATTAAACCAAGTGCAACAAGGATAAAGAGCAGAGCTGCTGCAAGGTGCAAGGATCTTGAACTGAGTAGACTTGCAAGCTCAATAACTTACTGTAGAAAGAAGGCGCTGACCGTCTTCTTCACTGCAAAGACTCACAAGGACTCGGTGCCGTTTAGAACAATCGCCAGCGGGAAGGGCTCCTGGCAGTGCCTTATTAGCCAGTTTCTGCAAAAACATCTGAGTGCCCTGCAGGCTGATGACCGTTTCGCCACCAAGAACTCTGGCGAATTAGTGCAATTCGTGAGTTCTAGTGCTCCTGTAGGCTATGCGTTCTCCATTGATGTGGAAGACTTGTTCTATTCGGTGCCCATGGTGAACCCTTTGTAGCTGTCAGAGACTGCATTGAAAAGAACGGTGTAACAAGGTTTCAGAACGCTTCCGGTGTGTCGCTTGACAGCTTCATGTCCTTGTTAGAGTTTTATTTAGAGGCCATCTTTATCTCGTATAACAATGAATTCTACATTCAGCGCCAAGGCATTTGTATCGGGTCTTATGTTGCCCCAGTGCTTTGTGACATTTTTTTAGCCGCCATTGACCGCTCATTCCAGCACGATGTCTGTAATCAAGGTGTTGTCAAGACCTTCAGATACGTAGATGATTTTTTAATACTTTTATCCGGACAAAATTCCCTGACTTGCTCAGATTCTGTGAGTAGCATTCTATCCATTTTCACGCTTCATGGGAAAGGGTTGAAGTTTACGCACGAGCTTCCGTCTAAAGGGTCGTTGCAATTTTTAGATATTAATTTACGGTTCGGGACGGGCCATGTTTGCTGGAAGTATGCACCGTGGGCGCAGAAAAAACTTCTGCCTTTCGATTCCGCGCATTCAAAAATAATAAAAAGGGCGATTGCAGGTTTGTGCCTTAGTTCCGCCCTCACTAAATCGCGTCCGCATACAATGCGCGAAAGTTTCTGCAATCAAGTTAGCAGGCTGATTTCGGCCGCTTTCACCTGCGAGGTAATAGCAGCCATGGCGGACAATCTTCTTAAGAAGATAAAGAAAGAAGAAAGAGGATCTGGAGGCACCGAGTCCCTGCCGAGAAGGAAGCCCATTGTTGTGCCGTACATGGACAAGGTCGCCCACAATTAAAAAAAAGTGGCAAATAGGCATGGTGTCGATGTGGTGTTTTCGGCACCCAAGAAATTGGCCGGGTTATGCCCTAGGATTAGTGGGAAGGAAGCCCAAGGCAGCGGGTGCGGAATTCAACATGGCCAATTTTTTGTGATGTGTGCCACGAAGGTGCTATATGAAATACCCCTCAGGTGTGGAAGGTCTTACGTGGGCCAAACAGGGCGATGCGTGAATGAACGTGCGGGGGAGCATGCCTCGTCTCTGGAAAAAGAAGGAGCGAATTTGCCCGCTCATTGCAACAAGTGCATGGGATGTGAGCCTTTACTAAAAAAGATTAAGATACTCGGGAGGAGCCAGACCATAGTTGGCCGTGAACTATTAGAAGCATTTTTTATTGAAGATAAAGGTGTTAAATGTGTAAGCGACACTTCTGTTACCTTGTATAAGGCTGAAGACCAGCTTTTGCGCAGGTGTATGTGACGGTGAGGTGTTCTGAATTGTATGCTGCCCCTCTCACCCCCTTTCAACCCTCTTTCCTATCCTTGTGACGTTTGGACATGCTTATATAAGCTGTTTGAAGTCAAGAGTTCGACGAAAGCTCGTCTGGTCGGGAGTAATCATGGTCAAAAGGTAAAAGCAAGACGCCGACCAAATAAAACTTTTAAAAATAACACGACGTTTCGGCTCCCGTACGGGGGCCTTGTTCACAAAGGAAGCAATGAAGGAACGGGGATTGATTAAGTACGTGCAAAAAGGTGGCGCAAGCAGCGTGCGTAAACAGAGGGAAGGGTGCCGTCATTGCGATTTAGCGTGGTATCGGTGGTTTGGATTAGTAGTGATTCGAGATGAAGTCGCGAGGTTAGATTTCTTTCAGTGGCGAGCACATGCGCACTGGCCCAGTCAATATCATGTCCCTTGGAAATGGAATGCTCAGCGAGTGCATTTGAAGACACCTTTTCTTTTTTCACGTCGTAGCAGTGTTCCTTTAGGCGCCTTTGAAAATCGCCTGTCTCGCCGATGTACACATCATCACAGTCGGTACAGGGGATGCTGTACACGACACCAGGAAACTTTTCTTTTGGAAGCTTGTCCTTCACGTTTGTCAGCACACTTTTCAGCTTTTTCACCGGCACATGTGACACGTGTACATCAAAGGAGCGGAGCACGCGCGCCAGGGCCTCACTGGTTCCAGGAGCATACGGTATCGCGGCACGTTTACAGGGGGCAGGCACGGAGGAGGCACTAATAGGCGGACGAGATAATTGTTTATGCACTGAATTCACAAACGAAGCCGGGTATCCGTTGCCTGAAAGTTCAGCATGCACCACTTTCAGGTCTCTTTGCAGGTCCTCTGAAGAACTGCAGGTTTTTTTCGCGCGTTGTATGAGTGATGAGGCGACGGAGCATTTGTGGCAAGCAGGATGAATTGAACTGAAGTTGAGGTAGCGTCCTGTGTGTGTATCCTTTCGATACACGCTGAAGCGAAGACCTGTCCCTTCACGTTGTACCAAGACGTCAAGAAAAGGAAGGCGATGGTCCTTCTCCAGTTCAACTGTGAAATTTATGGCCGGTTCAATCGAGTTAAGGTGTGACGAGAACGCATCCAGGGCATCCTTCTTTATAACGGAAAAACAGTCATCCACATACCGAAGAAAAATTCTTGGTTGGGGCATGAATGATGCGATAGCCCGGCGTTCGACTGATTCCATTGTCAAGTTTGCAGCGGTTACCGAGAGGGAGGCACCCATGGGCGTTCCTTGAAGTTGCTTATAGAAGCAGTCCTGGAAAACGAAGTACGTATTTTCCAGGCAGAACTGCAGGAGCTTGCGCAAGTCCTGAACCTCAAATGGTGTCCTCTCTGGAAGCGATCGAGGCGTCGTCTTGGAGGGCAGTAGAGCACACTTCGACCGCAACGTCAATTGGGACACACGTGAACAAGGACGTAACGTCGAACGACACCATAGTGTCGTCATCGTCAAGCTTGAGATCGCGCACTTTGTTAATGAAGTCAGAAGAGTTGCGTAAATGTGTTCGACCGCATCCCACGAGTGGAGATATTATGCGGTGCAAGTACTTCGAAAGGCTAAGAAGCGGTGACCGTCTGTAGTCCACGATTGGCCGCATAGGTACATCAGGCTTGTGTATCTTGGGCAATCCGTAGAGAGCCGGAGCGGAGCCATTGCGGCAGAGGAGACGGTAGTACAGATGCTTATGCCTTGGGGGGACGAATTGAAACACCTCTGTGAGTAACTTTTGCAGGTCTTTTTGTACCTTGCTGGTTGGATCCTTGTTAAGGCGGCAGTAGGTGTTTTCGTCTTGCAGCAAACATCGCATCCTTTTCACGTAGTCACTGCGGTCCAGAAGAACTGTGGCATTGCCTTTGTCAGCTGGGAGGATGACTAGGTCATTATTACCGTACGGGAGCCGAAACGTCGTGTTATTTTTAAAAGTTTTATTTGGTCGGCGTCTTGCTTTTACCTTTTGACCATGATTACTCCCGACCAGACGAGCTTTCGTCGAACTCTTGACTTCATTAACCTTCGCCGGGCGTATGGCCAAATTATTGTGACAGAAATTAGCCGCTACGTTTCCCTCATCACCCGCATTTCCGCCTTCAAAGGTCATCTCGAGTTCAACTTATCCTGCAAGTTCCGTGGCTTCATACCTCGCTCCCTTCACCTCAACCGACCCGTCATGTCGAGTTTTGGCCTAAGTGTTGTGGCCAAGGCTGAACGTTCGCTCCTCCAGGCCAGGATACTCGAATGCAGAAAAAAGATAAGAGGACTGGAAAACGAAGCCTTCTTCTTTCGCCGTCAATTGGAGCACCGGTACCCCGACGAATGCACCAGCATCTTCCTTTACGCGAACTACCAGGCTGCGCGGCAGTCTAACCGAGGGGAAATCACTCACGAGAACAAGCTTGACCGCCTTCGTCTTTCGCACACGGCGTCGACCAGGAGCGCACCTACTACCACTGTGCACAACCTTTCTTCTTATAGTCCAAGCGCCTCTGAGTTGTCTCTTCTTAAGCTTGGTCTAAACTTCAACACGAGACCAACAACGGACGCCAAACGTCTGGTCTGCGCAGTGGAAAACGCCGTGGCGCAGGTAGAACCTTCACGCCGTGATGAAGCCCGTACGCGAGCTGTGAGTGTTTTGTCCAAATTCCGTCCTAGACGATTCGCGTCACCATTAACTGCAGAAGAGCGCAATGCGATTCGAAGCCTTCGAGGTAATAATGACCTAGTCATCCTCCCAGCTGACAAAGGCAATGCCACAGTTCTTCTGGACCGCAGTGACTACGTGAAAAGGATGCGATGTTTGCTGCAAGACGAAAACACCTACTGCCGCCTTAACAAGGATCCAACCAGCAAGGTACAAGAAGACCTGCAAAAGTTACTCACAGAGGTGTTTCAATTCGTCCCCCCAAGGCATAAGCATCTGTACTACCGTCTCCTCTGCCGCAATGGCTCCGCTCCGGCTCTCTACGGATTGCCCAAGATACACAAGCCTGATGTACCTATGCGGCCAATCGTGGACTACAGACGGTCACCGCTTCTTAGCCTTTCGAAGTACTTGCACCGCATAATATCTCCACTCGTGGGATGCGGTCGAACACATTTACGCAACTCTTCTGACTTCATTAACAAAGTGCGCGATCTCAAGCTTGACGATGACGACACTATGGTGTCGTTCGACGTTACGTCCTTGTTCACGTGTGTCCCAATTGACGTTGCGGTCGAAGTGTGCTCTACTGCCCTCCAAGACGACGCCTCGATCGCTTCCAGAGAGGACACCATTTGAGGTTCAGGACTTGCGCAAGCTCCTGCAGTTCTGCCTGGAAAATACGTACTTCGTTTTCCAGGGCTGCTTCTATAAGCAACTTCAAGGAACGCCCATGGGTGCCTGCCTCCCTCTCGGTAACCGCTGCAAACTTGACAATGGAATCAGTCGAACGCCGGGCTATCGCATCATTCATGCCCCAACCAAGAATTTTTCTTCGGTATGTGGATGACTGTTTTTCCGTTATAAAGAAGGATGCCCTGGATGCGTTCTCGTCACACCTTAACTCGATTGAACCGGCCATAAATTTCACAGTTGAACTGGAGAAGGACCATCGCCTTCCTTTTCTTGACGTCTTGGTACAACGTGAAGGGACAGGTCTTCGCTTCAGCGTGTATCGAAAGGATACACACACAGGACGCTACCTCAACTTCAGTTCAATTCATCCTGCTTGCCACAAACGCTCCGTCGCCTCATCACTCATACAACGCGCGAAAAAAACCTGCAGTTCTTCAGAGGACCTGCAAAGAGACCTGAAAGTGGTGCATGCTGAACTTTCAGGCAACGGATACCCGGCTTCGTTTGTGAATTCAGTGCATAAACAATTATCTCGTCCGCCTATTAGTGCCTCCTCCGTGCCTGCCCCCTGTAAACGTGCCGCGATACCGTATGCTCCTGGAACCAGTGAGGCCCTGGCGCGCGTGCTCCGCTCCTTTGATGTACACGTGTCACATGTGCCGGTGAAAAAGCTGAAAAGTGTGCTGACAAACGTGAAGGACAAGCTTCCAAAAGAAAAGTTTCCTGGTGTCGTGTACAGCATCCCCTGTACCGACTGTGATGATGTGTACATCGGCGAGACAGGCGATTTTCAAAGGCGCCTAAAGGAACACTGCTACGACGTGAAAAAAGAAAAGGTGTCTTCAAATGCACTCGCTGAGCATTCCATTTCCAAGGGACATGATATTGACTGGGCCAGTGCGCATGTGCTCGCCACTGAAAGAAATCTAACCTCGCGACTTCATCTCGAAGCACTACTATTCCAAACCACCGATACCACGCTAAATCGCAATGACGGCACCCTTCCCTCTGTTTACGCACGCTGCTTGCGCCACCTTTTTGCACGTACTTAATCAATCCCCGTTCCTTCATTGCTTCCTTTGTGAACAAGGCCCCCGTACGGGAGCCGAAACGTCGTGTTATTTTTAAAAGTTTTATTTGGTCGGCGTCTTGCTTTTACCCTTTGACCATATAAGCTGTTTCAAGAGCAAATAAACCAGTTGATAGTTTGCGCTCTTTCTGTCTGCCTTGTTCTTCCTGCTTCCTGTGATTGTCCATTCTACGCGCAACAAACTTGGAAAAAAGTCATGCACCAACTCGCCCAGCAAGAAGTTCTTCTACGATTTTCATAGATTCCTTCTGTCATAAGACAATAATCACTGTTCCATTGTCTGTATCCGACCTCCCACGTGATCTGTCCATCACACTTGGGCCCCGTGTTAACTATCACTAGACTATGGTCCTCGCAAAGATCGAGCAATAACCTCCCATTGGTGCCTGTATATCCGTCAAGGTCGTGGATGTCGGCATTCATATCCCCTAGGAGGATGATTTCGGCCCCTTGACCAAATTCTTCAATATCGGTGTTTATGCAATGTTTTATCTCCAGATTCTTTTCCTTACAGTTATTACCCGTCCACATGTAAACTATACCTAGCCACGTTTTCTTTCCACCTACCGTGCCCGAAACCCAGAGGTGCTCTGAACACGTTTGTTTTACTCTCTCTCATTTGGCTCCGCTATGAATAAGCATTCCAACACCCCCACCTTTTCTTTCTGATATGATCCTGTTGCACCCTTCCCAAACATAACTGTCAATATGTGGCTGCTCTTCCAGGTCTCTAAGGTGTGTTTCTGTAACCGCATAAAGGCCTATCTTTCCTTTGTTTAACTGTTCCTCAATCTCTAACCATTTTGCTTTTTTCTGCCACCCTGCATGTTTATGTAACTAATTGCTACACGTGCCTTCGCTCTTTTCTTTATTTTACCTCTTTTCTGGCATTTCTCAGTGCTACCTGCCCAAAAATCCCCCTGGTTGTTTCCTTCGTTCCTTGCTACCCCGGACCCCGAAGGGCCCGCGTGACCACCAAAAAAGCTACTGCACGTCCTGCAAGCCGCCAACCCACCTCATGACCAAGCCTCCTATCGAAGTGGATTCTGTCTCTTTGGAAACCCCCCCACCTATGCACCTCCCTCTTTATTTCCACTACTTCGAAACCCTTCTGTCGACTCGTACGCCATATCTCTTTGTTTGCATCCACAACCGCTCTTTGGAGGTTGCCGTCACGCACTGGTATTTCCGGTACCGTGCACACTACTATCTGCACCTGGGGGGGAGATGGCGCGCATGTCGTCGACGCCTTTTGCCAAGGTCGTCGCTAATCCTGACGATTTTTTGTTCAGGACGTCGTTTAGCTCTGCCGCAATCATCACGTGGTTGCGTCCCTGAGCCCCAGACGTGAGCTTTTCTCTTGCTTGCCTCATGACTGAACCCAGCCTATGTCCTGGGAACGTCCCTACCAATACTCGTTTGTCGCCTTTCACCCTCTCTTTGAGTGCCTCCGCGCATCGAACTAAATTGGAATCGCCAGCTATGATAACTCGCTGAGGTTTTCCAGCTGGAGTCACCTGCACCTGGCTGCTGTCTGGGTGTTTAACCTGAGTCACAGCTGCTCCATTGTCTACTCCCTCCCGCAAAGCTACTTCCTGACAGCTGTGCCCCGCGCTCTTTGCACTTGCGTTTTTCACACCCTGTCCTTGCGCCTCCCCCCCCCCCCCCCCCCGCGCTGGGGGTCGGCGCAGTATTATTCTCGCTGTTGCCTGCTTCTTTGTTCACTTTAACTACCATGGCTAGTCCCTCCTCTGCTAACCTAAGCCTCTCCCCCATGGCCTTCGTTTTCTCACGCTCTGTTGCCAACGCATTTTCAAGCTCAGCGATTCTGTCCATAAGTCCGCTCTGAGCAGCCATCATTTTTTCCATTTTTGCCTCGATCTCGGACTGTCTACATTTTGCGTCAGCTTCTTGTACCTTCTCTTCCGCACAAACATCCATTTTCACAGCTGCCCCGCACCCTGAACACTTTGCGGTCTTTTTGACCATGACCGCTCGTAGCACCAGAGTTACACTATCTAAAGAACAAAGGCCCTCGGTACTACAAACACTTCCCTAAGACAGTACGTACCCAAAAACTCAATGGATAGCCCACACTTCAAAACACTCGTGGTGGGTGTACGTGCACCTCAGCCACGTGGAGGAAGAAAAAGGAAAGCTAAAAAACCCAAGAAAGAAGTTACTGACCCCCCAAAAAACCGTACCAGCTAATAACCACGGTACTACGAACACTTCCCTAAGTACAAACACTAAGTACAACCCCTTCCCTCGGTACTACAAACACTTCCCTAAGACAATACGTGCCCAAAAACTCAATGGATAGCCCACACTTCAAAACACTCGTGGTGGGTGCACGTGTACCTCAGCCACGTGGAGGAAGAAAAAGGAAAGCAAAAAAACCCAGAAAACAAGTTACTGACCCCTCCAAAAAACCGTACCAACTAATAACCACGGCACTACAAACACTTCCCTAAGTACAAACCCTAAGTACAAACCCTTCCCTCGGTACTACAAACACTTCCCTAAGACAATACGTACCCAAAAACTCAATGGATGGCCCACACTTCAAAACACTCGTGGTGGGTGCACGTGTACCTCAGCCACGTGGAGGAAGAAAAAGGAAAGCAAAAAAACCCAAAAAACAAGTTACTGACCCCTCCAAAAAACCGTACCAACTAATAACCACGGTACTACAAACACTTCCCTAAGTACAAACCCTAAGTACAAACCCTTCGCTCGGTACTACAAACACTATGGCGTTTTTCACTGGCAGATTCGGAGCAGCTTTTTTTGCTCCGCCGCGAAGAATCCGTGTTTCACTGGTCGAGCGGGAGCGGGTTGGTGCGTTTCACTGGCAGATTCGGAGCAACTCAAACCGCGCCAGAGCGCTCCGGCTTGTTCCGGCGCCGAGGCACGGATTCAGACAGATTCAGGCGGAAGCGGGCCGCGTCCTCGCGTCACTTCCGTCTTGCCTGTCAAAATGGCTGCGTTCGTTGCGGGTGTGGAGCTGGAGTGTACAAGAAAGTGTAGCTTCCGTTTAGCGACGACAGCAGGACAAGCAGAAGCTTTTCCAGCTCAGAAGAGAGTGATTACGACGTGCTGTACGTGCGTCGTGCGCCGTACGTGTGGCGTCGCGCCGCTGCCCACCGTTTGATTCTCCCCGACGCTCGAATAGGTGTGATGCAGGCTGCATTTGCCGGTATGGCGTGTAATATATTGACTGTGATTGGGTTGTGAAATGAAATAGCTTACAAATGAGTGTAAGTATGTTTAAAGTGGAAAGCAGCACCTGTTTTCAAAACATTCGATAGATCTGAAGCCGCGGTACGAAAGGTAAACAGTGGCACTGGCCGTTTCACCGATGTGGCTCGCTTCGTTTCCATCGCTTCGCTCCACACCGATGTTTCAAAACCGACTGGATGTGTTAACGCCTGACGTGTGAGTACAAACGTTTATCGTGTTGGCAAAAGTAAGCGCTTCATTGCGAGTTCGCGGTTCGTCGCGAACGACGACGGAATAGAAGCGGCGTCGTTAAGCCTACCCTCGGAGTCGTCGTTGACGTAAGACTGTTTGGATGTGCTTGTCGCTCGCGAAGGCACAGCTTTATCGAGAGTGTTCTTCAATGGTGTTATAGAGCGGGGATGTGCAAAACTGTTTATTTTCTACTTGTTGATGAAGACACTAACTCTTACGAGCGCGTATGCCAAGGTGCAAAATGCGGCCGAGCCTGCGTCCCTACGTGCTCATCGTTCCCCTCCCCACCCATCGTACGCTTCATGCCGGAGCTTACGGCACCGAACGCAGAATCGTACCGTGTATTTAGCGCTTAGTGCCCTCTCTGAGTAATAAAGCTTGAGCACAGAATGCGTGAATTGAATGTAAACAACTCAAACTGCTGCAGTCAAAATGTGCCCGGGGAAGGCGTCTCTGGTTGCCACGGAAACGCACGGAGCGGAAGTGGGGTATGTATGACGTGCTGAACTGACTTCCTGTATACTCGCTCGCGGAGCGTTCTCGCACTCCGCTGGCAGATTCGGATTCGTGAAATCCGAGCGCTCCCTCCGGGATTTCGGTGACTGCTCCGGATCCGCCAGTGAAAAACGCCGTAAGACAACACGTACCCAAAAACTCAATGGATAGTCCACACTTCAAAACACTCGTGGTGGGTGCACGTGTACCTCAGCCACGTGGAGGAAGAAAAATGAAAGCAAAAAAACCCATAAAAACAAGTTCCTGACCCCTCCAAAAAACCGTACAACTAATAACCACGGTACTACAAACACTTCCCTAAGTACAAACCCTAAGTACAAACCCTTCCCTCGGTACTACAAACACTTCCCTAAGACAATACGTACCCAAAAACTCAATGGATAGCCCACACTACAAAACACTCGTGGTGGGTGCACGTGTACCTCAGCCACGTGGAGGAAGAAAAAGGAAAGCAAAAAAACCCAAAAAACAACTTACTGACCCCTCCAATAAACCTTACCAACTAATAACCACGGTACTACAAACACTTCCCTAAGTACAAACCCTAAGTACAAACACTTCCCTCGGTACTACAAACACTTCCCTAAGACAATACGTACCCAAAATCTCAATGGATAGCCCACACTTCAAAACACTCGTGGTGGGTGCACGTGTACCTCAGCCACGTGGAGGAAGAAAAAGGAAAGCAAAAAACCCATAAAAACAAGTTACTGACCCCTCCAAAAAACCGTACAACTAATAACCACGGTACTACAAACACTTCCCTAAGTACAAACCCTTCCCTCGGTGCTACAAACGCTTCCCTAAGACAATACGTACCCAAAAACTCAATGGATAGCCCACACTTCAAAACACTCGTGGTGGTTGTACGTGCACCTGAGCCACGTGGAGGAAGAAAAAGGAAAGCAAAAAAAACCCCAAAAATGTTACTGACCCCTGAAAAAAACCGTACCAACTAATAACCACAAATATAGTTTATGCTAATGACCTATACTAGAAAAGCAAGCTCAATGCATGCAAGAAAACTTATCTGCCGCTGTCGTTCCGGACATCTCGAAAAACACATCCGCTCACGCCGGCACTCTAGCAGAGGCTTAGCAGAGGCAGAGGCACCCTAGCGGAGGCACCCTAGCAGGAGCGAGCGCAACCGACGCCATCTAGTGATCATTTCACGAACTAGACGAGGTGGCAACGACGGAGGAGGGACTGACCCACGGCGTAAGGAGTTTCGCCCCTAAAAACTCTCATACCCCAAACATTTACTGCGTCATAGCGAAGTGAATACGGCAGATGATATCATTTTACCACCACTGCTAAGTGACGGAGTATAAAAACGACATGACCTTATTATACTACCCACGGAGTTTCAGGTCACTTGGTCACAACCTCCCCATGGGAGTTTTTAACAACCATCTTCGGTAGCGATGCGCTTGCGGCGGTGTGATGTGCGTGTGTGTATGCACTCGCACGTATGTTTAATGTTTCCGTGTGATGCTGCAGTGTATTGGTTGGTTCGACGAATCGTCGGTGGGAGTTGTATCTGTGGGTGCTCACACGTGTGTTTAGTGCGTCCGAGTGAAGCACCACTTCGTTTTTTGAAACAGCGAGTCTCGAGTGCGCAGTGAGTTTGCAACGGCCGACCAGTGTTCTGTGTAAACGTGTCAAGGCTCTTTCCACTGGTAAACCGCACTGCTCCTCCAGCCAGAAGCCGGATGCCGCACATCGACCAGACGACCACAGTGATGCGCGAATCGGAAATATTTTGTTATGAAGTGGCTGGGGCACCACCACCCAGCGAGTGTTGACGTGGTTTCATAGCCTTCCGAGATTATCAAGATTTTACGGACAAACCAGGATTATCGGAAAGCAAACATCAAGGCTATCGACTGGAAGAATAAAGGACTAAAAGGATACCAAATTTACCCAGGTAGACCAAATATTAATAAAATTATACAAGGAATTGTCCCGGACCACGCCTAGGCTTAGCTGGCTTTAGCAAAAGCTCCTACATGGATGTAGTCATATACTCCCATATAGGTACCCGCAATAGCTCCGCGATGGATGTAAACATATACTCCCATAGCTACCCGCAAAAGCTCCTCGATGGATGTAAACATATACTCCCATAGCTACCCGCAAAAGCTCCTCGATGGATGTAAATATTACTCCAGCAATCGACCCAAAAGCTCTGGTCAAGCGGAGTAAACCTTTTACTCCGCAGGAAAGGGGTATATTAAAACTCTTATCGGGGAATGCGATAGAGGACAGGTCATTTACTCCCATCTCGGCTAATTTTTGTTTACAGTGTACGGCATCTCTCATAGTCAGAGCTGGTTTTGGGACGTTAAACGCCACAAATCAATCAGTCATGTTATAGATAAATTTCCTGACACATTCGGAGTATGGTGTGTCGTGCTTCTCGGGGCAAACGGCCGGCTGTTTATCGGCCATCAGAGGACAAATCTTGGCCAACTTGCATGGGGCGGCGAACACAATGCGGACATTGTATTTAGCTGCAACCTTCTTTAGAGTGACAGGTGCACTTGTTTTCGTTTGTTTCAAAGGGAACGCCGCTATATCCTTCCCGTGAATCGCGCGCTTGCTGTGATTGCGGGAGCGCCGCTATCACTTTCTGTTGCACACAACGCAGGCCGCGTTTATCTTGCATGCCACTTCGGGAACAATCTCGATCATTCTTGAAACTTGGCATGCCTGATGCGTACATTTGACTGACTTTTGGAATTCCAGAGATAATGCGAGAACGCGCTATGACGTGCGATAAAAGCCGACGCATTGCGTCGCTAGTCGGTCTCTCCGTCGACCGACGGCTGTTCACGCCGCTATTGCTGTACATTGTCATTGGCTTTGTTTTGCAGGGCACAAGTTCGCCCAATAAACAGTTCGCCTGACATCGCTTGAGTTTGGCGTGTTTCGCCTTGAGTGCTGCGTGCGTCACGACCACGTGACATCTGGTGGGGTACTGGGTGTCTATACCAGTACCCCTTGCTCGGCGCCGTGCTCGTGCAGAGGACCGACGTACTTGAAAGGGGTGTCAGTTACGCTAGCTGGTCCCTTTCGAAGACAGAAGCGAATTATTCCACCACAGAAAAAGAATGCCTTGCCATCATCTGGGCTGAAAGGGAAAATTAGCATCCACCCATTTTGTAGCATAATGCTACAAGGAAATCTATACGGATTTCTCAGAAATGAAAGCTTCCTAGTTTCCGAAAAGTTCGTCCTGGTCCGGCGTTCGAACCCGGGACCAACGCCTGTCCGGGGCGCTCGCTCTGCCAATTGAGCTAACCAGGAGGCAAGCGATTGACAGCGCGAGGGCGAATCCATCGACAACTCGAAGCACATGGGCGTGAATGAAACCCGCACATGGGCGTGCGGGTTTCAGCAGAACTCATTTGCCATATATTAACGCGGACATTTTGAGACCAAATACTGTACGAAATAGTAATTCGGATAGAAATTATCGCCCATGAAAGGCTTTGAAAGAATGTACGTTTAACGATGCTGACGCGCTGCAACCGGGACCGCCAAGGGTCGCAGGTTCGACGCCCCCCACCCTCCCCCCGCCCTTTTTTTTTAAGATATGTTTATTATATTGCTCGAGATCACGTCGGTAGGGGGGCCTGGCGACGGTTGGGTACCTGAAAGGATTTCAGTCGTTCAACTGCCGTTTACAACTCACTCCTACACCAGAACAGGAATTGGCCTCCCTGGTGAAGTACTTGGCCACCACCTCCTACACGACGTCTACAATTAAACCCTCGCCCCCAATGTCCAGCAGCTGCAGAACATCTGTCCACGGCGACGGTCAGCTTTGTGAAGCAGCAGAGGGTAGTAATAATCACTGGACCCGGACAGGCCGCCACTGGAAACAAAACATTGGAACGTTCAATGCAAGATCCCTCTCCAGCGAAGCTAGATTAGCGGAACTACTCGAGGAAATAGAGGGAGTTAGTTGGGACGTCATTGGCCTTAGCGAAGTTAGGAGAGCAGGTGAAGCTTACATAGTCTTAAACAATGGACATGTCCTCTGCTATAGAGGATTACCCGAAAAGAGAGAATGTGGCGTTGGGTTCCTAATTGACAAAGATATAGCGGGCAACGTAGATGAATTCTATAGCATTAACGAAAGGGTAGCATGCGTGGTAGTAAAACTAAATAAGCGGTATAAACTTAAGATAATCCAGGGATATGCGCCAACAACGAGCTACGACGACGAACAAGTAGAACAGTTCTACGAGGATATCGAATTAGCAATAACGAAAGTACGGACACAATACACAGTAGTCATGGGGGATTTCAACGTAAAAGTAGGAGTAAAACAAGGTGGAAAACTGGCGATTGGCAACTACGGCGTCGGCCGTAGGAATAACCGGGATGAAATGCTAGTACAATTTGCCGAAAGAAACCGACTCCGAATAATGAACATGTTTTTCAAGAAACACAGGAAGTGGACGTGGAAAAGCCCTAACGGGGAAACAAAGAATGAAATCGACTTTATAATGTGCGAATAACGAGGTATAATTCAAGACACAGAAGTAGTGCGGAAGATAAAATGCAGCGATCACAGATTAGTAAGGGCAAAGATTGTACTTAACCTAAAGAAAACAAGAACTAAATTATTTACTAGAAAAGAAATGCAATCTAGAGGTAATCGGAGCGAAGAACAAAGAATTTGGAGTCGCCCTAAGCAACAACTTCGAGGCCTTAGGCGAAAGCAATGACGATGTAGAAGAAATAAACAAAACCATAAAGAAAACAATCCTTGAAACAGCGACAGAAGTCGGGGTAAAACAGCAAAGCAAACAACAAGTAAGTTGTCCCAATCTACCAAGGACTTAATAAAAAAACACCAACAAATGAAAGTAACTTCGCCAAAATATAAGATTGAATTCACAGAACTATTAAAATTGATCAGTAAAGCCAGGCAAAGAGATGTAAGAAATTTTAACATGAGAGAGATAGTGAAAGCAGTAGAGAAAGGCACCAGCATTCAATCGGTCAAATAGAAACTGCACTTAGGGCAAAAGAGAAGGCATGCGCTAAAAGATAAACAAGGTAACGTTATCAACAGTTTCAACGAAATACTAAAGCTAGCAGAATATTTCTACTCTGAACTGTACAGTTCTCAGACAGACCATACAACCTTAATAGAAATAGAATCAGAGGAGGACACTGAAATTCCATGTATAACCGCTGACCAAGTCATAAAAGCTTCCAAAGGCATGTCCCGCGGAAAAGCAGCTGGTGAATAGGGATGGTCGATTAAATTTTTTAATCGATTAATCGTTAATCGTTCGCCGATTTAGCCTTTCATCGATTAATTGCTTTCGCTGTGGTGTTTTAATCGATTAATCGATTAATCGAAATTTCTTATAAGTGCTTTAAAAATAATGCCTTGTTTTTTGACAGACTGCTTGTGTCTGATATCGACAAAAATATTTATCCGACGCGCTAGAAATCACATGTGCGCATTAGCGGCTGCGTGAAAATTCGCACTCTCGCCCACTGAACACAGGAAGCCCGTCGTGTTTGGATGTTGTTAAGGATCAAAGATTCCTGGGTGGCCATGACCCACGGACGACTCGGCAGCAGGTCGTATTTCCTCGAAGTCTGCCTACTAGAGCGAACCGAAATCGGAGGCGCTTTCGACGACCACACTGGTTGGAAAGTCGCACCGGAAACATGAAGTGTGGCCGAGGGTGAGGAAATCCCGAGAAAGGTAAAAACAAGAAGAGACGAGGACGAAAGACGAAAGACGCTCGCTCTTGTATAGGGACGGCAACATTTCTCAGTTTGTCCGTTAGATATTGTGGAAGCCCTCGATAATACTATAACCACGAACTGGCGTGATCTCTTCCTTGAGGTCACTCATGCGAGATTGCACAGCAACAGGCCATCAGTGCAGGCATCTGCGGGAGTGACACGAGTTTTTCCTCCCGGCTAGAATAAACGGGAGCTGTGCCAATATACTGCACAGGCACGGCCGCTGGATGAAAGCGCACAGGTACGGCCAGCTGCGTGCGCCGGAGACGGCGGGAGGGGACTAGTTCGTTCGGTGGCCGCCGCAGCGCCACCAGTCAAGGATAGAGAGAGCGCCTGGACAGCGTTGTATGCGCGAAATCGTATGATGTTTCAGCGGCGCTCGCGGTACTGCATACGCATGTGCTGAATTCGATACCCCCTCAGCGCATTGTTCTACGCTACGGCAGTTCATTTTCCCCATAATTGCAAATGATTTTTCTTTCCTGTAGGAGTCCAACTGGCTTTGACTAAGCACTCCCGTCTCTGTGACAGACAATTTTGAACTTGTATTTAAAGCGTTAATGACAAGCTTTTCCCTCTTGTAGGACCGCAGGATTATTACACCTTTGTTATGTTCTTTTACAAACGTACTGCATGCTTTCGGAGAAATTTTTTTTTTCGCTTCTCGCTAAAAACGTGCTTGAATGGCTACCGTGACTTGATTTTGCGTTTCTAAACTAGAACTGCAGTGGGTACGTGAGGTTTCAGTTAATTCTAGTTTATTTTGCAGTTATTGTTACATAAAAAAATGTCTTGCGTGAATTCCGTTCGAAAGATGATGAGAAAAATTTTGTGGTCTTGTCTGCGCATGCAGAGATGTAAATGCTAGGTGTGCTTCAACAATCAATCGTACTATTGAGCGAAACTCTACCAGTAAGTGTTCACTGATGCAGTAAACAAATACTAGAGGTGTTTACGCTCATCGCCCTCAAAGGCGAAGAACTTTTCGGGAGAGGGGCTTGTGTGACAGTCTCACCAGACGAGTTGCATTTATATTTCCCGTCCAGTTAGCCAGCAACGGTCGCAACAGCTTCTTCAAAAAAAAAAAAAAAAACATCGCAGAGGTGGCTCGTGTGCTCAAGGGTTGTCGAACCACACCGTAATGCTGGACACGTAACAAAATGTGGGAGGAGGGCTGAATGAAGAAGTTTCCAGAGGTTTCCACTTCTTGGAACTTCTACGGGCTTCATCACCTCACTGACAAAATTGCATGCCAGCTTGCAAATTTGTACGATCTCCGTCTCGGCATATCGAAGATTTCCTTTATCAGTTTTTTTTCTGTGAACTCGTAAATGCCACTGCAAGGGTTTGGGTCTTGCAGGAGAACCTTGCAAGCATGACAGATCAACTGCAAATAAGAAAATAAAGCCAAGGCAAATTTTGAATCAAAAGTGCTATGTCAGGAGTGTGCAGGATATTTCAATCGCTTACATCACTCAGCCAAACAAATTCAACATATAAATTCCCTAAAAGAGCTAAAGCGGTAATTTTTTTCTCCGCCGACGTTGTTGTTTACAACTAGTAGCGTTTTTTACTCCGAATCTTATGACAAATATTGTGAAAAATTGCACTTCTCCTTATACGGGTAAAAGCTTCGTAATTATTATTATGTTGTACTGAGGAGCATGCCGGCTACATATAATGTTTTCTATTGTAATGATCTAGGCTGCTACACGCCGCAATTACCCATTCGATAATTACGAGCAGCGTATATCTTCTGGTTCTAGTAAAAAAAAAATCACTTCGAGTCCCAGCAAAGAAAAGAAATGCTTATCAGATAAGAAGCGGCTCATAGAAAGCAGGGAGGCGCATACTTCCTTGGCGTGTGTACTGAAAAATCTATCTTGGCGTGTCGCCTTCAGTCAACACAGCGGCCTGCACTTTATCAACTCAACTTCCTGTAACACAATTACTACAACACCATGCAATGCTTGAACCTTCCGACTCCCTAAGCGCACTGGCTGGCAAAAGTACAGTTGTCATATGCCAATGAAAATTGGCCCGCGAAGCCCTTTCATCCAGTGGGAGGGCCTTTCGTGAGGAGGGTGAAGGGAGAAAAAGAAAAAGAGCCTAAGCGTCGACGATTTATTCTTGGTACATTTAATTATTTGGTTCTAGGAGCAAATGGAGGAACGGTCGCTGGGCACCCACCTCGAACCTCTTCCTCCAGATCCTTGCAACAAGACGGCGAGGTGGGCTAGTTGGTGAACATTCATCTTTAAAGCAAAAGCTTTTTTAAGCGCACATGAAACGTGGACAGAATAGCGAAGAATACTGTAAGCGCTGTCCTGTCAGTATTCTTCGCTCTTCTGTCCACGTTTCATGTGCGCTTAAAAAAGCTTTTGCTTTAAAGATGAACCCAGATCCTTGTCTGGCGGTGTTGGTGAGCCAGGCTTGTCGGCGTTCAGCATTGGAGGGAAATTCATGGTACCCCAAGCCGGGATTTTTCTTCGCGTTCGACGTGCACCGTGGAACGCAGCAGCTCTTAGGCATACTACTCTACTGCTTTAAGAAGCTGTTCAGGCTATGTTTGTGTTTACAGGAGCGAGAACACATGGAATTCAGAACTACTAGCACTCCGCGCAACGCAAAAAAGGCGCGCTCACCCAAGGGCGCGAACTTCGGAGTATCACCTACTACTAGCGCCCCCCACGAAAGTTGCGGCCGAAACTGTCAACGCCGCTCTCCCTCCCTGGACAATGCGCGGCGGCTCCACGCAGCAGGCCGCACCTGTGCGCTTTCATCTAGCGGCCGTGGCACAGGTTTCACCTGATCACCGACTTAAGTCGGCGCTGCGCGCACCCCTTCAATCGCGCCTACAGCTCGAACTGTGAGTGCTGCCTAATATATCGCAGATAACAGGGAGTTTTAGCAGCGGTGGCTTACCGTACGGTAAGTACGCTAATGCCGCACCGTCGTGGTTGGCACGTAGAAAATTGAGCTTCTGAGGGCTTTACCAGCAAATTTTATCATTCGACGACGTTTCCGTACTCACCGAGCAACTAGTGCAGGTCTTTCCAACTAAAATAGCCGCGTGCCGACCATCACGGTACGGTATTACCGTCGCTGCCGTACGGTAAACCGGCGCTGCTAAAACTCTCTAATAACACAAAGTATTCCGCGACTGTCCTCCATACGTGCCACAGCAGTAGACGGCGGCCTCTAGGCTGGCAGACATGGGAGTACAAGCAATAGATGAAAACCGTATTTCACCCGAAATAGCCGACCATACAGAATTAGCAACTGTTACAAGGTCATTCTTTCGATAGAAATGGACTGGATGCTAGACGTTCGGTATACCAATGCGTAAACTTGCGGATTATGAACAGCGGCGATTAGACTTAAGTGCAGCTAAAGTGATTTCTTTCCATTATGCGACTATTAGACCTTTTTTCATGATCCTCGAGTGCGTTTCCCTGCACAGCATATTCGCCCAACTAACGGTGGCCCCTGTCACGTTTCGTGTGGAGGCGAAGTCCCACTTACACGCGCTGGGGTTTGACTCTTATGAGTGTTTTCAAGAGAGCTGAGTCGACATTTTCCGCGTCATAGCACGCTGTTTTGCAGAAGTGAATAGCTCCCATAAGTTGGGGGCTAACTGCACAACAGGGAAGCTAGCATTACAGTTATCAAAGGGCGTATAGGCGTCAAAGCGGGCAGTTGGGCTAGTTGGTATCAAGCGTTATTGAAATATGATTACTAGCGTCCATGTCCCGTTTGCGCAAGCAGTCATGTCTGATTATGTATATACGGATCACTCATTCTTATCCCCATCATCATGCTTCCTCACTCTTATTTTCCCTGTTGCGTTGTCCCCGAAGTAGAGTAGAAGGCCAGGTCGTACTAGATCAGGCCATCCTTTCTACCTTCCAATACATTATCTCTCTTTCTTTCATTGGTGAGAAATAATCTCTAAATCGGTAAGGAGTATATACGACGGCAATTAGAGCTGAACCAGTCAAGAAATAAGCAGTGCATATTACAATGTGACACACAAGAAGCAAGTAAAATCAATCCAAGGGTTAAATAAAACGGTGTAGGCAACGGAGATCGGGTCGAGTTCATTTCTATCTCTATGGGGTATGGCCGTCTGCGGCTCCGGGCTCCTTCTACATGCGTAGAAATATGCGCTCGGCATTTGCGTCTCGGCGTCGCGCGCCTCGCAATCATGCGCTCTGGCCAAGGGGCCCCAGGGGCGGGGTTGGGAGGGGGAGTTTCGTAGTCGATTAATCGTGGAGCTTTAATCGATTAATTAGATTAATTGAAAGGGAGAAATCGATGACGATTAATCGATTAATGGTGTACATTTAATCGTTCATCAATTTTGCCATCCCTACTGGTGAAGATGGTATAACAGCCGACTTGATAAAGACGGAGGAGATATTAAAGACGATAGTCTTTCTTGGGGAACCTCAACGCAAAAATTTTGGTCTGTCTGTGTGTGTGTCTGTCCTGCTGCGAAAGGTTAACCCCACCCTAAACGACCGCCCATCTTGCGACCACCCAGTTGCGTTCATACTTGTGATCACAGGCGACCAAAAAGCAAATATTACGCATATCTGAGGCGCAACATCAATACGTAAGTATTAGACGGTGTGTTCCTTTAGTAGAAAATACATAGATGCGCACCTCTAAAGACCCTAGTGCTTGTTAGCGGACGTTTCCTACGCAGTTCTGCGTACTAGGCAAGCTTCTTGCGTTTCCCGAAACCATGGCCAGATGGCGCCCTTACCTCACGCTCGTTAAAGCCCCTTGATGTTGGAAAGTAGCGACACTCTCCTCCACACGCGCGCTTTCCTCCTCAATCCTCCTCGGATTTCTTCCCTCCCCGCGCCGGAGCGGTGCGCACGGCACGCTGAACCCTCCAGTGGCGCGTTGCAACCGCATTGAGATGTATTGCGCGCGCTTGTTTATTCGGCCCTTTGAAGCGCCAAATAGGAATTTATGCCTTGTGAAACTGGCGTGAGGATAGTATGCTTCCAGTATAACTTCATGGCGGATGTTGTTGTTTCGGGACGCTTCGGTTAAAACAAGCGAGAGCGCACCGAAAAAAAAAATGAGTACCTGCCAGTGGCTGCGCGGTTTGCCTCGCCGTCGTCCGTTGGGCTCGCCTTACGGTGACGAATACAATGCAAGCAGCGTAGAATAGACAGGAGAATGTGTTACATGTAAGTGGTTAGTGAATAGATTAAATAAGGATCTAACGAAGAACAAATAGTTTATTTAAGGTGAATTTCCCGGCACAGGCGGGCCGAATGCCTTTCTATCAAAGCCACTGTGCAAAACACATGCTGTGTTTTCGAAAGAGCCCATACAGAACGCACGTGCCTATACTTCGTCGTGGTTAAATGCAAACGCAGCACGCACGCACATACCAACACATGCGCACATGCACATATACATATACATACAGGCGCTGGAACACGCGCACATGAACATTCGCGAACGATTACACGTGCGCGCGCATACGAACGCACGAGTGCACGCGTACACACATACGCAGACACACACTCAAAAATACACACACGCGCATGCGCATGCGACCACATGCGCGCAGGTACTCGCACATTAACACGGTGCACAAACGCAAATACATATACGTACAGGCGAACAGGCACACACGGACACGCGCACATAATACACGTACACGTGCGAACACACCCAAAAATACGCACGCGAGCACATACAGCCACACGTACACAGTACATGCACACGCGGACATGTACGACACATGCACGTACGACCACACGCACATAGATACATGCACACGCATGTGTCCACACGCATATGTCAACATACGCATACACACGCATATGTCAACACACATGCTACAAGCACATGCATACACACGCATATATCAACACACATGCGACAAGCACATACATACACACGCTCGCACATGGATACATACATAGGCACGTGCACAGATACCACCACGCGCAAACACATACATACATACATACATACATACATACATACATACATACATACATACATACACACATGCATGCATGCATGCATGCATACATACATACATACATACATACATACGCAGACACACACAATAAAAGCACGCACATACATGCATACGTGCATACATTATACACGCGCGAACGCGCACACACGGACACATACATGCGAACATGTACACACAAACACACGCAGATGTACATGCACACAAGACGTGCGCGAACACGCGCACACATACAGACGCGTTCACACATGCTATCGCAAGCTCACACATACATATACACAGGCACAGACGCGCGCGCACACACGCGCACAATTACGAAGCAGAAGTTACAGGCACTTATGAATTAGATCATTTGAAAACTAGTGCATGCACGAGAACACTGTCCAATGCACGAAGTCAACAAAACATATAGGCGTTCTCTACTGTAGTGAACGAAGAGTCCGGGTATGCAAGGTACATTGAAACATCCATGCAACTTCACCAACGTCCTAAGGAAAACTGTAACAGTAAACTCGCACGGAACTGTGTGCTTAGAAGGGGGACATGTTTTTCCTCGACGTTTTGAAGCTACTGCTTCCGGCGCACAACATTCAGTTGTCCTCGAAGGATCGAAAATCATGCTAGCCCTTTCTCTGACTTACTGCTGCATTGAAACGAATGGAAGCAAGAGATTTCCACAGCAAACGAAGTTCACACCGCTACAGAAAGGCAGAAACACTTGCGAAACGCACGTTAGAAACCGCAGCGCGACCACCGCTGGGCAGGCGCATGGCGGGCGAGGGAAACAAGAAGCGCGCGAAAACAAGTTGTGCGTCGCTTTCGTGACGTCAAGGTCACCTGACTGCGCGCCGCAGCCACTCAGCGTTGCGGATGCGCTGGCTCCGCGAACGAGGGGGAGAAAACGAGGAGGTTGACGGCTCCGGCGAGGGTGTCGCGGCGTTGTTCAAAGAGTGGCGGTACTTTCCAATATCAAGGGGCTTTAACGCTCGTGCCGAACGGAAGGCAGCAGAAGGGCCGCCCGCCACTCCGGCCGGTCCTTTTCTCTCCTCGCGTCTCTTCGTTTTCCCTCTCGCTTGCGCAGCTCCTCGGGGAAACAGAAACACGCGAACCGGGACTCATGTAGTACGGCCGGTAGAAGGCTATCGTCTTTCGACGACATTTGCAGCGAAGCACGGAGATACGCGGCCAATTTTTTGTACTTGAAAAACTTGCATCGCTCTTCAAGAAATGTATCAAGACATGTAGTGTACCGCGCAGTTGGAAAAATGCTAATATATTCCTTATCCACAAGAAAGGTGACATAAAGGACTTCAAGAATTACAGACCAATTAGCCTACTCCCAGTAATATACAAGCTATTTACAAAAGTAATTTCTACGAGGATAAGAGAAACCTTCGACTTTAACCAACCGAGAGAACAAGCTGGTTTTAGGAAAGGTTACTCGACAATGGACCACAGCCACGCTATCAACCTAGTAATTGAGAAGTACGCGGAATATAACAAACCTCTTTATATGGCGTTTATCGACTACGAGAAAGCATTTGACTCCATAGAAATACAAGCAGTTCTAGAAGCTCTGCGTCGACAAGGAGTACTTGGCGCATACGTGAAAACCATAAACACCATATACAAAGATTGCACAGCCACACTACTCCTACATGAGAGAAGCAGAGAAATCCCGATCGGGAGAGGTGTGAGACAGGGAGATACGATATCCCCGATGCTATTCACTGCATGTTTAGAGGAAATCTTTAAACGTCTAGACTGGGAAGACAAGCGAATTCGAATAGATGGAGAATATCTCAGCAATTTAAGATTTGCAGACGACATTGTGCTCTTTAGCAATGACGGAGACGAACTACAAAACATGATGGATGATCTAAACAGGGAAAGTATTAAAATTGGGTTAAAAATGAATAGGCAAAAGACCAAAGTTATGCTCAATAGCCTAGCTAAGGAATAGGAATTTAAAATCAACAATGAACCCTTACAATGTGTAAGCGAATACGCATACCTGGGACAGTTAATAACAGGAGCTCCTAACCATGAAAAAGAAATTCTCCGTAGAATAAGGATAGGCTGGAGCGCATTCGGAAGGCATTACGAAATCGTGACTGGAAACTTACCGCTCTCACTAAAGCGAAAAGTATTCAATCACTGCATTCTCCCAGTACTAACGTACGGTGCAGAAACATGGAGGATAACGAAAAAACTAGAGATGAAACTAAGGAGCACGCAACGTGGAATGGAAAGAAAAATGATAGGGGTAACGCTAAGAGATAAAAAACGAGCAGAATGGATCAGAGAACAAACAGGAGTAGCCGATATTATTATATCAATTAAAAGAAAGAAATGGACCTGGGAAGCACATGTCATGAGGAGGAAAGATAACAGATGGACAGTAAGAGCGACGGAATGGATACCAAGCGAGGGAAAACGCAACAGAGGCAGGCAAAAGGTTAGATGGAGCGACGAAATTAAAAAGTTTGCAGGCATGGAACCAACTCGCTCAGGATAGGGTGGAATGGAAATCGTTGGGAGAGACCTTCGTCCTGCAGTGGACCTAAACAGGCTGATGATGATGATGGTGGTGATGATGATGATGATGATGATGAGGCACTGCAAGTGACCAGCCTCAGCAAAAAGCACCAATTAAGAAGATTGTGAAGTGGCTAACACAAGAAGGGATTGCCGCTGTAGAATCAGACAAGGATGGTGGTTTTGTACTAATGCCAAAACGCATGTTTAACGAAAAAGTTGTTGAGACGATTCAAAAGAATCTTAAACAGACATGCGCCCTACCCAAAAAGCAGAAGTCACTGGCTCTACTCATTCTCAAAAACAAGTTTGGAGCACCTTCAAAAAGCGATACGAAAAACTGCAAAGGATAGCCTTGAAGTCTTTTCTCGGGCAAGACACACAAGCCAGGGTGCCCGCTTAGAGTAATTGTTTCCGAGAAGGGTACCTGGCAGGAAGAGATCAGCAGCTTTCTGCAACGTTGCCTCAGCAAGTTGGACGTACAGGACCCGTTCCTGGTAAGAAGTTCGATGGACTTGGCACGGAATCTGGCCGAAGGCAAGTTGGAATCTGCCAGAAATGCCTTTTCTTTGGAGGTGCAGGGCTGGTTTTAATCCATTTCTCAGAGTAGGCGGTATGATGCGGTTCGCGACACCACTGAAGTATCGGGTGAGGTGCATACGAGAACACTGTTCTCATGAGTAGAGATGAATTTCTAGAGCTTTTACGATTTTATTTGCAGTCCATCATTGTGCATTTTCACGCTTCTTATTTCGTTCAGAGAGATAGCGTATGCATCGGCCTTTCTGTGGCGCCAGTCTTGCGTGACATCTTTCTTACATCTATTGACAAGCGCTATAATGCCACAATCGGTTTTAGTAACGTGGTTAAGATTTATAGATACGTTGATAACTATCTGGTGTTTTTAAGTGTACCCGAGTCTAGACTTGCAGTTGCTGCTCATGAACTGACTAACACTTTCTTAAAGGAGTCTGGGGGACTAGAATTCACCTGCGAATTGCCTCGAGATAGTTCAATCCAGTTTTTGGATCACCACGTGTGCTGGATGTATAGCCCCAGGACTAAGAGCCTCTTGCCATTTGACAGCGCACATTCTAAACCCATAAAGAGAGGAATATAGCCACTACCTGCATAGCTACCGGTTCTAGAAATCAGGTTAGGCGAGACGTTCGATTTCCTCTCTCCGTTATTACGGGTGTGTGTGAATGCCTCTTGCAAAAGCTTAAGCTGGGTAAGCGGGATCCAAAGGAAAACGCACACAGGCATGTTATTCCTTTCGTACATCGCCTCTCGCACAATATAAAGAAGGTCGCAGCTGAATACAATGTCCGCATTGTGTTCTCCGCCCCGTGCAAGCTGCCCAAGATTTGTCTTCTGATGGCCCATAAACTGCTGGCTGTTTGCCACAAGAAGCACGACACACCATACTCCGAATGTGTCAGGAAATTTATCTCTAACATGACTGATTGATTTGTGGGGTTTAACATCCCAAAACCAGCTCTGACTATGAGAGATGCCGTAGTGGGTGTCTCCGACCACCTGGGCATCTGCACTGACATCGCACAGCACATTTCGCCTCCATCGAAATGCAGCCGCTGCGGCCGGGATTGGATCCCGCGTTATCTATAACATATCCCTAAGCTGCGGCAGGGGGTACATAGGACAAACGGGCCGACCCTTACGAAAATCGATTTAGAGTTCCTTTAGAACTCCTAATGAGTTCCTATAGGGTCTAAAGGAACTCAAAAGGAACTCGCTATCTATAGAATGTTTTCCATAGGACGACTATAGAAATTCTAAGAATACCTTCTATATAAACACGTCATTTCACGCACAATAGAAAGCGTATTGACGTCATATGTAGTGAATTCTATAAAGTAACTTTTATAGAGCGTCTTTAAAACGTTTAACGCTTTCTTTCTATAGACTGCTTCACCATACGCGCTCTATAAGGGATGTATCTACTAAATTCTATAAAGTAACCTTTATAAAGTACCTTTATAACTCTTAACGCTACCTGTCTATAGACTGCATTTCTATACGTCCTCTATAAGGGATCTATAGACGGTGTATTAATACATACAACATTTTTATGAAAAAAAATGTTTCATCAGGGACCTATTTACGCCCACTGCAGGGCAAAAATCTCTTCCATATGTTTCTCCAGTTAACATGGTCATGTCGTAACTGCGGCTATGTTATCGTCACAAACATTTTAATATAATCCGACCAGCTAGCGTCCTGCCGCCTCCCGCCCCGCCCCGCCCCGCTTTTTTTTTTGCTTCCCTTGGAATCCCATCTGTCGTCATTAATGACCATTGGTTACCTTCCCTTCGCAATGCACTTCCTTCCCATATGCTAATTTCATGACCTTGACTTCGACTAGCATATGACTAAAATTTGCGCATGGAAAAGCAAACGCGGCGGTGGCGCTTTTTTCTTTATTGCAGTACAAACACAAAACAGTGCAAACACAAAAATAACACTTAGAACCCGCCAGCGTCTATGAGGCTGGTTGTATATGCTTGTGAACTTTCAGAGTATCGGCGTCAAGTGCGAGAGGTACCAAGTTCGAATCCCACTACCGGACCTAGGACCATCGGTTTTTCTTAAAAAAAGCAGAGCGCCCGACCTCGCCTTCTGTTGAGTACAGTACCCTCTCGAGAGGACATCCCCCAATGTGGCGAGCAAGTGGCATAAAAAGCATTTTTTTCCCGAAAAATTATTGCGAAAGATTTCTATTGCCATCCTAAAGGAACATCATGGAACATCTCTATAGAAATTTGTCTTTGCAGTCTCAGAAAGAACTCGGTAGAAATTCTCTATTGAAAAGTTTCTGTACGATCTTAAAAGAAACTCGATAGACATGCTCTATAGGAAAACATCTATAAAGTTTCTATAAGAATGCGGTGGCCAAATCACTTTTGGAACTCCATAGAAAAATTCTATAGGGCGTCAAAATAAACACCATAAGATTCTATCGAGCAAGTTCAAAAGGCTTTCTAAAAAAACACATTAAAAATTTTCGTAAGGGGATGTTTCAATGTTCGTGCAAGGGAGCACGATCTGGCGGTCAGCGGCAACAAAGGCGGGCACCTGCCAGACCACTGCAGGCAGTGTGGTTTTGTGCCCCGCCTCAGGCAAACTACCTTCCAAAGGAAAGCGAATACCCGCACTGAAAGGGAGATTCGGGGCGTTTTTAATAAAGAAAGGGCAGCTGATCGGTGCATTAGCGCACCGTCAGTACTTTTAACCGATAAAGAAGTGCTTTTCTTGAGAGGCAGCCTGCAGCTATATTGCTAGTTTTGTCTGTGCGCACAGTGGCTTGCTAGCACTTGTTTTTTATGGTATAATGAACACGTATTCTTTTGTGCACGCCTCATTGTTGACATGAGGTACTCTTCTTATCGATTAAGTCCGCTCTTTGGTTTATGATGCCTTTTTCGGTACTCTTTCTTTTTTTTTTCGTATATATTTACTGGTATATATATCTGCAAAAGATTATCTTGCCCGGGATCCTGCATAAAATCCAGCGATGTTTCCTGCGAATAAACACTTGGAAGATGGCGCTCGTGCGTCCTCCGCCTTGTCTGTGTCCCGTCGATTTGGCGCCCTACCTATTCCTTCGAGAAATGGACCAACTCATGTACTTTTCCTCGTTGTATCTCCGCACTCTCTAAAGGTCATTCTTATATTTCCAGGCACTGATTGATACAAGACAGCGAGTCTGTCAAAATAATCTTTATTCCAACGCAGCTTCAGCTCTTACTGTGCGTTGCGCGGACGTGTTGGATTTCCCATCCAACGGGTAGCACTATTTAACATTGATAAAAATAGCAGGTGTTGTTGCTACAGTTGGCTATGGATCTCGTGCGATGATCTCGCCGCCGCTGAGGAGCTACGCCAGCGCAGTCCAGTCCCTGCGTGAAACGGTATAAGCACCGATTGAGACATGTAAAAGCACTCACCTCTGCGCGGCGGCAGGCCTTGTTTCCACGAAGCGATGCTGCTCTACGAACCCTGGTCCCGTGTCCTCGCACGAGTAGCGATGCCAGCTGCTGGCAGGCCACCGCTGCGAGCCAACTCAATCTTCACAGCCAGCACCTGCAGTTGTTAAGCACCATGTAGTTGATTCTGTTAGGCCTCATGCTCACTATGCATCATATCGTTTGTCGATTACGACCACGTATTCATATGCAAGTCCCTTCAAAGGGATCCGCTTTCATTACGAGTCTACCTCCCATAGCGTGTCAACAGCCTCGTCCACTACCTTCGAACACTGTCCACGGTAATAAGGAGAGCGAAATTCACACCAACAGTGGCAAGAACTTGAAGCACATCAACGTTACACACTCAATGTTGCTCCCGTGGCTCTGTTCTCAACAACCGCTGTGCGTGATTCTCTGGAAGCGCGACTGCACCGCATAAAGCACTTGATCAACGCACATGCCGATTTGCTGTGGGCAGAAGATAACCCTATAGAACCAGCTCAGGCCTGAAACCTGAGGGACATATGCAAGGGCTTCTGCGTACACTCACCGGCATACGCTGCGTTACCTAAACGTCTGTTCATATTCCAAAAGGTGCAGCACTGCTAAGCAGGCGCGCCACGGGAGACCTTTGTTCGGAACACTGTCGTGACTGACAGGAGTGGTCATTCTCCAACAACTACTGTTTTACGACAGGGCGACCCATAAAATATGCGGGAGGGCGAGAGACACCAATGGGTAACACCCTAAATAATGACCAGCATGTTCCATGAGGCAGTATACTAGAAAACTAACTAAATGCTCTTTGTCTTCAAATGAATGATACTGTTTTATCAAAATGAACAATTTTCCCTTCGTGGAGGCCAAACGCGTGACGTGCACAGAAAACGTGGTAATGCAAAAACGCAGCCGCGTCTCCGCTACTTATGACGTAAGCATGACCGCTGCCAATGACATGCCGTACAAAGCGAACAAAACCGCCCGCGTTCGCAAAACAGCGATCTCCGATCTTGCCCCAGAAATTCACATTTTTAAAATCCTGAAGCTGTATAGCTATGCGGCAGGTAATATCTGCTAATTTGGAAAGTGCATATCCACTGATAGTAAGTGACTGACCTCCCATGGATCAGTTGGTCTTCCTGCAGGCCAGTACATTGTAGTATACTTCCGCTTTGCCAAGCACGATCCTTAATAACGATTCTCACTCACTACCTCGGCGCATTGGCGTAGCCATTTCAAGAGCACAGCTGCCTAGGAAAAGTATTATTTAATTAGTAGAACACTTTATTCTTACAACAGACAAGTTAGTTACGCAGGCGGTATGACGCTAGGGCACGATCATTTGTCCCATGAACGTTGCCGACTACTCGGTTAGACGAATAAAATGAAATGACATTCAACATGTCAGTCATGTTGAATTCGGAAAGCTTCACATATTAGAAACATGCCTGGGCTAAATGACCGGACGCGTCAAAATGAACAGCCCTTCGTGGTTAGGCGTTATGTGGAAAGCTTCAGCGCAGTACGCCTCACAACGCATTTTCCTGTCGTCCGATCCGGTATGCGGTGAAAGCGCGGCGCTTTTGTTTTTCTTTCGATAACCTTAGCTTTACCCATAACGACGTTAGGCGCATTTTATAGCAAGGCTGCCTCTTTGCACACCTGATCGATGTTGGCGTTGTAGTAGCAGCAGCGTTAGTCTAGGATTTCCACTGGCTGAGCTGACAGGTGACGTGAACTCACTTTGACCAGGTGTAGGCGCGCGTCTTTGAAATATAGCGATGGCCTCGCATACATCATAAACGCTTCATATTTTTCTACAGAGGAAAGAAAAGCAATAACATTTGTTGCAGATGCTAGAACCAGAGTCCCCACACTCCGAAGCTTGCTCTGCTGTTCTTTTGGACCTCGTGTGTGGTCAGCTGGCTGCTTAGAAGGGGCCGCCTTGCGGACTTGAGAGCGTGAAACTGTAGTTAACCTTTTCGGGTGATTCACAATTCTTCTTTGTGGCATAGATCGAAAAGCTCATAATATTTGTTGCGTCATTGGTCTTACTTCGCGGTTAAAGCCATGCATGAAAGTTTCGCCGCCCGAACCGACCGCCTGTCCTGGTGTCCCTCGTGACCCGCCTGTCTTCGCGGACGGCCCACTACGACCTTCCAATGCTTCTTTAGAAGATATATTGTAGCCTTGTCCTACAAAACGGGTGGATACTAATTTTCCCTGTATATATATATTAACACGGGCGGTTGTTTTGGTTTAAGTGGAAAGCCGTTATCACTTCCCAGTGACACGCGCGCTCGTTTTGATTGTTTGCGGGCAGCGCTTTTATCACTTTCTATTACGTGGAACGCAGGCCGCGTTTGTCTTCCATGCCACTGCTGGAGCCGTGTCGACCATTCTTGAGACTTTGCATGCTTGACGCGCACATTTCAGTGAATTCTGGAACTCCAGAGATAATGCGAGAACGCGTTATGACGCGTGTATAAAAGCCGACGCATTACGCCGCTTGTCAGTCTTTCCGTCGAACGACGACTGTTCGTGCCGCTGTTGCTGTGAATTGTGATTGGCCTTGTTTTGCTGCGCACAAGTTCGGCCAATAAACAGCTCGCCTGACATCACTTGAGGCCTGCGTGCTTCGCCTTTATTGCTGTGTGCGTCACTACCACGTGATATATATATATATATATATATATATATATATATATATATATACGGGGCATGACGGCACAACCCCGTTCAAGAGTCCATATAATTGCTGTTGCAATTAAAGTGAAACGGCAAACTGGTTGAAAAGCGATTTCTGAGACGTGCCGGCCATAAGCAGCATAGTTTCGACTGAGGCAAAGCACACAAGCTATGGCTTTGAACTGGAAATTTCTGTAAAGTACAGCGTGATCGCATACTGAACTGCGCGTGCGTCCGCACGTTTTTCCTTCGCTCATTTTTATACCCACCATAGCAACGGTCTTTGGCGACAGTTCCTACGGGGGCAACTTACCAAAGTGCCCGCGTTGTAGAGTCTCACAAGGAACTTGCAGCGTTTACAACGTTTACTGCTTAAACACCGGAAGCTAGAAATCACACTGCAAACAACTTCCAAGGGACCGACAGGATGTACGAACGGGCAGAACGTGTGAACGTGTCTTTCCGCATTGTAAAGAGCCTGAATTCTAGCGATGGAATCGAGCAGCTTTTCGCAATTTGAATAAGATTTAAATTGAGTTTGAAAATCGCGGCCACCGGAACGCGGCGTCGCCTGGTGTTGAAGCCTTAGCATTGCGGTTTGGAGTCCTTAAATTGCTCTACGTCGCCCGCGGTGTTGCTTGTACAAAGAAAACTCAGGCTATACATTAGTCACTATTTAAAAACATATCCCCGCCTTATTCTCTGTTTTCTACGCAGTCGACGCTGACAACCTTCGCGGCAACTGAAGACCTGCTGTTAACTGCGGCAGAACCTCGCGGAAACACACCCGACGGCCGTCGGCCGCTGTTTGCAACACGTGTTGCGTATAAGATTCCATCGGCAAAATTTTATTACAAGCAATGTTTCACGGAGTTTTCCCCGCCGGCGTTGCAGGTGCCTTAATTTATTGCCGGTCCCTTTAATGATGGCTGCAGAAAAAGACTGCAAGAGCAGACCAAAGTTAGGATGGGCCCCTGGCCTTGTTTCTACCGTTAGCATGTACGTTCATTGTGCCGAAACCCTCAGCGCAGCGTTCCCCATTCTACGCACGACACAAAGGCTCACCTACTCGTCCACTTGGCGTCCCCGATGGCGAGGATTGAACGACCGACGAATGCTTTGCTGAGCATCACTGCAAAATCCAAGCGATGCACCACCGCAAGCCAACGCCGCTCGACGCACCCAGACGACTAAAGTGCTGCTTGAACGATTTTCAACGACCACCGATATCCCCAAGCTCACAGGTATTTTCGACCACACGACATCCAACAAACGTCGCTCTCGAAGAGAACCGTAGCGAGGAAGGAGCGTGCAGGCAGCCGTCGCTACTTTGTTTGCCCGAGAGCCGAGGCAGAGCGGAGCGTCCAGGCCGAGAGCGTGAACGCGCTCTCCCGCGCGGCACGAGCACTGCGAGAGGCGACGATGAGCGCGGATGAAAGAACATCTTCGTTGACGAGAACAAGTGCAGCTGAATGTAGTGATAGACGCTGTTCAACTTACGTCGTCGTCGCTTTGGAACACACTGAAAGTGAGCTGCAGTCTCTTGTCAGCCTCATGCTCTACCAGCCTAGCCAGAAGCTGCTGTGCTAACATCTCGCACCGGCTTTCGACCTTTAGGGGAGACATTCACGAATGGACAGCATTTCGGGAGCGACGGGGATAACGCGACGTTATCCTCGACGACAAACATATCTTGCGCGTGGAATTGCGCGGGATGTGTCAGTGCTGATCTCTGGGTTACCAAGCACACAGTCGTGTTATGTTCACGCCGTAAAAATTCTTACGAAAAAGGTTTCGTGACCGAAGAAGGAAAGAAAAATTTTCACTTGACAGCCGTAGGAAATCTTCCGCACGTCGCATCGGGACACGATCGCTACATGTCTCGGGAAATCGCACGCGCAACTTCATATTCGTTAGTGCTTATTTAGCGCAAAAAAAAAAACAATACACAGGAAGGAAGGACAGGACAAAGCGCCTTCCTTCCTGTGTATTGTTTTTTTTTTTTTCGCTAAATAAGCACTATGGATTCACACCAACTAGCCCGACAACGCATTCTGTTGATTCATATTCGTTGCTTGACAGCGCTCATCGACACTTGGTTCTTCAGCTGTGCGTGTCCACATCACGCCTTGCCGTGTGACATCGTGCTTCGTTTGGGACGAGAGTGCCTCGCCCCTCCTTTGCAGACCCTAAGCGAAACGTTGCTCAGCAGACGCCGGCGGCTGCATCTCCACAAGTGAGAAAGCTTCCTAACTTTACTAGAGTAGAATTAGAACGCGTGAGCAGCATTCGTTATAGACGCCAAGAGATCAAACAGTAAAAAGTCACAGGACCGCCGCACAGCTTCCCTGCAGCATATACTTCTTCGGGGAACGCGAATGTTTCTTCTACCGATAAGGTGAACATGGGACCTGCAACTCTCAAGCTTTCTCTGCATTCGAAGGAGCAAACAACAGCTAGGCAAACACAGTCGCTGCTTCAGGTGTACTTGCCCAGGCCATGAAGCAAGGTCCTGCCATGTAAACTTTGCTGGTTCGTTTTGCGACGGAAGCACGCCACTAGCACGTGTACAACAAGCCGGAGAGTTCACCATGAATGGTACGACAACATGCGTGTCGTCCAACGCAATAATCGCGCCTCCATGCCTCCTTTCGCGCAGGGGGCTCACTTTGATTTGACCTCACCCTCGTATGATCAATGGAATACACAGACTTCGTACTGGGCTGACGAAAACCATGCTTATGTCGCTGGTACATTGGACGGTGGCAGCCAGTCCCAAAGGCCTCGCGAGGAACGTACGACTAAAGGGCGTTGATGAGACGAGAATTACATACAGCGTTTTCGGAACAGCCTCTCTGTCGAGGTGCTTCTCACGATCTTGCAAGTCCCGCTGCGCAGTTAGCGCAAGCCACCATGGCTGCGATATGTCTACCCACAAGCCTGTGACCTCCATCTTGAAGGCAGATCCCACTCTGGTGAGCGATGCTTCCTTGGATCAGGCGCTGAATCCTGCTTACTCATCGAGCCAGATTATATCTCTGGAAGATATTGACAGGTGAACTCGAACGAAGCACAGACCGTCGTCGCGAAAGTGAATTCCTGATTTGAATGGAGACTCCAAAGACCAAACCGATGTAAAGCATCCATCGAAGGCGACAAAAACTTGGTGGTCTACACGCTACGAGTGTAATATTCTTCTGTCAACGAAGCGACACTCGTTACCATAACAAGAATCGAAGGTGAAGATTAGGTTCAAAGAACAACTGACCACACTTCTTTAGATTTCCGAAAACCTGAAGCACTCAGACTTGAAATCCCAAATACCTAGTTTTTCTGATCTTGCCCGTGGACGCTGTAACCACGAATCGAAATTGCGCGTGTGCACCGCCGGCCGGAGATCGTGCGGTCAGTGAGTGGCAAAAGGAGGAGCCTGTGGGTGCCCGTATGGGTACCTCAAATAATTGCATGGATGTCAGAACTACAATAGAATGCCACCCTATCGTGCCGTCTATACGAGAACCCAGGCGGCTCTCTTTCAAGCGTTCTCACAGCAGGAGAAGAAGCTTAGTTCTAAAGTACAAAGCATAACGCAAGGAACATGGTGAACGCAGGCCAAGGGCTAATTTTCAACAAAATGATTTATTGTAGCTGGTGAGCACATACAACCTATGTAAGCACGCAGATGGAACTACAAACGGAAACGCAGAAAGTACATAAGCGGTCATGTGACTTTTGTGCCAAAACTTCAAGCTCTCTTTTACATAAACCAACACACGGAATGCTGACACATTCGTCACCTGCCTAGCTATCTCTGCCGCTTCGACAACGTCCCTCGTCTTATTCATATGGCGATAGAAAACAACAGCTTGGTGCAAGAGAACATAGCACTTTCAGTGACGGAAGTGGTTTTTAGAGCTTTGCAGCAGGTTTTCTAACAGGAAAAATAGGAGTTTGGGGCAGGAGTTGGTGCTTTCGGAAAAAGGTATTTTTCAGCTCGTGCAAGGAAACATACAGCAGGCCCGCTGCATTACCGGATCCATAAATTAGTGCACGAAACGCAAAATAGAGAGCGAGGCGGTACTCTGTTTGTGAACAGCGCCTCGTACACTAAGATATCATAAGAAACGCAGCTTTCGTTCAATATCACGACACGCTGGCTGCCTTAGCAATGACGAGGAATAGCGCCTCACCTCCGTGCCGTATGTCCCTCGAACACAAAAGACCGCCAAGCGTAAAACGTCTGTTATCTTTTGAAAGGAAGCACGTGCTTGGCGACTCCCCAACTATAACTGCCTTCCACTTCGAACCTCTCGCCTAAGAGAAGCGCGCCCGCCATTGTGCGGTCAGCGCGTGCACGTTATCACGCGACATCACACCACTGACAGCAGAGTTATGAGCGCTGAGTTTTCGAGAAATGAAGCGCAAACGAGGCAGAAGACAAAATTGTTTTAGATGCGAAGCAGCTTATGGACGAGGGGTCTGTCCCCCCCACCCCCTTCGCAACATTGTCTGCCGTAGCAGCACTAGTACTCGTAGCTACGCCTGCGCTCGCTCCCCTCCGGCGCGTACTCTAGTTTGAGTGGAGACCGCTAGCGGCGCTGCGTCGCATCGATAAAAGCAATCGCTCTCCCCTGGCGCGCGCTCTTCTACAGCAGCTGTCATGGAGTGCTCTTCGACATGAACGAAGATGCGGTGGATGATCACATCGCGGCGGCTCGCAAAGCGGCTGCAGCGCGGCAGCGTCGTCAAGCCAACCCGGAGCTTCGAGAAGCTGAAGCGAGACGCCGGCATGCCGATCCAGAGGCAGCGAGGGCTCGCGAAGCTGCAGCGAAAGGGGCACGTCGACAAGCCGACCCGGAGTTGCGGGATCGCGAAGCTGCAGCGGAACGGAAGCGCCGGCAAGCGGACCCGGAGGCAGCGAAATCGAGAGATGTGTGCGATTTATACTTTACGGACCCCAAGGCCATTACATTCAAGGGGAAACGTTATCCGGGGCTTAAAGTCATCTACGGTGATGAATAAAGAGCAACGTTACGGAACTCCACGGCCGCCTCGTATACTACTCAGGGTTGCCTTACGGGGAGATGTGTGCGAATTTTTCAACCGACACACCATGCTTGTATATAGTGAAAAGGCTGAATTCGCACAGCTGTTCTATTCGGAGCACGTGAAATTTTGTAAACAAATTAGATGTATAGAGCATCATAAGGGACGCCTGCAATATGTTTGGATGGCCTTCTTCTGCAGCGTGAGCAATTTTATTTACTTCTTTCTGTGCTGTTTCCACAGACAAGGCTAGACTAATTAATATGCGATTGAAATAGAGCATTACATCTCAGTAGATTGATTTTGGGAGGAACCATATCTCGAATTCTGGAAAGTACCCCACATGACCTGGCAACTTTTTTGGCAACATCGTGCACATGACAATCCCAGTTTAAGTCTCCACTGGAAGTGACCCCCAATGCTTTAATATCGCTTACTAACTGAGTCTTTTTACCACAAAGGTGTAGCCTAAGCTATGATTTTTTTTTGTTAATTGGTTTGAATAGAACAGCCTTTGTTTTAGCGGCACTGATAGTAAGGGAACTCACACCAATAGAGTAATTTGCCTACCAAGTCTTGAGAAAGTGGCTCGGGACGGCGTATGTCACCGGACTGAAAGAACAAGCTTGTAGCATCGGCGTAAACAGAAAACTCGGTGTCCTGACTAACCATGTCGTTTACATTTATGCTGAATACCACAGGGCATAACATATTTCCCTGCGGAACGCCGCTATTTATACCTAATAAGACGGAACTTTTATCTTTGAAAGTAACTTCATCAAAAGATAAGATTGAATTAGCAGAACTATCAAAATTTATCAGTAAAGCCAGGCAAAGAGATGTAAGAAAATTTAACATGAGAGAAATAGAGAAAGCAGTAGAAAAAGGCACCAGCATTAAATCGATCAAAAAGAAACTGCACTTAGGACAAAACAAAATGCATGCGTATTAGATAAACAAGGTAACGTTATCAACAGTTTCAACGAAATAGTAAAGGTAGCAGAAGATTTCTACTCGGAACTGTACAGCTCTCAGACAGACCATACAACCTTAATAGAAATAGAACCAGAGGAGGACACCGAAATTCCATGTATAACCGCTGACGAAGTCAAAAAAGCTGCCAAAGGCATGTCCCGCGGTAAAGCAGCTGGTGACGATGGTATAACAGCCGACTTGATCAAAGACGGAGGAGATATTGTACTTGAAAAACTTGCATCGCTCTTCACGAAATGTCTCAAGAAATGTAGTGTACCGCGCAGCTGAAAAAATGCTAATATAATCCTTATCCGCAAGAAAGGTGACATAAAGGAGTTAAAGAATTACAGACCAATCAGCCTACTCCCAGTAATATACAAGCTATTCACAAAGGTAATTTCTACGAGGATAAGAGAAATACTCGACTTTAACCAACCGAGAGAGCAAGCTGGTTTTAGGAAAGGTTACCCGACAATGGACCACAGCCATGCTATCAACCTAATAATTGAGAAGTACGCGGAATATAACAAACCTCTTTATATGGCGTTTATCGACTACGAGAAAGCATTTGACTCCATAGAAATACAAGCAGTTCTAGAAGCTCTACGTCGACAAGGGGTACCTGGCGTATACGTGAAAACCATAAACAACATATGCAAAGATTGCACAGCCACACTACTCCTACATGAGAGAAGCAGAGAAATCCCGATCAGGAGAGGTGTGAGACAGGGAGATACAATATCCCCGATGCTATTCACTGCATGTTTAGAGGAAGTCTTTAAACGTCTAGACTGGGAAGAAAAGGGCATTCGAATAGACGGAGAATATCTAAACAATTTAAGATTTGCAGACGACATTGTGCTCTTTAGCAATGATGGTGAAGAATTACAAAACATGATTGGTGACCTAAACAGGGAAAGCATTAAAATTGGATTAAAAATGAATAGTCAAAAGACCAAATTTATGCTCAATAGCTTAGCTAAGGAACAGAAATTTAAAATCAACAATGAACCCTTACAATGTGTAAACGAATATGTATATCTGGGACAGTTAATATCAGGAACTCCTACCCAGGAAAAAGAAATTCTCCGTAGAATAAGGATGGGCTGGAGCGCATTCGGAAGGCATTACGAAATCATGACCGGAAACTTACCGCTCTCATTAAAGCGAAAAGTATTCAATCACTGCATTCTCCCAGTACTAACGTACGGTGCAGAAACATGGAGAATAACGAAAAAACTAGAGATGAAACTAAGGAGCGCGCAACGTGCCATGGAAAGAAAAATGATAGGGGTAACGCTAAGAGATGAAAAACGAGCGGAATGGATCAGAGAACAGACCGGAGCATCCGATATTATCTTATCAATTAAAAGAAAGATGTGGACCTGGGCAGGACATGTCATGAGGAGGAAGGATAATAGGTGGACAGTAAGAGCGACGGAATGGATACCAAGAGAGGGAAAACGCAACAGAGGTAGGCAAAAGGTTAGATGGAGCGATGAAATTAAAAATTTTGCGGGCATAAAGTGGAACCAACTCGCTCAGAATAGGGTGGATTGGAAATCGTTGGGAGAGGCCTTCGTCCTGCAGTGGACCTACACAGGCTGATTATTATTATTATTATTATTATTATTATTATTATTATTATTATTATTATCTTTGAAGTTTAAGCACTGTTTTCTCTGTTTTAGGTAAGATTTTAGGAGATTATGGGCTACACCACGAAAGCCATAGTGTTCTAGTTTAGTAAACAGAGTTCGGTGGGTTATTCTTTCAAACGCCTTAGAGAATTCAATGTAAATACCCAACATTAACTTTCCTTCTTCAAAACCCTTTAAAATTTCTTTTTGTGCTAGTAAGGCGTGTTCAGTTGGTAAACCTAGAAGAACCACATTTCGGGCAGGAGTGGCAGCAGACGGTTCATCGGACCACCGTCTTAAATATCTTCTTGCCTATGGGCAGAAACTCCACAAGTGGACGTCACCCACGCGTCCATTGAAGCCTGCATTGTCCCGCCCCGGAACCGACCAATTGAAACCAAGGAAAGTTGGCGCCGTCTGCGTATTCTTCACAGCCCTGCACTAACACGTGACGGACCTGTTAATAAGAGAACAGAAACAGCCGGCGCGAAAGAAGAGGAAGTAGGATCGCGAGCGCGTGTTTCTCGGTTTTAAAGCGAAGCTTTGCACCTCTACCAGCCAAGGGTTCTGTCGTGTCCGTCGTTGTAAGCAAAAAACGATTCCGACGAACCGCTCGCGCTCGCGAGCGCTCCTCGCTCGGCGCGTGCCTCCCGGCGCGCTACCTCTCTCACTCTTCCATTTGCTGTCTTGTGAGAGAGAGAGAGAGAGAGAGAGAGAGAGCGAAAGGCGCGCGTTGCCTATGGAAACGCCCTTTCTTCGATTAACGCTCGACCAGCTCGGAAAGAAGGAGAACGCGCCCTTACCCGCGAGAGACGAGCTTGAGGCAGGCAGCGTCTTCTAGCGAGCTTCAAAACAAGCTTCAAAGTGATGAGCCAACATGATGGATGATAAGGGCTGCGGGCAAACAACGGAAACAGGCTCGGCGCGGTCCGTAAGATTAGATTGCAGCTGGGGGGCTATCGGAGATCGGCTGTTCGCTCGAGAACGCTTTCCGAACACTGACGTCAACAAGTGGGTGGTCCGCGATAGCACTGAGCAATGCTTTGAGAATGGGAGGAGCGCGGCCGGCGCGGCCAATGGGGAGGCGGCGCGCTCCTCGGATGATGACGTACTCCGTTTGTCGTCTGCTTCTGAAAGCCAAAATGTTTCTCCCGAGAAATTAAGAAATCTGCTCCTTTTAAAAACGGTGCTTTCTTCTTCTCAGACGTAAACACGCTCTTAAGCATCAATATCGTTCTCTGCAGGTTCGCTAAGCGGTGTCGCGGGCGCGAAAAACAAGAAGCGTGCGCGTAAGTGGCGTCATATCTAAATTTCGTGTCGTCGTCTGCTGCTGCCATGTCCTCGCACAAAAACGTGCATCTCGGCCCGCGGGTGCTCAGAGGCAGAGGGAGCTCCTTCTCGCATTTTTGGACGTGCACCCCAACTGTGAAAGCCCGACAAACTCTTCACTACCGACAGCACGCTGGAAACTTCCAGGAGCAAAGAACATCACATGCGCAGCTCTTTTCTCTCCGTCGAAATTCCACGGGCTCTTTGGCACCCGATTTCCGATCTCTTCACCATTCCCTCGCCTGGAGCATGGGACACCGTTCACCGCGACTCAAGCCTGGAAAACAACTCCAGCTATCAGACGAGCAGAGGAGGTGGCGGGGAGGATTTTTTTTTTCCTAAAATAAAGTTGTTCTCTCTCTCGGGATCAAGTTCGGCGCACAGCCAACGTACTGTTCGCTTCGACAGGCGAAATTGACGCCGGAATTCACTTCCTGTCCAATCCTCAAATACACCGCGAACCTCCAGCTGCTCTGCGTCCTATTTCAGCGACGACAATGCGAGGACTCAGCGCCCAAGTGGACCGCCATTTCCCTCTGTGACGCAACATTGCGCAGCCGCAGCCGCCGTTTCAATCCAAGCGGAGCCGCTGCCGCGGCCGGTGTTCGCAAAGTGTTCGTAAATCGTTCGTAAACCGCTCGCTGAGCGAGCGGCCTCGGGAATCGTTCTCCGCGTAGCAGACGACACGCTCGGTTTGAAAATGATTGACAGAGAATTGACGTCAATTTGACGACACCGAAATCTCGGGGCCCCGGAAGGTTCGACGTTCCACAAGTCGCTACAGGTGGCGAAAAAAACCAGCCGCGGCGCGTTCCATCAAGTTGCGCGTAGAGTGGAACTAGTAACCTAGCCCCCTATTTTAGTTTGAAATTTTCCTGCTAGGGGCTCTCAATAAGGCCAGAAGGCGTAGGCGTCAAAAACAAAACAAACATGTTGCATCTAAACAATAATGATGATAGTACATGCAGTGCCATCTCTTGATCGTGTATCTTAGTTTAGGACGCCACCGCTACTTTTATTTTTCGTTGCACTGTCAACGGTACAGTTTCTCTTCTCTAATGTGGTTATAGGTAGGTGTCCCGTGGGCACGCCCCGCGGATGACGACAGCGGAGCGGCGCTGGCCAATCGCGTGCGGCGATTCCGAACGCTCTCGCTAAAATGCCATCTCCGATAGCCCCCCTGTTGCAAAGCTTATGCAGCTGCTTGAAAGAGGGTTGACGTCATTCGAAACCCTTCCAGCCTAGTAACTGCTTCGGTTCATTTCTAGACTACCCCACTATGGGTAGACCACGGAAAGTAAAGACGGCAGAAGAAGAGAGTGAATATAAGGCTCGGCGGAAGGAACAAAATCGTCTCGCTCAACAGCGTCGTAGGCAAAACCCAGCAGCTCTCGCCGTCACCGTGCACTGTAAGCAAAAATTAGCCGAGATGGGAGCTTTTACCAGCGTGTCAACCGAAAAAACTCCCATGCCCCAACCATTTACTCCGTCATAGCGGAGTGAATTCGGCACATGACATCATTTTACCACCATTGCTAAGTGACGGAGTATAAAAACGACATGACCTTATTATACTACCCACACGGAGTTTCAGTTCACGTGGTCCCAACCTCCACATGGGAGTTTTTAACAGCCGTCTTCGGTTGCGACGCTCTTGCGGCGGTGTGATGTGTGTGTGTATGCGCGCTCACGCTCGCGCGTCTGTTTAATGCTTCCGTGTGATGCTCCAGTGCATTGGTTGGTTCGACGAATCGCCGGTGGGAGTTTTATCTGTGCGTGCTCGCACGTGTGCTTAGTGCGTCCAAGTGAAGCACCACTTCGTTTTTTTAAACGAGTCTTGAGTGCGCAGTGAGTTTGCAACGGCCGATCAGTGTTCTGTGTAAACGTGTCAAGGCTCTTTCCACTGGTGACCACTCTGCTCCTCCAGCCAGAAGCCGAATGCCGCGCGTCGACCAGACCACCACAAATATTTTGTTATGAAGTGGCTGGGGCACCACCACCCAGCGAGTGTTGACGTGGTTTTAGTCTTCCGAAATTGTCAAGATTGTATGCGGACAAACCAGGATTATCGGAAAGCAAACGTCAAGACTATCGACCGGAAGGAGAAAGGACCAAAAGGATACCAAATTTACCCAGGTAGATCGAATATTAATAAAATTATGCAAGAAATCATCCCGGACCACGCCTAGGCTTAGCTGGCTTCAGCAAAAGCTCCTACATGGATGTAAACATAAACTCCCATATAGGTACCCGCAAGAGCTCCGCGATGGATGTAAACACATACTCCCATAGCTAACCGCAAAAGCTCCTCGATGGATGTAAATATAGCTCCGGTCAAGCGGAGTAAATCTTTTACTCCGCATGACCGGAGTATATTAAACCCTTATCGGGGAATGCGCTAGAGGACAGGTCATTTACTCCCATCTCGGCTAATTTTTGTTTAGAGTGTCATGAGGGTGGCGTAAAAAGCTTCGCTTTCCATCCGCCTTCACAGGGTGGATTGGCGGGCAATTTTTTTCTGTTGGAATAAACGAACGTGGCGTCTCGGTGCTCGGCGCTCTTCAGGCGTATTGTCTTCCACCACCCTTCGAAGCCTGGTTATTATTCATCGAAGTACTCGGACTGGTGCCGAAACCTGGTTTTCGTGGCGGACCATGTAACGCCTGCGAAATGCGAGAGCAGCGAGGCTCGTTTATTCCAACAGAAAAACCAAGAAACACGTGCCACGCGCTCACGATCCTACTTTCTCTTCTTTCGCGCCGGCTATTTCTTTTCTCTTATTAACAGGACCAGCTGGTGATACGCCCCCCGCCCTTTATATACTTGGGCGCATCGTGGGACTCAACCACATTTCGGGCAGCAGTGGCAGCAGACGGTTCATCGGAGCACCGTCTTAAATATCTTCTTGCCGATGCGCAGGTTGGTTACAGTTCTTTGTACGTTATTTATCGCTTTGCAACTGCTCCTGCTGCTACTGCTGCCCTCGTGTCTTGTACTTTGTGACTAGACGAGTGCTATAATGAGTGACATATGTGAATCCTGTAAACACTACTTTTCTGAAGATGAGGATGTCATAACATGTGCAGAATGCCGGAAATGCTATCACATCGGAGAATGTATCGATATAAGTGAGCGTACCTATAAAAAGAAAGGGAAAGAGGCAAAGAAAGCCCTAAAATGTCAGACCTGCCGTGTGCCTTAATCTCGGAACAGTCAGATGAATAACAACGCCGATCAATCAGCTTTAACGGAAGCCTTAAGCCAGCAACTTGCGGAATTTACCAAATGCTTGGCGCACTTGACAACCAAGGTCGATGACCTTACAGAATTAAAGCAAACAGTGACCAGCATAGAACAATCCATTCAGCACATGTCAGATACGCATGACAAGCTTCTTGAAATCAGCGCAAGGCATGATAAAGAGATAGAAAGCCTCCGCAACAGAGTCGAAGCTGTTGAACAAAATTTCGACAAAAAAAGAAATTCGCAAGCTAAATCTAGAGCTAAATGACCTTCAGCGCGCAATACAGTCGCCGCCATAATATGGAAATTCATGGCATGCAATTTATTGAAAAAAAAGATACCCTGTCACGGAGTTAACGACCTTGCGAAGAAGCTTGACCTGCAGACACTATCTGACTGTGACGTTGAAAGCACGCATCGCTTGCCACCACATAAAGGGAAACCCCCAGTTATACTGATAAGATTTGCTCGACTGAGCTTGAAGGCAGCATGGCTTGCAAAACGTGCCGAACTAAGAAAAAAAAACAGTAATATTCAGCTACTTGATAACCTAAATCCTGTAAATAAAAAGCTCCTTTGGATGGCAAGAACTAGAGCCACCGAGATGAACTATCGATTCACTTGGTCTTCACAGGGAAGGATTTTTGTCAGAAAGAACTCTGAAGCACGTGCAATCCGAATTGCATCTGAAGATGATCTATTCAAGATTCTTTAAACACTTACTATACCTATTGCTTTTTCAATTTTTTTTCCTGTTTTGATGAACAAGTCGATGCATCACAATGCTGTCTCTTTCAAGAATTTGATCAAGGACTCAGACTTTCTATCTGAACGTGGTCTTTCCCTTTATCATATTAATGCACAAAGTATGAGAAACAAAGGTGAAGAAATTGAAAGTGAATTGGTTCACCTCGACTATGACTTTGGTATCATGGGCTTCTCGGAGACATGGTTTTCTTCACGGTTAGGCGTGGTCAGCTTTGGAAATTACAATACGGAATCAATATTTAGAATTGCAAAACGCGGTGGCGTTGTATCTTTGTATATAAAACAAAATTTGCCTTATGAAGCGTGGCCCGACTATTGTATGGTGTGTAATGATTTCGAAGCAGTTACTGTGATACACAACAAGGTTGTAATAGTACTGATCTACCGCCCCCCAGATGGTAACACTGACGCACTTCTTGAGTTTTTAGAGAAGCTTCAGCATCATGCTAATTCTAATCGATGGTTCATGATATCATTTGGTGATCTTAATATTGAGGTATCAAAAGATGGTCCTACTAAACTAAAACTAATGGAATTAATGTTGTCCCATGGCTGTGAAAACATCATTAACACTCCTACCGGAATAACAAACAAATCAGAAACGATCATCGATCTCTGTTTCACTAATTTATCCCCTGACAATGCATTAGCCGGAGTATTTAGCTCTCGTATAAGTGACCACTTACCTTTTTTCACACTAATAACAATGCCAGAACTGCGGAATTCTCCAAAATACATGTGCAGAGATATAAACGATACAAATATTCTCCGATTTCGCTCTCTAATGCTTAACTGCAATTGGGATGACCTGTACCGGGAACCTGATCCATCTAAGGGATACAACCTGTTTATGGCGAAAATTGTTAGTAAATATAATACTGTTTTTCCATACGTTGTCGTAAAGAAACACAAGAAAGCAAGAAAGGAGTGGATTACGCCGGCCCTTCTAAAGCGGATAAATGAAAACAAGAAACTTTTGCAGCATTTTTGAAAACAACAGAACAAACTGATCTCATTGAGTTCAAAAATTTCAGAAACAAAGTAAACAGGGACCTAAAGAAGGCAAAAATAGATTTCTGTGGCTACAAGTTTTCCACAATGATCAACAACTCAAAATGGTTTGGAGTTCAGTAAATAAATTGATAGAAAGAAAACAGGCCACTGTCCCTAGCGATATACAGATAAACGATACTCACTTCAGCGGCAAGGCACTGGCAGACAAATTTAACATTTACTTCCTTGAGGCAGGATCGTCAAGCAGTATAATGCAAGCGACTGACCTTGAACCGGCTGAATGCTATATTGAAAGCTCTCTCACTAATTCTTTGTTTTTCTCACCCGTTACAGAGGAGGAAGTAGCCACTGCCATATGCTCACTAAAGAACAGTTCACCAGGCGAAGATGGCATTACCGCAGTACCTATCAAGGCAGCTGTTGATTTGATTGTCGCTCCATTCACTTACATATGCAACATACTCTTCTTGACGGGAATTTTTCCATGTGTCATGAAAATAGCTCGCGTAACAATAATTTTTAAAGGAGGCAATAAAAATGAGCTTCAAAATTATCGCCCAATATCTATATTGCCGCTTTTCTCTAAGGTCGCGGAACGCCTGATATACAGGAGGGTATACTCTTTTATAGCAAACAGAAATGTCATTTGGGAAGAACAGTGTGGATTTCAACCAGGTAGATCAACTCAGACTGCTCTACTTCGCAATAAGGATAGCCTACCTCATAACTTTGAAAAAAGTTTTACACTGTGGGAATATTTCTGGATTTCCGTAAGGCTTTCGATTCGATAAAGCATGACATATTAATTAGGAAACTGCAAATGTATGGAATACGCGGTATTGCGCTTAATCTAATGAAAAGTTATCTTTGGGCCAGGAAACAATATGTACAGCTTCATAATTTTAAATCTGATTTGGCCGTAATTAAGTATGGGGCTCCCCAAGGATCGATTCTTGGCCCCTTACTTTTTATACTTTATATCAACGACATAGTAAGCATTCCTTTCACACCAAACATAGTCATGTATGCCGACGCCACCAATGCATTCTTTTCTGGTTTAGATCTTCGCGACATTGCGATAACCGCAAATTCCTGGTTGGATAAACCTAAATCATGGCTTACAGTCAACCAGCTAGAACTAAACATAAAAAAGCCAAATTTATGCTCTTCAAGCAAAAAAAAAAGGCCTGTAGATCATGCTATCTCTTTGATTTTTAATGGAGAAATAATTGCGCAGGTAAACAAAATTTAATTTCTAGGCGTATGTTTTCAAAGCGACCTTAGATGGTCTGACCATGTGGACAACCTTCGAATAAAAATATCAAGGTCAATTGGTCTAATTCGACGCTTGCAGCATCTCCTTCCAGGGAGAGTTAAACGACAGCTTTATTTTTCTTTTATCCACTTGCAAATCATGTATTGCATTTTAGTCTATGGTACGTGTAACAAAACAAATACAGAAAGTATAATTCTTCTTCAAAAACGCGCTCTAGGTTTGATAAATACCTCTGTCCCCACAAACATGTCTCTTTTTCGTGTGTATAATGTACTACTCCCATTCCCAGAGTGTTATAGGATGCAACTAGCCATGTTAATCTTCAAAAAAATTAAAGATAATTACCAGATTTTTCTCATACATATTTAAGCAGAGATCTTAAGTATAATCTGCGCACTGTTGCGTTGGTTGGGCCAATGTGCCGGACTAACTATGGTGTACAGTCAATTGATAACCAAATTGTTCTATTGTGCAACAAGATTCCCGAAATAATTGAATACGCCAGAGAGGTTAGAAACATCACACAATTTAGGAAGCGAATTAAGGATGTAATAATTAGAACACAATTCTAAGGTGCATTTGCTGAAAATATTTAATGTATGTAATGTACTCATTGTTTTCAGATCACATTTCAACTTTTATGTATTTCAATATATGTTAAATGATGCTGATCACAGTGCATTCTGAATTTATCGCTGAGGATCAGCTTTGTTTGCATCTTTATCTTACATTTCTCAAATCGTTAATGTATTCCTCGTTTATTTATTGTTTGTATGTATATTATTGTATATTTTTGCACACTGTCTTGCTGTACCTACCCCAAGTGCCTCACGAAGAGCGGGCCAAGTCAGGAGACACACTCTCCTTTTGCCCCCCTTCGTGGGCATTTTTTGAAAATGCCCAAATAAATGAAAAATGAAATGAAAACCAAATTGTTCACATGCAAGCAAAGAATGCTTGTCACAAAAGGATAGGATTCGCTTACAAATAACTTTTTCTAACCCCTTGCAAATAACAGGCGATATTGAGATTGGACGACAGTTTGAAAAGTGGTTTTTATTCCCCGATTTGTACAGCGCGCTAGCTTTAGCGTGCTGCATTTTCTCAGAAAAAGCTCCTGTGGTCAAACATAAGTTGAAAAGAAAGGTAAGCGCAGGCACTAAACATCAAGTACGTATTCAAGTGGGCCGATTTGAATCTCATCGATATCACGTGCTCTACTCTTTTTGAGACCCATTTAATTCGAATGTATTTCTTGTTCAGTCACTGGTTCAAGAAATATGGAATTCGCGTTTCGTGTGCTCATAAATTGCAGTACAGAGCTCATATCCACAACTGATGTGCTATTTGAGACAAGAGTAGTGAAATACCTGTTAAATCTTTTTACCAGATTTCTACCGCTAAGTATTTCGATTTGTACAACAACCTCTAATTCCATGTTTTAGTTAGTACCTGAATGTAGCAGACGATTAATTTCCTGCCACAGCATAGTACTACGAGAACTTGCCGTTTCAAACAGATTGAAAAAGTAAGCATTCCTTTTATTATGTAACGTTTTGTTTCACCTGTTCCCGAGTTTCATGAATTCGCCCAAATCCTTGCTATCTCCACTTTTGATAAACCTGAAATATAAGGCTTTTTTTTACGAATCATCTCCCGGTATTCTGTTGTTAACCATGGCTGTCGAATTTTCTGTGTGGCTCTCACAGTTTTTAGCTTGAAGTACTCGTGATATGAATTTTTTAGGAGACATACCAAGGTATCGTAAGCCTCCTTAGCACACGAGCATTTATACATTGCACTCAGGTTCAAGTCTCCAACCCTCATCATCACCCTGTCTAGCCCACTGCAGGGCAAAGGCCTCTCCCATAGATCTCCAATTATCCCTGTCCTGTGCTAACTGTGCCCAATTTATCCCCGCAAACTTCCTGATCTCATCTGCCCACCTGACCTTCTGCCGCCCTCTGCCACGCTTGCCTTCTCTGGGGATCCACTCTGTTACCCTTAATGACCAACGGCTGTCTTCGCATTACATGGCCTGCCCACGTCCATTCCTTCTTCTTAATTTCTATTAATATCTCCTTAAAGGGCCCCTAAACCACCCCCGACGTTTTTTGAACATTTCAAGTTAACACGCGCATCAAATTGAGAATGGTGCAACGATGGGCGATGTGAAACGCGGCCGCGCCACAAACTCGAAAAACAATTCCGTGTGCGCCTCGCCGGCCATTTCCGACATGCCAAAGTTAGCCGCGACGACATTGCGGTTTTTTTTTGGTGACGTCAGAAGAGTCCGAGCTCCGCTTACTGGTCGAAGGAGAACGTCAACTTCCGGTTAGTCTGCTAGCAAATGCACGCGCTCCCTGCTTGTTTGTTTTCCTCGTCACGTGGTGTTCGCGTGTGCACGCTTGTGAATTCGTAACTGCGCTACGCTACGCAGGTGCAAGTCAGGTACAGCCTACTAGAAACTGCAGCAACTGTCAGAACGCGACGGATAGCGCTAGCACAGAGCGTTGGCACAGCACCAACAAACACGCGAACGCGGGAGCCTGCAGTAGCGCGTCAACCGGAAGTGGACTGCGCGTTGGCGATGTATGTCACGTGCCATTCGGAGGAGCACTCGGCGAGGAGTTGGCACCGGCAAGCAGCCGGTGCGGCGCAGGAGAGAGCGAAACAAGCAAGCGCCGCGTTTTAAATACGGCACCTGGTGGTGGGCTTTTCGTCAGTTTCGTTTCGCAAGGCACTTTGGGTTCGCGAGCGCCATCATGAAGGCTTGGCTGGAGATCGGGGTCAAAGCGTGAGTGTGGTGGCAGCTGGTTGCCGTGTGATCCGCCGAAATCTCATCGTCTGTGCTTGCGAACGTGCTTTTCGTGCAATGTGTTCATGCCTCCCAAGCAATTCTCCTCTACAGTGAGTGGTATCTTGTGCCCATTAGCGGGCTGGTCGGGCAGAGTGGCTCGGTCGCAGGACGATGATAAACCTGCAAGTGTGCGTTGTCAACGTCTGCGGCAGCGTGCACCATCAGCACCTGGCACTACCGGGACGATAAGGGCTCGCCCTATTTTGACGACATTTGCGTCGCGACATCAACTTTTCGTGCTTCCTAGAAACAAGACAGGTGTGTCGCTACCGTTCTGCGTGTGCACATAAACATGCTGGCGGTGCTATGCATACGCGGCGACGTTCGTGTTCGCACCGTTTACGGATGTTTCCTTTTTTCTCTCCTGCAGGGAAAACTGAGGAGGCACCATTGTACTTCGAGGGTCGTCGTTCGCGTGCCGCAGCAGGAAAGAAGCGTTTTTCAATAAAGTTCATGGAACATAGTTTGGTTGTTTTTGTTAGTCATTCCCCAGGCCATTCCGAACGGCTTGTTGGCAAAAAGCTTATACAACGTGACCACAGGTAAAACAAAAAAAAATCGACGTGAGAATTAATATGCCGAATAAAGCTTCCCTTAACCTTAGTGACGAACTCTGTTCAGTTCAGTTCAGTTCAGTTTATTACCTTTAAGGCCCCCCTTTTTTTTGGAGGGACATTACATAAGGGGTGGGGTTTTATTTAGGGATAACAATAAGCAGTGAAAATTGCTTTAGTTTTGAAGATGATCGATAACATGGTCTTGGAAGGCAGATGATGAGATGATGGTGACGACGTCTTGGGGGAGGCCGTTCCAGTCAGTAGCTGCTCGAAAAAAGAACGAGGCAGAAAAGGTAGTGGTACGCGAAGATGGGCAGGAAACCTGAAATGGATGACTGGTTCGATGAGATATGCGAACTGCGGCTGTTATGTAAGGTGGCTGATTTAGCTAAGAATGAAAGATTTTGTGAAAGAGCACGAGCGACGCAAGGAAAGGGATGGCAGTTCAGATTTCGCTTTCAAAGATGAGATACTGATATCGTTTGAGTAAGATGAGTGAATAAATGTAGCGGCACGGTTTTGTACCGCTTCTAATGCATTGATTAAATGCGTTTGACGTGGGCTCCATATGGCAGATGCATATTCTAATTTCAAGGCGTTTGGCGGAAATAACTGCGTAATCGTTTTCGTGAAAATATTGTCAACCTTAATTTTATTCACAGATAAATTCTGCGCTGTTATTCACGATACTGTTCATGGCTGCGGCCACCGCGTAAAAAATGCACGCATCGTTACTTTTTCTTTTTCTGCGTCTGATATTTGCAGTCGCCCTTGGTTCCGGCAGCCTTACACAGGGTGTCCCACATAACTTGAGCCAAGAATTTGAAATTGAAAGGCACTTCGGAGGAGAACTGAACCAAACGTATACTATTCGCACTAGTCTGTAGCTACTCAGGTTAATTTTTATTTCCCCTTAAAGTAATTAGTTAATTATTTTTAATTATCTAACTATTTAATTATTGGCTGGAAACTGAAAATATGAAGATTGAGCTGTAGAGCACTTTCATAAACCACCGACTGAATTGTATCCTGTACGGTATGTGTTACGCTGTTAATTTTTCCGCATTCTAAAGAAAGCCCGCGAAATTTGAAAAGAAGCCACGTGACTGACCGCGAGCGCACTGCTATAGTGCTGCTCTCAAGCGTGCAGCCGGGGAACAAGGTCGCCTGCGGCTGCCACGGGGAAGGTGCTTTGAAGGTGGTCGATGTTTGGGCGTCCGTCTTTGGTGGGATGACGGTGCACATGGACGCTGCTGGCCGAGCACTGCCGAGATAAGCGTCCAAGACGGATGAATAAAACAAGAAAATAGCTTTATTTTCTCTTTGGAACTTGAGATGCGTAAAAGAGGGCGATGATGTGAAGCCAGTCGCGGGTGGTAGACGAACGGCAGACTTCTTTTTTTTTAATTATTCGGTGCTTGTAAAATTAAGCCACGATTACAAAACAATTCAAGCAGGTCGCCATCTTCTGTAATGCTACTCTGGCATCTCTTTATAAGATTTTCTGTGACGCTCTTGACCACGGTATCGGGAATGCAGTTGCATACTTGTCTTTTTTTTTTTTTCTTTTAGATTACCTAATGTCGCGGTTTGTGCCTGGTATAACTGACTCTTGACGCACCTCCAAAGAAAAAAAATCGAGGGGGTTTAAATCTGGAGACCTTGCTGGCCAAGCAATGGGCCCGTGCCCGCCCTATCCACTGCTGCGGAAAAAGTTCATCCAGCGAATTACACGCTTTGCTGCTGCGTGCGCAGGAACTCCATCGTGCTGATATCAGATATCCTTAATCCCAGCCAGTGTAATTTCGCACAGAAAATCTTGAAGTGGTCCATTCAAGATATTGTTGGCGTATCGTTCACCTGTAAGTGCGCTGTCGAAGAAGACCGATTACAGTACCACCGTAAATGCCACACCACACATTGAAAGACCACTGATATTGATGACGCGCCTGCCAAACCCAGGCCAATATCAGTGGTCTTTCAATGTCACTCCAATAGTGAGCGTTGTGGATGTTCACTTGAGCACTGCGCGAGAAATTAGCTTCGTCGGTCCAAAGTACCTTGTTAACGAAGCCTGGGACCTGTCCTATCTTGATTAGGACACCGTTTTGCAAAGTCCGTGCCATTCTGGAAGTCCCGAGGTGCAGCTGCACGTGGTAGGGATGAAGTTTTCTTTAATATTCTCCACACCGAAGATTTCGAGACACGAGCACCCACGTTACGGACACTTGCCTACGGGTCTGCAGAAAACTTGGTCAGGGTATCCCTCTCCACTTGATCGCCAAAAACTGAAGATTTGGCGCTGTTTCGTGGTAAATGTCCCATTTTCTTTCAATGTTTCATATGTACGCACAATGGTCACTGAGCTTGGCCGCGTACCTGGCTGCCAGCGTTGAAACTGCTTAACTGCCTGCCTTCTGTTTCCGCTTGATGCACCTAGGGCCAGAACCATATCCGCGCGTTGCTCAATCGAGTACGGCATATCAGCGGCTTAAATAGATTAAAAAAAATGCAACGTTGCTGTTCAAAACACGAAGGGCTACAGGTGCCCGAGGAGCACCTGAACAAAGAAAACTCGTCAATACTGGTTCGCGCAACGCAGACGCTTTGTGGGGACTCTTTTTGTTCAAGCTGCGAAGTTGCAGTAGCCGTAGATGCCTTTCCTCATCCTGTCGAGTTTCGCCCTATCTTCCTGAATCAGAATCAAACTGTTGTTTTTTTTTTTCATCGCAGTCGTGAGCGCTTTACCACCGCGGCAGTGCTCGGCCAGCAGCGTCCATGTGCACCGTCATTCCACCAAAGACGGACGCCCAAACATCGACCACCTTCAGAGCACCTTCCCCGTGGCAGCCGCAGGCGACCTCGTTCCCCGGCTGCACGCTTGAGAGCAGCACTATAGCAGTGCGCTCGCGGTCAGTCACGTGGCTTCTTTTCAAATTTCGCGGGCTTTCTTTAGAATGCGGAAAAATTAACAGCGTAACACATACCGTACAGGATACAATTCAGTCGGTGGTTTATGAAAGTGCTCTACAGCTCAATCTTCATATTTTCAGTTTTCAGCCAATAATTAGAGTTAGGTAATTCATCATCATTATCATCGTCATCATCATCATCATCATCATCAGCCTGTTTAGGTCCACTGCAGGGGGGCTATCGGAGATGGCATTTTAGCGAGAGCGTTCGGAATCGCCGCACGCGATTGGCCAACGCCGCTCCGCTGTCGTCATCCGCGGGGCGTACCCACGGGACACCTACCTATAACCACATTAGAGAAGAGAAACTGTACCGTTGACAGTGCAACGAAAAATAAAAGTAGCGGTGGCGTTCTAAACTAAGATACACGATCAAGAGATGGCACTGCATGTACTATCATCATTATTGTTTAGATGCAACATGTTTGTTTTGTTTTTGACGCCTACGCCTTCTGGCCTTATTGAGAGCCCCTAGCAGGAAAATTTCAAACTAAAATATGGGGCTAGGTTAGTAGTTCCACTATACGCGCAACTTGATGGAACGCGCCGCGACTGGTTTTTTTCGCCACCTGTAGCGACTTGTGGAACGTCGAATCTTCCGGGGCCCCGAGATTTCGGTGTCGTCAAATTGACGTCAATTCCCTGTCAATCATTTTCAAACCGAGCGTGTCGTCTGCTACGCGGAGAACGATTCCCGAGGCCGCTCGCTCAGCGAACGGTTTGCGAACGATTTACGAACACTTTGCGAACACCGGCCGCGGCAGCGGCTCCGCTTGGATTGAAACGGCGGCTGCGGCGGCGCAATGTTGCGTCACAGAGGGAAATGGCGGTCCACTTGGGCGCTGATCGAGTCCTCGTATTGTCGTCGCTGAAATAGGACGCGGAGCAGCTGGAGGTTCGCGATGTATTTGAGGATTTGACAGGAAGTGAATTCCGGCCTCAATTTCGTCTGTCGAAGCGAACAATACGTTGGCTGTGCGCCGAACTTGATCCCGAGAGAGAGAACAACTTTATTTTAGGAAAAAAAAAAAAATCCTCGCCGCCACCTCCTCTGCTCGTCTGATAGCCTGGAGTTGTTTCTCCAGGCTTGAGTCGCGGTGAACGGTGTCCCACGCTCCAGGCGAGGGAATGGTCAAGAGATCGGAAATCGGGTGCCAATGTACCCGTGGAATTTCGACGGAGAGAAAAGAGCTGCGCATGTTGATGTTCTTTAATTGCTCCTGGAAGTTTCCAGCGCGCTGTCGGTAGTGAAGAGTTTGTCGGGCTTTCACAGTTGGGGTGCACCTCCAAAAATGCGAGAAGGAGCTCCCTCTGCCTCTGAGCACCCGCGAGCCGAGATGCACGTTTTTTTTTTTTTTTTTTTTCGTGGACATGGCAGCAGCAGACGACGACACGAAATTTAGATATGACGCCACTTACGCGCACGCTTCTTGTTTTTCGCGCCCGCGACACCGCTTAGCGAACCCGCAGAGAACGATATTGATGCTTAAGAGCGTGTTTACGTCTGAGAAGAAGAAAGCACCGTTTTTAAAAGGAGCAGATTTCTTAATTTCTCAGGAGAAACATTTTGGCTTTCAGAAGCAGACGACAAACGGAGTACGTCATCATCCGAGGAGCGCGCCGCTTCCCCATTGGCCGCGCCGGCCGCGCTCCTCCCATTCTCAAAGCATTGCTCAAAGCTATCGCGGACCACCCACTCTTTGACGTCAGTGTTCGGAAAGCGTTCTCGAGCGAACACCCGATCTCCGATAGCCCCCCAGGACGAAGGCCTCTCCCAACGATTTCCAATCCACCCTATCCTGCGCGAGTTGGTTCCACTTTATGCCCACAACCTTTTTAGTTTCATCGCTCCATCTAACCTTTTGTCTGCCTCTGTTGCGTTTTCCCTCTCATGGTATCCATTCCGTCGCTCTTACTGTCCATCTGTTATCTTTCCTACTCATGACATGTCCTGCCAAGGTCCACTTCTTTCTTTTAATTGATATAATAATATCGGCTACTCCTGTCTGTTCTCTGATCCATTCCGCTCGTTTTTTATCTCTTTGGTACTTGGGATGCCTAAAAATAATTAAATTAATTAAAAATAATTCAAATAATTAAAATTAATTAATTAATTACTTTAGGGGGAAATAAAAATAACCTGAGTATCTACAGGCTAGTACGAATAGTACACGTTTGGTTCAATTCTCCTCCGAAGTGCCTTTCATTTTCAAAGTCTTGGCTCAAGTTACGTGGGACACCCTGTATACTGAACCTTCAGGCTCGCGCCTCGCAATTCACCGCATGTTGGAGAAAAGAAACCTCAGCTTGTCGCAATGAAACTTTCCTATGTGCAGCTCGTGTACGCATGAGAGCCCAGCGGCGTCTGTTCTCATTTATGGTACGGAAGCGTTTGTTTACAACCAGGTTTTTTAAACTCTGAGACGTACCATGCTAGGCGTTAGCTCATTCTTGTCCGTAAGAAAGTGTCGTCCGACCTCAGAGGTAATGAAAAACGCTGTGGCGTGCAGAAAGCTTCAGACATTCCGCCCGTTATAATAATAAACCAGAAAAGAATCGGTTCGCATAGTTTGGGCTAGAAGAGATCGGCTTGAAGTGTCACACCGCTTTGACTCAACAGCGGTAGTCTGTGGACATAAACTTGGCCAGTAATCTATAAGGTTGCAGCCAACCGAATCACTTTACATCTCGTTAATCACAAAGTTATCTTCACGGCCATTACAATATAATGAAAGGGGATACACGTATATTTCTAAGCACGTGTGCTGCGCCACAGCTCCTCTGGCTGCCGATTAAACTTATAACCCTTTCGCTGTTCTCGTCACTGCATCCTCAACGCAGGCACGTGAGAATGTGGCCCGTTTGGATTATCGTACAACGGGCTCGAACAATTAGGCACCCCAAGAACAAGCAGGAGCAATTAAGTATTCAGCGGTGCGCTGAAATGTCACGCACTCGCACGTTGACATTCGCCGAGGCTCGCGCCGTCTGCTAGGGTGCCCTCATCTTGGCAGGTGGCTGTAGTTCGCGCGTTTGGCGCTAGGGCCGCCCTTTTACGAAATGTGTCTATAATGAAACGCGCGTAACTCCGCTATTTCGGCACCGTTTTGAAAAATTCTTGCGGCTACGTGTTCGTTGTGGATACCGGCACAAAAGCAACACCAGAACTAAATTTTGACCTCTGGGTGGTTTAGGGGCCCTTTAACACGCGTTTGCTCACTGTGCTCTCATCTGAATTGCTCCAAGCTATTTAAGTTGATTTTTTGCGTTTGATAGGACTGGGAGGAACATATTTTTGGGAGTCGAGAAGCGTCTTTCCTTTTATAAATCATGTATATTGGGAAGTTATCGCTCATAGCAGAGATAACGGAACATGATACTGTAGAATCGCTTGTGTTGTTCGCAATAAATATGTCAAGCAGACTTTCAGACTGAACGTCAACGCGAGCTGATTCATTTAGAGTGACAGCGCATGCAAAAGAATCAAGCAACAGCGGGAATGAACGTGACGTTGAATTAGCTTGCAAAAGGTAGACGTCACAAAATCTATTTGTGCTAACAAAAGTTAGCATCTTTTCCAGGCAGGCGAAAAACTTTCAAAACATCCATCAGGTGGGCGATAAGGAACAACATAAACATGCTTATCTTGTATTAGAGCTAAGGCTTCATAATCAAGTGCGATTATTGTAAAATTATATCGAGCAAGCTACAAGATATATTTTGTGAGAATAATTGCAATACGCCACTGCCTTGCTGCGAAGATCTGTTCACGTAAAAGCTATTAAAGTCCGGTAATCTTAAATAAGAATTGTCGGCAGGCTAGTTGGTGATGCATATCCTCGTAAGTACAACAGCACAAAAACATAACACACGGGACAGAGTGCTGACTTCAACTGACAGTTTTGTTTTGGTTGAGCTTGCATATTTATGGGATACCCTCCCTACAATAACATCAAGATAAAACAACAAAAGACGTAGAAACAAGCAATCCCGAGCAATCCCGAGACATAGAAACAAGCAATCCCGAGCGCCCCCGCGTCATTCACACGAGACCAAGCGTTCACTCCTTAACTAGTGATAGGCAATCATTTCCTTCTTTGTTAGTGAAACAGAAGGAGAGCTTACGCACGATGAGCCCGTCCGGTCAATCTCCCGAGCTTCAATAAATTCACGTGCCATTTTATTCCGGCATCTGCGTGCCACAGAGGTTTGCCCGTAGAGCGGATTACAGCCACCGCTTCGGCAGTGCAACGACAAGTGACCCCACATCAGCCTTGTCGCGTGCCCCTCGAGAGTCTTTCATTTAAGCACCTGCCGGTCTGGCCTATGCACCTTCCCCCGCAGCCACACGTTCCACGCTACCCACAAATGGCCGGCTGCGGCGGCTGCATTTCGATGGAGGCGAAATGTTGAGGCCCGTGTGCTGTGCGATGTCAGTGCACGTTAAAGAACCCCAGGTGGTCGAAATTTCCGGAGCCCTCCACTACGGCGTCTCTCATAATCAGGGCTGGTTTTGGGACGTTAAACACCACAAAACAACAACAACCCACAAATGGCGGGCGGTGTTGTTTCGTGCATCGGGAGGCAGGTTCATCGGTGCCTTGCATATCCTAAACTTTTGAGGCACGGAAAAGACAACTTCAACACCCGCGCGATTACCCCTCTTTTAGATTGTGCGAAATCATGTAGCGATATGGGATGACAGTCACATTCCTTTTTTTTCTTTCGCTGCGGCTTTTTCCTGGAACTTCACTGGGTTCTTAAACCTCAGTAGCACGCTTTGAGCCACTGCTGACAGGATGGGCATAGGGTACCCAGCTTTCGTAATCCGCTCTACGGGCAGACCTCTGAAGATGCGCAGACGCCGGAAGGAAACGGCACGTGAAAGTATTGAAGCTCGGTAGATTGACCGGACGGGCTCATCGTGCGTTAGCTCTCCTTCTAGTTGGCTGACAAAGAAGGAACATGATTACCTATCACTATTTAAGGAGTGAACGCTTGATCCTGTGTGAATGACGCGGTGGCGCTCGAGATATCAGCGCGGTTTCTGTTTGTTTCTATGTTTTTCTGTTTTATCTTGATGTCATTGAAGGGGTAGCCCATAAATATGCAAGCTGAGCCAAAAGAAAACTGTTAGTCGCAGTCAGCACTCTGTGCCGTGTCTTCCGTTTCTGTGCGGCTGTGCTTACGAAGACCGGTAACCTTAGCACTTCAACTTCACATGTGCACCAAGCTTCCGTTATCATTAGTAGGACAGACTGCTGGGCTAGTTGGTTATGCATCACGAAAAGTTCAACTTAGCGCGAAATACACACGGACACAAGAACAAACGACACAGACAGGACGGGCGCTACTACCAACTGTTTATTGTGAAAGACACCCACCGACGTATATATGCGTTTTAACGCATGCGCAAACAAACACTTCAAATAACGTGACGTGATTATGATAACTTCCGTTATCATAATCACGTCAAACCAAAACGAAAATTTTTCTACGAATGTTGTCAGCTCGTCCTACTTATTTCAAGCCGATCGCAGATTGAAAATGTCAGATCTCCACTACTGTTTCGATACATATACCTTTTGGTGACCTCATGTTCAAGAGGAAAAAAAAAAGACAGATACCACGTGCAGTGGGAATCAAGAAAATGAGAGGCACGAATCAGGAACGTAAAACGGACCTGCATTATTGTCTCGATTGTGGTACATACGAAGTTAACGAAACGGCCACAAGAGCACCAAGACTTGCGGCAAGGAAACCATGCCGCTCATGACACGCATGTCATGGTTTTAATGATATGACCTGTCATTTACGTTTTTCATGCAGTCGTGACGTGCCATAGCAATTTTGGCATATGTTATAGCCGGACACCGGGCACATGGTAGAACATCTTTATTCTCGAGGCGCACACCGGCAGCCTCAACACAAGAAGTACAAAACAGAATACGCGCTCCCACGGATTCTGACATATTTGCCACGAGTACGGGTTGAGCTGCAGGGAGAACCGTCTGGCATATTTCACACTTGCGCACTTTGTTTTCGCAGCTCCATTCCCGGCCACCATACTATTGATCTAGCTTTCATTCGGGTTATACCCAAGTGCTGCTCGTGCAGCAACTGAAAAATATCCTTTTGCAATGACTCGGGTATACTCTGTTTGTCCATATAACGCACCCATTGTCTACACTGAGCTCGAGCCGGCGTACCCAGAATGGCTTTAGCTCCTCCAGGACACGGCTTTGGGCCATCCATGCCAGATCATGTCGAGCACAGCCTGCAGCACTTGATCGCGTCCTGTTTCTCTACTGACATCATTTGACGTTAAAGGCAAGTCATTTAGTGCTGAAAAGTAAGAGATTTCTTCGGACTTGCTACCTGTGTTAGGTAACGGTAAGCGGGACAATGCGCCTGCATGCTGGATAGCTGATCCTGGTGTAGTCGGCCAAAAATGTCAGCCAGCGATGCACTCGTGCAGTGGCTACTGCACTGCCCTGCCGTTTCGGGTCAAACCAAATTGTCAAAGGTTGGTGATCTGCTATTATGTCAAAGGACCGTCCCGTAAAGGTACCTGTGAAATTTTTTACAGCAATCACAATACTAACCGCCGTATTCTGAAACCAAACTTATCCTTATGCTTGTGACTTAAGTAGCCCGTAACCTTAAAGTGACCCTTAACGCGTTTCAAGAACCAACCTTATACTTACATCTGAACTTTTCTTGTACTTATCGCCGCCATAAGTAAGGCTTCCTTAAGGTAGCCCCCGACCTACCTTGACGCTCACTTGTAAGCAAACAAAATGGCAGGCATGGATGACAACGTTGCGGAATTGGTTTAAAATGTGGACTGGCATGAATTATCGAGCTGCGGGCAGCATATGCGTAAGTGCGAATGTCGCGGCATGTAATCAGAGATCGCCTAAATCCCATGGAGATTTGCGACAAGCATGGGTACTTGTGCCGCTTCCGCTCCACAAGTGCCGTGCTGAAGCTTCATGCTATCCCTGCGAAAGGACACCGACGGTCGCGGAGGTACGTTGGCGGCTCTTTATACAACAAGACCACAAGACTACAACCGCTTCGGCGAGACTCTTAGTTTTGTAAACAAGGCGCAACAAGTCACTTATGGATAACGGCTGTTGCAGCAGAGCATCGAAGGAAAGTGTACGCGATGGCACGTGCCCTATTTCACCGAAACAGCTGGACATGGCACGTCGGCGGAGCTAGCATACATCAGGGATCACTGTAAACAAAATGTGGTTTTACTAAAGTGAAGTTTTATTGAAAAGGGAATCAAGTGACAGTAGCGAGTAGCGGAAACAGAGCCCAGCGGGACAGAAGAAAAGTACACGCACCAAGCACGAAGGGGTACCAAAGTGAGCCGGAATAATCCATGCAGTAAATGCAAGACCATACACGTTTAATTAGAAAACGATGAATTACAGTACCTAGAAAGCGATATCCGCAACAGACTTTGTTCACGCACTGCGCACAGTTCGTTCGTTTAGTACACACTGCCCGTTGGTCTACTTCGTCGTCGCTAACACATCGCTATTTTGCAGTTGCCTGCGTAGAACCACACTGCAGTGCCGACACAAACACGTACACAGGAATACAGCGTCCACACCTCGGTGTTCTCCGCACACGCGAAGTGGAGATACAAGCACATGGTCACTCGCAAAAGCACGTACACTGCCGAGGCTCCGGGAAACTGCGTTGACGAGACGTGCCAGCGCACACCCCGTCCGACCAGTCCGACCCCCCCGAATGACCCCCTCTAAACCCCTTGCCTGCCCTTGCTCCCCTCCTTTTTCATTGTCCCGTGCAGCTGTGCGCCTGCTTACAAAAGAAAACACACAAAAAATGCGCTTAGCCTCGCTCCCATGTCACTCACTCACTCGGACAAGGGCGCCTTTCATAAGGTCGGCTTAAAATCTTGTAAGGAGGGTTTCGGAAAGCCCCTTTACCTTTTCTTAAACTTAAGTTCAAGTTCTCCTTACAAAAGTAACCTTATCGCGATAAGTTAAGTTTGGTTCTAGAATACGGCGGTAAGTGCTTCTTTTTCAATCTGTCCATAGTTACGTTCGGCCGCTGATAATGACCGTGAAGCAAAAGAAACCGGCTTCTCCTCACCGTTCACCACGTGCGATAGGACAGCCCCTAATCCGTTATCAGAGGCACCACATGTGATCCATATTTCTTTTTTTACATCATACAACTGCAACACAGTGTTATCAGTCAACAGTTCTTTGCATCTTTCGAATGCTTGATTACATTCGCGTGACCAGTGCCATGTTTCTTTTCTCAGCAAGTTGTGCAGTGGTTCCAAGATCGGGGCTAAATTTAGCAAAAATTTTCCATAGTAATTAATCAAACCTAAAAAGTCCTTCAGCTAAGTCACATTAGTGGGCCTTGGCACTTTTCTGACGGCTTCAACTTTTTCCGCTGTTGGGTGCAAACCGTGCTTGTCGATCTCGTGTCCCAAGTATGTGACGCGTTGCTGAAAGAAGCTGCATTTTTTTGCGTTCACTTTTACGCCGTGTTTACTCAGGCGTTGAAGAACTTGCTCCAGCCTTTCATAACACTGCCCGTAGTTCTCACCAGCAATGACTATATCATCAATGTAGCACGCGGTTCCCGACAGATTACGCAGTATCTGGTCCATGACCGCCTGGGAAATGCACAGGCTACGCCATAAGGCAAGCGGCGGAATCTAAACAGACCTAAGTGGGTGTTAATAGTGAGTAGTTCTTGCGCTTGCTCGTTTAGTTCAAGTTGCAGGTACGCTTTTGAGAGGTCTATGATAGAAAACATTGTTCTCCCACCCTGAAAGTTTGCGAATGTGTCTTCAGGAAGTGGCAAGGGATCGACCTTGATCGCTGGGTTTACTGTGACGCGATAGTGGCCACATAACCTCAGTTCTTGCGTGTTCTTTCTTTTTGGAACAATCACAAGCGGCGTTGCCCATGGGCTGTGTCTGACCTTGTATATGACTCCGGCTTTTTTCTAGCTTGACCAATGCTTGTTCAACTCCCTCGCGCAAAGCGTATGGCACTGGTCGCGCTTTCATAAATACAGGGCGCACGTCATCCTTCAATTCATGCTGCATTCGAGCCCCTTAATTGTACCAAAACCTTGCGTTAAACACTTCGGGAAAATTTCTCAGCAAGCAAAGCTTCCTTAGCCACTACATTTTACTGAAAAAAAAAAACTTCCTGCCAATTTATTTTGATTTTAGAAAGCCAATCTCGACGAAAGAACGCGGGCATTCTAGCACCCTGCGCTTCTTTCGCTAAGACAAGTGGCATACCGAAACACTGGTCTCGGTATTGCACCTTTACGTCCATAATACCAACGGTAGGGACCATCCTGCCATTGTACGTGGCTAGTTTGACATTTGCTTGTCTGCAAGAGGCATTTGGGAAGTGTTTAGCACACTCTGCTTCTGACATTATTGACACCGCTGCGGCCGTGTCCAGTTCCATGGGTATCACTTGATAATTTATGCGAACCTTGATTACAATGGCGGGCATACTTTTTTTCTGGTTCTTATGACACAGAGATAGCAGTTCGTTAGCATTCTCGTTCTCGCGTTCTTCGCCCTCTACTCTGTTTACAAGCTTAGATTTGCACATCAACATGGCCCTTTTTTGTACACCTATAACAGGTACTGTTCAGAAATCGGCAACTTACGGGTGTATGCTGTCCTCTGCAACAATGACACATTATTTTCGTTTCTTCTTTCGGTGCCTTTTCCCAGCAGGACTGCGTCGGCACTTCTTCCGCAGCTGCTCCTTTGGAATTGGTTTGCAGCATTTCTTTCGTGTCTTGGGCTGCCGCTTCCATGGCTACGCTGCATGCGCGTTCCCACGTCTGGCTTCCTCGTCGGGCATTGCCAAGAGCCTGCACCGTACTCCCTCGGTACGTATTCCAGCGACAAGCCGGTCCCGCAATGCTTCGGTCAAAAAGGCACCAAATTCGCATGTTGCCGCGAGTTTCTTCAATTCGACTATAAAATCTGCGACAGTCTCATGCGGCTCTTGCTTTCGCTGGTGAAAGCGATACCGTTCGGTGGCCAGGGAGCGCTTGGGAGCGTAATGCTTCTTCAGAAAGTCAACAATATCTGTGAATGACGCCTTAGCTGGTGTTTTAGGCAGCAGCAAGCTCCGGAGCGTCACGTAGGATTTCTCACCTATAGCCGTGAGAAAAAGTGGAAGCTTCTTGTCTTCCGCAATGTCATTGGCCGCGCCAAATACTTCGAACCGCTCTAGGTATACCTCGAAGTTGCCGTCACCTTGTTGGAACTCGGGTAACTTGCCGACAGGGCTCGCCACACTCACTTCGAACTGAAAAAAGGCCGAAGGAAGAATTCCAAAGCGCACTGCTCTGGGTTTAGATGGGGTCCACGTTAGCCTCATTAACGAATTAGGACAGAACACTAAAGAAGCACTATTGAAAGCCGTAGAAAAATGCTTACAGAAGAGGCAAATACCGGACAGTTGGCAAAAAAGCAGAATGAACTTAATCTATAAAGGCAAGGGAGAAAAGAATAACATTCGCTCGTATAGACCGCTAACCATTACATCGGTACTATACAGGATGGCTATGCAAGCAGTAAAATTAAAAATAGAAGCCAGGGCAGAACGTAACAATATTTTGGGAGAACTTCAGAATGTATCGAATTTTGGGAGAACTTCAGAATAAATATCGGATATCAAAAGAAAAATGCCTAATCCGTAATAATAACTTCGTACAAAAATTTACTATGAGGAAGTGCATTATTAGGCTATCAGCATAAAATGCAATGTTATCTATATATGCGATATTCAAGAATATTCTAAACATTTCAGTATTCGCACACCCCTATTCATGATGTGGAAGTACCTTTCTCTGCTTATTTCGTACGAGTTTCACACCGCTCTAGAGCAGTGATCTTTCTAGACTGATGACCGTGCAAATTTTACTTAGTGTTTGAAAACCTTTAAATGCCTTTGAATTTTTTCCTGTAGTTATTTGCAAGGGCGATAACGTAATGGTAAAATACACATTTTCGACATTTCCTTCTCCTATCACTTTGGCTCAGTGAACAGCGCGCCCTGGTTTTGCAGTACGTCAAATGTGGAATTTCTTGTTAGGATGCACCTATTCTAGTTTACTTTTAAGTTGGATTAGTAATAAAATTATTCACACGAATTGATGTTGTTCTGGAAGCCTTCGTTCGCATTTAGCATTTTGCAGAACGTGTGTTGCCCTGTGTTTGACTATTACTGCGGCTCTTGCAGCTCATCTCTGCCGTGTGTTCTGCTTTCTTTAGCGCACTGCACCTAAAACTTGAATGCTCTTGTTTTCACGTCTTCTGCGATCTGCCTTCTTGTGTTCTGTTTATCGGCCGCTTTCTGTGTCCTTGTTTACTCTCTGTATTTCTTGAACATCTCCTTGATCTGCAACCGCAGACTGGTGTTTGTTGTTAATAAACCAAATAACAACTCAATTACCCTTTTGAATACCTTCTTGCGCTCTTTGAAGAAACCACTGGAACACAGAAGGTAAGTGCTGTCATGAATATTCCATTATGTAAAGTTAGTGTTGATGCCTACAATATATACGATCAAGACGCAGTAAAAAGTGGCTACCGCTGAGAAAACATACAAAATATAGTCTCGGCGTGCCAAGCAAAAACTCTGTCCGGCACGGAGTACGAAAATTGATATATACACTCACTCCCAAAGTGACTCTTGAAAACTTCGCCAAACACGGAGTATGCAAAAAAAAAAAGTACTCCCGAAGTACCGCGCAGGAACTCCGACCACAAGGGAGTATTACGATACAGAATATACTCCCAATGTTCCGCCGAAGAACTCCGTCACGCACGGAGTAAAAAATAAAAATATACACTTCCAACGCAGCACGCAGGAACTCCGTCAGCCACGGAGTAAAAAACTAAAGATATATACTCCCAAGACACCACGCAGCAACTCCGTCAGGCACGGAGTAAAAAATAAAAATACATACACCCAAGGCACCACGTAGGAACTCCGACCGATGCGGAGTAAAAGTTTACTCCGACCCTACGGAATAAAATTAACTCCCAATGGGGGGTCGCTAGAGGACACGTCATTTACTCCCACCTGGGAGTAAATTTTTCTTACAGTGTAGGCCAAGGATTTAATGTAACAAAATGCGGATTGATGGTATTCAATGGTCCCAACGACCAGGCGGTATCCATACAGGGCCAAGAAATACCGAGAGTAAGCGAATAAAAGTACCTTGGCGTATGGGTAAATGAGGGTGATAGATACATGAAGGTGCACGAAAAAACCTTGGCAGTAAAGCGAAAGAGGAACGCAGCAATAATGAAGCACAGAGCGTTATGGGGACACAATAGGTACGAGGTGCTAGGGGTCTGTGGAAAGGGGTAATGGTACCGGGGCTCACATTTGGGAACTCAGTGGTGTGCATGAGGCCAGAGATACAATCAGGAATGGATGTGAATCAAAGAACTGTGGGACGCCTCGCGTTGGGTGCTCACGCGAAAACGACAAACGAGGCTGTAAAGGGCGATATGGGATGGGCGAGTTTTCAGGCAAGGGAACCGCAGAGCAAAATAAGGTTTGAAGAGAGGCTAAGGAATATGAAAGAGTAGGTGGGCAGTGAAGGCATTCCGCCATTTATATAGTGGAGAAAAAGAACTAGGAGGCTCACCAGTAAATATACGGCTCTAAGAGAACTAACAACAAAGAGCGTAAAGGGAAAAGTCAGAGAGGCGGAAAAGATTTACTGGATGGCAGCGATGGAAAAAAAAACCGACTCTGAATAACTACCGAGAGGGCAAAAACGAAATAAAGAGGGAGGCATTTTATGATAATTCAAGAGGAAGCGCTTTACTGTTTGAAGCGAGATGGGGCTGCCTTAGAACGCGTATTTATAAAGCGAATTTCAGTAAAGAAGAAGAAAAATGCACATGCTGTGAGGAAAATAGGGAAACGACGGAGCATGTTCTGATTGAATGCGGAAATGTCCACCCAGGTGTACGTGTGGGCACCACCCTACATGAAGCCTTGGGTTTTAGGGCGAACAACGGGAAGCTGAACATAGCCGCGATTGAAATAAGTAAGAGACGGTTAGAATACTGGCGGCAGAAAGCTAGAGAGAACGGACAAAAATAATTATAGGGAAAAATATGGACTTTCTGCCACAAGGGGCAGGGAACTGGGCTATGAATTTCCGTTTTTGCTATAGTATTATCGCTTTGACTGAAGTAGACTTAAAAGGCATGAGGACAATTTAAAGAGATAAAAAAAAGGTTCTTAAATTTTCTTACGAGCCTGGTGGCGCACATGTCACCGCCCCTTTACGATGGGGACGCTCATAGCATCCATCCATCCGGGTTGGAGTGGGATTTCTAGAAGCCTGCGGCGTGTCCCACCCTCTCGCCAGTTGTTATAGCCGGATACCGGGCACATGGTAGTACATTTTTATTGTCGAGGCGCACACCGGCAGCCTCAACACAAGAAGTACAAAACAGAATAATGCCCCCAATATACTCTGGACAGTATATATACACGTGCTATCTCTCGGCGCACGTTCAACCAGCAGTAGCTTGAGAGCATTCATATAAACCACGCGACTAACGTCCCAACAGCATATGTCACATTAACGAAACGCGTGGCATGGCAATCGTGCTGCTCATGACATGCATGTCACGAATTTCGTGTTCTTAGAACGTGTAACCCATGGTCGTTAGGCCTTGTTGTGTCGCCATACCAATCTTGGTATATATCAAGCTAACGAAACGGCCGCAAGAGCACCACGACCGTGTGCGCGTACATAATACCGCTCATCACAAGCATGTCATGATTTTTTCTGTTTTGGCCTGTCATTTATGTTCGCCATGCAGTCATGTTGTGCAATACCAATTTTCGTATACATCCCATTAACAAAAAATCACAGCATATCCACGGGGTGAATGATGATGAGTGGGCGAAGCTCCGGAGGGAATCATCGGTAAACCCTGAATCTTTCGCGTAAATCGCCCAGTCGATCATCATGTAAAGGCGTGAGAAACACTGTATTCGTACGCTGGGATCTCGCGTTTAAGGGAGATATGCTGTGCTAGAGCCAGGCCTGCGCGGAACTGCAGGACAGTGACAGCGTAAGCTGGAGGAGCTACTTTCTTAGAGGCCACTTTACACGCTTGAGGAAACTAGTGCAAGTAGAAGTGGTAGGTATCTCCTGCGCCATAACTTATCATGTTGCCAAGTAGGGAAGTACCCACTACGCCATAATTACCAGTGCCTCCGTAATGGGTTCAAAGCTACAAAGCACGCAGCTCTGTGTTCTTTCAAATGATGCCTCGACCTCGTTATACAATCCATTTTCGCGTCGTGTAGCGGTGTATTACTATTTTTCAGCGTAACATTACGTTTGTTAATGCGATTCCGCGGGAGACATTATACCTATTTAGGTCTTTTAGCGATAATTTTTCAACCACAGGCGTAGCTCAGTCGTAGAACGCTCGACTGCCACGCCGAGAGCCTGGGTTCGAATCCAGGCAGAGGACACAACTTTCGGAATTTTTTTTTTCATAAACGTAGACGTGGCTACGTACATCACCAACAACGAACACCATGGGATGTACAGACCCACGCCCTAAGGAGCTTCGCCCCTAAAAAGGCCAGGAGAGTACCAAGACCATGGCACGTAAATCATGCCGCTCGTGACATGCATGTCACGATTTTCGTGCTCTCAGAACGTGTCACCCATTGTCGTCAGACATTGTTGTCTCGCCACACCAAATTTGGTTTTTATCAACCGAACGAAACGGCCGCAATAGCACCAAGACCGTGGCGCGTAAATCCTGCCGCTCATGACATGCATGTCATAATTTTTCTGTGTTGACCTGTCATATATGTTCGTCATGCAGTCATGTTGGGGCATACCTATTTTCGTAAACATCACATTAAGGAAACGGACTGGAGAGCGCAAAGCCGTAGGCGGATAGATAGATAGATAGATAGATAGATAGATAGATAGATAGATAGATAGATAGATAGATAGATAGATAGATAGATAGATAGATAGATAGATCTTAAAGTCGCCAAAGTTCGCTAAGAAATGGCTCGAATTTAATAAAAAAGTCACAGTTTCGCCGCAAGGGCGAAGCAATGAATGCGCAAAATGAATGATAGCAAATAACTCTAATGCTATACGAAGTGAGGCTCGCAGCTTCAGGAGTAATATTAATTGTAGCAAACATGCACTTGCTAAGTGAGCGCCTCCCGTGGGCAGCGCGTTCCGGTACGAAGGGCTTTATACGTCGTGTGTCACAAAGCTACACATACAAAGCTAGCGGAGGCCGCTAAATGAACAAACAGAAGATGAGCGCGAACTATCAAGTGAAGCACGCACGAAACGAACGCACAGATATACACCGAACGAGCGCGAATAAGCTGTCACAATGGATACTCTCAGTTTGAACAGCGCTCCTGTTGCAATGGCGGCCGCCCGCTGCGCTCCTCGCGCCATCTCACTGGTATTGAGGAAACGCTTCAAAGCGCTTGCCGTCTCTGAGTCGTGCTAGCGGTAAAGGGTGTGTATATAAGGCTCGCCGTTAGCTCTCTGAAGGATCTGCTCTTTGTGGTTAGGGCCACGCGCTACGGAAGCATTTATCCGAATTATTTTTCTCTGGCCCTCATATATATATATATATATATATATATATATATATATATATATATATATATATATATATATATATATATATATATATATATATATATGTGTGTGTGTGTGTGTATATATATATATACACTAACTTATACATATACGGTTCACGATGGCGGCGACGGGGACGGCAAAAACCAGTCATGACTGTCCATACAATTGCTATCGCAATAAAAACAATGAGCAAAAAAAGCTCTCCGAGTAACGGAGATGGACCGGGCTCGTTGGATCTGCTTCAGCCGCGTTCGGCGGCCCCGCTCGCTTGCTTTTACCCGATGCGCAGGGGTTTATTAATTTGGACATTGTACGGGACCTGATGGCAACCGCAATAACCCATCGAGACTGTCTATATAATTAAATAAATCGCGGAAAACAATAACAAATGAGGAGAAAAAGTACACGGGCCTCAACATATCGCCTCCATCGAAATGCAGCCGCCACGGCCGGGATTCGATCTCGCGCCCGTAGGACCAGCAGCTGAGTATCATAGCCACTAGACCACTGTGGCCGGGCTCTGTCTCCACAGCTTCTTACCGGCCACTCAGGTCGGCGTCGGCGCAGCTATGGCACAAATGCCGAAAAACTGCTGTTTGGCGCAGAATGCATTAGCATCTCTGTTGGCGCAGTTTGACGCTGTCTTCGCGTCACATCTTGTACAATGGGAGCCAGACGCGCGCATTGACATCTGCCAGTCTGGCCCACGTAGTACTTTCCACTTGAAAGTGGAATTTTGCATACAACGCGTCGTGTTCATGGTACGTGAGGATCCGTACGCGTGGTAGCGCAAACTAGCTTCCGTTTCCTAGTGCGCCAGTTCAACCTACTGAAAGTCAATAGTTGCTGTAAATGAAACACTGACACCGGACCGTTGCTCTGCCTTCTTTAGATTGCGGGAAACCTTGCGGCGGTATGGAATCACAGCCAGCTTTCTTTGTCTCTTTGTTCTTTCCTCTTTCTCTCGCCTTCCACTTTCTGCTTCACACTTAGGAGTGAAATGGTCTTCCTTCGACATGCAGGTTTCCAGCAACCCAGAATGTGATACGTCTCGAATAGCCTTCCGAACGTACCATCTGCTTGCTAAGGCTTTCATCCACCAGGTTGAACGCATGACGAAGAGAGCGCTTGACAAGAAGGTGAGAGGCCTAGGGCCGCATACACGACGGCCTCCATGGTTAGCTGGACGGCCCAAAGTTGACCCTGGAGTTCCAAGACGGGCAGCGCCGCCGACCACGGCGCTCGTAATGTTTCCGGGGAGGCTGCAATTTTATCTCGGTAAGGACACTTCGTCTACGTGGACCAAGTGTGCCGCCTACTTGAACTATGCCTAGAAAACACCTCATCCGAACGACAATTCTACAGACAGACCACCGAGGGGAGCCTCCATCTTTTCGCCATTAACCATGGAGCACTCTGAAGAACGAGCTCTCAACTAACTGCAGCCACCATCGAGAACCTTCCTCAGGTAACTCCATGACTGTTGCTCTCATCATCAAGGCACCTAATCCAAAATTTCCACTCACACGCAAGCTCCATGGAACCAGCAGTCCACTTCACCTTAGAAATAGAAAAATATCACTGCCTTCCGTTTTTGGACATTCTCGTAATCCCCAAGGACAACGCTCTACAATTCTCCGTGTACCCCATGCCTACACACACCGGCCGATATCTGCACTTCAATTCGGACCACCCAAGAAATATCAAGGCACCAGTCGTACAGACACTTGTTTGTTTGTTTCTTCGTTTGTTTGCTTGTACATACTGCAGCCCTATTTAGGTCTACAGCATGACTGCGACGTCATATAATGCTACAGAACAAACAGAAAATAGCAGAAAAATATTACAAATGGTAAATCAAATACACAAGTAAGGGAGCAAAAATCAAGTAGTTTACAGGTCAGTGAAATGTTCTTCAAAAGCATATATGAAATATTTTAGTGCGAGCGATTGTTACCAGGGCGAGAGCATTCCAAAGCTTTAGTGAACGTGGGAAACAACTGTATTTAAATGTATTAGTAAGAGCAAAGAATGTTCCTTGAAAGAAAAGTTATATTGAAAGCGTGCGAACTACGGGCGATAAGGTTACCGTCACAAAGGCCGGAGGAGAAGTTAATAATCGTATACAAAAATGTTAAAACTTGGATTTGATATCACGAGAGTAGTGATTTAACATTTAATGATCGTAGGGCTAGAGTCGGTGAGAATCTGCGGCTGTAGTTATAAAAATGAAACGGATAGACCTTCGCTGAATACTATTAAGTGAGCTTACTTAACAGTGGTCATAGGGGAAGGAGACTGCACATGCATATTCGAGAACACGCCACGTGACATTGCGTTGCGTTATCTTTCCGGAAATATGACGCCTGAAATTGCGTTAAGTAATTTTGGGGAATCACGTGACATGTTCCCGCTAAAGCCACACAACAAAATGTCAGGTGACATCTGCCAAAATCACGTAACGCATTGTCACGTGACATGTTTCCGCCTACGTCACGTAACGCTATGCTCCGTGACATGTTTCCGCCAACATCACGTAACGCAATGTCATACGAAATGTTTCCGCCAAGGTCATCTAACCAAACGTCACGTGGCATTCTTCCACGAAAATCACGTAATGGAATGACACGTGACATGTTCCACTACAATCACGTAATACAATGTCACGTGACATCTTTCCGCCAGAAGCACGTAACGCGATGTCACGTGACATGTTTCCGCCTACGTCCCGTAACACTATGCCCCGTGACATGTTTCCGCTAACATCACGTAACGCAATGTCATACGAAATGTTTCCGCCAAGGTCATCTAACCAAATGTCACGTGGCATTCTTCCACGAAAATCACGTAATGGAATTGACACGTGACATGTTCCACTAAAATCACGTAATACAATGTCACGTGACATCTTCCCGCCAACGTCACGTAACCAAACGTCACGTGACATGCTTCCACTAAAATCACGCAATGCAATGACATGTGACATGTTCCACTAAAATCACGTAACGCAATGTCATGTGACATCCGTCACGCAATGTGACGAGCCAAAATACACGTAACCCGATGGCATGTCACATGTTCCCGCCAAAATCACGTAACGCAGTGCCACGTGACATATTTCCGCCGAAATCACGTGACGCAATGTTACGTGACATTCTTCCACGAAAATCACGCAATGGAATGACACGTGACATGTTCCACTAAAATCACGTAACCCAATGTCACGTGACGTGTTTCCACCACAACCACGTAACGCAATGTCGCGTGACATGCTGCCGCCAAAATAACGTAACACAGCATCACGATGCGTGTTCCCCAAAATCACGTGACGTAGTGTCAAGTGACATTCTCCCCCGAAACACGTCACGAAATATCACATGATATGTCCTTGCCAAAATCATGTAACACGATGCCATGTGACATGTTCCAGCCAAAATCACATAACGCAGTGTCACGTGGCATATTCCCGCCAAAATCACGTAACGCAGCGTCATGAGACATGTTTCCGCCAGCATCACTTCACTTTATTTTCCTTAAAGGGCCACTGAAGCACTTTTTAAAAAAATTGAGGTTATAATGCTATTTAATCATTTTTCGTGCGAGGAACGCGAAAATCAGGTCGAAAATGGGCATAAACTTGAGCAAATGACCCTATTTTGGCAAAAACGCGTGGCGCGCGTCATGGGCGGCAACGAAAACCTTCTCGCTGCCTGCGATTGGTTGAGGAGCTTCATGACGTCATCGTGAGTGTCTCGGAGGGGCTGACTGCCACGGCTCTGATAGTTCGCGCGCGCCGACCGGCCGTGTGCGTTTTATCAGTTCTTTTTCGTGCTCTATCTAAGCATATCACTATTATTATGGCTAACTGTAGCAATTACGATGAGTTTGTGGTACAGTTACATGTGGTCGCCTGCATCAAACGCTGCAGACGACAGGCCACCATCGCAGCGGCCTAGCCGTACTGCGATACATGGATCGCGATCGCCTGGTATCCACACCGGTCCACATGCAGTGCCGTGTGCTCGAGCATGTGCACACACCGTAATTCAAGAAATGTGCAATGAAGCATCCGATCGAGTGAGCGGCGTGTAGGTTCTGTCCAGGTACAGCGCTCATCACGCAGTACATACACTCGCAAGACCTCGCATTCTCGACAAGAACTACAACATAAGCAACTTTTCATGACTCTCTTTGGTTTCGCACGAACATAATTCAATAACACCACCCCTTCCCGTGCGACAAGCACGTGGGAACAGCGCGCCTTCATGAAGGCCTCGCTGACAGCCCATGAATATGACGCGGGCATAGCTATGTCGACGGTGCGACCAACGCTGTTTTCAATCTGGCATAAACTCAGCGCGTACATTTGCAACATGATTAATGCTTAAATTTTCATGTTGTGCGTCATTATGTCTGACTAGTTTTGACTTGCTCAATGTTATGACCAACGAGAGAAGCCAGTCCCTCTTATGCAAAAAAAAAAAAAAAAAAAAAGGAAGAAGACAGGTCCCTGAATTTTTTCGCTGCGATTTCGACCTCGCGTATGGTTTGGTACAGGACACCGCATTTGCGGAAGTGGTGTGCTTTTGACATCACCCTATTTAACTAGAAGGGAGTACTTTCGAATGCTTGGAGTCAAAGTTTAACAACGGCTTAGATGCTCTAGGGAAATACTGCCAACACACGTGATTCTGCTCAAATGACAACGAGATATCTAAAAATTGTATTACGTTTCTCTCCGGTAGTTCTTTCGTAAACCTTAGACCATCTCCATTAAGTTTAAATTGATCGCTTACATAGGTGACGACGGATTCAAAATCATCCTTACTACAAAGTACCAAGTAATCGTCCGCATACCGAAATACCCTAATGATGCGGTCCCCTAAGGCCTCTTTTAAACGGCAGTCAGTACTTAGGCCCTAAGTACTGTTTTCATCCTAACCTAAAAGAAGTTGACGTTTTAAGCTTACCTCGATCTATAACTAAGGTTATTCCGGAAGTTGAACGGTCTCGATGTATTTCAGATTGCTTCGCCAGCATCAAGCATTCGAACGATCTCGTTAAGACCTCTGACCCTATCCGACCGGTTGTAAATTACTGTGTGGAACATAAGCTTCGACCTGTTTTATCTGATAAGGAAGGTTGTTTTGTAATAATGCCGAATATAACTTTTTCTGATAAAGCCTCAGCAGCTGTTGAAAAGAATTTTAGACCTGTGAAACTGAAACCTTCTGTAGTAAAACAACGAGCTGTCGATCTCCTGTTGAAACATAATGTAGATAAGGTAGCTTCCAGTGTTAAAAAGGCAAAACTGCTCACTTTAGAATTATTTTTCTCGGCGAAAACCCATAAGCCAGAAATTCCGTTTCGCTCGATTGTATCAGAGTCAGGGACTTGGCAAGTTTGTGTAGCTAGCTATTTGCAGAAGAGCTTAACATCCTTAAGTTTTTCTGACCCCTTCCGTGTACGTAATTCTCAGGCTCTAGTTCAGTTGTTAACAGAGGAAAATCCTGGCCACTGCACAGCGTTTAGCATGGATGTAGAAGATTTGTATTACTCGTTGCCGCATGAAGGTTTACTAAATTGCGTGAAAGAATGTATTCAAGAACAAGGGCAGGAGTCCGGTTTCATAGATAGATGCGGAGTTTCCACAGGTACCTTTCTAGAAATTCTCTCCATGTACTTAACATGTACTTAACGTGTAGAAATTCTCTCCATGTACTTACTTATCAACATTAGTTGGATACAGGGAAGACGTGTTTGTGCAGAAATCAGGGATTTGTATAGGTTCAAAGGTAGCCCCTATTCTAAGTGATCTATACTTGAGCAAGTTTGACTGCCGTTTAAAAGAGGCCTTAGGGGACCGCATCATTAGGGTATTTCGGTATGCGGACGATTACTTGGTACTTTGTAGTAAGGATGATTTTGAATCCGTCGTCACCTATGTAAGCGATCAATTTAAACTTAATGGAGATGGTCTAAGGTTTACGAAAGAACTACCGGAGAGAAACGTAATACAATTTTTAGATATCTCGTTGTCATTTGAGCAGAATCACGTGTGTTGGCAGTATTCCCCTAGAGCATCTAAGCCGTTGTTAAACTTTGACTCCAAGCATTCGAAAGTAGTAAAAAACGGAATAGCCTTGTCCTGTTTAAAGTCAGCCCTATCGAAGTCGTGCGTGCACCGTTTGACCATTAGCTTTAATGCGCAGGTCGAGCGCCTCTTAGATGCAGGTTACCCTAGACTAGCCATAGCCACAGTAGCTGAGCGTCTTAAGAAGTCGATTTCGACCGGAACAAAAGCTGTAGCAGAGAGTAACATTAACAAGAAAAAGGTCGTGAGTATTCCTTACATCCACGCAGTTTCGCACAGGCTTAAGAAAGTGGGAAGCAAATATGGGGTTAATGTTGTGTTTACGGCTCCAAATAAGTTAGGAAGGGTTTGTGCTGCACTGCATAGAAGAAATGAGCAGATGGAAGGTAAGAAGCGAACGGATATCTGTCCGGTTAAGCACCTAGCCAAGAACAATTTCACCGACTGTCGCATGGGTGTGGTTTATAAGATTCCTTTTAGCTGCGGACGTTTTTATGTAGGGCAAACTGCGCGTTGTATTAATCAAAGATTAATTGAACACAGAAGGTCGCTATCAGGTGGGACGCCGTCCAATCTATCCTTGCACTGCCAGGTCTGTAGCTGCATGCCCGAGTTAGACAAAACCGAGATCCCGTACAGGCATAAGAACGAAGATACGCGTTTATTGGTTGAGGCCTGGCATATCAGTATTAGTGGAAGTGGATGCGTGAGTCAGCCGTCGATTAGCTTAAACAGAGAGGAGATAGAAAGCCTTAGGAGTTGTCTATCGCGAAGACCGGCACGTGTAACCGATTGACAGGTGGCGCTACCATTCCGAACATGCGCAGATAAGCTGTGTGTCTTCTTTCTTTTTCGCCTCTGTGCTGTGCATCAGTTGTTGGTCGGCGTTCGTGTTGTTCACTGCTCTCCTTGTGTCCGTGTCCTGCACGCCTCTTCTTTTGATTATGTCGCTGAAAGGGCGCATTGTTGTTGTGATTCAATTTTGTCTGTAGACGAGGGATCTTCCTTCGCTGAAATCAATGTACAGGTGACTTTATTCAACGGTAATATATGCTAAGTGTGCTTTTAGGCACGGGACCTTAAATATGGTGAAGGTGCTAGTGTTGAAGCACATCTATCCGGGACCCTGCGAGTTTGTCATACTCGACAACGTGAACAGAATCCCTCCATAAGTAGCAACGGGCGTGCGCTCAAAGAAAGACTGTAGTTAACATCTTACATAAACATGTAATGATATCAAAACAGAGGAATGTAATCTAAAAGTGACGATGTTAGAACTGACACAGGAATGGATGCCTGGTGGTTAACACCTGGGAGATTGATCGTTATCAGCATGAGGGCGGTATTGCGGCAAGACAACACGTGACTCACACGTGTATTTCGCGAAATTGTCACTGGTTAGCACGATAGAAGCGAGGAGAGCAGGAGGTCGCCCATGGTTCACACCACGGAGGAAAGAAAAAGCATGCTGTCGACTTGGGCTCAAAGAGAGGCGACCAATTCTGTTGCTGTCGCCATGGATGGACGAGACTGCCTCGTGCGGTGTCGGCGTGTTTCGTGGGTGACGTAATGGTAACGGAGAACATGTTTATTAAATACCAACTAAGTGCAACCAGGAAAGTATCAAAGACAAAAATGAAACGCTCCAAACTGGAAACACGCAAGATCGGAGATCGTTACACAAAACCAGCCCGTCGTTTTGCCTCGTGCAACTGAACCGTGCCCTACCGCTAACACTCAAGGAGAGTCCCCCTTTTCCGAGTCCTGAAGTCGTACGATAACCCTATCATGGCGATCCACGTCCATCAAAAGAAAGCTGCTTCTCGCGCCGCCTTGGTGTGATCGATGCGAAAGGGCGTCAAGCACTGGGGATGAAGTAAAAGGGAAGGAAGTCTCAACGGAACGGTGGCTGCGGAGAAGTTTAGTCACGCCTCGGCAATGATGCCAACTCTAGGGTACTTTCATATCGCTCAGGGATTTGGCCTCCTTGCTGTGATACCTCTGTTTCAAAAGTTCCGTGCAGCACTACGGCCCTCGATCTTCGGCCAATCCGGAGGGCGAACACACATGAAACGTGTCCTTGCCATCTGCCAATGGTGGCCCTGCAAGGAGGAAGCGGTGTGTGCGTGTCCGAACAGTGGCGTCTCACTTCGGACTGCCCTCGATGGCCTCGCAGCCTTGGCCCTGCTGCATGGAACTCCTGAAACAGACTATAGGGATTTTTCTGAGGCGGCCAGACCGAGAAATTTTATTTTGCAAATAAAACCAAAATACGTTAATTTTTACTACCTTTCATTTTTCACTTAATTAGAGACGGTAGTAGCAGTGATAACGCAAGAATCTTTTGGCGCCTACTAGAAAGAAAGACGAAATTTTCTTTTAGTGATTGCTAAAGGAGTACTGACACGAATTTTTGACGTTCTCGTATTATTGCTGTAAATGAAAGCACTGGAGCCGAGAACTTCATAAGACTACCATGGTGCCTCGCAACGAAATGAATATATTAACGCCAAAGCGTTTCTCGGCTAGGTTGGAGAGAGCGCGTGCCCAGCTGCCGTCCGCAAGAAGCGTCCGCAAAATCCGTGCCCGGAAAGCACGTGACCTCTCCCATCGCATTTGACGCCAGCGCCAACACTCGCCGCAGCGGCAGTCGGCTCGCGCACCGCTCTGCTGCAGCTACCTGCAGCGGCGCGTGCGACCGCGTCGCCGCGTTTCTTCCCTGGGTTGGCGAAAGCGCGCTCCCATCTGCGTGGCGTCGCCGTAGCAGCACTAGACGCACGAACGCGCCACGTAGACCATCGTTCCTCGCCGCCATGCGTGCCGAGCTCAGTCTCGAATTGAAGACACCCACTGAGGCCATCACGACGTCGAGATGTACGTCCATTGATCTCGCATTCACCACCGACCCATACATTGAGCGAGACGTTATGTATGTATCCACCTACTACTCGGATCACAAGGCCATGGTAGTGCCTATGTACCCCGGCCCAAGCACGCCGTCAACGGAACGATAAGACGGTGACGACACCGGTGACTGTCTAATGACGCGACCCACGACGCCGCGGCGGTGGTAGTACTTCGACATGCCCGAGACCTGGCTCGGACATATCTGCATACACTGCCTGGACGACAAAATACAAGAGGACATGTGAAGTGTCGACAACACTTAGATAGCATCAAATCATCTAAATAAACACAATCCGCCCTCCCACATTGCCTCATTCTTTATAACACAACTCGGAAACACCAGTTCGCAGTACGCCTCCGCAACAACAATCTAGCCAAAAGAAACGCATTCGCGTTCTCATCTCCTAAGAATATGCTTACGGATTGACGAACATTTTAGGGGCGAAGCTCCTTAGGGCGTGGGTCTGTACATCCCATGGTGTTTGTTGTTGGTGATGTACGTAGCCACGTCTACTTTTATGAAAAAAAAATTCCGAAAGTTGTGTCCTCTGCCTGGATTCGAACCCAGGCTCTCGGCGCGGCAGTCGAGCGTCCTACCACTGAGCTACGCCTGTTTTTTTTTTTTTTCTTTAATACTGGTCTTTGGTACAATGCTTGTATCAACAAAGGCATACAAAAAAGCAAATTTTCAGGGTGTCACACATAGAAGTCCATCATCGAGTGCTGGCTTGGCCGCATTAAAATTCCGGCAAAGCAGTGAGCGGCTCTACTCTTGAAAGCCACTCAGGGGTTTCCGCATACGCCTTCTGAGTTTCAACGAACCAATACACACTTTCGCGGAAATAAGCACGTGCAGGCCGCGCGTCCTTATCGCAGTGGTAACCTGCCATTCTTGCTCGCCATATACAGTGGAGGCCCATGAGCATGATCAAGTCATAGGGTACCCCGTCCTCGTTATCAATGCTTAAGAACCTTATTCCATACGGGTCTAGGGGGAAATCTTTCTTCATAGTCCTTTGTAAAACGTCCCAAAAGTAAACTCCCTCCCAGCAGTGTAAAAAAACATGGTCTATTGTTTCTGGCTGCTTGCAAATTAGACAGTGTGAACCCCACGGCAAAAATAAACCCTTCCCCTCCAAAAAACTTTTAACGGGCAATGTTCCCGAGTGGAGTTTAAAGAAGAAGGTTTTAGTTCCCGGCTGAACGTGCATTTTCTTAACTCTCTTTAGGACATCTGTGCCAGGACCTCCACTGTACAAGGACCTATACAGAGGCACAGGAAAAACATCACACAGCGCGAAATACAGTTCTTTTCTTTTCACAGTGCTCAAGTAGTCTCTTGAAAATCGTGCCATCAGAAATCTAACACTGAATACAATTTCTTTATAGTAACCGCTCAACCATCCACCACACTCTGCAGTTGACACAACGTAGTCGGGTAGCCGTCTGCCAAGCCTCAATTGACACACTGTACGCAAGAAAGGATCTGTGACATCTCGCAGAAAAAAGAACCTGTTAACCATTTGCCGCAAAAAGAGGTGACTGAGACCAAGGCCCCCTTCTTTAACACGTCGGAACAAGTTCGTACGGCTACAGCGTTCCCATTCAGAAGCCCAGACAAAGACGGCAAAAATTCTGTGAAGCTTCTGCACATTTTTCCTCGAACAGTGCAACACTTGCATAACATACCAAAGCTTACTTATCAAAAAAAGGTTGCAAACAGTGGCTCTGGCAAAAATGGATAAGTGTGCCCCTTTCCACTTCCCCGCTTTCTCCCGTGTGTCTTCAATCTGCTTTTTCCAATACGTATCACTGTCGCGATAGGCATCGAGCGGGACACCTAAATACTTGCCAGGTGTACCACTGAGCTACGCCTGTGGTTGAAAAATTATCGCTAAAAGACCTAAACAGGTATAATGTCTCCCGCGGAATCGCATTAACAAACGTAATGTTACGCTGAAAAATAGTAATACACCGCTACACGACGCGAAAATGGATTGTATAACGAGGTCGAGGCATCATTTGAAAGAACACAGAGCTGCGTGCTTTGTAGCTTTGAACCCATTACGGAGGCACTGGTAATTATGGCGTAGTGGGTACTTCCCTACTTGGCAAAATGATAAGTTATGGCGCAGGAGACACCTACCACTTCTATTTGCACTAGTTTCCTCAAGCGTTTAAAGTGGCCTCCGGAGCTTCGCCCACTCATCATCATTCACCCCGTGGATATGCTGTGATTTTTTTTAATGCGGCTCCCCTAAAAGTCCACTATCGGTTTCGATTTCGAGGGGGGGCGGTTTCCTAGTGACGTGTCAACACAGTCCCACGTATGTCTAAGTCCCGTGGCGACAACACTTCGTCATAGCGTCGCTGCAACTGTGTCGTCTGTGGTCAATTACACGTGGGGCAAGCAAATAACGACAATTTCACGGTCGTCGAGCGACTCTGAAAGCGATTTCAGCGATTGTTAAGATACTGTGTTCATATGTCATCGTAGTGTCCACTGCGATGGGGCTGGCTTGCAGTGCGAAGAAAACCTTACAACCAAACTAAAATATTTTTACCGGTTTCCTGGCTTCCGTGTGCCGAGGGCGTGGCTAGAAAACGAAAAATGTATATTTTACGCTGCCGCAAAATCGTGTAAGTACTCCTTTAAGCATGTGCGCGTGTTTATATCTTGACTGTCGTGGCGTATAATTTCTCTGTGGAACAGAGAGCCTTTCTTGCATTGCAGTGCACGGAAAAAATGCACCTAGTTCGCGCTCGCCGGTTTCTTCCACTGTGCTATGTTGAAGAAGAGCTGTAAGCTGGACTTGTTCATAGATTGTAACATTTGGACCAATTAACTGCCCCCGTCTTCGTGCTGTTCGCTCAAATGTTGCCTTTTTGCTCCATGTGACATGGCAAGTTCTGGATCAAGAGAATTTCAACAAGGTGAACCGAGTAGAAAGAGTGAAGGTATGTGACCAAAATACTTAGCCAAATGGGACGCTAAGAAAAGTACAGAGGATAGCTATCAGCCTGTAATTGAGGGCCCGATATGGGAAGTTGATTCAATGTTGAGAGTGGCCAGCTAGCAGTAAAAGAAAGAGGCCCTTGTATTTCTGTTGCAGATCATGCAACACTGATTTGAATGTAGCCAATCAGAAATGAACTGTCACCTTGCAAAAGAGCGTAGATCTCTCCCGGCTCTCCGGTGGTGGCACCATCGTAGACTTTTTTATGTACGATTACTCCACAGAAATCGATTAGCTATATGCCTCACGAAATGCAGAAAAAAGAGCAGCAGTTGCTGTTAATGAGCTGATTCTGACATTCAACAAGATTCAACAAAAATTGGCAGGTCCCACGTGCAGTGGGAATCAAGGAAATGTCAAGCACGCATCAGGAACGTAAAATGGATTTGCACTGTTGTCTCGCTATACAGAGATTGGCACATATGAAGTTAACTAAACGGCCGCAAGAGTACCATGACTGTGGCATGCAAACCATCCCTCTCATACACGGATGTCATGTTTCTAACGCTATGACCTGTCATTTACGTTCGTCATGCAGTCGTGTTGTGCCATATGAATTTTGGCATACATCCCATTAACGAAATGCGTGGCATGTAAATCATGCCGCTCATGACATACATGTAATGATTTTCATGTTATGTCCTGTCATTTATGATCGTCATGCAGTCTTGTTGTGCCACACCAATTTTCGTATGCATCCCATTAACGAAACGGGAAGCTGGGAGAGCACCAAGACCATGGCATGTAAATCATGCCGCTCATGACATGCATATCATCATTTTCATGTTATGACCCGTCATTTATGATAGTCATGCAGTCGTGTTGTTCCATAGCAATTTTGGTATACATCCGATTAACGAAACGCATGGCATGTAAATCATGCCGCTCATGACATGCATGATTTTCATGTTATGACCCGTCATTTATGTTCGTAATATGGTCATGTAGCATACCAATTTCCGTATACATCCCATTAGCGAAACGGCCAGGAGAGCACAAAATCGTAGACGGCCAGATAGATAGATAGATAGATAGATAGATAGATAGATAGATAGATAGATAGATAGATAGATAGATAGATAGATAGATAGATAGATAGATAGGAACGCTCAATGTCGCCGAAGTTCGCAAAAAATGATTCGCATTTAAAAACGGGCCACAGGGAGAATTACGTTCAGACATCTTTAAATTATAATTAGACAAATTAAGTACATAGAAATGATAATCTAGCGATTTTTCTTACAGTTAAGGGATTTTCCGAGGACCAATATAGGGATAAGGCGGTGACTTAGTTTGGCATCAGTGCGCCTCCAGCGCCGGGTTCGTTCTACAGTACGCAGAAACACACGATTGCAATGGGGAATGGGGAGCGAGGAAGAATAGAAGCTGTGCTTGACATGCGTCTCGACATCGTTTTACCACCCTACCCTTTAGCTAAGCAGAGTGCAAAAACATAGCGGGGTGGGGAGGCGGGGGGGGGGGGGGGGGGAGGCGCTCTGATCGTTTCATCGCATAGGAATAGTTTCAATCGATTAAGTGAAATTGATTAAATGAAAGGCGGAAATCGATGACGATTAGCCGTTTCGCGGGATACTTTTCATCGATTTTACTATCCCTATTTCTGCAGCCCAAGCGCCGGAGGAACTACCGAGAGCACTGAGGCTAATTGAGAATCCGCCCACTACGCGCACGTGTGTGGGCAGTTTTACGGAGGGGGGGGCAAGATTACTGGAGAGAGGCATCGATGATAGTTAAACAAACAGCATTTGGTCACAGCCTGAGAACGGTACCAAACATGCCGTCTAAGGTTGTCTTGTTATGCTGCAGTGGAACGCGATGCAACCACCTCGCCGGTGTGGTAGTCTATTTAATATCAAATAGAAACGATTCTGTTTGACGCCTGCTGATCTACAGATGACGTTTTTGCCCAGAATGGACAGTCGAAAGTAAGAATAACTAAATTAGAAGGCATTGCGCGGCGGAGCTGCACTGCTTCGTTATTATAAGGGGCGATAATAATTATACTTCCTGAGAGTATCCCGATCGTAAACGTTACTGGTTAATAAATGACGAATCAACCGTAAGTGCATGTTGTGATCAAAATGCATTTAGCAACATTTGTCACACGTCTTGGGCTGATATTTCTAAGAGACCTGAATAAACACGAGCAATAAAAATGAGAGTACAGATGCGCTGCTAACCAAGAGAGAGAATGTGAATAAACAAATCAAAAGCAGTACTCACGTTCCTTGAAATTTACAGGCATACTTGTGAACATCATCAAAATAAGTATCATTACAATTCATTTGGCACGTCTTCTTTTAGTCGTTGTAGTTAAGCTTAACTCGAGTGTGAAACTACGATCGGTATTCCCCATTTCAACACCCTGCGCAAATTCTAACCGCATCCACGCATCGTTTTAACGCTTTTCTTGTTTGTGCTGAGCACTAGGTGCTGAAGCAGATATGAAATTCTGGCACAGTTACGTTACAGACATATTCTCATTCGAAATGTTTGTGCTATCGCATAACGGCTCCGAAAATTGCCCTTTTAAAAATGTTTGTGAAATGTACTGCTTTAAAACGTAACGTACTAATAATAGACCTACTTTTTAATGAACCAACATCCACTGCAAATGCTCGCTATATACTTTCTATACCGTCAAAAGAAACTACCATTATGATATACTAGCAGTGTACTGCCTCTCAATACGAAATAATATCCCCAGGACTGTGGCGGCGTGATTTCGGAAATTGTTGTTGTTATGTGGGGTTTAACGTCCCAAAACCAGTTCTGATTATGAGAGACGCCGTAGTGGAGGGCTCCGGAAATTCCGACCACCTGGGGTTCTTTAACGTGCACTGACATCGCACAGCACACGGGCCTCAACATTTCGCCTCCATCGATATGCAGCCGCCGCAGCCGGGATTCGATCCCGCGACCCTCGGATCAGCAGCCGAGTACCATAGCCACTAGACCACCGTGGCGGGGCGTGATTTCAAAAATTGTTGGAGAAGAGAAATAATAAGCATTGTTTGTTTACCATCGCCATCGTTACCAGTTTCTTCTCAGCAGCCGACGACTGAAAGCTACTCGGTATAGTAGGAAAAAAGAAGGCAAGGAATGCCGTAACCGGCGCATGGTGAAGGCACGGCCGAGCCGACGTCCGGTCAGCTGTGCGAAGTAAACGAATGTAAAAGGGCAGGAAATTGATAGCAGAGAGAACAAAAAGAAGAGAACTGTTAATTATTCACAACGACCTTAAGGCAGAACCACCAGGAAAGGGGAAGTAGTAGGCTGGGAAAAGAACAGCTTGAAGCGAAGGCTATACAAAAGACGCCACTGACGAAAAATTCCGCTGGCTAACGAAATGGCGAAATCGTGTTGTGAAACCTCGCCACAAGATGTCCCCACTCTCCATGGCCCAGAATTATACAGGCTAGTGTGCGGAGCGCGGGCTAGGAGATGGCCCGCGCCACCTGATCATACGCGGCGGCGCCCGGTTGGTGCACTGCTGTGCGGTTTTGTTCAATCCGCTTTCAGTAAGGCGAGCCGCGCGAGGCCAGTTGTTACATTTTCCCTATTTTCGGAGAGTTCTTTACAAGGCTCTCTTAGGGGCGAAGCTCCTTAGGGCGTGGGTCGTTCCCTCCTCTGTAGTAGTATGTATGTAGCCACCTGTAGTTTCTGTAGCGCTCACTAGATGGCGCTAGTATGTCTACACCTCAGCCACGTGGCTGAGCTGCATGTACACCCACCACGAGTGTGTTGAAGTGTGGGCTATCCATTGAGTTTTTGGGTACGTATTGTCTTAGGGAAGTGTTTGTAGTACCGAGGGAAGTGTTTGTACTTAGGGTTTGTACTTAGGAAAGTGTTTGTAGTACCGTGGTCATTAGTTGGTACGGTTTCTTTGGGGGGGGGGGGGGGCAGTATCTTGATTTTCGGGGTTTTTTTACAGCGAAAGCTGTCTATGGCTAGGAGAAACGAAAAACCGCTCGTCCGTGGACCGCGCGCGGTCTCCATTGGCTGCGCCTTCCAGTGACGTCGTTCTCTGCGCCGTACCAAAGCGCGCGTGCCATTGGCTGGCCCGTGAGCGACGTCGTCCATCCCGTCGCAGCCGTGGCGCCGAGCACGCGCGCATCAGCTTCGTCTGAGAGCTTCCACATGGGTAAGCCACGGATGTTAGCTCGCGATGTCAAGCGCTTGCAACGACGGCGCGCCGAAGAAGCAGCGTTGCGGGCAAAACAGCGTCGACGTGATAATTGCGGGAGCGCGTTCGCGGGGCGAACGCCCGCTTTCAGCGAGAGTTTCTCCAGCGGCACTCTGGCTTCGGCTGCGACGTCTGTGTCGGGTTGAACCCACTGCTAAACACCGGGGCCGCACATTTCAGCTTCGCTGGTTAATCATTTGTACGGAGTGCTAGGGCTGTAATTTTTTTCACTTTCCTTTTTCTTCCTCCACGTGGCTGAGGTACACGTGCACCCACCACGAGCGTTTTGAAGTGTGGGCTATCCATTGAGTTTTGGGTACGTAATGTCTTAGCGAAGTGTTTGTAGTACCGAGGGCCTTTGTTCTTTAGATAGTGTAACTCTGGTGCTACGAGCGGTCATGGTCAAAAAGACCGCAAAGTGTTCAGGGTGCGGGGCAGCTGTGAAAATGGATGTTTGTGCGGAAGAGCAGGTACAAGAAGCTGACGCAAAATGTAGACAGTCCGAGATCGAGGAAAAAATGGAAAAAAATGATGGCTGCTCAGAGCGGATTTATGGACAGAATCGCTGAGCTTGAAAATGCGTTGGCAACAGAGCGTGAGAAAACGAAGGCCATGGGGGAGAGGCTTAGGTTAGCAGAGGAGGGACTAGCCATGGTAGTTAAAGTGAACAAAGAAGCAGGCAACAGCGAGAATAATACGGCGCCGACCCCCAGCGCGCGGTGGGGGGGGGGGGGGGGGGGGGGAGGCGCAAGGACAGGTTGTGAAAAACGCAAGTGCAAAGAGCGCGGGGCACAGCTGTCAGGAAGTAGCTTTGCGGGAGGGAGTAGACAATGGAGCAGCTGTGACTCAGGTTAAACACCCAGACAGCAGCCAGGTGCAGGTGACTCCAGCTGGAAAACCTCAGCGAGTTATCATAGCTGGCGATTCCAATTTAGTTCGATGCGCGGAGGCACTCAAAGAGAGGGTGAAAGGCGACAAACGAGTATTGGTAGGGACGTTCCCAGGACATAGGCTGGGTTCAGTCATGAGGCAAGCAAGAGAAAAGCTCACTGTCTGGGGCTCACGGACGCAACCTCGTGATGATAGCGGCAGGGCTAAACGACATCCTGAACAAAAAATCGTCAGGATTAGCGACGACCTTCGCAAAAGGCTTCGACGACATGAGCGCCATCTCCCCCCCCCCCCCCCCAGGTGTAGATAGTAGTGTGCACGGTACCGGAAATACCAGTGCGTGACGGCAACCTCCAAAGAGCGGTTGTGGATGCAAGCAGAGATATATGGCGTACGAGTCGAGAGAAGGGTTTCGAAGTAGTGGAAATAAACAGGGAGGTGCATAGGTGGGGGGGGTTCCAAAGAGACAGAATTCACTTCGATAAGAGGCTTGGTCATGAGGTGGGTTGGCGGCTTGCAGGACGTGCAGTAGCTTTTTTGGGGGTCACGCGTGCCCTTCGGGGTCCGGGGTAGCAAGGAACAAAGGAAACCAGGGGAATTTTCGGGCAGGTAGCACTGAGAAATGCCACAAAAGAGGTAAAAGGAAGAAAAGAGCGAAGGCACGCGTAGCAATTAGTTACATAAACATGGAGGGTGGCAGAAAAAAAAGTCAAAATGGTTAGAGATTGAGGAACAGTTAAACAAAGAAAATATAGGCGTTTATGCGGTTACAGAAACACACCTTAGAGACCTGGCAGAGCCACCACATATTGACAATTATGTTTGGGAAGGGTGCAACAGGATCATATCAGAAAGAAAAGGTGGGGGTGTTGGAATGCTTATTTATAGCGGATCCAAATGGGAGAGAGTAAAACAAACGTGTTCAGAGCACCTCTGGGTTTCGGGCACGGTAGGTGGAAAGAAAACGTGGCTAGGTGTAGTTTACATGTGGACGGGTAATAACTGTAAGGAAAAGAATCTGGAGATAAAACATTGCATATAACAGCCGACTTGATCAAAGACGGAGGAGATGTTGTACTTGAAAACATTGCATCGCTCTTCACGAAATGTGTCAAGACATGTAGTGTACCGCGCAGTTGGAAAAATGCTAATATAATCCTTATCCACAAGAAAGGTGACATAAGGGAGTTAAAGAATTACAGACCAATTAGCCTACGCCCAGTAATATACAAGCTATTTACAAAAGTAATTTCTACAAGGATAAGAGAAACCCTCGACTTTAACCAACCGAGAGAACAAGCTGGTTTTAGGCAAGGTTACTCGACAATGGACCACAGCCACGCTATCAACCTAGTAATTGAGAAGTACGCCGAATATAACAAACCTCTTTATATGGCGTTTATCGACTACGAGAAAGCATTTGACTCCATAGAAATACAAGCAGTTCTAGAAGTTGTACGACGACAAGGGGTTCCTGGCGTATACGTGAAAATCATAAACAACATATACAAAGATTGCACAGCCACACTACTCCTACATGAGAAAAGCAGAGAAATCCCGATCGAGAGAGGTGTGAGACAGGGAGATACGATATCCCCGATGCTATTCACTACATGTTTAGAGGAAATCTTTAAACGTCTAGACTGGGAAGACAAGGGAATTCGAATAGATGGAGAATATCTCAGCAATTTAAGATTTGCAGACGACATTGTACTCTTTAGCAATGATGGAGACGAACTACAAAACATGATTGATGACCTAAACAAGGAAAGTATTAAAATTGGGTTAAAAATGAATAGGCAAAAGACCAAAGTTATGCTCAATAGCCTAGCTAAGGAACAGGAATTTAAAATCGACAATGAACCCTTACAATGTGTAAACGAATATGTATACCTGCGACAGTTAATAACAGGAACTCCTAACCATGAAAAAGAAATTCTCCGTAGAATACGGATGGGCTGGAGCGCATTCGGAAGGAATTACGAAATCATGATTGGAAACTTACCGCTCTCACTAAAGCGAAAAGTATTCAATCACTGCATTCTCCAGTACTAACGTACGGTGCAGAAACGTGGAGGATAACGAAAAGACTAGAGATGAAACTGAGGAGCGCGCAACGTGCAATGGAAAGAAAAATGATAGGGGTAACGCTAAGAGATAAAAAACGAGCGGAATGGATCAGAGAACAGACAGGAGTCGCCGATATTATTATATCAATTAAAAGAAAAAAGTGGACCTGGGCAGGACATGTCATGAGGAGAAAAGATAACAGATGGACAGTAAGAGCGACGGAATGGATACCAAGAGAGGGAAAACGCAACAGAGGTAGGCAAAAGGTTAGATGGCGCGAAGAAATTAAAAAGTTTGCGGGCATAAAGTGGAACCAACTTGCTCAGGATAGGGTGGAGTGGAAATCGATGGGAGAGGCCTTCGTCCTGCAGTGGACCTAAACAGGCTGATGATGATGATGATGATGATGATGATGATACACCGATATTGAAGAATTTGGTCATGGGGCCGAAATCATCCTCCTAGGGGATATGAATGCCCACATCCACGACCTTGACGGATATACAGACACCAATGGGAGGTTATTGCTCGATCTTTGCGAGCACCATAGTCTTGTGATAGTTAACACGGGGCCCAAGTGTGATGGACAGATCACGTGGGAGGTCAGAAACAGACAATCGAACATTGATTATTGTCTAATGACGGAAGGAATCTATGAAAAACTGAGAGAAATGAGAATAGACGAGGACGGGATGAACAGCTTGGGTAGTGATCATAAACGCATAACATTACAACTGGGATATAAAACTGAAAATAATAAAATAGAGCCGAAGTTTGGCAGCTCGTATTTAAATGACAAACAAATAAAAAATATAGCCGCAAGAGTAGAGGAAGAAGTAGGCAAAATACGAGGCAAGGACTGGGGCTATACTGAGCTAGTTCATGTAATGACGAAAGAAATAAATAAAAAGAAAACTGTTTGCTGGAAAGGAAAGAGAACGCCAAAAAGATGGTGGAACAAGGAAATCCGGGAAGCGATCGAAAAGCGACGTAAAGCATCGAGGGAGCACAGACAGGCAAAAAGGGAGAAGCGGCCGCAAGTCGAGGTCACGGAAAGATGGGAATTATATTTAGAGAAAAAATCTATTGTACAGAAATTGGTCGAGGCAAAAATTAAAGGTGAAAGCGAACGTTGGGTGACAGAAATTGATGACAAAAAGAAGGGCGCGCCTAGGATATTTTGGAACCACATACAAGCGCTAGGTAAAAAGTCTGCCACATTGCAACAGCATATTGTTGATGAAAGAGGAAATCAATTGGAAGGGTACGAAGCGTTGGGTTACATCCAGAAGGCAACAGCCGGTTCGTTTAAAAAGATCGTCCAAGAGATTCCCCCAGTGGATCAAACCATGACGGAGAGCGAAACTAAGGAAGAGCTAGAACTTGAGAATTTCAACTGGAAAAAGGCCGAAGGAGAAATTCCAAAGCGCACTGCTCTGGGTTTAGATGGGGTCCCCGTCAGCCTCATTAACGAATTAGCACAGAACACTAAAGAAGCACTATTGAAAGCCGTAGAAAAATGCTTACAAGAGAGGCAAATACCGGAGAGTTGGCGAAAAAGCAGAATGAACTTATTCTTTTCCCCCTTTCCTTTATAGATTAAAATTCGCTCGTATAGACCGCTAACCATTACATCGGTGCTATACAGGATGGCTATGCAAGCAGTAAAATTAAAAACAGAAACCTGGGCAGAACGTAACAATATTTTGGGAGAACTTCAGAATGGATTTCGAGTAGACAGGCGCTTAGACGATAACCTATTTGTTCTTACTCAGTGTATAGAAATATCTAAAACAGAAAGCAGGCCGTTGTATGTGGCTTTTCTAGACATCACTGGGGCGTATGACAATGTTAATCAGGAAATATTGTGGGAAATTTTGGAAGGAATGGGCATAGGCGACGACTGTGTACAGCTTTTGAGGGAAATATATCGAGAAGATACAGTTTGCCTATAATGGGAAGGAATCAGTAGCAGAAAGAACGTTGATATTAGCAAGGGCTGAGACAGGGATGTCCTTTGTCGCCGCTGTTATTTATGCAGTACATGGTTAGAAAGGAAAAAGCGCTAGGAGATAGCAACATTGGTTTTAATTTGTCACACAAATAGGGCGGCGTGATGATTGAGCAGATGCTTCCGGGATTATTTTATGCTGACGATATTGTCTTATTCGCGGACAGTCGGGATGATATACAACGGCTGGTGAATATATGCGGAAAGGAAGGCGAGGCTCTAGGACTAGGATTTAGTGTAACAAAATGCGGATTGATGGTATTCAATGGTCCCAACGACCAGGCGGTATCCATACAGGGCCAAGAAATACCGAGAGTAAGCGAATACAAGTACCTTGGCGTATGGGTAAATGAGGGTGATAGATACATGGATGTACACGAAAAAACCTTGGCAGCAAAGGGAAAGAGGAACGCAGCAATAATGAAGCACAGAGCGTTATGGGGATACAATAGGTACGAGGTGCTTAGGGGTCTGTGGAAAGGGGTAATGGTACCGGGGCTTACATTTGGGAACTCAGTGGTGTGCATGAGGCCAGAGATACAATCAGGAATGGATGTGAATCAAAGAACTGTGGGACGCCTCGCGTTGGGTGCTCACGGGAAAACGACAAATGAGGCTGTAAAGGACGATATGGGATGGGCGAGTTTTGAGGCAAGGGAAGCGCAGAGCAGAATAAGGTTTGAAAAGAGACTAAGGAATATGAAAGAGAGTAGGTGGGCAGTGACGGTGTTCCGCTATTTATATAGAAAGAGCGTTGACAAGCAGTGGAGAAAGAGTTCTAGGACGCTCACCAGTAAATATACGGCTCTAAGAGAACTAACAACAAAGAGCGTAAAGGGAAAAGTCAGAGAGGCGGAGAGGATTTACTGGATGGCAGCGATGGAAAAAAAACCGACTCTGAATAACTACCGAGAGGGCAAAAACGAAATAAAGAGGGAGGCATTTTATGATAATTCAAGAGGAAGCGCTTTACTGTTTGATGCGAGATCGGGCTGCCTTAGAACGGGTATTTATAAAGCGAAATTCAGTAAAGAAGAAGAAAAATGCACATGCTTTGAGGAAGATAGGGAAACGACGGAGCATGTTCTGATTGAATGCGGAAATATCCACCCAGGTGTACGTTTGGGCACCACCCTACATGAAGCCTTGGGTTTTAGGGCGAACAACGGGAAGTTGAACATAGCCGCGATTGAAATAAGTAAGAGACGGTTAGAATACTGGTGGCAGAAAACTAGACAGAACGGACAAAAATAATTATAAGGAAAAATACGGACTTTCTGCCATAAGGGGCAGGGAACTGGGCGATGAATTTCCGTTTTTGCTATAGTATGATCGATTTGATTGAACTAGATTTAAAAGGCACGAGGAAAATTTAAAGAGAGAGAGAGAGAAAAAAGGAAAAGTTCTTAAATCTTCTTACGAGCCTGGTGGCGCACGTGTCACCGCCCCGTTACAAAGGGGACGCTCATAGCATGCATCCATCCATCCATCCATCCATCCATCCATAATGTGCTCGAATCCCAGCATATATGCTCGGTTCATTCAGATGTATGGGAACGCGTAGTATGGGAGTCTGTGTGTCCGTCCGTCCGTCCGTCCGTCCGTCCGTCCGTCCTGTCTGTCTGTCTGTCTGTCTGTCTGTCCGAGCGCTGCGGTGCTGCTTAGCTAGTACGCGAATTGATCAACAGATGGCGCGGAGGCGCTCGCTGCGTGCTCTAGTGTGATAGGAGAGCGCTAGATGGCGACACACAGTGTTTGTCCGTTTTTGATGATATACTGGGCAAGATTCACGGAAGATTCACGGTTTTTACCGATGAACCTCCGGAGCTTTGCGCACTCATCATCATTCACTCCGTGGATATGCGTGGATTTATTTATTTATTTATTTATTTGAAATACCCTCAAGGTACATGCAGTACATTATAGAGGGGAGGGGCAAGAACTCGATTACATGTAACGCGGAACAAGGTGGGAAGGAAGAAAAAAGAAAACGCATAACAATGAATCAAGTCAGTACAGTGTCAATGTACAATAAAGACAAAAAGTAAATAATAACTCCGATTTCAACACTGGTTATACAAAAATTATCACTTGATTGAGTAAATCAGGCATCAGTCTGTAATAATAATAAGTAAAAACACAAAGGGGTGAACTCAGGGCGTCAAATAACAAGAGAAACATTAGCACAACTCTAGATCATGTTCACAAGAGCGTGTTTGAAAAGGAGACCTTTACTTTATGACAATGATCCCTACGAGCCGATGTGAATGGTGGTGGGTGAACGAAAAGCGATCGGAGAGTGGCATTATGATTGTATATTTTATGAAAAAGTGAAATGCGAGCTTGCTTCCGGCGAATAGCGAGTAGCGGGATGTCAAGAAGAGCTTTCATTTCCGTTACACTTGCTTTACGGCGATAGTTCGCTAGTATAAAACGGACAGAGCGATTTTGCACTGCTTCAATTGCGTCAATTAATATGGATTGATGCGGATCCCAAATCGATGATGCATACTCTAGTCGAGGACGAATGTACGTGGTGTAGAGGAGTAATTTTAGTGAAGATGGAGCGAGAAAATGATTTCTTTTTAGGTATCCCAGAGCACGGTTACTTTTGGATATTATGTGTTCGACGTTATGTTTCCATGACAAACCATTAGTTATGTGGACGCCAAGGTAACGGTATGCTGTGACAGATTCGAGAATGGAGCTATTAATCACATATGTTGAGCATGCTGTGTTAGAACGAGAAACTCGCATGTACTTGCATTTTTTAGTATTCAGCTCCATGCGCCATGTGACGCACCACTTGTGGGCGTGGTTTAGATCAGACTGTAGATTAGCGACATCAGAGGTAGTAGTTATTCTGCCATATAAGACACAGTCGTCAGCAAATAAACAAATTTGTGAGATGTTTGTCATATAATCTTTGTCATATAAGAACACCTCGAGTACTTTCACACTGCCTGTTTCTTGCAATACCATATGAAGATCATTTCGTGATAAACCTCGCCATCTGCTACCACCCGCAAAAAAAGTAAAAAAAAACCCTTGACAGTACCCACCAAACTTACTTCAAAAATTTACTTTGTTCTTAAGAGCAAGAGTTATCATAGGAGGCCCAAAAACCCTTACATCATGGCCGGAATTACACCAGGATTCGAGTGGACACAAAACAAAGAATGACAACAATGCCAATCAATAACCCGACACTAACGCAGCATGTGAGACTCTGAGGAACCTTGTTGCTCAGAGAATCCGACGTTGATATCGGGGAAAAATGTATGACTGTACAATTTAAAGCGATACTCTCGATTTTATTTAGACAAAGATTTATATTTGAAAATGTATCTATAGAGGCTGTTCTTCTTGAAGACCAATAATTAAAAACATAGTGAGAATTTCACCTATTACACCACAACAAAGTACACATAACTTATAACTATTCAAAACTGTTATAATGACATGCCTTATGGTAAAAATATTGCCGTTGAGAATCTTCGAGCAGATGTGCTTCACAATGCACAGTATTAAAAACCAAATTTTTGTATCCGCTGCTTTAAATTTTCTTATTAAGCTCCTAAATCGCACTGCAACAATAGTGCACATTTATAATACCTCAACGAATAAAACAGCTTCCTCACAATTCCACTGACCCACTTACCAGATAGCTCACTGTGATATTAAGAAATAAAACACCGTTCAACGCATCATTAAAACGCTAGTATGCCTAAAACAAGACAACTTAACCCATTTCTCAATTTGCATACTGACTAAAGAAGCTTCTTCTGTCAAAGCTGTATTTTACAACACTTTATAAATTCTCTGCCTAATGAGTTTGGTCACTGTGTGTGTTTGAATTAGATCTAGGGGTATCTGGAAGCAATAAAAATGATAAAAATTCACAGCATATCCACGGATTGAATGATGATGAGTGGGCGAAGCTCCGGACGTTCATCGTAGATCGTGCCGACTTCCGGATTAATTTAGTTAACGCGCACGCTACGAATCCTTATGGTTCAACTACGCACAAGTGAAATCTCCCACCGGCACTTCATTGCAAGTCAAGATCCAGTGCACATATATATATATATATATATATATATATATATATATATATATATATATATATATATATATATATATATATATATATATATATATATATATATATATATATATATATTGTAATAAAGAGAAGAGACGTAAACACAGCGCCTTAGCTGCAGGCCGGCTGTTCTATTCTGCTTCCTCGTCTTTCTCTTCGTCTGCTCCTCTTGCACTTCGCTCCTCTAGCGCGAGCGTCTTCGGCACGGCGAGCTCTCTGTTTTTATACATTACACTCGGCCACGACTGCGAGTGACAGTAACGGGCGAAACTGTCTCTGGAGGGCGGCACTGACTGTGTCGCGCTGGACGGTTTCGACGTAGCCCCGACTTGGCTTTGAGAGCTGAGAAGACAGCCTCTGGTGGCCGGCACTGACTGTTCCGTGGTGGGTGGTCCCGGAAACGCCGAGCACTCACTCGGAAACTTGCTAGCAATGGCTCCGGCGGGCGACACTGACTGTGTCGACGCGGTCGTTCTTGTCCACAAGGCAGCAAGCCCTGTCGAGCCGCCAAACCAAGTTCGGGTGGGCGACACTGGCTGGCTCGTGGTGGTCGCTGCAGGTTTCGGCCACGCTGCGATTTAACGGGGTGACCTCCTGAAGACAGAAGCGGGCGGCAGTGGCTGCTAAGGCGCAGTTTTGCAGGCCCTTCACGCGTGCCTTGTCTTTCCCTTGAAAGTGATGTAGCACTTTCCTGAAAGTAGGCTGAACCAACGGACCCCGACGACAACCCTCCCGAAGGAGAGGCGCCCAAGTCCCGGGGTGCGGGTGCGACGCCCAAGCCAGGAGAAGACCCCGGCTGCAGTGGCGGGTCCCCGACAAAAGCGGCCTCATCCGCGGCACAGACACTGCCACCTCCTGGAAGGGCACCGCGGGGCGAACCGGGAACCCCAGCACGCTCGGCCAATGACTGCCCCAACGACCGGGGGCGTGACCGCGAGCATCCTTGGCACGTTCCCTGGACGGCATCACCTCCACACAGGTCAGAGTGGGGCTCCTCGGCGAACAACAACGTTTCATGATGCGCACGGTGTTCAGGGGGCGCCATGGAAGTGGTTAGAGATGGCTGGTCCATGGCATCTGACTCACATGGCGGCTGGGCAGGACCACCAGTGTAAACAGGGTCCGAGCGCCGTGGCTCGAATTCAGTCTCTTGTGTTGAAAGCTGAGTCGAAGAACAAATCCCGGGACCGATCAGCACGTCAGGGCAGGCCCTGATGCTCTCTGGCGATGAGCTGCAGTCCGAAGCCACAGGCTCGAGGTAGCGCCCCTCCTGAGCTGTTTCCTCGGTAGTGTAGTTCAAGGGACTGTTGGCATGGACATGGGGAAGCGGGCCAAAAGCCGCGATGAACTTTACACACCATTCCTGCCAGGTCTTCTGCCTAACGCCTTGGTAGCGATGCCAGGCCACGGCACGTTCTCCAAGGTGGCTGAGGGCCACCTGGAATTTCTGTTGGTCCGACCAGGCACACTGAGTTCCGAGATGGTTGAGGTTATCGATCCAGAGGATCGCGTCGTCCTCAAAAGCATGGAACTCCGGGATCATACATGCACTCGGCGATGGTGATGCCGCACCGGGAGTTACCATGCCGAAGACATTAAGTTGCTCGAAGAGCAACGACATGGCCCGCATGACATCGGTGAGCTGACCGACCGAGGCATTCGGGTAAGAAGGATCGGCGGCCGCGGAAAATACGGCGGGCCCTGTCCTCCCGACGGCGGTGTCCAAGTCCGAGGACGCTTGGACAGCGTCCCTGTGCGGCTCATGTGCCGACGTAGGTCGAGGCGAGGGGGTGTTACCACAGGAAGGGTGAGCGCCATTCCGTGGTAACAGGAGGCCCTGCGTGGGCGTGGGTCCCATGGGTGCTTCCGGCGGCAGAAGGGTTGCGGGGTCCATGGTCGCGTAATGGTGGACGGCGTCCCTGGACTGGAGCACCTGCTGCGCCGATGACCCGCGAGGACGCCCTCAGCGTCTGTCTTTTGTCGACTGCGCCATTGTAATAAAGAGAAGAGACGTAAACACAGCGCCTTAGCTGCAGGCCGGCTGTTCTATTCTGCTTCCTCGTCTTTCTCTTCGTCTGCTCCTCTTGCACTTCGCTCCTCTAGCGCGAGCGTCTTCGGCACGGCGAGCTCTCTGTTTTTATACATTACAATATATATATATATATATATATATATATATATATATATAGTATTTTCAGATTGAAGTTCGATGGGTCCGGTCCAATGTAGGGTTGAAAAGAGAGACACACGTTCAAAATTCTTGTTTTATTAACGTTTCGGCCGGTGGGCCGGCCTTCGTCAGAATGACAACAATACAAGGATGCACACACTATTTAAACGTACATAGTATCACATTGTAAAGCAGATGTACTGCGCCTGGCAAACACAGATTGCCACCTTGTCTAACAGATTGCCACCTTGTCATGCACTACAGCACATTCTGAAGCAAAGCACATGGTTATCATAACTCTTTTGAAAGAAGATGCGATATCTTTCAACAACAAGGTGCGACAAAATACAGACAGAGAATGTAAAGGTAAGATACAAACGTATATGAGAATATGCATAGAATATCGAGTTTGACATTTTAGAGCGCGTCACTGGCCAGTGATGTACTAAAAAAAAACATGAATGCGGAGATTGTATCTGATTTAATGACAATGCGAAAAGTGCACTACGCACGAAATGTCTAAAACAGCAGTGAGTGGCGATGATGAAATAAATGAAGCGCATGCCCAAACCAACCAGACATTATTATTGTCGTCACACATGAACGCATACAACTACGTAGGCACGCTGGCCAATTTTCCCGCGCTTTCATTTAGACCGCGTGAAACCGTACTGAATTTGTAGATCAAGAATGACTCCCGTATTTCGCGGTCATGATGTGATGCGAATCCGGATTCTAAAATTGTGGCACTAAATGATTCAAACTTGTGACCAGTGGCGGCGACGTGCCTATAGATATCGGCAAATGAGGGAGCGAGTGGACATGAGCTTTATGGTTGTTAAACCGATACCTAAATGCAGTTTCGGTTTGACCGACATACTGCAACTTGCAAACAGAGCATTCAAGTAAATAAACAACATTCTCTGTGTCACACGTAAAATCGCCACGAATTTCTAAACTAAAGCCATTAGCTGTGCTTCTAACCATAGTGGTTGTCGTCATTTGAACACACACTTTACATCTAGGTTTGTAGCACGGTTGGCAACCGGTAGTCTGAATGGGAATACTTCTAACTTTGGAAGACGTCAGGATATCTCGCAAATTCCTGCAACGTCGGTACACTACGCGGGGTGGCTCCGGGAAAACCTTTTTAAGGCGTTCGCTCTGTGTTAACATATTGAAGTGCTTCCTAAGAATCTTTGCTACATTAGGTGCCGATGCGCTGTGCGTCAGTACAAGGTTAGCATAATTCAGGCCAGGAGGCCGTCTGTCTGCGGTAAGAAGTGCGCTACGGTCAAGTTGGTCCGCACGTGTGACTGCGTCATTTATCATTTGAGAAGGGTACTGTTGTTTTAAAAGGGCGACACGTAGTTTCTCGCAACTTGCTGCGAAGTCCGCATGGTAAGAGCAAATACGTTTAAAACGCACTGCTTGGTTGTAGGGGATACTTGACTTGCAATGTTTAACATGGCTGCTTTTGAAGTGAAGGTATTGTTGTCGGTCAGTAGGCTTATGATACAGTTTGGTGGACAGTTTGCCATCTGTCAGCTGCAACGTGACGTCCAGGAAGTTAATAGTTTCCGGCGAGAATGAGTGGGTAAAGGATATGGATTGGTGAGCCTTATTGAAGTCGGATATAAATGCCAGGAGTTGCGATTCACCATGAGGCCAGATAAAGAAAATGTCATCAATGAACCTTTTGTAGCAAGTTGGATTCAAAGTGCTACTGCACAGAAAGTGATCTTCTAGGATTCCCATGAATATATTTGCATAATTCGGCCCAATATTAGTTCCCATAGAGGTACCACTAACTTGCACGTAGTGAACTTCATTGAATTCAAAATTGTTCAGCTGGAGAATTAGTTCGAGGAGTGTTGCCAGGGTGGTACTGCATATTGGTTTTTCGCCAGAAAACCAGTCGTATGCTTGAACTACAGCCAAGATGCCGTCCGAATGAGGGATATTAGTATAGAGTGATGGTACATCCAGTGTCACGAGAAGGGAACCCTTAGGTGGGGCAACGTCACTGATTGCCGAAAGGAAGTGGTTAGTATCCCTCACGTAAGATTGAAATGTGGCCGGAATTTTATTAATTAGCGAGTCAACATACCGAGACAAATTTTCTGTCACTGTTCCAATGCCTGAAATAATGGGACGGCCTGGATTGTTCAATTTGTGAATTTTTGGCAACAGATAAAATCGGCCTGCAGGTGCACTAAGCGGGACCAGCGTAGCAGCTACCTTGTCACATATATATATATATATATATATATATATATATATATATATATATATGTGTGTGTGTGTGTGTGTGTGTGTGTGTGTGTGTGTGTGTGTGTGTGTGTGTGTGTGTGTGTGTGTGGATGGATGCCCGGTGAACGGTTCTCCAGCGCGAGCAGTCGGTATTTTTCAATCAAGAAACTCGCTAGAAGACGCTGCCTGCGTCAAGCTTGTCTCTCGCGGGTGAGGGCGCGTTCTCCTTCTTTGCGAGCTGGTAGCGCGTTCATCGAAGAAAGAGCGTTTCCATAGTCAACGCGCGCCTTTCGCTCTCTCTGTCTCTCTCTCTCACACAAGACAGCAGATGGAAGAGAGAGAGAGCTCGCGCGCCGGGAGGCACGTGCCAAGGGCGCGGCTCCCACACGTAGCATCATTCATTTCTTTGAAGGTAACGCGCTACTAGGAACAACGGACGGACAGATCCAAACCTTAAGGAGCTTCGCCCCTAAAACAACAATTCCAGAGATTAGCACTTGCTGCAGGCATCAAACGTGAAATACTTTATTTACAGAGCAATCAACACAACAGCAGAACAAACGAGGTCCTAGAGAATACGCACTTGGAACGCTGGAGTCCTTCTGATGCACCTCCATGCGGGGCTCAATGAGAGTCAACCTGCGTCTCGCCATCGTCGACTGCAGAGCACAACAGGGGGTCGGCCAGCTCGACATTTCGCTTTCATTGTTTAGGTGCCGGTCCATGGTCGCAAGGGTATCGTACTTTCCTTTTTACCGCCTTCTTAGGTACAAGATGGGTGATTTTAGAACACTGCAGGAACAGCATCGGGCCTCAGGCGTGGCTTCTCTCGGGCGATTTCGTTCACGACACCGTAATCTGAAAAGATCGTTCGATGCAGTCACTCTCAAAATGTCTTTCGCACACGACAGCCTCCGGCGTCAGCCTTCTGTCTGCCCTCTTCATCCTACTTCCCCATTCTGCAAGCCGTGCTGGGACCGTCAGTGCGGTGAACAAAGCACCTTTTCCTCGTTCGACCGATAGCCGGCACAGTGGGACAAAACACGTCCTTTCCTTGCATTGCCGCTTAGCCTTTCACATCTCAGGATGTTGCTGCCCACATTTGGCGTCGTCGAACTTCACAATACAACAGATGATAGCTGTCAAACACACAGCTGTTTACATCGGGCGAGGCTCCGGCAGCAATGGGACGACAGGAGCTTCGCGCGTTCATGCACCCACTCGACACGCAGCGCCGCTTGCGGCATCTGCGTGCAGTCATCACTTGCGGGGTCACCCTTTCTCGTACGGATTGCGCGCGCTCCGCACACTATAGTTTTTTTTTTCTTTTCTAGGCACTATATCCACGGGGAAGCGGGCGAGGAGGACATCGAGCGGGGGAGCACTTCGTGTCGCCGCCGAGAAGCGGCGCGATTCGCGGCCTAAAGGTAGGGTGCCTCGATGTGCGCGCGCCTCCGCTCCAGGGTGGAGACACCTTTTGAAAGACCCCGCGCCGCCTGGCGGCCATATTGGTTCGAAAGTGTCGGGCGGCGCGCAGAGGCTGGCGCGGGAACGGTGCTGTAAACACGTTGTTCTCGACGTTTGAGATCAGTTCTTTGGCCGCTATGACAGGCTGCTGTGTGCCATGGCGTACCAGTTCACACGCGAAAGGCCAGCGGATGTTTCGCTCCCCTCGCAACAGCGAGCGAAGAAAAAAATGGGAAGCACAAGTGAAACGCGACCGCTGGCATCCGACCGACAGCACCAAGATATGCTAGGTTAGTTGTTGACTTGTCTCGCATGTGGCCGTGCATTTTTTATCGCTGGCGGTGAGCATGCTGTTAAAGAAATCCTTGTTTGTCTCGCTATAGCTGCATCGCATAATCATCGCGTGAAGCTGCTTTTACAAAGAGGATGTTAAGCTTTGCGTTAAGCCTTGCGGAGTGAATAGATGCTTCGGCTACCTTGCCGATAAGCTTAGATAAGCTTGGTCAAGGCAAGTTAATCATGCTCGTAGCCCATGCTAAATAAGCATAGTCAAAACAATCAATAGTAATCGATACGAATCAATACTGATTGATACTCAGTGATACCAATTAAGCCGCCGGATTAAACCAGGGTAAACTTAGAAAAAGCCTATTTAAGCCAGCATATCGCAGCCTAATTGAATTTGGACAAGCGAATTTAACGCTAGTCCATACCAATCTATACTGATAGATACCTATCAAGTCGGATTAGGCAAGATTAGTAGAGATTATGTCGGATTACGCTAATCCGTAATTACGCTAATAATTTTCATGTTAGGACCAGTCAGTTATGATAGTTATGCCCTCTTATCATGTCGTGTCAAATTAAAAAATTACACCATCTCCCGCTAAAGGGGACCATGAGGCTATGCGAAGCCGGAGCACTTGCACGATAGCGTTCCGTTGGCGTTGGGCATGCCACCGCCCTCGCGTCGTGGAACGCGAAGAGGAACACTACGCGCGTCATTTCTTCCCTCTAGCCTGGCCGTTAATTCACACAGGGCGAGCGCATGCGCAATAAGAGTGGTCACGCCGCACACCACCACCGGTTTGAACTCGGCCATAAGATGCTTCGCATCTAATAAAGTGGCTGTTAGAGCTCCATTACCGGGTGATGTATGTCATGGCCTACATGACATGCATGACAAGGTTTTCGTGTTATACTCAGCTATTTATGTTACTCATAATCTCTTATCATGCCATGTAAATTTTGGTACTCTACAAGTTAATAAAACCGTCATTTGAGCTCCATGACCGGATCATATATGTCATCGCGTACATGACATGCATGACATCTTTTTGGTGTTATGACCAGTTATTTTCTTTCATCTTACGCTGTTATCATGCCCTGTCAATTTTGATATACATAAAGTTAATATTACGGCCGTTAGAACACTATGACCGTGTCATGTGTGTCATGGCGCGCATGACATGCATGACATGATTTTCGTGTTATGACCAGTCATTCATGTTAGCCATACGCTCCTATCATGCCGTGTCAGTTTGGGTACACATCAAGTTACTAAAACGGCCGTAAGAGCTCCATGACCGGGTCATGTATGTCATGGCCTATATGACATGCATGACAAGGTTTTCGTGTTATGACCAGTCATGTATACTTTCCTCATGCTCTTATCATATCATGTCAATTTTGATATACATGAAGTTGGCCAAACGGCCGTTGTAGCTCCTTGACCATGTCACGTATGTCATGGCGTACACTAAAGGCATGTCATGATTTTCATGTAATGAGCAGTCATTTATGTTTTCAACATGCTCTTGTCATGCCATGTCATTTTTGGTACTCATCAACTTAATCAATCGGCCGCGAGAGCACGAGAATCTACGCAGCCAGTGAGATAGATAGACCGATAGATACGCTCTAAATGCCTTTATTTCGCCATCAAATGTTTCGTGCGTAATAATTAGTGCTAATCTATTTGTTACCAACATTATATGTGCAAGCCCTACCGCCGGAAGGGATAAACTGAGCCAAATTACCGCGCGTTTCGCTGGAAGCGTTCCATCTATGCATGCCAGGCATTGCCACCGAACGCGAACGTTTGAACCAATATGGTGTCCTCAAGAGCAGTGTCTCCACCCTGTTCCGGAGGAGCACATCGAGGCACCCTACCTAAAGGTATGGTAGAATGAAGGTCGTCGATATGGGTTGTCCCCACTGTTATTCACGCTTGAAGGAGGAGAAAGCGTTGGAGATGAGCAATAGTGGTTTTAAGCTGTCACACAAAAGCTCCCTATGTTGTTTTAATGCGATAGCGTTAGAGAGCTCGTTTCGCAGAAATTCCGCCGTCGGTGTCGGCGTCGCTTGTGAGCGAAAAATCGAGAAAGATGCAAATAAAATGCAAAATAAAAATTTTCGGTCCCACTGAGGATCGAACCCGGGCCGTTTGCGTGGCAAGCAGGTGTCCTACCACAAAGCCATGATGTTACTTGCAGATGGCGGGCGCGCCCGACATCTCGGAGGCCATGCGACTGCAGCAGAGCCCATATGGTTCCGCCGTTCTAGGACAGGGAACATATCATATCAAGCAAACAGCAAATATTATTAGACAACGTGCTGTTTGCCATTTCACCGACCATAAGGCGATGCTTGTTGCGGTTGGCCGGGAGAGGTCTCCAGAAGAACAAATCGAACAGCTGCCAAATAGTTAACGCAAGAAGGACGACAGAATGTGACCATTTACGAATAAAAGTTTCACGCCTACGCGCAGTTCATAATACAGGACCATGTGACTACATCTCTGTACAACATTTTCATGAAGTTGATATAAAAGTGTTAAATACAAGTGTTGATATAAAAGTGTTAAATAGATTAAAACCTCTACCATTACTACAGCTACGTCGCGCGCGCGCGCGTGTGCGTGTGTGTGTAACAACATATATTAATAAGTATGCACTGAGTGGGGCCGCATTTCGCTATTGCGTTCAACTCTTAAAGGCGAAGCTTAAGGGTTTTATGCGGACGATATTGTGCTATTAGCCGAGCTCATCTGCAGTGTCCGGTTGGTATACTATATGGTCGGGAAAGTGAAGATTCGGGACTAAAATTTAGTGTGACGAAATGCGGCTGGATGATATTCAATGACAGCAACGAATAGACAGTATCAATACAGGGCGAGGAGGTACCCAGAATATGGTACAAATATCTCGAGATATGCACAAATGATGGGAACAGTTACATAGAAATACAGGAAAAAGCTATGACAGCTAACGGAAAGATCAATTCTGCAATAATGAAGCATAGAAAGCTGTGGCATTACAACAGGTACGAGGTAATTCGCGATTTGTGGGAAGGTGTGATGGTGCCAGGACTTACATTAGGAAACTCAGTGGTGTGCATGAGGTCAGAGGTACAAAGCTCAGTTCATTACGACCCCATCTTACCTCTCAGCTCGTTTAGATCATCACCATAAAGTACACGTCATTAGCTGCCAAACTAACACCATCCTGCCTTCATCCCACGCACGTCCAACGACTGGAACCACCTTCCCTCCGACATTGCTTCCATTTCAAATCATGACTTGTTTTCTTACACCGTACATAATCACTTGTTTCATGACGCGTGGAGTATATATATGCTACTCTGTTCTGTATTTCTTATCACACTTATATTCGCATTCATTTATATTTGGCTAACATTGTATCTTCATATGTATTTCAATTGTTATTTCTTATGCGATTTTTTCGCTTTTTTATATAGTTATTTTATGTACCCCACTCCCCTCTGTAAAGCTATGTGCGATTGAGGGCAAAACAAACAAACAAACAAACAAATAAATAAAAAATAAATAAAAATAAATAAAAATAAATAAATAAATAAATAAATAAATAAATAAATAAATAAATAAATAAATAAATGCTGCACGTGAATCAGACAACGGTCGGACGTCTTGCATTGGGCGGCCATGGGAAGACCACAAATGAGGCTGTTAAGGGGAAATGAGATGGTCTGACTTTGAGGGAAGGGAAGCTCAGAGTAAAATTAGGTACGAACAGATTCAGGAATATGAAAGAAAGTAGATGGGCAGCGAAAGTATTCAGATATTTGTATAGGAAGAACGTTGACTCACAATGGAGGAAGAGAACTAGGAGGCTTACCAGTAAGTATACAGCCAGTAAGGAAACGTATGGGAAAAAAAAGGAGCGTTAAGAGCACGGTCAGAGCGGCGGAGATGTCGGATTGGATAGAAGCAACGGAGAAGAAACTGTCATTGAGCAACTACAGAAAAGGGGAAGATCAACTCAAGAGAGAAACATTTTAAGATAGTTCAAAGGGAAGCGCTTCACTCTTTGAAGCAAGGTCAAGTTGCGTGAGAACACCAAGTTACAGAGCGAAATTCAATACAGAAGGGGATACATGCACTTGCTGTGGAAAAGCTAGGGAAACGACACATGATATGTTGATTGAACGTACATATATCCACCCAGGTGTAAGTGTGGACACTACCCTGCAGGAGGCCATTGGTTTCAGCGATAGCACGGGAAAACTGAACATGTCGGCGATAGAGATAAGTAAAAGGCGCTTAGGGTATTGGTGGCGGAAAGGTACGGAGCCAACAGAAACGCAAGGTAATTCGAATAAGATTATTACTTCCCAGCGGAACGATAAAATCACCGCCCAAGCACTCCGTACAAATGGTTAACCAGCGAAGCTGAAATGTGCGGCCCCGGTGTTTAGCAGTGGTTTCATGACACACACACATACACAAAATTCAATCAAGTTTTTTTTAATGCGATAGCAATTATATGGACAGTCTCGGCTGGTTTTTGCCGTCCCCGTCACCGCCGTCATGAACCGTATATGTATAAGTATGTATAGATATATATAAAAGTCCCAAAGAAAAATAATTCAGATAAATGCTTCCGAAGCGCGGAATCGAACCAGGAACCTCTCGCTCCGCAGCGCGTGGCGCTAACCACTACGCCACAAAGAGCAGATCCTTCACGGACCTAACGGCGAGCCTTATATACACACGCTTTACCGCTGGCAGGACTCAGAGACGCCAGGCACTTATAAGCGTTTCTTCATTACCAGCGAGACGGCGCGAGGAGCGCAACGGCCGCATTTAAAAGTCGTCGGCCAACTTTCACGAGGCTCTTCTGTCAGTTTGGCAGGGAACGCGCCGCCGCCGACAGGTAGCTGGGTAAGTTTTTCACCGTCGCACAGATGTGCGAATTTCGAGTTCGCAAATCCAAGCGAGACAGACGCTCCCCTCGACTGGCCGTTGCCAATAACGCAGTTTTTGAGCAAAGTGGAACGCTTTCATTGTAAAGCGCCAAAAACACTTCCAATTGTAGACACGGGCGCGTACACTGTCGCACGCAATGCGCGGCGTTCATTTTCACGAGATGCACATTCTGAATGATCGTATCAGCGGCAGTAAACTACCGAAAATACCAGCCGTGTATATCCAATCAAGCAAATGAAATGAGACATTTATTTTACGTACTGTTCCTAATAGCACCACTGCTTTCAAGTTCGTAGACAAGCTGAAGACGGGCGGGTCACTGCCATAGCTCGGCGCACTCACTCATGAGTGCACTCACTCGCACTCATTTCATAGACGTGAGTGCGAGTGCGAGTGAGTGCCGATGAGTGTGAGTGGAACTGAGTGCGAGTGCGAATGAGTGCAAGTGAGTGGAGGTGAGTGCGAGTGAGTGCCAGTGAGTGCGAGTGGAAGTGAGTGCGAGTGCGAAGAAGTTGCAAGTAGTGTGTGAGTGGAGGTGAGGAGTGCGATTGCGAGGAGTTCCCAATGAGTGTGATTGGAAGTGAGTGCGAGGGAGTGCAATGAGTGTGAGTGGAAGTGAGTGCGATTGAGACTACCCTGCAGGAGGCCATTGGTTTCAGCGATAGCACGGGAAACTGAACATGTCGGCGATAGAGATAAGTAAAAGGCGCTTAGGGTATTGGTGGCGGAAAGGTACGGAGCCAACAGAAACGCAAGGTAATTCGAATAAGATTATTACTTCCCAGCGGAACGATAAAATCACCGCCCAAGCACTCCGTACAAATGGTTAACCAGCGAAGCTGAAATGTGCGGCCCCGGTGTTTAGCAGTGGTTTCATGACACACACACATACACAAAATTCAATCACGTTTTTTTTAATGCGATAGCAATTATATGGACAGTCTCGGCTGGTTTTTGCCGTCCCCGTCAACGCCGTCCATGAACCGTATATGTATAAGTATGTATAGATATATATAAAAGTCCCAAAGAAAAATAATTCAGATAAATGCTTCCGAGCGCGGAATCGAACCAGGAACCTCTCGCTCCGCAGCGCGTGGCGCTACCACTACGCCACAAAGAGCAGATCCTTCACGGACCTAACGGCGAGCCTTATATACACACGCTTTACCGCTGGCAGGACTCAGAGACGCCAGGCACTTATAAGCGTTTCTTCATTACCAGCGAGACGGCGCGAGGAGCGCAACGGCCGCATTTAAAAGTCGTCGGCCAACTTTCACGAGGCTCTTCTGTCAGTTTGGCAGGGAACGCGCCGCCGCCGACAGGTAGCTGGGTAAGTTTTTCACCGTCGCACCAGATGTGCGAATTTCGAGTTCGCAAATCCAAGCGAGACAGACGCTCCCCTCGACTGGCCGTTGCCAATAACGCAGTTTTTGAGCAAAGTGGAACGCTTTCATTGTTAAAGCGCCAAAAACACTTCCAATTGTAGACACGGGCGCGTACACTGTCGCACGCAATGCGCGGCGTTCATTTTCACGAGATGCACATTCTGACTGATCGTATCAGCGGCAGTAAACTACCGAAAATACCAGCCGTGTATATCCAATCAAGCAAATGAAATGAGACATTTATTTTACGTACTGTTCCTAATAGCACACTGCTTTCAAGTCGTAGACAAGCTGAAGACGGGCGGGTCACTGCCATAGCTCGGCGCACTCACTCATGAGTGCACTCACTCGCACTCATTTCATAGACGTGAGTGCGAGTGCGAGTGAGTGCCGATGAGTGTGAGTGGAACTGAGTGCGAGTGCGAATGAGTGCAAGTGAGTGGAGGTGAGTGCGAGTGAGTGCCAGTGAGTGCGAGTGGAAGTGAGTGCGAGTGCGAATGAGTGCAAGTGAGTGTGAGTGGAAGTGAGTGCGAGTGCGAGTGAGTGCCAATGAGTGTGAGTGGAAGTGAGTGCGAGTGAGTGCCAATGAGTGTGAGTGGAAGTGAGTGCGAGTGAGTGCCAATGAGTGTGAGTGCGAGTGAGTGCCAATGAGTGTGAGTGGAAGTGAGTGCGAGTGAGTGCAAGTGATAGTGAGTGAAGTGAGTGCGAGTGAGTGCTTGTGAGTGTGAGTGGAAGTGAGTGCGAGTGCGAGTGAGTGCCAATGAGTGTGAGTGCGAGTGAGTGCCAGTGAGTGCGAGTGGAAGTGAGTGTGAGTGGAACTGAGTGCGAGTGCGAGTGAGTGCAAGTGACAGTGAGTGCAAGTGAGTGGAAGTGAGTGCGAGTGCAAGTGAGTGGTGAGTGGAAGTGAGTGCGAGTGTGTGCCAATGAGTGTGAGTGGAGGTGAGTGCGAGTGCGAGTGAGTGAAGTGAGTGTGAGTGAGTGCGAGTGCAAGTGAGTGTGAGTGCGAGTGAGTGCAAGTGAGTGGAAGTGAGTGCGAGTGCAAGTGAGTGGTAAGTGGAAGTGAGTGTGAGTGCGAGTGAGTGCCAATGAGGGTGAGTGGTATGTATGTATGTATGTATGTATGTATGTATGTATGTATGTATGTATGTATGTATGTATGTATCTGTCCGTGGCCGTCTCGTTAATGGAATGTATACGAAAGTCGGTATGCCATATGACTGCATGACGAATAAAATGACAGGTCATAATATGAAAACCATGACATGCATGATTTACATGAAACGGTCTTGGTGCTCTCCTAGGCCGTTTCGTTAATGGGATGTATACGAAAATTGGTATGGCACATGGCTGCATGACGATCATAAATGACAGATCATAACATGAAAATCATGACATGCATGTCATGAGCGGCTTGATTTACATGCCACGGTCTTGGTACTCTCCTGCCCAGCTAGCCCACAAAGGATTTATGATGACTTCGAAACGGATATCCGAGACGTTAACGTTGTAGACGGCACGAGTAAGAAGCCTTATTCCTGGATGCGTCGTATATCGTCTGATGTCCGGATTGTTGGACATGCGTCTTCAAAAAGCTGGTCTTTTCGACGGCTTCGAGGAGACTCCAATAATCCCATTTTCCGGGATTTCTGAATCTGTTCAAAGACTTGCCTTAACGTCATCAAAAAGCTGTCCCTGAAACGTTAGCCGTAATCTGAAAGAGAAGCAGGAATCGTGATCGGGAACGGTGAGTGCTTGTGAGTGTGAGTGGAAGTGAGTGCGAGTGCGAGTGAGTGCAAGTGAGTGTGATGTGAGTGCGAGTGAAGTGCCAGTGAATGTGAGTGGAAATGAGTGCGAGTGAGTGCAAGTGAGTGGAAGTGAGTGCGAGTGCAAGTGAGTGGTGAGTGGAAGTGAGTGTGAGTGCGAGTGAGTGCCAATGAGTGTGAGTGGAGGTGAGTGCGAGTGCGAGTGAGTGCCAGTGAATGTGAGTGGAAATGAGTGCGAGTGCGAGTGAGTGCAAGTGAGTGGAAGTGAGTGCGAGTGCAAGTGAGTGGTAAGTGGAAGTGAGTGTGAGTGCGAGTGAGTGCCAATGAGTGTGAGTGGAAGTGAGTGCGAGTGCGAGTGAGTGCCAGTGAGTGTGAGTGGAGGTGAGTGCGAGTGAGTGAAAGTGAGTGTGAGTGAGTGCCAGTGAATGTGAGTGGAAATGAGTGCGAGTGCGAGTGAGTGCAAGTGAGTGGAAGTGAGTGCGAGTGAGTGCCAATGAGTGTGAGTGGAAGTGAGTGCGAGTGCGAGTGAGTGCCAATGAGTGTGAGTGCGAGTGAGTGCCAATGAGTGTGAGTGGAAGTGAGTGCGAGTGCGAGTGAGTGCAAGTGATAGTGAGTGAAGTGAGAGCGAGTGAGTGCTTGTGAGTGTGAGTGGAAGTGAGTGCGAGTGCGAGTGAGTGCAAGTGAGTGTGAGTGAGTGCGAGTGAGTGCCAGTGAATGTGAGTGGAAATGAGTGCGAGTGAGTGCAAGTGAGTGGAAGTGAGTGCGAGTGCAAGTGAGTGGTGAGTGGAAGTGAGTGTGAGTGCGAGTGAGTGCCAATGAGTGTGAGTGCGAGTGAGTGCCAATGAGTGTGAGTGGAAGTGAGTGCGAGTGCGAGTGAGTGCAAGTGATAGTGAGTGAAGTGAGTGCGAGTGAGTGCTTGTGAGTGTGAGTGGAAGTGAGTGCAAGTGAGTGTGAGTGAGTGCGAGTGAGTGCCAGTGAATGTGAGTGGAAATGAGTGCGAGTGCGAGTGAGTGCAAGTGAGTGGAAGTGAGTGCGAGTGCAAGTGAGTGGTGAGTGGAAGTGAGTGTGAGTGCGAGTGAGTGCCAATGAGGGTGAGTGGTATGTATGTATGTATGTATGTATGTATGTATGTATGTATGTATGTATGTATGTATGTATGTATGTATGTATCTGTCCGTGGCCGTCTCGTTAATGGAATGTATACGAAAGTCGGTATGCCATATGACTGCATGACGAATAAAATGACAGGTCATAATATGAAAACCATGACATGCATGATTTACATGAAACGGTCTTGGTGCTCTCCTAGGCCGTTTCGTTAATGGGATGTATACGAAAATTGGTATGGCACATGGCTGCATGACGATCATAAATGACAGATCATAACATGAAAATCATGACATGCATGTCATGAGCGGCTTGATTTACATGCCACGGTCTTGGTACTCTCCTGCCCAGCTAGCCCACAAAGGATTTATGATGACTTCGAAACGGATATCCGAGACGTTAACGTTGTAGACGGCACGAGTAAGAAGCCTTATTCCTGGATGCGTCGTATATCGTCTGATGTCCGGATTGTTGGACATGCGTCTTCAAAAAGCTGGTCTTTTCGACGGCTTCGAGGAGACTCCAATAATCCCATTTTCCGGGATTTCTGAATCTGTTCAAAGACTTGCCTTAACGTCATCAAAAAGCTGTCCCTGAAACGTTAGCCGTAATCTGAAAGAGAAGCAGGAATCGTGATCGGGAACGGGGCGCGCCCACCAAAATTTTGATCTGGTTGCCACCATCAGAATATATAAATGATAATCTGACCTCAGAGCTAACGCCTTAGGGGTTCAAATGACGCCAAGGCATTTTTTTGCACCTCTAAGGCATTAACTCCGTGGTTCTGAAGGTGTCAAGGGGATAATAATGTTGGGGGGGCACCCACGATCCACGGACGTTGTCCCTGCCTTATGGTAGTAGCTGCGACCCGCTATGTTACCAGCTGCACCATAAGGTTTAGGGTGCTGCAGAGTGGGGGTTAGTGCCAGCCCAGCTGAATACTTTCGTCCTGGAAGAAGTGCTGGCGTCGCACTTGCGTTGAAATTTTTTTTTTTTGGCGGGTCAAAGCACCAGCATTGAGTGCAGCAGAGCAATAGTGCAGTAAGGCAGGCACACAGTTGTCTGCAAAGGCTTCATTAGTCTTAGCATTTAGGTCACAATTAGTCGTCATGCATACAAAAATCAATATAGCTTGTACTTTGTATAGTATGAAGCAAATCTACCAAAAATAGTAATGACATATCTTTCTACAGTTAAGGATAGACAGTTTCTTGGCAAGCGGCCTAACAAGGAGGCCCCACAGCCAATGATCATGACGTCGACAACATCTTATTCAACATTTCATTGAGAAACTAATTATGGAAGTTTTAAAAAAGAGAGAAATGCGAGAAAAATAAAATCACAAATATTCAAAAGGAACTGCAGAAGGAATAATTTAAATTTATCTGGAACTTATTAACGACTAGAGGCTTACAGAAAGAGCACTAGTAACAATAATAAAAAGCCAAACGACTATGCGCTTTTCAGCATGAGAGCCGCGCATCCTGTTATATGAGCACACACAGCATAATGGATGACTGTGTGATAGCCGCTTCCAGTCATGTTATGCAGTATTTTCACCGCATAAAATCAGTGAGTATAAACAAAAGAACTCAAATATGACCCAGGTATCAAAGTGAAAATTTGCCTAGGACATCAACTGATGTAAAGAGGCAAGCTTCAAAAGACTACCAAAAGCATCAATAAAGTGACAATGAATACTGACCAAAGTGACCTTCAAAGAAAATATCGCATGAAATATTAACGTAATCGGTATAATGAGCAACATCGAAATGCAGTGCACAATCTGTCACAGCGGGCAACGTTACATCGAAGCAACCCCAGTTCCATAATGAAGCTACATGCTCGCGTACTTGAAGTCCAATACACTGGAGACAGGTAGAGAGGGTGGCCTGATCTAGTACGCCCCGGCCTTCTACTCTACTTCGGGACAACGCAACAAGGGAAGAAGAGTGATGAAGCATGATGATGGGGATAAGAATGAGTGATCCGTATATACATAATAAGACATGACTGCTTGCGCAAAGGGGACATGGACGCTAGTAATCACATTTCATTACGCTTGATACGAACTAGGCCAACTTATGGCAGCTATTCACTTCTGCAAAACAATGTGCTGTGATGCGGAAAATGTCGACTCGGCTCTCTTGACATAAACACTGGTAATAGTCAAGCCCCAGCACGCGTAACTGGGACCTCGCCTCTACTTGAAACGTGACAGGGGCCGCCATCCGTCGCACGAATATGCTGCGCAGGGGAAAGCACTCGAGGATTATGATAAAGGTCTAATAGTCGCATAATGGAAAGAAGCCACATTAGTTGCATCTAAGTTTAATAGTCGCTTTTCATAATCCGCAACTTTGCGCAGTGGTACCGAACGTCTAGCATCTAGTCCATTTCTATTGAAAAAATGACCTTGTAGCATATGGTATGTCATTCTGTATGATCGCCTATTTCGCGTGAAATACAGCTTCATCTATTGCTTGTACTCCCATATCAGCCAGCCTAGTGGCCGCCGTCTACTTATGTGGCACGAATGGGGGATAGTCGCGAAATATATGTGTTCTCGTCCCCGATACATTAGACAGTGCTCACAGTTCGAGATGTACGCGCGACTGAAAAGGTGCGCGTAGCGCCGAGTTAGCTCGGCGACCAGGTGAAACCTGCGCAGTGTACTGGCACCGCTGCCGTTTTTTCTATCCGGGAGGAAAAAATTGGCCGCGTATCTCCGTGCTTCGCTGCAAATGCCCGTCGAAAGACGATAGCCTTCTACCGGCCGTACTACATGAGTCCCGTTTCGCGTGTTTCTATTCCCCCCGAGGAGTTGCGCAAGCGAGAGGGAAAACGAAGAGACGCGAGGAGAGAAAGGGACCGGCCGGAATGGCGGGCGGCCGTTCCCTGCCTTCCGTTCGGCACGAGCGCGAGATAAGGGCGCCATCTGGCCATGGTTACGGGAAACGCAAGAAGCTTGCCTAGTACAGGAAACGTCCGCTTTTGCCCATCCTAACAAGCACTAGGGTCTTTAGAATTACGCATCTATGTATTTTCTACTAAAGGAACACACCATCCAATACATACGCGTATTGATGTTGCGCCTCAGATTTGCGTAATATTTGCTTTTTGGCCGACTGTGTTCAGAAGTATGAAGGTAGCCACCAGTTCAAGCTGGGTGGTCGTTGAGGAAGGGGTTCACCTTTCGCAGCAGGACACACACACACACACACACACACACCAAAATTTCTGCGTTGAAGTATCCCAAGAAAGACTATCGTCTTTAAAACTCGTGTCACTTTATTTTCCGCAGATGCCTGCCTAGGTCGGTGCACTCATGAGTGCACTCACTCACTCGCACTCATTTCATAGACGTGAGTGCGCGTGAGTGCCGGTGGAAGCGAGTGTGAGTGAGCGTGAGTGTGAGTGAAGGTGAGTGCGAGTGAGTGTGAGTGGAAGTGAGTGCGAGTGAGGGCCAGTGAGTGTGAGTGGAAATGAGTGCGAGTGCGAGTGAGTGCAAGTGAGTGTGAGTGGAAATGAGTGCGAGTGAGTGCCATTGAGTGTGAGTGGAAGTGAGTGCGAGTGAGTGCCAATGAGTGTGAGTGGAGGTGAGTGCGAGTGTGAGTGAGTGCAAGTGAGTGTGAGTGGAAGTGAGTGCGAGTGCAAGTGAGTGTGAGTGTGAGTGGAGGTAAGTGCGAGTGAGTGCCAGTAAGTGTGAGTGGAGGTGAGTGCGAGTGCGAGTGAGTGCGGATGCTGGAAAAATTAGGGTGAGTGAGTGTGAGTGTTCTCCTACACTGCCGACCTATGGTCACTGCGGTGTCGAAGTGGTTATCGTTGTGTGGGATCAATCGCGCTGGTGGCATCGCTTGCACGCCGCACAACTCCTTTCCTCGAGATTGTATCCATACCGCATAGTATTTTTCAACACACCACTGTTTTTGCTTCACTTTCTACGATGAATTCACCCCAGCCGACGAACACTCGCTCATGCTCGCTTACGCGCTGCGACGGGAACCTGCTTGAAACGAGCGACGCCATCATTGTTTTGAGGGTGAGGAAAACGTGGAACTGACAGCAGAAACCAGAAAACCAGAAACAGCAAAAAACGAAATTCGACTACGAGGCAACTTTTCTAAATTAGAATGAAGTAATCTTGAACGTAAAAAGAAAAAAAAAATAGGTGACATGTCGTATGTTGCGCTATGTATTGTGCAAAAGTTATCGTTCGTGGACTACATGCGAGAGCGCAGCAAAAATGTGCGCGCTTCGACTCCGTATCTTTCGCTGTGCTGCCACAGAAAGTCGTCGCCAGGTGTAATATTTGCGCTGAAAGAACCTTGACCTTCCGCTGTATGCTCGCGCGGTTGTCACGCGGTGAGAAGAAGAGGGATATGTTTCGAACTTTCACCGTGATGTCCATGCTGATGTTACGGGAGCGTACGAAAGTCACTCGAGCGCGAAATATCAAGTGTCACAGCTCGACACTTGCAGCACGCTAGTTTCCTTCGCTGCTTCGGCCGCCTTCGCAACAGGAGCGCTGTTCAAACTGAGAGCATCCATTGTGACAGCTTATTCGCGCTCGTTCGGTGTATATCTATGCGTTCGTTTCGTGCGTGCTTCACGATAGTTCGCGCTCATCATCTGTTTGTTCATTTAGCGTCCTCCGCTAGCTTTGTATGTTAGCTTTGTGACACACAACGTGTAAAGCCCTTCGTATTTCATACAGAGATCGTAAACCACACAGTGTTTGACGTCTTGCTCATACTATGAAGGCACATAGGACAACAAATATGATATAACAACACGCTTAAGCAGAGATGCTCATATGGCTTCATTCACATTAATTAAAACTTGCAGATGTTGATCAATAAAAGTAGGTACCTGGTATTAAATGCGAAGCATGTCTTACCGAACTGAGGCGACTTTGAGCGTATCTATCTATCTATCTATCTATCTATCTATCTATCTATCTATCTATCTATCTATCTATCTATCTATCTATCTATCTATCTATCTATCTATCTATTCCCTACGACTTCGTGCTCTCCTGGCTGTTTCATTAATGGGACGTATACGGAAATTCGTATGGCACAACATGACTGCATGACGAACATAAATGACGGGTCATAGCATGAAAATCATGACATGCATATCATGAGCGGCATGGTTTACATGCGACGGGCTTGGTGCTCTCCTGGCCGTTTCGTTAATGGGATGTATGCGAAAATTGGTGTGGCACAACATGACTGCATTACGATCATAAATGTCAAGTCATAACATGAAAATCATGACATGTATGTCATGAGTGGCGTGGTTTACATGCCACATCTTGGTGCTCTTGCGGCCTTTTCGTTAACTTCATATGTACCAAAATTAGCTGCGCGGCGTGGGAACACGCACACGTACGACTTTGCCGCAGACGCAGAGTTTTTTCACGACCTGACGACGGAAGCTAACTGAAAGCTAGAAAAATAGGACTTTTGTATGGAAAGCGACGGCTTCGAGGACCCCTTAACCCGTTCGAAACCGCTCCAACCTCTGCGAATCCCACCACCCTTTGTCCGCTGCCTGTGTCGTCAGGCCTGCGTGGCGGAAGGAGTAAAGAAGGTAAACAAACAGGGTAAACTACGCCTGTAGTTCTGCGGCAGAGTACTACAGGCAAGCCATGTCCATACCATAGATAGATGACCTGAAAGCGTCCCTCAAACGGCACTGCGCAAGCCATCGGAAAACACTGCAAAGCTTGCAATTTGTGTCGCCAAAGCACGCCTCCAAGGGCAAGTTGTGCAGCCGGCCTTGGATTTTCACCTGAGAGCGCATGACAACAGCGCATATCCCTGCACTAAAATGGTTAATGGGAAATGTGGAAAACTAAACGGCAAGCCATGCAAGAGGAGGAACTTCTCCGCTTTGCGACGGACGCTTTACCTGAATGCGACAAAGCGCTCTTCCCGAACACACTGCTCAAGATATTGGCGACTAGTTAGTACAGCTGCTGCAGAACGCAGCTTCTCAACGCTGAAATGAGTAAAAAAATTACACCATCTCCCCGAAGGGGACCATAGGGTGATGCGGAGCATCGCTGGGAGTTTCAATGGTGCGTTTAACGGCGGTGTTTACAGGTTTGCAGTGTTGTTGCTTCCATCACACAACACCACCAACTTCATCGGAGAAAGAGGGGATACTACTGAAGCGAAGCGCGCGCGCGCTCTCTACCCGCTTTATTTATTGCAGCAGCTGTTGGAGAGAGGGAAGGGAGGAGAGTCGCGCGTGCGTAGTGTGAGTGCGGACGCCGGTTGACGCGTGAGATACCCGCGAGCAAGAAATGCTCCGCATCTAAAATATATTTGAGGAACCGGACAGCTGAAAAGCGGCTTAATGGCCTCGCTCTTATATGTGCATTCACCTGATGTGAGTGAGTGTCAACGAAGTTATCGCTGTGTTTATGGAGAAACCACGACGCTTGAAAATTGCAGCGTGAACCACTCTTTTCGGCCAAGCTGCATGCTCGTTTTAGATGCGAAGCAGCTGATGAACGAGGCCTGTCCCTCCCTCACTCCGGCGTCGGCGTAGCCTGCCCCGGTTAGTACTCGGAGCACCCACTATATGGCTCGCTCCACTCCGGCGCGTGCTTTTGTTTGGTGGAGGCCGCTACCCTATTGAAAATACGCTTGTCGCCCATCACCATAATCCACCATAACCACCATTGGCATGGTGGTTTTTGTGGTGGACATGGTGGTTACATGGCGGGTGATATTTTATGCTTCATTAAATGCACACCCCATTGGCCGCACGGAAAGCGCTGAACGCGCTGTTACGATTTTTAAGGACGAGCGGTCTAAAGGACAGACTCTAAGCAGTGTCGCGATTCCTTTCTTTTTCAGTGCGTGTTCTTTTTTTCTCTCTGTCCTTTTCTTTTCTCTTGTCGTGTCTCCTTTCTGTTATCTTTCATTCCCCTCACCCCACTTCCCCTGCACAGGGTAGCCAGCCGGTCTCAGCACTGGCTAACCTCCCTGTCTTTCCTCCCTCCTTTCTCCTCCTCCTCCATTGGCCGAACGCGCCCCATCCTCTTTTACACCTGCGCCCAGTTACGTCGCAGTTATGGCGACGCAAATAAAGCATCAAATCTCAACAGCAAACGAACACTGAAGGTTCCTTCTCTCAATCAGAGAAGGCGCCTACCCTCTACATTACTCTCGCTTTTCTGTGACTTTTTTATCAACACAATAGTAAACAACTGTACGGAGGTACTTGAGAGGCCTGGAGGGGCTCAGCCAAATAAATGTGCATTTAGCGAGGCACATAATATCAATCACCATGTAACCATCATGTCCACCATAAAAACCACCATTGAGTTGGTGGTTATGGTGGAATATGGTCATGGGTGGCAGGCGGATTTTCAATAGGGTAGTGGCGCTGTAGTTCAAGAGACAATAAATAAAAGCACTCGCTCTCCCCCGGCGCGCTCTCTTCTACAGCATCTGTCATGCAGTGCGCTTCGACGAACGAAGATCGCATCGCGGCCGCTTTGCGAGCCCGCGCTGCCAAGCGCCGGAAGCGGTCGCTACCTGAGTTGGGCGGCGCCGATGCGCGCTTTAAGCGCGACTTTCTCGACCACACGTTCGGGCATAGGTGTAAGGTATGCGACTGCCTGTGGATCGATAACAATTTGACCAAGATCTCGACCATCAAAAACGAGCAGTCCCGTGCCATCGCCGTTCTGCAGCGGGAGTTTGCCGGCGCCGACAGCGAGTAAGCACGCCGTTTTTGCTCTACGTGCAGTTTCGTTGGTGGTAGGCAAACTCCCCGCAGTGAGCGTGACGAACGGCTAGCGGCGCTACCCGCCGAAACATCAGGGGAACCTCGAATGGAAGGACCGTGAATAGTGATGAATAACAGATTTACACAACTTTAAGTCGACTCATGGTTGCTTCGCATACTACTCAGGGTTCCCTTTATGGGGAGATTTTTTTTTTCTTCTTTTGCATTTATGTTTACTATATTGGAAAACCATTCGTAATGCGATTCTTTAAAATTGCTTGCTAAAACGAATGTTAGCGTTCTGCGTCCTCTGTGTCATGAAAGCATCCATGTTTTGGCTCTTTGTGGTGCAATAAAGTTGCTTTCCCTTATTTTCTCTGTTTTTTGTTTAAGAATTGCTGTCATAAAGTGGCTCACGTTCTTCTCGCACGCCTGTTGTTGAGACCGAGTAAGAGAAGTTGGGCAGAGAAAGCGCCCCACCATTATTTTTTTTTTTTATTTGCCGCACATATGTAAGTGGGCGCCTGATTCCTTTGCATTCTTTTTCTCACTCCTCTTTCTGTCACTCACTCTGTAGGGCCCCCTTTAATCGAGATTACTTGGCTGGAAAGTATTCCTTCTGGTGCACACGCACTAGCTTTACTGCAGTGTCAAAAACTTGTTTTCCATCTCTTGTGCTGCATTCCACTCTGTTCTCATTCTCGTCTAATAATTAAACACCTTCTATATTCCCGGGAACTTTTTTTTTTCTTTTTGCCATGGAAAGACCTCTTGTGAAAAATTACGCCTTGGGCCCCCCTCAAAAAAAGAAAAAAAAAACAAATCCCGGTGCCTGCTAGTTGGCGTGGGGGAAAACAACAACAAAACGCACGAGCGCAATGCTATAGGGGACCCCAGCGACCCGAAGTACCTCTTCCCATCCTCCATTTCATAGTCACGGGGATGGTAAGCAAATCCTACATGAGCATGCTGCAGGTTGTTGCCCTGATGGGCTGCAGCGACATTCTTTCCTCAAATGTTTTCGTGAGCTTACTTTGAATTTTGATGAGTCCTCCTTTTTTTTTTTTTTTTCAGTCACAGACTTTTCGACAAAACAAATGTTCCCAGGACCGTTGAACGCAAACGTTCGTCCGAGCACAGTGCGCAATTCACGTCGCATATCTGCCACTCACGGTGCATTTCACCACCGGCTGTCCGAGTGAAGCGGTCGCTTCCCGTTCGCATCTTTCCTCAAGGGAGCTAAGAACAGATCGCATTTATTGAGGCGAGACATTGGCGAAAGTAAGCGCTTTCTCACGCCTCTTCGATGGGGTCACGTGAATAATAACTTTCGACACCTAATCGAATACTGCTGCAGACAAACCGAATAAAACGATAACTATTCGATTCCAGAACCGAACAGAACATTGGATTCTTCGTTACTGCTGCTATAGTATTTCACTTCCGGCACATTTTCTGTGCAGTGCAAGCGTAACCTGCTAATGTATAGCTGCTGTCAGTAATAGTTCTACGACAGCCTGTATGATCGGAAAGAAGCCCGAACAACTCGACATCGTTACAATTACTGATAACCACATTTTCCGCCAAACTATAGCTAATACTGTATAATCAGGAAATACATTTTGCATTATGTACCTATTATTGCATTGTTAGTTCTTGTACTTACGTCGCTATTATTGTATAACCAGATTCTTGTGTATGGTACATTGTGCTTTTCGTGCTACTTCTTGGTCTTTTTGTAACCACTCCCCTGTATAATGCTGTATGGGCCTGAGCGCAAATAAACTGAAATGAAAATCTGCAAACTCCCGCTGCAGATTGGGGTGTGTATATATAGTAGAAATATTTTATGAGCGCACATGCGCATATTCATCATGCTACCGAGTGACAGTTGAGTCGAAATGCGTTCTTGTTTATGCCCAGAGAGTGCAGTGACACGCAAGCAGTATTATTTTGGTCGCATTGCTTCACGTTTTCTTGTGGAATTGTTCGCGAATTAGGCAAGACAATTGCCCATGTCCGGAAGCTTTGTAACTCGCATTCTTATGGCACATTTTCCAGAGCAACAAAAAGTGATTGTTCGGGCAGTCAAGCGTCATACCATAGTCCCTCAATACCTTCCACTGGTCACGAAACCTCGGGACAAGTTTTGTATAGCGACGGAACCTCCCGCCAGGGGCGCTACTGCAGGGAACAAGTAGGCTTTGTGTGCGCTACGAGGTTTCCCTGACTCGCTCTGGTGGCTGCACGGACGTCTTTGAAAGGAGTTTCACATCCCTTCGCTTACAGGCAGCGTACCTGTGCGTAGCGGCTCTTCGGTTGCGCCAGTGTTTCATTGCTTTCGGTCGTGGCGAAAGCGGCATGCAGCCACGCGCGCTCAAACACTGTTTGATACCGTTTGGCGATGCCTTTTTTTGACGCTTTTAATTTTCTTCGAGACCATCGCCGACGTCAGCGGGAAAACCGGGACCAACACTGCCAGCGCGCAGCTTTGTGTATACCGTCGGAGACGGCCGTGCTTCTTCACCCCTCTTCCGCCGAGAAATGTATTGACGCGCGCGTGACGGTACTTTCTCGTGACGATGCGTCTGAAAAAATTGTTCACAGTGTAACATGACTGATTTAAAATTATTTTCTGCTACATTACCGTGTGGCACCGACGCTCGGCGTAGGAAATACCGCGTTAGAGGGGAAAAAAAATGTTGGTTGCCCGCGCGTCGCTGGCTTCTCTGTCTCGGGGCGACTGTATATACAAAACTCTTAAGCAAATATAACAAGAATATTGTAGTGATACCTGCACACAAGCGGAAACATTGATGCTGCCCCACCACGGTGGTCTAGCGGTCATGGCACTCGGCTGCCGGCGGCGGCTGGATGTTATGGCGGCGCATGCATTTTGATTGAGGCGAAATGTGGAGGCCCGTGTACTTAGAGCTAGGTGCACGTGAAAGAACCCCAGGTGGTCGAAGTTACCCCAGAGCCCTCCAGGACGGCGCGACTCTCATAATCACGGCTGCTTTTGAGACGTAAAACCCCGTCATCAATCATTACTCGCCCCGGTGGCTTAGAAGTTAAGGTGTACTGCTGCTAAGCATACCTGGCCACAACGCTCGCATTTCGAAGGGAAAGAACCAAAACACTTGTGTACTCAGGTTTACGGCTGCGTTGAAGAACCACACTGTTTGTTTTTTTTTTTTTCAAAATGTCTAAGGGTCCTCGCGCGCTGTAAGGTGCCAAGAGAGTGTTCAATGTATTTCGCAGTCATGCTATTATTATTATTATTATTATTATTATTATTATTATTATTATTATTATTAGTGTAAGGAGCTCTACAACAGCTCCTTTCACTTGGACGAATGTCACAGAAATGTGCGGCTGATTGATCTAGGAACCATTGAAACCTCGTATAGCTTAAGTAAAAGCGAGTAGGGATGCAAGTACTTTCATAATAACAGCTCGTTCTAGGCTGTAAGCATTTTAGCTTCAAATCAGCCTAACTGAGGAAGGCATACATACAGGTGCAGAAATATAAATGAATATGCATGATTGCATACTCACAACGCATCTTAGAAACAGTAAAGAACAATTATCTCAATACCAAAAATAGATAAGGTTTAAGTTGAACGCAGCTTTTCGAGGATATGCATCCTAGCCATGAAACATTGATGTAATCTTAAATACTACATATATAAAGCAAAACGCGCATTTAGGTGACAGTGCAAAATGCACGTGTGTTAACGAATACACAAGCTACAAGACCGTCCGCATTAACATGAACGCTTACCAGACAATGTCAATACAATGATGGAAGTTGCCCAAACCTCCCGTCATAATCCTAGTATAAGCAGAAGCGGGCTCCCGAATCTCAGTCACCTGGATTTCTTTCTCCAGATGCAGGGCATAGTGGACGCTTGGTTGCGCTCGAAGCGTACCCGTTTCCTGGCGCGGTATCGCTCGTTTGCACCTCTCTCGGCTTTGGAGGTGAACACTTTTTCGACCGTTGCTCTCTGTAGCCGGAGCGAGAATGCGGCACACGTCGTCGGCATTGTTTGCCGAGCTGCCGCTAACTATCCACAATGTTCGAAAAGGCACAGACAGCACTGCACATTTGCGATAAAACACGACGCCAACACTGTTGCCTCGCCGACGAGCGCCTTCTTAGCACCGCCGTATACCCTGGTCGGCAGCACACTCCTCCCATGGAGTGCAGGAGAATTTTTGTGACCAGCAAAAGGTAGTGAGGGGCTATGGTCTTACATTACAGGCTTACTCAACATGCCACATTTTAGAGAGAGGTGGTTGCAGGTGTGATTAAAAAAAAAAAGCACCGAGTGTACAGGATTGGAGGCGAGCTGAGCCAAACTCGGCGCTCATGGGCAGAGATCGCCACGGCGGTGACCCTCAAACATGAATGAAAACTCCAAGAACCGAAGAGCAATAAATAAATAAATATAAAGAAACGGAAAGGCACATCAAAGGCACATGTGTGCGGAGAGTCACGACAGCTGCAACACGCACCGCTGCGAGAGTGTGACTAAGACTGACAGTAATTACTTGCTCACAGAGGACCGAATGCAAGAATCTACAAGAGCACTACAATACCAAAGCACCCCAATGTTACCAGCGCCCAATTCTGCTGGTTGTTGCGAATGACTTTCTGCGTCAAGAAATGATCACTTTCCAGAAAACTGTTCAAGATGTGTCTTCTTTACCGGCAGCATTCCTCATTGCAGTTGTAACCACGCACCGCCACAAACAGAGAAAAATTAATATATTACAATGACCTCCCAAACATCTTTTGTAGCGAGCTAAAAACACTGTGTTAATTTCGCCGCACATTGTGCATCGACAGGCGTAAGTGGACGCCCCGTCTGTAAATAAAAAATAAAAGATCATTCCCTGTCCCCTCAGGAGGCTCGTCTTCCATATCAGCACAAGCAGCACGCGCTCTAGTTTGTTGAAGGTACCGTACGTCATTTTGGACAGATTCAATACTTTTTCACGTGGTTAAATGATTCATGTTTTGGTGTTGTTTATGAAAATTCTGACTATGTTTTGGCTTACCTTCGCCAGTGAGCACCAATGAACGGCCAGCTGGCTAACGTACAGAGTACAAAGGACACGCAAGCTATATTACCAAGAACTCACGAGGGAGAGAAAATTTGCCAGTGTTAGGTCGAACCCTGCAAGAACGTCCTTGCACATATGCGAAAATATAAAAGCTACCACAGTTATGTTTTGGCAAAAGCATCAAAAGCCAGAGCTTTCGTCTTGACCTTACGCTTTGCGATAAATGAGGGAGGAGAATAAAAAAAAAAGCCAAGCTGTGGAATCGATTTGCGAGGCCGAGCCGGCGCCAGAGGGCGGCGGCGGCGCCAAATGACGCGGCCAAGGACGACACCAAGGCCATCACGCAGCCGCGTCTCTCCAAGAATAGCCGCCCGGTAATTAAGCGTGGGCGACTTTTCCAACGGGACGACGTTTACGTGCGGCCGCGATACCCCGACCAAAATTCACGCAGAAAAATGGCAGATCCCACGTGCAGTGGGATGGAAATGCGAATCAAGAACGTAAAATGGATCAAGGAAATGCGAATCAAGGAAATGCGAATCAGGAACGTAAAATGGATCAGCATTGTTGTCTCGCTACACCGACTTTGGTACATACGAAGTTAACGAAACGGCCACAAGAGCAGCAAGACTGTGGCATCTAAACCATGCCGCTCATGACACGCATGCCATGATTGTAATGTATGACCTTCCATTTACGTTCGTCATGCAGTCGTGTTGTGCTATAGTAATTTTGGTATACATGCCATTAACGAAACGTGTCGCATGTAAATCATGCCGCTCATGACATACATGTCATGATTTTCATGTTATGACCTGTCATTTATGTTCTTCATGCAGTCATGTTGTGGCATACCAATTTTCGTACACGTCCCAATAACGAAACGGCCAGGAGAGCACCGTGACGGTGGCATGTAAATCATGCCGCTCATGACATACATATCATGATGTCGATGCTGTGACCTGTCATTTATGTTCGCCATGCATTCATGTTGCGCCATACGAATTGTCATGTACATGCCATAAACGAAACGGCCAGGAGAGCACAAAGTCGTAGGCGGCTAGATAGATAGATAGATAGATAGATAGATAGATAGATAGATAGATAGATAGATAGATAGATAGATAGATAGATAGATAGATAGATAGATAGATAGATAGATACGCTCAAAGTCACCGAAGTTCGCTAAGAAATGCTTCGCATTTAAAACGCAATGGCGTCGAAGAGTTCGAAAGCTCTTCGTATCGGCCAGCCGGAACTCGAAAACAATGAGCGCTGAAAAGGGGGGGGGGGGGGGGGGCTCAGCAGAGCTGTACCCGCCTAGCCTACCGCATCACTGCGGCCCAGCAACTCAAGGCGGCGAAAGAACACAAAATAAAAAAAAAGAATTAGCCCCTCAAATATACTTAATAAGGAGCTGCATCAGTAAACAAGAAAAGAGTGAAGACCGAATGAACAGAAACGCACAACCACACACTGAAAATCAATCCGTAAAGAGAAAAAAAAAAAAAACACTGAGCATAAGCTTCGACAAAAGCCTTCTCGGTGAGTGTGAGAGAAGGTGCAGCAGACTTAGACATGCGATACGCTTCTGTTGTTTCTTTTTGAAATCTATCACGTCAGCGCTTAAGTAACGTTGTGTGCCCAAATGCTTGAATGCACCCACACGTTTTACAATGTTCAGCTAGGTGGCCGCCAGAGTTGTTTATTCTTTATTCAAGAATTACCCGAAAGAGCACGGGGGTTACAGGAGGGAAAAAGACAAATCTTTACTCATGCAGCACACTTGCTCTTCACTCAGCCGATTCCACTGCACAACAGTATTGACGAAAAAGGAGTCTGCAAGCAAATTCGTCCTGGCACGGTACTCGCGCCTTCTGCGGGAATCTAGAAACGTAATATGGTTGTTTGAGATCGCTGTCGACGCTAACGCCAGTTTTATTATTAAAGATAAGAAATAAAAACTCCAATACCAAGTTCTGCCAAGAGGAAAGCAGCTGCCGATTCATGTTTTACTTCACTGAACCTTTGACTCCGACCATACCGCCTTGTCAATCATGTTGTTTACTGACAGGGACATTCGCCCATACATAGACATAGCATCCTCCGGTGTGCCATACGCAGCATGTTTCTGCAACTTGCGCCACTCTTTAAAAAGCAAGAGGTTAGCCAGGCTTGCGAGGTTAGCCAAATGTTATTAATTAATTAGCCACGTAATAAGCGGCTACTTGAAGCGCAACATGTTCGATGGCATGTCAGGGTACGAGTAATGTATCTCCATTACGATAAGGTTTTACTTGTTCCAGGCTTATAGAACATCGCGTCACTAGGCGACAGCCAAACGTGCCGAGCACGAACCATCGACGACGCATGCAGAGACCGCAGGCACGCGCAAAGCTTTTTGACCACGCCTATTTTCAGTTTCTCTTGCGACATGTTCAGTGCGGTCCGTCTCCGTCCGTCAATGATGGTTACAGGACGGACAGCGTTGTTAACCCTAAAAGGATTGATAACACCGAAGAAAGAAAGCTTACGCTGGAGGCGATTTTCGACTAAATTATAACTATTTCCTTTGCAAATGAATCCAACACTAAATACACTGATTCACGCACCCGAAGCGCCAACAGGTGGCTTATTCGTTCTATTTCCTATGCAATCCCTTAGATACACATTTCCGTACCTACTTAATAAATATGCACATAAAGACCCTAACTTTAATATGTTTACAAAAGGGAAATGCGTGAATATTTTTTCAACATTGTCTAATGTCTGTTTTTATAGCATGCTGTATAAACCACTAGAATGAAATCCCTACTTACTGTATCGCGTTCTTTGTTTTTATCACGGTTATTTTATTATTGTTCATTGTATTTATGAGTGTACGTACATAGTTATTTCATGTGTTCTTTGTCTATTTATTCTATTGTTACATTTGTACAACATCCTCCTATTTCTTTTAGGGGCGAAGCTCCTTAAGGTTTGGGTCTGTCCGTCCGTTGCAGTAGCGCGTTACCTATTAGGAACGCGCTACTAGGAGGGCGCGTGTGGGAGGCGCTCCCTCGGCGCGTGCCTCCCGGCGCGCGAGCTCTCTCACTCTTCCATCTGCTGTCTTGTGAGAGAGAGAGAGACAGAGAGAGCGAAAGGCGCGCGTTGGCTATGGAAACGCTCTTTCTTAGAGGAACGCTACCAGCTCGCAAAGGAGAACGCGCCCTCACCCGCGAGAGACAAGCTTGACGCAGGGTGCGTCTTCTAGCGAGTTTCTTGATTGAAAAATACCGACTGCTCGCGCTGGAGAACCGTTCACCGGCCACCCATATATATATGTATATATATATATATATATATGAGACGTAGCACTTCAGTAAAGTTTCATTTATTTGTCGACGTTTCGGTCAGAGCCTGACCTTTCTCAAGACTTGAGAAAGGTCAGGCTCTGACCGAAACGTCGACAAATAAATGAAACTTTACTGAAGTGCTACGTTTCATATTTATATTCTGCGGCAGCCGAAGTTATCTACTTCGCCAAACTATATATATATATATATATATATATATATATATATATATATATATATATATATATATATATATATATATATATATATATATATATAGGCACTGGATCCTGACTTGCAATGAAGTGCTGGTGGGAGATTTCACTTGTGCGTAGTTGAACCATAAGGATTCATAGCGTGCGCGTTAACTAAATTAATCCGGAACTCGGCACGATCTACGATGAACCTCCGGAGCTTCGCCCACTCATCATCATTCACTCCGTGGATATGCTGTGAATTTCTTTTGCTGTACTTTCTCTTTTTTTTATTTGTGAAAAGCGTGATTTCGGAAATGTACGCGGGCCCTCAGGCACTCTCATTTTTTCGCCTGAGGGAGCCCCAAGTCCAGCTGCAAAATAAAGATTTGATTTGAATAGTTCGTTCATACCACGTTTGATGGTGCTAATGTACTGCGTGGAAGCGCCCATTCACGTGGCATTTTCCAAATTTCGCGCACTTCCTTATAAGCCCGAAGAATCTGCGTGCAAGTTCATTATTTCGACACGACATTCTCTACAACTTCACCATAAAGTGCACTCCACTTAAGCCAATCAATTAATGTTAATTAAAGCGGCCGTGAAAAGAATAAGGAGACGGCCAGTTGTAATTTTCAGTGCTTCAATATGGATTCGTCAAGCCGATTCCGAAATATTTCGGCGGTATATTCAGAGCACATTTAATAACGCCCGTTTAGAGAAAGCAGTATAAATAGAGAAAGCAGTAGAAAAAGGCACCAGCATTAAATCGGTCAAAAAGAAACTGCACTTAGGACAAAATGCATGCGCTAAAAGATAAACAAGGTAACGTTATCAACAGTTTCACCAAACTAGTAAAGGTAGCTGAAGATTTTTACTCGGAACTGTACAGCTCTCAGACAGACCATACAACCTCAATAGAAATAGAACCAGAGGAGAACACCGAAATTCCATGCGTAACCGCTGACGAAGTCAAAAAATCTGTCAAAGGCATGTCCCGAGGTAAAGCTGCAGGTGAAGACGGCATAACTGCCGACTTGATCAAAGACGAAGGAGACATTATACTTGAAAAACTTGCATCGCTCTTCATGAAATGTATTAAGAAATCTAGTGTACCGTGCAGTTGGAAAAATGCTAATAGAATCATAATCGACAACAAAGGTGACTTAAAGGAGTTACAGAATTACAGACCGATTAGCCTACTCCCAGTAATATACAAGCTATTCACAAAGGTAATTTCTACGAGGATAAAGGAAACACTCGACTTTAACCAACCAAGAGAACAAGCTGGTTTTGGGAAAGGTTGCTCACCAATGGACCACAGCCAGGCTATCAACCTGGTAATCGAGAAGTACATTGAATATAACAAACCTCTTAATATGGCGTTTATCGAATACGAGAAAGCATTCGGCTCCAGAGAAATACAAGCAGTTCTAGAAGTGGTAGCTGACGTATACGCGCAAACCACAAACAATATATACAAAGATTGCGCAGCCGCACTACTCCCACATGAGAGAAGGAGAGAAATTCCGATCGGGAGAGGCGCCAGACGAGGAGATACGATCTCCCCAATGCTATCGTCTAGACCGATGCTAACGTCTAGACCGGGAAGAAAACGGAATTCGAATAGACGGAGAACATCTAAACAATTTATGATTTCCAGACGACATTGTGCTCTTTAGCAATGATGGAGACGAACTACAAAACATGATTGATGACCTAAAACGGGAAAGTATTAAAATAGGACTAAAAATGTATAGGCAAAAGGCCAAACCTATGCTCAATAGCCTAGCTAAGGAACAGGAATTTAAAATTAACAGTGAACCTTTAGAATGTGTAAAGGAATATGCATATCTCGGACAGTTACTAACAGGAACTCCTACCCATGAAAAACAAACTAGAAGAGAAGCTCAGGGGAAGATGGATGCTTGAATCGATGAACAAATCGCAAGGTACGATTTAAAACGGGGAATGTCGCGGGAGCCAACGTTTCGACAAGCGGACTTGTCTTGACGCCCTGACGAAGACAAGTCCGCTTGTCGAAACGTTGGCTCCCGCGACATTCCCTGTTTTAAATCGTACCTTGCGATTTGTTCATCTACCTATGAAAAAGAAATTCTCCGTAGAATAAGGATGGGCTGGAGTGCATTCGGAAGGCATTACGAAATCATGACTTGAAACTTGCCGCTCTCACTAAAGCGAAAAATATTCAATCACTGCATTCTTCTAGTACTAACGTACGGTGCAGAAACGTGGAGGACAACGAAAAAACTAGACATGAAACTAAGGAGCACGCAACGTGCAATGGAAAGAAAAATGATAGGGGTAACGCTAAGAGATAAACAACTAGAGGAATGGATCAGAGAACAGAAAGGAGTAGCCGATACTATTTTATAAATTAAAAGAAATAAGTGGACCTGGGCAGGACATGTCGTGAGGACGAAAGATAACAGATGGACAGTAAGAGCGACGGAATGGATACCAAGCGAGGAAAAAAATTACGCCCGCATCTTCCCACGGGGGGAACTCGAGTAAATGCGTCGCAGAGTGCTGGGGGTATCGCGTGAATGTTGCGTAATTGGGTGTGGTTTGGGAATGCTTAATTGTTATTTCGTCTTTATTATTCTTGAGCAAAGCGTCAAGTCAAGCGAAAGCCAAGTAAAGACGCCCTTGACTGAATTCCGAACGCGCGCTCCGCCGCTTATATGCACACCGCCCGCGTTCGAGGGAGAGGAGTACGGAGGAGAGGTCCGCACCCCCACTGCGCATGCTCGGCTTGCTGAACGCCCACCTAGAGCCATAGAGTTAATATACTGACTCTAGAGGCAAAGCTCCCCATAGGGCCCGTGTATGGGAGGGGGGTCCCCCGTGGTCGACGCCATCTTGCAACGCTCACGCTATCATTAGGGACAGTAGCCGGTATTAATCTGGCAACAGAGTATGTAAACACATAGCCTCCGGAATGGCGCTTAGGCGCGCCAATCTCGAAAGCTATGCGGAAGATAATCAGCGTCGATAGATGGCAGCACCTATCTTGTTTACGATCAGCGCTGGTAAATCAAGGCCTTCAAAGAACACGTTTCGTTATCCCCGGCGATGGAACCTTAGAATGTGGAACGGTGGCCGTCCGTAGAGCTGGGAAGCGCAGTCTCAGCAAGAAACCGAGAGACTACACGCGTCGTTGTCAGTGGACGCGGTGCACCCGGCGTTGTGTCGGTGCGAGCTTGTCGATTGTCGCCGTGTCCGAGCGGTCCGTGCGCGATGTTCAACGTGCGTACAGAGAACACCTACATAACCGTACGTACGTGTTAAGCATGGTTTATTCTCTCTGGTGCAGAAAGCTCTTTCGAGGCACGACCTACTAGTTTGAGTTTCTTTGCCTGTACATTGCGGCTGAGGCGGGCTGATGCATGATCGAACAGCCCGGCTGCCAAGCCGGCGCCCTCGAACAACACCGCATCAACCTGTCCGTCGCTACTCCGCTACGGTGACAAAGAGAGGGGCCGGTCGTAACAGTAACAACGTAACGGCACGAATGCGCTATCGCGTCAACCGATGTCACCACGCGATCACATATGTCATATAGGACACCCAAGCAGAGGGAGAATCCGAAAACAGAAATAAAGAGATCCGAAACCACGCTTTATTGAGCGAATGCGTGCATCGTGAAATGTAATAATTACATTTTTAGGAAGTGTATTCAGTATGCTTAATATTCACACTTAATCTTCGCAAGATTATTCGTTTTTTAAGGAATCAGCATAGGACGACCTACACTTGTTTTTAGCACCTTCAGTAATACTTAGGCTGGCCACATTGACACAATTGCAAGAGGGAGGGACCCCCCCCCCCCCCCTCCGCGGCCCAGCTTTGCCCAGGGGGGTGAAAGCTCGATATGCTACAAATCGCCATAGATGGCGAAAAAATCAACCGCGGCGCGTTCCAGCTTCAACCGCGGGGAGTGGATCTACTGACCCCTCTCTTAGCTCGCGCTATGGAGGCCGCCATTCGCCCTATTGCACTTTTATGTAGGGGCGCCCGCATCGGTACCTAATTTTGATGCAGAATATTTTGAACAAGGCGAAGACTTTTTCTTTGCCTGATATTACACTTGCATACAACAAACTGCTGCTCATAGTGAGCGTACCTTTGAGATACTACGCCATCCTCATTTCACTAAATATTTTTTGCTTCGGCTGATTCAGCAGTCTACCGACATCGATACTAAGTCATGCTGGTAAATTCAAACTACGCGGCGGCCGGAGCCACGTTAACCGTTTGCAACGCGTTCGGGCAGCGACGCAAGGTCGCGGTGTTTCGTTTTGCTGTAAATATTTCGTGAAACTAAGGATTGCTCTTGTAGTCGGTGATCTCGGCTTGCTGTTCTTGTTCGTTCAAAGCACGTTGAAATGCTTCCACAGAGCGCTTTCCCCTGCGCCTCGTCCTTCAAAGCAACGAAGTTCGTTTCAAGCCCCAGCGTGCATGGACCGGTAAGTACAAACCCATTGCTTTTGTTTATTACGGTTGGTTTTGTTTTTGCGACAGTCAAGCGACACACAGCAACTCGAAAATTTTCAACGTCTCATATCCCTCCACCGACGGAATCCGCGTTCTCTTGAGCGACGCGGCTTCACGCAGGAGCGACCTGCTGAGTCAATAGAAATGCATTTCTGAAGTTTATAATGCAGCCTGGACGTGTTCGAATACACTTCTATCGCCCCCGCACGCACGTCCGTAACTCACCATGTATTAGTACAAAGTGTGTTATAAAGTTTGCTACATTCACATTTAAAATTTTTAAAAAAGAGGTGCCTGAGGGAGAGAGAGAGAGAAAAAAAAAACTAAAGCTAGTTCCATGTTGTGAAATCTGAGTAAACAGCAAAGCTGGGGATCTCCTTGTTGCCTTGTTGTTTATCTTGTGACAGCAGTTTCACTTATAGGGTTACTTTCATTTAGTGTCACACAGAAACCGGCATTTTAATCATGGATATATTCTTTTTCTGTCACAGCCTCCTGGCTGACGCCTGCAGCCAACATTCCTTGTGGATGCACCTCGACACCATGGGCAAGGCACATGCTACGTTAGAGCACAAGCCTTACAAGGTATATATTCATACATGCATAACATGCTGCAGTTCACTCGCTCACTTTGTATACTGCTACAACATTTTGTCTTCATACATTATGTTTCTGAATGCATGATGATTTCATAACTTGCTCTTTTTTGTCTTTTTTTTTTCAGGGCTGCCATGCAACATCAGGTTAACTGCCCTCGAAAACACAGCCTGCAAGCACAGTGGAACAACTGAACATCTACTACAGCAGGTCACCCCAAACTTCATCTTTGTGATGCTGTAATTTGTACTTGGTAGGCATGCCATGGAAATATGTGACCGATAGTTGTTGTCCATAGGTGTCAGGTGTCCATTGTGCTATATAATCTACAGTACAATAATGATGAAATTTAACACAAGCTCTATACAATAGTTACATCACGTCAGACTTCTAAGTCTGACAATATGCATTTGATTCAAGGCCATGGTGGTTGCATTTCTATGGCGGCTAAATGCAACATCACCCCATGTATTTAGGTTTACGTATGTCTCAAAAGGCCCCACATTGCACCATTAAGGATGATAGTTGGGCTAGTAGATGCATACTGATTTGAGGCACAACTAATTAGCACAAAGAAACCACAGGCAACACAAGGGAATGCATGAGTGGTTCCTACGCTACTTAGTTGTGTCCCACATTATCAACATCAATCCAAAAAGTTTGGGCACGTAAAGTTCCAGGTATTATTAGTCATATTACAGCCAAACAAACATCAGGGCAGTGAACGGACATTGTTTCGGCATTTAGTCATACTTTATGAGATGGTTTACAAAGTTTGTCCGAAACGTTCTTTTTTCTTAATGCATTGAATTGTAACAGTCTACAAAAAAGAAAGAATGCCGTAGCTTCGACAAGCTAGTCAGTTCACCTAGCCTTTGAATATATATACAACAAATTTTATTAATTGTAAACAGCTAAAAAACAACAGATATTAAGTTTTGCAAGCACTAGTTGCAGCATATGAGTGCAAAGGATATTTATGTTATAGGCCAAATTGTGCTCAAGGGATTTGCTCATTTTCTTTTTATATAGCACAGAAATATCCATAATTTATGGCTGTGACGCCCATTAACATGCCACCCCTTTTCTTTTTTTTCTTTTTGGTGTGCTTTGCACTGTCATACTGCACTGCCTATGAAATTTCTTCACAATGTTGCCGCGAACAAAGCCTAGGAAATTGAAGATATTAAAGGGGCACAATCAACAGCAAAACTTTGCTGGATGCAAAAGTCACAAAAAATGTACATTATGGCTCAGCCTCATTTTAAGCCTCATAACATAGCCTCTAATTTGTCTGCACATCGCAACAACCTCTACCCATTGAAACATTTAATTCGAGGCTGTGAGCAGAGGCTAAGCGGTAATATAGGCGTTTACGAAGTTTTTCATCCCGCAAACTTTTGCTGTTGAGTGTACATACAACACGTGCATCTACAGTGCAACATTATCGATACTTTGATGTCGAGGTTCTACAATTAGCAAGAATACGGTTTATTTTCGAAGCACAAGTTTAAAAAGTGAATAATCCAACAACAAGCACATGTAGAATAAGCATGACCTTTATTTCTTCCGGCCCTGTCACCATTCACGTAATGTTCCTCCAGTTCAATTTGTGTGCGTGTGTGTGTTTGTACGAGAGTGCATAATTTCTGTTGGCATGTCCATGCAACGCCGACATGCTCATGGCTGAGCGATTCTTTGCCGCGTACACCAACCTAGATGTGTAATGTATTCCTAAAGCAAATCTGCCCATAATTGTACCTCTCTAATCAGCCTGCATTATCCTAGCATCTCTGTCTTTCTATAGTATTCATATTTTGTTCATGCATTGTAGAATATCTGCTGTCAATTATACCACCTTCACAGCACAGTTCAGCTTATTGGTGCAGTTATTGGTGCCATAGCATTCTTGCTCTACACGAACTGCATAACTGAACCATAACCCATTTAACGACAGCGTACACAATTGTGCACTTGTTTTCGGCAACTTGTTCTTTGGCAGTTCAGTGGACAAGCGGCTAAGAAAGCAGAAGAAAGACAGCTTTGGATGAATTGATGTATTCAGTGTGTCATCAGTTTGCCACAGTGTGCTGTGTATTCCTGCAGACAGTTTTGTGAAGGCATTATGATATTTTAAGAGGGGTTTGACGTGGGATGTTCAGGGAGCGACATCAAAAATATGATTTTCGTTGGCTCATAATGAACTTAGCCAATAACAAACTGCACTCGCGTTTCAAGTCTGCTTCTGATTAATTTTATGACAGAGATAAAAGCTGACTGGCCTTGGAAGAAACTTACATTGAATTATGCTCTAATTACATTTATTTACTGGGTAACAAATAGTTCAACACATAACCGAGTTTTCTTTCTTGCTATTGAATGTGCAGTGCTGCGAAAATTGTGTGTGAAGATTTGGTGCATTCATAGACGCTTTATCGCAGTTAGCGCTTGAAACAAAAGGGAATGTTTTTTTCGCCCATTACCTACACACCTACGGTATGGGTTCACAGCTGATAGTTGAAATTCGTGCCTATCCTATTGGGCACAGCGCGACGCTTCTTGTTTGTAACTCTTTCATTTATCTTTATACAGAGACGGTGCATCCGCGATCGTTCAGGTAACGTTAACTAAGCGAAGCTAAATCGGTGTTACTGTGACATCTGCAAACGTTGCGCACGTTTCTGATTCTGCATCGTGGGTTTACCCGCGCTCGCTGTCTGAAAATCAACGCTAACAAAATGGGGCGGCGCAACGCAATGAGAGAGCAACATTCGTTCGATCACTCTGGTATCCCGTTTATACATGCATATTTTGTCAGCGTTTAGCGTGGTTATGCACAAGTTGGAGCGCACTCAGTATGAATGTGTTTTGTTTGGACGCGACTGCAAAGTGTTGGCCCATGTGTGCACTGTACTGTACGTTGTTTGTACCAGCTGTGGTGCCGCAATAAACGATGCAAACCTTACTTGATTGGCGTTGTTTTTGCCAGTCGAGGCCTGTATGGTCACCTGGCGATAAGCTACAGTACCTGTGTACGAAAAGTACACACGCGAGCTGCGGTTTAGCGTGAGGAACAAGCAAAATACTACAGCGGGGCTAAATATGGGAGGGAAAGGGGGGGGGGGGTACAGCAGGGCGCGAACCAGCAAAAACGCGGCTTTCCCCGATGATGATGATAGTACTTGCAGCGCCATCTCCGTTCGCCCTAATGCACTTCGCTACGCCGCCGCTACTCTTATTTGTGTTCTACAGTGGAAGGTACAGTTTCCGTTCTCTAAAACGCGTATATAGGTGTTCTCTGCTTTGCCTCTAGAGTCAGTATATTATCTCTATGCCTAGAGCGACAGTTTTGCGGGTGTCTTCCTGGGCCGGCACGAGACGAGCCGAGCATGCGCAGTGGGGGTGTGGACGGCGCCGGCGCCGCCGACGCCGAAGCGCGACATCATGCGACTAAGAAGTGCTCCGCATTTAAAACGCAACAGAGGCAGGCAGAAGGTTAGATGGAGCGATGAAATTGAAAAGTTTGCGGGCATAAAGTGGAACGAACCTTCTCAGGATAGGGTGAATTGGTTGGCAGAGGTCTTCGCCCTGCAGTGGACCTAAAATATGCTGCTGCTGCTGCTGCTGCTGCTGCTGCTGCTGCTGCTGCTGATAGGCATTGGAGGAAGATTACGTTTGTTGGCAGTAATCTTCTAGATCTTCCATGCTATGAAAAAGCTCGGTTCATTTTCGGAAAATATTAGCGATAACTACGCAAACGAGGAGAGAGAAGGCGCAGACAGCGCAAAGGAAGAGCGCATCGCGTAATCCCAGAAGTTAGAGCAAGAAGTAAATGAAGGATGCGCGTTTTGTAATCGAACAGTAAGACCACGGTGTAAACTCTTACAAAACGGATAAGAATAGGCTGTCAGCACTTTCAATGTACATAGATGCCATCATAAAGCCGTCCCTTGTTCGTGCGCTCCCAGGGGCGTCGTTCAGGCAGCCTACCAACGAAATGTTCAAAGCCCTCTGCACCTACTTGCGTACTGGTGAGCACGACTCGATTGAGCCACAGTGAGCTGCTGCAGCAGGAAGTGGGATTTTAACGTACCAAGAAACGAAAAAAAAAGGAAAAATGATTGGCCCTCATTGAAGCATCTGACACAGGCTCTGTCGAGACAACTCGTGCTGGCCCTCTGGAAACTTTTTTGAAAGTTCTGCGGTGGTGCAAACTCGACATCATTGAAATGTCTGCTTGTACCACACTGTTTGCAGTACTCAGAAAATTTTATTCTGCCCACTTTCGAATGGAAGGCCACGCAAAAACCTCCAGTAGGCCGTCGTGCTCCCAGAAACAACCGACACAATCGCAATTATGTCTCTCAGATACTTTGCGCAAAGAACGCCTTCCGCAATTCCCAGAGTAATTTTCAAAGGTTGTTCCGTATATCGAAATGCACGACGCTGACACAGATGGCTACATTACATGGTTTCGCTTTTGGGATACTTCCGCCAAGTTAGAACGAAAGATATGATTCGTGACTTGAAGCGAAAGACATACGGCTTTGCTGCCTTCATTATACCTCTTCGTCTATAGCTTCTCCCAGCACCGTGACCACTTGGAGCAAATCATCAGGTGCCTGGCCAACCTCAATCCAAGAAACCGCGAACGCGTTTAGGGATCCCACGTTGGGACTGAAAGGCCCAGCCTGATAGCCGCATCGCGGGTTTGCTGGACGGCCCATTTTTGGTCGGCTAGGCTAGAGCTGCGGAAAGCAGCATGCCCATCCCCCCGAAGTAGCATCAGGGTTCGCATCATTGTGCATAAGTGGTGCACTCCCGGAGCATGTGTTTAAGCGCAGCCTCCGTGAGTTTGCAATTGTTACAGATGCCATCAGGGTAAATTTCTGGGTATATGACCTGTAGTAGACCGGGCAATAAGGAGAAAAGAAAGTGCGGTTGATCCATCTGTGACAGGAATTGGTTAACACGGACGTGAAACGCACGCAAGCTGGTGAATGCATAAGCAACAACCTGGCCAACCGAAGGGCGTCAGATTGGTTGGGTACCCGTTCCAAGTAGCGGCACCTTGAGACACAAATGGGCACACACGTTGTTGTCGACGCTGCGATACACGCGACGGAGCCCTTGCCACAACCACGAAGCGCTCGCAAACGGTGAAACCGTGCACCTCTTTCGATACTCACAGTGCTTATGGAAAGGGATTGCGGGCTTCCGCAGAACTCATTTGCCATGATGTGCTCACAGTGCGTGGGCGTCTTTTGATTGTGCTTGGACGGCGGCGTCCTGCCGACGTTTTTCTTGGGCGACGTACAACCACTTGTCCTGTTGTGTTGCGACGCGCCCAGCCAGAGGAACTTGAGAGTCAGTATTCGGAGTTCGAGAACGCACCAATGCGTTCAGCTGTGGTGTCTCTCATTGCATTCATCTGCGCGAAATTCGGCAATCGATGTCGTTGGCTTTTTGCGACGTTTGCTGTTCTATGCCATCATACACGACGCAGATACATGAAAGGGACACCGACGAGCGCTAACTTTCAACAACGTTTCATTTCTGAGAGCGTCTCGGAAAGCACAAACAACGAAAACCACTTTGGAAACAGACATCTGCCATACGCGCTCATCTTACAATCTCAAGAGCTCTTTTTCGCACAGCCCAAGGGAGGGAGTGCTGACGCAATTTGGCCCTAATCTATTGATCCACTATTTCTGCTCCTTCCTACCACGGTGGTTTGGCGAAAAATCGGCTTGCAGCCACACGTGCTACAGTGTAAGGCGAGGAAACCGTCGCGACCATTTTTGACCTTACAAGCATGTTCGAGGAGCATAACGTTAATACAGCTGCCTGTATGCCCGATATACTGCTTGCTACATGACATAGATGTACAGTAGACAACATTTTTTTTTTTGCACACGTCACGATGCTTCTTAGAGCAACCCTGATTCGCGTTTTAAACATGCAGTTTACTGAAGTTTTTCAGGGGCAGAAAAAAAAAAACCACCTTTACACTGCCCCGCGCTCCCACCTTTTCAAAGTTGTGGAAACGCCATGAACATACGGAGCTACTACTACTGCGGCACCGATGACTGGTCATCGGTGTGAGCCTACATTTAAAGCTTCGTTCAGACTGCCCCGTCAAACTAGCGACCATTAAGTGTGGGCACAACTTTTGTAGGGCACTGTGGAAGCATAGATTCAGAATACATCTTTTTACGAGTTGTGTGTGCGCCGACGGGTACGGAAGCAGGGGTTTGATGTTTCTCGGCTGGTACGCCCAGCAATCGGTGAAAAGTGAAAGTTACGTTAAAAATCCTAGAGTATGGTGAGCTATCGCGAGTAAGAGCGAGAGGTCTGAACCGTTCCCTGATGAAATTGAGGGTGTCAAGAGCGAGTGAATCAAAGTAATTATGATCACAGTCAAGAAAAATTAGATAGTAACCTAAGTAAGCAGCTATGCTGTAGCAACAAGCCTAATTGCACACTCTTGACGAAGCAGAAGTAGAAACGCCGTCAGCCGCAATACAGGGGGCAACATCCGTAATTATTAAGCTAATTCAAAGCGACAGACGAACCGGATCTCTGCTGAGACGCCCGCCATCCTGTAACACGACAACGTAGTGCTTCACCGCTGCGAACCAAGAGTGCCGCGTGAACGAGGAGGCGCTATCGATGTAAAACCAATTTTGCGTGCTGAACAAAGTTGCTTTCACCAGACACCTAAAGAAGTGCTGTGAACGTACCAGGACTAATCCCGTAAATGTGATGTGTCTCGCTGGTGTGATAGCGCCCATCGTCTCTTCCCGGGTAGTTGTGGGCTCGAATGCCAACGATGGCGGCGCCTATTTAGTTTTTCGTTGCTGGCGTGAATCTTCAATATGTGCTTCTGCGACGGAAGTACGTCAGTAAAATCTTTGTGGACCCGGCATAAAACACGTTTGTGTTAAAGGTGTTGCTGTTTTCATGGCATCGTGTCGAATTTGCGCCCTCTCTGCGCAATTTGTTTGCTCCTGAATGCAGCCTTCGAAACCTCCAACCACGCCTTTTACATGGAGCCTTCGTGACTTTCATGGCCTGCTTTTGCTTAACACCAGTGGCGACGGACGCGGCGCTGTTTGTCACATATGCAGGGCATCGATCTCCAATTTATCCCTGCAAACTGGCCACCTATCGTTCTCTGCCACGCTTGCCGCCTCTGGTATACCATCAACGATAATCCTCGCGTTACGTACCCTGCCCATTTCTTCTTCCCTGACCAACTCCGCTCTCTTTTTTGTCCCCTAACGTTACACGTATAATTTTCCGTTCCATTGCTCGCTGAGTCGTCCTCAGTTTAAACCCATTTAGCGAGCCTCCAAGTTTCTGCACCGTAGGAGAGTACCGGTAAAATGCAGCGGTTATACACTTTTCCTGAAGCACAATGGTAAATTGCCATTCATTATCTCAGAATGTCTGCCGAATGCATTCCAACGTATCCTAATTATCTCAGCCTAGTGGTTTGGATCACGTGTCACTAAATGGCCTAAATAGTGACAGCTGATGAGAGAAGGAGCTAGAATTTTTGGTTGCCCGCAGAATGGATAGCACATGTCAAAATGCTACGTGTAGTGTATATAAGTGAGGCTGCCTTCCTTTCACAATAAAGTTGACAGTTGTGTGTGACTGTCCGCGTCCTCGAAGCGCATTCCCACCAGGTGTAAGATATATATGCACTCACCACTTCCAGTGCTTCGCCACCTTTCTCAAAACGCTCTCCCAAGGCTACTGAGCATTACTGTAGTTTTCTGTACATTAATTTTCATACCCACCCTTCCACTCTGCCTGTCCAGTTCGGTAATCATGCTCTGCAATTCGTGCGCCGAGTTAGTTAGCAAGGCAACGTCATCAGAAAATCTGAGGTTACTGAGGTATTCTCCATTAACCCTTACGCACCCCTGTTGGCTGTGCAATATTCTGAATACTTCTTGTAAACATGCTGTGAACAACATTATAGAGAGATTGTGTCTCCTTGTATGCCACCCTTCCGTTTTACTGCTCGCCCTGTGGAGGACTACGGTGGCTGTAGACCCATTGCAGATATCCTCTAGTATCCTGACGTAATTACACCCTGATTCTGCAATGCCTGCATGGCTGCTGAGGTATCGACCGAGTCAAATGCTTTCTTGTAATCTACGAAAGCTATATATAGGACTTGGGTATATTCCGGACATAGCCTTGACGAAGCCCCGCTTGTTCACTAGGTTCACAGAAATCCAAGGTGGCATGACTTCTGTTAGCGACTGCCTTTGTAAATACCTTGTAAACGACTGACAGTAAGGTGATCAGCCCGTAAGTCCTTCATGTCTCCTTTCTGATGTGTTAGGATTATGTTCGCTTTGTTCCAAGATTCCGGTACACTCGCGGTCATTAGGCAATGCGTACAGAGGTTTGCCAGTTTTTCTAGTATAATTTGCCCACAGTCCTTCAGGAGAGCTGCTGTTATCTTTGCAACGGAACCAGCGTGAACACAGGGACGACGATGAATAAACGCACACCACAACACAGAGTGCCAACTATACACCACAGAGCGCAGACTATGAACTGATTTTATTACGGCGACAAACGTACATTGATTTGTGGGGTTTAACGTCCCAAAACTAGCTCTGATTATGAGAGACGTCGTAGTGGAGGTCTCCGGAAATTTCGTCAACTTGAGGTTCTTGAACGTGCACTGACATCGCACAGCACACGGGCCTCAACATTTCGCCTCCATCGAAATGCAGCCGCCGCGGCCGGGATTCGATCCCGCGACCTTCGGATCTGCAGCCGAGTGCCATAACCGCTAGACCACCGTGGCGGGGCTGTACATATGTATGAGCGCCTCGTCACAAGCGTTACACATTTGATAAACACACACACACACACACACACACACAAAAGATGGAAATGTCACCATCACATAATGCTGCATGTACATTGCTAAAGCGGTAATTTATGGCGTGTCAGCAGAAAGGAATGCAATTTCTTACGGGTTGCTTACACACTTACGTTTCAGCAAAGCGATCTTATGTGCCTCTATAATTTCTCGCGTCAACTGCCAGTGGCTTCTAGCTAGAACTTCACATATTTTAAAGAGGGGACGACAACAATGTCTACAAGGAATGCCAAGACGGCCTTTTAACAGTACTGGTGACGTTATTGTCATGTTCGCGAAGCCTGTCATTTAGGCATCTGCCTGTCTGTCCTACGTGAAATTCGCCACAAGACAAGGGTATACGGTAAACAACACGCCCAATGCAAGGCAAGAATGGCGGACTGTGTTGCTTGCCACAAGAGAAGACTTGCTTGGGAGGTTTGTTGACGCGGTTGCACAAAGTGGCCAGCTTATAAGGTGGACAACATTAACATTAACGCGCTGGCCGATTCGCTTCAAGCTGTGAGAGAACTTATGGATGTAAGGCATAACAGTGCACTAACGAAGTTTCTTTTGTCTAGCGTCATCAACGCCCACTTGATCATTAGACATAGACAAGTATAATTCCTTTATCATGTTGTGTTCAACTGAAGCCAGCACGTGAAGAGGATAACCGGCCCTTACCAGTCTAGTTACCTGCGCACGAACGTGACTATCACTTTTACAATAGACAGTTTTAGTTTCACGCACGTAGGGACTTCACGTACGCGAACGTGCAAAGTCCACGTACGTTACGTGCACGCCATCTGAAATGCTTTTAGCTACACGTACGCGACGCGCGGCGAGAGCTACCACGTAGCCCCATCTGCTGGGAATCATGAACAGTACTGTAGCCAACTCCAAGACGAGTATTTCAGCCAAGCCAGTTATGTGCTTTTATTGACGGTTGATGTGCTTCGGCTGCCAGGGCGCAACGGTGCCCTCTTAAAGATTCTTACTTTATAGCCGTCTCTTTCGCGATTGTCAAAATTTCTTCGAGCAACTGGTCTTGTTCCGAGCACTCCTCCTCGGTTCCGGACCTAGGAGGTGCCACCAAGGAAAACTTTGTACTGACCAGTCTAGCTCGCATTGTGCGTTGTATGCTTAATGGAAACCACCAAACGACTCACCTTCGAAGGTTTCTCCTGTCTCGCTCAGCGTGTTCTGCGAAAAGCAGGTTCATCAGGTCGCGAACAGCGCGAGCGCTGAACACCTTTTGGTGCGACTTTGTAAAGCGATCTTTGTCCACCGCGCTGTGTGCCTCATGTTTTCTTAGATAAGGTTGCGTTCCCTCACATCGCGTAGCAGGTCCAAATCGTCGCTCTTCGAAAGGCGCGCAACCGCTCGAGTCATCCTCGTCGCTGTGTTTTGATGCAAGCCGTCTGCGCGCGCTCGACACTCGTTCGAGCGCCCGTGCGAAGCTGTCTACGTGCGCACGCAAAGAATCGAATCTCACGTGCGCCCGTGAGACCAGTGCGCGGCCGCTATGTTCTGCGCATGCGCACTTCTTACACGTAGAAACTCTACGTACCCAAAGCCTCCACGTCCGTGAAACTAAAACTGTCTAATGAACGCAGAATTTTTTGAGCCCGTTGGAAAAGCACAGCTTAGCGATTCCACTTTTTATTAGCTTCGAATGGGCGCTGTGGAAAGACAGGATAGGTTTCCTACTGCGCGGTTCAAAACACCAACACACGTACACGGAACACCATTTAATACGTAGATACTGAAACCTACTTGAATTATTAGTTGGGAATTCACAAGTTAATTCAAGGGATTTTGCGCATGATCTAAACATATCAAGTACACCAGAAGCAGAGCTATCAAGAGAAGCCGGAGCACAATCTAAACAATCATGAACAAAACACCTTCGTTACACAGGAATTCGCGACACATGAGGAGACCTTGCGGTCAATACTGGAGAGGAAAATTTCGCTTGGCACAGGTGCTATACACGAACTAATTGGGCGTTGATGAAGTTACGCAAAAGCAACTTCGTAGGCGCACTGTTACACCCTATCCACAAGTTGCCTGACAACTTGAAGCAAATCGCCCAGCGCGTTAATGTCAATACCTCAAAGACACAAATGTCATACCTCAAAGTCATACCTCAAGGACACAAACCACTTCTTGCTCGATATCATTAACCTGGACGTACCATCTGGTTACTTACTTGTAACACTAGACGTGGCGTCGCTTTACACCAACATTCCACATATGGATGGCATCCAAGCAGTATTACATGCTTATGAAGATAAGGTTTCCGACAAAACGGTGGATAACAAAACACTGGCGCTGTTACTGGAGATAATCTTAACGTTAAACAACTTTGAATTATTTGATGGGACACATTATGTGCAGGTTAGTGGGACTTCTACGGGTACGAAAATTGAGGACAAATTTCTGGATACTGGCGTGCTCAAACCATTTTATTATAGGCGTTCTATTGACGATGTCTTCCTGATGTGGCACCACGGGGAGACGCATCTTCTCTCATTCATTGCAGACTTCAACATTGCTCATCCAGCCATCTCCTTCTCAAAATCATACTCAAGCACATCAATCAGTTTTTCTTGCTTTTGCAGTGACCTGTTCGCACCGTGAATGATTTTCCCTACTGCATTGATTACTGTGGGATCATTGATAATGCATCAGCTGTGACTACGCGCTTTTGCAGTGACCTGTTCGCACCGTGCAGGATTTGCCCTGCTGCCTTGATTACTGTGTGATACTGATAGAGCACGTGTTAGGGGCCCCTTATACCAATGTCTACTTAAGAAGAGCGCATTTATGTATTCTGTTTTCCCTGATGAAGGCCGGTCCCCGCCTGAAACGTTGGAAAAAAAGTTTTCGTTTCGCACGTCCTCCGCTTCGAAATGTCTCTCTCTCTCTCTCTGTATATATATATATATATATATATATATATATATATATATATATATATATATATATATATATATATGCATATATGCCGAAAAGGTCCGCGTGCACTGAGCAAACATGATAACATGATAGAGAGGAAGAAAACATCCCGTTTCCTTCTCACCGCGGTGGTCTGGTGGCTATGGTACCCGGCTGCTGATGCAAGGAGGATCGCGGCGGGTGCATTTAGAAGGAGGCGAAATGCCACAGGCCCTGTGCGATGTCAGTGCACGTTAAAGTGGCCGAAATTTCCGGAGTCCTCCACTGGGGCGTCCCTCATAATCATAGCGTGGTTTTAGGGCCCAGAAAAAATCCCGTTCGCAGAAAAAGGGTGGAGCGAGGACTTTTCTCGTTGCAGCGTCAACAACGACCATGTGTCGCGGTACCTGCACTCCGCTACACCACGACTCTTAGAAAGGCTCATAGCGGCTGGCCCTTCAAGGAAGAAGGTTATCTGAGACACTTCAAGTTGAACGTTGAAAGCGCTGACGATTTATTAGGCTGGGCGGGAGCGGTGTGAGCACGGTTTATAAAGCTGGGTGTTTACGTGAAAGAATGTACGAGCGGCCATGTTGGTAGATACGCATGTTGTAATAGATAACGCATGGCTAATGAGCTTCGTCCGTGTCTAGGGAGACTACATGTCACGCGCGCCACATGTAGAGTCCCTATCCGTGTCCTGAAACCGTCCGCTACCTGTTACGTTAAGATGCCATTTTTTGTATTGGTGGCATCGCTGGAGCACACTGAGATTGCGTTGTTCGGTGACATCTCTTCATTACATACGCGTCTGTAGCGCAACACAGCGAATGACCCAACAAAACGTGAGTGAATGTGACCTTATGCGCTTGCGAGTGTATAACGACCCACGGCGAGACATCTTCTTCACACAGCTGCTACACAAGCATTTTTTTTTTTTTGCACGTAGCCTCACAGGCAGGAACCTCTAGAACTTGGTGCTTTCCTTCTCAGTTATTTATTTATTTATTTATTTATTTATTTATTTATTTATTTATTTATTTATTTATTTGGTACCCACAGCGCCGAGGCATTACAGTGGGGGAGGGGTTTACAGTAAGTCTGGACAGTTCAATATTTTGTCATATATAAAGCGTGGAAAACGGTAATAACAATAACAATAGCTACAGCAGATTGACAACATAAGTTATACAAAGCAAAATGTGCCAAAAAAAAATAACACACACACTACAAGGTTGAGTCACTTCAACAGGAAAAAATAAGTGATTTGATACCGGAGTATTGCTACAGTTCTCTTCTGCATACCGTGTGAGGACAAAAGAAGAAAAGAACAAAAGATAAGAACAATAATAGATACACTACGTCCAAAAAAGATCAAAGAAACAATCATTTCAGCAGGGCAAAAAACATTTCATTCGAAACTACGTTGACGACGTCAGCAGGTAACCTATTCCAGTCTTTGATAGTTTTTGGAAAGAAAGATTTCTTAAAAAGTTCCGTCCTGCATAGAACCTCTCGTACTTTTCGCTCATGGTCCACGCGTTGTGACCTATAGTGAGGCGGCATTATGTACATGTCCCTCTGTATATTAATCGTACCATAGTATATGGAATGAAAAAGCTTCAGGCGCAGCTTTCTGCGTCGTTCTACCAGGGTATCCCATTTAAGTTCTTCCTTGGTTTTTGGTGCACTGAAATTAATTGTGTATTGACGGGACACGTACCTCGCACCGAGATTCTGAACCCTTTCAAGTTTATTAACGTCGCGCGCCGTCGGAGGGTCCCACACCACGCAAGCGTACTCGAGGACAGACCTCACGTACGTCTTGTAGAGTAGCTCACGTGTGGACTGACTGAATGCACCAGAGCTCCTGCGAATGAAGCCCAGCATTTTTCCCGCCTTTCCGGTTACGTAGTTAACCTGCTTCTGCCATGATAATTCTGGGGTATACCAAACACCTAGGTATTTAAATTCGGTTACTTTACCAATTACAATGTTATTCAGGGTGTAGCAGTGATTTAAAGGGTCCTTCTTCCGAGTGAATGTCATATTGACAGTTTTCGTGAGGTTTAGCTGCATGCGCCACCTAGTGCACCATGTGCTGATGCGATCGAGGTCTTGCTGAATCAGGTTGAGGTCTTCCGTACCGTTAGTGATTCTATAAACCACGCAGTCATCTGCAAACAGCCTCAACTGCGATGTCAAACCGTCGCCAATATCATTGATGTACAATAAGAACAGCAAAGGCCCCAGGACGGAGCCCTGGGGTACACCAGATGAAACGTTTTGTGCGCGCGACCGAACCCCATTTACAACCACGAATTGCCGGCGTAACGTGAGATATTCTTTAATCCATGAGACAACCGCCGGATTTATTTTATATGTGAGCATCTTTTCTATGAGTAATGAATGGGGTACTGTGTCGAAAGCTTTCCTGAAATCGAGGAAAATACTTTCAACCGCAAGCCGTTTATCCAATGCAGAGGCAATATCATTTGTGAATTCCAACAATTGGGTAACACAGGAAAAACCTTTACGAAATCCATGTTGGGATGACGTAATCGCAGAACGAGAATTCAAGTGAGCTACAATACTCGTGAATAGAATGTGCTCCATTATTTTACACGCAACGGATTGGTGCATCTGTAGGGTACGCAGTCGTGCATCTGTAGGGTACGCAGTGAGTTGCATTTTCGTACACACGCCAGGCTATATCGGCTGCTCATATTTTCCAACCAAAGCCAAAGCGCCCTGTAGAGGGCCCTAGCTGCACCGTTGCCGCGCATGCGCAGTAGTTTTTCCGCAAATGGTCCGTTACTGGTGGCAAAGCGGCGGCCTGCTACCGCAGAGGCGAGAAGAATATGACACAACGAAGGGAACAGAGAAAGACAACGCCTTCAACGTTGTTTGGTGAGTGATGCAATGGATGTCGAATATCCGAGCCAGCAGATTTAAAGGAACGTATCATAACGGATGGACAACACAAATACATCGCCTATTTCGTCAAAGTTGGAGCTTGCGACCGACATACCGATATGGCGCCTATCTCTCGGTTTATTTCACATATAGCCAAAGAAAAGAGATAGCAGCCTCAGCAAAGAAGACAGCCAAGAGAGAAGGGCAGCGCGAACCGAGGTGCCAGATTGAAACATAACGCGTGGTATAGTGGATGGAAGATCGCAGTCGCGTTTGGTATACTGTGAATTTTTGGGGAAACTCGCCTATGAATGTGTTGTATTGAGAGTACATTCCCAAGAATTCCTCAGATTGTATCAGAAGCTTGCGGAAACAGATAAAAAAGGAGCAGACGCGTTTCGTTAGCCGTTGGATTTGGAGTGGCACAGTCGATGCAAACACGAATGGAGAGTAGCATTATTTCTCAGCAATCATCTGGCAAATGTTGCCTGACATGATTTAACCTTGTCGCCCATTTAGATATCTCGAGAGATGAGTCTCGTTTTTATAAGCACTACTCGCGTCGCACGTCTGCGGAAAAGAAGAGCTATAATGGACCGTGGGTTATACAGGAGGAGTGTCCTCTAACTTGGAAGTCTGGAAAGATGCACCAAGGCGCGGATGCTCAGTCGGCCTCTGCTCCGTCCAGTAGCCCCAAGACAGCTCACCCACACAGCCGCGGTTACGATCTTGCCGGCGCAGCAACAGCTTCAATCCTGCCCTCTTATTAAAACCGCCTCGCCAAACAAAGTTCGGTCGTTAACAGGACTTGGACCACCTAATCGCTTCTCGCACTGCTTAGCCGAAATTTCATGAATGTTCAGTTTCAAGCAGGCAAAAGAATGGATGAATGCACCGACCGCCGCCAATGGGTTTGCAAAAAGAGGAAACCCAGCTGGCGCACAGATCAGAGCGCGTAGATAACGTTTTACCAAATTTCATTGAGGTGTGGCGCACGTGTCCGCCAGGAACACGTAGCCGCGGGTGCGTTCAGGCAGGGCCTGCCCGTGCCGACGCGGGAGTGGCCGAAGGCTCACTGTCTGCCTGTGTCGGACGATCGAAACTATACGCTCATTTGGCTCTTTGCTGCACACGTCTCCTCCTATTGCCACGGCTTCAGTCTTGAACACTGCACGCTTCTCAGCTACCCGTCGGCCCGTCCTCCTGCACGCATAACGACCTTGAAAATGTGATCGATCCGCATGTGCCCTAGAAGGGACCTTCACGGGAAGTGAGCAGTCGGCCTTTCTGCCACGACGGGGAAGGAGCGTGCAGGCCTTGCCAGAAACCAATCGACAGCGCCGGCAGCAGAAGAGAGTCGGCGCCTAGCGGCGGACAGACGAACCTCCGAAGTGTGGATGGCTCCTAGGGCGCGTTTACATGCGCGCATACATCACGCGCAGCCTTCAGGACGTTCGTTCCTTGTGCTGCAGCAGTGTTTCCAACGCTTCCATGTATTCTTATCCAAGTATACAAAGGACGTGGGCTAGTCTTCTGTATTTGTTAGGATCACTGAGTGCGTGTGTCGAGAGCACGTCATGCCATCGTCACACTCGCCGTTTGGCACAATTATAGGTTTAGCTGCTGCCCAAGCATACGACAAAGTGCCGTTTTTCTGGACACGCTGGAAGCATCAGCGCGTCGTGATATCGTCTCGCGATACGTTATTGTTTTGTGGAACCACGAATGAGCTGATATGAGCCGACACGAATATCTAATATGACATGAAATAATAATATGACACATGCACCTATGTCAACACTTGATTGGTGCATAGTAGTTTGGCTGCGACTTAGTGGTTCCTTGGCGAAACTTCATTGTGGCTCAGATAAATGTCCTCTTATTGTACAATACTAGCACCCCTAATGAGAAATAATACGCCTCACAAGTGAACTATACATGCTTACCGCGACAATAAAACACCGACGTTGAAAGAAGGGACGATACGTATAGTGTTTTCTTTCTACGTCCGTGTTTTATTGTAGCGGTAAGCATGTAGTTTTTCCAACCGCGGAAAAATGCTAATATAATCCTTATCCCCAAGAAAGGTGACATAAAGGAGTTAAAGAATTACAGACCAATGAGCTTATACCCCTGTCACACGGGCACTTTCAAGGTCCTTTGAACTAAAGCTTCTTTACTTGAAAGGAGCGGGCGCGCTGTCACACGGGCGCACGGAGGGAGCATTAGTTGAAAGGAGCTTCGAGCTGAGGGAGTCCGCGTTTGTCCTTTGAGCCTCTAAAGGACTACTCTCGTTCGCAGGTGGCAGACGGCAGAAAAACATGTTTTCCCTTGGAGCCAATCCAACCTGCTTTTATTTAATAAAAAGCACTTTTCACGGAAACTTACAAGTATAAACCATAAAATCTCTAACGATAGACACAGTTTGTTGTCGCCCGAAAATCGCACAGCTTGAGGGCAGGTGCACTGTAGCGGTGACGTTGTGGTCAGCTGCTGAGGTAGTGTGGCTAGCGGGGCCTGGTTGTCAAAATGTCTGCTGCAGGCCGGGGTGTCTTCGGCATATCTTTTTCGCACCAACGGCGACACGTTTTTCTACTGCAAATTCGAGAACGTATGTCGTGTGCCCGTGCGTTTCTAGCTGTTGGGCAAACGTCAGCTAAGCAACTGAACGTTGTTTTCGGCGTAAGGTGATACCAGAGAGCATTTTTTCCTTCAGAAGATTCGACACATGGCTCTAAACTGGGCGCTGCGATGAATATTTGATCCTCACAAGCAGAGTGTCTCGTCGCACATGTTTGGAGACGTTGCAATTGAAAAACAATTAAGAACAGCAACAGAAACGGAATCGAAGCACGCATATTTTGCCGAAGCCGACAAAATACGGTGTACACAGCGGCGCACTGCTACCACTAGATCCGTGTTTGGCGAATTATTTCCATTACGTTTAGGTGTTGTTTTATCAGTGCAAAAAAATGATAAGAAAAAGAAAAAAAAACAAGCACGCACAACTAATTGATGGGGGCATCGGAGCCGTATTATTTTTCTCATTTCGGAACGATAGGAGCGCCATGCGTACGTTGTGGCTTTTGCTAAAAGCTTCAACGGAAGCCGTGTAGCACCGATACAGCTCCCTTGAGCTAATGTTCCTGCGAAGTCGCTATGCTCCTTTACCTCAAAGGAGCTTTGGTATGCCCGTGTGACTGGGGTATTACTCCTAGTAATATACAAGATATTTACAAAAGTAACTTCTACGAGGATAAGAGAAACACTCGACTTTAACCAACCGAGAGAACAAGCTGGTTTTAGGAAAGGTTACTCGACAATGGACCACAGCCACGCTATCAACCTTGATTTTGATTGATTTGTGGTGTTTGACGTCCCGAAACCAGCTCTGAACGCTATCAACCTAGTAATTAATTGAGAAGTACGCGGAATATAGCAAACCTCTTTATATGGCGTTTACCGACTACGAGAAAGCATTTGACCCCATAGAAATACAAGCAGTTCTGGAAGCTCTACGTCGACAAGGGGTACCTGGCGTATACGTGAAAACCATAAACAACATATACAAAGATTACACAGCCGCACTACTACGTGAGGGAAGCAGAGAAATCCCGATCAGGAGAGGCGTGAGACAGGGAGATACAATATCCCCGATGCTATTCACTGCATGTTTAGAGGAAGTCTTTAAACGTCTAGACTGGGAAGAAAAGGGCATTCGAATAGACGGAGAATATCTAAACAATTTAAGATTTGCAGACGACATTGTGCTATTTAGCAATGATGGTGACGAATTACAAAACATGACTGATGACCTAAACAGGGAAAGTATTAAAATTGGATTAAAAATGAATAGGCAAAAGACCAAAGTTATGCTCAGTAGCCTAGCTAAGGAATAGGAATTTAAAATCAACAATGAACCCTTGGAATGTGTAAACAATTACGTATGCCTGGGGCAGTTACTAACAGGAACGCCTACCATGAAAAAGAAATTCTCCGTAGAATAAGGATGGGCTGGAGCGCATTCGGAAGGCATTACGAAATCATGACTGGAAACTTGCCGCTCTCACTAAAGCGAAAAGTATTCAACCACTGCATTCTCCAAGTACTAACCTACGGTGCAGAAACGTGGAGGATAACGACAAAACTAGAGATCGAACTAAGGAGCACGCAACGTGCAATGGAAATAAAAATGATAGCGGTAACGCTAAGAGATAAAAAACGAGCGGAATGGATCAGAGAACAGACAGGAGTAGCCGATATTATAATATCAATTAAAAAAAAGAAGTGGACCTGGGCAGGACATGTCATGAGGAGGAAAGACAAGAGATGGACAGTAAGAGCGATGGAATGGATACCACGAGAGGGAAAACGCAACAGAGGCAGGCAAAATGTTAGATGGAGCGATGAAATTAAAAAGTTTGTGGGCATAAAGTGGAACCAACTCGCTCAGGATACGGTGGATTGGAAATCGTTGGGAGAGGCTTTCGTCCTCCAGTGGACATAAACAGGCTGATTATGATGATGATGATCATAATCTGGGCGGGGACTGGCGCATTGCCAGGCATTCAGTTGCCCTTTCGCCACCCCTTCCCACTGTACCACGGGATAAGATATGTATGGTTCAACTAATGAAAAATAAACAACAACAACAACAAAAAAGCATGTAGTAACCGAAACCAACTTGGCCAACTTGACGGCTCTTCTGGATCATAAGTGAATTCTGCCTTGAAGGGACTGTCTCTCGGTCGCAAAACCTTTCATTTTTTTTTTTTTTTGGATCCCGGTAAAATCGGGAAGATCGCGCGCCATATTAACGGCAACGAGCAGTCTTTCAGCCCACACGTACACGCACGCACGCACGCACGCGCGCGCGCACACACACACACACACACAAGAATTGCAGTTTGAATTTTACTATGAAAGTGGTGTAAGAAACGCCGCGTCACCCAACAGTGCGCTTGTCAATTTCCAGGTGCAACAAAATATGCCCGCTGCAAAACTATTAGAGTGGGTCCGGCGGCAGCATGGAATGCACTCGCTTCAAAATCTTATGCTCAGGCTTGCAGGTTGCTGCATGCACCGGATTCTATTGTGTTCAGGATGGCCCATCTTCTTGGAGACATCACGGCAGCCTGTCTTCTTGGCAGATCAACGGATGCTTCGACCTCGTGCGGCGAAGTTTCTTGCCGGGACGCGGTGAAGAAATCTGATGGCCCCGATATCTGCTGGACTGAAAATGCGTGTTTGTCCTGCGCGTGACACCGTATATACCTCGACGACACCTGCGGGCACACCGGAGGCTGTAAAAGCGTCACATCGTGTGCTTCAGTAGGTCCGGCGGCAGCATGGGATGCACTCGCTTCAAAATCTTATGTTCTGTCTTGCAGGTAAGCTTACAGTACGACTTCAAGAGTTATAGAAGTAATAAGTGTTTTTTGCTGCTGCTGCTGCCGGACACCCCTGCAGTCGTCGTGAATGTGTTCGTTTCTCTAAGGAATTCCTTGAGCAGAGTTAAGTTTTGGGGTGGTATTTTGCCGCAATAACACACTCAAAACCCCAACACCAGGTTCTTCGTCAGACGGAGAGTCCGTCTCTTCGTCACCGCCGGCGACACTTTGCGAACAGGGAGGCCACTTACGAATATAAAGATTTAATAAAAAGGGCCAAACACGACAAGAAACAGGGCAAAGGCAGACAAGCAGATCAGCAGCGGCCGCTCTACGGCTCGCTCGCTCTCCTCCCTTCTCTCCACATAAAACGCAAGGGCGGTGTTCTTCTCGAAAGCCCCTCGCTCAACATACACCAACGACACAGGCCGGCGGGTTGCCAGTCTCCTCCGTCAACCCCTTGCAACACACACGGCAATACTGCACGGTCTCTTCCGATTACCGCGACCCATGCTCACGCACCATGACACACCACTCAGACCCCTCCACTTGCACCGGCCACCCACTGGGCTCTCAGGTGAGCTCAGAGTGGGACGATGGCCGTTTCTTTTGTTCCGTCCCGTGCACGTAGCTGCGTATTGCCGACCGCAGTGAAATGGAGGAACACGCACGTGCACGTCCCGCGTACTGCAAAATAACGGCGTGGTCTTGACCTGCGTCGCATCACATATCGAAGTTCGGATGGTCGAACTTAACTAGGATGCTCTTGTTTTTGTGCGGTGACGTGGAGACTAACCCTGGACCTGACACTGAAAAAAATGTTGCTCGATTTGCTATCAGGACAGACAGAAATTAGACGAGAGGTATCTGGTCTTTCCTGTGGCGTTTCATCCTTCGAGGAGCGATTAACTAATTGCCGAAGTTTGCCCGCGCGTGTGTGAACTACAAAAGGCCGTAGATGACCTACGAGGGATTGTTAATGAATCCGGTCGCAAAAACGACGATTTAGAAAACAGGTCACGCAGAAGTAACTTGCTCATATACGGCCAAGCTGAAAGATCTCGCGAGACTTCAGAGGTATTACTGAAAACGGTAATTGAATTGATTACGTCGAACTTAGGAGTTGAATGCCGCGATATAGAACTCTGTCATAGGGTGGGAGCGCATAAGAGCAATAAGCCAAGACTTGTTATTATTAGGCTGTTGGATTTTAGAACTAAGGTCACTATATTAAGTAATGCAAGGAAGTTGAAGTGCACAAAAATATTCATTAATGAGGACTTTTCTGTCCGTGTGAGCCAGATACACCGGGAGCTGGGGCAGAATTCCGCTGAAATAAGAAAAAAAGCAGAAAAAGTCCGGCTGCACTACGACCACCTGTTGATAGATAACGTTAGGTATTCCTGGGATGATAACAACAAAGTTATCGTTAGAGAAAGCCGTCGGTTGACTTGCACAGACAATGATTGACGGTCTCGTGTGCAATACTTGACGCTTTTGAATCTAAATACGCGCAGCTTCATTAATAAAATTGAAAACGTCAACTGCCTTATTGAATGTCATTTTCCATTGGTTATCTGCGTGACTGAGACTTGGCTCAGCGAGTCCATTCTTGATCATGAATTCTTGCCTCCTCGTTACACTTTTTTAAGAAAAGACAGACCTCGTGGCCGTGGCGGCGGAGTGGCACTTTTCATCAAAAGTGGTATTGAATTCTCTCTACTCCACAAACTTCCAAATTTTGAAGCAATGTGGTGCAAATTAAGGTTTGATGGTCTCGCTATTGTAATCGGTGCTATCTACCTCCCCCCCTAACTCCGCTCCTGACAATTTCTCGCGCTATCAGTGCTTACGTTGTCGCACAAAAGCTCAGCTCCTACTAACCGGTGACTTTAATGCGCCCGCTATATACCTATTCCACCGGGCCTACGTCACGAAGATGCGGTGGCGCTGTCGGCGGGAGTTTTGGCTTCGCATGGTCGGCAACCGCCGGCGCGCCTACCGTAGCAGCCGCTGCATTTTCGCTGGTGCGGGCGCTTCTCACCGCCGTGAAATGAAGAAAAAATGTGTTCACCGATGACCTGCGCCGTGGGTTGGTTGCTCAGCAACGCACAAGATATGTGCGATAGGTTTTTATCGGTTTCCTGCTTATGTTTGTCTTAAGGAAAGGGACGAACCTGTAATGCCGGCTGTTTGGCGCATCGGTTATGCGCCAAACATTTTCGTCACGACTAAGCATAAGTGTAATTAGTTAGCGTTAGTGCGGCTTGTTTCATTTGAGAGAAATAGCATTGTCACAAGTTTGTCAAGTGTAATGCCCGACTCCAAGTTTCTTGGCATAAACAAAGTGCGGACACAGAGCGATGACGCTTACTGCAAAGCGCGCACGACGTTAACTTAGCTCGATGTGTAGAAGTAATCGCGGTCGCCGTGTGTTATTGAAGTGCGGAAGCTATACACACGTCATACGAATTTCATTCACTCAAATGAAACAAATACATAAGAGCTTAATTCACGTAGCCGTGAGCGAATGGCCGATTACAGCGACGCTTTTGCAAATTGCTTACGGCTGCGATAGCAAACACACGAGAAGTGTCTTTGGCAATGCTGTAGTGGTTATGATGCGCTTTAAATTTTTTTTTTCGATTGTCAGGCTGCTCGAATGAACTACACGCTTGAAATTTGCCGCGTCGTTACAGGACTTCACGCCTTCACGATCGGAACTGAGCGTATGGGCAGAGCCGCAAGCCGCGGTTATGCGCCTTGCTGGCGGTTATTTGAGAGCCTTGTCTTTGGCACGTTATTACTTTTTTGTGTGTGCGTTATCACAGCCGTATTTACATAGGTTATAGCGTCACCAATATCGCATGCTTGAGTACCTATTCCGTTACGTTTGTTTTTGCGCAAGGATTTCGTGTAGGGATTAGAGGCTTTAGGTCCGAAACAGTATTTTAGCTGCATCTTCAAGTCGCATTTAAAATAGTCTCGCTGTTGCAAGTGGTTCATCCTTGCGCTAGTTACCGAATTAAAGCATACGCATGAAGCGATGCCGACATGCTCGCGATCATTCGCATCGCGTGGCAAGGTGCTTGCCCTTTCGATCAGTTTCTCACATCTTGTCATAGTTGGGCGTCGGCGCATTCTTTTCTACATTCATTCAATGCTTCCTAACGCAACTTCATGTCACGCGGCTGCCCCTCGCAAACTGTTGTAAACACGCCGTCGGCGCTCCGATGCCCCGTGCTCGGAGGCAGCTTTCGCACACGCTTCGCCGGCGGCGGTGGCGCGACCGTGCAGGGCCGCGGGAAGCGGTGGGCGGGGCCTCCGCGTCGCGACGTCGACACAAGCCCCGGTTATATCGCCGGTGCCTACCACTGTTTACCAACATGGAATAGGTCTATACGCCATGCGCAGCGCCTATAGGGGCGCCACTGAAAGCCGCGTAGCGGCGGCCGTTGGAACCGGTGGTGGGTCGCGTAGCAGACGCCTCATTTCACTGCAAGCATCGCGGAAGTGCGCGCGTGCGATTTGCCGCTTGTGCGCGTCCTAAATAATTACTTTTGCAGCGATAGTGTGTGCAAAGGAGCTGCACATTATAATAGTGGACATGTGTCCGATGTCACAGCTGTGTGGGACGACAATGTCACCATACGCGCCAAGTGTTTGCCACAGACAAGCGTCAACAAGCTTCCCTACGAAGTGGAGCTCATCGCACCGCTTTCTTTATATCGTCCCGATCACTAATGCCTGCATGCGTTGACGCGTGAACCAACGTTTTTTTTCTCGACACAGTAGCTTCGTTTACGTGCCATGTGTTTATATAGTAGATTTTGAGGGATCGCTGTCGCACCGGCGCATGGATTTCACGAGTGCGGCCACGCGAAGGGTCAGCGTTGGTAAAACTGAAACCAGCACGATAAACTTAATTGTGAATATATATCTCGGCAGCTTGCGCTAGTGGCGCGAGACTGAGTCACTGCAGAGCTGGTGGTCACCTAGCTTGTCGTAGCAGCTTGGCTACGTATTTGCTAGGTTTTTTGCAAGCTATTACCAAGTGTTGCAAAATGGCGTTACATTCTACGCGATCGTAAAAGTCTTAAATGTGCACAGGTGCCATGTTTTACAGCCAATATGCAAGTTGAGGCGAGCGCACAGCGAACATTCTGCACCGGTGATCGTATTCCAGTGCCATCAATAGGTAGAATGCAGCCGATTTCGTGCAGCACACGTGTGATTCCACGGCGCTTTTGTAAAGGAGCCGTCACTTGCCCCACATTCTCTGACATTGCGCTTCGCGCCATTCGTTTTTCAAGAGAGCCTAGGCATCGCGTCTTATCAGTACTAACAACCTCATGTGCATTGTAGCGTCTACAATGCAGGCGAGGCGACCAAGTGTAAACGTAGTAGCGTTCGCTGAAGACGTAGCGACATAAATGGAGAAATAAAACACGATAATCGTTCTAACACTGCTGTTAAGAAGAAAAGAGTAACAGCGGGTGCGAAAGAAGACGAAGTAGGATCGCGAGCGCGTGGCCTGTGATGTTCTGGGTTTTTCCCTTTAGAAAAAAAAAAAAAAAACGGCATCGTAGGGTCTCGCTGCTCGGCGCTCTTCAGGCGTATTGTCTTCCGCCGCACTTCGAAGCCTGGTTTATTCTTCATCGAAGTCCTCGGACTTTACACTCCTGTAAACAAAGCGCGATTGCTTGCCTTCTGCGTCGTACAGCCGCAATCCACCGCCGCCGTCGCTCTCGCTCATGAAATAGCACCGGAAATCTGTATAAGTGCGTTCGTGGTGATTTCTTGTGTGTGTTTGAGCAGCCGACAACGCAGCAGTTGTTTTTCGGCATCTCTGAAGCCCGAGAGAGTCGTTAAATCACGATGAAAACACATCCATCCGCGCACTGGCGTACACGCTCGCGGGAACACTGCTGGCTCGGACCCACCAACGCTTCCGAGCCGTGGCGGCAGATGGCGTCGTCGGCGCTTTGCGCATCGCCTATAGATTAGCATTTGCTGACATTCGCTGACATCAACTGGCCGTGATAAAATAATTTGATTCATTAAATGACATGACTGTAGCTTTTGATCTATCAGAGCTGGTTGACGATGCCACGCGTCAAGATTCTGTCTTAGATCTTGTTTTTGTCAATGATGAATTGGTGAAGAAGGGATGTCAGTGTAGTGTTGCTGATGGAATTTCAGACCGTAAGGCCGTTGTTCTTCATTTAAATGTTGCTTGTGTGCCAGAACGACCTACATTTAAAACTGTCCTGAATTTTGAGCGTGTTGATGATACTTGTATTTTTGCTAAACTTGCATCATGTTTTGACGATGTCTTGTAGTGATTGCTGTACTGCTGATACACTGACTAACCAATTTTATAGTTAGAGTGCGTAGCGCGGTTTGTTCTTGTGAAAAGTATAAAACGCCATGCTACACACCCATGGTATACCAGGCCCATCATACAGCTCAAACGTCGCATTAGGCGCCTGCGGAAACGGGGAAAATCCAATGAAACAGGCTCCACAATCAACTCACTGAAATCTGAACTAAAAGTTCAAATGAGTGAAGCTAGAAAGTTTTATTTTAATATCACATTGGAGCACTTTCATGAAAAATAATCCGCTTAAGTTTTGTAAAACGATCAATCCCATTGCTTCCTGCCCGTCGTCTTTTGCGATAAATGATATGTCCTGTTCCGACGCTTGGACAATCTCGGAGGCCTTTAATAGCTATTTCAAATATGTATTTGGAGATGACAGTGGTGCTACCCCTGGAATTAGCAATCACCAAGAAACGGCTCTGTTTCCAGAAAATTGAAATAAGTTGTGCAGGCATTTATAAGCTTCTCTTGAACATCGACACTACTAAAGGTGCGGGACCGGATCGCCTACCAAACATGTTTTTGAAGCGCTATGCAGAAGAGAACGCTCGTTATTTAACCATAACTTTTCGCACATCGCTTGAAACAAATACTGTGCCGACAATCTGGAAAATCGCCAATGTAATTCCTGCGTTTAAGCCGGGTAATAAGCAACTCATTTACAACTACAGCCCTATTTCATTAACGTGTACGTGTTGCAAACTCCTAGAGCACATAATTCATAGACATATTATGCAGTACCTCAATGACAATAACACACTTTCGCGGAATCAACACGGTTTCCGCTCTGGCTTTTCTACAACTACTCAACTCATAGAATTCGCTCATGACATTGCCACAGCTTTGAATAATCGAGGCCAGGTTGATGCCATATTCATTGATTATAGCAAAAGATTTGATATGGTGTGCCACACAAAGCTCCTTACTAGGCTCAGTACAATTATTAGCGATCACAAAATACTTGCCTGGGTAGCTTATTGGTTGCGCTTAAGGTCTCAGTTTGTTACTTTCGATCATGCACAGTCATCGTCGGCCATGGCTCAGTCCTTGGGCCCTTGCTGTTCATTATTTACATTAATGGTGTGACACACCAGTGAAAATGCGATTATACGCTGATGACTGCGTGGTTTGTACCAGCGTAACGAACAGATGTGATCAGGAGGTCCTTAACAATGTATTTTCGTGCTTTTGTGCTAGTACTGTACAAATGACCTTTACTAATAAAAAGCAGCCGCTAGGGTTTTGTTATAGTTACAATGGGCACTACCTTAGCTCTGTCACTACCTTCAAATATCTTGGAATCACGTTCACTCAAAACCTAAAGTGGCATCTTCACATCGAGACCATGTGCGCCAGGGCACTCAGGAAACTGCGATACTGAAAACAAACCCTCAAGCTCTTTATCAGGGACGGCAAACTGACCGCTTATAAATCTCTCGTCAGGCCATTACTAGAGTATACTTCGGTTGTGTCGTCGCCTTACACTGCACTTGACATAAATGAGCTTGAGGCTATAGAAAAAAAGCAATACGATTTATTTATCGCCGATATGACCGCGATTTTTCTCCTCCTTCGCACGCATGCGCTTTCTCGTTAGAACCGCTGCCTCATCAACGCGACCTAGAGCGTATCATTTCGCTGCGTAATATTGTAAACGGTCCAAGTTGCATTCAAGCGCCGATTTCATTCAGTCATTCCGTTGGGCGTGCCACGCGCCCATCCCACCGACTTAATATTGTTCCGTTTCAGCCATTTGTAAACTGTTTCAATTATTATTTTTTTCCAAGCGTTGCCGACATTTGGAACGGCCTAGATGCTTCCTGGCGGGAAAAACAAAGCGATCAGTTTGTAGAAGAACTGCCTAACCACATTTTGTGATGCTTGTAAAATGCATTGTATGTTCTTTCATCTACTAACCAATGTACCCATTCCTGCTATGTCTCGCCTTCGAGACAGCAGTACTTGTAAATAAATAAATAAATAAATAAATAAATAAATAAATAAATAAATAAATAAATAATGTCGGTTAATTCGACACTTGTGGGATTGCGAAAAATTGTCGAATTATCTGATTGTCGCAATCATGAACAACAAAAACGCTAGGTCGAATCAACCGATGTGTGGTAAACTTTTGCCCAATTAACGAGAGTTGCGCTCCATAGACTCCTGTATATAATTGTAGGGACAACGCGCGCCCAAGTCGAATGAAAGATTTTCCGAACTAACGGTGGTCGAATCAACTAGCCTTCACTGTATTTATGCCTTACCAGCGTGTTTCACCTTATTTATAGCGTTCAAAAGCAATTCGTTCTTTTCGCAGCTTTCCGGGTGGCGCTGTCCTCGAATTCGTCCATACTCCACCGGCCTACGTCGCGAAGATGCGGTGGCACTGTCGTCAGGCGTTTTGGTTTCGCGTGGTATAGGCATCCGCCTACCGTAGAAGCCGCTGTGTTTTCGCTGGTGCAAGTGCTCCTTAGCGCTGTGCAATAAAGGCGAAAGTGAGCACCGATGAGCTGCGCGTGGATTGGTTTCGCGGCAACGAACAGGAGATGTGCAGTAGGTTTTCAAATGCGAAGCATTTCTACCGCACTTCGGCGACTATCTATCTATCTATCTATCTATCTATCTATCTATCTATCTATCTATCTATCTATCTATCTATCTATCTATCTATCTATCTATCTATAACCTTTGTGCTCTCCTGGTCTTTTCGTTTACGTAATGTATACTTGGTATGGCGCAACATGACTGCATGACGAACATAAATGACACGTCATAACACAAAAATCATGACATGCATGTCATGAGCGGCATGATCTACATGCCACGGCCTTGCTGTTGTTGCGGCCGTTTCCTTAACTTGATATATACCAAAGTTGGCATGGCGAGACAAGAATATATGACCACCAAGGGCGACAGGGTCTAAGAACATGAAAATCGTGATATGCATGTGATGAGCGGCATTATTTACGTTCCACGCGTTTCGTTAATGGAATGTATGCTAAAATTTCTATGGCACAATATGACTGCATGAAGAACGCAAATGACACGTCTTAACACAAAAATCATGACATGCATGTTATGAGCGACATGATTTACGCGCCACGGCCTTGCTGTTCTTGCGGCCGTTTCGGTAACTTGATATGTACGAAAATCGGTATAGCGAGACAGCATTGCAGATCCATTTTACGTTCCTGATGGGTGCTTCGCATTTTCTTGATTCCCACTGCACGCGGGATCTGCCGTTTTTTTTTCGGCTGCCTGCTTATGTCTGTCCTAAGGAACGGGAAGGACCTGTGAGCCGTCTCGTCGGTATGCGCCAAACATTTTCTTCACGGCTAAGCTTATGTGTAATTTCTTAGCGACTAGTGCGGCTTGTTTCATTGTAGAGAAATACCCTTGTCATAAGTTTGTGAAGTGTAATGCTCGACACCAAGTTTCTTAACATAAACAAAGTGTGGACACAGAGATATGATGCTTACCACAGAGCCCGCACTACATTAGCGTAGCATGCTACCATATGTGCATAATTAATCGCGATCGCCGTGTATCATTCAAGTGAGGAAGTTCTATAAGTGTCATACTAATTTTTATTCGCTCGAGTGAAATAAATATATGGGAGGTTGATTCACGTAGCCGACGCCGTGTGCGAAAGGCCGATTACAGCGACTTTTACATTTGGAGATAGCCTGCGGCTGCGATAGCATATATAACAGAAGTGTTTTGGATAAATGCTGTAGCATGGCGCTTTGCTTTTAGGGGCGAAGCTCCTTAAAGCGGCACCCGTTCGTCCCTCGTAGTCGTAGTCGTAGTCGTAGTGCGTAACCAGTCTTACGCTTTGACCTCCAAGGTGGTGCCGGTGGGAGATTTCTCCTGTGCGTTGTTGAACAATAAAAAAAATTCGCAGCGTGCGCGTTAACTAAAAGCCGAATTCTTCTGTCTCTCATTCCCCATTAGCAGCCATTGGCATGTTCCAGTAGGAAACGTTAGTAGAAGTAGAAGTGTTAAAAGCCGACTTCTGCTGTCTCTCATTCCCAGTAGCAGCCATTGTTTACCTCAAAGGTAGTGCCTGGTGAGATTTCTCCTGTGCGTGATTAAACAATAAATATTTTGTTCAAAACGCCGTTGATTGATGAAATAAACCAACGAAAGACGCCAGATGTTTTCTAAAAGCAAAACGAAAAGACGCCAGATGTTTCTAAAGCAAAACGAAAAGACGCCAGCTGCTTAACGAAAGACGCCAGATGTTTTTAAAGCAAAACGAAAAGACGCCAGCTGCTTAACGAAAGACGCCAGGTAAAGCAATGGTTTTCATCTGCAACCAGTGCAAGAACCACTTAGCTTACATTTCACCGACCACAAAGCGGTCATAATGAAAGGACAACGGAAACCAGCAATAAAAGTTTGATAAAACATTTAATCAATCGTTTCACGTCATTTTTATCGGGCGAATTAACGGAAGAAATTTCACGGTTTAACCGATGATTACTTCCAGGAGCTTCGCCCAATCTCATCATCATTCACCTCGTGGATCTGCCGTCTTTCCGATTGGCAGACTGCTCGAACGAACTACACGCTTGAAATTTGCCACGTCGTTTCAGGACTTTACGCCTTCACGATCGCAACTGAGCGCATGGGCAGAGCCGCGGTTAAGCGCGTCTTGTTGGCGTTTATTCGGGAGCCTTGCCCTTGGCACGTAATTGCTTTATTTTTCGTGTTACCACAGCCATATTTACATAGACGATAGCGTCGCCTATATCGCATGCTTGAGATAACTATAATCCGATACATTTTGTTTGTGCGCAAGCATTTCGCGTAGGGATTGGAAGCCGTAGTTCGAAACAGTATTTTTAGATGAGGCATTTTCAAGTCGTCTCGCTGTCTGGTCCATCGCTGCGCTGGTTACCGCACTGCAACACACCTACGAAGCGCCGCCGACATGACAGCTCGTGGTGCCAAAATGCTTGCCGTTTCAATCAGTTTCTCACATAGTATTCTTTTCTACATTCACTGAATACATCCTGCACAGCAACTTCACGCTGCCCCTTGGACGAAATAAGCCGTCGGCGCGCTCTAGCCGTTCGCTGCGCCGGTGGTGGCGCGACAGGCCCGCGCGACGTCGCTACAAGCCCTCGTTAAATCGCCGGTGCCTACCACTGTTTTCCAACAAGGAATAGGGGATATTCATAATACATTCTGATGTGGCAACACTGGGCGCGCCCTCCGTGTTATTCGGGGCGCAGTCGCGGGATCGTCTGCTATTGCTGGCATTAGGAGAGGCTGTCTCTGATGGTGTTTTCGGGTCAAGAAAGCGCAGCATTTTTCTGTGGCATCGAGCTACGAAAGGTCAGAGGAGCTCAGTGTGTTACCAAAAGTCGACGAGGACACAATAACCAAGTCCTGCACTTTTATACACCCAACCTGCTACAGCCGTACTGCTTGGCAACAGAAATAGTACAGGCCGAAATTTCTGCTTTTACGACGGCCACTTCTCATCGGAGGTAAGCGTTCGAAGAAATTCCTGGTTATTGAGAAGGTTCGAGTGTACAATATCTAAAACAAGCTCGTGCGGAAATACGATACATCCCGTTATTTACCAATGCGATTAGAAACGCGCGCCAGATATCTGAGCGTCGCCATGCTGCTTCCACCCCCCGTTCCTCCAGCCGCAGGCATCTCTATCCTTCGCAGCTGCGTGTTTGATGTTTCCTAGAAAGAAGGGATGCGTGGACTCGTGAGCGGTGCGCCAAGAACGTCTCGGAAAAACTAGACTCGCGTTGTGGAGTGTGCACGTGTTATGTGTTAGCGGCCGGTGTTATTTCACTGCTGATACGCCAGTACACTTTAGCCGCTTCCGTTGACGTGAGCAGACGGTCTGGATTATGCAGCAAATACGTGTGCCAGAGGACGATTGCCAGTGTCGCCGGGTACCTGTCGCGGGTGGAGGGACACGTGGTTCTTGAGAAAGTAGTATGCTCGGCAAGGCCGCCTCTCTCCGCAGCTTTCTTTTTCGAGGAAGGGCAGCGCACGTAGGAGAATACAGGAACAGCGCTGCGTTGCCTGACGTGCGCCGTACATAAGCTTTCCGAGTGCTTTTAAATTTGTGTGATGTTATGGCCGCCAAGCGGCATACCGAGCATCAGGTAACACGCGATGCTCCGACACCGAATGCCTCCTTTAGCTGGCAATGAGCGCGCCGATGGACGGCGGTAGCTGCTTGGCCGTAAATATTTAGAGCTGCTGATCACACTGGTGGACACGGCAACCAAGCCGTGACGATGTGTGCCCCTATTTGTGCAGGTTTTGGCGGAATGCCTTTCCTTGTCGAGCGGCGTTTTGCGCGAACCGGCTTGATCGTCCACGTCACAGCTTGGCACGAGCGTCCCTGCTGGTGATATCTTTGGGCAACCGCCAATGCTCAGGTGGCGCAGCGATCGGCGCCGCCGACAGCGCCAACGTGTCAGTCCTGCGAAACATCGAGTAGGCGGCATCTACGGAGGCACGCGTTGACAGCGCTCGTGAAATAGATGGCGGTCGTGGTTTACTGCAGTTTTCAAGCGATAGAAGTCATCGACGGCCTGTTTCCGAACACCCAATCATGTTTATGGTGTGAGAGAAGTGGATGGCGGCGAAATCTTGGCAAAATTCTTGCCGCAGCAAAGGAAGCATGCCTACAACAGCAGCGATGAGTTCATACGCTTCCATGAAACTGTCGCCTAATTATTCACTTTTACGGATGCTGCCGGCTACGTTCTTTTTTTTTTTTTTGTTATGACATCGTTAGTTCAACAGAAATTCGCAAGAGCGACACTTATACCCGTGTTACATGGGGCGCATGCAGATGAAACGGCCGTTAGGCTGCTAATCGCGGCTATAGCTGCCAGCTGAGCTTGCCAAGCTCGGTTGAGCTAAGCCGACGTTCAGAAACAGGCAAAACGGCGGCGGTATCCCTTCCGAGTGCAGTGCTGGCGATTTCTAGGTATCATCCGAAAAGCGATCTTTTCAGTCGATGCGGCAGGAGAAGCTGTAATATGACCTCGGTACGCCCAAGTAGTCGAAACGCGTACTTTTGCACGAGGCGCGGTAAGTTCCCCACGTTCCGTCGGCTCGGACCGAAACCGAGACGTTTGCTGTATCCCAGGGCACAACAGAATTTCAGATATCGACTCTGATCTGTTTATATGACACAAAACGATTCATATACGAGCAAAGCTAGTTATAAAGTTGGTCATTTCTGCAAAAGAGCTCCCGCTTCCGCACCGTTCGATAGACCGGACGCCGCGATGCGAGAGGTAAACAGCGGCACCAGCTGTTTCGCTCACGGAACCGGCTAGCTTACTTTCGATCCTCCCTTTCACATCGAGGTGCTGAGAAAAGTAATCGCATGTGTTAAGGCATGGCATATGATTACTAATGTTAATCGTGCTGGCAAAATCAAGCGCTATGTGACGAGATCGCCCTTGATCGCGAACGGCGGCGGCACCGCCATACACCTTGACAGGCCTTGCTTTCGGAGCAGTCAGCCTAGACCAGTCAGTGGTGACGGCGGATTAATTATTGTGATGTGTCTGTCGCTCGTGAACACGATGGAACGATGCAGTTGATTCTTTCGTACATACACTAACGAAGATTACCAAGTCTTGAGAGTGTGCATGCCGATGTGCTGTATGTGGACGGAGCCTCTATCAACCGCCAACACGATAAGCCCGTGCAAGTCCGGCGGACTACAATTGCTTATTAGCCATAGATAAAACTGTTAACCGCTGCTGTTCTGTGTTTAACGTTGCCCGTGTAACTAGGGTACAAATACCTAGTTACACGGGCAGCGACGATCAACTTTAAGCCGTCCTATTCTCTTAATGCAGCAGTATCTGCGATTGTTCTTTCTATCACTCTTCAAGGGAGGGCCGTCAAGAGTTCAAGGTGAATTTATTTTTTAAGAAATTGACAAAAAGGCGTGCAGGAGTGCAGTCTAGTCAAAGGGGAAATGTTGATGCGGCGGCCGACGGCCTACTCGGGAGTTCCCACCGGCGCCGCTTGGTGGCGCGACCTGTACAGCCAAACAGCATTGGAGGGTGCCCATACGCCGGTATCGCCGCACCTGCAGCACGAGCACCACCTCTACTGCGTGGCATGATGACGTCGCCATTCCACCACACCACAGTGGCTATAAAAGGGACACCTACTGCTTCGAGTGGACACGGTGACGGTGTCACCAAATGTGCCCCTATTTGTGCAGGTTGGCGGCTTGAAATTTGGAATTCGCAGCGACGATCCTTACTTAATTGTGTTGTCGTGTTGACACACTATTATGAGCTGCATAAGTGACTGTGTTGCGCTAGCAGGTCTGTTGCTTTCACTGTCAGGTGATGTTGAGGAAAACCGTGGACCCATCACTGATGCAATGATTAAGGAATTACTAGAAACACAAAAAACAATCCTGGCTAAAATTTCGCAAATGCAAGAGCAGCAGGCCTCATCTGAGTCCACTGTGGTTCAAGTGCAGAACAGAGTATTAACCATCGAGAAGAAATTAGAGTGCATAGATAAAGTGGATGGCAGGCTGCAAAAACTTGAGGATGCAACTGTGAGGAGCGATAATGAAGTGAGTGCTCTGTGTAGAAAGGTTGATGACTTAGAAAACCGCTCGCGACGAAATAACATTATTATCAGAGGAGTAAAAGAAGGCCCAGAGAATGAGGGCGATTTACTGAGAATAATAAATAATGACATCTTTGGGCCCATTCTTAACCAGAAACTGAATTCTATAGAAAGGATATATAGACTGGGAAAAAAGCTTCCTGGCAAAGATCGCCCAGTAATTATCAGAGTTTTCGACTACCGGGAAAAAGGCAGAATATTGAAGAAATTGTTACAAGCTAAAGGGCACTCACATTAGCATTAGTGAGGACTACTCTAGACGAGTTACTGAGATACGGAGAAACTTGTGGATTTCAAGTCCAGAAGAAAAAAAGGAGCGAAAGTAAGACTCATTTTTGACAAAGTGCTCATCAACAACGTTCTGTATGCCTGGGATGAAAATTGCAAGCAAAAGGTCAGGTGCAAAATCGTTAGCTAAACCGGACCATCAATGACCTGAAAGACACAAACCAGTTGAGTTTAAGATAATAAACTTAAATGCTCGAAGCGTGTTGAATAAAAACCATTTAATTGAAAGTGTAACCCTGGAACACAATCCTGACATATTGGCAATCACCGAGACATGGTTGCACAGCGACGTATGTGATGCGGAAGTTACACCGCCAGGTTACGTTTTAATAAGGAGAGATCGAGACGGTAGAGCAGGCGGGGTAGCCCTTATGATTAAAAGAGACATAAAGTGCGAAATTTTACCAGATCCAGGTGATATTGAAACCGCATGGGTTAAGATTCAGTTGAGTCAACATACCGTGTACCTTGGTGTTATGTACAGGCTTCCTTGTTCTGTTTCGACTCTCACACATTTGAGACGTTTTATGGATCATAATATGCGCCCGGATGACAAAATAATTTTGCTAGGTGATTTCAACTTGTCGGGAATTCAATGGGATTCGCTTGAAACTACAGGAACCGAAGTGGCACATTGTGAGCAACTTTTAAACCTTGCGTTTTGTTTCAACTTATGTCAGATTGTGTCCGATTACACACGTGTTTTTAAGACTGTATCCTCTATTCTCGACCTTGTATTTGTTTCATCGCAACTGAAAACAAATGTTAAAACTTGTGATGTAATTGAGGGCATATCAGATCATAAGATGATCATCTCCGTTTTAGACATGGCGTCTGCTAAGTTGCCTAGTAATGTTAAAAACACTGTTTTGAATTTTGCGGCTGCTGATGACTTGTCTGTTTTAGAAAAGCTTGAAGAGTCTTTCGATACCTTCGTTCTGCTGCAAAGTTCAAATGCAGGCACAGATAGACTATGGGATTATTTCTCGCAAGTAGTCACTGAATGCATTTGAATGTTTATTCCAACACGTCAAAAAAAGATAGCAAAGAAAAATCCTTGATAACACGTGACGTGATCCATGCCAAAAGGCGTCTGAAGCGGAAAAGGAAAGCACACTCAAAGAAACCTTGCCCCAAAAAGAAAGAGAACCATTCACATTAGAGAGTTTGAGAATTGGGGGCCCAAGACGCTGGGTCCCCAAGCTGCGTTGCGTAGGTTGCTCTTGCGTTCGGAGGATCAGCAGAGTTTGAGAATTGGGTCAAACGCAGGCTGCGTTGGGTAAAACGCACGGAACGCCACAAGTGACAAAAAAAAAGTCTGCTTGAAAGACGAAAACAACAGAAACGTTTTAAACAAACGAAGAGAAAGAAAACGAAGTGTAGTCTAAGGAGGAGAAAAAAATAAAATATACTGAACGAAATCTATGTACTATTACAGATTGCGTATTCTTCCCGCGCGTCTCTAGCATCTGAGCAGACGGATAGCCAATGGATTTGGATGACTGCGGCTCGTACGGCTCTTTCTTTTTTGGCTTTCTAGTCGCGCACGAGGTGACGCAACACGCCTTGGGTCAACACGAACGCAAGAGCCCAAGATTGGCTTGGGTTCTGCGCATGCGCCCTGGCGGGTCGCAAGCTTCTTGGGTCCCCAAGCTCCTTGGGGCCCCAATTCTCAAACTCCCTATTATGAGCCAGGAACTGAGGCGTCTTGTCAAAGAATCCAAAGAAATTTTTATAATGTTAAATTAAAGAAATTCTTGCACGAAGCACCCGATAAGTTCTGGAGATGCGTGAATCCAAACACAAAAACCCATCTTAATGATGACAAAGAAAACCTGCAGGCGCGGGCCGAAAGCTTTAATTCCTTTTTTTCGTCAGTGTTCACGCACGATGATAGACAAGCCCTGACTTTTAATGAGGCTTTTGACACAACCGCTATAGAAAAAATAGTGATTAGTCAGCAAGTAGTATTGAATCTGCTTCTTAAAATCGACAAAAAGAAAAGCCCACGCCCTGATGGAATACCAAATGAATTTTTGTATATGTATGCAGTTTGGGTTTCGAAGTATTTGACAATTATTTTCCAGTCCCCCATAACTACTGGTTGCTTTCCCAAAGCCTGGAAGGAAGCTAACATTATACCGATACACAAAGGTGGTAAAACAAACGACTGCAAAAATTTCCGTCCCATTTCACTTACAAGTACTTGTTCCAAGCTTCTCGAGCATATTGTCTCCAAGCATCTCTTGGCTTATCTTGATGATCACAACATAATATACTCACAGCAACATGGATTTCGAAAAGGCCTATCCACGGCCACTCAGCTCATTGAACTCGTTCATGATCTCTCCTCCGTAATAAACTCCCAAGGTCAGGTTGATATAATATTTTTAGATTTTGCGAAAACATTCGACAAGGTGTCTCATGCGAAACTGTTGTTAAAAATGAAAGCTATTTTTAAAAATCCAAGCATAACTCAATGGTTTTCCTCCCATTTCTGCAATCGGAAGCAGTATGTTCAGGTAAATATGGAAAAATCTACGCAGGCTAACGTTATTTCTGGAGTTCCCCAAGGTAGCGTCTTGGGCCCACTACTGTTTTTGATTTTTATCAATGATTTGCCTAAAGACATTACGGTCCTCATTAGGTTTTTTTTTTTTTTTTTTTTTTGCAGATGACTGCGTATTGTATAATACAGTTAAATCTACTTCTGATCAATCGGAACTAAATTTAAACCTCCAGAAAGTAAATCATTGGTGCAATATTTGGCAGATGGATATAAACGCCTCAAAATCTGTTGCGATGACCGTATCTAGGAAGAAACGCATCCTAGAATGGACCTACTCCATCAGCGACCAAGAGCTTGCCAGGGTCCCACAACACAAATACCTTGGTTTATTGATAATTTCAGATCTACGATGGAATCTGCATATCGACTCCGTTTGCGCTAAGGCCAACAAAGCGTTGTGGAGGCTTCGGAGAAACGTGTATAGTGCCAGCCCAGAAATCAAATGCTTGGCTTACAAGGCACTCGTACGGCCAATTATGGAGTACGCAAAGGTAGTTTGGGATCCCTATACAAAAGCTAAATGCACTAAGCTTGACAGAATACAAAGACTCGCTTCGCGTTTCATATTTAACATTTCCACTCCCCTACTGAGCTTTGTAAACAAGCCCACCTTCAACCACTAGAAAAAGGAATTGAGTATGAAAGGCTCAAATTACTCTATCTAATAATTAAAGAAAAGTAAAAATCGAGAAATCAAAGTACATAGAAATAAAAACAGGGGAAACATCAAGACACCGCCACAACATGTACATTCCGCCCCCCAGATCCCATAACGATTGCTTAGTACAGTTTCTTCCCGCGGGCGATCAGTGAGTGGAATAGGCTGCCAAACTCCATTGTGTGTCATCTGAATGTGCACCTTCCTTTGTCAAAAAGCTGAAAGACGCGTTGTTCCAAGATATATAGTTCATTTTATGCTTGTTTATGCTTGTATATATGGTTTACTTTATGCTTGTGCTTCTGATTAGTGTTTTGTGGCTATCCGTTGCCAATCACTGTTACATATTTAATATAGAGGTTTGTATAGGAATTCTTAATTCTCAATATGTATGTTTGTATTTTTCATTCTTCCACCCCTGTTATAGCCCAATAAGGCTGACAGTATAATAAAATGAAAATTAAAAAAATGAAATGAAGTAAGAACAACAAATAAAGAAGTGGTAGGCGGCTGGAGAGATAGATACGCTCAAAGTCGCCGAATTTCGCTAAGAAACTCTTCGCATTTAAAACAGAACGGTGAGAAACGGAGCGCACAAGTTTTTTTTTTTTTCAATCATTGCGCACCATTCACGCGAACACTCGCTTTCGTCTGTTCAAAGAATACGACAAGCAAACAGCGTGCCATCATGTTCTCTCGACCCTGCGTGCGTGATGTACCAGTCCACTGAATATCCGTCAAAGATGCGTGTGGCTTAAATGCGTCAGGGCTTTCGCCGCTCGGAAAGCAGCTCATATTCACGGGAAAATACAAACGAGGCTAAACGGTGATTTTACGCGCGTCGACCACAGTACCGAACATAGGCAACGCTAATATCCTCGATGTGCTTACCTGCGCGGCGGTGACAGCATGTATGTTTGTTTTTTTTCGTCGCTGAAATAATCACGCTATTTGCATACTGTTTTACATTGTTTTCAGGGCGTAACGGACACACGTTCTGTGCACAGCGGCGGGTAGCAGTGGAAAAACATTGCTGAGCGGCGGCAAAAAAAAAAAAAAAAGTAAAGCAGCAGGTAGTAGGCGATACAGGCCGAGATACCACAAGTTTCGTTTCCGGCGCCCTGAAGAGCATGGGAGATGACACTTGCGCGGATTTCCACATACGGCGCTCTACATTTTGAATATCTAGAATTACTGCATATGTTCCCAACGGGAGCAGAGTTGCGCACATCCATTCGCGTTAAGCAGGAAAGCCGCTCCTCTCGAATGTAGGAGAAGGTGCGGCTCAGCTGTGGCGTGCGCTTTCTCGCTCGTTCATTGCGCGACGCTGGCGGAACGACTTTCGCTTCCAAAAATGAAAAAGAAAGGTGATTCGAACAAGCAGTCAATTTGCCAATTTATAGATAAGTGGTGCTATAAATTGTTCAATGGCCCTCGCTATCATCGGAAGCATTTCTTTAAAGAAATGTCAAATGAAAACACTATTCTGGACCATAATAAGGTGAAGAAATCGCTTCTTTCACGTCGTTCTTGACGCAGTGCTTCATAAGATGAAACAGGTAATTCGAAAAACGACAAGCACAGATTAATCAAGTAATAATGATTATCTGCACGGAGAATATGACGCAGCTACATATAGATCTGGCGTAATAGAAACTGGATACGGCTTCAGTGTTTTATGCAGCATAGCGGTCTATACTAGATCTATACAAGGTGAACCCTTATGCATGTCTACACGTGCACATTTTTTGCTCGTTCTACTCCGATATTTGTCACCGGCTAGCAAGCTGCTAATATGTGGCCGTGAAGCCCGACATATCCTGAGCGCTTACGCCTTCTCCATCGCAAAAATATTGCTAACGAGAGTTACAGTTGGCCCATATAATCAGATCTTGTGCGCGGCGTGTGTAGGGATGTGCTCCAAAACGTAGTGTTAAGCTTAAATAAATATTGGGTCGCACTGAGCTGCCGACAAAAGCTGCTGTGCTGACTTGAACGGCCGACCCCGATCATTTAATCATTGTGCTTCGAGTGTCCCTTCCTTTTTGTCATTGGCATACGTTTTACAAGACACAGTTTCCTGCAAAATTAAACCACACATCACGCTGCCACAGCTGAGCCATCTGCCTGGACGCGGCCGAACTGGAGAAGCGCGCGCCCACGCCGGCCGAGCTTAACAGGACAGCGGTGACGCGGCGGTAAGCAGCGGCCACGGTGGCGTGGCGGGCGTCAAAAAGGATGCATTTTGCGCACGTGAACGCTCTTGACGAATGGGGGCGTTCTGTCACAGAAGCAGCTCTCTTCCCCAGGGGGAACATATGCAGCAACTCTATCAATAGCTACTCTTGTCAGGCTTGCGGCGCTGCCTTGTTTTCACGCTGTCAGAGGCGCAACCCGGCGTCAACACTCGCAGCAGCGGCAGTCGGTGCGCGCTCCGCTATAGTGGTCTATTAACGCGATAGCGTTAGAGAGCTAGTTCCGCAGAAATACCGCCGTCGGTGTCGGTGCCTCCCCGCGTCTCGTGCGTGAGCGAAAAATCATCCGTGAGCTAAAAATAACAGCTCCAGAAATGCACAACTATGTCCATCTAGCGGAGGACATATCAAGCATTGTCTCGACTACCATGGCCTTCGAGACCGTGAGCGCGCCCGCCATCTCCGAGGTCATGCGACTACAGCATTTTAGAGGACAGGAGAGGCCCCGCCCAGATGAGAGAACAGCAGCCACTTGCCCCTCCGCGACTAAAGAAATAGTCTCGCTCAGAAAATTGTGACTGCTTCTAAAACGCGTATTTATGGGATTTGCGTATCTTCACGAGTGCTTTGGTAAAACCGTCATGATGAAAATGGCGCAGCACATGCCGGATCGCGAGAGAAAAATAACTCCGCGCCTTCTGCAACGGTGTGCGTCGTCTACTGCGGAGCAAGATCGGCGGGCCCGGGCGTGTACGACGAGAAACGCAGGAGCACAGTACACAAACACACCCGCCGCTCACAGTAGTTGGCAAACTCTCCTCGTTGTAACTTCACTTAGGAGCAAAACAAGATACCATGGAACAAACACGCACGCTGTTTGTTTGCAGCGGTATGTCGCCGCGGGATCCTGTTTCCAGGCGAAACGCAGCGCAGCGTCTCGAATGTTCGCTGCAATCTCCCTTCGCCGGCTCACACCTCAGAAAAAGCGCACGCGGCACAAATTGTGCATCATAAGCTCACAATAATATTTCCGGCACGACAGATCCACCACAAACAATTCGAATTCACTCTGGCGAAGGGAGACGCACACAACTGGCGCAACTCGGCCCCGTTCGAAGCGAGGGCGGCCATGTTAGGCATGTTCTCCATAGGCGGGGACATGATGTCACCTGAAATTCGCGCCTACTGGTGGATGCTTGTGTGCACCCGCCTTTCAGTGGAAAATGCCGCTGCCTTCTAAAGTTGTACCCGACTATAGGACAGGGAACATATAAAGCAAACGGCCAATATTACATAATGTGCTGCCATCTGTGAGACATTGTGAAAAACAGGTCTCGACTACAGCAAAGCATATATGGTTTCGCCGTTCTAGCACAGGGAAGTGGCCACACTACACAGTCTTGCTCATCAATGAGTGCCGGCGGGACACTCATGTCAAGTAGTGTTCCACAACCAACGAGCCAGAACGATGCTAACGTTCAGAACGATGCCCGTGCACACTGGCGGAAAAACGCTTCGGCGGCGACACGGCTAGGGTAAGGCCGGTCCCCACTAGCGGCAAAAACGCGCGCAGCGTGTCGCGCGCGGCGAGCGCTTCCGCGGCAAGCGCGCGTCAACAAGTCCCCACTCGCGTTTTTCGGTAAGCGGCGACGATGCAGCCAAGAACAACCTGACGCCCCGACTTGTGTTGTTTCATTCGAAAGGTCTCGCGAAAACGTGAGCTCTAATCTGACGATTTCGTCTTTCGTCGACCATGTATGTCTTTCTAGCGCTACGGCTAGCCACGCTATCAAAAAACTGCTACTGCGAGGATACTTCTTGCTCGGCGTCTCGGTACGGGTAGGCCTAACGAAAACTGCATATAGGTCTGGGCATGGCCTCTGAGATTTTACGACGGCCATGTCACTTTCGAATCTCAGAGGCTGTGTATTATGGTTCTATGCTTGACGGACAGATGGCGCCACGCGTCGGCACCACCGTCGGCACGCCTCCGCGGCTCGCTTCTGATTGGTGCTTTTTTCGCGGCGGCCGCGGCTGCCGTAAAAAAATGGGTCTCGACCCATTCGAGCGACTGCCGCGTGTTGCTGCCGCTTTTCACGAATCTCGCCGCTCGCGGCAGCAACGCGCGCCGCGTGCGGCGTGCCGCGCGCGTTTTTGCCGCTAGTGGGGACCGGCCTGTACACGGCCACACTGTTCGCGGCGAACCGCGGCGGCAGCGCCGCGAAATCCCGCCTCCTCCGAGCGAACGGGCGCGAGAAGCAAGCGAGCCACCGCACGGGTACGAAACGAGCCTCCGGGTGGGTCCGCATGACTCCGCGATGGAGAGTGTACGTCACGGACGGGGACGCTCTGATTGGGGTCCTCCCCGGCGGCATGCGGCATCGTGCACAGACCGATCGCCTCGCGGCACGAAAATTCTGACGCGCGGCAGCCTCCAGGGCTCGCGTTTTGCCGCCGGCGGCGCGCCGCGCGCGTTTTTCCGCCAGTGTGCACGGGCGCGTGCACACTGGCGGAAAAACGCGCGCGGCGCGCCGCGGGCGGCAAAACGCGAGCCTCCGAGGCTGCCGCGCGGCAGGGATTCTCTTGCCGCGAGGCGATCGGTCTGTGCACGATTTTACGCGGCGTGCCGCGTGCCGCCAGGGAGGAGACCAATCAGAGCGTCTCCGTCCGTGACGTGCGCGCTCCATTGCGGATCATGCGGACCCGCCCGGAGGCTCGTTTCGTACCCGTACGGTGGCTCGCTTGCTTCTCGCGCCCGTTCGCTCGGAGGAGGCGGGATTTCGCGGCGCTGCCGCCGCGGTTCGCCGCGAACAGTGTGGCCGTGTCGCCGCCGAAGCGTTTTTCCGCCGGCGGCGTGCCGCGCGCGTTTTTCCGCCAGTGTGCACGGGCCTTTAAAGGCCAGTGATGGGGTGCTTATGCAGTCAGTACCTGCTACTTTCACTCCTTCGATGATCAGCCTCATAAGTTTGTGACAATGTTACGATACCACCAGGATAGCTTGCTTGAAAGAGGGTTTCGTATGCACATGTGCCGCAGTGCCGACCATCGGTCGCGTCCCTTGGTGAAGCGGTTCCCGGAGCCGGTCATTGAAGTGCCGGGCCGTTTGCCTGACGTAATGCTTAGGGGGAAGGATTTGATACACAACTTACTCAAGAATGGACCACAGCCATGCTATCGACCTAATAACTGAGAAGTTCGTTGAATATAACAAACCTCTTTATAAGGCCTTTGTAAACTACACTCTAAAGGCCCGTGCACACTGGCGGAAAAACGCGCGCGGCGCGCCGCGGGCGGCAAAACGCGAGCCTCCGATGCTGCCGCGCGGCAGGGATTCTCTTGCCGCGAGGCGATCGGTCTGTGCACGATCTTTAAGCCAAAACCGAGCGAATTGGGAGTAACTGCTGCCGTTCGTCCCCACGGCGGCTAGTTAGTCCTCAAAGAGCTCAACTGTAGGCCAGTGGTGCCGTGTGCAAACTGAGAGAGAGCAACAGTTGCACCGCGAGGAGCAAGCGGTTGCACCCACGGAGGCTTTCCGCGAGTGCATGCAGCCGCCAAAAAACGGCCAGCATGCGCGTAAGCAAATATTCCGCTGAAAAGATGTACTCTTAGCAGTTTATTTTAGTGTAAACGGTCGTGAACACTGCGGTGTAAAAGAAGTGGTGCCGCTTATTTGTCATAAGAACAAAAAATAAATAAAGCTATCCATGCAGAAATTTTCGCTCACGCCCACGTTGTATCAATGCGCAGCGTGCCGGTTCTCTCGTCACATGTGCTGCAGTGACCAGCTAGGCCTCGCTGGCCCGCTACGATGTTGGTGCGCTGTGGATGTATTCTTGTTTTCGTGCGTTTGGTGTTGTGGCTACTATTGATCGTGCTGTTCTTAATCATTTCTCAGTGTTGTGTCAACCGTGCTTCGTTGCTGGAATGAAGTGCTGCGCCATCGGAATGCTACGAGCGGAATGGGACCTCGCCTGAAAGGTGCGTGTAAACAAAGCTTTGGTTGCTTCCTGTTATTTCACTTGTATGCTTCTCAGGTTTCATGTTAACCGCACATTTGTTACCTGCATTCTCATCTTCCCAACGAAACGTACGTGTTTAATCACAACTCGTGCTGTAGAGGATTCCTAATGCTGCTTTTCCAGGAAAGTTTAACGGGTTGCTCAGGTCACCCTGACGTGCGTAGCCTCGATGGGGGCCAAACGTTCGCCGAAGCTAGCGCAACTTGCAAGGCACCCATTCGCGGTACTAGATTTATACGCGTTGTCTATGCCGAAATATTGCAGCCTTCCAAAAAAGAAAACCAGAAGCGTGTACGTCCGTATCCTTCTTTCTACTTCAAAGTCATTTTATAACCGCTTATGCAGGAACTTCGAAGTATACGAGCACTTTGGATACGATGCTGTTGCCTAGTGCATGTCTAGCTTTAAGTTTTGATCTGCCTTTTCCTTTATTAACGCTATATTTGTGTTTCTATATACCGTATTTCTCTATCAGATTGTTTGTTTCTTTTTTGTGTTGTTGCGTTCTTATTTTTATACCGGTATGTGTTCTGCATTATTTATTTTTTACTGTTCATACTGCCGCTAATCCTTGTATTATTTATCGGTAACGTTCACCGAGGGTCCCGTTGCAGTCATTGTACTTTGTGACCCTCGTCTGTATATTTTATGCCGTGTAATTAACTTATGTCACAATAAAACTGGTTGATTGATTAATTGAACTTTAGCGCCAATAGCTCAGCTATCGTTCGCACCAGCGAGCTGGTATCCGAGTTCTGAATTTGGTTATGTATAATTTTGAAGTTGCACTCCTAATTGTTTATTAATTACATAAATTTTTATGATAACGTTCATGGCGCAGTGTTCATTAGTACAGGCGTTTTAAAGCCTTTTGCATACCAAAATTGAGCGTTTCAATAAAATGATGCCGGCGAGACATGCTAAGCGCACGCAATCTTTAGTTATAAATAAGCGGGCGGTCAAACGTGTTGCTGTCAAAGCTTGTAACGTCAGACTGTACAGCCAATTTCTCAAACTTTATAAGCACATCTAAGTTATTCAGTTGAATTTTCTGAGGTTCCCTGAAAGTGTTTTTCCTGTGTCTAACAGATTCGATATGATGTAGCAACAATTATTCGAACACTGCTGCTGCAAGTAATTAGTATTTCTGGAATGATTTTTTTTTTTTTTGCAGAACACAAGGACTCCGGGTATTGCGCCATCCTAAAGGTATCCTCACCATATGGAAGATCTGGGTGTATCCTCAGCATCACAACGAAGATACCGAACTTTCTTAAAGCGGCTGGACAGCATCCATTTGGATACAGTACCGCCCTGCTGGAATCCTTCACACGTTGCCATCGTTTCTGCCTTCGCAATGCAGATTCCCTTGGAATGAGCATTCGACATTGACTTTTCACCAAAGATGCTGAAGGCATTTGACTCGATATGCCGCATGGTTGGTGTGTGACGCCCCGAGGGACGTCGTCGGTGGGGCGAGAGAGGAGAACGTAGGAAACGGACATTTGAGACATCACTATTCCTGTTTTTCGGCCGCTGCGGCGGGAGAATCGCCCGAGCTTTCGTTGTCTGCAAGTTCGCGGAAACGGCGCCTTGAAAGCAGAGGCGACGCTTGCGGTGACCCCACATGCGCGTCAGCTTCGCGCTCTCCCAGTGTTCATTATGGCAAAAGGGACGAGTACGCACGCACCCATCTGGAAGCGCACACGTGCTTGGCCGCTCTTCTCACGCACCGGCCACTTGACAACAGTGCACCACCAAAGCCACGAGAAGTGACGAGGCGCCGGAGGGTCGCACCCGCACCTGTGTCATGTCGCTCTCGGCACAAACCGGCGACGAAGGGTGGTCAGAGAGAGAGAAAAACTCGTCTTGGGGCCGGGGACGAAGAATTTGAGAGATGGGAGAGACGTAAAAAGGACGCGATGACATTCCGTCGGGTGGAGTCGAAGACGCGAGTCTGGTTCGCTGCCCGTCGTGTGAGCCGTGCGGTTCGGCACTCCAACCTCAGAGTGATGTAGTCGTTGCGAGAGCCTGATGTGAGCAGCAAAGCAATGATCGGAGATGATCCGTGAGCTAGAACGGCTTCGAAGATGACATCTGAACCCCCGAGCCCCTTCCGAACCACCAGTCCACAAACCGGCGACGAAGCGTGTGCACCGATGGAGCTTGCCTCCCAAGATAAGCGTTCTTTTCATTGCGGCAAGCGCGTTTGAGACATTGCGAGACTAGTTGGTAGACTGTTGTATCGGTCATTTATGGATGATTTTGTTTGTCATGCCAGTTCCTGCATTTGCTACCATGTTCATTGATTATCTTGGCTGTCGTTGAGATGTGTGGCCAAAGGGCGTGAGCGAGTGTAGTGGTGGTGGTTGAGCGATGTTTCGTAAGGTGTAGAACCGCCTCCCCCTTTGTGCGTAGTAGGGACATCCCAGGTGTTAGCAGTGGTCAACTCCACTAGTGCGTGTGGCGAGCATGCTGCATGGTGTAGTGAAAAAGTAATAAACTTTGTTTGTTTACATTTTGTCCATTATTTTATTTAGATTTGTCCATATCACTAGCTCGAGCAGCTCACGTACAGCGCCTATCCCGCAAAAGCACGTTTGAGATAAATACTCGACCTCTTCAGAAAAACTGCATACAAGGAAGACAGAAGAAGTCGCAGCTGGGGAACAAATGAACTGATAAGCAGTTTGATTTCAATGGAGTAACTGGAAAGCCCAACATTTAGTCCACAGGAAGCAACTCACGGGTAACATTTAATCCCTGGGGAGCGATTGTGGAGACGAACGTTTCATCCTCCAGAGAGTAACCGGAGGGACTCAATGTTCATGAAGAGATTAACTGCTAGAAGACTAACCGTTCGTCCCCTTCCCGTTGATTCCCAAAGGGATCAATGGTTGTGGCAACACATTTAGTCCCTAAAAGGACTAACCCCTATGCCCCCCGTTGATCCTTTTTGGCTTAGAGTATAGGAGAAAGCATTTGATTGCACATAAATACAAACAGCTTTAGAAGCTTATGTCGACAAGAGGCGCCTGAAGTATATACGTGGAAGCCATAAATAACATCTACATAGATTGCATAGCCACAGTACTACTACATGAGGGGAGCAGAAAAATTCCGATCAAGAAAGGGGACAGAGAAAGAGATACGACCTCCCCGATGTTATTTACTGCATGTGTGAGGAAGTGTTCAAACGCCTGGACTGGGAAGCAAAGGGAAGTAGAATAGACGGAGAATATCTCAGCACTTTAAATATCTCAGCGTGAACTGAGATTACCTAACTGATAGAAAAATTGAATATTGTATTGGCTCAAATGATCGCTGTTGTTCTGATTAAACGCGGGTTCGTAGTTTTATTTCTTGCCCAAGGTCGCGAAACTGACCTTCGGTAACCCAAGCGGCAAGCACACGATGCCGAACTATACAGTGAGGTCACGTTAGCTTGTACAAGTATAAGCGCCTCCTGGTCTTTTTATTACAGTTGAAATGGTGCACAGATTTGGTATTAAAGGCTTCCTTTCTAACTTACAACATGCAGATAACCCTGCCACACACCTGACGTCATTGGCAAATGCACGGTTTCGGATTTGGCCATGGATATGGCTCAGCTGGCTTGGCTCGGCTGTCGGCACAATGACGGCAGGACGCACTTGGGAAAACGCTGCAGTAATATGCAAACTTGCAGTAATTTTGTGAGTTGTTCGTTCCGTTCAGCCAGAGGCCGAATACCAGGCTGAAGTGAGGAGTCCAACGGGGAAATTCTTGAAGAGAGATTTTATACACACAGAATATTTACAGGTTAAGCACGCAAGGAAAGATTATACACTGGGAAAAATATTTACAAAATGGGACTTTCTGCCCGGGCCACGCCCGTCCTCGAGAGACTCGAGTGCTGCATCGCAGCTCGCCTGCCGACCCCTCTTCCAGCGCGCCGTTTTTGTAAAAGAGGGGTCAGCGCGGCACCCCCATGCCGCGCTGACCGTCGCCGGTCACTGTTCTGCGTCCGTCATGGGTGTTTAAAAAGTATTTAATCACTGCATTCTCCCGGTACGAACGCACCGTGCATAAACATGGAGGATAGCGAAAAAAAAATAGACTAGAGATGCAACGTGCAATGGAAATAAAAATGATAAGTTTAACACTAAGAGATAAAAATTACACCATCTCCCGATAAAGGAGACCATGAGGCGATGCGAAGCAGCACTGGGAGTGCACACCGCGTTTGCAAGGGTTTCACGCTAGCAGACACTACCTGCGTCAGCGTTGTCTCTTGCGGGCAAGGGCGCGTTCTCGTTCCTTGCGAGGTCGTAAAGCCGCTAAAGCCCGTTTCACATGACGCAGGAACACAGCGATTTTGCTTCGGCGACTAGAGCGATCGCGATTTTTTTCAAAAAATCGCGATCGCTCTAGTCGCAACGGACTGCGACGAGCGACCAACATGTTGGAATTTCGTCGCTCTGATCGTAGCGATCCGAACGATTTCTCGTCGAAATTGCGCCGAGCAGCAGCTCCCGAGCTGTTTCGCTGCCATGGCGGTGGAGTGCGTGTTTTATGATCGGAGCGATCGGAGCGATCGGAGCCGTGGATTACCGAATCTGGTATGTAGTACTATTAATAGCGACACGAGAAGGAAAAAAATAAAACCTCGTACTTCGGCATTCCTCCACTTGTATGTTTTTATTGAAGCAGTGGGTTGGTATTTTAGCTTTCTTGTGTACTACGTCGAGCTTTCGCTTCGACGTAGTCCAACACACGAACGCATTTTGTTCCGTGCGCGGAGAAAGATTCCCGCTGGTAGATGTACTCGAGTTGAGACTCGACGTTATCGAATGTGTGCGACTTGCCTTGCATACACAAGCATTCTTTTTTTCTCTCTCTCTCTCTCTTTGAGATCACCTGTGGTTGCCGCACAGCCAAGGCGATGACAGCACGTACTTTGCGCGCACTCACACGCGCATAGCGGGTTGTAAATGCTATGAGCCTGCGATAATAATGATTGAGCACGATGTGGTCGCGAGGCATCCGATGGCGGGCTGCTTTTTTGTGCCGCGAATGCTCTTGCTTTTCGTCCGCATCGAAATGAGGCCGCCGTGGCGGGAAATCGGACTCACATTCTAGCGGCGCGATATCGTGAGCGCGACACACGAACTTACAATTAAGGTGCTTTGTCAAGAAGCCGAGACCTCCGTATGTCGCGGGAACTTTCTGAACTGCTAATGCATGCAGTTTGCATGGATACAGGGCGCGCTAATTAACCAGAAATACTTCGCCTTACACCGATGCCGTAAATCGGGCGCGTCTTTGTTGGACTGAATATGCGACCAGTAACTAAATTCAGATCATATTAATTTCTGTAGGTTATAGTTTCCTCTTGGGTATGGACCAGTCTTGCACTTCAATAGCCATTCAGGTGTAAACGCGCATACTTAGGTGTGAAGTCATGCCAAACTAAATAGAAAAAATAGAAACAACTTGCTGACATATTTGAGAATGGTTTCATTATTATTATCCTGATTTTACAATTGCATATGTTTATAGAATTATGCATTTTTCGAACATATCTTCTGACGAAATTAAAGCAACGTGTAACTTTGTCATGGCATCATAAAACTGATTTCTGCAAATGAAGTGTGTACATTTGCACATTATTTAGTTTTATTTTGATGTAATACATACTGCAAAAAAATAAAGGTCCAACCAGGAAAGAAATTGTGAGAACAGCACATGTACACGAATTTATCTATTAAAATTCATAAAAGAAAATCAAGTGTCATTAATGCGTAAACATGACCCAACTAAAGTACGACACAGTGCACTTGGGATGCATGGCAGAAATGGTGTGTCTCGGCAGTGCATGCTGTTCTGCAGCCATGCCTGGGAAAAAAATATACATCTTAAACAAGTGTGTTAAAAAATCTGTGCATTAAATGTGCATGTCGTCGAGGGACTCTTTAGGTGTTGCATTTTTATTGAAGACATTCCAAGGCCTAATTCATCATCATCATCATCAGCCTGTTTATGTCCACTGCAGGACGAAGGCCTCTCCCAACGATTTCCAATCCACTCTATCCTCAGCGAGTTGGTTCCACTTTATGCCCGCAAACTTTTTAATTTCATCGCTCCATCTAACCTTCTGCCTACCTCTGTTGCGTTTTCCCTCTCTTGGAATGGATACCAAGAGAGGGAATACCAAGGCCTAATTACCAGCTTATTAAAGTATAGGAAAAGATTGAGACATTTATAACATTTGAACGCGAATATTATGTGACACAGAAGGGTCCTGCAGTGCTTGTTCTTAAGGAGTTGCAAACAACAGTTTAGCAGTGATGCCTCAACTGTTACATTTGTCTTTCAGAAGACTGTTGGCCTAGTTGATATAAAACAAGAAGAGAACAACAGGAAGAGTGGCACTTCCAGCTACTTTATTCAAGGCGCTAACCCAAGAATATATACAAACAGCAAGCATGCGCGGTCCTTTTCCAACCTCACACCATCCAGCAATCAAGCAATCTCGTCTCTGGTGCATATAACATAACTGATGTATAGCTGATAACTGACAATTTGTACAGGCAACAAAACATACAATGATTCTTTTTTACAACTTGCCACTTGTATATATTGTTTTAATCTGTTACTTGCTATGGTGGCTGTGGCAGTTTGCAAAAACAGAAAGTAAGCTCATGCTATATTAAGGCGAAAACCTTATATTACTATGTTTCAAGGCTGTGTTGCGCAGTACAAAAAACCAGAGTGTAGGCGAGCATCGAATAGGTGGAGTGCATCTCTCGCTTCACTGTAAAGCTGATTAAGTATATCTTGCTGGTGCGGTCAGCTTTGTTGCCTTCGTATTACAACAACGTTGACCGTGTCTTGCTGAAAAATCTCATGCCACATCATTGTAGGTGAAGGCGCACCAGGCTCTAGTTGCAAGCGAGGAAGACCGAGAAGGCACAACACTGCAGAAGAACCTTAAGCAACTCAAAATGTCCTTTGTCACCACTGCTGCTGTAAAAAAGCAGCTATGGGTGAAACTGCAGCAGCAGCCCAAGAAGCAGATCAATGGAACTTGGCATTTGCCTTTCACATTCCCTTGGAAATTTCTAAGCACCTGGTATAACAATACAGCGTAAACCGGTATGGGCTTGTTACAGTGCTCAAAATTGGTGACAATGGTGCCTGAAGCAGGTGTCCGAAACCGCTATCGCTCATAATGAAAAATTCCATACCACCATCTCATCTGAAGGAAAACTAGCAATCGTTCAGTAATGCTTATCTCCCTCTCTCCACGCCTGTGCACATTTGAACCCAGCCCAACAGGAATAATAGCACGCACCCCCGACTCTGGGCCTTATATGTTGTCAGTCGTCGGCTATGGTTCGATCGACAAAGACGAGGAGAATTGGGGGGCGGGGGAGAAAATACAGAAGAGCAAGGAGATGACGACGGCAAGGAAGGAGGGGATGCAGATGACAAATGAGAAGAAAAGGAATTTGAAAAAAAAAAAGACAATGTAAGAGGAAGAACGGACGAGAAGCAGGAATGGAAGAAGACCTAAAGAGAATAATAACAGCACATGCAGCAAAGCTTACACTGTCACTGTGCTGTGTTCTTTGCGAAGGCCTGAGAGTCTTCTTATAATGCTGCCCTAACTTGTCCCAGTGGCTCATTAAAGAAATTCTGCTGGCATTGTGCAGTGGAGTATTTCCTCTCAAAATGCGCACCTATCAGTTTCATGATACCCACCATTGGTGATTACTCCTCTATGCAAGTTACTTCAGGCAGTAAAACCTTTGCCAGGACAAAGAAACGGAAAAGACATAAAGAGAGTGCAGGCGATTTCTTACCCGCAAAGGTTGTCATGCAACATCAAAAAAGAAGCATCAAAATTCAATGTGAATGTTGTTTTTGTGCCCCTAACAAGCTCTCAAAGGTGTGTTCTCTAGACAAAGTGGCTGAAGTGTGCAAGATGCACAGGAACAAGTTGAGCACTTGCCAGTCGCACGGAGCAGCTTGGTTGCAGCAGACAAGAAAACCTGGCATCCTACGAGCAAAGTGACAATATAGGTGGAGACATGGTATGTCCCCGAGGCACGGAGAAGCCAGAAGTTGAGGAGAGGAATCTGCTAGGCTGTGGCAGCGCGCGCCATGGCCCATTCATGAAACGGTTTGGCAAGGAGGAAATGGAGTTTTCTTTGCATCACGACAGATGAAACTTCCGGCAAGTGGTCATCGTTTACATGTCATCCTATGGGTGCAATGCATAAAAAGTGTGACACCGTCTCATATATTGCAAATATTCTCAGTTTTCTGTCTGCAGCATCAATAAGTAAACTCTGTGGGCATTTTGGCTGTAGTTTGTAATAAATAATCACTTCAATATGTGTCATACAGCACTCGCTTTGAGCTGGATGTGGTGACTCCAGTGCAGGTGACACCTGCCGCTGTAAGTCCCTCGTTGGCATGTTGTGAGCAGGTATGGGTAAATGGCCTTGGGAAGAAAAGGCATGCAAGATGCTGCATATTCTTTGTGATCTGCTGACTTTACAACTCTCACGGGCTTCTCAGGCTTTTAAGTGCACTTTTAGTGTTGCAACAAAGGCTTGCGCTCTCTGGGATTTCCACCAGTGCCATTTTAGGATGGGACAGAAATTTGTTGTGCCAAACTGCAACAGTAGCGCATCCAGCAAAGTGAAGCTGATTACTTTCGACGTTCCCAGTGGCTCGATGAAAGTGGAGGCACGGGCTTGTACAATACCAAGGAAACGTAGAGAGCTCATGCCCCATAACTACGTTTGCTAGAAGCATTTCTCAAACAGTGAAATGGAGACGCAATGAAGGTGATCTTGGTGGTGACATCTCTCTTGACAAACCCAAGCGGCCTGTTTTGTTACTAGATGCCGTGCTGTCACTATTTTTGCACTGTCTCAGCTACCTGTCTCCTGTTCTCAAAAAAAAAAAAAAGAGAAAAGAAAAGAGCCAATTGGACCTGGCGTGAAGTGCAGAGAGCATGCAAAGACAGAGACTTTAGTGCTTAATGACACAAATATGCTCGCTGCTTGCCACTTTGAGGAAAATGAGATGGTGCATCCTCTCGCCTCCCTTTTCCATGAGTCTAATGCCTTGAACAATAAGCAAACAACGGTATATGTGTGGTGGAAAGACAAGGAACGACACTGTACCAATAGTTCTTGTAATGACCAAACCAGTCGAGCCAGAGTTATCGAATAATTATAAGTTTTGCATTCCGGAAAACATACTGTGCAGATAATTAGCTAATTGCTGTGCAGGCAACACCTTTTTTCGTTCATAAAACAAGTAATTTGCAGCCACCAAGGTCCCACAAGAAGCACATCAAGTACGATGAATCGGCACTGGCTAGCCTTGACAGGTTGAACCGGCAAGCTTCTGCAGAAAGCGTGAAGTGTGTGTTTCTCTCTCTGCGCAAGCCGGCTCGCACAACAAAGGGCGTGTTGGCACCATGCCCTACAGCGTGATTGCACTGAGCTTCACGGAGCCACCCAAACAAGTACTGTTTCGCCTTCTGAAGAAATGCTCTGTGCCTCGAGGCCAATACAGCAGTTTTCTCTATAGCGGTGACCATCACACAAATGCTTCTCAATTCCAACAAGCGCATTTGATTGAGGAAATGCTACGGCAACAAAACATTCTAAACTTCGAGGGACTCCCGAGATGGAACAGGATGGAGAGCAGTTTCTGAACCATCAGACAATGAATGCATGTCACAGAAACACAGTGAGCCCTGCTAATATTTCTGCTCGTCGACAGAATACTTTTATTGCAGTAAAACCACGTATCTCCAAATACAGTCTGTTTGGAAATAGTACTTCAGGCCCTTATGGGCTGTTTTTCTTGTTTTGCAAACAATTCTGTTCTAGCAGAAAAGAGGCATAGCAGGGAAACGGTCTACTACAGCTCTAAGTGCATGACTATGTTACTAACTTGTTATAAGACTATACACCAAAAATACATTTCGTACACGGCGTGGGGCTCTGAAACGTATTTTGCTTCTTTAGGCAGACTCGCAGTAACCTACTGCTATAAGGAAAGTAAACGACATCCGCGTCTTCTCAATGTAGTGACGCAACATGCAGAATTCAACACAGGTGACTGCAGCTCCTTATAAATTTGTGATGCTAGTTGTTACACATCCACACCACAGATTCCACGACGGACGATCCGTGATATCGATGTTCACAAAACAAACTATTCCACATCATGCAAGCACACACGCGCGCACACACACACACACACACACACACACACACACACACACACACACACACACACACACACACACACACACACACACACACACACACACAGAGGCGTCATTTTTCGCGGCTTTCAAGATGCGAGTTTTCGGTTAGATGCGTGTTGCCGCGTTCGGTCACAACACATACTAACCGTATTCCGTGCACAGACACACATATATGCATCATTTGCAGATCCATAAATGGGGGCTTTGGTTAGATGCCGGCGTCGTCCGGTTTGGAGGCACTACAGTGTAGTAGGCACTTGCGAGCAAGATACACGAACCATTCGTTGACAACTTGATGCTGAACACGGACGATCATTCTTTGCGCATACGACGACTTCGAAGACGAATACGCGGACCCTTCCTACGCGGCTACATCCATGGCGCAAAGTTTTTTTTTTTCTTCACGACGCGAAGCAGCCGAAGGTCAGCCGAAGCAGCTGCTGCGCTGCTGCCACCGCTATTTTCACGTCTTTGCTGATATGCGGGAGCCGCTGTTGCGCACACCAAAATAATTTACCCACTTGCAGCCGTTTTTAAATTACAATACATGCATGTTCTTCAATCCTGTAAAACAAAAGTTAATAATATCATAACGCACGGTTATTTAAACACATTTGAAGATAGCCGGTCGCTCCTGTCGCGGGGAAAACAGTCGCTGCAATCGCAGTCAACTGAAACGAAACCGCCATTAAGCGACGGCAGCGAACAGAGCGATCGGAACGATTTTGGTCGCTGCAATCGCGGCATGTGAAACAGGCTTCAAGCGTTCATCGAAGAAAGAGCGTTTCCATCAGTGGCGCACCGACGGGGGAGGTTTCGGGTGTTGTAACCCCCCCCCCCCCCCTGAGGCCTACCTAACCCCCCTCCCACCCCGTAACTGCTCCTATGTCCTAGAAGAATGTGGAGCTAATGTCTACAAAACGCTGAAAAAAATAATAAAAATAATGATCATCATTGATGTCACTATTATTTGGCATTTTATTTACTTTTTTTTACACACGCAACAACTGTGTAATCGCTTGCCTTCGTGAAAAATTGAACCTTCCCCTGGCAGAAATCGTGGGTGCGCTACTGGTTTCCATAGTCAACGTGCGCCGTTCGGAGAGAAGGAATATCGAATGGAGAGGAAATGAGACAAGGAGAGGAGCGGGAGGAGGATGCGCATGCGCAGTGCGGGTATGGACGCCGACGCTGCGGGACAGAAGCGAGAACGCGGGAGAAGCGCAGGCAGGTGGTAGGAGAGAAGTGGAGAGAGAGTAACGCGCAGCTGTTGGAGAGAGAGAATCAAATCAAATCAAATCAAATTTATTTCCACCATGTACAATCTCACAGATGGAGGACAACGGAAAAAAAGCTGCCGAGAGGCGGCTTGACTAGTCCGTAGCCCAACGTAACCAATGGCATGTGGGCAACAGCAAAGTAAAACAGGTCACAAACGAAAACATAAAAACATATGATTAGTGCACAATAAAAGCAGTATACAATAGCCTGCAAAAAAGCATACAAGAATACGACGCCAGGATCAATAATATTAGTTTTCTTATACAAACATAGATCTAAGTGCAGCTGAGGAACAACAAAACAAATCAAAATCGGTTGACTGAAAATGGTTTAACAATGATGGTAAAGAATAACATAAACGCTGTATGCCAGTATTCAAACGGGGTGTGACAACTTTCCAATACTCTCTATGTCTCGATTTATAGTAGTGGTCATTTGTTCCCAAATGTGCTAAGGTGTCTAAATTATGTATGTTATGTCTTACTTCATATTTATATCTAGAACTCAGCCGATAATGGTATAATTTGTGAGCTGTTATAATACCAGTTTTATGAAAGAAGCCTATAGTTGTTGCATTATATCCAGCATTGTAAACATTGCGTAGGTATCGTTTCTGCATAACGTAAACTTCTTGTAGATTAGAGAATGAAGTCCTACCCCAGACAAGTTGACAGTAGTTAAGATGTGAATAGAGAGTTGTAAACTAGTATTTTAAGTTTTGGAGAGAGAATGTATTTGAGCCGACCGACTATTCCAGTTATTCGAGCTAATTTTGTTAGCACTAATTTCACGTGAGATTCCCAAGACATGTGCGCACTAAATACAACACCAAGGCACTTAAAGTGGTCGACAATATCAACTGGGCGGGAATTGAAAATTATACCTGCATGAGGAGGGAATGGCTTATTCTTGGCTCGAAATATAACCGCCTTTGTCTTATTTTCATTAATCTTCATGGAGTTGTTTAAGGACCACTGTTGCAGTTGAACTAAGGTATCATTACAATTTGAGATAAGATAGTCGATCCTGTTTCCAGAGAAAAATATGGTTGTGTCATCTGCATATATAATAAACATGGCATTATTATTAATCTTAACGATGTCATTAATGTGAAGGTTGAAGAGCAAAGGTCCCAGAATGCTGCCCTGTGGAACACCACAAAGCAGTGGCAGAATTTGGGACCGCGAGTTATTGATTTGAACAACTTGTCGCCGATGAGACAGGTATGACCGCAGTAAATTTAACCCACAACCACGAACACCATAAATATCTAACTTACTTAACAAGACCTCGTGATTCACCAAGTCAAAAGCCTTGGAGAAATCAACAAATAAACCAATTACTATTTTCTTGCTTTCAAATTCCTTTAAAAAATATTCTTTCTGGTGAAGCAACGCGAAGGAGGAGAGTTGCGCATGCGCAGTGTGAGTGCGGACGCCGACGCCGCAGGACATGCCGCCATAGAGAAACATACTTACGTAAAGAGCGGACACTCCCGTAGGGACCTGCGGCCCAGCTACTACCAGCGTGACTAGCGGCTGGTCAGACCCAACGTTACTAGAACAAACTCAGTTTCGCAGCTCCGTATCTCCGCCAGCGGAGGAGGGTGGTCCAAACGGCGGTCGCGTGAACTTGCGGCGCTGCAGTCGCGTCTTCCGCTACTCTCGGCGCGTCGTCTGCTACGACGGAGCACAGCGGCGGTCCACTGCGCATTTCGCACGGCGGCTTTCTAGTAGTGCTATTGCGAAAGTTAAACATTTATCGTCCGTCCAGTCGACGTTCCCACATCCCATTTGTGCACTACTTAAGTGGATATGCATAAGGTCGTCTGTATGCATCGACCCGCATGCATTGCTTATTGGATTGCACGGGTGTTGAATTTTTATGCTGGTGTCTGAAATGGCACCATTAACGCCAAACTGCTACCACCTGAACTTGTTATTCCAGGCACCGCCGCTTACCGCGGCAATAACGGCCGCACTGTACTCGTGCAGCTGCAAAACGGCTTCGAGCACAAGCTCGGCCAAAACACGGCCAGGTGCGGCGACCTTTAGCACGAACCACCAACGCATGGTCGGCTAACTGGCAGCTGTGCCTTCCTTCGCGATCCCACCGTAATCAACAAAGCCGTCTATTTTGTAGGTAGACTTGTTGAACTCTTAAGAATGCCTAAGCTTCATTTCATCGACAAGAAGCGTCCACAAGCTGCTTGCTCATTTGACATTGTATGTATTCCAGACAGACGGCTTCAAATCCATATTTATATTAAATGGCCTCCAGTATTTGTGCCAGCCGGTTCGTGGTTGGCAGTGGTAGCATATTCAGGTCTATCAGCAGCCTTTAGGCCCGTGGGCTGGCGATTCGTACAAGCATGCAGTTAAGCAACCATTCTGCATTGTACACATTCCACACGGTGCTTTTGCTTTGATTTTGCGAAATGCATTTGCAACCGCCACCTTTTCGAGCGGTGGGAGGCAGTCCAGCTGCTTGTTCAGGCACTCTCCTCCGAGGTCGTTTCTATCACGCCTTTCAGTTCCATGATTTGTTACTCCTGCTTCTCGCGAGCTGCTGTGGCCCTAAGAAACTTTCTTCTGAGATTCTTCATCTTAAAATTCTTAATGGTTGCCTTCGCTGGTGTCTGCAGTAGCTCCTTTCTACGGTGTCTTAAACAATGCGGACAGATCTGGTGTAACGTGAAAACCAAGCAGTTTTTTGCGCGTACTCTGTCGCTATCGTTCACATACCTTCAGTTCGTCAACTTCGCGGAGTAGATGTTCCATTCCCGCAGCACAGCTTAGACTGTACGAAAGCTGTTTGCTTTATGTAGCTGTTCACTGTGCAGTTCAACTGCTCATCAACTACAACTGTTTTTTGCCCAACCCGTTCACAAGCCGGCGAGTGTAAAATATTCCGCACCTACTGTTCGTTACGTCGTAGTAAAAACACTCAAAAAGCCATTGCTTTACAAGTGATCGAATGTGAATGTGATGCGAGGGCAATTCTGTGTCCGGAAGTGTTGGTAATCCCTTGTCGTTCGTCTTACTGTTCTACTTCTGACGGCTCCTCCGTCGACGAGCTGGGCACAGGGCTTTCGCGGGACGCCATGCGTTTTTTCAGGTATTTGCGCGCCTTGACCCTGAACATTTTGGCTTATATATATATGGGGTGGAAGTGCTGCGAACAAGCGTACCAAGCGCTAGCTCCCATTTTCTCCGAGGGATCAAAACTTATTGTCCAGCAAAAACGTGAAAGTAGCGCTCTATAATATTGCCGTGCTCAAAAAGAAGGTAACAGAGTTTGCATTTCGGAATGGGCTTTCAACTTTGCGATGTTAAGCTTGCTCCCACCTCCTGAATTCCGTAGGGCCTTTTGGTGGTCCGAAGTGGCGTGAACCGGGGTCATCGTTGCGGTGTCTCCAACGATGCACCCCGATCTTAAACCCCGGCGCAAAGCAAGTCGGCATAATGCGCGTAAATGATCCTGTGGCTCCTCGCTAGGCGTCGTACACGACGCATGTGTCTTCATCCAAGGCACTTCACATTGGCAAAAAAAAAAAAACAGTTCCAGAAATTACGAGTGAACAAAGCGTACCAGTTCAGTGGCGCACCGAAGAGGGGGGAGGGTTCGGGGTTGTAACCCCCCCCCCCTGAAGCCGGCCTAACCCCCTCCCACCTTATAACTGCTCCTATGTCCTAGAAGAATGTGGCGCTAATTTCTCTGCAAAACGCCGAAAAAAATAATAAAAATAATCATCGTGATTGATGTTACTATTATTTGGCATTTTATTTACTTTTTTTTCACAGGCAACAACTGTGTAATCGCGTGCCTGGCCCTTTTTGAAAAATCGAACCCACCCATGGCAGAGATCCTGGGTGCGCTACTGTACCAGTTGCTGCAACACACGTGCACGTCGACTGCGCCGTCACAACAAGCGCCGGTGGCGAGAGCCAACGGCAAGCGCAAGACGTGACTACAGCGCCACTAGTTCTCGCGACCGCCACGCGGACCGCCTCTCCGGCGGAGCTTTTAAACTGAGTTTATTCTAGTAACGTTGGGTCAGACCGGCAATATTGTCTTCCGAGATTTGGGACGCGTGGTTTAGTTCTGTTTTGGTTTCGGTTTTGACAGCAGCGCTTTGACCCTGGTCTACCTGGTGTTAAACTGTTCAACTACGTCATCTTTAATTAGTGAAGCTTCAATGTAGCATTTTTAGCATATACAGACGTATAAAGTAGCGGATCGCAACATTTTTACTAAAAAAAAACCACCAAGATCCTCGATGTGTTCATGCAAAACGAATTTTTTTTCATACGAACAGCATAAAATTATGCGATCAGGCTTTGGTTGTTGTAATTGTTTTCACATTTTAGTCGAAACCGCTTTTCTGAACTACACACAACAGGAAGCAGTGGTGGCACGGTACAAAACCTTTTATTTTTCATTGTTTACATGGGAAAGTGCACGAAAAAAACCTATCTCATTACGCACTTGATGATGTGCATCATATTACAAAGGGGAGCAAGAAATATTAATGGTAAAAGCACAGAACGCCAAGTCAAAAACAACAGAAAGAAAAGCGCAGAGGCACTGCGTCTATTTGGTCTAAAACATCCGTGAGAACCACAACAAGAATGGTTTAGCAATGACACCAACGCGTCAAGTACAACCCACGCTTACGAACAGGCACCGGCGGGCGCCGAAGCACATATTGTATGCTACGCACGCAAAATACACCCCACCAGCATCAATAAACACCTCTTTAACGATGTTGAGCGCAAGAAACTGCAAATTATTTGTGCAGACAAAAGGAAGCGACTTACTGCAGCAGCGAACCGGCGTGTTTCTGAAAAGCTGAAAAGCGCGGCGAGGTGGGCGTAACCAGCGGCACAAGTGGCACATGACCGGATCAGCCGGTGCAGCCAGGTGCAGCATCAACGTTTCTATGGAGACGCGACGCCACAGAAAGGACGTCATAGAGAAATATGTGACACGTCGATGCAGCCCACTGGAGGCATGATAAGCTGTCTATCTGAAGCGAAGTGGAAGCGCCCATCGCTACGTCATCTGGCGGGTGGTCAGACCCTCAACTGCTCGGCCGCAAAACGGCCCTTGTGGCCACTCTTTACGCAGTATGTTTCTCTATGATGCCGCCGCTAATGGGGCGTTCACACTGAGCAATCCGGCGACCGGAGAAGCGCGGAAACCTGTTCGGCGACAGCGAGACCCGCCGAAACAGCCCTATCCGCGCCGATCGCTCCGGGAGTGATTTCTGCGGCCGCTGCCGCCGGATTTCCCGCCGCGGACCAATAGGAGAGCGAGTCACAAATTTTAAAAATGGCGGCCAAGTCCGGCACGATTGTCGCTGTATTTGAAGCCCGTCGAGACATCAAACTGGATCATAAACATCCACTTTTCTTCGGAAAACGCCGCGCGTTGAGTAGTGTCACGAATAACAGTCATTGTCAACTTACTCGCTGTAGGAATCCACGTGTCCACGTCACAATTTCGCACAACGAATAGCACTTTCACGGCGTGACCAAGCTTCTCGCGTTCATGTATTCCAGGAAGAGCACACCACCGCCGGTGTCGTTTATTCGGCGAATGTTTCCGCCCGTCATGCATCACCAAAACGTGTTTCACAGCGAGTCTATAGACCAGAGCACGCCAGTCTCGCACCCAGGCGCCCGCACACCGTCGAAAGCAAACCGGTTTCGAGGGTACGCGAGCAGACGACGGAGCTGAGCTACCACGGCGGACAGCGCGTATGCAGGCGCGTGTATCTGCGGGGAGCAAACATGGCAAGCATAATCTCTCAGGTTCGGAAAAAGTACCAGAAAAAGTACCCGAAGGTGTCTGGCTGCTACTGTGTCATTTACGGTTGCCAAACCAACCAGAGCTAGAGGAAGAGATGGTTAAGCTCTGTCTGCGACGAGCACAACGCACCACCGGAACTATGCCAGTGCGGTCTTTTCAGGCGATTCCAGCCATAACGAAAAACGCCGAGATTTACCGCCAGCGGTTCAATGCAGTGAACGGGGAAAACTGCGAGCCCGGGATCCCGGGGAAAATGAGCGGATGGATAGGCTAACGTTGCCATTCTACCGCGACGCCCAGCTATTTCGTTTTACGAACGTAACATATGTAATAACACGCAGGGCCACTCCGAGCAATTTCCGAACCAGAGGCGAGCACTGAAAGACGTTTGGTGTGTCCAAGGAAAGAGGCTTGAATACATCAAACAGACTAATCTTTTCATTTTCTTTTTCTTGTCCTGACCCGCGGAGATAAACAGCGCTGTGTCGCGGCCAGCGATACTCGCAGCTGGCGCACAGCACGATCAATCGTGGGAAACTGGCTAGTTTCATACAGGTTAGCGTCATTTGCTACAATGAATACCAGAAAATAAACCTCCTGTTCATCACGGAGAATGCACACACGTTTGTATTAACGACGATCATGTGTCGACACAAGCACTCTTTCAAAGCGCCTGTCATTATGAGACGGCGTTGCAGGTATCGTCCGCCACGAGTTCACATGTTCCTGTTGTTGAACTCTTCACATTTCGTGCGTGTGTTACGCAGGGAAGAGTTTAAAGTGGTATCTGTTCGGTGCGTAGCGATAATGCGATTGTTTTTGAACGTCGGTTTGCTTTTGCAGCCAGTTTTTACCAAAAATCGTGGAGTAGCAGTTGTGGTTCCTAACAAGCGAAAGATGTTGCTATACTGGACGATGCAGCACTGTTGGGGACGATCATTGCGCCCTGTCACAACGCACTGCAACTCTGCAGATCTTTTAGTTAACGAGCACTGAAAGTTTGGGATCTAAACAATATCTGAGGGCCACGGCGGTGTGTGGCCTGTAACCGCTTGCCGACGCTTGAATGCATATGCCATAAAAAATAACCGTTTCGCTGTCCCATGTGTCACTGCGCTCCACACGAAGCCAGCCCTTTCCGTTGTTTCCTCTCCAACTAAAATCGTTGTTTTGCGTAAACAGCGTTGACGCCAATCCTTCCTTGCAAGTCCAATGTAGTCACCGCCCTGAGAGAAGCAGGCAGTCCGTGCAAACCTCAGGACGTTCATCACACCTGCCCCTATAGCGCTTGCCATGTTATCTTTTGACTGCACATGTATTGTAATGTTGCCGCTGCACTTCTAAAATTTCTACATTGTGGTTTAGCAATTTCCTCCCGGTGTTCCGTGGGCTGAGATGCTTGCTTAGTTTATTTCGTAGAGGGAAATACGTATTCACTAACTTACAACAGTAGCTGCTCTACAACAGGAGCGACCGATCATCCAGCGGGGATGAGAACATCACAGCAAGCGGCGCCAGCTCACCTTCCTGCATGCGAGTACTCCAGCAAGGACGTTCAATAAAACTTATTTTTTCTCTCTCTCACCCTGTTGCTTCGTAATAAGATTTATCCATTGATGCCCTCAGCGCAACAGCACAGGTGGACGCACCTAGCATCTTTGAGACGCGCGTGCTAAACTACAGTCGCATTAGAACCATTAGAACTGTGTGGCAACAACCTGCAGGAGCCTGCGTGTGGCAGCTCAGCGCATTGTTTCGCCGCGCGTGCAATAGATGGCGAGACGCGCAGTCCAAATATGGCGGCACGCATCGAACTCGCTGTTCTCTTGTCTATAGCAGTACCGCTTCTTTCTCAGGCACACAAACAAAACGGACAACATCCGCACGAGCGTAGAATTGGTGGAACCGCGTGCACATCCGGGCCATGCCGCACTTTGGCATAGCGCCATCTGCCGACCTGTGCTCGGCAGATGGCGCTATGTCACTTTCCGGCGGCGCCGATTCCACGGCGGTAAGCAGTGTAGACTGCGCGGTATTCGGCGGCAAGAGAATTCCGCCGACTGTAGACGCCGGATTTCCCAGTGTGAACGAGTCATAAGAAATGCTTCGCATTTAAAAAAGGCGAGCGGAATGGATCAGGGAACAGACAGGAGTAGCTGATATCCTCATATCAATTAAAACAAACAAGTGGACCTGGGCAAGACATGTCATGCGGAGGACAGATAACGGATGGACGAGAGACGGAATGGATACCAAGAGAGGGAAAACGCAACAGAGGCAGGCAAAAGGTTAGATGGAGCGATGAAATTAAAAAGATAGTTGGCATAAGGTCGAAGCAATTCGCTCAGGATAGGGCCTTTCGTCCTGCAGTGGACTTAAAATTGCTAAAAAGCTCCCGACAGTATACACAAATTGCCTCAAAACTTCATATGTACCAGTAAGCTGGAAAAATGCAAACCTTCGACAATTACACAAAGGGAGATGCAAACGACTTGACAAACTAATTTCAAATTTATTTTAGACAACTAAAATGCATAGTTGCCTAGGGGATCGGCGTAAAGGGAAAGAAAGCATGGCAGAGCGCCGATCACCCGCGTACACACATAAATAACCACTGTTACACGACAAAACAGATATAAAAATAAGGTAAAATTATACATTACGATTGTTTCCAGAAATAAAGTCAATAAATGCAAAAAGATAAGCATAATTATGATTAAGATACGAAAACAACAAAAATAGAAATCAGAACAGCATTACACACAATATCTACAAGGGAAAAAAAAACAGGCACGTGCAGCATACGCAAGTTACCTACGATAGGAAGAAGAATCGGATTGATTGATTTCTGGGGTTTCACGTCCCAAAACCACCACTGATTATGAGAGACGCTGTAGTGGAGGGCTCCGGAAATTTCGACCACCTGGGGTTCTTTAACGTGCACTGACATCGCACAGTACACGGGCCTCAACATTTCGCCTCCATCGAAATGCAGCCGCCGCAGCCGGTATTCGATCCCGCAACCCTCGGATCAGCAGCCGAATACCATAACCACTAGACCACCGTGGCGAGGCGAAGAAGACTCAGAAGTGATCTGAAAATCTGTTTGCATTTTTAGAAGGAAGGCGTGTATCTTCTTTTTGAAGGCATGAATGGAAGAGCATTCTTCAATTAATGTCATCAGGATTGGGTGCGCATTAAGGAATTGTGGCATTTGGAAAGTCAATTTTTGGGTACCGTACTTAGTACGGAGGGGTACCTTTCCTGAAGCTGATGTGTCGTATATTATGACTGTGGTCCCCCTCAGGCACGTAGGCAAGGAGGGGCCCGGCCCTCAACACCCCCCCCCCCCCTAAAAAAAATTCTTCCAGTCAGTCATTAACGCAGGGGTATAGAGGCGCAAGTACAAGTAGCGCCGTGCGCATTTAAACAAATGAAAAACAACCGATAGTCAAGGAACTCACCAAGAACAGTTGCCCAAAAACCTTTATTCCGAAAGCACTTCAATTCCAAAAACACGGCAAAGCTTGCTCATAAATTCAGCGCCCGGCTACTGAATCAACACCACAACAGAAACACCACACTCTCCCATATGTCCGAGGCGTTAGCGAAAGCACTGCCCGTATTCTCAGAAAAGTAGCCACCCGAGTGGCTCACAAGCCCTCGAGCACATGTTATTGCCAAAGACTGTTCACCGAGGGAGAGAGCCCACGGCACATGTATACAAATATGCGATGCGAGCTACACCGGTGAAACGAAAAACCTCAGAGAAACATTTCGACAGCACAGGAATGACCCCTGCAATTTTGCAAGGGATCGCAACCCGATAGCCGAACATTCGGAAGATAGCGGCCACCGTATCAATCTTCATGACACAACGGTCATACCAACTGAAACCAATTATCGGAAAGAGTTACTGATTGTGATTGCGGAAAAAGACAGAAAATTGTGCAACGCAGGATATTTTCAAATATGTCAGACAAGTTTTTTGTAACTGGTATAACGCATTACAGAACAAGAGAAACGGCCAAGCAGACTGACACAAGAGGACAGAGCGCTAACTTCCAACTGATCTTTATTTGCAAATTGCATCAAATATGTCTACATATTTGATGCGCCCCGCCACGGTGGTCTAGTGGCTATTGTACTCGGCTGCTGATCCGAGGGTCGCGGGATCGAATCCCGGCTGCATTTCGATGGAGGCGAAATGTTGAGGCCCGTGTGCTGTGCGATGTCAGTCAGTGCTCGTTAAAGAAGGTCGTCAAAATTTCCGGAGCCCTCCACTACGGCGTCTCTCGTAATCAGGGCTGGTTTTGGGACGTTAAACACCACATAACAACAACATACTTGAGGCGGAAGGAGCTGGTAGAGCATCCAGCTCCTTCCGTCAAATCCCGGTTCAAGGTGGGTTCGAGTCCGCCTGGGTGGAACTTTTTCAGTGTGAATGCCAGTTCATTTTTTCAAAGATCCACTTCCGTTACAGGAAGTGCGTCACTTATTTCTTGGTGGACCGCAGCAAAAAATACTTTCGTGTTAAAACATATCTGATCAACCGAACAGCTGAAAAGCACCTTAATGGCCTGGCTCTTATGTCCATTCACCCGATGCAAGTCAGTGTCGGCGAAGTTATCAATGTGTTTATGGAGAAACCGTGTCGCATGAAAACTACAGCGTGAACCGCTCTTTTCGGCCAAGTTGCACGCTCGCTTCTTTTCTTCTTTTGCATTGACATTTACTATATTGTAAAACCACTCGCAATGCCATTCTTTAATATTGCTTCCTAAAACCAGCGTTATCTATGTGCATATTTTGTGTCATGAAAGCATCCGTGTTTTGGTTCTTTGTGGTTCAATAAAACTGTTTTCACGAGTAGGTTTGTTTCTTCACTTCAGAACTGCAATCATGAAGTGGCTCCCGTTATTCTCGCACGCCTGTTGCTGAGACAGAGCGTGATAATTTTTTTATATGCTACACATCCGTAAGTGGGCGCCTGATTCCTTTTCTTTTTCTCTTTTTGTCCCTCCTCTTTCCGTCACTGTTTCTGTACGGCCCTTCGTCGAGATTACTTGGTTGGAAAGTATTCTTGCTCATGCACACGCACTAGCCTTACTACAGTGTCAAAAAACTTGCTTTTCACCTAGGATGAACTCGCCTCTTGTGCTGCATTCCACTCTGTTCTCATGCTCGTCTAATGTTCAAGCGCCTTCTATACTCCCAGGCAAGTTTTTTAGCATTGTATAATAATGACCATGCTGTTATTGATGCTTTTGTCCCCCCCCCCTTCTGTAATACCCTGAAAAGGGCCTTTAGGGTCAATAAATGATGATGATGATGATGATGATGCTTTTTTGCGAAAGATTAGGCCTTGGGCCCTCCCCGAAAAAAAGTCCTGGCTACGCGCCTGGTCCCCCTCAAGAAACTTTAAAAATTCGGTTGAGTTAGATTTAACTTCGGCATATATGATCATTGCTAATTTTTTATGTTGGATATTATTAATTACTAGAAGTCCATGCTTTTCAAAAAATTGCGCCGTGTGCAAACGAAATGGCAGGTTGTCAACTAACCACACAGCTCGTTTTTGGAACAGATATAGGTAGCTGAGGTTCGTTTTGGTGGTTGTTCTGTTCCCCATATGAGAAAGCAATAGTGAAGGTGCGAATGTATTGTAGTATAGTACGTCTGCCTTTTTAGCCATATCGGTAATAAGTGACGTAACGTGAATAGTATGCCAACAGCTCGAGACATATTTTTTCGTAGGTAGTCCACCTGAACAGAGCAATCTAAAGGCGCGTGCACACTGGCGGATGGATGGATGGATGCTATGAGCTTCCCCTTTGTAACGGGGCGGTGACATGTGCGCCACCAGGCTCGTAAGAAGATCTAAGAACTTTTTTTTTTCTCTTTTAATTTTCCTCATGCCTTTTAAATTTACTTCAATCAAATCGATCATGCCATATCAAAAACGGAATTTCATATCCCAGTTCCCTGCCCCTTATGGCAGAAATTCCATATTTTTCCCTATAATTAGGAAAAACGCGCGCGGCGCGCCGCCGCCGGCAAAACGCGAGCCTCCGAGGCTGCCGCGCGGCAGGGATTCTCTTGCCGCGAGACGATCGGTCTGTGCACGATTTTACGCAGCGCGCCGCGTGCCGCCGGGGAGGAGACCAATCAGAGCGTCCCCGGAGTCCGTGACGTACGCGCTCCATCGCGGAGTCATGCGGACCCGCCCGGAAGCTCGTTTCGTACCCGTACGGTGGCTCGCTTGCCTCTCGCGCCCGTTCGCTCGGAGGAGGCGGGATTCCGCGGCGCTGCCGCCGCGGTTCGCCGCTAGCAGCCGGCGAAGAAACGCTTCGGCGGCGACACGGCCACACTGCTCGCGGCGAACCGCGGCGGCAGCGCCGCAAATTCCCGCCTCCTCCGAGCGAACGGGCGCGCAAGCCAAGCGAGCCATCGCACGGGTACGAAACGAGTCTCCGGGCGGGTCCGCATGACTCCACGATGGAGCGCGTACGTCGCGGACAGGGACGCTCTGATTGGTCTCCTCCCCGGCGGCACGCGGCGCGCCGCGTAAAATCGTGCACAGACCGATCGCCTCGCGGCAAGAGAATCCCTGCCGCGCGGCAGCACGGGCGGTCTGGACGCGCGCGCTCGCACCCTCTTTTTTTACGTCCTGAGCAGCTGCCACGACTACAATGGATCTCTTTCTATACAGGACGACGGCGCGTTCCGCGCGAGGGCGCAGCGAGCCAACCCCCCAAAACGCGTTGCTCTGCATTAGCTTCGTATGGTAAACCAGCTGTTCCCGGCCACTTTACCGTGCTAATTATTTTTTCCGCGTGTAAAAAGTGGTGGAAGTAGTACAGGTGCGTGTGGGGACAGTCTGGCTTTCTAGGTACTCATGCACTCGGGAAAAGAAGAGGCACACTGAGTGCTACTAGCAACAAGAATGGGTTGGTTGGTTGGTCGACCATCTTATATTTGATGAAGGCGAAAATGCTTGGGGCTTGTGCCCTTGGATTTAGGTGCACACTAAAGATTACCAGGTGGTCGAAATTCCCGGAGCCTTCCACCACGGCGTTCTTCATAAACATAACGCAGTTTTCGGATGATAGACGGCATGCTGAAGCAGATGCCCCGAAGTGCGTCCTTCTGCTTAGTTTCTACAATGAGACGGATTTGCTCAGCCTTGTGGCGAACCGCTCAATTGTGTGATTGTCAAAATGTTTCCCGGAACCATCATATGAGATTGTGACGTTCTCCGAGAAGGCAGTGAAATATCTTTACCGAAAGAAAATCCTCGAGACACTGCAATTTACTGTTCAGTCATATCTTGAAGATTCGCCGCTTCTGGACTGTCCGGAAGGTGTGGACAAGAGTCACGCCAGAGTGTCGGCGCACATCATCTCTGAAAAGTTTCTCCGGATTCTTCTTGTGAACTACACAAAAAAGTTAACAGATCAAAATGACAAGCCTTCTGGCTATATTCACAAGCCCTCGCCGAAACATTTCCGGCTGTGAACGATGTGACTACTTTAAACTAGCTGTAAGCATCACGACAGTATTTTAGCAGCCGTGCTTTTTTTTCTTTTTCAGTTCTTCTTGTGCATTATATTATTTTAGTAACAAGGACAAGATTCTGTATGATGCTGAACGGTTTCTGTGAAAGTTCTTTATTTTTCTTCGCCTGCGGCGTACGTTATTGCATAAAAAGGTTTTTCTCATCTCTTGCACTGAAGACCGCGTCTGGACACGTGAGAGCTTGGGAATTTATATGCATGCAGGGACTCAGCGTGGTGTGGTGAGAGTTTATTATTAATATTATTATTATTATTATTATTATTATTATGTTCCCTCTGCTGTGATTGCGACTCGCGGCTACTTGTGGGGAGTGTGACTTTCCCCTTTTCGAGGTATTTATTTTAATAATAAAGCAAGAATTGCGACAGCTTGAATAAAAACGACCATATTTTATCATTTTCAAGTACATTAATTGTTGGCATATGTGCATTTGACGTAGACGTTCTGGAAACCAATTTCTTTCAAAAAAGAATGTTTCGTGTCATTTGTTCTGACGGTCGGTGACGAATCATGCGGCCGAGCCTTCTGAGCGCGACGCGCATCGGTAAGTGCTCTCACGAGCAGCAGAAGCGGGCGAATCAGTGGCTTGTGCCTCTCCCTCGGAAAAGCGGAAAGCACCAGAGTTGCCATATATATGCTTGCTACCGTATACTCATCGCATTGGTACCATGCATAGCATATAGACGAGCTTCAGAAAGTAACACGGCAAGTCTGAGGCCGAGCATTCCCAGCGCGCGCTAGCCTCCGCAATGGCCGGGAGCTGGTTTAGAGCGGGTTAGAGTTACTGTATATGCTCCCTACCCAAGGGGAACATATACAGTAACTCTAGAGCGGGTTGGCTCGGAGCGCCCCCGCCAAGTTGCGGAGATAGGTAGCAACAGCCCCCCGTACGCAGGCCGTAAAAGAGAGCGAGCGCGCGCGTCCAGACCGGCCGTGGCGGCAGCCTCGGAGGCTCTCTTTTTGCCGCCCACGGCGCGCCGCGCGCGTTTTTCCGCCAGTGCGCACGCGCCACGCGGCGTGCCGCCGCGGAGGAAACCAATGAGAGCGTCTCCGTCCGTGACGTACGCGCTCCATCGCGGAGTCATGCGGACCCGCCCGCAGGCTCGTTTCGTACCCGTAAGGCCCGTGCACACTGGCGGAAAAACGCGCGCGGCGCGCCGCCGGCGGAAAAACGCTTGGGCGGCGACACGGCCACACTGCTCGCGGCAAACAGCGGCGGCAGCGCCGCGGAATCCCGCCTCCTCCGAGCGAACGGGCGCGCGAGGCAAGCGAGCCACCGTACGGGTACGAAACGAGCCTCCGGGCGGGTCCGCATGACTCCGCGATGGAGCGCGTACGTCACGGACGGGGACGCTCTGATTGGTCTCCTCCCCGGCGGCACGCGGCGTGCCGCGTAAAATCGTGCACAGACCGATCGGCTCGCGGCAAGAGAATCCCTGCCGCGCGGCAGCCTCGGAGGCTCGCGTTTTGCCGCCGGCGGCGCGCCGCGCGCGTTTTTCCGCCAGTGTGCACGGGCCTGTACGGTGGCTCGCTTGCATGGCTCGCTTGCCTCTCGCGCCCGTTCGCTCGGAGGAGGTGGGATTTCACGGCGCTGCCGCCGTGGTTCGCCGCGAGCAGTGTGGCCGTGTCGCCGCCGAAGCGTTTTTCCGCCGGCGGCGCGCCGCGCGCGTTTTTCCGCCAGTGTGCACGGGCCTTAAAATCGTGCACAGACCGACTGTCTCGCGGCAAGAGAATCCCTGCCGCGCGGCAGGGATTCTCTTGCCGCGAGACGATCTCGACGTGCACGCTTTTTCGCAGCGCGCCGCGTGCCGCCGGGGAGGAGACCAATCAGAGCGTCCCCGTCCGCGACGTACGCGCTCCATCGCGGAGTCATGCGGACCCGCCCGGAGGCTCGGTTCGTACCCGTGCGGTGGCTCGCTTGCCTCTCGCGCCCGTACGCTCGGAGGCGGGATTGTGCGGCGCTGCCGCCGCGGTTCGCCGCGAGTAGTGTGGCCGTGCTGCCGCTGAAGCGTTTCTCCGCCGGCGGCGCGCCGCGCGCGATTTTCCGCCAGTGTGCACGGGCCTTAAATGTTCGTGAAAGAATACACAGAAATTTGTGTGAGACGTAACGCGATCAATACGCTGTCCTTGAAAGTTGATAATCTTTTGGATACTGTAAGTCTCGTTGCGAGGTCCTAAATACAATAAACTTTGTTTTTTTAGCCTTCAGATTTATCCTCTTGGCCCTAAGCCAGGTAGATAGGTTTTGTAACCATAGATTGGCTAGTGACTTAAGGTCGTTAATGTCTGGCCCAGAAAAGAATACATTGGTGTCGTTGGCGTACAAGATAATGTCAGGTGTTAGGGGTATGTTTACTATACCATTAAGGTATATATAAATACGAGAGGGCCGAGGATTGATCCTTGCGGCACTCCGCATGTGATTTCACCAAATTCGGAATTAGCACTGCCAGCCCCGCCACGGTGGTCTAGTGGCTGCGGTACTCGGCTGCAGATCCGAGGGTCGCGGCATCGAATCCCGGCCGCGGCGGCTTCATTTCGATGGAGGCGAAATCTTGAGGCCCGCGTGCTGTGCGATGTCAGTGCACGTTAGGGAACCACCGGTGGTCGAAATTTTGGGAGACCTCCACTACGGCGTCTCTCATAATCAGGGCTGGTTTTGGGACGTTAAACCACACAAATCAATCAAATCGATTTAGCACTACCAATGTTAGTGTATTGTAAACGGCCTTCTAAGTAACTTTTTACGACGTCTAGTGCTATTCCTCTAACAACGTATCTGGATAGCTTGAGCAGTAAAATATGTTTGACGGAATCAAAGGCTTTCTTTAAAGTCAAGAAACAGCCCTACCGTGAGTAAGTTGTTGCCTATACTGTCAACTATTTTATCTTTAATATCGAGCAATGCAATTTCTGTGGACTTTTTTTTGGAAACCATATTGGCTTTCAACAATAATGCACTTTTGCTGAAAAAAATATCAGTAAGTCTGTTGTTTATTGTTTCCTGTATAGCCTTAGAAAACATAGGTAGAACGGAGATTGGCCTGTAGTTACGAAGGTCATTTTATCTCCTCCTTTGAAAATAACTTCAGTTGGTCAGGAAATGTTCCAGAGCTTAGGATAAGATTATATATGTGTGACAGAGGTAAACAGATAACACGGCGACTACTTGAAGAGGCACTGCCTTTATTTCGCCTACACCGCAGACACTGTTATTTTTCAATGTCTTTAATAAGCCGTACATCTCTCGCGCAGTAGTAGGCGACATAAAAATTGTTGAGCCCGAACTGTTCATGTAAGATCTACAGCTAATACCACCGGTCGGCGAAGACGTGCAAACACCTGCCTTTTAAAAATGCTCATTAAATTTGTTTGCAAGCGAAGTACCTGAATATAGTACGCCCTCAATTAACATTTCCGATATTGGTTCTTTTTCGTTCTCGTTCCGTAGTTCATTTACGCAGTTCCACACTTTCCTGGAATCGTTACAGGCCGGTCTGTCTACTCTCATCACTTTACGAAACATTCACAAATATTATCTCAGAATAAGGAGAACACTTGAATTTAGTCAACCAAGAGAGCAAGTAGGTTTCAGAAAAGGATATTCCACCATAGACCCCCTTCATGTGATTAATAATGTAATCGAGGAATACGGTGGATACCCCCTTTATAGGGCTCTCAAAGAATGCTAAAAGGCTCTCGACTCGGCGGAGATACCAGCAGTTCTGGAGGCAATGCGCCGGCAAGGAATATGTGATAGCTACGTAAAGATTCTACAGCTACCCTACTCCTCCTTAAGAAAAGCAGGAAAATCCCAATACAGAAAGGTGTAGGACAAAGAGACACAATTTCTCCAGCGCTATTTACTACATGTTTGGAAGAAATCTTCGAAAGGTTAGAGTGGAACGAAACAGGGCTATGGATTAGCGGCGAATATTTGAGTAACTTACACTCTAAGCCAAAACCGAGCGAATTGGGAGTAACTGCTGCCGTTCGTCTCCACAACGTCCACTTAGTCCTCAAAGAGATCAACTGTAGGCCAGTGGTGCCGTGTGCAAACTGAGGGAGAGCAACAGTTGCACCGCGAGGAGCAAGCGGTTGCACCCACGGAGGCTTTCCGCGAGCGCGCGCAGCAGCCCCCTAGGGACGGCCAACGGCCAGCATGCGCGTAAGCAAATAATCCGCGGAAAAAAACGTGCTCTTAGCAATTTATTTTAGTGTAAACGGTCGTGAACACTAAGGTGTAAAAGAAGCGGTGCCGTTTATGTGTCACTAGAACAAAAAATAAACAAATCTATCCATGCAGAAATTTTCGCTCACGCCCACGTTGGTATCAATGCGCGGCGTGCCGGTCCCCTCGTCACATGTGCTGCAGTGACAAGTTAGGCCTCGCTGGCCCGCGACGATGTTGGTGCGCTGTGAATGTGTTCTTGTTTTCGTGCTTTTTGTGTTGTGGCTTCTATTAGTTATGGCGTTTTTAGTCATCTCTCCACGTTGTGTTTACCGTGGTCCGTTGTTGGAATGAAGTGCTGCGCCATCGGAATGCTACGAGCTGAATGGGACCTCGCCTGAAGGGTGAGTGTAAACAAAGCTTTAATTGCTTCCTGTTATTTCACTTGCATGCTTTTCAGATGTCATGTTAACCGCACATTTGTTACCTGCATTCTCATTTTCCCAGCGAAACCCGCGTGTTTAATCACAACTCGTGCGGTAGAGCATTCCTAATCCTGCTTTACCAGGAAAGCTTAATGGGTTGCTCGGGTCGGCATGACATGCGTAGCCTCGATGGGGGCCAAACGTTCGCCGAAGCCAGTGCAGCTTGCAAGGGACCTTTTCGCGGTACTAAATTTATACGCGTTGTCTATGCCGAAATATTGCAGCCTCCCAAAAAAGAAAATCAAAAGCGTGTACGTCGCATGCTTCTTTCTACTTCAAAGTCTCTTTATAACCGCTTATACAGGGACTTCGAAGTATACGAGCAATTTGGTTAGATACGATGCTGTTGCATACTGCATGTCTAGCTTTAAGTTTTGATCTGCCTTTTCCTTTAGCAATACTAGATTTGTGTTTCTATATACTGCGTTTGTTTATTAGGTTGACTTTTTTGTGTTGTTGCGTTCTTCTTTTTATTCCGTTATGTGCTTTGCATTATTTTTTTACTGTCCATACTGCTGCTAATCCTTGTATTATTTATCGGTAACGTACACCGAGGGTCCCGTTGCAGTCATTGTACTTTGGGACCCTCGTCTGTATATTTTATGCCTTGTAATTAACCTGTTTTGTCACAAGAAAACTGATTGATCGGTTAATTGAAGTTTAGTACCAATAGCGCAGGTACCGTTCGCACCAGCGAGCTTGTAGTCTGAGTTCTGAATTTGGTTATGCATAATTTTTAAGTTGCACTCTTAATTGTTTATAATTAATTTTTTATAATAACGTTCATGGCGCCGTGTTCAGTAGTACGGGCGTTTTAAAGCCTTTTGCATACCAAAATTGAGTGTTTCAATAAAATGATGCCGGCGAGACATGCTAAGCGCACGCAGTCTTTAGTTATCAATAAGCGGGCGGACAAACGTGTTGCTGTCAACGCTTGCAACGTTAGGCTCTACAGCCAATTTCTTAAACTTCGTAAGCGCATCTAAATTACTCAATTTACTTTTCCCATGTTCCCTGAAAATGTTTTTCCTGTGTCTAATAGATTCGATATGATGTAGCAACAATTCTTCGAACGGTGCTGCCGCAAGTAATTAGTATTTCTGGAATATTTTTTTTGCAGAACACAAGGACTCCGAGTATTGCGCCATCCTAAAGATGTCCTCACCATATGGAAGATCTGGGTATATCCTCAGCGTCACTCAGTGAAGATACCGAACATTCTTAAGGCGGCTGGACAGCATCTGTTTGGATACAGTACCATCCAGTTGAAATCCTTCACTCGTTCCCATCGTTTCTGCCCTGGCAATACAACTTCCGTTGGATTGAGCACCGAAGATGCAGAAGACATTTGACTCGGTATGCCACATGGTTGGTGTTAGCAGTGGTGTGCGGTCAACTGCACTAGTGCGTGTGGCGAGCGTGCTACATGCTGTAAAGAAAAAGAATAATAAACTGTTCCTTTGTTTACATTTTGTCAACTATTTTGTCAAGGGGAACATGCTCCGCCAGCATTCACGTTGAGTGGAATAGCACTTCAATACCACAAAGAACTCAACAATTATGTGTAAAGTACAAGTGTATCGTATACTGGTACTTCAGTGCACAGAGTAAATGCTCCCTAACCGTGGTAAATCAGCTCTGAATTTACAGTGAGAGTGGACGTTCTTTCCCTGTTGCAGGAGGTACATGTGTCAGCGAGGCAAACGAGAAAAGTGAAAATTAGGGGTCAATGCATTTGTGTACTATGCCTGTTTGATTTCGCGGAACTAGTTTTTAAGTGACACCGACTGAATTTGACTATATCACCTAATCATTTCCTCAAGATGTAAAACTCGAGTTGTGCGTTTCTGGACGTGAAACGGCCAAATAAAATCGCCCATAGCCACTCAGATATCCTGCTCACTGGAACTCCCCAGACAGCCGGGCTCACTCGTACTCGCAGATATTCGGCAGAGCTCATTCCAACTCAGACTGGTGAATGTCGAATATCCTGCTTCACTGAGCTCACTCACTGAGCCGGACCCACTCGGACTCAAAATCACCATAATTCAGCTCCACTGAGCTGACTCACACTCACGAATATCCCACTGAACCACTCAGACGCATCAAAAAATTCACTCGGCCAAACCCACTCGATCTCCAGCTCACGAATACTTTGTTGGGTTGGACTCACAGGTTGCTGTTAGTCTAAGTGATCTTGAGTAAGTGGACTCCTGAGTGAGTTCGCCGACCCCTTGAGAACACATCTTTTCTGGGAAAGTAACTGTCGAAAAAGCTAAGTGAAAGATGTAAGCAAGGGACAGTGCAGTTATGTCCGCTGTGTACTTGAATGGTTTCATTTGTAAGTTATCCATATCTTGAGCTGAGTTAAACAAGCTGGAGAGAGTTTGTACCTCGAATGAAGTTTTAAGTACAGGATATTGTAATGAATGCAAACAGATGTTAGCAGCATCCCAGCGGCGGGAACTAGTATTCAGATTGACTAAGAAGTTGCTAAATGCCTCTGCACCCCAAAATTTCTGGTTGTTCAGCCGACGACATCTTCATTGGCAAGCCCATGTACATTTTTGCATACAGTTTTTGGTTATAGCAATAAGAAAGAAATTATGCAAATACTCTTGCTTGCAATTACTAAGAAACACGGTTGTCTTATTCCTGCGTTCCCTGAATGTCACACCCATCGCAGACAATTGCGCGCTGTTAAGCTTCTTTTAACAGCGAAGCTGTCAGTCAAATCATAAAGTTGGCAACCGTATGCAAAAACTCTCAACATCATTGGTTCTGGTCCCCAAGAGTGCGATGATAGTGGTTAAGGAGAGGGCGCTAATTTCTACAGCCCATGTCGGTAGCACGGCTAAGCGTCCGTGGGGTATAGGGGAACGAAAGAGGTAGAGAAAAGCCGCAGTGGAGGGCTCCGCAAATTTTGGCCGCCTGGGGTTCTTTAACGCGCACTCATAACGCACAGCACACGGGCCTTTGGCATTTTCGCCTTCCCCCGCGGGCGGGATCGCATTTTTTGGGTGGCAGCCGAGTGCCATAATACACCACCGTCAGGAGTAGTGCGCGTGCTTCCGTGTGCAGAGTTTTCTTCTTTTGCCCACTACTACACTGCGGCAAAACTGCGGCTGGTGGGCGAACTTGTTGCATGTGCGAGCACAAGACTGTGCGTCGATGCGTCCGGTGCACGGCGTCTCGCAAAGCTATGCGTTTGTGCATGGCTTCGTGCCACGACAGCGTCCATGCAGAATGCAGAAGAAGGCTAAGTGAGTCATAGACCGGAGTGTGCTGACTGCATAAGTAACGTCGTCTGTCGGTTTCCACTCACTTGCGGCAAGTTTTTGTAGCGTTAGCTACACTGGCCTAGCCAAGCCCGTTTCGCGCGGCACATCAAGAGCCGTGCTGCGCATGCGCAAGGATCAGTGATGTCACACAGCTTGCGCACCGGAGCCACCGGAGCCGGCACCTCTCGCGCACTCCGCCGCCGCCGGTCTGCGCATTCCAGAGGAGTGACGTCGTAGCCGTGGTAGACGCACTGGCGCCGGCGCGCGCTCGCTGTGCAGTCGCCGGCTGACACCGCGCTGGAGCCGCTGCGCTTCTGACTGGCGTTTGCCAGTGTGGTATAGCCATGGAGAAGGAGAGCGCAAATGCTGCTCAACAGCGCAGAAGAGCGGAGAAGCTTGACTCATCGGATCCCGAAGTAGTTGCCTGGCAATTAGCGGTTGAGCGTAGGAGGAATGAACAGAAGGGTAAACGTGCTGCGGAGACACTGGAGCAAAGGGACGAACGTCTAGCAAAGCGGCGTCGCCAGGAGGCTGAGCGACGTGCCCGACCACCCCTGCAGCAACAACAAAATCAGCTGAACCTTTGCTAACGCTACGTATATCCTGGCATAGCCGAGCTAAGCCACTGCAACATTTTTTTCACTTCACTTTTATTATAGTACCCTGGTTAGGGGGGGGGGGGTCCCCTTGTTTATCTCTCCTTGTTCTGAGCAGCGTCACACGCTCACTACGCCTAGAATAGCACAGGCATGTACGCAGTGTAGTACAGCAAAGGGGACTGCGTCTGCCACTGTCTGTGGTCTGTACGCTGAGGTCGGTGCTAAACTTCGACAAGCGTTCGCTGGGCCTCGCAGTGCTTCGTCTCCCGAAGCGTCGGACCACGAAGAAATGGCGGGTGCGCCGGACACCGACCCTGAACAGCCCAGTGCCCACCAGCTTCGCTAGCCTAGGGCCACTAGTGCAAGCTTCGCTAATTTAAAAAGGCTATTTTTCTTCTGAATTAATTTTAGGCAGCGCGCCTTTGTGTGTCTGCGTGCGGCGGCCGTGTGTTCGCGCATGCGTATGTGCGTGCGCACATGTGTATGCACTGTATGCGTGTTCTTTTTTTTTGCGAAATGGGCTTGCCCTTAAGGCATAGTATATGGTGTATTTTGTTAAATGTGTGCTGCAAGTCCTGTGTTGTGTGTTCGCGCGTGTGCATGCATGTATGCGTCTATGTATGTGCTTGTTGTGCGTGCGTGCTTGCCTTAACATTTCACCCCGACGGAATATAGGCACGTGCGTTCTGTATAGGCTCTTCAGCAAACACACCATGCATTTTGCACAGGGGTTATCGGCCCGCCTAAGCCGGATAAATTCACATTAAATAAGTTACCACGTGTAGTCTTCGTTACATCAAGCTATTTAGGAGCCACGTATATGGAACACATTCTCCTGTATATTTCACGCTGCTTGCACTGTATGCAAACCGCCTGCATGGCACTCACTTTTTGCGCTTTCGCCTGTTTTTATCGAACCATCCCAAAATAGAAATATTTGCCACGACCTTATACTGGAAGCGCACTATGGACCTTTCACAAGATTCCTATTTGCCGCTTCAAAGGCCGTATAAACAATCGCGCACACTGATGCGGTTGCAGGGACCCACTTTCGGCGTGACGTGCTCAGGCCCGAGAAGGGAAGAAATCCGACGAGCAAATCTTGAGTAGGGTGCTTTCAAGGCCCAGCTAGTACACAAGACCAAAAAGACGTCTTACTGGGGGGGATTGACGTCTTAGTTTGCGTGGTTGACGTCTCAAAGACGTCGCGAGCGGGAGCGACATCAAAGGGACGATGAAGGCGTCGCCGAAACATCTTCCCGAGACCGAAAGTAAACGTGGAACAATGCTGCCAGCTTGCCCCCTCCCTCCCCACCGGAGATGCGAACGCAGGGCATGGCTCAAAGCGTCGGCACTACAGCACTGCACGGGCCATGATTTTCGGCCCGGTCGCGGCACGAGCCCGCCACTAGCTAAAGTTTACCCTCCCGAGCCCGGTGAATCGAAGTGAGGCCCGCACCCGGCCCGAGCCCGGAAAAAAAAACTTAGCCTACCCGGCCCGACTGCAAATACGCACGACCGAGGCCCGAGCAAGGCGTTTTATGCAGCAATAACAGACGTTCTCTCGTCGCATGCTTAGTTAAGAGGTACATTATAACCTTCTGTTAATACGTCCAAAAACGACCTAATACGGAAATATTTTGAGCAACGACAATGGGTGCGAAGGAAATTCATTCATCAGAGGTATAGTGTACCTATTTCTTCGTATATTCAGACAGAAATCGTCAAGAGAGTTTTGTAACATGTTGTGACAGGCAAACTGATTTGTAGCACGACTTCAGCTTTAATAAAAAGCGGAATAAAAACGGAGGTGACAGGAAACACACTCGAACTTCTTTTTATTGCACCCTCTATCAAAAAGCATTCTGTACCAACAAACCTAATCGCACAGCCTTATATATATACGTATATTTAACACCAGTCTTCAGTATAGTAGTAGCTTGCCTTAACAAGAAGACGAAATCCAAATTTGTGAACGGTGTTTTAAATACACAAACTTCGATGATAACTATAACAAATTGACTTTATACGTGAGTAGACATATACCTCTGTGGTATTCAAATAGCTTGTCAATTCATCCCTTCGGTTCTGGGGATCCACAACATCGTGCCACTCTTCAAAGTCATCTAGAGGCCTCCTCTCTGTGGGCTTCTCGCAGCAGGTTTCAGCGCCGCGTCCATTAGATGGCAAGGAACTTGTCGGAATAGCGAACATTCTTGTTTTCACCGACACGTAAACTTCGCTTCTTTCATCTTCCTCGAGCGCTCGCAGCTGGCGAAAGGGCGGCCAATCTTGTGCAGCTCACTAAGCTCCAGTTGCCGCTGAAGAAACTCTCCTGCCTCAATTTTAATGCAGCTGTCGTTCATGCCTCAGCTGGAACTAATGTGAAATATCCCTCCAGCTTCGTCATGCAGAGAAAAAATTACGCCCGCATCTTCCCACGGGGGGAACTCGAGTAAATGCGTCGCAGAGTGGGTTATCGCGTGAACGTTGCGTAATTGGGTATTGTTTGGGAATGCTTAATTGTTATTTCGTCTTTATTATTCTTGAGCAAAGCGTCAAGTCAAGCGAAAGCCAAGTAAAGACGCCCTTGACTGAATTCCGAACGCGCGCTCCGCCGCTTATATAGACCTATTCCATGTTGGTAAACAGTGGTAGGCACCGGCGATATAACCAGGCCTTGTGTCGACGTCGCGGCGTGGAGGCCCCGCCCACCGCTCGCCGCGGCCCTTCACGGTCGCGCCGCCGCTGCCGGCGCAGCGTGTGCGAAAGCTGCCTCCGAGCACGGGGCGTAGGAGCGCCGACGGCGTGTTTACAGCAGTTTGCAAGGGGAAGCCGTAGGAGATGAAGTTGCAGTAGCTCTGTAAGAAGTATTCAGTGAATGTAGAAAAGAACACATCGACGCTCAGCTATGACAAGATGAGCAAAACTGATTAACACGACCAGCAACGCGAAATCCTTGCGCACAAACAAACGTATCGGATTAGTTACTCAAGCTTAAGAGCGATATTGGTGATGCTATCAATCATCTATGTAAATACCGCTGTGATAACACACGCACACAAAAAACAATTACGTGCCAAGGACAAGCCTCTCGAATAAACGCTAGCGAAGCGCGCGTAACCGCGGCTTTGCCCATATACGTGCACTTGCGATCGTGAAGGCGTAAAAGTCCTGAAACGACGTGGCGAATTTCAAGCGTGTAGTTCGTTCGAGCAGTCTGACGATCGGAAAAATGTAAAGCGCGCCACAACCACTGCAGCATTGCCCAATACACTTCTCTGATATGCTATCGCAGCCGTAAGCAATTTGCAAAAGCGTCTATAGCTGTAATTGGCCTTTCGCTCACGGCTACGTGAATTAAGCTCTTATATATTTATTTCATTCGAGTGAGCGAAATTCGTATGACGTATATATAACTTCCTCACTTCAATAATACACGGCGACCGCGATTAATGCTGCACATCGTACTAAGCTAACGTAGTGCGCGCTTTGCGGTAAGCGTGATCGCTCTGTGTCCACACTTTATGCCAAGAAACTTGGTGTCGAGCACTGCACTTGATAAACTTACGACAAGGATATTTCTCTCAAATGAAACAAGCCACGCGAACCGCTAAATAATTACACATAGCTTAGCCGTGACGAAAATGTTTGGCGCATATCCGATGAGCTGGCATTACAGGTTCGCCCCGCGTTCCTTAAGATAGACATAAGCAGGCAATCGATAAAAACCTATCGCACATTTCTTGTGCGGTGCTGTGCAACCAACCCGCGGTGCAGCTCATCGGCGCACAATTTTTTCTTCATTCCACGGCGGTAAACAGCACCCGCACCAGCGAAAACACAGCGGCTGCTACGGTAGGGCGGATGCCTACCATGCGAAACCAAAACTCCCGACGGCAGCGCCACCGCATCTTCGGACGTAGGCCGGTGGGATAGGTCTATACACACCGCCCGCGTTCAAGGGAGAGGAGTACGGGGGAGAGGTCTGCACCCCCACTGCGCATGCTCGGCTTGCTGAACGCCCGCCTGGAGCGACAGTTTTGCGGGTGTCTTCCTGGGCCGGCACGAGACGAGCCGAGCATGCGCAGTGGGGGTGTGGACGGCGCCGCCGACGCCGAAAAGCGACATCGTGCGACTAAGAAATGCTCCGCATTTACAACGACGGGCAGGGTAGGTTGCTTCTCTTAAGCATGGCGCTTGCTTCTTGGAATGGTGCCAAAAAGTCAATTATCTCCTTTATTGCAGCTTTTCCTAGTTCTACCATCATCGAGGTTCCTCTGGAATCCAGAAGGGCTTCCTCGTAGTGCGTGTACACAGGATTCAGCGTAGCGTGTTTTGAATTCCACCTGGTACTCACTTCGCGGTTCAGCTGGCCCTCTTGTGCACTGATCACATTGGCTCCTTGGTCGGGCACGAACACGACATTTCCAAGGAGGCTTTCATCCATGAAATGAAATTCCAAACTTTCGCAACTTTGCACAAGCTCTCTTCTAATGTCGGCTGTCTTCTTTTCGGGAGGGAAATCGCTTTTCAGTGCAGTCGTTGTCCACATAGTGAAGAGTGGCTGTGGTGTACGCCGTTTTATTATAGTCATCAGTCCACATGTCGGCTGTCATTGAACAACGGCCACCCTCCATCGCTGCCTTGATTACTGGCCTCAGCGTTTCTCGTAAAGCACCGGCCACTTCGGCTGCCTTTCGGGACACTGTCGTGGTATGTGGAAGTGATTCCTTTTTGGCGGATAGCGTTCCGTACCGGGCACCGTCGGCCGACAAATAAATCAGCAATATTCAAAAATCCTTCATCACGCACGACATCGAAGGGCCTCACTTTAGCGCACCATCGGACGCACGAAGTCGTCAAGCTTTCCTTTAAACAGGAAAGAACCGCGGATTGATTGATCCTGACTTCTTTCTTTTAAGTCAGGACAGCAGATCCTCCCGCTGACTTGCACTTGTGCCTGTTGAGCTGAGACGCTCCGGTCTTACCGGCATCAAAGTCCAGAAAGCTTTCGCACTTTTTTGCATTGCACGTGTCTTGCTGGAGACCAATTGTTCGAATCAACTACCAAAAGAAACCTCTTCCAAACGTAGTTCTTTGGAGAGTGCTTTGACACAAGCTTCAGTTTCCCGGAATAAATATGCTCTTTCTAGCCTGCGCTCATTGTCCCCTGCATACACGCAAAATTGCCCGTTGCTCTTACACTTTCCTAATTATCATGTAGTTCTTGTACCGAGGCAAGAAAGTGCTAAAGTGGTGCAGTGCGTTTATTAGCACCTACCACGTGCGGTCCAACCATCCCCCCTTCTAATACGCTATGCGCAGTTTCTTGTGCTCTTTCTTTTTTTCTCCTGTAATGGTGCATGCCTTCCTAATGTAACTACAACCTGCAGCGCAAAAGAGGACAAGGACGAAGACAAAAACCACACGGGACAAGCGCTGAACTTCCAACAAGTCACTTGTTGGAAGTTCAGCGCTTGTCCCGTGTGGTTTTTGTCTTCGTCCTTGTCCTCTTTTGCGCTGCAGGTTGTAGTTAACGATGTACCAACACGCCCAATTAGCCACATTAGTCACCTTCCTAATGTAGTTATCGCTAGGAGGTGGCCGTTCATCCACAGTTCATCCTCAGCAGGTAGGCAGTCGCGCTGCTAAACCCGAGGACACGATTTCGATTCCACGGCCTCGTCGCCGCGCATTTTGATGGGGGCAAAATACAAGAACTGTGCACGTGGATTTAGGTGCACGGTAAACAACCCGAGGGGGTCGAAATTAATTCGGGATGCCCCACTATGGCGTGCTTTATAGTGGTATTGTAGTTTCGGCACTTAAAGACACACTAGTTATTGGAGGGTAGCCTATGAATTTAAGCGGAAAAGACTGGCATGAGATTAACTAAAATATATTGGTCTATTTTTCGGCTTCGTTCTAGTTCAGTGATTACGGCAAAGCTCCTCTACAATTAGCAATTGCGTGCGTGTCGTTCGAGGCAACGGGACGTTCCTTGACACGCAAATCGTAACCAACTTTCTCAAGCCAGAGGTCTCACCAAGAGAATATAGTTCGGCCTACGCTTATCTTAATAACTAGTATACTATTTCTGCATGTCGCAACACTGTTACGGCGATAACATGGTGCTCTCGCAACATGCATATTGCGGATGGGTCGGGTAGCACATGGGTTGGCAATTTTTTTTTCGAATTGCCTGAAACATAACTGTGGTGTTTGACTTCTCACATATTTTTCGTGTGCTAACCACTTCTTTCAGTTTTCTTATTCCTTAATCACCTGATTTACTCTCCTTCCTTTCCTTCCGGCCCACAGGGTAGCTAGCCGCGCGTGTCCAGCTCTCACCACTACAGAAATAGAAGCCGTGATTGATCCGCGGGGGAAAAAAAGCCCTTTCCCTTTATTAATTCCGTGTATTGAGAATATGCGTAGATTTAGTTTTAGGGGATGGCTGGAACTTTCATCAGCGCCCCCCCCCCCCCTCCTCCTCTGCGGATCTGTCATTGCTCTTGCGAGGATGAATTGTAAGTAGAACTTTATGAATCCCATCACTACGATTATGCGATAACATTTGGAATATATATAACTAATCCAAATAAAATCCCAGAACTAATCATGAGATGTAATCAATAGAAGTACCTGATCCATTTATTTCTAGGCAGAGTTGCCAGATGCTACCGAGCTAACAGCAAATAACCATCACAAAATAAGCCCCAAAAAACGGCGTGACTTCCGTGAAAAAGCCCAAAGGAAATGGAAATATAAAAATTTTTCTATTCTTGAAAACTTTTTTTTTCGTAAGAAACGTCACGCAAATACGAAGGGGAGCTGAGAAAATCGTTAATTATTTTGTACAGCAAAAACAAGCGCAAAATATAAACGGAAGCACATAATTGCTTTTTAACATTGTCTCCAGGGTAGTTAGTCTCCATTCGGTTAAATGCACGTTTGCCAGGGCATGATTAACTTTACTTGTTCGCTCTCCCAACGTATGTTTGACTTCAACACTCAACTACTCAAAGTTATTGACAAACGTGCTATTAGTTAACGTGATGATCCCCAAATTAACCATATTTGCTAGGAAAATCTAAGCAAGCCCAAAAAGCGCGACAAGTGACTAGAGAATTCTACAAGCGACAAGTCGAAAAGGAAACCCAAATCCACTTATTGTTAGCGGAACTGGCAACCCTGCTTCTAGGTCACTCGATCCTGATAAATCAAGTACCTACCAGAAGCAAGAGAAATCAGCATTTCAGATAAACCTTCACAAAGCCCGTTCCACATAAAAGCCATAAAGTTCAAAACATGTGGAAAGTATATGTATACACAAAGCATGTGAAACCATCTTAACAATGGACCAAAGAGCCAGCCCGACCAGACCTGAGCCCGTAACCTGATACCCGGGCTCGACCCGAAACCCGAGGCTCCAGGCGCGAGCCCGGCCCGGGTCCGCCGTGAGAACAGCTTTACCCGGCCCGGCCCAGACCACGGGCCGGGCGCGGGTTTTTGAGCAAGCCCGAGACCGTGCAGTGCCCTAGTCGCCACAGTGCTCGGCGCCGAGAAGTCGCCGGCTGCCATGGGCCCGGGAGGGCGGCGCCAGAATGCCTGGCTCCTCTTGCCGGTCGTCGGGGAAAAGAGGCGAGAGGGCGCAGACGCGAAGCAAAGCCAGCAAAGCTTTGATGGGTGGTTGGCGGTGGAGCCAGTGTAGTCAAGTTGTTGGCAGCAGGCTCTTCCTTTGTTTCTGGAGAAAATTCCGCTACCGTGCTGCAACTGCTGCGTGTGTTTGTGTGGTGGCATTTTCTTCTTTCTACTTTCCTCATTGTGTTAACCCTGCTTCACTCGCAGCGCTCCTGTGACTGGATCCTGTAACATCAATGTCTACGTCTCCCCGAAAAGAAATGTAAGTACCACATTTGAATAGCGGAGCAAGATGCCTGTGAGATCACTTATGTGTTCCGCGGATATGGCAAATCGGTCAAACGGATACAATGAGCATTAATGCTATGCCAAATCTAAGACAGTTGACGCATCAACTTAAACACCAAGCAACGCAACTGTGGTTTTATTATTCAAATCACCTTGTATGAATGCATTCTGAAACTTTGTTAGGTCTAGGTCCGTATTTAGCCCGATTACTGAGTAAGGAGTGCATTGGGTTTGTTCCCACCATACTGTCATTTGGCCGTTACAGGTAGTGAATACAGCGCCTTTACAAATGTGTGGGATAGTAGTAGTAACTTACTCGTGTCTTACACAGATGAGGGTCGCAGGATCGAATCCCCGCTGCGGCCGCTGCATTTCGATGGAGGCGAAATGTTGAAGCCCGTGTGCTGTGCGATGTCAGTGCACGTTAAAAGGACCCCAGGTGGTCAAAATTTCCGGAAACCTCCACTACGGCGTCTCTCATAATCAGAGCTGGTTTTGGGACGTTAAACCCCACATAACAACAATAATGCCGTTGTGCACAGCGGATGTATGGCATACCATAAGCTGTCCAGTGTTTCACATGGACTGGGGAGTGAACACTTGAGCCAGGTTGCGGGGCGCATAGTGCAGGACAGAGATGGTGGTAAGGTGACGAGAAACGAACTAAATTAATACGCAGGGCAATGGGTGAGCGGTGTGTTACGAGGGCCTATACATGCACATTTGCACGTGTTTCGTTTATTTTTATTATATGGTATGGTCGCCGCCAGCTTGGCCGGTGCCGGGATCTAACGGTGCATGCCTATATTTGCCCTCGCCACTCGGGCGCATCCTGTGTGTGTGTGTGTGTGTGTGTGTGTGTGTGTGTGTGTGTGTGTGTGTGTGTGTGTGTGTCCTAACTTCACTACTGCATTGTACTACCTTCACTATTACTTGGCTATAGAAGGCAGCTTGTGCAGGCGAAATCGAAGCCACAGCGAAGCCACAGAGAACCCACAGCGAAAATCGAAGCCACAGCCACGCTATGCACAGTTGTGGTGCGCAGTCTTTGTATACCGTGCCCGTCGATCGCGCGATCTTGGAGGTCCCATTTGCTAAAGGGGCCCTGCAGCATTTGAAATCTCGATAGGAAACGATGCCTAACAGTCCTGGAGGTTATTGTGAACGTGTGAGCCAAATATTATTGAGCTGCGTGCACCAGGGAATTTATTTGCCGCAGGCCGGCTATTCTATTCTGACTTCTTTCTTCTCTTCCTTAGCCAGGCTGGGCACCTAGCGCGAGTGGCTAAGCTTCGGCGGAGCTCACTGACCTTCGTGTACATAGATATAAGTACATGCAATCCTGGGAGTGTTATACTGTATGTGCATATATACCCAATAAAATGGACAGGGGGGTGACGACCGCCTTCGTAGATCAACTGTAGAGCATCGGACGCGTTATCCGAAGGTCGTGGGTTCGGTTCCCACCGAAGGCAGGCTTGTCTTCTTGTCCACTTGAATTCCTTTCTACTTATTCCGCAATTATAATTGTAAAACTAAAAACCTCCATAACTTCCACTATGCTTGTCAAGGCTTCATATATATAGTTTGTTGGTTCATTAAATTTATCTATATATGATGCAGACAGCAGTTCAGAGCAAGCAGACAGTGGGAAAATTCGTTTTCAGTGCTTCTCTGTTGTTGCATGATATCATGAGCTCTTCCTGTAAAGGGCGCAATGTTTATGACAGAGCTTCATTTCAAATTTTGTTCCACAGAACCCAGTTGCAGAACAGCATTATAGAAAATAACGGCCCCATTTTTTTTTTTGCCGGAATACATGCGGTTTACTCCGTTGCATAGATAACCTGATCCAGTCCGCCAACTGCATTCTGCCACTGCCCGACTGCGGTTTTACATTGAAAGCATTTCCTCGACGGCGGTTTCAGAGTGTCATGTGATGCCAGTAGGATTGTATTCATCAGCTGCACAAAGCCTGGAGACTACAACTAGTTTCTGATGACTGAACGCGGACTAGTTGCTCGTTTGATAGAGGCTGCATGCTCAAAGGAGTTGGCCATTCGAAGTGTTTTGTTTAATGACTAGGTATAAGGTAACAGTTTTGTAATGTGAAAGAGGATAAAATTTGGAAACTTTCAGCTTGATCCTGCACATGTAGACCTGATGGTTATTTGGAGTCCTTTTTAGGAGTACCTCCATACGCTGGGGTGTCAAAATCTCTTTCTTTTTTGTTTTCTAGGGGGTGGGGGGCGGGGCGGGTTCCAAATGATGCTTGCCGGGCGGGCTGACACCCGTTCATGTCCGACTTGCATCATCATCATCATCATCATCATCATCAGCCTATTTAGGTCGAATGCAGGACAAAGGCCTCTCCCAACAATTTCCAATCCACCCGATCCTGAGCGAGTTGGTTACACTTTATGCCCGCAAACTTTTTAATTTCATCGCTCCATCTAACCTTTTGCCTGCCTCTGTTGCGTTTTCCCTCTCTTGGTATCCATTCCGTCGCTCTTACTGTCCTTCTGTTATCTTTCCTCCTCATGACATGTCCTGCCCAGGTTCACTTCTTTCTTTTAATTGATAAATTAATATCGACTACTCCTGTCTGTGCCCCGATCCACACCGCTCGTTTTTTGTCTCTTAGCGTTACCCCTATCATTTTTCTTTCCATTGCACGTTGCGTGCTCCTTATTTTCATCTCTAGTTTTTTCGTTATCCTCCACGTTTCTGCACCGCACGTTAGTACTGGGAGAATGCAAGGATCGAATACTTTTCGCTTTAGTGAGAGTGGTAAGTTTCCAGTCATGATTTCGTAATGCTTCCGAATGCGCTCCAGCCCATCCTTATTCTACGGAGAATTTCTTTTTCATGGTTAGGAGTTCCTGTTATTAACTGTCCCAGGTATACGTATTCGTTTACACATTGTAAGGGTTCATTGTTGATTTTAAATTCCTGTTCCTTAGCTAGGCTATTGAGCATAACTTTGGTCTTTTGCCTATTCATTTTTAATCTAATTTTAATACTTTCCCTGTTTAGCTCATCAGTCATGTTTTGTAGTTCGTCTCCATCACAAAGAGCACAATGTCGTCTGCAAATCTTAAATTGCTTAGATATTCTCCGTCTATTCGAATTCCCTTGTCTTCCCAGTCTAGGCGTTTAAAGATTTCCTCTAAACATGCAGTGAATAGCATCGGGGATATTGTATCTCCCTGTCTCACACCTCTCCCGATCGGGATTTCTCTGCTTCTCTCATGTAGGAGTGGTGTGGCTGTGCAATCTTTGTATATGTTCTTTATGGTTTTCACGTGTACGCCAGGTACCCCTTGTCGACGTAGGGCTTCTAGAACTGCTTGTATTTCTAAGGAGTCAAATGCTTTCTCATAGTCGATAAACTCTATATAAAGAGGTTTGTTATATTCAGCGTACTTCTCAATGACTAAGGCCTGTGGTCGATTGTTGAGTAACCTTTCCTAAAACCAGCTTGTTCTCTTGGTTGGTTTTAGTCCAGTGTTTCTCTTATCCTGGTAGAAATTGCTATCGTAAATAGCTTGTATATTACTGGGAGCAGGCTAATTGGTCTGTAATTCTTGAACTCCTTTATGTCACCTTTCTTCTAGATTAGGATTACATAAGCATTTTTCCAACTGCGCGGTACACTACATGTCTTGATACATTTCGTGAAGAGCGATGCAAGTTTTTCGAGTATAATATCTCCTCCGTCTTGGATCAAGTCGGCTGTTATACCATCTTCAGCTGCTGCTTGACCGCGGGACATGCCTTTGACAGCTTTTCTGATTTCGTCAGCGGTTATACATGGAATTCTAGTGTCCTCCTCTGATTCTATTTCTATTAAGGTTGTATGGTCTGTCTGGGACCTGTACAGTTCAGAGTAGAAATCTTCTGCTACCTTTACTATTTCGTTGAAATTGTAGATAACGTTACCTTGTTTATCTTTTAGCGCATGCATTTTGTTCTGGCCTAAGTGTAGTTGCTTTTTGACCCATTTAATGCTGGTGCGTTTCTCTACTCCTTTCTCTATTTCTCTCATGTTAAAGTTTCTTACATGTGTTTGCCTGGCTTTATTGATCAATTTTGATAGTTCTGCGAATTTTATATTATCTTTTGACGAAGTTACTTTCATTTGTTGACGTTTTGTTGCTTGCTTTGTTCCTTTACCCCCTACTTCTATCGCTGTTTCGAGGATTGTTTTCGTTATGGTTTTGTTTATTTCTTCCAAATCATCATCGTTTTGGCTTAAGGCCTCGAACTTGTTGTCAAATTCTTCGTTCTTCGCTCTGATTACCTCTAGATTTGCATTTTTTAGTGAATAATTTAGTTCTTGTTTTCTGTAGGTTAAGTACAATCTTCGCCCTTACTAATCTGTGATCACTGCATGTTATCTTCCTTCGAGCATCAGTGCCTTATTGGCAACATCGCCTACGGTGGTTTCCAGGTGGCCATGCTTTGGCAGCAGGGTTGCTTGCTACCAGATGCTGGCGTTGAAAAACAAGTATAGGTGTGGCTTGCCTTTGGAATTGTCGTTGTTAGAAATGGCAAATGAAATTTTGCCAGATGCTGCGGTGATATTCTTAAGAAGCATTAGGAAAGATTCAGACACATGTTTGCAGCTTGTTTTGCCGATTATTAACGCATGTGGTCTGGTAAGGGTTGCGCGAAAGAGATGTTTGGCTGAATGTCCTCGTGTCGGCAAGGTCTCGTTTCAGCACTTCTGGCTCAAAGCCACTTGAAGTTGAAAAGCATCGGACGTACATGCGGAACGCTCATCGAAAACGTTGAGCGGCATAAATAGCAAGGCGACTGGTGAAATCGAGTAAACTGGTGCCAGCATGTACCACCACTTGTTAAGCGACCCTAACGGTCGCCTTGGCTAGTGGCACAGCACCTTGTGAGGTACGATCTTCTAATTAATTTTCAGTTTGTTTTCCTCATAAAGAACGTTATTAACTTTGTTCCCGTACTTAATTATGACGATTGTCGGTGGGGAATCGTAAAAAGCAGGAGTGTCCGGGGCTGCGTTCAAGGTCAGGCAGAACTGCGTTGAGCGAGGCCAATCGTTGGGCCGTTGCTTCGCGCACACTTTTCGCTGGTGCCGCCGGAATGTTCTGTATTGCCGGGTAATGACCCACATGCAAATGCCGAAATCAGTGGAACCTCCTAGTCTGTCAACTGTGTGTGGCTCAGCAATGTGTGTCGTGAAAGCCCATGACTTGTTGGTTGCAGTCATGAATGTAATGCTAGGAAGTTTCGACTTGGAGTGTGCGAGCACCAAGTAGTATTCTCTCACCTAAGTATTGATTACAATACCACAAGTAACTTCCCCTATGCTTTCCTAGGCTTCATTGTCTGTTTGCTCATTAAAGTTGTTTCTAACAAATAAAGAACGAGCCCTTTACCCCTTCCCTTTCGCTAAGTATTGATAAGAGTTCGCTATTACCGTTCATTTCTCGCTGCGGCTCCTCTACATCGCACTCCCACGCGCGTTTTTCGTGTTTCGTTTCACTGTTAGCGTGCATTTCGGATGTCACCGTTCATCCTTAGTCCGACAAGCTGCGGCGCTAATGTGAGGATCAAAACAGAAGCATCACATTTCCACGTGACGTCGCACGTGGGATATGCCGGCGCAGTCTGCGCGGAATCAGCTAAGGGTGACGCGTGCTTCCGCACGGTGGCCTCGAGATCGACCTATGTGTGGCAGCACCGTCACCGCGTTAGTGTGGATAGGCGCATTGAGATGGACACAGCGACGCTACGCTTTGAGCGCTTTGAGGCAACTGTTGGATAAATGAAAGCATTGACTTTAATCAAATGATTATGTACAAGCGCTCCAACGTCACGTTAACGTTCGAAGCATGCAGAACGTTCTTATTACACTTGAAATAAGCGTAATCTGCCATTATACTGGGCAATGGCATAACCCATGCTTCACAGCCTGACCTCCTCGGCGTTTCCGTCTCTCTGTTTTGTTTGGCCATACTCGTTCTTTTCTCTTCTTTTGTCAGCTACGTTGCCGTTAACGTTGCGTGAGTGAAATATAGTTAAAGTATTGAGCTCTCGTTCGTTTGTCATACCTGGCTGGAAAAAAGGCTGCGCATCCAGTTCAAGCAGCAGCTCGAGTACTCTACGCGACCACTTACACGCATATATACGACCTCTCTCGTGCATATTCCGTGAAGTGAAAGGTACGCCACTGCAACAATGCTCGATCACCATCAGAATATTTGGCACACACTAAGCAAAATTATTATGGAGCGGCTTTCTTCGCGTGATTACTTGGGTGACCGTGACAAGAGTTCCAATAAACTTAAGGACCAAAAACATGCGTTCTTGAAGCGTAAAAAAAAATTGGCGCAGCTTGCGCGAAGTCGCGCATCGCTTAACTCAGCGAAGCTGGCAGATTTAAAGCATAGAGTTTCTTACTATAAAACTAGAGGGTCATCTGGCGCTGCGATCGTTCAACCACCATGGGAATTATGGGAAGTACAGGCTTCGGATTGGTTCGCGTGGGCTTGCGAACTGTGCACAAGCCATTTACTTCTGAAGTTTTGGTTTTGTTTCCCGCGTACCCTGCCGCGAGGTTGTTCGAGGCGTGCAACGCACTCGCGAGAAACAAAAGCTAGAAAGATAACCAGCCTCGACTACAGCCAAAGCAAGTACAACGCGAAAAACCAGCGTCGCATTGCCACGTGACGTGGTTCCGCCAGCCCGTTTTGTTATGATCGCCACTCAGTATTATTTCGTTAGTGGTCTGGTGCACTCTCGATAGAAAGCCTGCGCGAAAAGCGAGCAAAACGTGGTAGTTCAAGCCGCGTTCATGTACTTTCTTGCCGTGGTGCGGCGGTGTATTGGAAAGGGCAGTCAGAGCATACAGACGCTTACCTCGTCAAATTCGATCCACCCGCCGGTGAAAAGAACTCGTTTTAATTGTAAACGCACATTTACTTGTGATATGAAGAACTGCTGCATCTAAGCTGCGGCATAGCGGATACGCGCAAATCACGACAAGCGGCACGCGTGCTTGACTCAGTAAGTAATCGGCAACGAGAAAAAAAAACACCTGCCAGGCGGCCACTGGCATCCAGCTGCCGCCTGAGCCGTTGGAACAGTCACCTGCATCCGTAATCTTCAGAAACCTTGATAAAAGACCAAACGCGTGCAGTTCTCTGATAGCGTCTGCGAAAAACGCTCGCGGTTCCCGAGCTCGGACGGAGCAGTCGCCGAAGCAGACGATACGTTTAGTGTTTCTCTTGAAAGCTCAACACTTCTAACTAAATATGTCATTGTTTTTATTTCCATCAATGCGTGCTGCGTATTTTTCAGAGGGAAACGCACATGTTTCTTTACACTGATGCAAAAAACAATTAATTACTTCGTGGCGCCACATCTAGAGCAAAATTGTCGAATGATGCAAAACCCTGGTGGCAAAATTTGACTTTTCTTCGACTTCACAGTGCTACAAACAACGTGTATCACTTGTTACATACTAGAGACGAAATCAAGTATTAATTGCAAATATTTTCTTTTATTTTTGTTTAAAGCTCAGAAAACAATTGTCGCGAGTAACAAGAACGAAATCCATCCGAACCAGATCCAAAGCCTTCCCCATAATTCTCATGAGGGTTGAAGCGCCGCTGAACGAGTCGCCGTAGACACTAGCGCCAGATTCCTCTCTAGTGTGTAAGAAACTCTATGATTTAAAGCTTTGACATGGTTTTGCTAGTTCCTGGCCCTGCAAGGTCTCACTTGGCAACCTGTTTATTTTGAGCTCCACTGGGCTTGCCTTAATTAGGCTTGTCTTGATTAGCATTCACATAATTAGGCATAGCTTTATTAGTAGTACCTTAGTTATGCTCGACTTAATTACTGCCAGCTTAATTAAGCTTACCTTAGTTAGCGCTAGCATAATTAGACTAGGCAAATTTAGTATTAGCCTAATTAGGTCTGACTTAATCTTTTTCATTAGGCATGAGTTAATGCATCTTTACTTGGTTAGTTTCCGCATAATTAGCCTTATCTTAATTAGGCTTAGCTTAATTAGACTTGGCTTAGCCTAATTAGCCTATTTGGCTACACTTATCTGGGCATGGCTGCTACGGCGATGCGCGCATCCGCGAGTTTTTGCGGATGTAGTCCGGCGCAACGAATAGCTTGAACAGCTTCGCTGTTAAAATGTGCGCTTTTTCCGTCACGCTAACGACGCCACAATAACGCCCAACTTAAATGCCTAGCTGTCACGTCATGCATGATCCTCGTGTAATGCTCTATATTTCTTTATGGCGAACAACTTAAGTGCGTAAGTTCCAGAGGTCAATTGTATGGCGGATACTTTCTCCGCAGTGGTAGCAATACTGTACAATGAGAGGACGTCTTAAGCACAATGAAGGCCCACCACGGAATAACCACAGTAACAGCCAAAACTAGTGTACACCAGTGAACGAGTGGGCAGTGACATTAGTGCTTGCTGCAGATTAGTTTTGTTCACCACTGACATCTATCCGCTCATTTGTGTTGCTAGAAAAGAACCACGTGTCGTGTCGCACTGCGTTTACACGTTGACGACAGTGGCGCAGGGAGGTTGTAACCCCTCCGTAACTGCTCCTAGAAGAATGCGGCGCAAAAAAAATAATAAAAGTCATCATCATCATTGATGCTACTATTTCTTTGTTTGTAGAGGATGTTTATTCAAAGTACATTTACATTTGCATTGTGATAGAACAGTCAGAGGTCCCATAGTAAGAACTGTCAGGGGGACCTCCTAACAAAAAATGAACAGAGGAACATCGTTAAGCAAACAGTGGCGAAAAAGCAGCAAAATATAGAAGAAAGGTGTGCAAAAAAGTAGGGAAACATAAGTAATAAAGACAATTGGCTTGAGACAAAGATATCAAAATAAAGAATTAAATCATAAATCATTAAACAATTGAATTTTAAGACGTTTACGAAATGAGTGCATTGTGCATGTTTTCAAATCAAAAGGTAGCCGGTTCCAGAGTGTTACACATGAAAATCTTGCCGTCATTCGACCATAGTTCGTACGTACTTTAGGTAAAAGTAGATTACGGTTAGTTGCAAACATTGTGTTGTTCGTATTAACAAGAGTGACATCAGAAAAACTAGTAATGGATAATTCATTATTTACAACACGAAACATGATTATTAGAATTTTCTGGCTAACAAGTTTTCGCAGGGGCAAAATGTTCAAGTTACAAAAAATGGGGGTTGATGGTGATGAAAATGGGTTGAAAGTGATAAGTCTTAAAGCTTGCTTTTGTAAGCGTTCAACATGACGTAGATGGGACCGATACGTATTTCCCCATGACGATAGGCAGTACGATAGACGAATGTGGATGTATGCGTAATATAAGGAAAGAAGAATTTCGGTTGTAAACTAAGGCCGTGTTTTGATAATCACACGAATACCGAAAGACACTTTTTGAATTAAAGGCTGAGCATGCTTGCTGAATTTCAAATGTTCATCTAATACTACGCCAAGAAATTTAGTGGACGCAGATGCATGAATGAGGTGTTCGTCAAGTGTCACCGCTAATGAAGAAATGCTCGGCAATAACTGTGGCGAATGAAACACCATGAAATTAGTCTTCGATGGACTGATACGTAATGCATTTGACTCGCACCATGAATGAACGTTATTTAAGTCTATGTTTAGTGAGCGTTGTAGCATGAGCGTATCCTTATGTGTGGTAAAAATTGTAGTGTCATCAGCATAAAGAATAGCGTGTGTTTGCCCCGCCACGGTGGTCTAGTGGCTAAGGTACTCGGCTGCTGATCCGAGGGTCGCGGGATCAAATCCCGGCCGCGGCGGCTGCATTTCGATGGAGGCGAAATGTTGAGGCCCGTGTGCTGTGCGATGTCAGTGCACGCTAAAGAACCCCAGGTGGTCGAAATTTCCGGAGCCCTCCACTACGGCGTCTCTCATAATCAGAACTGGTTTTGGGACGTTAAACCCCACAAATCAATCAATTAGCGTGTGTTTCAAACAAAGTGGTAGATCATTTAAAAATAATAAAAATAAGAGGGGTCCCAGGATTGATCCCTGAGAAACGCCAACGTTAGTGATTTTTGGAGATGAGAAAGAATTATTTATTTTAACAACCTGCGCCCGATCAGTAAGATTTTATTTGCTTTACGATTCCTCCAGCTGAAGCAAGGAAATGACGTATTACGCAAGGTGCTCGCTCTCCTACCCCCCTCCCTTCCAGACACACGCAACAACTACGTAATCGCGTGCCCTTCGTGGAAATTTGAGCCCCCTCCCCGACAGAAATCCTGGGTGCGTTACGGGTTGACGATTCCAGCGTAATTTGTTCAAAAGAACGGCAACTGCACTCTGTCGTATGCTAGAAAGACACGGCAGCAGCTAAACTGAAATAATTGGGCCGGAGTGGGAGTGTGACGATGAAATGGCACGCTCTCGACGCACGCAGTCAGTGCACTCCTAACAAAATAGGGAAAACTGCAGCGCAAGGCCAAGTACTTTTGTATGCTTCCATAAGAACACATGTAAGCATTGAACACTGCTTCAGCACAAGGAAGAAATATCCTGGAGTCTACGCATGACGTATACGCGCGCATGTAAACGCGTAGCAGACGACGAGCTATCCACACTTGGGAGGATAGCTGTCCGCCTGCCGCTAGGTGCCGACTCTGTTCGATCTCGAGGAACACTCAACTATAAAGGAGTAAAACAAGACTGATTTGTTTTTACATTTCTACACACCTACGGTAAGGGCTTACAGCTAAGCATTGCAGTTTACTTATGTGTCTATCCTATTCGGCACAGCAAGACGTTTTTTGTCTGTAACGTTTCAGGCTGACTTTGAGTGGCAAAGATGCCGCATCTGCGATTGTTTAGATAACGTCAGCTTAGAGAAGCTGATTCGGTGTTACCGCGACGACTATCTGCCAACGTTGCGCACATACGACATCGTGCACTTATGGACCCTTGCTATGCTACGCGACGCAATGAGCGAGCAACAGTCCTTCGATGACTTTCTCTCCGTGAGCGTTTAGTGTGATTATGGAAGCACGATCTTAGCCGGGCACCCCATCATCCGAATTGTCTGACGCCATATTTTGCACGAACAGACTTGTTGAATTTCTCATTTTTTTCCTGAGTAGGTTGGTATGATTTGTTACCTTTAACCACATAGTGATATTTTGGACTGTTATTAATATTTATTTATTTATTTAGAAAGGGCTCCAGCAAGAGTATTGTGTGTGGGGGGAGAGGAGGGGGGGTGTTATACCATATGTAGCCTCACATACGTGGAAGCATTACAACGTGATTATACACTCTATGATGCCTAAATACAACGAATAACGTTATATCATTGTTAGCGAGGGTAAACGTGACGTACAACTAATAAGCAGGAACATTTGACAGAGATCTGTCTGGTTGGAACGAAATTAAAGGTGAAAACAGGGGGACACCAACCAAATTATCATAATTTAAAAGTAAAATTTACTTCTAAACATGAAGAAACCCGACGTTTTGGGTCCCACTCGGACCCTTCTTCAGGGGTGACTGGAGGGCACCAGACAGCAGCAGTGCTTATAAGGCCTCCTTTCTTCTCTCTTCCTTCCTTTCTCACTTTCTCTTTTTTTCCCCGGTTCTTCAAGCCGAGGGGGGTCATGCTACTGTTGAATCAGGTGCCGGAGTCCGCTAAAATAGACACTTGGCATTGCACCTGCAGACCGGTTCACGTTTCCAGGTGTCGCCTGAATGTGTCCAGGTGTCGCCTGAAGCTTCGACAGCCAAAAGGCCCGCCTAACGCAAGCAGGCTACCCTGATCACCTTCACGTGTCAGTCGCTGAAGGCCTGCTCAAAAAGTCAGCTTCAAGCTGCCAGCAGAACGCAGCAGCCGGTGCGAACGGCCGAAGAAAGCTTGCAGCGATGCCCTATTTGCACAAGATGCAAACATAAGCGTGGTCTTTACAGCCCCGAGCAAGCTGGGAATGCTGTGCAAGATCAGCAACCCAGCTAAAAGCAAAAAGAGCGGCCGTGACACCAATCACAGAACTGGAAAATTGCCATGCAAGGAAGGTGTTGTTTACCAGATTCCCCTGTCGTGTGGTAAACACTATGTTGGGCAGACTGGGCGTTGCCTCAACGTCAGGCTAACTGAGCACAAGAACAAAGTGAAAAAAGCGTGGCGATGGTTGGTTGTCTGCGCATTGTGGCACGTGTGGGTGTTCTCCTCTTCTGCATGCGTCCACCATAATAAGCAAGCACCATGATGAAATCACGCGCCTGATTCTTGAAACTGCCACCATACTTAAACTAGGCGAAGATTGTGTCAGCACACCTTCATTATCATTATCTAGGAAAGAACTGCCATTCTTTGAGGCCTCCACCACTGCGCATGCCTGATCGTCCACATTTCTATATATTGTTTCGTCCGGAATCAAATAAAGCATTCTTGATAGTTAGCGCTCGTGTGTGTGTTACTCTCCTGTCAAGTCCGCGTCTAATAAGTTCCGCGCTTAACTGTGACATAATGAGTTTAACACTTTAGTGTGCCTGAAAATACGTTCCAAGGAACGGTTATTGTGCGAAACGGCAAGATGTTCATATCGAGTGGGGGAGAGGGAGGGATGTACAGTGCATACCAGATGCCGTCTTGTGAAATCAGCAGATGAGAGCGTGCTTTCTGCGTGAATCTAAAGAAGTGACGATTTAATGTTAGTGATACTCGAATGGCGGCTGTAATCTAGCAATTAAGCGAGCGGCGCGACTTTGAACACGTTCAAGGGCGTTGATTAGGTAGGCCCGGTGAGATGACCAAATCGATGGCGATAATTCACGTTGAGGACGAACGACGGTTCGATACGCCACTTATTTGGTCGATGTTGGGGCATCCCGAAGGTCACGTTTAAGATAGCCAAGAGTGCGGGATGTTTGTGCTGGAATTTTGTGTATGTGTGCTGTCCATATTAGTTTCGGTGAAGTATGCACGCCAAGATATTTATAAGATACGGCGCGCGTTACATGACAGTAATTAAAACTATAATTAAAGAATGAAAAGGATTTATTGTGGGCAATGTTCATTAGCTTACACTTATCAGTATTAAGTGCCGTTTACCAGCGTGAGCACCAATCAGTTATGAGACCTAGGTCCCCTTGTATAGCGAGACGATCTCACCAAGTTATCCTACTATAGATTACGCAATCGTATGCGAAGAGTCGTGTATGGGATGAGATGTGCGACGGTAAGTCACTGATGTAAACTTAAAAAAGAAAAACCAAAGGCCCCTACACATTGCCCTGGGAGACGACATCGGTTAGCGGAGATGAGAAAGAATTAGCAACGGCTTGCGGAATCAAAGGCAGGATAAAGTTAATGAATATAAGTGACAACAGCTTAGGTAGTAGAGAAAAATGCAGAACGCGATTGTGTTTGTATTTATATTTGCTTTGTTCAGATCAATTCAAAGGCCCTGTTCATAGGGGCATTACGTAAGGGGTGAGGTGCATCATACAATGAATAATTCAAAGTAAAAACCAATGGAACCTTGGAGAAAGAAAAAATCGCAGATCCCACGGGATCCCACGGGCAGTGGGAATCAAGGAAATGCGAAGTACGCATGAGGGACGTAACATGGGTCGGCAATTTTGGTACATACGAAGTTAACGAAACGGCCACAAAAGCACCAAGACTGTGGCATGCAAACCATAACGCTCATGACACGCATCTCATGAGTTTAATGTTATGACCTGTCATTTACGTTCGTCATATAGTCGTGCTGTACCATAGCAATTTTGGTATACATCCCGTTAGCGTAACACGCGGCACGTAAATCATGCCGCTCATGACATGCATGACATGATTTTTGTGTTATGACGTGTCATTTAAGTTCGTCATGCAGATGTTGTGCCATACCGGTTTTCGTAGACATCCCATTAACGAAACCGACAGGAGAGCACCAAGGCCGTTGCATGTAAATCATGCCACTCATGACATGCATGTCATGATTTTCATGTTATGCCCTGTCATTTATGTTCGCCATGCGGTCATGTTGTGTCATACCAATTTTCGTATACATCCCATTAACGAAAAGGCCAGGAGAGCACCAAGACCATGGCACGTAAGTCATGCCGCTCGTGACATGCATATCGTGATTTTCATGTTGTGACCTGTTATTTATGTACGTCATGCAGTCATGTTGTGGCATACCAATTTTCGTATACATCCCATTCAGGAGAGCACAAAGTCGTAGGCGGCTAGATAGATACGCTCGAAGTCGCCGAAGTTCGCTGAGAGATGCTTCGCATTTGAAAAACATCGGTGCACTGTGCTAAACGAAAGCACGCCTTAAATAAGTAATTTGTACAGAAAAGGTTCATTATTTTAAATCAATAGAAGAAACAACAGCACGTGACATCTGAACGTAATAACTACCGGAAATCATGTAACGTGGAAAGCAATATAGCACTAGCAAACAATAAACACTGCAGAGATAAATGAACGTGTTATAGGATGAGATCACACAAATGACAATTAATTTGACAGAACAGAGGACACAGCAGCACTGAACATATGGTGGTTATTTGTGGATACAACATGGAGGGGAAGGGCATTCAAAACTGTTCGAGAAAAAAAAAAGAATGAAGCAGAGAAGGTATGCACGGATGACGAGTGCTTTGCGATATTCTTGACGTATGACATGCGGTGAAGTGTAGAACAACTTATGAAACAGACCAAGGCTGGCAATTGTACGACGGTGCAAGAGTGACTTATAAACTTACGTCATATGGATGATTTAATGTATCTTGCCGCGCGATTTTGAAAAGACTCAAGTGCGGTGATGAGGTATTTCTGATGTGGGTCCCAGACTGGAGAGGCATATTCAACTTGAGGAATTACTAGTGATCTGCATGGAAGTAGTCTCACGTCCTGTGGGGCTTGACGCCTCAAAAAGCCGAGTTGGCCGACAATGATGACCCGAACCACGAGAAGCGCCATCTCCCTCCTGTTGCAGTGCACAGCGCCGCCGCTGCGCTTATTTCCGTTCTGTCAAGTCGTATACCTGGGCGAGCTGCCACGGTGGAAAACGCGTATGCAGGCGCGTGTATCTCCGGCAAGTAAACATGGCAAGCGTCGGAAAAGGTGCCCGATCTCTGTTACAATACTACAAGTAACTTCCCCTATGCTTTCCTAGGCTTCATTGTCTGTTTGCTCATTAAGCCGATCTCTGTTAGTTATACAAGAACGCGTCTGGCTGCTGCATTTATGGATGCCACAACAACCAGCGCTAGAGGAAGAGTTTTGATAAACACTCTCTACGACGAGCACAATGCACCACGGGAATCCTCCTGCTTCAGGCCGCACGTTGCCCCACAGGGAACTGCCACACCGCGGCGCTATACGCTTTCTTTGCTGCGGAAACTGCGCCGTGGCCGCGCCGAAGAAACTGTCGGCACCTCGCGCATAACATTTTGGTTACTATTAGGCCACAAGTAAGTTGTCCCAATCTGCAGTAACACTCTTGTTTGGGCTAGCTGGTACATTCTTGACACAAACTCGGTAACGCAAAAAAAAAAAAAAAAACACACGGACGAAGAAAAGAAGGAACACAGACAGGCGCAACTGTCTGTGTTGTGCCTGTCTGTGTTCCTTCTTTTCTTCGTCCGTGTTTTTTTTTTTTGCGCTACCGTGTTTGTGTCAAGATTGTCCCAATCTACCAAGGACTTAATAAAAAAAACGCCAAAAAATGAAAGTAACTTCGCCAAAAGATAAGATAGAAATCGCAGAACTATCAAAATTGATCAGTAAAGCCAGGCAAAGAGAGGTAAGAAACTTTAACATGAGAGAAATAGAGAAAGCAGTAGAAAAAGGCACCATCGTCAAATCGGGCAAAAAAAAAACTGCACTCAGGACAAAACAAATTGCATGCGCTAAAGGATAAACAAGGTAACGTTATCAACAATTTCAACGAAATAGTAAAGGTAGCAGAGGATTTCTACTCTGAACTGTACAGCTCTCAGACAGACCATATAACCTGGATGGAAATAGAATTAGAGGAGGACACTAAAATTCCATGTATAACAAAAAAGCTGTCAAAGGCATGTCCCGCGGTAAAACAGCTGGTGAAGATGGTATAACAGCCGACTTGATCAAAGACGGAGGAGGTATTGTACATGAAAAACTTGCATCGCTCTTCACGAAATGTGTCAAGATATGTAGTGTACCGCGCAGTTGGAAAAATGCTTATATAATCCTAATCTAGAAGAAAGGTGACATAAAGGAGTTAAAGAATTACAGACCAATTAGCCTACTCCCAGTAATATACAAGCTATTTATAAAAGTAATTTCTACGAGGATAAGAGAAACACTCGACTTTAACCAACCGAGAGAACAAGATGGTTTTAGGAAAGGTTACTCGACAATCGACCGCAGCCACGCTATCAACCTAGTAATTGAGAGTTACGCGGAATATAGCAAACCTTTTTATATGGCGTTTATCGACTACGAGAAAGCATTTGACTCCGTAGAAATACAAGCAGTTCTAGAAGCTCTACGTCGACAAGGGGTACCTGGCGTATACGTGAAAACCATAAACAACATATACAAAGATTGCACAGCCACATTACTCCTACATGAGAAAAGCAGAGAAATCCCGATCAGGAGAGGTGTGAGACAGGGAGATACAATATCCCCAATGCTATTCACTGCATGTTTAGAGGAAGTCATTAAACGCCTAGACTGGGAAGAAAAGGGAATTCGAATAGACGTAGAATATCTAAGCAATTTAAGATTTGCACACGACATTGTGCTCTTTAGCAATGATGGAGACGAACTACAAAACATGACTGATGACCTAAACAGGGAAAATATTAAAATTGGATTAAAAATGAATAGGCAAAAGACCAAAGGTATGCTCAATAGCCTAGCTAAGGAACAGGAATTTAAAATCAACAATGAACCCATACAATGTAAACGAATATATATATATACCTGGGACAGTTAATAAGAGGAACTCCTACCCATGAAAAAGAAATTCTCCGTAGAATGAGGATGGGCTGGAGCGCATTCCGAAGGCATTACGAAATCATGACCGGGAACTTACCGCTCTCACTAAAGCGAAAAGTATTCAATCCCTGCATTCTCCCAGTACTAACGTACGGTGCAGAAACGTGGAGGATAACGAAAGAACTAGAGATTAAACTAAGGAGCACGCAACGTGCAATGGAAAGAAAAATTATAGGGGTAACGCTAAGAGACAAAAAACGACCGGAATGGATCAGAGAACAGACAGGAGTAGCCGATATTATTATATTGTTACGAGAAAGACACAGAGGACGGCTATTTACAATGTATTTACAGGGAGGCTTTAACCAGGCAACAACCAAGATGGTGGACAGTCCGTGCATCAGCCAGTCCCGTCTTCGTCTTCTTCTTCATCGATGGTATGAGCCATACCCAGATACTATGGTCGCTTCGTAGCATTACCCCCGGTGGTAGAAGCGCCGTCTCGGCGCACTTTAAACTCGGTCGTCAGACGGGAGGTAGTAAGGCTTCAGTCTGGTCACGTGAACTATGTCGCTGGGAGGAGCTGCAGTAGACAGAGTCGGGGAGACGGGAACAATCTCATAGGTAACGTCCGTTACTTGGCGGACGATGCGGTAAGGACCCGTGTATCTTGATAGCAGCTTTTCGGACAAGCCAACACGTCGATACGGACACCATAGTAGTACTAAGGAACCGGGTGAGAAGGCAACGTCGCGATGGTGGCTGTCGTAAAGGCGCTTCTGGCTTGCTTGCGAGGCGCACAGCCGCGAGCGGGCGACTTGACGCGCGTGGTCGGCACGAGCGATGGCATCACGAGCATATTCGCTAGGCGGCGCGGTAACATCCGGAAGTAGGGTGTCCAGTGGTAAGGTCGGTTCGCGGCCGAAAAGCATGTAAAATGGAGAATAACCGGCGGTGTCATGGCGTGAGGAATTATAGGCGAAAGTGACGTACGGTAGGGCCAGGTCCCAGTCGCGGTGGTCAGACGAAACGTACATGGAAAGCATGTCCGTGAGGGTACGATTGAGGCGCTCGGTGAGACCATTTGTCTGGGGATGGTAGGAGGTGGTCAACTTGTGCTGCGTGGAGGAGGATCGCAAGAGATCGTCGATTACTCGCGACAAAAATGCGCGGCCACGATCTGTGAGCAGTTGGCGAGGGGCACCGTGGTGTAGTATAACGTCACGCAACAAGAAGTCGGCGACGTCCGTAGCAGTGCTGGTCGGAAGAGCCCTAGTGATAGCATATCGGGTTGCAATATCAATTAAAGGAAAGAAGTGGACCTGGGCAGGACACGTCATGAGGAGGAAAGATAACAGATGGACAGTAAGAGCGACGGAATGGATACCAAGAGAGGGAAAACGCAACAGAGGCAGGCAAAAGGTTAGATGGAGCGATGAAATTAAAGTTTGCGGGCATAAAGTGGAACCAACTCTTTCAGGATCAGGTGGATTGGAAATCGTTCGAAGAGGCCTTCGTCCTGCAGTGTACCCAAACAGGCTGATGATGATGATGATGATGATGATGATGATGATTCAGAATTGCGGTTATTTAAGCCTTGTAAGGTTCTGCATCCCTGCAATATCATACAGCAGTGGCTTCTCGCGTAGAAAACATGTTTTTGGGCTATGAATAAGGGAGTCACGTATCCATGCTTGCAGGACTGTCATCAAAATAGCCCGCACTGACGAGGTTTTATTCAGCCACTCGTTCCGCACATGCACGTCGTGAGGGGTGAAGCTCTCACTGAATGATGTGTAGCACGAAGAATGTAGCTTGGAGTCCAAATTGAATGTGCTCGATATGGTGCTGATAACAAAAACGAAGACTTGGCAGTTATGCAAGCAGTAAACGGTTAGCTCGCGCTAGCTCTTTGCGCATGATATCTTTTTTTCCTCGTACGTTGGAATAACTTCCAAGTCTGCTGCTGTGGACAGCCTTTCTCGCGGTTCCCGTAACTGGAATGCTAGAATGCCCGCGGTTCTAGCGCAGGGGATTAGGGTGAATTGTGGGGTATTAGGACTAAAGATGGCACGTTAGGAGGAATTGAGGCGGATTAGCGCACATTAAGATGTTTTAATGTATTAACCCATGCTGCGGTTGATTACAGCAGATCAGAGTGGATTAAGGCAAATCAAGGCAGATTAAAGTGGATTAGGAGAAATGTAACTAATTTTGTGCGGTTTAGGGCTTATTCATACTTCATTCCAAACTGATCAATCGCACTTGCCTTAGCGCAACAGAAGGCGTGTTATTCCACATAATCCCCGTCATACACCATTATGCACCCCAATCAATCCTAATTTACGTCACTAAATCTTATTCCACCATAATCCCTCCTAATCCACGTTAATCTATATTAATTTACTTAAGCCGTCTCAATACTAATTTTACCATCAAAGCTGTTTAAGCTATTCATTAAAGTGCAAGAAATCCGCTAAAACTCCGTCGAGCCGCGCGTCACCATAGCCACCAGCCAAGCTAAGTGTAGCCAAATCAGCTAAGCATATTTACGCTAATTAAGGTAGGTCAAGTCTAATTTAAGACTAACTAAACCAAAGCTAATTAAGCTAATATTTAATATTCCATAGGCAATACTTACCCCACTTAAGTTAGTAGATGGTGGTTCGTACTATGTGAAGTCCGGTTAAGCCACGACTAAGGCAAATCTAATTAAGTTACTACTAATTACGCCATGTCTAATTAAGGTAAGACTAACTAAGCCAGCAATGACTAATCTAAGTCTAATGAGGGCAAGTGTCATTACGTTGACAAGCCTAATTAAGTCAGCAGTGATTGGGGCAAGCCCAATTAAGCTAAAACTGCATAGCCTGCCAAGTGAGACCTAGCTAGACCTGAAAGCAAAACCATGTCAGACCTCGCAAAACCACGTCAAACTTGAAACCGACCACCTTCGCCGTGTTAAGCCACGCGCGACGTTGCGCAAGCCTCAAAATTTTTTCCACTGTAATCTGTCCTAATCCATCTTTTAATGAAAGGACGTATTCCTGCCAAGTAAGCAGATGAACACAGGGAAAACACAAGGAAAACAGGAAAGCGGCTTTTCACCATCTTTTCACCTTTATTCGCCTTAATTCATGTGAATCTTTCTGAAGTCGTCCGCAACCGCGTCGTCTGCTACGGAATCCGCCATTCTTGTGCCCATCCGCCTAAGGGCCGCGTTGCGCGTACTACGTGTGTTGGCAGTTTTACGGCAACACAGAGCCTTTACGGAGCCGAGAACATTACAGAGAGGCACTGATGCTTGATTACGGATAAGCAAATAGCATTTGTAATGGTGTCAGAAGCCTGAGAACGCTGCGAAATATGCCGTCAAACGTTGTGTTATGCTACACACCCCGACCGCTCGCTGCATAGCTCGCGCGTTCACTCACATATTCTTATAGAGCAAAGGAGAGGAATAGTTACAAGCCATTGCTCTCTGTCCAGCATATTTACGCAGCGAAGCTGCGCTGCTTCGAGAACATTTATAAGGGGCCGTAATAGTTGAATTTATTGAGAGTATACCGACCATAAAGGGTCACACCGTTAGTACAAGATGAATAAAACTTGACCTAAATGGATGTAGCAGCACATTTGTCACACTCTAAAAACTGGAGCGGGATTGCAGGAGTGAAACGGCCGAGCTACGGCATCATTCTACTCTAGCAAAACGTCGGACGGAGTGAAATATATTGCTTACTCATCAAGAAACAAGAGAGTGATGTGGCCTGTGACCTTCATCTGAGAGAGTGAAATGTCCGTATACCCTTGCGGCGTAAAAGAGCAAAAGGCAATTTCACTCCAGACACGTGATGCTCGTATTCGCAGCCAGGGAAAGGGCGGCTGGGACGGGAGCGGACGGCAGCCTCTTTGCGAAGATCATTCAGGACGTAGGACTTGAGTGAGCGGACGATTGCAGAAGACAACAGCCGCTTTGTGAAGCGTTTTTCTATGCAATTAGCAGCGACCTTCCTACGGCTTCCACGTACGAGCGTTCACGCTATCCCGTATAAACGCGTGCAGTGTACGTTTAACGAACGGTGCCTTCCTCGACTACAAGCCTCAACCGATGGGAGCCATAGCAAGCTGCCTCTTATGCGTTTTTGCCCGATCGAACGGCCGTGCACGTGCTAGCGAAACCCGCCAGCCCACACGCCTCGGATTCTTCGCTTACATGCACGAAACGAAGAGGAATACCGGGAACTACCTTACCAATTTTCCAAGCGTCAGGCAGCTCAGCTGACGAGAAACTGGTTAAAGATTGTTGTTTTGTGGGGTTTAACGTCCAAAACCCAGCTCTGATTATGAGAGACGCCGTAGTCGAGGGCTCCGGAAATTTCGACCACCTGGGGTTCTTCAACGTGCACTGACATCGCACAGCACACGGTCCTCAACATTTCGCCTCCATCGAAATGCAGCCGCCGAAGGCCGGGATAAAAAAAAAACTGGTTAAGGAGGAGACACAGAAAGATACTAGAAGTATCAGTAGTGTTCTTCAGTATTTTAGATTTAATGTTATCAATGCCTGACGAAGTAGAAACTTTAAGATCCGTGATGAGTTTTGCGGTACCTTCGGCAGTGACGGTGATTGGAGCCATGAAAGGGAAGGGTTGATCTGGTACATATGGCACATTGGAACAATCTTCCTATGTAAAAACAGAGGCAAAATATGCATTGAAAGCACTTGCGGAGGCTTCATCAGAAAGCGGAGTTTGGTCAGCATCGTATATTGTAATGCGATTAGAACACTTATTGTTGGGAGAAATTATTTGACAGAATTTTTTTTATTATTTTTATAAGTGAGGGCAAGCCCAGCGAATAATATTTTCTTTTTCTTTGCTTAGCCTAAAGCTTTACAGTAATCATGTAAGCAGACCTTGTATTTATCCCAGTAGGACACAGAATCATTGCGTTTCGCGGTATTATATGGTATGGTATGAAAAACTTCATTAGGTCCTGAGGGATCAGTCTGTGGGGACTGATGCGGGCCGCTCCCACGTCGGGACAGAGAGGCCGAGCTCCACCACACGGGCCCTCTGGACAGCCCTGAGTTGGTCCGTCAGCTGTGCAGCATATCCGCTGCCACCACCTTGAGAACCATCCCCGGCCAACGCCGAGCAGTGCATGTGGTCTAAATCGAGTAAACCCGCACACTTGCTACAATAGACTGAAACTCCGCAGTCGGGATTAATTTTGTTCACGATGACCGGGTTAGGGTACGTCCGTGTCTGCAGAAGTCTTAATGTAACCGCCTGTGGCCTGTTTAATTTACAATGTGGCAGGGGGAATGCCCTGCGCCCTAAGTAACAGTGCTTTGTGATCTCGTTGTACGTTAACAGCTGGTCCCTGAACTCGGGAACGAGAGATCCAGCCCCCTCAGGGAGTGCACGGCACGCTAATCCTAGTGCCTCCCTGTGCGCCACCTCGTTGAGGTTACGCGGGGCTGCCTCCACTGACCCCATGTGCGCCGGGAACCAAGTAACCAAGTATATGCGAAGCGATATCCCTGCCCTGCAGCAGTCTGTAAGCTTGTTCCGCAACAAGTCCCCTCGAAAAAGCTTTAATCGCAGATCGTGAGTCACTAAACACTGAAACCCTCTCTGAATCAATTAGTGCTAGAGCAATAGCCACCTGCTCAGCGACCCCCGGATCCTTTGTATAAACAGAAGCGGCATTTCGAACACTCCCTTTGCCATCTACCACCACCACTGAATAAGCATCTTTCCCATTAATCCATGCCGCGTCAACAAACTCCTCTTCCTGATCCTCTGCCTCTCGTAGCAAAGCCCTAGCTCTCGCCATCCGCCTCCCTACATTGTGCACAGGGTGCACATTCCGTGGAAACGGACGCACAATAATGTTGGCCCTAAGGTTCACGTTCAACTCGTGTATCCGCGTCCCATCATGTGACTCAGCCACCAATTCTCCTAGTGACTTCAAGATATACCTACCCGCTGGTGCACCTAGCAACCGCTCTCTGTGCTGTACGCCGAGCCTCGGCAATTTCATCTAGAGTGTTATGCAAACACAGTCGGAGCAACGTATCGTTTGACGTGCTCACAGGCAGACCAAGTGCTGCCTTAACGGCTTTTCTGATTAAAGCATCCAGTTTAGCTTTCTCCCCCTTGTTCCAATTAAGCATAGCTGCGACATACGAGAAATGACACATAACGAATTATAGGAGCGTTTCCTTTTATTTCGTAATGTCCGAAGCTGTTTAGTAAACCAAGGGATACTTTCATCATTGTATTTAGAGATTGGGCTAGACTTGAGTAGGGACCGCAATAATCTAGTACGAAAGACACCGATCAATGAGCTAACTGTTAGACGGAAAGTCAAAGAATTCAAGATAGCGCTGCAAAACAGATATTCAGCTCTAACAGACCAAGCAGACATTTGCGTCCAGGAAGTCAGCGATAATCTCACACGGATTGTCACGGATTGTGCAATAGAAGTAGGAGGTAAGATCGGTAGAGAGCTTACTAGCAAACTTTCCCAGGAGACTAAAGACTTGATTAGAAAACGGCAAGGCATGATAGTATCTAATGCAACTGACAGAACAGAACAAGCGGAGCTTTCGAAGTTAATCGATAAGCGTAAGACAGCCGACATACGAAAGTATAATATGGAGCGGTTTGAGCATGCTCTAAAGAACGGAAGGAGCCTGAAAGCGACGGAGAGACGTCTAGGCATAAGCCAAAATCAGATCTATACATTACGAGACAGGCAAGGCAATGTGGTCACAAATAGGGATGAGATAGTGATAATAGCCGAAGAGTTTTACAGAGATCTATACAGTAGCCGCGATAACCAGAATAGTGAACGGGGAAGCAGTTTGGAAGATGCTGACATTCCACCAGTACTGACAGAGGAAGTAATGAAAGCTTTGGAAGAGATGAAATCGGGAAAGGCACCCGGTGAGGATCAGATAACAGCAGATCTGTTAAAGGATGGTGGGCAGATTATACTGGAAAAACTGGCAAGCCTGTATAATACGCAATGCCCAATGACTGCGAGAATACCGGAATCTTGGAAGAATGCGATCATCCTAATCCATAAGAAAGGCGACGCAAAGGACTTGAAAAATTAAAGGCTGATTGCCTTACTGTCCGTCGTCTACAAGGCATTTACCAAGGTAATCGCTAAAAGAATTTTTGCCACCTTAGATTTCAGTCAACCTAAGGAACAAACAGGGTTTCGTAAAAGCCACTAAACAGTAGACCACATTCACATTATCAATCTGGTGATAAAGAAATGCGCGAAGTATAATCAATCCCTATATATAGCCTTCATAGATTACGAGAAAGCATTTGACTCGGTCGATACTTCAGCAGTCATGCAGGCATTGCGGAATCAAGGCGCAGAAGAGCACTACCTAAGACTACTGGAAGACATCTACAACAGCCACCATAGTCCTCCATAAGGAGAGCAGCAAGATACCTATAAGGAAGGGCGTAAGACAAGGTGATACAATCTCTCCAATGTTATTCACAGCATGTTTACAAGAAGTATTTAGAACGCTGGATTGGGAACAGGTGGGTGTAAGAGTTAATAGGGAATACCTCAATAACCTCCGATTTGCTGATGACATTGCCTTGCTAAGTAACTCGGGAGATGAATTACAAAGCATGATTAGTGACCTAAACAGGCAAAGCATAACAGTGGGCCTGAAAATTAATATGCAGAAAACTAAAGTAATGTTCAATAGCCTTGGGCGAGCACAGCGATTTCAGTTAGCTGGCGATGCGTTGGAAGTAGTAAGTGAATATGTGTACTTAGGCCAGGCAATGACCCCTGATCCGAATCATGAGGCTGAGGTAATTAGGAGGATTATAATGGGGTGAAGGTGCATTCGGCAAGCATTATCAGATAATGAATGGTAGCTTAGCATTGTCTCTGAAGAAGAAAGTGTATAACAGCTGCATCTTACCGGTACTCACTTACGGGGCAGAAACTTGGAGGCTAACTAAGAGGGTTCAGCGTAAAAACTGACGGCGACGCAGCGAGCCATGTGACGGAAAATTGTAGGTGTAACCTTAAGGGACAAGAAGAGAGCGTAGTGGGTTAGGGAACAATTAAACGCGTGTTGGGGACATATTAATAGAAATTAAGAAGAAGAAATGGGCGTGAGTGGGCCGTGTAATACGAAGACAAGACAACCGTTGTCATTAAGGGTGACAGAGTGGATCCCCAAAGAAGGCAAGCGTGTCAGGGGGCGGCAGGAAGTTTGCGGGGATAAATGGGGCCCAGTTAGCACAGGACAGGGATAATTGGAAATCCATGGGAGAGGCCTTTGCGCTGCAATGGGCGTAGACACGATTATGATGATGACGATGATGATGCCCCGCCGCGGTGGTCTAGTGGCTATGGTACTACTCGGCTGCTGATCCGAGGGTCGCGGGATCCAATCCCGGCTGCATTTCGATGGAGGTGAAGTGTTGAGGCCCGTGTGCTGTGCGATGTCAGTGCACGTTAAAGAACGCCCGGCGGTCGTCATTTCCGGAGCCCTCCACTACGGCGTCTCTCATAATCAGAGCTGGTTTTGGGACGTTAAAATCCACATAACAACAACGATGATGATGATAGAGATTAGTGGCAAGAACTTGTCAACTAACTGATATTTTTTGTTTAAAACGGTTCCAGTTATTGTTCACAGTCAGTGAGGCAAACGAGGGCAGAAAAACGTCATGATGAAAGGCTTCTAGTTCCGTGTTGAATTGATCATAATTACCACGGTTATAGTCCCGGATAGTTTTGGTCACGGGGCCTGTAAATGTTACAGGTAGATTCATCTGGAAGATGAGGAGCCTGTGATCGCTAAATCCGTCCATGTAAGAAATCGCACCAAATATACACCGTAATCAGCACCATCTAACATATATATTCTAGTACATGCAGATTGAAATGCCAAATGGAAAGCAGTGAATACATTAAATAGATTCAGGACATGTGAGATAGAATTGCGTTCAATTTATTAAAAGAACACGATGAGGGCCAGTCGGTGAATGATTAAAAAATATATTACGAACCGCGAAAACGTACACAGCGCCAGCCCTGTATCCTTCGCTCCTAGTGTGTTCCGTGTACATTTTCGGACTGATATTTGTCCTTCAGTTGATTAAGTCCATAATTCTTCTTAAATTGTGTAATGCCTGTAGTCTCCCTAGAGTATTCAATTATTTCAGGAATCTTGTTACATAACAGAACAGTTTGGTTGTCAACCGCGCCCCATAGTTAGTTCAACCAACGCAACAGTATGCAAATTATATGTAAGATCCCTGCTTAAATATGTATCACAAAAAAAATCAAAAAGTTATAGATTAACATGGCTAATTGGATGCTATAGCACTCTGGGAATGGCAGTGCATTCTACACACGAAAAAGAGGCATGCTTGTGTGGACCGAGGTAGCGCGTTTATGGAGACATGGATGCTCTACAGGATTTGCGAGTGGATAAAAGAAAAGTAAAACTGTCGTTTAATTCTCGCGGGAAGGAGATGTTGCAGTCGTCGAATTAGACCGATCGCAGGTTGGCCACACTGCCAGACCAACTAAGGCCGCTTTGAAAACATACGCTAGCGAATTGAATTTTATATACCAGGGCAATATTTTCCCCATCGAAAATCAAAGAGATATAGCATGATCTACAGGCTTCTTTTTTTATTATTATTAGACAGCGTAAATTTAGTTTTTTTTTATTTTTAAGTCTAGCAGACTGGCTATAGGCCACGATTTTGGTTCTTGCAGCCAGAAATTTGCAGTTTCCTCAATATCGTGGAGATATAAACCAGGAAAGAATGCAATGGTATCATCGGCGTACATGAGCATGTTTCGAGTGAAAGCGATGCTTATTATATCGTTGATACAGAGTATAAAAAGCAAAAGGCCCAAGTATCGATACTGGAAGACCCCATATTTTTATACAGAAGTCAGACTTTAAATTATGAAGCTGTACATATTGCTTCCTGGCGCAAGGATAGCTCTTCATTAGATCAAGCGCAATCCCACGTGTTTCGTACATTTGCAGTCTCCTAATTAATATATCATATTTTATCGAATGAAAAGCCTTACGTATATCCAGGAAAATTCTTACAGCGTAACTTTCTTGTTTCTGTTTTTTTCAATGTTATAATGTAGGCTGTCCTTAATACGGAGTAGAGCCGCCCGAGTCTACGTGGTCGGAATCGATGTTGTTCTTTGTAAATAAAATTTTTGCACGCTAAAAAGGAATATTCCCTCTTATATATCAAGCGTTCGGCAACCTTAGAGAAAAGCTGCAATATGGATATTGGACGATAATTCTGAACTTCATTTTTGTTACCTCCTCTAATAATGATTGTTACGCGAGCTATTTTCATGGCATGTGAAAAAATTCCTGTCAAGAAGAGTCTGTTGCATAGGTGAGTAAATGGGGCGACAATGGAATCAATAATTGCCTTGAGAGTACGTGTTGCGGCGATGTCATTTTCGCCTGGTGGACTATTCCTTAGTGAGCGTGTGACAGTGGATACATCTTCCTTGTTAACGGGTGATAAAAACAAAGAAGTAGTGAATGAGCTGCGAATTCGGCCGGAGACATTTGCACCATATTATTTGACGATCCTGCATCAAGAAAGTAAAGCTTAAGTTTGTCTGCAAGTGCCTTGCCATTATAGCGAATGTCATTTATCTGCATATCGCTAGGGACGGTGGCCTTCTTTCTCCTATCCCTCTTTGGTTTGTTTCTAAATTTTTTGAGCTCGATAAGGTCGGTTTGTTCTTCCGTTCTCAAGAAACGCTCGAAAAGTTTGCTTTTTTTATCCAATTCGGAAGCGCTGGCGTAATCCAATCCTTTCTCCTGTTTCCTCCTGTGTTTCTTTATAACAACGCCCGAAAAAGCAGTGTTGTAATTGCCAACAATTGTCGCCATAAATAGCTTGTACACCTTAGACGGATCAGGTTCTTGGTACAGGAGCGAAATCGGAGTATATTTGTATCGTTTATATTTCTACGCGCATATTTTGGAAAATTCTGTAGTTCATGCATTGTTAATAGTGCGAAAAGTGGCAAGTGGTCACTTATACCTGCCGTGAATACTCCGCCTGATGCGCTGTCGGCGGACAAATTGGTACAGCAGATATCAATGATCGTTTCTGATTTGTCGGGTTATTCTGGTAAGAGTGTTAATGATCTTTTCACACCCATAGGACAATATTAGTTCCATTAGTTTTAGTTAAGAAGGACCATTTTGAGACATGAATATTAAAGTCGCCAAACGGTACCACGGACCTGTAGCACGGCTCATAAAGCACCACTTGACGTCTTATGCCATTACTGCGCATGCGCCACTGCAGCATCAGTGGTATACTATATATACTCACTATTGTTCCTGCAATAAAGTTGTTCATCGCCTGACTCCGACTCAGGACCATCGATCGGAACTGGCATGGTGTGAAGAAGCTTCTCTAAGAACTCAAGAATGGAGTCAGTGTTACCATCTGTGGGGCGGTATATCAGTACTAGTGCATTCTCGTTGCGCATCACAGTAACTACTTCGAAATCATTACCAATAGCCCCCGGTTTGTATACGAGAACCACCTTGGCGGTTTTTAAGCTAGGTTACTGCATCTTGCCAGTACTGACATACGGGGAAGAAACTTGAAGAATTACGAGAAAGCTCTACAGGAACTTAACAACCACACAGCGGGCGATGGAACGAAAAACGATAGGCATTACATTAAAGGGACTGTGTCTTTCATCGTTCTCCCCCCCCCCCCCTTTTTTTTTTTTTTGGCTCGACAGAAAGCGTACCCTTCGAAGCGTCCCAGCGTGCAGTGGTTTCTCCAGAAACTCAATAGAAATTATTAAAATACAATTTTTTGTATCTACGAAGTCACTCCTTTCCTAGGTTAGGCATGCCAGCAACAATGGTTACCGCGCATGATGCGTCGTCGTGCCCCTGGAAACCCTTTCGGGCGCGGGAGGCTTCTTCTCAACAGGAACCGGTTTCAAGGTCGACATTCCGGAGGCGACTAGGAACAGGAGGAGAGGCGAGGGAAAGTCGGCGCGCGGGGGTGCGCCTCGGGCATGCAGCGCCGCATGCATGACAAGCGCAGTACTACGCGCCTGTGCAGGCAGTCGAATTCGAAGGCAGCGAAAAAAAGAACTAATTGCTCTTGCACGCTATAACAAGGTGTCTCATAGGGTGAAGTGCGCTTGTAACACATACATAATCGTTTTTCAGCACAGTATGTATGCCTGCGCGAGCTGGTTCTCGTACACTTGGAAAATGACTGTTTGGTGTCGCTAGCGGCGTTTTTTGCGCCACTTTCAGAGCAAAATTAAAAACCTAATTTCTATTTGTGGGGTGAAGGCGTGCTCGTTCCCGTAAATGTGACACACGATCTGCCCAATTTTACCACAATCTTAAAAAGTTTTCCGAGCGGTAGACAGTCCCTTTAAGAGATAAGAAGGATAGGAAGACAGCCGAGTGGGTCAGGGAACAGACAAGGGTCGCCGACATAATAACCGATGTTAAGAAGAAAAAATGGACGTGGTCAGGCCATGTGATGAGAAGGATAGATAACCGATGGACAGTTAGAACGACGGAATGGATACCAAGAGAGGGTATGCGCAGCCGTGGACGACACAGAGTAAGATGGGGCACGAAATGAAGGAATTTGCAGGCATCAAATGGATCAGTTCGCGCAGGACAAGAAAGGATGGAGAGCATTGGGAGGTACCTTCGTCCTGCAGTGTAAATAATAATATTGATAATGGATGTGCGCGAAGGAAATGAATGGTTGAATGACACACATCGGAGTGCAGATAAGGTTATCTTTAATAACCATAGCTGGTATTCCATCATCTCCGCTCGCTTTCTTTACCAGCACATTAGCCACTATAGATTTGATTTCATCTGTTGTTTTTGCTGAAAGGCTCACATCATTGTCAGACAAAGGGAGCAGTTATCGACGACCGAATGTGGCCGGCAAAGTTAACGCCAGTGCTGGTGAAATATGTATTGGAATAAAAAGCAACATCTGAAAAGAGGATATCATGAACGCGTTTTGTCTGGCCTGTAGCAGCTTTGACTGCTTACCATATCTTTTTGTAGTGCTCCCTAGGGAGCCTAATAAGGCTGCCATAATACTCCCTCTTCAATTTTGGTTTTATTGCAAGGGACTTATTTCATCCTCGATGTGGCGCAAGACATTGTAGAGGACAAATAGAGGTGTACTGCGCCACATCGAAGACGAAAGCGCACAACGTTTTTTTATTACTTGGACTTATTTCCATAGAAGTTGAAATTTTGGCGCTAATATGCGTCGCTCTTGTTGTTTTTCCATTAACTGTAGTGCGAGTATTTTATGTCTTTTAAGAGGCTCTCAATCATCCGTGGACACATAGCGTGATCGCAGTTGCGAACCGCACCTTCATGTGGCCCCTCCCTAATCAGTTCGCATTGCACAATTTTGTTCACACTCATTTTCTATATCAGTATCATATAATAGTCACAATGTCAACATCCCGGAGCAATCGACTCGGTTGAAAATGATCCACATATGTCGAGCGTTTCAGTCGTGACGGCTGGACTTTGTTAGGTATTTACGGAGAATAAACAGAGATGTTTGGTTAGGATCGGTAACAGCCACGTCGTAAACCCCAACACTCGCTTGCCACTCGGTGTGACATAACATGCTGTCCTTAATGGATTCAGATTGGTCAGTGTGATACGAGTTGCCGAGGTGTCAAAAGATATTTCATAGTGGAGATAAATTCATTGCCCCTGAGTAGGATGAGCGGCAGACGGCACCCACTGTAACACCACGCTTAGTTTGAGCAAATATAACCTCGGCTGAGGGAGTAGACTGGGAGCTCTTACAAACATCCTCCGCCCCGTGATGAACTCGGGCGAGGCAGCCAGGTAAGCCTCACCGTCTTTCAACCATGTTTCCGTTAGAGTTATGTGACTCTTGGGGCAAGCTGGTGATCCATGACCTTTCTCAAGCGCTGCGTACTCAATTTGGGGGATACACAGAGCCATTGCAAATTATTAGGGACCGGTCCGCAACGACGTTTCAGGCCACTTTGAGCACGCGTGACACGAGTTCTCATCACAACTTGCGGCACCCAGGTGTACTCCTTCAGGGAGTACTCTGTTTGCAGGGATGAGGTGTTCCTTGATGTATGCTGGCTTGTTCTCGCCTTCAAACGTTGATAGAACGTATATGAGCGGGCTTGTTTGTAGTTAAGCATGTTGTAGCACGGAGCACACAGTTAGGGACAAAGACGAAGCGAAGAAGTGAGGACACGGCGCTTACTTTCAACAGGCTTTAATGCACCATGTGAAAAACATGAGTTGAGCGGTGCACGCAGGCGCAATTGCTCGCCTGAGTCATCAAGACGACACAAATACACGGACAAGATAGACAGGGGAGGGATTAAGATGCTACGCATGGTTCCGTACCAAGCCCCGTATCTACGTTTTGTTCAAAAATTCTAGTTCTTTTGCTGATAAACGTCTTTGTACCCAACGGTGCGCTACCTGCTACAACATGCTTAACTATAGCAGCAAGCCCACTCATACGTTCTATCAAGTTACATTACTAGCACAATGGGCAACCCCACGTTGAACCAAACTTGGCTTGTTACGCTGATAGCCATCGCCGTCTGCGGCGCGCGCGCGGTTTCCTTCTGTCTAAGGGCTCACAGCATGAAGTACAACACCATCGTAGGCTTCCTCGCACCTCCCCAAGGACACGCAATAAGAATTACCAAAATCCTGTGGTCGGAATGGCCCAGGCAGGCACGGCTACACAAAGATTCATGACGCAACAGCTATGGATCAAGAAGAAAAGATGGCGTCAGTACTTAATAGATGAAGTCGTGGAAGTCATCTGGACTCCAATGCTTCGTCAGCTAAGTGCGTCCCTTCCTAAAAAGCAGCCAAAGCATCACAACGGAGTCCACGTTGAAGGCAACGTAAGCCTACCAGAAGATGTAGAGCGCACGTTAGGACTGGCTCCAATGTTCGCTGCAGAACCCGTCGCTACTGGAACGGACCTCCTGTCCACGACATAATGAAGCCGGCAGTAGGATAGGAATAGACAGATCTCACCGCGTGATCTGCGCATGCGCGAGTTCCCAGGAGCGGCGCCGCCGCCATCTTAGTTGTAGTTCTCAAAGGGCAGCTGCTACGGCTGTACGTGCTGCATTCTATAAGTTTACTGGGGTTTTCACCTATCCTTGACGTGGACGACGATTGAACGCGTCAGAAAACGATGCCCGAACCTCCTGTGGCCGTGTTTCATTTAAATTTGTCACGCGATGTAGCGCTGTTAGAGAAAAAAAAAGAAGAAAAAAAAAAGGTTGGAATGTATACATGCGAGCTGGTCACGATCTCGTCGTTAGTGCGTGCGCCCGTGTCGCTTCGAATTGCTGTTACCCGTATTCGCTGAATTATTCGCAATAAAAAAAAAAGAAAGTAAAGACGTCTCAGAGCGCGTATCGTACATAAATAGAACGCCAAGAGCGCGGAATGGTGAAAACTGAAGACTCATTCGAAGGAACGACTTTGCGCTTGTTTTGTCAAATCAAAACTTCACATGCACAGTGTGTTAGTACAGGGCTTCGATCACAGTGATGCGCTAGATGTGAATGGGTGGAAAACGATCGCGATGAAGAGGTTAAGGCGCGTCCACCTTAGCGGAACGATGACCTGCCGCACACCGTTAGCTTACGGGCCGCTGCTAACATCGCGAACGACAAGCAGTTCGTGCTGCATCAAGTACGGGTGAGTCGGTGAGCAACTGGCGACAGGTGCAAAACGACGAAAAAGCGGCAGTCCGCTCTGCCCGCCGCCCTCACACTCGAAGGCTCGGCGCCGATGTCGTCGCTAGGCCTTACCGCTTCAAAACTGCGTCGACAAACTCAGTAGGCATATGACCCTATGCAGGCCGCTCGCGCACATAAGATGACACGTTTTGTCACTGGTACTTACTCTTTAACTTGTGCTCGCAATAAAATCACACATTGAAAACCGAAACATCGGCGGCACCGATGGTTGCTATTGATGCCGGCGTGGTGTATCAATAGCCCTGCGCAGCGTGAACTATGCGCTAAGCTGGGCTTGTATCAGATCTTTCGTTCACGTTGACGCTTGACTGTCGTTATCGCTCGCAAGAAGTCAAGCATTTTAGCACAATTTTGTCCATAACACAAGCTGTATCCCCTCCGACGCCGCTGGCAGAGATCGCCCGGCAAGGCGATCATGCACACAGGTCCGTCCGTGATGTGCCTGAGCTGTCATGACGCTGTAGGGCATTGCTAAAGTGTCATGCATAAAACAAAACACAAAATTCACAAACACTGCTGAACAGGCCGTGTGCCGTACGTCTGTCCGACGCACCAGTTCCTGCCGGAGCTTGACAGTCTTCGCGAACACGAGAAAAACCGAAGCGCTTTTGTTTCAGGCTAGCATCCCGGCACATAGGACGTAAATCCAACCATCACAACTCTTCGAAATAAGGCCGACAAGGGTCGTTCTCCCATGCAGAGGCCACGCATTTGAGCGTACCGCGACCGCCGCGAGTAGTTCCGCACTGCGGCAGCGGTGGCGCGGCGAGATCGGTCTATTATGTGTTTCGGAAGGCGTCGACATCATTTCGCGTTTCAAGGCCTCCTAGTTCAAGCAGCCTTCGAAACGTGTGCGGAAATTCCTTCAAGGCCTCGCCCTGCTTCCCGCAGACAAAGATACTCTTGGACTCCCTGAATATTAAAGCTAAAGAGGCACTTGGACAAGAATTTTTTCGCGCAAAGTTTCGGTGGTGTTGGCTAAAGTGGGAGAAGATGCTATAAAGCTCTGCCGGAACCTCACAAAGTTAGCCCAAAGTGTTGACAACAGCAATTCTCTGGCATTAGATGTGTTTTTCTCGTCCAAAACGCACAAGCCGAACTGGCTCCTTCGGGTAATCGTGTCAGAGCAAGGCAGGCAGAAATCCGTAGCAGTTCTTGCAGGACAAATTGAATATTTCAACAGTTAAAGACCCGTTATTAGTAAAAATCTCGGAACAAGTCACTGAATTCTTGCAAGAGCAAGGAACCAATCCTGTGAAAGCCTTTTCGATCGACGTCCGAGACGCTCTACTGTTCGCTACTGCATAATGACTCGCTCAGCTGTGTACAAGTGTCCATCGACGCTCACGGCGCCATTGGGTCGAAACTGTGCGTGTGCTTAAGTGGAAGGGTTCTTGGAACTCTTGTCCTTTTACTTACGGTCTACCTTCTCAGTATGGGATGGGATTATTTATCTTGAGAAACGCGGGACATGCATCGAGTCATCAATAGCTCCCATTTTAAGTGATTTGTTCCTTGTTAAAAACGACAGGGATATCTAATGTAAGCTCAGTGGTTGTAGTGTTAAGATATGCAGACGATTATGTAGTTTTCCTTAAAGGCGGCAATTAAGACTTCGAAAAGGGGGCAGCTCGAACGCTTCAATTGCTCACAGAATGTGTTAAGTCCCTTGCGTATAACGCACGAGGAAACAGACACGTTGAGGTATCTAGACCTAAAGCTCATGTTTACGGTCGAGTACATCTGTTGGCAGTACCAACCTCGTGATATAGCAAACATTTATTGCCCTTCAATAAGGCACCCGAAGCTCTGTCAAAAGAGCTAAACTTACCCCAAGTGATGCCAAGTCCTGTTCGCACTCATTCGAGGAATGTTTTCGTGCCCATACAAACCGCTTAACTCAAGAAGGCCATCCTCAGTTGGTCATAACGTCAGTCGCAGAGAGCCACAAAAAAAAAAAAAAAAGGCAGTCATAACATATCAGGGACCATTAGCCTAACTGTCATCCCATGCATACATGGCATATCACACCAACTCAAGAAAGGAGAACATAAGAGCAGTTCTTTCAGCAGCCAACAAACTTTCAAAGCTTTGCATAGTCAGCCATAAACCAGCCCGGAAGGTGTGTAAAAACATACAGGGACCCTTTCGGTTCGTGCCGAAAAGGGATAGTGTATTCATTCGGACAGCTCAAAAGGACAGTATTCATTCCCTCCTTTATGTGCCAAGAAATGCATTGGACAAACTGACAGGTGTCTGAATATTAGACATTTAGAACATAAAAGGGTTCAGAACGTAGCTGGGCATCTTAGTCAACATTGTAGAAGGTGTAAGTGCACAGCTTTAATAATGAAATGAATCATCGTCACTGGCACGAGTTGCGAAAACCACCGCAAAATCATCGAAGCTGTTGAACTCGCCAGGTCTCCATGCATAAACGCACTTTTCATCGTTTTATCAGCAAAAAGACTAGAATTTTTGAACAAAGGCCTGGCTCTTTCTTTCTCCAGTATTCGCTGTCCTCCGGGTACTTCCTCACAGTTCATTCTTCGCCACAAGCAGTTGAGCAATGAACTCTTGGACCTTTTTACTTATAAAGTCCCTTTCTTCTTTGACGGGCTCCATTTGCGCCACAACCACTCTTTTTAGGTCCCTTGTTAGATCGCCATGATTGTCACTAATTGTGGTAGTTAACTCGGCGAGAGTCGTTGCCAGTTCCTGTACATTCTAAGGCTGTTTGTAGTACACTTTAAAACTGATCACTGTTTTTCAGAGAGCAGCCGTCATTGTAAACAAAAAGAATGTTCGAACAACCAAAGACAAGCCCATACCTAGATGAAGAAAAGCGAGCGATTATTGAATGTCCGATCTTGCTGCTTTCTAGACTGCTAGGGAATGATGAGAAGTATGCTGTGGGCTATGGAAATAACGACGCCAGCAATCCATGCTCGGGGTCGTTGCTTTCGATGGCCTGAAGGACATTCCGAGTCGCAGCAAAGTGGCGATGTTATGGTACTTCCGCCGTCACTCTCTGAAGCGAGCGACTATGAATAGACCGAATCTGCTGCTGCCTAGACCATAGAGAAATGCAATATACTTACGTAAAGAGCCGAGACTCCCGTATGGCCTAGCTACTACTAGCGGCTGGTTTTGACATCAGCGCTTTTGAATCTGGTTTACCTGGCTGTTAAAAGTCTTTAGTGAAGCTTCAATGTTGCATTTTTAGCATATACAGACCTATAAACTAACGGGTCGCAACATTTTTGCTAAAAAAAGAAAAACACAGAAATCCGCGATGTATTCACGCGAAACAGAATTTCCTCATGCGAACAGCATAACATTATGCGACCAGAGCTGGTGTTGTAATTGTTCTCACTGTTTAGCCTAAACCGCTTTTCTGAATTACACACAATAGAAAGCAGCGGTGGCACGGTACAAAATATCTTATTTTTTCTTGTTTACATGGGAAATTGCACAAAGAGATATGCCGCGTCACATGCTTCATGATGTGCATCATATTATAAAGGGGAGCAAGACATACGAATGGTAAAGCTAAGAACACCAACTAAAAGACAAGAGAAAAAAACGCGCAGAGGCGCTGCGTCTCTTTGGTATAGAACATCCGTGAGAACAACGCATCAAGTACAACCCACGCTTACGAACCAGCCCCGGCAAGCTCTGAAGCACATATCGCTTGTATGCTACGCACGCAAAATACACTCCACCAACATCAATAACACATCTGTGAACGCAAGAAACCGCAAATTATTTTTGCAGAAGCAACTTACCGCAGCAGCGAACCGGCGTGTTGAAAAGCGCGGCTACCTGGGCGTAACCAACGGCACATGACCGGAGCAGCCAGCACAGCATCAACGTTTCTATGGAGACGGGACGCTAAAGAAGGGACATCATAGAGAAATATGTGACGCGTCGATGCAGCCCGTTGGAGGCATGATGAGCTGTCCATCTCTGAAGTGGAAGCGGCCATCCCTACGCCGTCTGGCGGTTGGTCAGACCCCCAAATGCTAAGCCGCGAAACTGCGTTGCGGCCACTCTTAACGCAGTATACTATATGTTTCCCTAGGCCTGGACTGCTCTGGAATGATAAGACGTATGCTGGGGGCGTGCTTTCGATGGCCTGGTGAGGACGTCGACACGTCTATCGCAGAGTGGCGGCGAAGTCACCAGCCATTTCACGAGAAGGCCTTGGTTTCGCCGTCGTTCGTACACTCTAAACAAAAATGGACGAAAAGGGGGCATGCTGTTCGTCCTTTCGGGGACTAAGTGGGCTGCCACAGATTTTGAACCAATTTTGGAGTAACTGCGAGACTAACAGCAGAGGTCCAAGTTTTTATTCAGTTCCCACTCGATGGTTTAATAGTTGCCCTCGGTAGAGCATTCCAGGCAGACTAGCTGTTGAACCAGTTCCGACCAACCGAAAAAAAGAAAAATGGAGGCTTCCCATTACCATCACATTTTCACTCGATTTATCAGCATTTACAACACGTACACACTTCATCAGCACTCAGTATCGCATATACAGACTCCCATGAATTCAAAGGAACATCACACACGTATAGATGCGCGAACATACACGCAAGCATACAAGGTAATGCACCCGTAGACCACCCACCTCACGCAACCGTACACCAACGATCGGGTATATATATATCCACACACACTTACCTCACATGTGGTGCCGGTGGCAAGTTCCTGTTCAGCGCGATTAAAAAATAAATACTGTGCGGTTAGTATCGGCTCTTAGATAACTCGGCACCACACAGATCTGTTAACCCAAACCCGCCATACAGTCAGCGCGTTTTTAATTAGCGAATCCCAATTAGTATCTAGTACCTCGTCAAATTAAGCGAACGCGCGTTCGCAATGTCATTCGCGAGCTCATAAAACGCCCCTGAGCACACACGAACACAGTATACCTGCAACCATTCAGCATCGGCGGCGAAGAAACGCGATGCACAGCTGCCCCGTCGGTATACGTTCTTGCCGAAGTCGTCCCTAGGCCTTTTCTACACTCCCGTATACCGTCGAACCGAGATAACAATACGGGATAACCGTCCTAACGACAACCCCTCTCCCGCACTCATTTCTAAACGCAAAGCCAGGCCCGCAAGATTGATTTAAAAACGACACGACGCGGCTCTTAACCCAGAGTGCCGGATGACAGCATGATATCCGCAACTGGTTAAACAGCCCAGGCCCCGCATCGGCCCAAAAGCATTCCCGAGGGGTGAGCGGTGCTCTTGTTTCTATAACTTTCACAATAAGTCATTAATACATTTGTGTATGAATGCACACCTTTCTATTCTTTTCCACCACGCGTGAAGTATACCTACTCTCACTACGGAACTCCAAGACAGATACACCACTAAACACGCACGGACTCTTACGGTGGCTCTTATTTATGATAAGTCATAGAAGATTCCTTAAATCTTGACTCACTTAAATCGCCAACTAGCAGACCTTTGAATATCCGAACGATTTAACGCCTAAGTCGAAACACCCCTCATGGCTTTACTCATTCCTCTTATATCGTATTTATCATTGCGATTGTATTCTACAACACATTGTTGTAATATAGATTTCTTTATTCTTTGAATTGCAAGTTCATGTCGTTACGCACACACACACACACACACACACACACACACACACACACACACACGCACACAAACACACACGAAAAGATATATATATATATATATATATATATATATATATATATATATATATATATATATATATATATATATATAAAAATACGAAATTATATTCTGCTATCAGATAGGCGATTGCCGATAGGGACGCACCTCTTGCCTCACCAATTGACAGTCAATCAGAAGATAATCCCAACACGTATAGACGACGACGAAGAAGGCACACGAATGAATGAGACAGACGCTGATTATGTTTCTATCGAAGGGAAATCCCATATTCATGCGCGCATATCACCAAATAGCACAATAGATTGTAACTGCAAGGGAAACCACTTAGTTAATTAGGTACCAGTGTTCTGAAAGAGACCTTTCAATGCTACGTCAGAATTTGTATATTAAGCCTTCCGAACTGATGGTCAAATATACAGTGCTCTAAAATTAGCAACTTAGCAATCTTGCAATGCCATAACTTCTTTGCTATCCAACCTCCAAGACGGTGCTATGATATTCGTAGTAACCTTATCTTAGCGTAAATAGACAAGAAATGAGTCAAGCTCTACAAGCATAACGCAGGTTGAGTGGTCCTTCTCTCTTAACTACAAAGCCGTAACACTTCCGCTAAATCAATCAACAACGGCTTCCTACATCGCGACATAAACTGGAGCGTCGATGAGCGGACACATGAAACTTATTCATCACGGCGCCTCCGTGAGTGCGAGCAAGGCTGATACGAGTCCCCCCCCCCCCCGTTTCGTGCGCTACACCACTCCCCCCCCCCCCCCCTCCCCCAGCCTTCTTTCCTGGAGACAGCCACCCAGCCGCGGTAAAGAGACAAAAAGGAAGGAAGCGCGCTTTCTCAAAACTACGCGAGACGGCGAGTCAAACGCGGCGGATAACGCCACGAGGCAGACGACTCGATTAGACATGGCGTCCTGGCATTCGGAATCAGCAAAAATGCTTCATCGCGGACATTCCGAAATGCATTGCACCACAGTACGCGAGACGGGGCAGGAGGAACCTGCTCGTAAACACATCGGCGACCCCGCCACCCAGACGACTTGGCCACGCTATCGTAGCAGACCGAAGGGTCCCAAGTTCGAATCCTCGAGTGCCTGTGTCTTTTTTTCTTTTCCTTTTAGTTTTTTTTTTCTGATCTTTTCCTTCTTTGTATCTTCTTTCGTCTATCCTGCTCCTCTTTAATATTGATACCCTCGCCTACCCTAACCATAAACTTAACATCTCTGAAAGAACTCTCCCCAACGGTGCATTGGGACAGGATGCATAAGGGCTTACACCACCACCATGCCTCATCTGCGTAACTCAACTGCGCACCAGAACAGGAACTGGCCTCCCTGGTGCAGCATCATGGCCAACACCTCCCAAGTGACCGAACCATCCGAACCCTGGACCTACGGCGGTGACATCAACGGAGCTTCTAACAGCGGATGCGACCACGAGGGGATAGGAAGAAAAGACTCGGAAAGCTTATGGACTCGGACAGGAAACCATTGGAAACTAAACGTAGCGACTCTTAACACGCGAACTCTTTCAAGTGAAGCCAGACTAGCTGAACTACTAGAAGAATTAAGGGGTATTAACTGGGATATCATTGGCCTTAGCGAGATTAGGAAACCAGGAGAAGGATACTTATTGCTTAATGAAGGGCATGTTCTCTGCTACAGAGGACTGCCAGAGAAGCGCGAATACGGGGTGGGATTCCTTATTCGCAACTCAAATCAACATGAGAGGGCGCTGCGGAGTCTGGCACGGTCTGGCCACAATGTGCAGCATGGCGGATACACGAAGGTCCCCGCGTCCGCTGTCTCTCGCACAAATATTAACTTTTTTGCAGTGTGACAGCAGTTCGCGTTGTTTTGTAGAAGGGGAGCGGGTTGTCGATGCGGAGCATCTAATTTTAGTTGGAAGCAGTGGTTCTGCAAGCGCAAGTGGAGTGTGGAAGTGGTCGCGTTGTGTGTTCAAACATCCGGCGTGACTGCGGACCGGCACGAGATCCTTGTTCAAATAGCCGATGTTTTCCGGGAGCCCTCCATCACTGCAGCGAAGTGCTCGTGCACAGCTGGATTGTCCGCAAAGTGCAAGCACATTCCGCAAAGTGCAAGCACATTTACGGCGTTGTTTTTTAGCCGTCTTCGCTGGCATGGGACATCTGAAAAATAAATTGTTTAAGCTTTTATGTGTCGATGTGTGCTGGATTTAGTTTTTCACACCAGAAAGAAGGTCACAATGTTTTTAGGGAAAGAAAAAGAGCACCAGCAAGCAAATTAATGCCATGTTTGGAGTGTCATAAAACATTGCACACGGAACGTGGCATCTGCAACACATAGTTTAAAGTTGCTTGTGACACAATGACATGATCAATGTCTTTGACACTGACGTCAGCATAATCGAAACAACCTACATAACGCTACTTTAGGTACAAATGCTGCACTTGCAGTATGGTACGCGCCAGCAGAAAGTGGATGCCGTTGGTTTTCCTTAACTTGCAAGGACAAGTAAAATTGTCGTGATGGTGGCGTGCATGTCGCCAATTACTGCAATAAACTTGCTGAGTGAACTACCACCCTCATATGGACACATTCGATTCGTGCGTGATTGGAAGGCAAATCCGCGCGCGGAGAGCTGTCTGCGTGCACTGCAAATTCGTCCGTGCCATGCAGGAGACTGCGCTTTCAATCAGTGCCAAGTTTACAATGATCGCTTCCCCGAACTTGCTGGTACGTCAGTAGTAAACACTAGAACTTCCGACACTCGTTCAAGATGCACGAGCGTTGTGCTGGAAAGTGCACGGGATGCCTTCCGTGTTGCCGCCACGTGTAGTGCAGAATACACGAACATCGTAGAAACCGTTCACAGGTCGAACATGTGCTTGAACTGCAGCATGATACATGCAGGAAATAATCGCAAGTGTGCCCAATGGATCAAGTCCTCGTATTCCGGTTAACATACACAGAAAATAAAGTACAGCTCAATCGCAAGTGTAATGCACATGGCGAACCGAGCCCTCGCAATGCGAAATTTGTTGACATACTTCAGGCGCCGCAGCAACGTGTAAAGTCGCTAGGTACAATGGTCATGTAATAGGTTCTAGTTAACAAGTTTACGCTAGTGCCTCACCTGGAAAAAAGAAATCCTCCCGTGCAAAATGCTGCGAGCAAACTGTCACCGTCGGCGTCACAGCCGCAATCCACCGCGCTCTGCGGCTTCGGTCTTTGGCCTCGGAAGGAAATGCATGAAAAGAAATAGCTCTGTCTTTCCATCTCGCAGACACGCACTGAGGAACACAGCAGAACTGCTTGGCCGTTCGTTTTTTTTTTACTGGCGGCTCCATCTTACCGCCCACAGCTGCAGCCGATACGGTACTCATGGCGTTCGGACTGTTCGGACCTCAGTGCGCCGTTTCCTCCCACTGCCGCTAGGTGCCGCATGAATTGCTGGAGTCGCGAATACACAAAGACCCAGCAGGCAACAATGAAGAATTCTATAGCGTCAATGAAAGGGTAGCAGATATCGTGTTAAAATTAAATAGGCGATACAAACTAACGCTAATACAATGTTACGCACCAACGACAAGCCACAATGACAAGGCTGTAGAACAGTTCTACGAGGATGTAGAAACGGCAGTGAGCAAGGTACACACCCAATATACAACTGTCATGGGGGACTTCAACGCGAAAATAGGAAAGAAACTAAGAGGAGAACGTGCAGTGGTTAATTACGGAGAAGGAGATAGAAACAGCAGAGGAGAGATGCTAATGGAATTCGCAGAACGAAATCGCCTCCGCGTTATGAACACTTTCTTTAGAAAACGTAAGAACAGAAAGTGGAAATGGAAAAGCCCCAACGGAGAAACGAAAAACGAAATCGATTTCATAATGTGCAGTGATCCCAGTGTAGTAGAAGGCACGGAAGTCGTTAATAAGGTCAGAATTAGTGACCACAGAATAGTAAGGGCGAAGATAACCCTCAATCTAAAGCGGACAAGGACAAAGTTAATCACGCAGAAGAAGGCCAACCTCGATGTCGTCAGGGCGAAAACAGAAGAATTTAAAATTGCACATTAAGAACAAATATGAGGCTTTAGGACAGGAAGAACATGAGGACATAGAGAAGATGAACGAAGACATTACTAAGCTGATCACCGAAGCAGCGATCGAAGTAGGGGGCAAATCACTCAGACAAGATGTAAATAAGCTCTCTGAATCTACTAAAAATTTAATCAAACAACGCCAACAGATGAGAATAACTAACTCAAGAGACAGGATAGAAGTTGCCGAGCTGTCTAAGCTCATCAACAAAAGCAGAGTCAGAGACATACGTAACCATAACGTGAAAGAAATAGAAGCAGCCGTGAAAAAAGGAGTCAGCATCAAAACAACTAAAAGAAGGCTTTGCGCGGGAAAGACCATAATGCATGCAGTGAAAGATAAGCAGGGCAACACCGTTACTAACTTCAGTGATATAACCAAAGTAGCCGAAGACTTCTATTCTGAACTATACAGCTCAAATACAAGTCCCCCCACCATGAGGGTAATAAATGCCGATCAGGACACTGAAATTCCATGCGTTACTGCGGACGAGGTTAGAAAAGCAATTCAAGGCATGTCCCGCGGAAAAGCGGCTGGAGAAGACGGCATAACCGCCGACTTGATCAAAGACGGAGGAGACTTCCTAACTAGAAAGCTCGCGTCACTATACACACAATGCCTCAAAACTTCAAATGTACCAGTCAGCTGGAAAAACGCAAATATTCTACTATTACATAAGAAGGGAGATGTTAAAGACTTGAGGAACTACAGGCCGATCAGTCTACTCACAGCACTTTACGAAATTTTCACAAAGGTTATCTCCAACAGAATAAGGGCCACACTTGAATTCAATCAACCAAGAGAACAAGCAGGGTTCAGGAAAGGATACTCCACCATAGACCACCTTCATGTGATAAATCAAGTAATCGAAAAGTCCGCGGAATACAACAAACCCCTCTATATGGCTTTCATAGACTACGAAAAGGCTTTCGACTCGGTAGAGATACCAGTAGTTCTAGAGGCATTACGCCGACAAGGAATATGCGATAGCTACGTAAACATAATAGCCAACATCTATAAAGATTCTACAGCCACCCTGCTCCTCCATAAGAAAAGCAGAAAATCCCAATACAGAAAGGTGTCAGCCAAGGAGATACAATTTCTCCAATGCTGTTCACTGCATGTTTGGAAGAAATCTTCAAAAGGCTAGACTGGGACGAGACAGGGCTAAGGATTAACGGCGAATATCTAAGTAACTTACGATTTGCAGACGACATAGTGCTCTTTAGCAATGATGGAAACGAACTGCAAAAGATGATTGAAGACTTAAGCCGAGAAAGCTCTAAATCACAGGAAGAGGCATGCAGGACACGGACACAAGGAGAGCAGTGAACAACACGAACGCCGACTAACAACTGCACAGCACAGAGGCGGAAAAGAAAGAAGACACACAGCTTATCTGCGCATGCTCGGAACGGTAGCGCCACCTGTCAATCGGTTACACGTGCCGGTCTTCGCGATAGACAACTCCTAAGGCTTTCTATCTCCTCTATGTTTAAGCTAATCGACGGCTGACTCAAGAAATTCGCAGGCGTCAAATGGAATCAGCTCGCGTAGGACAGGCAAGAATGGAGAGGATTGGGAGCGGCCTTCGTCCTGCAGTGGACATAAGGTAGGCTGATGATGATGATGATGACTGCTGTAGAACGAACGATCACCGCCGCTCACGAAATACCCAATCCTGTGCTGTTTCTACGGTCGTTATCCCGCACACAAGGCTGATGTTTCTGCTATCGGCCTCAGACAGATCGTGGACAGCGCTTTCGAGAGCACCTGTCGAGGAACCAGCCAACGACCCTTCACCGAGAGTATAAACTGCGTGCCTTCGCCAGCGATCTTCAGTGGGCACGGCAGCAGCGAGCAAGCAATGTCGCCTTAGCCTCGACTTTTGTTGCTTGAACAGGTCAGTTACTATTCAGGTTACCGTTATAAAAGTGACAATAGGTTTCTTGTAGTGCTGCCGTGCCCAAGTGTACTTTTTTCTGGATTTCCTTTTCTGTGCCTTTTGCTGTCCGGAGATGTTGAACTCAAACCAGGTCCCGATACTAAAGCCCTTTTAAAAGAACTGTGTGACGGCCAGAAAGCCATACAAGCTAAACTAGGTACGCTCGGAAAAAGGTTGACTAAAGTAGAAAATGCCCTTCACACCATTAAGGACCAGGGGAAAAAAATAGAGCAGCTAACGAAGACTGTCGCAGATGTTAGCGAGACACTGTCAAGACAGGAGGAAAGGTTGATCAACTTAGAAGACAGGAGTAGGCGAAATAACCTCTTGGTTTTTGGGGTTGCTGAAGAAGAAGGCGAAACCACAGAAGACCTTGAGAGCGCTGTGCTAGACAAAATATTTTTGCAGAAACTCGGCGTCATATTAAAAACCGTTGAACGTATGCATCGAATAGGCAAAAAACAGGGTCGGTCACCACGGCCTTTAATCCTGAAACTATTCGATTCACGGGAGAAAGCAATTATTTACAAAAACTGTAAGAAACTGAAGGGTAGCCCTGTGTCAGAAGGTGACGACTTCTGTAAGGAGACACTAGACAAGCGGAAGCTGCTATCGCAATCCGAAAAAGAAGATAGGGAAGCGGGACAACGAATGCAGGTTGGTAATTAACACAGATGTTTACTGCTGGGACTATAGTAAAAACAGCCGAGTTAAGATTAGACGGGACAAGAAGAGATCGCGCGCCGCGGTGAAAGATGACTGATGCCATATGCAACCGGATCCAAGTAATCTACGCTTGTTCAGTATAAATGCTCGAAGTCTCGTGAATAAAGTAAGAGAATTAGAATATGTTTTGGCTAGCTATGACCCGCACATAGTCATTGTCACAGAAACGTGGCTGCGACCTGAAGTAGGCGATACCGAAATCGTATACCACCCGGCTACAAATTGATTATGAAAGACCGCGACTCGCGAGGGGGCAAAGTAGCGATGATACTGAAAGGAAGTTTAAATGCAGTAGCAATGGGGGGAATCGCAAATCATGAAAGTGTATGGTGCAAAACTCAGCTAGCAAGAACGTCCCTGGTTCTAGGAGCCGTTTACCGATCCCCCAACGCCTCTAACTCGTATATGGTTGACATGCAGCAATATCTTGAAAAAAAAAATACAACTCGGAACAGCAAGCCAATAGTCGCAGGCGATTTTAACCTGCCAGGAATTGATTGGGACAGACTACAAAACAGATCAAAGGACAAAGCCAACGGCGCTACTAGACATAGCGTTTAATCATGATCTTACACAGATACATGCGAAACAGAATTAGCGCACTCTACGTTGGACCTAGTTTTCCTTGATGTGCGTTTCGACAATGTGAGTGGTCTGTCAGACTTGTAGATATAAAAACTGGCGATACCTTACCACGTGAAAGATTCGTACATGTGCGCGACTACAATAGAGCCGACGATACGAGCATAATGGGTCATTTGTCATTTTGTTTGGTCACGTTCAGAGACGAGGGTGACGTCAACGCGCTGTGGATAAGGTTCAAAGAAATAGTTATCAAGTCCATTACAAAATTTGTGCCTCTAAGGAAAAAGAAAGAAAATAAACAGAACCCTTGGATAACGAGGGAGATTACACATCTGAAACGTGCTGTTAACCGCCATAGGCAAAAAACGAACAAGAACCAATCAAAGATATCAAGTCTGTCGAAGCTTCTGCGAGATAAACTTAGTGCGGCAAAAAAGAAGTACTACGAAGAAACGCTGACGACCTACATGAAATCTTCATCACATCGTTTTTGGCGTCACTTGTCTCAGAATGGTAAAAGTTCTGGTTCATCCCACTCTCTTGTTTTGAATGACCAATTGGTGACTGAGTGTTCTGCTAGTGCTGATATATATAACAGATTTTTTTCAATCAGTGTTTAATCCCTGCCCTAAGGCAATCGATTTACATGACTCCTTTTCTTGCCACTCATTGCTCATGCCTGATATTCCGATTACATATGAAGGTATTGTCTCCTTGTTACTCAACATCAACGACAAAAAATCCATTGGTCAAGATGGTATACCAAATACTTTTCTTCGAAGATATGCAGAGTGGGTCGCCAACTATCTCCTCATCATATTTAATGCTTCGCTTAAACAGAAACGAGTTCCAGATGACTGGCTCATGGCAAAGGTTATACCAACGCACAAACCTGGAGATAAACATAAAGTCGAGAACTACCGTCCAATTTCTTTAACTTGTGTATGCTGCAAGCTTTTAGAGCCCATTATATTTAAATCGATGTATACGTATCTTGAAGACAAAAAGTTGTTCCTTCCCGATCAGGCAGAGCCTCTCAACGGTAACCCAGCTTTTGGAAACTATCGACGACTTTACACGTGCTCTAAATGACACAAGCCAGATTGACGATTTTGACGATGCCTCGATTTTACGAAAGCCTTCGATAAGGTTCCGCACATTGAGTTAATTGACAAATCAGTGCAACATGGCATAACTTACGGCGTTGTACAATGGATGCGCGCTTACCTGACGGTACGGACACAGTATGTGGAAGTAAATGGCCACAAATCTGATTGATTGATTGATTGATTGATTGGTTGATTGGTTGATTGATTGATTGATTGATTGATTGGTTGATTGATTGATTGATTTGTGAGGTTTAATGTCCCAAAACCAGCTCTGATTATGAGAGACGCCGTAGTGGAGGTCTCCGGAAATTTTGACCACCTGGAGTTCTTTAACGTGCACTGACAACACACAGCACGCGGGCCTCAACATTTCGCCTCCATCGGAATGCAGCCGCCGCGTCCGGGATTCGATCCCGCGACATTCGGATCAGCAGCCGAGTGCCATAACCACTAGACCACCGAGGCGGGGCAAAATGACCACAAATCTGACCCACTACAAATTACTTCAGGCGTACCGCAAGGTTCCGTCGTAGGGCCAATACTCTTCCTAATATATATAGATGACATTACAAGAAACATCGATAAAAACATAACGACACATCTTCTTGCCGATTACTGCTTAGTTTATAAAAGAATAAATTATATAAATGATCAGATGGCACTAAATGACACTCTTAAGGTAATCAGCGATTGGTGCACAACTTCAAAAATGGAAATAAAGAAGAGAGAAACTACAGCATTACGAGTATCAAATGAGATTAATAACTTTCTAGTCTACAATTATGTTATAGGCACTACTCCTCTCTCTACAGTTGACGCCATAAAGTACTTGGGCGTAACAATATCGAGTAACCTAAAATGGAGTAGCCATAATGAAAACATCTGCTCAGCAGCAGAAAAGAAACTGTGGTATTTACGACGAAAATTAAAGCTTGCTACGACTCCAGTTAAGCTAACAGCATATCTCACGTATGTGCGGCCAACTTTAGAATACGCAAGTATTATCTGGGACACCTGTGAGGTGGGACTAGTAAAAATGGTAGAAAGAGTACAGAGGAGAGCCGCTAGATTCATTCTCTCAAATTACAAATCTACAGAATCAGTAACGGAAATGCTACGTCTTCAGGGACTTCCCACTCTAGCTAAGCGTCGACAACTGGCCAGGCTAAAATTCTTTTTTCTACTTTCAAAATATAAATTCAACTTAGACACGACACAATACGTATCGCCTCTCGCAGAACCAGAAGCCTTAGAGGAGTTAACCAACACACGTGCGATGTGCCCCAACACCGTATTAAGCAATATGCCAATTCATTCTTTCCAAAAACAACAAGAGAATAGAATTCACTCCATCCAACACTGCTCCGATCTACCACTGCAGAAGATTTTGAGGAAGGACTCAAAAAGTATTTTGTAGTCTGAACTATAAGGTTTTATAGCGCTTAAAAACTTTAATAAATGTTTTCATTTTTCTTTACTTCTATGGCTAGGTTGACTAGTTAAATATCCGCGTACCTATTTAATTACTCTGAGCTATTAACTATTTAGAAATTTCCTGTTATAAACCACATAGCCGCATTTTTGAAATCAGTTACTGCATTGTTAAGCAGTCATGTACGCGTTGTGGTTGTTCGATACAGATGTATTGTATTGCTTGTAACTCGAATTGTTTGTAGTTCAACTTTACTAGCTGTGAAACATACATTAATATATTGCTGTGTAACAAGGACTGTTGTATTCCTGTGTATTACTGTAACCCACCCCTCTAACGGCCTGATGGCCAACAGCATTCTGAATAAACAAAAATGAAGAACAGGCCTTGTCGTCACTGTCGCGGCTAAGATGTGATGTACTTACCTCACTCGCTACGAACGAGACGGCTCGCAGTCACGGTATGCAGCGTATACTCGCAGTGCGCCGAACGGCAGCGCGAAACATACAATTTTAATTGCACTTTATTCCACGATACAGACACTATATCTCCCGGAAACCAAAGGCGACGTTTCTTTCTCTTTATTTATTATTTTTTTTTTTTTGCGCCGGCGATAGCTCATATCGGCCGCCAACGGGCTCGATGCCGACGGCAATGCGAAGTCTCTTTTCGCGTACAAATTGCGGCTCTTCGGGCATTCGGCAACCAACCGCTGACCATCAAAACAACTTACTTTTGTTATCGATGTAAGTATTCCTTGTAATTCGGCGCGTTCAAGCAATGTATCCACAGCGTCTCGGAGGCTCTCACTGGGGCGCACACACTACAGCGGCAAACTCGCCGACGCCGGCCTCCGCAGGCCTGAGACGGCAGCCGAGGTGTCCAAATACACGGCCAGTCCTGCCAGTACCGTGACGCAGCCTCGCACCGTCGAAGTATGATCGTGTGACGGCGATGGTTCGCACACCTTGCGTTTTCTAAGAGTGAAAGAAGCGCCTAAATTCTTCCTGAACCACTCCAACAACATGGCGCGACCAGGCAGCGCGGAAGCAGACGATCCAACAGTGGGCGCTTTTCAGTCCCCCATTGTTATTTTGCACATGACACGCACTGGCGCAAAATTTGGTCCTTGGGGATGAACCGCTCAACCGGTGGTCTTAATGTATGCAGTTAGTCCAATGTGGCCCAATTCTGGTTTAGAGTGATAGGTGTACTGCCTGAAGGAAAGCGAGCGATTGTGAACTGTCCCGTCCTGCTGCTGCCTAGACTGCCCTGTAATGATGAGACGTATGCTGTGGGCTATGGCTCTACAGCCGTATAGACATTATATAGACGTTATAGATCGCTTATAGACATTATAGAGCAATCCATGTTGCCGTTGTTAGGCTTGCGTTTTTCCCTTAAAGCGGTAACGGGCTATGCCAATCAGTTCTTCAAAACACAAGCCCTAGAGCACCCATACAAGCCGGTGTACACTAGGGGTGGCGAGGCGGGCTGTAGACTACAAACACAGTGGCACATGAAAGATTGCAGGATACAGCGTTTATTACACCGCAGTTCGGGCTGTTCCGCAATAACCTTCGTGTACGGGAATGTCCAAGCTCTCGTTCCTGAGAAATGGCACCCTGCAGCACAGAATTTCTCTTGTTCTCCACCTACCAAAAACAAACCGCCCGAAAAGATAATTGCGGACCAGACGGTCCCTGTTGAGATCGAGATGACCGAGAAAGCAGAAAGTGCGCAGCTGATAAGCGCGGAACGAAACTGCGAGCTGGTCATCTGCACGAGGCAGACCAGTCAAACGGAAACGCCAGTCACGTCTCCGACTACATGTTTGTCTGCTACTGGAAACAAGGTGCGTTTTCTACATGTCCGTCATTTGCGAAAATTTCTCGCTGAGCTGACCACACGACACCTCAAATGTCGCTTTTCCTCTTAAGTCCCGTGAACACTGGCGGAAAAAACGCGCGCGGCGCGCCGCCTGCGGAGAAACGCTTCGGCGGCGACACGGCCACACTGCTCGCGGCGAACCGCGGCGGCAGCGCCGCGAAATCCCGCCTCCTCCCAGCGAACGGGCGCGAGAGGCAAGCGAGGCACCGTACGGGTACGAAACGAGCCTCCGGGCGGGTCCGCATGATCCGCGATGGAGCGCGTACGTCATGAACGGGGACACTCTGATTGGTCTGCTCCGCGGCGGCACGCTGCGCGCCGCGTAAAACCGCGCACGGACCGATCGCTCGCGCGGCACGAAAATCCTGACGCGCGGCAGCCTCGGAGGCTCGCGTTTTTGCGCCAGTGTGCATGCGCCTTTATGCAGCCTGTCTAGTCACGGCCGTCAGACCAGCGGATGTCAACCCACAATTTTTCCGTAAACTGGCAAAAGAGGTCTCCTGAGCGGAAACCTAATTTTCTAATCTACAGAGGAACATGGTACGTGTTCCATATTTTAACGGCCAGGATTTCTGATAGACGCATCATAGAAAATTTTCAGAAAATGTTTCACGACTCCTTTAAATAGGTTCCTTCTTCGGTGAAGTCTCCGTGTGCACCGCTACAACTATACACTGTAAGCAAAAGTTGCCCGATATTTCGGTTTTTGCGGCTCATGAGCCTTAAAAACTCCCTTGTTTTCAAAATTACTACGTCTTGTTGAGATAAAAGGAGCATATGACATAGTTTTACTACCACCTGTTATAAAGGTAGTAAAAGGACGTTATTGCCCTATTTTACTACGTAGGGGGTTTTGTGTCACCTGATAAAGAAACCCCAGTCTAGAGTTTAAAGCCACATGATCAAAAACTACGTACCACGTCACGTGGTTAAAAACTCCAAACTGCCGTGGCGCAGGGGCGGAGGCCGTGATAGTCCTCGAATGACTATTTAGGCCTAGCCACAGGTACGCGTTTGGAAGCAACTGTTCGTCAAAAGCGTCGGTCGCGGAAGAGGGGACGCGACGCCTTGGGGCGTGAGTGTGAAGATTTCGCACGCGCCGATACGCGTACGCCGGCGTCCGTCAACCAGAATGATACCGTGACATCTCCGGCAGCTATGCCTAGTGACCGCCGTTTCGAAGGCACCGCCGAGTTCTGGGAAAGCACGGAAACTACGGTCGCAAACGTTCCTGACTGACCGCATCGTCAACCAGTACGACAACGACACGGCGAACTACCCCGAGTGTTACCAGTGCGGCGTGGTTTTGTGCTGAGTTCGAGCGATGCTGGCTGTCCTAGCGCCGGTCTTGGTGTACGGCGGCCACGTGAAAACGAACTTTCGAGTATCTCTGCTCGGTTTTGGGACGTTAAACCCCACATAACAACAACAACATCTCTGCTCCCGCGCTTGTGCCTGTGTTTGTTGCGCTCTCAACGAGTGAAAACGTACTTCCAATGTTATAAGTTCGAAGGGTGAGCCCTCGTTTACTGCTCAATAAATTGAGTGATGTCTGCATTTTGGGTAAGCCTAGTGTTTACGCAGAAAGTCATTAGTGGGAGTAAATAAATACGTCTACGGCAGCCACAGTAAACCTCGAATGAGCTTTAAAAATAACTCTAAAAAAGGCCGAGAAAACATTCTTTAGGCAGTAAAAAATTACTCCGCGTATACTCGCTGAGAACCTCTAGGGGGGTAAATAATTACTGCAGTTTCTACGTTCAAAAACTCGGTTAGAGTGAGAGTAAATTTTTACCTTGAGTGTTACGTAGTAAAAAAACTTGGACCATCTCCCCGAAGGGAACCCTGATGGGATGCGAAGCAGCAGCGTTGCGCACGGGGGGCGTCACGGGTTGAACGGCGCTAACGCGGGTGCTGGAAGAAGTTTGAAGCGAAACTCGGTGTAGCGTTTACTGGTGTAAACGTTTGTTTGAAACGCAGACACGGGAGGCGAGCGGGCGTTGGAGCCGGCAGCTGCGGGCGCTCCGGCGGGTGAGGGAGAGAGTGACGTACGCGCGCACCTGCGAGGGAAGCGTGCGAGGGGAGCGTGACGTCAACGCCCAGCTGCGGCGTGACCTACTTGGCACCGCTCCAACACCTGCGCCGAGGGAAGCGCGTTGCCTCGCGCTTGTGCGGAGGGACAGCGTTACACAGGCTAGTCAAAGAGCTGCTTCGCATCTAAAAAAAACCAGAAAAGGTAGTGCGCTAGAGGACAAGCTGTTTACTCCCGTTCCTGGTTATTTTTGTTTAGTGTGTACGGACGGGATGCAGCACACATTCTTTCTGGCAAATAGTGGCAATCATCACCGGCCTATTTTATGTCGTATGTTGGAACAGCATTTGAAACTGTCGTTATAAAATGTCGATGGGTGTAGGACGATTAAACAGTAGCGCCAGTCCTTCTGTCTGTGTGTATACTCTTTTGGAGAATCGGAACACTGTGCGCTCTGTGGCGGCTGTCGAGAGCGACTTTTGTTCCATTTAATTTCCGCAAGTCCCTGCAGCAGCACACTATGGGGGCAAGTGAAGCCAGTGGCGGCCGCATTATTAGAGGTAGGCGGACCCACCATAGACAGCAATGTATTAATCGTGGCGCCTCGAATTGCTTTGCACTCTTCCGATGAACAATTTTGGCAAAAAAAAAAGAACTTCAAGCTCATGTCAGCTACCAAGGGTGTTTTCTAGTTGAGAAAAAAATTTCTCCGCGTCCGTACTCAGCTGCAGGCGTCGAGGAAAAAAAAAAGAAAGAACCTAGCTGACTGTCAAAGGTTCCACGCTAATCAGACTTGCTGGCTTACTCGTATTTTAGTAGAAAATAGCTAGTTGTGAAGCGATATAGGAAATATGCACTATTGTGCGACTGCCAGCTGAGGTAGAATGCATTTTCCTCATCATCATCAGCCTGTATTATAGGTCCACTGCAGGACGAAGGCCGCTCCCAACGATTTCCAATCCACCCTATCCTGAGCGAGTTGCTTCCACTTCCACTTTTTTTTTTCATTTGTTCCATTTGTTTTAAAGTGCACCCATGCAATATTTTCCACATATACACATTTGAGTACAACGTGAGCTTATTCTGCATGCTGCCGTTACCTGCATGCTCATTATTATTTGTTTTTCGTATTCCACGTGCGTTCTTTCAAATAGGTTCGTTTCTCTTACCGTTTGTGAAGTCATTGCAGATCTGCAGGGCTAACAAGACTGTTGGGCGCTTTCGGAAAGCTCATCCAATTGTAAGCTTGGCAATATTACACATTAACCGCTTTATATCATTTAGGTTTGACTGCAAAGGCGCGTATAGGAGAATTCTTGCACAGGAATTGTGCCGAAAGGCATGCGAAGACACGTCAGGTTTGTTCGGCGTCAGATCTGAGCAGGTGTGTGGACTGTCTTTAGCTTTCCATTCCCCTTTCCGAACAGCTCTCAGTCAGACTTATATTTATATTCTTTAGAACCAGTAGCACGAAAAACGGCACAATGCGTATATGCGCACTGGTCAAAACGTGTCGCACTCTCCGTCTGTGCGCCGGAAAGATACCTGGCACGACAGAAAACTCAGAATTCAAACCGCATCCGCACAGCAATGCTTGGTGTCAAAGGGCCATTCCCCTAAGGTTCGGACACAAACAGAGACGATCCAGTACGTGCACTTTGTGTTTTAGAAATCAAGCCCATAGCAACTCATGCACGCAGACATAAAAAACGAAGCACTAACGAGTATTTGAAGCTTACAGTTAACTTTGATACAAGCGTACGGATGTAATTGCAACTTTCTGTCTTCTACTTAATACAATTCACGGAAAACAAGCGGAAAAGGTGAGAAAGACTTACACGAGAATTGATATTCCGCGCGTGTTCTTAATCGAATTCGCAGAGGTAAAAGCAACGCACAGGTCACCACCTCCTTCTGAGACACTGAACTGATTTACGAAAACATACCACAGTGCTTAAACATCACTTAACAGCACCGCACGGTCCACGCACTCCACCACCTGAGTGGTCGTCTGCTACCTTGAGCAAGACGGCGACGACGGCTTCACCGCGCCACTTCCACTTCCAACCCCCTTGAGACTACGACCGATAGACAGCCTTGACCCCATACGTCTTTGTTCTGACCGCCAATGCGCGCCGTGGTGTATGTGGCCTCCACTGGCTGCCGCTCGTGTGTTGCCCTCCATAAACTGTTCGCTTTGTTTCCGCTCATCATTTGGGATGCCGTACTCACTGCAGGTTATCCTCATTGGGACGCCTAAGCTTAGCCTCATCACTGGCACCACCTTCTCGTTCGCTTTCCATGCTTTGCAGTTAAATACGACTGCGTACCACAGCATCTTGTCCACACACACTCTGCCTCGCAGTCGGCTACAAGTTGATTCATCCCATCAGCACTCGGCGATGCGGTTCGCAGGGCGCGCTGCACAAGAATATGGTACAGACCACGTCACGAACACGCGGTGGCGCTGTCGTCGGGCGTTCTGGTTTCGCATGGCAGGCACCCGCCGGAGTAGCTGCCGCTGTGTTTTGTGTGCTGCAATGGCCAAGACATGCGCAATAGGTTTTGATCCATTTCGAGCTGACGACCGTCTTTTAAAAATTCACAGCATATCCACGGAGTGAATGATGATGAGTGGGCGAAGCTCCGGATGTTCATCGTAGATCGTGCCGAGTTCCGGATTAATTTAGTTAACGCGCACGCTACGAATCCTTATGGTTCAACTACGCACAAGTGAAATCTCCCACCGGCACTTCATGGCAAGTCAAGATCCAGTGCCTATATATATACATGGGTGGCCGGTGAACGGTTCTCCAGCGCGAGCAGTCGGTATTTTTCAATCTAGAAACTCGCTAGAAGACGCTGCCTGCGCCAATCTATCGTCGCACTGCCAGGGATGTAACTGCACGCGCATGTTGGACGAATGCGAGATTCCGTACAGGCACAAAAATGCAGAAACGCGTTTAATGACCGAGGCCTGGCATACAGCGCGTGCGTGAGTCAGCCGTCGATTAGCTTAAACCAGCGCCTCCTCTGCTTAAAGAGAAAAGAGACAGATTGTCTTAACAGTTGTCTCTCGTGTATAGACCGGCACGTTTAACCGTTTGACAGGTGGTCCTACCATTCCTGAGCATGCGTAGATAAGTTGTGTGTCTCCTTTCTTTCATCGCATCACTCATTTCTTTGAAGGTAACGCGCTACTAGGAACAACGGACGGACAGACCTAAGGAGCTTCGCCCCTAAAACGGGACGAAGCTGTAACGCCGGCTGATCGCTTGAAACCACACATATCATCATAGCGAAGTTTGTGTATTATTTGGCGGTTATCGCGCGCTGTTTCATCTGAGACAAATATCATTGCCATAAGTTTGTCAAGTGTAATGCTCGACACCAAGTTTCTTGGCATAAAAAAAGTGTCGACACAGAACGGTGACGCTTACCGCAAAGCGTGCACTACACTAGCGTAGCACGCTGTCATATGTTGCTGAGGCCCGTGTGCGGTGCGATGTCAGTGCACGTTAAAGAACCCCAGGTGGTCGAAATTTCCGGAGCCCTACACTACGGCGTCTCTCATAATCAGAGCTGGTTTTGGGACGTTAAACCCCACAAAACAACAAACACTGTCTTATGTACAGAGTTATTCGTGGTCCCCATGTAATAGACCCTTTTCGTAAAAGGGCGCCTCTAGCGCCGAACGCGCGAACTACAGCCCGCTGCCATGATAAGGGCACCCTAGCAGACGACGCGAGCCTCGGCGAATGTGAACGCGCGAGTGCGTGACATTTCAGCGCACCGCTGAATACTAAATTGCTCCTGCTTGTTCTTGGGGTGCCTAATTGTTCACTCTAAGCCAAAATGGACGAAAATGGGGTATGCTGTTCGTCCTTTCGGGGACTAAGTGGGCTGCCACATATTTTGAACCAATTTTGGAGTAACTGCAAGACTAACAGCAGCGGTTCAATTTTTCGTCCCCTGCGGTTACCACTCGGTGGTTTAACGGTTGCCCTCCGTGGAGCATTCTAGGCAGACTAACTGTTGAACCAGTTCCGACCAACCGGAAAAAAAAAAAGATGGAGGCTTCCCATTGCGATCACATTTTTACTCGATCGATCAGCATTTATATCACACATACATACTTTATCAGCATTTAATATCGCATATACAGACTCCAATGCATTCAAAGGAACACCACACACACGTAGACACGCAAACTTACACGCAAGCATATCAAAGTAATTCACCACATAGACCACTCAAACCGCACACCGACGGTCGGGTATATATACTCACACATATTACCCCACATGTACTGCCGGTGGTAAGTTGCTGTTCAGCGCAGTTACAAAATATATATTCACAGAAGAGCCATGCGGTTAGCATCGGCTCTTAGATAACGCACCACCGCACAGATCTGTTAATCTAAACCGCCCATATCGTGAGCGCGTTTTTAATTAACGAATTCCAATTAGTAGCTAGCACTTTGTCGATTGAAGCGAACGAGCGTTCGCAATGCCGTGCGCGAGCTCATAAAACACCCCTGAGCACGCACAAACACAGTAACGGTAAGCATTCTGCCGCGGCGGCGAAGAAACGCGATGGACAGTTGCCCCGCCGGTGTACCTGCTTGCCGAAGTCGTCCCTAGGCCTTTTCCGTAGAGCACGGCTGTAGAACAAACGATCACCGGCGCTCACAAAATACCCAGTCCTGTGCTATTTCTACGGTCGTTATTCCGCACACAAATGAAGAACAAGTCTCATCGTCACTGTCGCGGCTAATATGTGATGTACTTACCCCCAGGATTTCGGGACATGTACATGTCGCGCCATCTCTCGGCGACGGCCGGGCGCCCCCGCCGTAACTGAATGGGAAGCGCACGAAAAAAAATCATATCTCACGAACGAGACATGATATTAAAAACGACTCACGGTTTAAGATACTAGGGCACCACTGGAACATTTAAGGAGTCATTTCAATAATGTGCCACAAGGTGCCTTCCTTCCCAGGCCATTTGAAGATCTTACCACACAGCCTATGAGAGCGGCCTCAATTTAGACCCACTTTGGCCTCTTTAAACACCGATTGCAAAGCTTAGAAAACAGATTTAAAAAACGACTCCCGGTTTTAGATTGGTCGATAAGTGCTCTTTCGATTGATATACTACGTTATTGTGTAGCTAAAGCCATGTAGCTTCCTCGGTCGTTTTTGTCGGCCTTATAGACCCGTTTCATAAATCTAAAGCTGGCTTTCCTGCAATGCGTTTTGTATAGCAGAGAAGCCAGCTAACACACTGTAAACAGCGTGTTGCGTTGTTTGCTTACGCTCTGACGAGGAAAACGCATACGTGTGCAACTAGGACCTCGTTTCCGCTTGAAGGACGACAGGTACCGCTATTAGTTGGGCGAATATGCAGTGCAGGGAAGCGCACTTGCGGATTACGAAAAGGGCCTATATGTTGTTCCCAAAGCCCACATCTGCTCCTACATTGCATCGGGGTGTGTCAGAACTGCTCGCGGCGCTAAGTTTTTGAATGCATGTACTTTGTCTCACCTTTGCTTGGCCACGTATCACCCGTATCAAAAAATCACGATGTTTAAACTGCGGTTCGTACACCAGATAAAGGACTAAGGATTGTTGCAGTGAAAATAGAATGGGTCGTGAGTAATATCATTCTGAAACACCGTATTGTGCAAGAATATTTTAAATGCGAAGCATTTCTTGGCGAACTTCGGCGACTTTGAGCGTCTCGTCTCTATCTAGCCGCCTAGGACTTTGTGCTCTCCGGACCGTATCGTTGATGGGATTTATATCAAAATTGGTATGGCATAAAATGACTGTATGACGATCAGAAATGACTGGTCCCATTATGGAAATCATGACTTGTCGTGAACACCATTTTTTACATGCCATGGGCATGGTGCTCTAGCGGCCGTTTCGTTTACTTGATATATACCAAAATTGGTGTGACGAGACATTTCTGTACGGCTAACATTATTGCCGCTGTTAACATGACAGTCATGACGTCCATGTCATGTACAACATGGATTACGTGCCCTGCTCATGGTGCGCTCACGTCATGTCGCTAGCTTGATATACACCAAATTTGTTATTACGTGGCCTGACCGTGCTGCGGTTTGCGTGACAGTTATACGAGGGCAGTATACTTGGGGAAGCAACGAAACAAATGAACACGGTCAATTGAGAGATATGAAGTGTTTGAATAAACCCGTATACGCATATACGTATATTCATTCGGAAATTTTGGCCGGCAGTGAAAGTGCAAGCAATGCATAGATCGAGTTCTGTACTAGAACTGCACGCTTGGTGCGCGAAGAAATGACAATTTTAGTACAAAAACAACCGCTACCGTGTGCCTTATTGGAGGGCGTCTTGGAAAAGCTGAGCTAGTTTTCTTGTGTCGACTCTGGGCCTATACAAATAGGTTGAGGTTCGCCGAAAATGTGCCCTTATAGATTTTACACATTTACACAAATCTGTGATTACTATGCGCGTGCACATGGTCGGGGCTGTTCCACGCGACCCAACATTGCCGGTGTTCAGGGCCACTTTACTCGGGAAGTTACTGCACAATTCAACTCTCGTTTTAGAGAGAGAGAGAGAGCCCTTGCGGGAGCGTGGATCAGCGCCTAACCACTCTATTGTGAAAAGTTCTACTACGCTTGCAGGAGAGAGAGACACAACTCTTTTCTGGACAGTTGCATGGGTGTACAAAGGCCGTGCTAATTTTTTTTTTTGGAGGGGGGGGGGGGGGGGATGCACAGCCCAGGGGACGGGGACAATTGAGCGAGGATCGTAGAAGGAGAGAGAGAGAGAGAGATGTTGTTGAAGGGGAGAGAGAAAAAAAGCCCCTGCTGAATGCCTCATTTCTCCGAACCGCAACAGCAAGCTTCGCCCCCTCCCTCCTAATCTAGTGTGGCGCGCCGGCACAAGTTTGGTAGTTTCACCTGCAAAACATTAACGTTAACCACGGTTAGCGTAACCGCGGTTAACAATTTCAACCGTAGTTAATGCCAGCCGTAGTCCACTGGAGTTACACGGGCTATCATGTTAGCGGTTGACAGAAGCTCCGCCCACATCCAGCACATCGGCATAAACACACTCGCAACAACCCAGAGGGAAGTATAGCTTGAACTAAGTAGCTTTGCTGAAATGTTGCATGTGGTGGGGAACATGAGACATTTGACAGCAGCTGGGAAGAAAAGCTCCAGAACCTTTCCAAAAGTGCGAAGTTTTTTTTTTCTTTTTTCAGGAGTGATATTCGTCCTCTATCGACCCCCTTTCAGCTCTTGTGGGAGAGCTGGGCCTTGCAACCCAGCTCTCCCGACCCACTTTCGCTGCCAGCATTTGCCAAAATGTGCTTTGAAACCTAGAAGATTGTCAAAGCCACGCACGTTTAAGCACATTAGCCACGCCATTGAGCCTACAGGTGCGAACGCGACGTGCATGTCCCCCCTCGTGCCCCCCTTTTATTCTCCTTCAACCTCTACCCCCATTCTCCTTCAACCCCCCCCCCCCCCGCTTAACTCGGGTGACGGATGTTGATGTTTCTTTGTTTACGTCGCAACGTAAACGTTATAACAACGCCCCTGATCGTGACCGTGTTTGGTGCTTACGCAAGAATGTTGAACCGCTGCATGTTTGTTTTCAACATCGGCACCTACCACCATCACTGCCAAAGGTGGACCGCGCCCTCGCCAGCACTTTCCGGTGATATCTTGCCATGAACATGAGTGTATGGCGCACTCTACGACACTCAAACATTTGTTGATTCGAGACAAATCGTTTAGGTGTAGTGTCAAGCCAGCAACAACGGACCATCGCTTACGGCTGCGATCAGCTGTTACCGGTGTCGTTGCTGTGTTTAGAATTCAAGCTCGAACGTACACGAAAGTGGTGTTTGAAAAAGAAAATTGCATGCACGAAGAAATGCTGCTTTTGCTCTTGTTCTGCTTTCCTACAGTGCACTGCACATGCGTAGTACAAAGCAAGGTATGTGCAATACCTTGCTTCGTACACTGTCTGCTCTGACACACACACGGACAGAGGTGTAATGCAAGAGCAGGAATCATTCATCGAGTAACGAGGATCTAAAGAAGATTGCTTTTTGAGGGTTGTTTACAAAGCGCGTTTTTTAGCACTTGCCGTCTCATCAGAGCTTGTGAATGAGATGTGCCTTTTTAAATATCAAATGCATGACAATTTAAAAATGTGAGGACAGCATGGCACCAAATGTACTCGCATTGTTCGCTGAATAAGCTGTGTGCAATATTAGAGTACAGGGCATTCTTGAAGAGACACGTACGGCAGTGGGCAGCAATGGTAGCTGATATAAACATTGGTCTGTGTAAATTAGGAAGAAAATTCTGATAAGGGCTATGTAAATGACAGCTGGTTTGCCGGAATGACCTTACATTATTGCACAGATCTATCCCGTGATTCCTATCATGAAGTGCCATATCTATAACCACCAACACCTATCTGCCCATTCATTGTTTCTTTTTTTTTTTCTCAGCACCGTGATTTGAAACGGAATTGTTTTTTGACAATTTCAAATAACAAGATCAGATGGTAACAATATATAAGGAATAACATGGCAAGGATTATTCAATTTTAAAAGTTTGTACGTTTTCCCACATATGCTAGTACTCATGCACTTTTAACGTGGCCAAAATGCCAAGAATTTCAGCTTCTCAATGTCAACAACTTGCAAACCTGTCTGGACAGGTACTGTATTGCGTGTTTTCAAGTGACATAAGTCGCATCATATGGTTATGAACACATGTTATGTCAATAAAGGCCTCTCAACCATAAATTGCTCATAAAGGCGTCCTACAGCTGTGCTTGGTCAGAATTATAGAGGCGATAGCACTCACATTACACAATTAAGCGTGTCTTGTGTTAACAAAAGACCTCTCGGCCATAAATAATGCTCAAAAGTATGACAGAACAGTACTGTCTTAGGATTTTGCTTGTAATAGAAGCCACATCGCAATGTTACAAGCACACCTTTTCGTAATCACTAATCTCTCTTTGAATTGCTGTCAAATGTTCTAAAAGAGTGCTTTGTTAGTATTTTGCAAGTAATAGTAGTCATCGTGCACACCTTTTGGCAATAAACGACTTCTCATTCATGAATTTCTCTTACAGCACTACAGAACAGTGCTTTGTTAGCACTTAAGGAGCAACACTACTCGCATCATACAATTATGAGCACATTTTATGTTAATGAAACCCCCCTCATCCACAAATAGCCCCCACAAGCATGCTAATGGAGCGTTTACGCAGAATTTTAAGAGTGACAGTAACGAAAGGGAAGGGGTCAAGGGCTCGTTCTTTATTTGTTAGAAACAACTTAATGAGCAAACAGACAAAGACAAGTTTGCTCATTAAGAGTGACAGTAGTCACACGATAAATTACAAACATGCCTTGTGTTAATAAACAATTAGTGAATGACAAGTAGCTGTCCAAAGCATTCTAAGTTGCATTTGGTTAGAATTTTGTGAGTGATGGTAGTTGCATCACACGATTATAAGCATGCCTTTGTTTATAAATGACCCCTTAACCATGAATTGCTCTTCAAGCATTTTAAAACGGTGCTTGGTTGGAATTTTAAGAATTACCGGAATGATAATTATCATGTCAAGCAATGATAGGCTTGTTTTATGTTGTTAGAGGACATTGACCACAAACAAACTACCAGACAGGACTTTACAAATGAGGGCTGCCCATGATTTTCTACCTATACTGTGTGGATAGGCAGTGACCCACAGTATGTGTATAGTTGGTAACAGCCTCAGCAAAACCTAAAGATGTTGGCATATGCCTAATGGATATTTAATATATACATAAACGAGGCTGTAGTTTACATAGGACTTCAGTGGTCAGAATATAGCAAGAGATATTTGGAAGTGACATGATTTATTTTTTTATTTATTTACAAATACTGCAGGCCCTACTCGGGCCCAAGCAGGAGTGGGAATATCATTAAAAACAATACCAACAATAATGCTTAGAACTATCGACAACTTAAGTAGTAAACCACAATTAACAAGCAAAAAGAAAATGAATAAATAAATATGCTTTGCAATAACAAACACACAACATTATAAATGATAAATATGCACGTACAATATTTCAACACATGAGATGAACACTATGCATAAAGAAGTGAACGCGAGAATCAACTGCAACAAAGCTGTTCAGCATAAACAGAACTTCACATATCAAACGAAAGGTTATTTAAAAACTGTACAAATGATTCAGCTGTGTTAGCGTTTACTACTTCTTCGGGTAATTTATTCCATTGTGATATAGCATGTGGAAAAAGGGAATACTGATGTATATTAAGATTACTAAACGGCTGCTTGATTGTTTTGTTGTGGTTTGTACGACCAGACCGCATGGGGGGCTCAGTTATGTAGTTTTCACGTGGTATTTTGTAGTGACCGTGGTACAGCTGATACAAAAAATTGACGGCAGATCCACGAGGTGAATGATGATGAGATTGGGCGAAGCTCCTGGAAGTAATCATCGGTTAAACCGTGAAATTTCTTCCGTTAATTCGCCCGATAAAAATGACGTGAAACGATTGATTAAATGTTTTATCAAACTTTTATTGCTGGTTTCGGTTGTCCTTTCATTATGACCGCTTTGTGGTCGGTGAAATGTAAGCTAAGTGGTTCTTGCACTGCTTACACCATTGCTTTACCTGGCGTCTTTCGTTAAGCAGCTGGCGTCTTTTCGTTTTGCTTTAGAAACATCTGGCGTCTTTTCGTTTTGCTTTTAGAAAACATCTGGCGTCTTTCGTTGGTTTATTTCATCAATCAACGGCGTTTTGAACAAAATTTTTATTGTTTAATCACGCACAGGAGAAATCTCACCAGGCACTACCTTGGAGGTAAACAATGGCTGCTACTGGGAATGAGAGACAGCAGAAGTCGGCTTTTAACACTTCTACTTCTACTAACGTTTCCTACTGGAACATGCCAATGGCTGCTAATGGGGAATGAGAGACAGAAGAATTCGGCTTTTAGTTAACGCGCACGCTGCGAATTTTTTTTATTGTTCAACAACGCACAGGAGAAATCTCCCACCGGCACCACCTTGGAGGTCAAAGCGTAAGACTGGTTACGCACTACGACTACGACTACGACTACGAGGGACGAACGGGTGCCGCTTTAAGGAGCTTCGCCCCTAAAATTTCAAGCGAGATACAGTTCTGCGATGAGCTAGTTTTTTCAATTTGGCCCTGTCGCGAAGAACTGACACACTGGAAAAACGCGAGTATGTAGTGTATATAAACCTCAAGGCCAAGTTTTGCACTCTTTCTAATTTCCTGATCAAGTACTTTTGGTGCGGGCTCCAGATCAGATCCGCATATTCTAATTTGCGTCTGACGAGAGCTTTGTATGCAGTTAACTTTACGGTCGATGACGTACGACGTAATTTTCGTTTCAAAAAGGCAAGCTTTTTTAGCGCTTTTTCAAAAAGGCAAGCTTTTTGATACTATTTAAAATTGTGTGGGAACCGCACCCTCTTGCGCCTTAACTAGGTTTGGCCCTCAGATAGTGGCGGGTCATCACAGTCCAGTTATTTTGGCCATGCTTACATTATCTCAAATATTGTACTGTAATAAAATTGAATACTAAGGCTTCTATAATGTCTATTTGCTATGCAAGCATACAATGTACGTTGTGCTTGCCATCTTGCTCATTGCTGTCGTGGTAGGACCTGTGTCGACATTTAAGCTTTTTTCATGAAAATGACAGAGATACTGTGCAAGCTTGTTCGAATCAAGGTGCGCACTTCCTTTGTCAGCTTAACTGTCTCTGCATGAGTGCACTATTCACCTTGGCAGGACATGTTCATCTTGAATCTGACCGCAACAGTGGCTCATTATCAGCAATCTGTGTTGGTGCTGCTTATCTCATTAACAGGTGAAAATGTACTGTTGTGTGAAAGGTCAAGGCAGGATCCTGTAAATAAACAATGAAAATAGTTGACCACATTCATTCGAAGTAAGGTGAGGAAGGAGCAAAATAATGTGCTTGGTTGATGACTGGAGCTTCTCAAAGGTAGCACATGTAAGAACCTGTTACGCATGTTTTGAGGCATGAATATTATGTTGATGACCGTAATATACAGAAATGCCGCCTCTTCGCCTATGTGAAATCCATTAGGTACTATGCCTAATATATAGGGAACCCTAATTTTTACTGCTTACAGCAAACGTCTAACTTTAAAAAAATATTTTTCTGTCAGTAGCCATAAGTCAGTGCATTGGTCTCGTACATTTGACCAGTACATACAAAAATTTGCATTGAACGTTATGAATGTGTGAATAACATGACTGATAGGACATGACATCAATAACATTATATGGATTAATTCAGGATTAATGATAATGAAATTGTGTGGTGGTACACGATTACAGGGCACTGAAGCAACAGACGCAAGGGACAAACGCATAGAAACACACTGGGACGCTGTGTGTCTGTGCATTTCTCCCTTACATCTGTGCTTCAGTGCCCTCTGGTCATGTGTGATTTGCGGCAACTGCCCGGAAGTCTTAAGATGTGTAGTGTTTACATTGCACTCCTTGGCCAGGGACAAGAGGTGGGCGAAGAATATAATACCCTTATAAAAGAGCGAAAAGTGTGGAAATTGTACTTGACGGTTGTCTATGATTGAGGCTATCAAGTTGACATTAAAAATGTTCAGTTACCTCAGTAATGATGACTAATTAATTAAAATGCTCATTGCACTCTGGGCCATAAAATTAATCGTATCCCCGCTGTGAATGGTGCTAGAAAGATGCCGTTTCGGGTTCAAGTATTTCCTATGTATAACTTCATGAGTGGTCGGAATCGAACCCACAACCTTTCCCAGATATTGGGAAGTCTGGTCATAGCTCCACTGTAAATATGGAGACAAATATGTTTTCAGATTGAATTGTATTTAACGTTTAAATGATTAATTTGATAATCGGCTGGACTGGAACCCCCGACATTGCCGAATGGAGAGGGGGCGGGGGGAGGGTGGCTGAGTGGCCGTAGATCCGCTGTAAATAAAGGTAGAAAGATGCCGTTTGGGATTTAAGTGGATCTTGGATTTAGGCATTCAATTTCATTAATGGTGAGAAGCTCACACGTGGCCTTACTAAAATACAGTGGTGTGCGTGTTCGTTCGTGGGGAAAGGGGGAGGGTGTGTACCTTTGAGTCAGTGACAAATTAATAATGTAGCTCCGCTTCAAAACGATCTAGGAGAGTGCTGCTTGTAAAATACGTTCCTGGCGCTCATGGAAATCGAAGCCGCAACCTTCGAGGGGTCGAAACTAGCCCATTTCGCTGACACAGAGTGAAGGCGTTGACAGCAAAAGGAGCAAGCGCTGATATAAATGACTTGTGTATACTGTCGCGAAGACCGCGTCGCGTAGAATGTTTTCTTGTTCTTTTTTCTTTTTCGGCTGCTTTCTTAGAAGGGTGCTCAAGTAAACGAGCCGGCGCACCGCAGGGAGTCTTCTTGAGGACGTAGTACAGAGAACGAAGACCACGTGTGTGCGTGGCGGCCAGTTTCTGGAATGTGTTGTTTGTATTAGTTTTGTAGCAAAAGCCGGATGCACGCGATCACGAGGGCTCGCGTTGAGCATCGTTAACTTCGGCCTGCCTGACTGGCCCGTGTAAGCCGTTTTCCTTTTGGTGGGAGGCGGTGGTGTTCCGAGACGTTCGTGTTGCCGTGGGTGCTGAAAAGTGCTATTTAAGCGGCGACACTGGCCTTTTTTGAGAGCGGACTAGGGGACCATGACGCTCGAAACCACCGGGGACCAGTTCGGCAGGCCGACGGGGTATGATACCATTTTCTATGTTGTATAATTTTTGCCCTGTGCGTTTTCTAACTTCAAGATGTCTTATCTAAATAAACCCCCCAATGAGTGCTCTCCCAATTCACTGTGTCGACTCCTCATCGCTTGCCTGCGCGGAGTGGCTCCCACGCCTCTTCGTCTTCCTGACCTTCCGATGCGTCTAACATTAACGGCCCTGACGTTTCGCTACAAAGTGGTGGAGGTTGCTCGGTAGCGATATTTCCGCTCTAAAATTATGCCCCGAGTCAACAAACATCAGGAAACCCCCTTCCTCTCTCTCTGATATGGCTACCCCCCAAGCAATACCTTTCGTCGGACCGCCAGTCTTTAGAGGCGCGCCAGAGGAATCCGTTTCCGAGTGGCTTCTTTGCTACGAACATGTCGCGTCGCTCAACAACTGGGACCAAGCCACGAAAGTTAAATTTTTATATTTGGCTTTAGACGGCGATGCAAAGAAGTGGCACACTACTCAGATTCTAACGGGTGCCCCTAATTCATGGGAGGAATGGGCGACGCTATTGAAGACATCCTTTACTAGCCGTCAATCAGTCGAGATCGCCCATTTGCGGCTACAAAACCGGACACAGCTGCCTTCCGAAACCCCCGAGCAGTACTACTATGACGTCGTACAGCTTTGTGCAAGAGTTAACCCGTCTATGTCAGAAGATGACCGGTTGCGGCAACTTATGCGCGGTCTGCGTCCGGATGTGCAGGAAAAAGTGATAATCGCAAACCCGGAAACTTGCGCCGCATTCCTCTGAATTTTACAGCGCATAAATTACGCAGTCTTGATGAGCCATATGTCGGCATCACGGCCGATTGACTACCACTATCCTACTGGATTGCAGTCGTGGATGCAAAACACCGCGCCTCCGGTAGGGATGGCATCCGCCGCCGCGACAGTACAGTCTCCTTCTACATGTGTCGCCACGTGCGCCGCAGCAGAACTGCGTTGCCCGCGGGAGACTGCCGACCGCGAGGGAGACTTGAAGACGATTGCAGACTCTATCGCCTTATTATCTGACCGGCTAAGAAACATCGAAGACGAGATGCGTCGCCCCCCAGTGCCTTGGCCACCGAGAACATCCCGTGCAAACGACGGGCGTCCCCGATGCCAGATTTGCCGCCGTATCGGCCACGAAGCACGACAGTGCTGGCAGAGGTTCCGGGATAGGAGAAATGAACATGCGGAGCCCTTTGGCAATCAGGACGGGCAGTATAACCCTTCGGGAAACGAGAGCGGCCGGGTTTAAGGGGCCAGCCCGGCCGTCCCATCGGCACATTGTCGGAAAGCCAGCTTCACGCAGTCCCCACACGAGCCAATGGTACAATAACGTTGCGACACCGCCCTGATCTCAAGAATGGAAATGCCGACACGCTTTCCCGCCTTCCTCACGACCCTGCACCAGTAAGCGAAGAAAACCTTTTACCGTTGCTGGTTTGGGGTCGGGCGGATGTTGGAAAAAAGCAGAGGGCAGACCCATGGATTAGAGCCATTGTACAGCACCTCGAAGACCCGAGTGCGCCCGTTGTCAGGAAAACCAAAAGAACGGCACGGAGTTTTCGGTTAGTCGACGGTGTACTGTATCGGAGGGCGAAAGGCTTTGAGAAAGATCGCGCGGCTCTCGTTGTCCCCAAGTGCTTGAGGTATGAGATATTAAGCCACTGCCATGACGACTGTACGGCAGGCCACTTGGGTGTCAAGCGTACATGGGAGAAGTTGCGTTACCGATATTTCTGGCCGAAGATGTTCTCATACGTCAGCAAGTACGTTCTCTCCTGCCCTGACTGCCAGACGAGAAAGCAACCGCCGGGGAAACCGGCCGGTTTCCTCCAACCAATCCCGCCTGTAGGTCGACCGTTTCAGCAGACGCTACCGGTAGATGTCGGGTCGGGCGCACAACGTGGATTCGACTACACCCTGGATGCGATGAAAGTGGCTCACCGGCTGCGGCAGGCTCGAAAATTAGTGAATGAACGGGAAAGGCGCCAGCAAGAAAAGAACAAGCGCAGCTACGATGCCGACGACGCAGACGATGAGTCCGGTGCCGATCACGAGGTGCGAGATCCAAGTGGTGATGTGCGCGAGTGCAGTGATGACCGCGAATTCCATCAAAGTGAAGTGCGCGAGTGCAGTGCCGGGAGTGATGTCCACGAATTACACCCCAGTGTTGTGCGCGAGTGCGACGTCAATGGTGATGTGCGTGAGTGTGGTTCGCGAGCGGACCGAGAACTTCGTTTGCATCATGGTGCGCGCGAGCCAGGGACCAGTGATGCAGTGCGGCAGCGCGAGAGCTCTGACTCTGAAACTGAACTTTACAGCGATTGGAAGACATTGTCAAACGGCAACAACGGACAACGAAATGTCGCCGCTTACGATACTGATATTGACTTGTATTACAGTGCCAGCGAGTGAACTTTAGTGATTTTTGTGTCTCGCGGATTTCCATTTGTTGTTTTAAGCTTTGCACCTTTTAGACAGATGTATAACCCTAGTGATTTTTCAGTCTCGCGATTTTCCATTTGGTGTTTTAAGTTTTTCACCTTTTAGATAGATGTATAACCCTAGTGATTTTTCAGTCTCGCGATTTTCCATTTGGTGTTTTAAGTTTTTCACCTTTTAGATAGATGTATAACTTTTCTGAAACGAGCACCTCACATAATTGTTGTATGTATAATTGTTTTTCGTACTTCTTTTCCTGTCTTGCAAGTAAAGCGGGTGGGTCACTCTTTTTCGTAGGGGGGAGGTGTCGCGAAGACCGCGTCGCGTGGAATGTTTTCTCGTTCTGTTTTCTTTTTCGACTGCTTTCTTAGAAGGGTGCTCAAGCAAACGAGCCGGCGCACCGCAGGGAGTCTTCTTGAGGACGTAGTACAGAGAACGAAGACCACGTGTGTGCGTGGCGGCCAGTTTCTGGAATGTGTTGTTTGTATTAGTTTTGTAGCAAAAGCCGGATGCACGCGATCACGAGGGCTCGCGTTGAGCATCGTTAACTTCGGCCTGCCTGACTGGCCCGTGTAAGCCGTTTTCCTTTTGGTGGGAGGCGGTGGTGTTCCGAGACGTTCGTGTTGCCGTGGGTGCTGAAAAGTGCCATTTAAGCGGCGACACTGGCCTTTTTTGAGAGCGGACTAGGGGACCATGACGCTCGAAACCACCGGGGACCAGTTCGGCAGGCCGACGGGGTATGATACCATTTTCTATGTTGCATAACTTTTGCCCTGTGCGTTTTCTAACTTCAAGATGTCTTAGCTAAATAAACCCCCCAATGAGTGCTCTCCCAATTCACTGTGTCGACTCCTCATCGCTTGCCTGCGCGGAGTGGCTCCCACGCCTCTTCGTCTTCCTGACCTTCCGATGCGTCTAACATTAACGGCCCCGACGTTTCGCTACAATACGTTGTTGCTAATTGCAATTATTACTTAAACAGTCAAAACAATTGTGCGAGGTGCACATTTTGTACCTAAACGTATTCTATATATCAAGGAAAGCATGCGGACAGCACGGAATGAAGTTCAAGCATCAGTGCGCCTCAAGCAAGACTCAGGAGCTAGCGCCGCCGCGCTGCCGCGTCGGCGCGTCTGCTCTGTGGTTGCGCGCCCTTCCCCTCCACCGACGCGAGGCGACGCGTCTGACGCGTAGGCGCTTGCGTACGCGTAGCGACGCGTGCCTGTGGTTGGGCCTTTAGTCTAGAGCGCGCAACGCCTTAGGAACACAACGCGCGTCACGCTGGGTACGTAACGGTTGAGGCTGTCTCGCACAGCATTAGTTTACCGTAGGCAACAACCGAAAGGTGGACTGCGCTTCGGCGTAAATAGCCTTGAATATGAGTAGGGTTACTGTATATGCTCCCTACGCAAGGGGAACATATACAGTAACTCTAAATATGAGTGCTGCTCTGCGCCATCTATAGGCGAGGAAATGAACTGCAGTAGCCGATAGTAGATGACAGCCGATAGTCGTGACGAGCTCGCCACGAAGCGCTCATCTTTGCTAATACAATTAACATTTGTACTCATACGTCGTGTGTCAACGCATACGATTAGTTTTCTCGAAATATATGGGAAGCGCAATCGTAAAAACGAAGCCAGCTGCTTCGGTGAAACAGCCCCTGCCGATGTTTGTTTACGTTCGCACCGCGTCTGCTTACGATCTCTCGAGTGCTTTGGAAATGGGCGCTGCTTTGCAGATTGGCTCACTTTAGGCGTAACATTACTCAATGAGAATTAATTTCGCGTCACAAACAAATCATAAGCAATATTTTCGACGCGATTCCATCGACACTGGCAAATGCCTCGGTCGCCTCGGCGGGACGAGCGATCAGCGCGTAAGCTCCGCCCTCACGAAGCGCATCTGCATACACGCTTGTAAGACATCGTATCCTCGTCAGTAAGTACAAAATAAACATTTTTGTACACCCTGGCTTGGTCACACAACACACAAAAACACTGCCGACGCCTTCGCGAGCGACTAGCACATCACAACAGCCCACCGTCAGTGACGACTAGGCCTAGCTGCCGACCCTCGGAGTAGTCGTCGTTCGCTGTCAAACCGCGAGCTCGTCACAACGTGCTCCTTTTTAACTGTACGATTAACATTTGCACTCATATGTCGTGCGTTAGCACATGCGATTAGTTTTCTCGAAACATCGTCGTGAATGAAGCGCTAGGGCAGAAAAAAAAACAAGCCGCTTCGGTGAGGTGGCCCTTGCCGAGATGTTTGTTTACCTTTCCACGGCGGTTGCTTTCGATCTCTCCGCTAGTTTGGAAAAGGGCATTGCTTTGCAGATTGATTCACATTAGGCATGGCGCTACCTAATAAGCATTTATTTCGAGCCAGAAACAAGTCATAATCAATATTTTCCACGAGACTCCGGCGATACCGGAAAAAGCCTCGGTAACCTCGGCAGGGCAATCAAAGCGGAGCAGTGAACCAGTGGGCGGCCAGCAAGACGACGTCGCGCGTCTCCCGCGCCGCCATTGAATGCTGCCGTCCCACCTTTCTATCCGGCGACGAGAAAATCTGCGTGGTTTGACACGCGCCGGAAGACCCGAACAGGGAACCGGTGCTGCAAAAACAGCCCCGGTGGTACAACTGCCGGATCGCATCGCCGCGGACGTCGGATCGCATGCAAAACCGAACGCATTGCTCTGTAGAATGACCAGGAACCGAACTTACGTTCTGAGGTTCACCACGTCCTTTGTTGCGTAGTATGAGTAGCTCTGTTCGACTGCGCACGTTTCGGGCGTCAAACGGCAACCCGGCAATAGTCCTGCAACCGCGAAGCGATTACTGTCTACTGTACCGGGTCCCCGAAAGGGTTCAAACTCCTTACGTATGTAAGAAGCTCGAGGTCCAGCGCAACGCTGAAATTGACGCGGCTTTTTATTTTTGCAGCAGCCACGCTATATTCTGCTACACTCTGCTCTAGCCATGCCGTTGACGCTCGCAGCCATTTTGTCTTGTTTGTTTACTTCTCGACAGCTCGAGATCGCGCGAGAGCGGTAGTCGCAGCGTACCCAACGGCTGTTGCGCGCGCAACGCAAGCGTGGAGGGTTAAGGTCGAACCACACGTACGCTTCTGTACGCATCCACGCACGCGTCGACGCGCGAAACTCTGCCGCGCCTGGCGCGGAATAGTGGCTTGCAACCCCACGTCGCGTGCGCCAGCGCGCGTTCACTCCGGCTATGCAGATGTCGGCGTAGCAGGTACCGCTTCGTGCCGATCTACTGATACAGCTTCACGCTACGCGATGTAGGCCTCGCCACAATCCCATGGCAGAGGTGGTGCCTCACAAGGCCACTCCACACCACGAAGCACCGCTAGACGAACACTAGCGCGCATTCGATGGCGTCGTGCACGCTGTAGCAAGGTGCACGATAGGTCGCGCACGACGAGGTGCAACCACGCCCACGGTGACGGGAGGCACCTGAGCCCATTAAGTGCTTTAGTGTGCCTAAATGTCCTTAAAAAGTGGTCGAAAATAAATATATGAGTACAAGCGTAATTGTAATGCATAGACATTTGCTAATTAAGCATGAAAAGCAAAGAACAAATAATCGAACTGGTGCAGGAGCAAAGCCACGTCGTAGTTGCGCATGTACAGGACTCCAAACGCGTGTGGGACGCGTGAAATCGAGCGCGGATATCAAGCCGGGCTTGTTCTCCGCGCCTAGACGCGCCCAGATGCGCCTGCGCCGTGTACGCATGCGCAGCTACGCGAATGAGCGCGCGCAAGTAAGCGCACGCGCATCGCACGCGTCTTAGAAGCGTACGTGTGGTTCGGCCTTTAGCGTCCCCATCCCTTGCGCGCCTAAACGCACGCATCTCTCGTACGCTTAGCGCATGCGCAGTTGCGCTCCCCCTAGCCCGATGGGTGCGCAACGCCGTTGCGCGCTCTACACTAAAACTCCCTATTCTAGTAACGTTGTCGCGGAGTCATGAGGACCCGCCCGGAAGCTCGTTTCGTACCCGTACGGTTGCCTCTCGCGCCCGTTCGCGTGGAGGAGGCGGGATTCCGCGGTTCGCCGCGAGCAGTGTGGCCGTGTCGCCGCCGAAGCGTTTCTCCGCCAGTGTGCACGCGCCATAACTAATCCGACACATTTGTTTGTGCGCAAATATTTCGCGTAGGGATTAGAGGCTTTAGTTGGAAACAGCATTTTTAGCTGACGCATTTTCAAGTCGTATCGCTGTTCTAGTGGTTCATCCTAGCGCTATATGCAGAATTAGAGCATACGCATGACGCGACGCCGACATGATATCTCGCGATCATTCACATACGTGGTGAGAAGATGGTTGTCGTTTCATTCAGTTTCTCACACCTTGCCATAGCTGGGCATCGATATATTCTTTTCTACATTCATTGAATACTGAATTCCTACAGAGCCACTGCAACTTCATCTCACGCGGCTGCCCTTTGCGAACTGTTGTAAACGCGCCGTCGCCGCTCAGAGGAGGCAGCTTTCGCACGCGCTGCACCGACAGCGGTGGCGACGCGACCATGCAGGCGGGCGGGGCGACGTCGCTACACAAGCCCTGGTTACATCGACGGTGCCCACCCCCACTGTAGTGGTAGAGTGTACTAGAATAGTACACTCTACTAGCGATGACATGAAAGCGCCTTCTGTCGGCATCCGCGTGTATGGTTTGCACGCGTATGTCACGCGCCGCGTTGGCGCCTTCTCTACAATGTGCTGGCATTGTTTGGTAACAGGATTACGTTTCCTCGTAACAGAAGAAACAGTTTCCGCGTGACAGAATTACAGTCCGAGTTATCAGGTGTGTCAGAGAAATCCGAGTTCACGAATTTTCTCACCGGTCACTGAAATGCCTACGCCACGGCGGAGGGCGATACTGCGGTTGCAGCCCGAAATGATTATATTCGCCGAATTTTCTGCGAACGGGCTCGTTAATATACTTTTAGTGAGTAGGCTCCCCTGCCAGAGATCGTCCTGGTTATGCTTACGTACTTCCTGGATAGCTGAGAACAGGCCACCGGTAATCAAGATTGAGAACAACAGGGAAGAAACGGTAGTGGAGTTTGCAGAAAGAAACAAAGTCGGAATAATGAGTATGTTCTTTACAACGCACAGAAATAGGAAGTAAAAAGCCCTGACGGGGGTAATAAAGTACATTTAGCAATATGCGGACACCCGGAGGATAGTACAAGTCGTGGCTAAGATAAAATGCAGCGATGACAGGTTAGTAATGGCGGAGATCGTACAGGACATGAAAAAAGAAATGCAGCCAGAACAAAACTGATCACTAAAGAACAGGCAAATACGTATTCGCATGGTTGCAGCAAAATCAGAAAAATCGATAATTACCCTCTTAAATAAATTTGGAGCTTTAGAACAAAACGATGACCTTATAAAGGGTGTTTCAGCTAGCTTGCGCCAGCCTATCAAAAACTTTACGTGATCGTTAAGCGGATGCAAAAAACTTATTATTATTCACTGTCATTTTGATCACCTAAGACTACGTATTTTAAGATAACTTGAGGGAATTATTAAGATAACATATTTAAGGTAACTTGAAGAATTCTTAACTAATTTGTGCACTTCTGAACTGCTCCTTTAAACGCAATGTGTTCAATGGTGATGTAAAGCGTATTAAGTGTGGAAATAATGTTTTTTCCATACTAGTGAATTTTGGGCTTCGAAGAAAGTGCACGAGTTTTTGATCAATGCGAAGTGGTGAAGAAGCACCCGTTATAAATAACTCGTGAGATAATTGAAGCGCACTGTATAGTAAGAGCTGGAAACACATGTATCAGCGCCTCTTCGCTGGCTTTATCCGAACTTGAGGTGTCTTTTCTTAATCAGGTGAACCTTATATGAATCTTTGCTCTGTGACTTCGCGATGATTTGTCTGATCTTAGCGATTCGCCCGGGTGCTTTTTTATGCTTGCGCACATATTCGATGCAATTTGCAAATAAAGCTCAGTTGAAAGATAGCGCTCTTGTGTCGGTCTGCTTGACCGTTTCTCTTGTTCAATAATGCGCTATACCAGTACGAGTTTTTAACAGTCCCACGTGTCTAGGTGCTTGGGAGCAGTAGCAATAACGCCCTCTAAGGGTGAACCATCGGGGACCGATCGCAAACATAACGGGTGGCCCAACCCTGTCGAACGCCACGGTGGTACTCGGCTGCTGATCCGAAGGTCGCGGGATCGAATCCCGGCCGCGGCGGTTGCATCTCGACGGAGGCGAGATGTCGAGAGCCTGCGCGATGTCAGTGCACGTTAATGAACCTCAGGTGGTAAAAATTTCCGGAGACCTCCACTACGGCATCTCTCATAATCAAATTGTGGTTTTGGGACGTAAAACCCCAAAAATCAATCAAATCAGCCCTGTCGAACGAACCATCGATGATCTCTGCGACCCGCAAGCGTGACCGATTCTTATCGCGTTCCAGGGTACTAATGGCGCTGAGCGCTAGTGCTACATCACGTGGCAGTTTATGTGATCTGGCGCACTAATTTACAAGCCCGCGAAGACACGAACAATTACACTTATTATCATGGAAATACATTATTTGTACACTAATTAAGATGCTTTGGAACGTTAATGGACAAAAAGAGTGGGTCATGGAGGAAACACGTGTTAAGGAGATATGTTAGTAGAAATTAAGAAGAAATGGGCGCGGGCAGGGAACGTAACGCGAAGATAATCGTTGGTCATTGGGGGCAACGGAGTCGTCGGTCCCTGAGGCGGCAAGCGTGGCAGCGGAACGTTAGGAGGCCAGATCAGGTAAACAACTTTGCGGGGATAATTTGGAGATCGATGGAAGAGGCCTCTGCACTGCATTGGGCGTAGACAGGCTGATGATGATGATGACTTGACCATCAAACATTTTGCGTTTAAATGAGTCATTTAAAATTTACCTAATCAATTAGCATTAAATGATTGCCTGCGGTCATTTCAGAAAACTGCCCGAGTTGGTCAAGGCGACCGTGATGTTACTCAGTTGGTTGCATCCCCGTGACGCGCACGTGGATTTTTTAAAGGGCCCCTAAACCACCAAGAGGTCGAAATTTAGTTGTGGTGTTGCTTTTGTGCCGGTGTCCGCAACAAACACGTAGCCGCAAGAATTTTTCGAAACGGTGCCGAAATAGCCGAGTTACAATTATCAAAACGCGGCGCTTGCTTGTTTCGCTCTCTCCTGCTCCCCACCGGCCACCTCCTCGCCGAGTGCTCCTCCTTCATGTCACGTCACATACATCGCCGATGACGCGCCTCTGCCGGGCTCCTGCGTTCGCGCAAGTGTTTTGTTGGTGCTGTACCAACCACTCTCTGTTACCGCTATCTGTCGTGTTCTGATAGTTGCTGCAGTTTCTAGTCGGCTGTACTTCACTTGCAACTGCGTAGCGTAGCGCATTTCGTGTGGTGTTCGCGTAACACATGCGAACACCACACGAAATGCGCCACACGAGCGACACACGACGAGGAAAACAAACAGGCAGGGAGGGCGTGCATTTGCTACAGACTAACCGGAAGTTGACGTTCTCCTTCGACCAATCAGCGGAGCTCGGACTCTTCTGACGTCACCAAAAACCACAATGTCGTCGCGGCTAACTTTGGCATGCCGGAAATGGCCGGAGAGGCGCACGGGATTGTTTTTCGAGCTTGTGGCGCGGCAGCATTTGACATCGTTTCTCGTGACGGCATTCTCACCTTGATGCGCGTGTTAACTTGAAATGTTCAAAAAAATGTCGGAAGTGGTTTAGCGGCCCTTTAAAGGGTAGCAGCTGTAATACCCTGTGGAAGGAGTGAACTAAAGCTTAATCAAAGTGGTTTCGAAAGCAGCAATAGATATATCAATGAAGCAAGCTGTCCCAAACGACTAAAGGTTCAATAAAGAATGTTTTATCTAATATTCTATAATTAGACTTTTTATTTGCTTTCCTCATTTTCTTTTATGTATATCTCGTTTTGCATGTAAGCACTCCCCTCTCTAATACCTTGGGCCCTGAGGGTACTTAAATAAATAAATAAAAATAAATTTTAGAAAGGTCTGTAATCATCCGACCACTATTGTAAAGCCTTTGTTTCAAAGCACGTAGTTGTGTTTGCTGTCATAATAAGAATGTACATAAGCAATGAAGAAAGAAAAAAGAAAATGTGTATGGTAGAACGCTCGGCACCTTTCGTTGTGGAACGGGCGGCCGTCCCAGCTTAACCGCGAGGATATATATTACTGCTGTTTTTTTTTTTTCTCTCGTTCATGCATGCATGCTTTACTGCGTGTCACATCCGCGATAGGAAACGAGGTCTTGGCGGACCCCGGCATAAAGCACTTTCGTGTTAAAAGTAGAAGGGCGTTGATATGGGCAAGTTAGTTTTGTGCAGGCCTAAATGGTGCCGAAGATGTCCCGGTTCTTTGTCCCCGAGTCCTCCTCCACAAAAGCAGGTTATGGCCAGCGGACCTTAGGCAAGCTGTCCGTTTCACGGGTCATGAGCCGCGTACTGCATGCTCCCATTTAATTTGCCAGGAACAACAGCTGTGACTGCAGGGTAGCACAGGTGTGAATGCTTCTAACATTGTGAGAAAGTCTGAAACGGCATATAATAGGAAGTGCTATGCGATTAGGTTGAACTATATAGTGTTGTTACCTATGGACAAAACAGATTAACAGGACTGAGAGCAAGGTCATGGAAGCACAATATGAAAATGCGGGCTCAGTGCATTGAATTATGTGTTGAACTATATATGAATTATGGTTGAACTATATAGTTCAACCTAGTCTAAACTCCAGAGAGCTCTTCCATAGTCACTACTGATGCATGTAAGTTGACTGCTTGAAAATGCACGTAGTCATTGTGATGGTAGTTGATCGTAGCATGAAAATCATAAACTGAACGCTACTTTCTTGTAAATATTTGATAACTCTTATCGTGATTACCACATATGGACCTTTAAAAGTGATGCTAGACTCTGGCAAAATGCAATGCAATATTTCAGCCCATGTGTTCTAAAAAGTGATCTGTTGCCACGGTCGTCTAGCGGCTGCGTAGCTGCTAACCCAAAGGTCGCGGGATCATAATCCTGGCAGCGCCGGCGGCTGCATTTCCAAGGAGGCCCGTGTGCTATGCCAGTGCACGCTATAAAGAAAGCCCAGAAGGTGGTCAAAGCCCTCCTCCGCTCATAATCACAGCTGCTTTTGGGACGTAAAACCCACCGAAACCAAAAAGTGATCTGTTAGGGGAAAGCCCACGCTCGTTAATAGACGTATTAAAAAGAGTGTGCATATACTTATATGTGAATAGCATCGGGGATATTGTATCTCCCTGTCTCACACCTCTCCTGATCAGGATTTCTCTGCTTCTCTCATGTAGGAGTAGTGTGGCTGTGCAATCTTTGTATATGTTGATCAGCTTACAGCGCAAACGGGGACGAAGACGAAGGAAAGACAAGGTGACAACACGAGCGCTGTCTTTCCTTCGTCTTCGTCCCCGTTTGCGCTGTAAGCTGGTCAATATGAATTTTCACCAACTCGCCCAGATTTCCGTTCTTTGTATATGTTGTTTATGGTTTTCACGTATACGCCAGGTACCCCTTGTCGACGTGGAGCTTCTAGAACTGCTTGTATTTCTATGGAGTCAAATGCTTTCTCGTAGTCGATAAACGCCATATAAAGAGGTTTGTTATATTCCGCGTACTTCTCAATTACTAGGTTGATAGCGTGGCTGTGGTCCATTGTCGAGTAACCTTTCCTAAAACCAGCTTGCTCTCTCGGTTGGTTAAAGTCGAGTGTTTCTCTTATCTTCGTAGAAATTACCTTTGTAAATAGCTTGTATATTACTGGGAGTAGGCTAATTGGGCTGTAATTCTTTAACTCCTTTATGTCACCTTTCTTGTGGATAAGGATTATATTAGCATTTTTCCAGCTGCGCGGTACGCTACATGTCTTGATACATTTCGTGAAGAGCGATGCAAGTTTTTCAAGTACAATATCACCTCCGTCTTTGATCAAGTCGGCTGTTATACCATTCACTGCATGTTTAGAGGAAGTCTTTAAACGTCTAGACTGGGAAGAAAAGAGCATTCGAATAGACGGAGAATATCTAAACAATTTAAGATTTGCAGACGACATTGTGCTCTTTAGCAATGATGGTGACGAATTACAAAACATGATTGATGACCTGAACAGGGAAAGCATTAAAATTGGATTAAAAATGAATAGGCAAAAGACCAAAGTTATGCTCAATAGCTTAGCTAAGGAGCAGGAATTTAAAATCAACAATGAACCCTTACAATGTGTAAACGAATATGTATATCTGGGACAGTTAACATCAGGAACTCCTACCCAGGAAAACGAAATTCTCCGTAGAATAAGGCTGGGCTGGAGCGCATTCGGAAGGCATTACGAAATCATGACCGGACACTTACCGCTCTCATTAAAGCGAAAAGTATTCAATCACTGCATTCTCCCAGTACTAACTTACGGTGCAGAAACGTGGAGGATAACGAAAGAACTAGAGATGAAACTAAGGAGCACGCAACGTGCAATGGAAAGAAAAATGATAGGGGTAACGCTAAGAGATAAAAAACGACCGGAATGGATCAGAGAACAGACAGAAGTAGCCGATATTATTATATCAATTAAAAGAAAGAAGTGGACCTAGATGTCATGAGGAGGAAGGATAATAGGTGGACAGTAAGAGCGACGGAATGGATACCACGAGAGGGAAAACGCAACAGAGGCAGGCAAAAGGTTAGATGGAGCGATGAAATCAAAAAGTTTGCGGGCATAAAGTGGAACCAACTCGCTCAGGATAGGGTGGATTGGAAATCGTTGGGAGAGGCCTTCGTCCTGCAGTGGACCTAAACAGGCTGATGATGATGATGATGATGATGATGATACTTATATGAATTAAACAGTACCAGTATCAAAGCTAATTATATATTGAATCTGTTTCAAAGTAATTTTTCAATGACTAATGAGCATTGTGTTCCTTCCTCAACCCGCTTCATTCAAGATGGAGCTAGGTTTCTGTCATTTCACGGCTACTTACGAAGAAGCATCGGTAAATAAAGCATTTGTAACAAATTTGCCTGCACGCTCTTGAATACATGGTGAGCGAAAGTGGGAGCAGTTTAGCCGAAAAAAAACCTCGTCGCCCGTGGCCAGTCAACGCTCAGCACGTCCTTGTTTGGGGCAGGCATGGTCCGGACGAAATTGACGTTGTCGCAAGCGTAGCTGTCAGATTCACACGCAGCACGCTCGTCGACACAGCATGGTCTGCACAACCACAGACACGCTTCGATAAATCGCCGAGTGCCACGCCACAAGAGCATATCACGAATCAACAACGAGCACAGAAAGCTGAGCGAGTATTCATTATGTAAAGAAAAGCATGCAAAACACAAGAGGAGTACTGAGGCAAAAAAGAAGGAAGACGCACTGCTTATGCGCGCATTCTCAAGCCCCGCCACGTGTCACACGTGCGGGTCCTACTCGACAGATTCAGTTTATTCCGACATCACAGGAGAGTGATGTTGTGGGGCGAAAGCCATTAAGGCTTGACGAAGCGCCATTTGACAACATAGCAACAGCAGCATGAGATCATCAGTCGTTATACAAAAACATGTACTTCAGGATCATGCCGATTTGCATTTTATTAACACGTAGGAAAACATTTAAAGAAAGGAACAGTATAAATGGTTTATTGTAAGAAACTGTTTAATGTTAGTGGCAGTAAGTAGCTCATCATTTGGCGACCATAGTTAGTACGTGTGTAAGGAATTTTCCAGTCATCAGTGGCTCGCGTGCTATAAGGGCACGTATAGGGTGTCAAACGCGCTAAATCAGCAAGAAAAGAGTCGTGATTCTTTCGGGAAGTACGATATTGCTTCATTAAAATTTTATTGTACATGTCAGGAAGTGGTTGTAAATTAAGGGCTTAGAAAATGGGTTTGGAATGTTCATCGCGAGGAACACCTGTAATTACGCGCACAGCTTTTTTCTGCAATCTATATATTCGGCCTAAGTTCTTTTCCGACGTGGTGCCCCATACTAGATAACAATAGCTTAATGTAGATAAAAATAAGGAATTATATAGTAAGAGTTTAATTTTTTGTGGCAAGAGGAAACGTAAACGCGATAAGATTCCTACAGTACGAGAAAGTTTGGTATGGACAAGCTCAGCCTCATCGTTCCATAGCATGTTTTCGTGGAAAATTACTCCCAGAGTTTTCACTACAGGCTCAATTTTAATAGATTCTGAACCAATCATTAAAGATAAATCGCAGTTTAAGGGCTTATTTATTGGACGAAAGAGCACAGATTTTGTTTTTGAAGTGTTTATAATTAGTGAATTCCTTATGCTCCAAATGTTCAGCAGTTTCAAGACATCATTTGCTTTATCAACTAGTTTATGCAAATCGTAGTCCTTAAAGAATAAGCTGGTATCATCTGCATAAATAATAAATGTTGTACTGTCATGGATGTTTGCCAAGTCATTCACATACAGATTAAAAAGCAGCGGACCCAGAATACTTCCTTGGGGCACGCCATGTGACAGTTTTTTAAAACTAGATGCGTAGCCATTAATATCTATTTTTTGCTGTCGGTATTTCAAATGGGATTTTATGACATCTATAAAGTTCCCCCGAAAACCATAGTGTTCTAGTTTTTTAATTAATGTAATGTTGTTGATTCTGTCAAATGCTTTCGAGAAATCTACGAAAATTCCGAGTGTATATATTTCCTTTTCAAATGCATCGAGTATAATTTCTTTTTGCATTAGTGGAGCAGTTTCCGTTGAGCGCTGCTTTGTGAAACCAAATTGAAAAGCCGTCATAATGTGGTGGTTGGTTAAGAATGACACTATTCGTTTATGTAACAACTTTTCAATTACTTTAGAAAATACAGGTAAAATAGAAATCGGTCTGTAATTGGTCATGCTATTTTTGTCACCGCCTTTGAAAATAATAGAAACTTTGGCTATCTGAAGACGTTTAGGAAACGTGCCCAATGAGAAGATTAAGTTAATGATGTATTCTAAAACAGGAGATATGAATAACATGTTTAACTGGGCGGATTTCCAGGCCGTCTACGTCACAACACCTGCTATTCTTCAGTGACATGAAATCAGCCGTGACCTCCTGTATAGTCACTGGAAAGAGAAATGCGCTTTCGCCTACTCGCGTACCCATGAATCGTGCAAAATTATTGTCGTGCGAGCTTCATTGAAGGCTTCAGCAAGGACATCACCAGTGAGAACGTGGTTGTCTACAGTAAGTTTAGTCAGGTATGTACTATCATCCGAGTGTGGGTGAAGCAACATGTTTAACTTTTTCCAGATGGCTTCGGATGTTTTCGTTTTTTTTTTTTTTCAGGGCTGAGAAGGTTGCTAAAATATTCAAGTTTGCTTTTCCTTAATAAAGAGTTTGTATTATTTCTATGTTTCCTAAATGTCTCGAAGTCTTCTTTGTCTCTAGATTTTAGAAATTGCTGGTAAAGTGCATTTTTTACTTTTATAGCTTGAAGACACTCCGAAGTAATCGAAGGCTTTGTTGCCTTGCGCGGTCTGAGTTTTGTTTTGAGCGGAAAGCACTTGTTGTAGGCTTCACTAAACCTTTCGATGAAAACGTTATACGCTGCGTCAGCGTCAGTTTCACGGAAAACAGCGTCCCATTTCATCTTGGATATATATGTAGCGAACATATCAAGTGTGCTAGGAAATATGTACCGGCATGGTGTAGGCAATGGCTGTGCATCCCTAAGTTGAAGTTTCTTTTGACTTAAAATTGAATAAACAGGTAAGTGGTCGCTAATATGTGTCTTAAGGTCACCAGAGCAAATAGGTGTACTTGTGCTATTTGTTATAATGACGTCGATCAGCATGCAGGATTGGGCATGAAATCGAGTGCGGTGTTTTATAACATTTTCAAATGCGTTTGATTCCATGATATTGCAAAGTTCAAGACGCTGGGGGCTGGAAGTTAGCATATCAATGTTTAGGTCACCCCAATAGTGAGATTGTAACTATTTTCATTGACCCACGACAGGAAAGTGTCTAGAAACCTAAGAAAGTTGCACACGTTACATTTGGGGGGGGGGGGGGGGGGGGGGGTATACCACAGAAAAAATACCCGAAGTACATTTTATAGTCATGATCTCGTAGTCGTCAGTAACCACGGAAAAAGTCTCGAGTATTTCACACTCAAACACATCTTTGACTAGAAGCATAACCCCACCACCTAATTTATCACTGCGGTTCAAGAAATACGTGGCATAGCTAGGTATACGAAGAACTTCGGATTCATGGCGATACCAGGTTTCAGTAACCATGATGACGTCAAAGAAGAACTCAAACGATACAACCAGTGTCGCTATCTCATCTGCCTTGTTTCTGGCCGATTGCGAATTTATATGAAGGAGGGAAATGTGGTGTTTTTTTACCCGATACCAATAGACTCAGCTGGTGCGGCGTTAAGCAATCCGCAGCCATTTTTTTGCTAAAAGGATGAAGCTCAACAAATTTAAACGATCTTTTCCAGATCGCTCTCAGTAGTTATCTGAAGCACCCTCGACTTCTCATCCTTTCGCGCAAAAATTTTGCCGCCTTTCGTCCATGCCAATCGCCATTCGGCTTCCTTCTTGCGCGCAACAGTTTGTCCCAGTAGCTTTTTTTCACTGTGGGCACAGGTGTTCATTGACGTAGACAAATGTGTTTCCTGGGCAACCAATATCAGCTGTCGTTAAGCGCAACCTTCTCGCCTTTTCAAGAAATGCGTCTTGCTTAGACCGGTTGTTGAACTGCACAACAATATGAGGGCAAGATGCATTCTCCTCTGGTTAAGCTACTCGACGGCTGACTCACGCACCCGCTTCCATTATTATTGATATGCCAGACCATTAAACGCGTTCCTTCATTCTTATGTCTCTACACCATAAGCTTAAACACAGGAGAGATAGAATGTCTTCACAGCTTTCTCGCGTAGACGGCCACGTGTACCCGTTTGAAAGGTGGCGCTACCGTTCCTGAGCATGCGCAGATAAGTTGTGTGTCTTCTTTCTTCATCGCCTCCGTGCTCTTCCTCAGTTGTTGTCCGCTCCTCTTCCCTCGGTTTTCGCAAGCGCGGTTGTGGTGGTGGAGGCGCTAGCTGCGCACGTTTTGAAAACAGTGTTGTTGTTTTTATTATGGAGATGAAAGTGCTGCGAGCAAAAGGCAGGTCTGTTTTTTTTTTTTTTTTTAGTGCTTGAACTTTTTTTACCATAGCTGGAACTTCCGCTTCTGCACATTTGAGGAGACAGAAACACGCTACATCTCCCCCTCCCCACAAACACATGTATTTTCTTTGTACTTTGTTTACCAGTGGCAACATTCGGCCCACTCTGGCGAGGAATACGGCCTTCTCTCCCACGCTCGCAAGCAATGTCTGTAGAATGAAGATGACCCAAACCTCAAAGCGAGCAGCCGTTTTTCTCTTCGGCTTCCGCTGCGGCGATATCGAACAAATATATCGGGCGGTGTGAAGCGCGAAAGGCGGGACAAGAAAAGCGAGACGCTTCTTTCTTGCGTTTTGTGCTACCTAATCCCGATAAAGGGCACGCTCAACAAGTTTCAGTGTTCTGTCATGTGACTGCTTGCACCTTGCAACGATCTAACAATTAATCAACCTCAAAATACCTCGTTAACTCCTGCTGAGGCATTATATTGTATGGTTACGAATGCATTATGTGCTATTCAGGAAATAAAAATATTACGAATATAAACGGGGCACGAAATTACCAAGCCTAAATGGAAATAAATCAACAGATTTTATAATTGGCAGGCATAAATGAACCCGTTCGTCTGCAGCCCTTCGCGTTTTTTTAACCAGCGCGCGTGCCATGCGCTCACTGCGTTGTGAGCGCAAAATTGTTGTGTTTATTAATGCGCAAACCTCATAGATTCCACCGGAAGGTGTCCTTGAGCTAAGCATATTGACGCGAACACAAAATGTAAGGAAATGTTGTCCTCGCGCTGACCGTCAATATGCTTAACAAGCTCCAACTCGCCCACATAACCATCCTTCTACAGTCTTTGAGCTACCTCGGCGTCGACATGAACGGTGCGGTGAAAAATTCACCACAAATACCGCTTCCCAAGGGGCCAACAAGTGCGCGCGAGCACTCTGGAAGAAATTATAAATGACTGCCGAAGGTCATCTAATTATTGATGAGTGATTGTAGATGGCTTTATACCCTATGGGACTCGTGACGTTCTAGGACTCCAACTGGAGACCATAACCGAATCAATAGGACTTTCCGGACGGCGAGTTAGTACATATACGTGGAGTTAAAAATGGGTTGCACAAACTTGACGCGGACACAGAAAAGACAGGGACGAGCGCTTGTCCACGTCTTTGTTCTGTGTGCGTGTCATGTTTGCGCAAACCATTTTTAATTCCAACCATAGCGAGAGCCTAAAGGGTCTGACGCATTAGGGTGGATTTGGGCGGATTATAGCTGATTAAGACAGATTAAGGTGTATTAAGATGAACTAGGGCATATTCGGGCACATTAGAATAGATTAAGATAGATTATGGCGGATTAAAGTGGAATTGGGTGGATTAACAAAGCTTATGGCGGATTTGGGTTGACTAACATGAATTAGTCTGGATTAAGATGGACTGAGAATTATTATGGCCGATTAGGTAACCTTACGGCAAAATGGGGTGGATTAGGCCGGATTAAGTTAGACTAAGGCATATTAAGGTGGATAATGGTAAGGTACCTTGGCCGTGGATTTAAGTGGATTACGGCAGACTAAAGTGAACTAGTATGGACTAAGGCACATTATGGTGGATTAAGATGGATTACGGCTGCTTAGGGCGATTAGGATGGACCATGGCAGACTATGTTGCTTTAAGAGGAATTGAGGCGGATTAGGGCAAATTAAGGTATTTAACAGACTAATGCATGCTGAGGCATATTAGGGTGGATTATGACAAATTACAGCAGACCAGAGTGGAGGGGGAAAAAGACAGCTTGAGGCGAACAAAGGGCTTAATACAGCGAACCTTGAACGATCACGGGCGCACCGGCTGCACTGATGCAATGGCTTTGGCAACCTAGCTCATTTAGGCTTACCTTACATAGTCTTGCTTAAATTAGGCTTGTACTAATTAATAGTAGGACTTTTTGAGGGCCTAGACTTTGCCTGATTATGCTTGACGTAATTGGGGTTGTCCTAATTAATCTCATCTTAATTAGACTTGGCTTAACAATCTTAAGCCTAATCAGACTTGGCCATATTATGAGTTACTTGAGTAGTCATACCTTAAATATAAAAATATAAAATACAAATATATAGCTTCAATTGCTTTCTCTATCATTAGGGCAGCCACACAATTGTTATGTGCGCATTCAATAATGGCTGATAGTTTTACTGAAGGTTTGAAAAAAAAAAACTTAAAAATGCTGGCTTCCCTTCTTTTGCCTTAGCTCCAGAATGTGTGATGCATGTAAAAAGAATAAAACAAAATCAATGTGCATCAAATAGTGAGTAGCTTAAAACAAACGAGAAGTTTGCTGCTTTTCCACATAGCCATCCCACCACTCACAGGTTAAAGATGGTAGCCTCTAGATATGAGATTCAGCTGGTAATTTCGGCACTAAAGAAACTAGGACAAATCTGTTCTCTTCTAGACAGGCCCACAAAGGCCCACAACTTGGTAATTAGAGTAAATGTTCCGGAAATCAACCAGAAGATAAAAGATATGTCAGATGTGTAAGACATGTTGCATACAAAACAACACCTTCATGTGGTAGAGCATATGTGGGCCAGACGAGTCGTTGCACTAATGTGCGGCACAGAGAGCATTACAACGCCATGAAAAAAACACCTACTTCACATTTATCCATGCATTGTCGTCATTGCGCATGTTTACACCCCTTCTAGACAATTCTTCATAAAAACGACAATCAGCTTCACCAAGAAATAATCGAAGCTTGAAACATTAAAGAGTTGAGAGATGTTTGCGTAAGCGAAGCTTCGGTGTCTTTTCATAACATAGAGATTTTGTTTCTTGCCCGCACATAGATTGAAAAAAAAAAGCCACACCTTACTCCACGTTTCTCCGGACACGTGTTCATGTTTGAGCATATAGTCCGAAAATGTTACTTGCCTATATATGCGTTTTTTTTTCATAGAATATTTCAGTTGATAGTCAGCACTTGTCCCTTCTCGTTTCATTCGCGGTGTCACGTGAAGATGTGCGATCAACAACTCGCCCTACTTCTACAATTAATTTCAACGGGCTTCTTCTTTCAGTGTGGGACACCACTCATCCAGCGTGCCTAGCTTCGCTATTGCCAGCTGCCAAGTGAAGGCACGTATTGCTTCGTGGCACTCAAGTTTCTTTAAAGTGGTCCTGATCCACCTCCTAGGCTCGGTGAAAAAGCATTCTACAGCTAGCCCACGCTCTAATGAACATCTCAGCCAAATGTCATCCGCGAACGTTCACAAGCGTAGCACAAAGTTTCCACTTCTTCAGGAGCCCTCAACTCAAAAAGAGGCTCCTCCTCACGCTCCTTGTTTCGTCACATGCTATTGGCCGCTGCCGCGCCCATGCGCGGGCTCTTCGCAGCGCCTTTTTTTTTTTTTCTGAAACCGAAAGCGGGCGCGTGCCGTGCGCTCGCTGTTCATTGCGTTGTGAGCGCCTAGGCAAAATTGTTGCTGGAAATATGTAAAAATGCATTTGTTGATGCGAAAGTCTCATAGATGCCATTGGAAGGTGTCCGTAAGCTACCTCGGCGTCGACGCAAACGATGCGGTGCAAAATTCACCATAAATATAGTTTCCCAAGAACCCAACAAATGCATGCCAGCAGCCTGTAAGAATTCATGGTTCCCAAACTTTGATCAATCATTGATCAGTGATTGTAGATGGGCTTATACCCTATGGGACTCCTATGTGCCATCTTCTGGGACTCGAACTGAATAACATGACTGGAGTCGCACCCAAAATCTTTCTTGAATAAGGTGGATTAGACGACTAGGACGGATTAGGGAGGGAGTATTTGGGCGGATTAGAGCTGATTAAGGCGCATTAGGGTAGATTAGGTCAGACTGAAGTGTTTTAAGCTGGACTATGACATATTACAGCCGACAACAGTAGATTAAGAGGTTAGGGTGGGTTAAGAAGGATTACACCAAATTAGGGTTCACTAACGTTAATCAGTGTGTATTAAAATAGATTACGTCTTTAATTTGTGGCTTAATTAGGCATAGCTTAACAGTCAGAGCTCATTTAGGCTTGATTTAGTCTTAAGTTAACTAGACATGATCTACGTAATCCTAAATTATTTAGGCCCGGTTTAATTAACATAACCTAATTAGACATAACTTATTAAGCAGGACATCATTAATCATGACATAATGAGGATTGCATTAATTAAACCTACCATAATTAAACTTGGCCTAATTAGTATAGGTCTATTTAGGGTAGTCATTATATTATTTAGGTGACACTTAATGTGTGTTGCCTGAATAAGAACTTATTTCATTAGTGTTAGCCTATTTAGTGGTGCCATATTATTTCTGTTTAATTAGGCTTGACTTTATAAGTCATAGCCTAATTAACAATGCATTAGTTAGCCACGACATAAACTATCTAATTGGCTTAAGTTTACTTACCCAAGACTTGTTTACATCAGCATAATTAGGCTTCACTTGAACTGTTTTACTTTAATTAGACCTGATTTATTAGTATTATACCTTAATTACTTCTAAGTAAGTATGTATTATGTATTGTAATTATAATTATGTATTTCTTATTTGTCATAGACTAATTAAAGCTGAATTAATTCAATTTGGCTCGGTTGGATTAGTCCGGTCCGAAATACGCTTCGCTTAATTAGTCTTAATTAGGCTTTATTGAACTAGACAGCCTAACAAGGCCTTACCTAAGGACGCTCTAATTGGCTCCACTATAGCTTGGCACGGTTATGCTAGCATTACATAGCTTAGCGGAGTTTTCAGCAGATTTCCCAGTGTCACCAATACCTTAAACAGCTTCACTGTTAAAACTGAACTAGTGCATATTAGGGTGTATTAACACCTGAAGTTAATCCATCCGTCTTACCGCATCTGAACGCATCTTATTCCACATTAATCTGTCGGCAAGGGTTCGAGTCGTGAAGGTCTTCCTTTCGAGTCACAGTGGTCGCACGTTCGAGCCCCATAGGACGATTGACCCGCCTACGATCCCTAATCAACCATTAACGAACTTTTGGTCATGCAGGACAAGGTGGAACAGTGTTGGAGTTGCGCAGTTGATCCTGGCGCTGTCGTGTGCGCAGCATCGACGACAAGCAGCGCACTGACAAAGTAAGCGCGCACATCTCCGAGGCTAAACGTGCGTGGTGAACGAAAACAAACCAAAAAAATGCAGTAATCACGGGGGCACGCGACCGAGCCCAGGCACGGAGTGAGCAGGGGGTCGCAAGCGCGTGCTAATAGCTCCCGGCAGTCGCACGCTTTCAATCAGCCACTCTGATACGTCGTTTAAGCCTGGTGACGTAACGCGGTGGGCGGGGCACCTCTTTCGGCACCACCCACAAGAGCTCTGTGGACTCTACTGCGCAGAGTTGAGACAACTGGAAATGGAGGTTTTCCGGTCGCAATATCTTCGCTCCTAACATACCGTTTTAGAAGACTCATTCGGCTGTAAATTTGTAAGAGGCTTTCAAAACACACGCAGCCGTTTTCAAAACCAAGCCCGAGGGATGGTTCAGGGCCCCTTTAATGTCGCTACGAATAGGAGCCTGGCAAACATTTCGTTGGCTTTGATAGTGAATTCAATCGCCTGTGCCTGATACCCGCATATTCAAAGCAAGTATTAAAGGGACCCTGAAACGGTTTTGACCATTTTGTGCAAACATGCTGATCCGGTAGTCATTAGCGTCATTAGAGGGCAGATTTCAGCGCGCTGCGTAGTGCGTGTAACTTACTATAAGGTTTTGAACACGCGCATAGAAAAAAATCGCAGTGGCTCGCCGAAAGGCGTTTTTAAACGTCCCCGCTATCGAACGATGTATGGGGAGGCCGCTGATTGCCCCCTAACCAGTGACGTGCACGTAATTTTCCCAACATAACTGCGAACAACGTTCTCCTACAACGTGCTCCTTCGTTTCAGCCAACGCTATCGTCGCGGCATCTAGCGGCGTACACACGAGTCGCCGGCGCTCTATTACAAGGGCTAGCACTGCCGAGGCGGACGACCTCAGTAAATATGTCGGGGCGCTATGTCGCTACTGAGGGCTCGGCGGAGCCGCTGACGCGGGAGGCGCAGTCGTCCCTAGCGCGCACTCCGCAGCTGATCGAGTTGAGGAGGAACAGCAGTGGTAGGGAGGAAGGCGACAGAAATAAGCTCATAGCTGCCTTAGCGCATGGTGCTTCGCTTTATCTATGGTGTGAATGATTTCACAATTGTGTTGCCTAATCAGTGACCTAATGTCAAAAGAAGTTTCAAGGACCCTTTAAACACGAGGCATTTCTAGGCGAACTTTAGCAACTATCACCGTACTATCTATCTATCTATCTATCTATCTATCTATCTATCTATCTATCTATCTATCTATCTATCTATCTATCTGCTAGTCTCGGCGCTCTCCTGGTCGTCTCGTTTGCTTGGTCCATTTATTTGATGATGGATTTCCGGAGGTTAACGTCCTAAAACCACGATCTGATTATGAGAGACGATGTAGTGGAGGGCTCCGGATATTTCGACCACTTCGGGTTCGTGCACTGACTTACATGGGCCTCGACATCTCCCCTCCATCGAAATGCGGCCGCTGTGGCCGGGATTCATTCCCGTGGCCTTAAGATCAGCAGCCTAGCTCCATAGCCACTAGACCACCGTGGCGGGGCGTTCACTTGGTAGATACCAAAATTGGTATGCTGAGGTATGAGTTTATGAGAAATACGAAGGATTTATCTAGACATCACTAAATTGACATAGTCGTCATGTGCGTTACGAACAACCATAACATGATCCCTTGTGGCTCACACGCGCATTGCTCGGCCCGAGTATTGCGTGTGTGCGCTACACGTGATTAAATATTAACATTGCACCTTATATTAGTCAAGATCCAACCAAAGTAACCATTTCGTAAAAGCCGTTTCGCGTTAATGAAGAGGAAGACAAGTCATTTACCGCCATTGAAACTTTCGCATAGAGCATGAGGACAAACGCAGAAAAGCCTACCACGCGTGAGGGAATCCAAGCCGGGGAACCGACGTGGCAAGCACCGATCCACGGCGGCTCTTCCCCCGCGCTACGCATCAGCAGTTGTGGTGTTGGCTCGTAGCAAACACCACAACTTGCTCGTAGCACTAGGCTGAATGCCAAACAGTTCGGCATAAGGAACGCTGATTGCTTCCATTGGCACAATGCATCGGATCTGCTGGATTTTTTAGGAGCTTGCTCATCAAGCTTCTTATGCTCACGCCTTGCCCTTTGTCGGCGGCGTGCACACTAGTTCTCATTGGTCCCGCCATAGGCGCAGCTGCGCTCTATCCGGTGATTTCAAGAATGCTCACTAGATGGCGCGCCGCCGCTCACGGCGGCACACAGCTTCTTATGCTCGCGCCTTGCCCGTTGTCGACGGCGTGTACACTACGTCGGTTTCAGAAGTTCTGTGCAGCACTGCGGAAGCTACAGGCCCCTTCGGCCAATCACGAGGCAAATACGTGTTAAACGTTCCCTCCGCGCCATGGCATCTGCCAATGCTGGACGCGGCAGTGGCACCAGCCACCTTGGAGTAGAATCGAATGGGCTCGCACGTGCGTGTCCGAACACGTCTCGCCTCGGAAGAATTCTGCGCTCGATGGTCTCGTAGCCTTGACTCTGCTGCACGGAACTCCTGAAACAGACTATAGTTCTCATTGGTCCCGCCATAGGTGCAGCAGCGTTCTATCCGGTGATTTCAAGAATGCTCACTAGATGGCGCGCGGACTTGATAGCGAAGTATTCAGGTAGCGAAGTATTCAGGTATTTGTATAGGAAGAACGTTGACTCACAATGGAGGAGGGGAACTAGGAGGCTTACCAGTAAGTATACTGCCAGTAACGAAACGGATGGGACGGAAAATAGCGTTAAGAGCATGGTCAGAGCGGCGGAGAAGTCGGATTGGATAGCAGGAATGGAGAAGAAGCCGGCATTGAACAACTACAGAAAAGGGAAAGACGAAATCAAGAGAGAAAAACGATGTTGTTATGCAGAAGAGCATCACTTGTCACTCCAGGAACGTTTGTTACTGAGCTGGTCGCCTTATGTTCTCTTCGACGTGGACTTGCTTTGGGTAAATGCTATTTTCCTTTGAGATGTCTTATTTTCTGTTTCCTATCCGCATCAATCGGATTCGAAAGTAGTGGGTTATTAGCAAGGAAACTTGTGACGTACCTTGCAAACAAATGAGATAGAAAGGTGAGTGAAATATGGGGGAGCAACGTAGGACACGAACTATGGATCATCTCCCCGAAGGGAACCCTGATGGGATGCGAAGCAGCAGCGGTGCGCACAGCGTTGACCCGGTTGAAACGGGCGTCGACGCGGGTGCTGGAAGAACGGTTTGAAGCGAAACTCGGTGTAGCGTTTACTCGAGTAAACGTTTGTTTGAAACGCAAAGACACGGGAGGCGGGACGCGTTGAAGACGCTTGCGCTCGGCTTCCTTGGCTCGCGTCTCGTCGGTGTTAAGGCCCAACCACAGGCACGCGTCAGCACGCGCCTACGCGTCAAAAGCGTCAAATGCGTCGCCACGCGTCACCCTCGGAGGGGGCTGACGGACCGAGACGCGTCGACGCGAGGGTATCTAGCAATGTCAGATATTTTCGCCTCGCGCACGGCTCGCGTCGACGCGCCCGCCACGCGCCAACCAATCAGAGGCCGCGGAACCTCCCACGGCTAGGCCTAGCATGGCGGCCGCCGCGGTGCAGTCGCGAAGACACGACGGAGTTCTGTTCTGGGGAAGCGCGGAAGCGTTTCGGAATTAATGCGTCGTCAACCGTAGCCCACAGCGATACGATCAAGGACCGCGAGTGTCGCAGGGTGATATGATATCGTGCCCACCGTGATTTTGCCAACAGTTCGAGCTGACCTTCCGCCGGCGTGAGTGCGATCGCTGCTGAGTCAAAACATCGTCGACATCGTACTGGAGACTGCTGCTGCGCCTGTGCTTGTGTCTGTGTTTACTTGTGCTTGAAACGAGTGGAGACATGCTTTCGAATTTCGAAGTCTGGACCGTCACCTGTTGCTAATTCAATTGTGAGCGATGTCAGCAACCAGCGAAGGCCTCTGGCGCGGCCCGTCGACTTCGCCCGAAGGGGCACAGTTGAGAAACTCGGGTGACGGGTGTTGATGTTTCTTTGTTTACGTCGCAACGTAAACGTTATAACAACGCCCCTGATCGTGACCGTGTGTGTTGCTTACGCAAGAATGTTGAACCGCTGCATGTTTGTTTTCAACATCGGCACCTACCACCATCGCTGCCAAAGGTGGACCGCGCCCTCGCCAGCACTTTCCGGTGATATCTTGCCACGAACATGAGTGTATTGCGCACTCTACGACACTCAAACATTTGTTGATTCGAGACAAATCGTTTAGGTGTAGTGTCAAGCCAGCAACAACGGACCATCGCTTACGGCTGCGATCAGCTGTTACCGGTGTCGTTGCTGTATTTAGAATTCAAGCTCGAACGTACACGAAAGTGGTGTATGAAAAAGAAAATTGCATGCACGAAGAAATGCTGCTTTTGCTCTTGTTCTGCTTTCCTACAGTGCACTGCACATGCGTAGTACAAAGCAAGGTATGTGCAATACCTTGCTTCGTACACTGTCTGCTCTGACACACACACGGACAGAGGTGTAATGCAAGAGCAGGTAGCATTCATCCAGTAACGAGGATCTAAAGAAGATTGCTTTTTGAGGGTTGTTTACATAGCGTGTTTTTTAGCACTTGCCGTCTCATCAGAGCTTGTGAATGAGATGTGCCTTTTTAAATATCAAATGCATGACAATTTAAAAATGTGAGGACAGCATCGCACCAAATGTACTCGCATTGTTCGCTGAATAAGCTGTGTGCAATACTAGAGTGCAGGGCATTCTTGAAGAGACACGTACGGCAGTGGGCAGCAGTGGTAGCTGATATAAACATCGGTCTGTGTAAATTAGGAACAAAATTCTGATAAGGGCTATGTAAATGACAGCTAGTTTGCCGGAATGACCTTACATTATTGCACAGATCTATCCCGTGATTCCTATCATGAAGTGCCATATCTATAACCATCAACACCTATCTGCCCATTCATTGTTTCTTTTTTTTTCTCAGCACCGTGATTTGAAACGGAATTGTTTTTTGACAATTTCAAATAACAAGATCAGATGGTAACAATATATAAGGAATAACATGGCAAGGATTATTCAATTTTAAAAGTTTGTACGTTTTCCCACATATGCTAGTACTCATGCACTTTTAACGTGGCCAAAATGCCAAGAATTTCAGCTTCTCAATGTCAACAACTTGCAAACCTGTCTGGACAGGTACTGTATTGCATGTTTTCAAGTGACATAAGTCGCATCATATGGTTATGAACACATGTTGTGTCAATAAAGGCCTCTCAACCATAAATTGCTCATAAAGGCGTCCTACAGCTGTGCTTGGTCAGAATTATAGAGGCGATAGCACTCACATTACACAATTAAGCGTGTCTTGTGTTAACAAAAGACCTCTCGGCCACAAATAATGCTCAAAAGTATGACAGAACAGTACTGTCTTAGGATTTTGCTTGCAATAGAAGCCACATCGCAATGTTACAAGCACACCTTTTCGTAATCACTAATCTCTCTTTGAATTGCTGTCAAATGTCCTAAAAGAGTGCTTTGTTAGTATTTTGCAAGTAATAGTAGTCATCGTGTACACCTTTTGGCAATAAACGACTTCTCATTCATGAATTTCTCTTACAGCACTAAAGAACAGTGCTTTGTTAGCACTTAAGGAGCAACAGTACTCGCATCATACAATTATGAGCACATTTTATGTTAATGAAAGACCCCTCATCCACAAATAGCCCCCAAAAGCATGCTAATGGAGCGTTTACGTAGAATTTTAAGAGTGACAGTAGTCACACGATAAATTACAAACATGCCTTGTGTTAATAAACAATTAGTGAATCACAAGTAGCTGTAAAAAGCATTCTAAGTTGCATTTGGTTAGAATTTTGTGAGTGATGGTAGTTGCATCACACGATTATAAGCATGCCTTTGTTTATAAATGACCCCTTAACCATGAATTGCTCTTCAAGCATTTCAAAACGGTGCTTGGTTGGAATTGTAGGAATGACCGCAATGATAATTATCATGCCAGGCAATGATAGGCTTGTTTTATGTTGTTAGAGGACATTGACCACAAAGAAACTACCAGACAGGACTTTACAAATGAGGGCTGCCCATGATTTTCTACCTATACTGTGTGGGTAGGCAGTGACCCACAGTATGTGTATAGTTGGTAACAGCCTCAGCTAAACCTAAAGATGTTGCCATATGCCTATTGGATATTTAATATATACATAAACGAGGGTGTAGTTTACATAGGACTTCAGTGGTCAAAATATAGGAAGAGATATTTGGAAGTGACATGCTTTGATACTATTTAAAATTGTGTGGGAACCGCACCCTCTTGCGCCTTAACTAGGTTTGGCCCTCAGATAGTGGCGGGTCATCACAGTCCAGTTATTTTGGCCATGCTTACATTATCCCCAATATTGTACTGTAATAAAATTGAATACTAAGGCTTCTATAATGTCTATTTGCTATGCAAGCACACAATATACGTTGTGCTTGCCATCTTGCTCATTGCTGTTGTGGTAGGACCCGTGTCGACATTAAAGCTTTTTTCATGACAATGACAGAGATACTGTGCAAGCTTGTTTGAATCAAGGTGTGCACTTCCTTTTTCAGCTTAACTGTCTCTGCATGAGTGCACTATTCACCTTGGCAGGACATGTTCATCTTGAATCTGACCGCAACAGAGGCTCATTATCAGCAATCTGTGTTGGTGCTGCTTATCTCATTAACAGGTGAAAATCTACTGTTGTGTGAAAGGTCAAGGCAGGATCCTGTAAATAAACAATGAAAATAGTTGACCACATTCATTCGAAGTAAGGTGAGGAAGGAGCAAAATAATGTGCTTGGTTGATGACTGGAGCTTCTCAAAGGTAGCACATGTAAGAACCTGTTACGCATATTTTGAGGCATGAATATTATGTTGATGACCGTAATATACAGAAATGCCGCCTCTTCGCCTATGTGAAATCCATTAGGTACTATGCCTAATATGTAGGGAACCCTAATTTTTCCTGCTTACAGCAAACGTCTAACTTTAAAAAAATATTTTTCTGTCAGTAGCCATAAGTCAGTGTATTGGTCTCGCACATTTGACCAGTACATACAAAAATTTGCATTGAACGTTATGAATGTGTGAATAACATGACTGATAGGACGTGACATCAATAACATGACATGGATTAATTCAGGATTAATGATAATGGAATTGTGTGGTGGTACACGATTACAGGGCACTGAAGCAACAGACGCAAGGGACAAACGCATAGAAACACACTGGGACGCTGTGTGTCTGTGCATTTCTCCCTTACATCTGTGCTTCAGTGCCCTGTGGTCATGTGTGATTTGCGCCAACTGCCCGGAAGTCTTAAGATGTGTAGTGTTTACATTGCACTCCTTGGCCAGGGACAAGAGGTGGGCGAAGAATATAATACCCTTATAAAAGAGCGAAAAGTGTGGAAATTGTTGTACTTGATGGTTGTCTATGATTGAGGGTATCAAGTCGACATTAAAAATGTTCAGTTACCTCAGTAATGATGAATAATTAATTAAAATGCTCATTGCACTCTGGGCCATAAAATTCATCGTAGCCCCGCTGTGAATGGTGCTAGAAAGATGCCGTTTCGGGTTCAAGTATTTCCTATGTATAACTTCATGAGTGGTCGGAATCGAATCCACGACCTTTCCCAGATATTGGGAAGTCTGGTCGTAGCTCCACTGTAAATATGGAGACAAATATGTTTTCAGATTGAATTGTATTTAACGTTTAAATGATTAATTTGATAATCGGCTGGACTGGAACCCGTGACATTGCCGAATGGAGAGGGGGAGGGTGGCTGAGTGGCCGTAGATCCGCTGTAAATAAAGGTAGAAAGATGCCGTTTGGGATTTAAGTGGATCTTGGATTTAGGCATTCAATTTCATTAATGGTGGGACGCTCACACGTGGCCTTACTAAAATACAGCAGTGTGCATGTTCGTTCGTGGGGAAAGGGGGAGTGGGTGTACCTTTGAGTTAGCGACAAATTAATAATGTAGCTCCGCTTCAAACCGATCTAGGAGAGTGCTGCTTGGAACATAGGTTCCTGGCGCTCATGGAAATCGAAGCCGGAACCTTCGAGGGGTCGAAACTAGCCTATTTCGCTGACACAGAGCGAAGGCGTCGACAGCAAAAGGAGCAAGCGCTGATATAAATGACCTGTGTATACGTTGTTGCTGTAGGTATTGCGATTGCATTTATTACTTAAACAGTCAAAACAATTGTGCGAGGTGCACATTTTGTACCTAAACGTATTCTATATATCTAGGAAAGCATGCGGACAGCACGGAATGAAGTTCAAGCATCAGTGCGCCTCAGCCAGGACTCAGGAGCGAGCGCTGCCGCGTCGCCGCGTCTGCTCTGTGGTTGCGCGCCCTCCCCCTCCACCGACGCGAGGCGACGCGTCTGACGCGTAGGCGCTTGCGTACGCGTAGCGACGCGTGCCTGTGGTTGGGCCTTTACCCGCGCGCCGTCTCTATTCTCGAACGCGATCGGCGTTCTTGACTCGCACCTCGTCGGTGTCGTTGGTCTTCCACTGCCGACGCTTGCGTTCGGCTTCCCTGGCTCGCGCCTCGTCAGTTTTGCAGGCGCGACGTCGCCATTCGCGAACGCGATCTGCTTCGCTAACCCTCGCAACGCCGGCGACGGCCGGGTTAGGCCAGATCGCTTCGGCGCATGTTTCGGCGGGCGATGGAGCGTCGTCTTCCGGCGTCCTCTACATCCCAGATAAACGAGCCGAAAGAGTGTTCACTCGATGTGCGCTCGAGTGTAGCGAGCGGTGGAGAGCGTGAAGCGAGAGAGAGGTGACACGCGGCGAGCGCGCGGCAGGCGAGGGAGAGAGTGATGTCACCGCGCACTGCGAGGGGGGCGTGACCTACTTGGCACCGCCCCAACACCTGCGGCGAGGGGAGCGGCACGGAGACACGGACGGCAGCGTTACACAGGCTAGTCAAAGAGCTGCTTCGCATCTAAAATTTTACGATAATTGAAAGGGAAGTGCTTTACTGTTTGAAGCAAGGTCCGGTTGCCTGAGAACCCAAAGTTACAGAACGAAATTCAATAAAGAAGGGGAAGGGGACACATGTACGTGCTGTGGAAAAGCTATGGGGAAACGACAGATCATATTTTGATTGAATGTACAGATGTCCACCCAGGTGCAGCTGTGGACACTACCCTGGGTTTCAGGGGTAGCACGGGAAAGCTGAACATGTCGGTATTAGAGATAAGTAAAAGGTGCTTAGAGTATTGGTGGCGCAAAGGTATGGAGCAAACAGAAGCGCAAGGTAGTTCGGGTAAGATTGTTACATCACAGCAGAACGATAATAGATAAAATAGGTAGGCGAGGAGAAAAATTAGTTGTGAAAATATGTGATTCGGGAAAATAAATGTCTGTAGAGGAAAAAGAAATAAAGCTAGAGCTTGGTGGCCCGGCTGCCGCCCCGTTATAAAGGGGACGCTCCTAATATCCATGCATCCATCCATCGGACTAACCGGAAGTTGGAGTTGTTCTTGCACCAATCAACAGAGCTCTGCTTCTGTGACGTCACCAAAAACCACGTTGTCGTCGCGGCTAACTCTTGTCCGACGGAAATGACCAGAGAGGCGCACGGGATTGTTCCTTGAGGTTGTGGCGTGGCGTTGCCGCATTTGGCATCGTTCATCGTGACGGCATTTTCAACTTGATGCGCGTGTAAATTTGAAATGTTCAAAAAATGTCCGGGGTGACTTAGGCGCCCTTTAAGACCTCAAATGTCCCCCCGTCCGCCGTATATTCTACCGTCGAAGCGAACGGCACGCGCTGACTATGGAAATGCTTTTTCTGCGATGAACGCGGTACCAGCTCGCGAGGAACGCGCCCGCGCGAGACAACGCTGACGCAGGCAGCGTCTCCTGGCGAGTTTCCTGACTGAAAAAAAAAACGACTGTTCGCGCTGCACAACCGCTCACCGGCCACCCCATATATGTATATATAGGCACTGGACTTTGACCTGCAGTGTAGTGCCGGTGGGAGATTTTTCTTGTTCGTAGTTGAAAAATAAAAATTCGCAGCATGCGCATTCACTAAATGTAATCCGGAACTCGGCACGATCTATGACGTGGGAGCGCAGGAACCTCATAAAGACCAGGAGCATGAATGACAACGCGTTTGTAAATACCCGAGCTCTCCTGGTAGTCGCCTTCACTTGGTATATATGGCAGGGTATAAGTGTATCTAGACGTCGGTACTGTGACATGCTTGTCATGTACGTCACGATGAACGACAGTACTACCACGTGGGGGCCCATCCCCGCAGTGCTCGGCCAAGAGTATACGAGCACGCTCCACAAGTGACTGAATCTTAAAGGGCCACTAAACAGGCTCCTACTTTTTTTCAAAGCCGCCCAAACAAGCTAACTCAATCATAGAGAAGGTTGCGGCGATCACATTCTGCGAATATGACAGCGCTGCGCGCCACACAGACGCCGTATTTCAAAAAACAATTCGCGCGCTTCTTTCCGGCGACTGACCAGTCGCGCTCGCATCCTAGGTGTCGTCATGTCGTACCGCGAACAACTTTGCGTAGTCGTATCTCGTTGATTGGTCGAAACGTCTATTGTCAGATCCCCTGGCCATCCCACCGGCGTGAGCGCAGGAGCAACCCAACGTTTCTAGAACGGGAGCAACCGGTTCCGCAGCGCAAGCGTCAATGACGTCAAATGATCACGTCAGGTCACGTGTCAAAAGTGGGCGGAGTCTCGACGGCGCGCCGCCCCTACCCTCTCCTCAGCAGAGAAGGGTGGGGAGGCCGACCGAGAAAACGAAACCGGCGCAAGCGGTCACTTAAACCCGTGTAACTTCTCTATTATTGCACCTATTCGCAAAATTCTTGCGGGAGCATGTTCACACGGCACAGGAGCGCAGTTACATCTTTAAAACAAATTTTGGACCTCGGGGTTGTTTAGGGGCCCTTTAAAGAGCTCCTGAACCACCCCTCGCGCTTGGTTTTGAAAACGGCTGGTGTGTATTGAAGACTATTCAGAGATACACATACGAAAGATTTTTCCTAAAAGGCGCGATAGGAGATATTGCGATCGGAAAATCTCCCTTTCACACTGCGTCTCAATTGGGCGGAGCCGACAGAGCATGGCTGTGGAGGAGGTGCCCTGCTCCCCGCGTCACCCGGATTCAACTCCCTCCGCCCTACTTGGTGGGCGCGATGGTGTTGGCAACTCACACTTCCGCCGTGCGAACGCCGTTCTGCAGCGGGAGTTTGCCGATGATCACAGTGAGTACGCTCTGCGTGCAAAGATTCGTTGGTGGCACCGCGATGGGCGTGACGAACGGCTACTAGCGCTGCCCGCCAAACACCTCCTCAAGACCCGGTGGAGGAACATCAGGGGAACCTCGTATGGAGTGATGAAGATTCACACAAATTCGACTCATGGCTATTTCCCATAATACTGAGGGTTCACTTTATGGGAAGATTTTTTTCCCTTCATCACACGGGCGCGAGCACGGAAACACGCGCGCTTGCGTCCTCCGTGCGCTACTTACTTTCGATCTTGCTCTTACGTCAGCACCGGGCAAAACAGTGAGCGATGAATACTGCGCTGCGAGCTCGGATCGAACGTGTGACTGAAGCGATTGGCTTCGACCCTTACGGCGACACACCAAGAAAACGCAAAACTCGAGCACCGGACGAGCCAGAACTCCCAGGACCTTCGTAACGCGGCGGCGATGATATGAATTGGTACGTGAAAGCTTACAGCACTGCACATTTCCTTTACCGCGCATCAATATTTGTTCACAGCGCCCGTGTATGACTAAGTTTTTCGCGTGAATTGCAGCATTTGCAATAATTGGCCCGAACGTTCAGTTACAATCATGTCCGCTTCTCAATACCACACTTACAAAGCCAGCATCCATCGCGATAGAGACCGATCTTGATTGAAATCTGTGTTCTCCGACTATCCAGATTGGTTGGGGTGATTTCTTCCGCATCATGACCGGCCCACAGGAGCATTTCAATTTTAGGGGCGAAGCTCCTTAGGGTGTGGGTCTGTCCCTCCTCTGTATGTATGTATGTAGCCACCTCTAGTGTAGTTTATGAATGGCTCGATAGATGGCGTTGTGTGTCCAGGCTGCTACCTGGACAAACGCATCATCATCATCATCATCAGCTACCTCTTTCCTGAAGCCATGCACTACGCCACGAAGCGCACATGGAAACATGCACCACGATGACACTAAATACCCAACATTAACGAAAGACTGCCCGTTTCTAACGATGATGATGATGATGCGTTTGTGCTAGCGCGTTACGGCGCGTGTAAGAAGCTGGTGTAAGACGCTGTGGCCTCTCCGCCTTATACTCTTTCAGCAGTCATGTGATGGCGTCGGCAAACGCGGTGCGCGTTCCGGCCTGTGTAAGGGGCTGCGTAAGACGCTGTGGCCTCTCCCCCTTACTAGAGTGTACGGCACGTTTCTAACGCGTTTGTGCTAGCGTCCCCTGAAACGCGAGATCCCAGCGTTCTAATACAGTGTTTCTCACGTCTTTACATGATGATCGACTGGGCGAATTACACGGGAGATTCACGGTTTACAGATGATTCACTCCGGAGCTTCGCCCACTCATCATCATTCACCCCGTGGATATGCTGTGATATTTTTCTTTATGCAAATAGAATTGCAAATATAAACCTTTCATTTTTCAAAACTGCATTCTTCTGTGTGCGATTGTGATTCAAGCTTTTCTCTAATTGGCTGTAAACGCGTACGCCTGCTATTATCATAACAAGCCTCCGATCGCGACCAAGAGGCATGACTTCCGTATGCGGGTCGAGCCAAATCGCAACAAAAGGTTATTGTGTCATAGCACTCGATCTAGAACGGGCTCGATCGCAATCTGTTTTCATGCACTTCGGCGAAACTTAATTCATCGTGTGCTAGCTACAGGTCGGACTCTTGTGCGATCGCTATGCTTTCTTGTAGGCCGCCGCTGAACGACCGTGTTGTTTGAATGTGATGACTTAAAATGAACCAAGCATCGTCGGATCGTTTGTCCTGTGTACAGCTGATCAGTGCAGCCATGTCATTCTAGCTTCCATACTGTGGAGATGGGTTTGCCCCCACGGCTTACACTGCGAGCGTAGTCCGAGACGCGACGCTCCTCCACCGGGTTCGCCGGCACGGCGCAAAGGAGGCACCACCAAGGCTCGTCAAAGAACGAGGGCTTTATTGACCCACGATGCAACACGGTGCGACAGTCACGGCTTGCGGGCAAAAGGGGCTCACTGCCGATCGAGTACGCGCGCCCGTAGCGCTTATGGCTAACCAGAGGTGCCCGTGGGCAAGGGTCCGCCAAGCGCACGAACGAGATGCAGCGTGGCTTCGCTTAACCGTCGCGGGTCTCGTGAGCATCATGTGGCGCCAGGAGGCGCTCGCGCGGGGGGCGCTCACGTGAAGAGGGGCCACCGTCGGGGGCCAATCAGGGCTCGTCCCGATGACGCTAGCTAGCGTGACGATACGGAGCCAGGCGTAAGAGCACCCGAGAGGATGCTGCACAGGAATGGCGGACCGGCGCCCTAAGAGAGCGCTAACGTTGAACCACACGCCGTTTCCTGGCGGCTCCTGACATCCAAGATGGCCTGCGCCACAGCCTAGCTTGTGGGACGAGGCTCAAATGGGCGCCGTCTCGTTTCCCCCCCTCCTAAAGACCGAGGGCACGTGGCAAGGTTGACAAAGCCGGGCTAAGCAACGGGGCAGCGTCCGAAATGGTAGAGCCGTCTTCAACTGGCCCAGGTCTCGGGAAACGATGTCACACAGCAGGGAGAAGCGAAGTTGTCGCAGTCCTTGACGCGAGTTTTGCCTTTGTCACACAAGATCGCACACACCAGTGAGAGTTCACAGCCGCCGAGGTCAGCCGTCACAAAGCAAAGGGGCGGGCTGCACATTTGATGCTGCCAGCCTGCTTCAAGTTCATCGGGCAGGAGAAGTAGGCTGCCGGAAACGTGCGAGGCTGCGATTTGCGTGCAGCAGCCACCGAGGTCGCTGTGTTGTGACAGGAATGGACGGCCTCAAGAGCTGACAGCCGGGAATCGGGCCGCGGGCGTAGGAAAGCGTCTGCCCATATTGCAAGGCAGGCCAAGCTGGCTGGTGGTGTTTGCAGGGTTGGAGCCAAGCCGCCGCGACCTGTAACAGCAGGCTGCAGGAACCGCAATAGGCTGGTGACAAGGTGGAGCAAGGCGCGGGAGGAAGACTACGCGACACAGGAGAGGATCGGAATGCCCCCGGCATAGCCGGCTTGCCACGAAGGGTACCTGCACGGCTGTATTGCTAAAAAGCAAGCACATGCGAGATAAAGGCACTGACAACACATCAGTGGGTATACATTAGACCAAGAGGGCCTTTCACCACATCGAGATGTGTGCCTGCGCACCGCAGCTGCTTCTCTCCGTTCGCTATCAGAATAGGGAATAAGTCCGACTATCTATTAGCGAGAGAAAAAGCTGCTTCCGCGCGCGTTCTACACAGGTACATCCTGCCGCCTGGTTACAGACGCCGTCGAGGAGGGCGAGGACCCTTTTTGGCCTTGAGCGGCGAGCAACACAGACTGCTAGGCGCCACTCCGTTTGCGCGGGGCTCCAACGGTGTTTACACGAAGAAAGCTCGCACACTCACTCTTGCCTCTGCGCCGTAGTAAACGCTCCCGCCGGTGGGTAACCGGAGCCGCGCGAAGGGTATTTGAAGCCGAGGGCTTGCCGCCGCTTCGGTAGCCGCGTATTCGCACCGTTCGTGTTCCTCTACCGCGTCGCCAGAAAATAAGAGTGCAGCTGCCTCTTGCAGGAGAAAAAATTTCACTGGAGTGTTGGTATTATGTTGGGTCCGCACGTGTGAGTAAATTGGGCTGTGAAAAAGCCGCTTACCGCTTCTGTGTGTGGCACCTCAGCTGCTTCTCTCCGTTCGCGATCAGAATAGGGAGTCCGGCTATATGTAGCGGGAGAAAAAGCGTTTGCGCAGGTCGTACCAGTGGCGTGGCCTGGGGCCAGCCGTTTCACGGTTCTCCTGCGGTTCGTTGACCGCCTCTCCCCAGTCGCTGCTGCCGGCAACAAAGGGTTTGAGGTCGAAGACGTGAACTGGACCGCCGACTAATTTCCCGTGGGAGTCAGCCAGCTTGTATACCAGAGGTGACATTTTAGTCTTCGCTCGGTATGGGCCCAACCATTTGGCCGACAGGGAGCCAGAGATGGCCACATCACTCAAGACATGGTTGCGCCTGAGGACGAGGTCGCCGACACGTCCCGATGCGACCGGGCCTTTTGTCCAGCTCGCGCTTCTGCAAAGTTGGAACGGGCCAAGGGCTACGTCCATCCGCCACGTAGCCAGACAAGCAGACTTTCGTGGCGCACATCCCGCTGCCGCCGCGGTGCATGGGGTTTGGCAGCTCTCTACCGAAGTTGAGAAATACAGGCGTGTACCCGGTTGAACGGTTCACCATTGACTGCAAGGAGAAACCTATCTCGTTAAGGACAGGCGTACCAATCCCTGTGTTGCTGGGCAAAAGCCGTCAGCTTGAGGTTCCGGTTAATCCGTTCTGTCGGGTGATACATGGTTGTCTTGCGGTGCTTTATGCCAAAGGTGGCACACGCATCCACGAACAGTTTGGCCGTGAAATAGGACGAATTGTTCGTGATCAACTCCGCGGGAAAGCCAAAGCGGGAGAAGACCTCGACCACTTTTCCCAGATTGCGCGTGCCGTTAACTTCCCAAGGGGATAAAGTTCGACCAATTTCGTGATCTTTATCAGCCAGAAAGTAAACGTGACCTCCACGGCTTCGGGGGAAAAGTCCCATAATGTCACAGTCCGCGAGTTGCCACGGTTCTCGGCTGTGGATCGGCTGCATGAGCCCGGTGAGTTTACCTGCACGAGCTTTCACGCATTGGCACACGCGGCATGAGCGGGCGTAGTGAAAACCGTCACGCTTCATGCCTGGCCAGGGGGCAGAGTGGCACAACTTTTGAAAAGTCTTAAGACCACTCGCTTGTCCGGCCAACCGCGAGTCGTTGAGACTCTTGGGGAGCTTCTTCAGATGGGATGTAACACAGGAGAACTCCGTCAACGTCCAGCAGATACGAATCCAACGTGCCAGCAACAATACCAGCTGCATCACACTCGCCGCCAACACCAATACCAGCTGTCAGTATGCGCCCGGCGGCTTGGCCAACCTGCACCTCGAGGGAGCTCCGGCTCTTTGAGCCCGTCAACGATTTGTTGACAAAACGGATCGCTCTGCTGTGCCTTGAGCAGCTCTGCTCTGCTAAAGACGATACCGGCAGAAGTGACAGGGTAACCAGGTTTGCGTCCTGCCTCACGACGGTCAACTCTGAAGTGACTTCGCCAGCGGGGGTTGCGCCGTTCGAGCCGTTGGAGGCAAAGGCTCCGGTCTCTACTTGGTGCGATTGCTCTCGGGAGTGGCGGACACAGGCGTCAGACGCCGAAACGGGGCGCGCGACAGGGCGTCGGCCACCACGTTTGAGCTCCCTTTCCGGTAGTAGTTTTAAAACACATCAAAATTGTAACAGCTGGCGCTGTTCGAAAACTGGAAAGGCAGATGCAGACACGTCAGTTATGGAGTTATCAGCAAGCTATGTGCTCAGTGCTCAAGACATTTAAGGAAACTGCTGGATAAGAAGTAAAATTCTGCGCCTCGTGTTGAGTTATATAGTTTTACAGCCTCACATTTCAATTTTCGGCTTCTATACCACAGTGAAATAACTTGTATGAAAAGCACTGGATTCTCTTCGTCCATTGAATAATGCTATGCAAATGACAATGATAGAAATTCTTCGCTTTGTGACATCCTATTTGCTTGCAGGTGGGAAATTGGAGCCTAACATTACGCTGCAGTGTTGTTCACCGTGATTTGATTGGTTTGTGGGGTTTAACGTCCCAAAACCAGCTGTAATTATGAGAGACGCCGTAGTGGAGGGCTCCGGAAATTTCGACCACCTGGGGTTCTTTAACGTGCACTGACATCGCACAGCACACGGGCCTCAACATTTCGCCTCCATCGAAATGCAGCCGCCGCGGCCGGGATATTTGTTCACCGTGTTTGTGTCATTCACACTGCTAGGTGATGTTAATTATCGTACTATGGCCTGTGATTCACCTTGCAAAGCTCTCATCCAAGAAAGGCTGGTAGCTTTTTTCTACCTCAGGAATGAGAGACGAAAGCTCTGCATCGGCTGCCTCTTCCTCTGCATCTGGAACTGGTGTTGAACCTCGTGCCGGCCGAAACCTCCATGTTGGTGCTGGGACACCCACTGGTTCACACTGACTTGATGCGTCCAGATGTGCGCATGTGTCAGTTTCCACACCTGCTTCTTTACATGCGTAGGCACTGAGGATGGCCTGTGAGGCTGCAAAATTTCCCAAATATTGTTTTGAAAAACTATAGAGCGTGCATTTCCTTCTGCATTTTTCCTATGTTGAACAAAGAATTGGCCAGCAGATTGACAACACACTTTGACATTTTTGGTTGTGTTTTACTATTTACACCTCTACGTTTGTCACTAGTTTTGGTAACTGAGGTGCTTACACAGGTGTACAGGCCCTGTGGTAGGAGTGCACTGGCCTTTGTGCCACTCAAAACAGCTAAAGCTTGTACCTGTACGATTTAAAAACTACCAAATTTCAACTTTGCTTTGTTAAAGGTTGTCTCATCCAAGAGTTGTACCTTGCTCAAGTGATGTTTTCGCGTGGTGTCCCTGCCTCCTTATATGGGGTCTCTGTAGCAACTCTCTTGTTGACGATGGCTGTCTGAGTGCCAACATTGCACACTGCAGGAGGACAGCTGCAGATCTCAACCTGTAAAGTTATGCACTTAGAGCTGAAAGCTGCATACATCTTTGTGATCTTTAGCACAGGATCACAGAAAACTTGAGGGCATCTGGTGCTTACTTGACATGACAATTCCATGCCAGCTGCAGATGAATACACTTTGCAGGAGCCAGTGCCATGCTGAGACAGCGAATCAAGTGTTTTAGGTAGAAGGGCATTACAGTTACTGTGCACCTACTCACCCCCTGTGAACCTCCAGCCTGTGTGTCGCAAGATGGGGCTGTGCTGGTGAACTGGCGATTATGTTCTTCGTGCAGTGGATCGTTGGGCTATGAAAATATGTATCACTATCATGTTAGACCGCTGATCGTGCTAATTGAATGTCACTTCACATTATCATAAATGCCTAAATGTAAAATGCTGCATGTGTGTTTAGGCAGCCAATCTGCTACACTCACGTATTTGCCTCCAACGACTGAATGTTTAATTACTACATGACAATTTAGAGACAAAGTGAACGCGTATGTGCAGTCAGGGTTTTTAAATGCTCCCTGTTCCCCGAAATCGTGACACTCTGTATGTACACTACATGCACACATATGCACACACCTGCAGTTGCGTTTACCGACCAACATGCCTGCACTGGACCACCCGAGCATGTTCAGCATGGTACGGAGCAGTACAGCAGAATGTGAACTAGTCTGAGTATGTTGTTTGACATTTTATAGCTCGTGGTGCTGCAGTGAATTGCAACGCTACGTCGGTTGCATCATGCAGGTTCCATTGCCTGCCATATATTCCAGCTGGCTGATTAATGCAATAGTATAATTTTTTAATTAGTGAATCACCGTTTGTTCTTTGCTCGTTACTCCCTGAGTTAAATGTGCGCGCTCGCTTGATGACGCCGACTGCGGTGCAGAGTTTCACATTCGCCAGATTGAGCCCATCCGCAAAAACCGACAGCCAGCTCCGGCACAGCTGTTTAAGAGCGGCCGAAACTGAAGAGTGGATCTCACAGAAGCAGCCGAAAAACCACAGCAGTAGCTGCGCCCAAACTTCCGAAAGGATGTATCCCGTCGGTGAAAGTCCACAGCACAGGTGCATCTTATCACGTCAGATGAATCTCCCAGTGGCAACCCATGATTAATTGGTGAGGACAGAGAACCCGTTTCCTTAAAGGCCAACTCCGGCGATTTTCTGACCATGTCAAAGCAGTGGCATTTTTAGCTTCTAGAGACCCCCCCCCCGGTCACCCGTATGACAGCATAATTGCCCCTAGAATTAGAAAATAATTTCAAATAAGCAAGAAAACGTGAAAACGAAACCAAAAACTCCTCTGAGCAGCCAAGCCGTGCCCCTTCGAGTGACGTCACAAGTGTCTAGTGGAAGAATGGGCAAGGCATGCCGGTCGCGACAGCGCGAAGCTCGAAAGCGCTGAAGAGCAGACGCTCAGCGCGTCCAATTGTCGCGCCGGATAACACTGATCCACCGCTCGCGAAGCGCATCGTCACGAGGAAAGTTGTGATAACTAACTTTCCTTAGTTGCTGCGCGTTGTGAGTGGTTTCTGCAGCCAACAACGCAACACCACTTGCCACCCGACATCACTTAACGATCCACACGGCAGCAACTTGTAAAGGCCGGTCCCCACTAGCGGCAAAAACGCGCGCGGCGAGATTCGTGAAAAGCGGCAGCAACGCGCGGCAGATGCTCGAATGGGTCGAGACCCATTCTTTCGCGGCCGCCGCGAAACAAGCACCAATCAGAAGCGAGCCGCGGAGGCGTGCCGACGGTTGGATGGATGGATATTAGCAGCGTCCCCTTTATAACGGGGCGGTAGCCGGGCCCACCAAGCTCTAGCTTTATTTCTTTTTCCTCTACAAACATTTCTTTTCCCGAATCACACATATTTTCCCAATTAATTTTTCTCCTCGTCTATTTATTTTATCTATTATCGTTCCGCTGTGATGTAACTATCTTACCCGAACTACCTTGCGCATCTGTTTGCTCCATACTTTTGCGCCACCAATACTCTAAGCGTCTTTTACTTATCTCTATCGCCGACATGTTCAGCTTTCCCGTGTTGCTCCTGAAACCCATGGCCTCCTGTAGGGTAGTGTCCACAGCTACACCTGGGTGGACATCTGTACATTCAATCAAAATATGACCTGTCGTTTCCCTAGCTTTTCCACAGCACGTACATGTGTCCCCTTCTTTATTGAATTTCGCTCTGTAACTTCGGGTTCTCAGGCAACCGGACCTTGCTTCAAACAGTAAAGCGCCTTCCTTTGAATTATCGTAAAATTTTTCTCTCTTGATCTCGTCTTTCCCTTTTCTGTAGTTGTTCAATGCCGGCTTCTTCTCCATTCCTGCTATCCCATCCGACTTCCCCGCCGCTCTTTTTTTTTTTTTACACGGTGGTGCAGACGCGTGGCGCCATCTATCCGTAAAGCGTCGAACCATAACACACAGCCTCTGAGATTGGAAAGTTACATGGCCGTCGTAAAATCTCAGAGGCCATGCCCAGACCTATTTACAGTTTTCTTTAAGCCTACCCGTACCGAGACGCCGAGCAAGAAGTATCCTCGCAGAAGCAGTTTTTTGATAGCGTGACCAGCAGTAGCGCTAGAAAGACACACATGGTCGACGAAATCGTCTGATTAGAGCTCACGTTTTCGCGAGACCTTTCGAATGGAACAACACAAGGTCGTTCTTGGCTGCCTCGTCGCCGCTTGCCGCAAAACGCGAGTGGGGACTTGTTGACGCGTGCGTGCCGCGGAAGCGCTCGCCGCGCGCGTTTTTGCCGCTAGTGGGGACCGGCCATAACGCCAGGCTCTAGCGCACAATAGTGCACTTGTCCGCGTTCTCGTCGCTGCCGGGCTGGCGTCTGCACAATCCCGGCATTCTCCGCGTTGGACACTTGTAGCGTCATACTATAGTGCCTAGAATATACTGGCTAGTGTGCTGAGCGGAGGGGGTTCACAATGGGAGGCAGTGGCAGGGTGGGTGATGCCTTCCTACGTTGGCCGGCAGGCGGCGCCGCTGAAGCAAAGGTGCGGGTCACGTGGTGCAGGTAGTGCCGGCCCGGCGCGGGCGCAGTTGTCACGTGGTCGACGTGTCACGTTGTCAGTTGACTCAGTCGTGGCTCCGTCAGTGATCCGTGCTGTCCGTGCCTCGTGTTTTCCTGTTTTGGTGACGTCCACGCTGTGTTTTCCTACCTTGTTCGCATAGTTTTCTGTGTCGATACTTGTGTGTTAAACCGCGCAGTCTTATGATGCAGCGGGAGAAGCATCAGGGCAGGGAGAAAACGTGCTTCGTGCCGCTTTGTCGGAGCGGCTATCGTTCGAACCCGGACAAAGTGTCGATGTTCGCCGTGCCGTCGGACGCTTCGCGACTTGCCGAGTGGGACATGGACGCCACATGGACTATGGTGCTTATTCTAGGCAATGTGCATGGACATTTGCGATTACTGTTGACCCGCTCCGGGGCGGATTTCTGTTCGCGATTAAGAATTATTGTACCCACACGACCTGACTACACGGCGCATGTTGAATGTACACTCAGTACGATCACGACTGAAATGTGTGAATCGCATTTCTTCCGTAGGATATTCAATTTGACATTTCTGTTGCGGTAGGATAGCTATGCGCCGAATAATGAAAACTAGCAGACGACGTAACGTACTAGGTACGTGTTAAAAGCACCGTAGTATTGTAGTGCCATGCCAGTTGAGGATTCTCTGCAGGCAGCAATTTAACGTTCAGTTTCCCTCCGTCCGGTAGTGTTGTCACGAGTGTCCTAAAGGCAACGAAAGACAGTGAATTCGCAGCAGAAATCGCGCGCTGCTAACCAGCTGAAAGCGGAGCCGCGGGCGACCGATACACCTTAGAGAGTTGCAGCGCCGCCACGCGGTGACTGTGGGAAGGCATCAGCGCAGCTGCCACGCCAACCGGCGCGCTCAGCACACTAGCCAGTATATTCTTGCTCGTTGGGCCCTACGATTGCAAGAATATGACTTTGAGATTTCTTACAAGAGTGGTCGCCGTCATGCCGATGCTGACTGCCTGTCAAGGTTTCCTCTACCGACGACCGACTGCGACGCAGACAATTTCGACGAATACTTGGCGGTTGTTGACCCTCCATTTCCCGACCTTGCCACTTTTCGCAGGGAGCAACGCAGCGACAGCAGCTTAGCTCATTACTTTCTATCGGAAGCGCATGGTCAACGTCGTTTCCTTGTAAAGGATGGCATTCTGTACAAGCGGAATTACTCTAGCAATGGCGCCCGCTTGCTTCTAGTTGTGCCAAGAACATTGCGACGTGACGTGCTCCAAGCAATGCACGACGACCCTACTTCTGGGCATATGGGTTTTGCCAGGACCTTTCAGCGCACACAGGAACGATTCTTCTGGCCGAAAATGCGCCAGAGTGTAACCGCGTACGTTGCCAGCTGCGAGCTATGCCAGCGCCACAAGCGTCCAACTAGCGGCCCTTCAGGACTTCTCCATCCCATCTCACCCCCTGCTTCACCGTTTGAAGTCGTCGGTATTGACCTGCTCGGCCCTTTTCCGCGATCAACGTCGGGCAACCGCTGGATTATAGTGTGCGTCGATCACCTAACCCGCTATGCCGAAAGTGCGGCGATTCCTGCTGCAACAGCCGCTGAGGTCTCCCGCTTCGTGCTGTCATCCATTATATTACGACACGGATCTCCTCGTGTCATTATCAGTGATCGTGGCCGGCAATTTGTTGCTGATGTGGTTGAAGAACTGCTGCGCCTTTCTATGTCCCGTTTTCGTCACGCCACCCCGTACCACCCGCAGACTAACGGTCTAACTGAACGCACCAACAGAACTCTCATTAACATGCTTTCAATGTATGTCGATTCAGCTCACAAAACTTGGGACACTGTTTTGCCTTTCATAACATTCGCCTACAATACTGCACGACATGAAACCACCGGATACAGCCCCTTCTATCTCCTATATGTACGAAAGCCCCGCACAGCTCTTGATTCGATTCTGCTATATTCTGAAACCGACGAGCCTTCACTGGCCGAAACGCTTTGCCGTGCAGAAGAGGCCCGACGCATCGCACGCCTTCGAACCTTCGCTTCTCAAGACCGCTCAAAGATCCGCTATGACAAGCGTCATCAGCCCGTGTCGTATGAGAAAGGCGACTTGGTGTGGCTATGGACACCACTTCGCAAGCGTGGCCTATACCAAAAGTTCCTGGCCCACTACACCGGCCCCTTCGTCGTCATCGCACGCCTCAGTGATGTCACTTACGTGATATCTCGACTCCTGTCTGCTGGCCGTCGCTCAAGCAAAACCGACGTCGTCCATGTCGCCCGCCTTAAACGTTTCCACCATCGGGACACGACGTGACTCGCCCGGTGGGCATCGTCTGCCAGGGGGGAAATGCTACGGTACGCGGTGGATGCTTGGAAGCAGAGGAAGAAGACGCTAGCAAGGACTGTGGTCCCTTCGGTCCCTAGGCCTCTCTCATTGATCGTCATCCCCGAATAAACATATCTCACCGTAACAGCATTCTAGGCACTATAGTCATACCCAATGTGGCCTGTAACTGAAGGGGTGGTAAGGTAGGGCGTTCGAGTCAATTAATTAAATTCATTTGTAAGGAATATGTGCAACTCTCGAGCCTCATTTTCTCAGGGCACGATGTAAGTACACAGAGTAACGTACCCAGTGAATTTCATCAGCACCCGTTGACATGAAAAAGTCGCCGGAGTTGGCCTTTAAACCTTGAACGTCGCTTCCGCTGCATCTGATTGTGGGAAACGGGTTGTGTGTGCTACCTTCGAGCGAAAGTTGGCGATAGTGCCGCGGCGTTAGAAAGGGCGCGGCGTCATAAAGGAACCGCAGCTGCAGAATTTGGGTGAACTGTTCATTACAACGTACGCTGTCGATAGAATGTGATTTTTCTCAAAGTCCGAGGGGTGGTTCAGGACCCCTTCAATTAAACAAGGAGCAACCAAAATAGACGCCGAAAATATCTGCAGCCTCTTCAGTACCCTGTAGATTGGTCACTTAAGCCGCAACACACTGTAGCGTCCTAGCACCGACGTTATTCCCAATAATTTATTTATTTATTTATTTATTTATTTATTTATTTATTTATTTATTTACATACCCTCAAGACCCAGAAGGTGTTACAGAGAGGGTGGGTACAATATGAACATGGCAAATCATAACAGTGAAGGAAATGCAACAAATAACAACAGTTAAAAGGAAAAGAAAAACAAGAAAAAGAAAACGAAAAACAATATTGTGCAGTTATACCAATATGTGTTTCGACACTGCGGACTTGAACAGTTCCTTAGTGGCAGCAATGGAGGGAGGAAGGCGGTTCCAGTCCCTGATTGTCTTCGGAAGAAAAGATTGCAAAAAGTGGTTGGTGCGGCAGAAAGGAATGGCTTCTTTATTCGGGTGGTCAACACGGGATGAGATATAAGCAGGTCCTGAGATTAATTCCTCTCTAAGTACTTGATTATGAAAGAAAATTTTATGAAAGAGCGACAGGCGGAAAATTGTTCTTCTAGTGACCAGATCTGGAAGTTGAAGAGTAGATTTCATTAATGTCACACTGGCAGTACGAGCATAGTTGTTATGAATGAAGCGGGCTGATCGGTCTTGGACAGCTTCTAAGGCTTCAATTAACTTTGATTGAGTTGGGTCCCATATGGCAGACGCATACTCGAGTTTTGCTCGGAATATTGTTTGGTAAAGCTGTAATTTGAGGTGTGTTGGTGCTTGGCGAAAGTTTCTGCGGAGATAACCAAGAGAACAGTTAGCGTTGTTAATAATGTAGGTAATGTGAGAATGCCACGATAGATCATTTGTTATGTAAACTCCAAGGTATTTGTAGCTACTAACCTGCTCTAATCTAGTTCCATTTAATGTGTAGTTGAAAAGTTTCGGAGTGATAGAAGAACGTGTGATTGTCATGCTTTTACACTTAGCAACGTAAATGTTCATTAGCCACGTATTGCACCAGTCAGAGACGCGATTAAGATCACCTTGAAGAAGTAAGTTATCGTCTTCGTTAGTTATTCTGCGGTACAAAACGCAGTCGTCTGCAAGCGGTTTTATGGATGACCTAATGTTACTTGCTAGATCGTTGATGTAAACTAAGAAGAGTAAAGGACCTAAAACGGAACCTTGCGGTACGCCAGATCTAACTGCACAGGGATTTGAGGAGGAATTATTAGCGGTACCATACTGAGTGCGGTTATTAAGAAAGCATTCGATCCATTTCAGAGTGTTAGGGTCGATATTCAGTGTGCTAAGCTTAACTAGGGGTAATTGGTGTGAAACTTTATCAAAGGCTTTCGGGAAATCTAAAAAAATGCAATCAACCAGTATTTTGTTATCTAGTGATGAGATGACGTCACGTGTAAAAGATAGAAGCTGAGTTTCGCACGAATGATGCTTGCGAAATCCGTGTTGGAACTTGCTGAAGAATGCGTTGGTTTCAAGAAATACCGTGAGATGAGAGTAGATTATGTGCTCGAGCATCTTACACGGAATACTTGTTAAAGAAATTGGTCGGTAGTTCAGGGGAGAGTGTTGGTTTCCGGATTTAAAGACGGGAATAATCTTCCCCACCTTCCAGTCAGTTGGCAAAGTGGCACACTGGAGAGACTGCTTAAAAATGTGCGACAATACAATGGAACAGTACACTTCGGTGTTCTTGAGAAATTTCGCGTTTATCTCATCAGTGCCACAGGCAGAAGACAGCTTAAGTCGCCGGATTAAGTTAATAATTCCTTCAAATTCTATAGTTATGTCACGGCCGCTAGATGAAAGCGCACAGGTGCGGCCTGCTGCGTGGAGCCGCCGCGCATTGTCCATATGTAATCCATTGGAAAAAACCTGCGGTACTGCAACTGCACATGAATCTGAAAAACATTGCGAAAAGACGTTGTTGAGGACAGAGCAGCATTCTTCGTTGCGCATTGCGCGGCCATTGGAGTGAGTAAGTGATGTGACGGTTTGTTTTATTGGGTTGACAGTTTTCCAAAATTTTGACGGGTTAGTAGACAACAACGAGGGAAGCGTAGTGTTGAAATAGTCACGCCTGGCATTTTTGATGGAAAAGCGATACGCGGAAAGAGCAATTATTTAGGCTCTACAGCTTTATTCAGAAGACTACGTATGTGTCGAGCAATTAATAGCACAGCAGGTCACCTAATCATTAATATCACAGTATAATAAAACTTGCTGCTGGGCGAGTTGGTTCATACTTGGTAGATAAACTATGGAAGCGCAACACAAAACACCGACTCAGGAGAGTCCGTGTTTTGTGTTGCGCTTCCATAGTTTATCTACCAAATCACAGTATAAGTTCTACACAAGTGGTGCAAAAATTGGCAGAAGCTTCTTAATGTTGCTAAATATGTTTCCTTGGATATAACGCACAACACCTGGACCGCAACTTTGTTTAAATTATCGAAAAGTGTCCGTAATGAGGGTTAATAATCACAAATATTTGGGAATAGCAATTTCAAACGATATAAGAAGGGGTAGTTACAATAAAACTAGCAGAGCCCTCAACTTGTACTGAGAACACGGCCCAATGTTGCACCAAACTAGTAGCTTACGCAACGCTCTCTGGTAACCTAGCAATGGGTGAGCGAAATAGAGGCAAAGCTCCATTCAAAACAAGTACAGACTGATAGCCATGTACGCTGGTGGTACTCAACTGCCAGCAAAACTAACACTGGTGGTTCAGGTGATACCGCCAAAATTATATTCCACTCAGACGTCGCGAGCAAACTATGTCAGGCGCTCATTTCTTCCTGCAGTAATTAAATACTGTAACTTACTGAGAGCCACAGTAACTATAACCACTATTAGTAAACCAGTTTGCTACTACAATTTATAACGAACTCAGTAACCAACAGCACTTTTTCGTGCCGTCCCTGCTAAATCGCGGACGAGACTGGCAGTGATCCCCTGTGGATTAACGTGCTTTTTGAAAATTATGGTATTTGTATGTAACTTTGACAAGCCGGTTACTACCTACGTGGGCGCTTTGTTTGTCATTGGGCTAGCCTCTGGATCGAAAGTGTTGACGGGAATACAGCTTTCAAAAAGTTTGTATCCACACGGTCGACGTTGGCAGCGCACTACTACCCGTGCCACATGTGCGAGATGAATGCAGCCATCGCTCTGCAATCACTCTCTCGGAGAAGAGGCTCCATAAAGGTCAACTAAGGATGTCCCCTTCTGCCTGGTAATTGTCGCCGGATGTCCTCAATGTGCACAGGTTTCAATGCAGCCACTCGCGGGCTTTCCAACCTACTTGGCGGTGCAAGCAAAACCCTGATGCAGGGACAAAAAACAGCACGACAGGACGCAGGAAGGCCCACAGCACGCATTCGTTCTTTAATAAAAATAAAATTGTGCAGTCAATCAGACAAAGGATCCTTCGCAATAACGGGAAATTGAATAAAAATTTGGGCGGAGGGAGTCGCACACCACGGGGCCACCGTGGTGGATGCGATGGTAGGCTTCGGGTATGTGCTGACCGCACGAACACATTTTGTTGTTGTTGGTCCGTGCCTTCGTCCCGTTCATGCCTTGAGCCCAAACACACACTCCACTGAAGTTATATCAATAAGTTTGGAGCACATCTAACTGAAAGAAGTTGTTCAGCAATGCTGTTGTCCACGCATGTCAAGCTACGAATGGAGAGCACAGCAAGCATGGGAATTTCGAATGTTGCTTCCATTGCAGCAATTCGCCTACTTTTAAGCGGGACCATTATGCTCGTGTTGTTCGCATTTCGGTTGTGTACCGATTCGTCATAACACGAAAACCAGGAAGACAGGGGAGGGCACCGTGTCTTCCTAGTTGATCTCTCCTTGTTATGCGTTACGCCATCATAGCCTGGCAACCCTCGTAGCCGCAGCAAATCACAGGCAAGAAACTCCTCCTGCACAGGAGTGGATGGTGGAGGAACGGTATACTAGACACTCTCGTAGCGCCAGATACTCTCACAAAGATGGTAAGGATTCATTACGACAGAGGCCTGAAGCAGAGTGTCGGAACGAAAAACGAAAAAACAGCGATATTTTTGACCGGAAGGTTATTTATTATTTCGTTCCGGAGCAAAAACGAAATATTTTTTATCGTTTTTCGGTTCACGGGAAAACTTTGCGATCTGGAATAACCGAGGTCATCCATCATGAGCAATAATGCATAACTCAGGGTTCAAGATCAGCTCGCATCTCGGGCAGGTATTTCAAAGGAAAGATGCGTTGTAATAATGCAGGAAACGAAAAAAGTGGCAACCATAGCTGTTTGTATTAAATTTAAGCGGACTTTCACGTGCCTCTCACACAGGCCGTCGTGGAGAGGGTTTTGTCGTCGCTTAAGTTTTGCTCAATCAGAACAGCGGGTCTCGCATATCAGAGAGTACACTCGATGACAGGCGGCTTCTAAGATCATGCTCACACTCTTGACTCAAAGCATTGAACCTGCTGAGAAAACTTCTAATTAACTCTTGAGAAAATTAAATGCTATAACTTAGAAAAGCACTGATTTTCGTTATTTTGGTTACGAATTCATCGTAAGGTTACTTGTTTGTTTTATTCCTGTCCAGGGTTTTTAAAGGGGAAATCTTATGATATTATAGTTACTATAACTTCAAGAGCGGCAACCGGAGCTGCACATGTTAGCACAAGTGGCCCTTGGTGTGCCAGCCACACAAAGGGCATTTTCGGCACTCAAGTTCGTTTTGTCTGAGCAGCGGTCTCGCTTATCGGCGAGTACACTTGATGACCTGCTGCTTCTGAAATCGTGTGCCCCCGCCTAGAGCACTGCACGGGCCCGGGCCGGGCCGTCTGAAGCGTTTTCGGGCGGGCCCGGGCCGGGCCCGGGCTCGAAAGTGCGGGCCTGGGCCGGGCCCGGGCTTGAAGCTACGGGCCGGGGCCGGGCCTGGGCTTCAGGCTGCGGGAGCAATAAAGATTTCGGTTTTTTTATTTGTGGTTGACACATACGGTACAATCTGTAAGTAAACAAAGATATTTGTTGCTCGCGTCCTTCGTTGCGCCATAAAGGTGTAGGCCGAATTGTATGTGGCTATCCTTCTGGTCAAATTGTAAGCCGTAAATCACCTTCAAAGCGTCATATTAATTTTCGCTTGGGCAGTGAGGGAATTAAGGGGATATAACTTGTCACAGACATCGCAAGCTCGTAACTGTCTTGACGAGGCGCACACCTGAAGCATCTTAAGGTGCAGGCGCGTGTAATTCGCGCCATCCGGAAAATGAAGGCCCTACCGCCTTGCAGCGACCACTGCGAGATTTGATAACTCCTCATGCGTGAGCAGAAATAAGAGGCACGCGTGGGAAGAAGCGCGTAAGAATAAGAGAGTAAAGACGGCCTCCGTTGCTAGGCGACACCCGGCTAGGCGGAGCATGCGCAGACCGCAGCCCACCCATAAGGAACCTCATGCAAGGAACTGCTGCGTGTGTAGCGTGGGACCCATGTCGCCATCTACTGAAAAAGACAGAAAAAAAAAGAGAAAGCTTTGGATGTTGTGTCGTAGCTCGGCAGAGCGCGCTGATGCTTTTATTGTGTTGGTTACTGGCGTTCTATAGTTCGTAATTTGTCTCCTCTACACGTGGCGCTATGAATGCAGCTGTATTGCGAGACAAGCTCGCTGCCGGCGAGCTTAAGCTCGTCTCCAAGCAAGCTAAGAAGAGCCAGGTTTGGAAACAATTCCTGCAAGTTGTCGACGTGCACACCTTATCACCAGTAGGACATGTGCAGTGCAAAAGCTTTCTTCGCATATGATGGTGGGAAGACAGGAACGTCGCATCTGAGCCGCCACAAGTGCAAGGCTGCTGGTGACACCACTGCCATTTCTTCGTTCTTCACTGAGAAGAAACCCCAGGTTTCATCTACCGTTAAGGGGAATCTGACGACTGCTTGCGTGAAGTGGTGCGCTAAAGATATGCGGCCATTTGACGTTGTTTGCGATGATGGATTCCTAAATGTTGCCGACGAACTGATTGCTATCGGTGCCAAGTACGGGAGCATATCCGCGAGGACCGTGATTCCGCATCCTACGACGGTGTCTCGCAGGGTGTCCGAAGTTGCAAACGAACTCCGAGAAGTGGTGATGCCTGAGATTCAGTCAGCGATGAAGGAAGGTCGCTGCTCGATGACACTTGACATGTGGACCGACGACCACAAGAAAATTGCCTATATCACAGCAACGGCGCATTACGTAAGTGTGAAATGGGAACTGAGGAGCCTTGTTCTGTTCACTAGTGACTTTCCCCCCGAGAGAAAAACGGGAGAGAACATCCGTAAGGAGATTGTACGAAGGAGCGCTAAGTTGGGGATTGATGAAGGCATGTTGAGCAATGTGGTGTTCGTGACAGACCAGGGTGCCAACATAATTAGCGCGCTGCGTCCGTATGCGAGGATGAACTGCTGTGCGCACGTCCTGAACACCGTTCTTCGGAACGCGTTTGATGACAGGTACCTCGCTCAGGAACTTCCCGACCTTTTGGAACAACTGCAAAAAGTGAAAGCTGTCGTGACTTTTTTAAAACAGAGCGGACTGACGAGCCAGCTACCACACGGTGTGTGCCAGGAGATATGCACGCGGTGGAATTCAAAGCTCGCCATGATCAAGTCCGTGCTAAGTCAGTACGATGCGATAGAGAACCTCCTAGATTCAAGGGGAAATCTGCTCTTGGAAGACGTCAATAAGACTTTGTTGACGGAGGTCGCCGAATTCTTGGAGCCCTTCAAAGAGGCCAGCGAAAAGCTTGAGCAGGATAAAGTGGTAACGCTGCCCCTTGTACTGATGTACTACACAAAACTGAAGAAGCACCTTACTGCTGATTCGACAGACTCACCAGAAGTGTGCCAGCTCAAGTCGAGGACACTAGAATTCCTTCAAATAAAACTGCCCATAGAAGAGCTTCACAAAGTGTCAACGTTCTTGTGGCCGCCTTTCCGCCATCTCCGCGTTCTTGATGAGCAGGAGAGGAAAAGTGTTCATGACAGAGTACGCGAATTGTTAATCGATGTACATCTGCGTTTGCCACAAGGAGAAACGAGCACAGATCCTCCTGATTATGAACCCCCAGCAAAGCGTACGTCCCTTGACGAATTTAAGGAGTGGCGCGATGCTGCGGAAACTCAACCAGCCGACAGTGAGCTTGACAGTTACCTTCGGGACAGTGACTCGTGTGAGGACATTGAAAAACTGCTTGAATGGTGGGAAGCCCATCGTAGGAAATACCGTGGGCTTTCATTTCTTTCAAAAAAAGTACTTTGCATCCCATCCATGAGCGCCAGCAGCGAACGCAATTTTAGTGCAGCTGGGTACGTACTCCAAGACAGGAGGACCTGCTTGAAGCCGGAGAGCCTGGACAACTTGCTGTTTTTGCACAAGAACATGTAGATTTTTGCTTTTTTCTGGCCTTTTCGCACTCGTATTCCTGTGACATCGTTTTCAAGTGCGGTCTTTTTGTGTCATTGAGTGTTATTTTAAGCGTATTTTCTATGTTTATTTCACAAAGAAGGGTGAAACCTTTTATCTGAAATAGCATCAAGCATGGTGTGTAGCAGCTTGATTATATAATTATATTGTAAATGGCGATTACGTTTCCGTGACGGCGTTAGAATACGAAAAATATATATTTCATCTGCTTTTGGTGGCTGTTCACAATATATAACGTTAAAGTTTTTTTATCTTGCTGCAAGAAATTATTAATCGGGATCCTCTTAAAAAATTGTGTAAATAATGTTTCTAACGCGAGTGTAGAAAAGAGGATCAACGAAAATGTCCCGGGTTTGATTCTATCCGCTTTTTCATGTTAGTTGTACACTTTTCAATAAATTTTGTTGCTATGTTTTATTTTCCCTATACTGCTATTTTAATGACTTGCCATGTGACATATAGGCAACATTTCATATATATTCCTTGCTCCCAAACCACATATGATTTCCATATGATTACGAGGCACGCTGTAGTGGAGACCGGATTAATTCCGACCACCTGGAGTTCTTTAACGTGCACCTAAAGATAAGTACACGGGTGTCCTTGCCTTTCGCCCCGTCAAAATGCGGCCGCCGTGGCCGCGGTAATCGCACCCACGTCCTACTACTTAACAGCAAGACAGCTTAACCACTGAGTTATCACCGCGGGCAAAGCAACATTTCAACGCATGTGCACAGTGAATTTTCCCTCTGATTCCCCGCTGCAAAGCGCAAAGCATCATTAATAATCATAGTCAACAACTAATATTCTCTAGTGGGCCCGGGCCGGGCCTTATCATGAGTTTAGCAAGTTTAGCAATGAACACCCGAGCCTGGGCCGGGCCCGGGCTTGGAACCTCGGGCCCGGGCCGGGCTCGGGCTGGGGTCGGTCATGTACGGCCGGGCCCGGGCCGGGCCCGGGCTTAGCACCTCGGGCCCGGGCCGGGCTCGGGCTGGGGTCGGTCATGTACGGCCGGGCCCGGGCCGGGCCCGGGCTTAGAACCACGGGTCCGGGCTGGGCTCGGGCTTCATAAAGCGGGCCCGGGCTGGGCTCGGGCCGAAAAATCTGGCCCGTGCAGTGCTCTACCCCCGCCCCCTTGACGAAAATTCGGAATTCAAACTTGAAGAAAAATAAATACCAAGTTCTTCTTGTGTCCTTGCTTCGAAAATTCTTGCGACTTCCCTCATAGTCACATCGTGGCTCTGGGACGTAAAACCACAACAATTATTATTGCATTTTTATGTATTAGTTCCGTATTTTTTGCTGCTTTTAAAAGATACTTTTAATATTAGGTATTTCGTTCGTTTTTCTTATTGAAAAAAAATAAACGTTATGAACCTTTACGGAACTTTTTTTTTTTTTTTTGTTCCGGAACGAAAACGGAACGGAACTTTTTTCTGTGGAACGAAACGAAAGCCGGAACGAAAAACATTTCGTTCCGACACCCTGGCCTGAAGACAGCCTAGCTGAACAATGTCTGTCTGCAGGCCTCTTATGTTTGTGCCCTGTTGGCGCTTTATACCCCTGACAGACGGGCGAAAGTAAAGTCCTTGTAGTGAACCCCTTTTCCTACTCTAAGGACCATCTGCAGAAAGTAGTTGCGCCGATGACACACGGCAGCACGTGAACTTCTTTAGGTGGTTCCTAAGACGAACGCCGCTAAAAATGGCGCTCCTTGTTAAAGCAGCAAGATAGCGAACATTTTTAAAAAGTTCCGCATTTAATTAACCTTAGCGATAGTGGATCGTAAAAATATCGTTTTTATTGCTGATGGCTAATAATGTTGATTGTTGGTTTCACGCCACGACGAAAAAGATAAATAACTGCCGGTATCCCGCATGGCGGCGATGTGAGCGTTCGAGAGTGCGGTAAAAATAAATGTTTGCTGCCCGACAAATCTCATGACACGGCTGAAAGCTAAATCTTATACGCAAAGCAAGAAAATACTTGCGGGCTGTTGTAGTTTTGTGACAAGTTCTCTCCCGTTTACGGGTCGTGTACGCTGTCGGCGAGAGTACGCCTTTACGCTCGAAAAGTAGATCGCCGATCTACCTTTCTGCAAAGGAACTTTGCCGGGAAGGAGATACTCCTTTATCGTGTGTCACTGGGCATGAACGCCTTTCCGGTAGATGTCCCCTTACCTAAAGTACTTTAGAGTTCCCGTGTGTCAGGGGTATTAGCTATTTAGTGAAAACCACGTCAGACTGAGCAGGGCAACACGGTTAACACTTGTCCGCGCGTTGGACAGAGGAAGATGTCGGATGAACGCGAAAGTTTATTTTCCAGGAATAACAGCGGAACAAGACGACGACACAGACGCTGATTGACAACATTCATTTGTGAGTCAGCGGCCGTGTCCTCGTCGGCTGTTACTCCTGGAAAATGAATTTCCACGAACTTGCGCAAGTATCTATTTTAGTGCGACATATCAGCGCATCGCGGACCTCTCCTGCCTCGAGTCAAACAAACGAAACCGGCAATTAAAGCGCAGGTCGTTTCCAAGTGCTGAACAAGAGGAGTCCACGGTACGCGAAAACCGCGACATATAAGCAATAACGCTTAATCAAATAGTCACAGTATTTATTATAAATGGCAGCGCAACGTTGGTATGCATGCCTGAAAACAATGATCACTTTTGACGGACAACAAATTAGTGCACTTGCGTCACCGAACAATAAATATTTGTCAAGAGGTGAGCCGCAACATCATATTTCAATTAAGTCGAATGACACCACACCTTAATTAAATATGTTCGTATAATAATTGCATATTGGTTCCGTATATCACTTATGTATGATTAACTCTGCAGATATAGCATTAACTCTGCGTATCAATATCCAACGAAAGTGTCATAAACAGCGCATATTAAAAACCTCTAGCATGAGTTATAGCAGATTACGTAAACCTGAGTACAGCAAAAGCAGACAAAATTATGAGGCGGAGCACTAGACTTTGTAGATGCTTAGTCGACGCTGAGCGGCGCTCCCCGAAATGTTAGCAGAGACAACCTCCTCGTAGAGGAACACAGACACATAGAACGGCATGCACCTGCCGGTAGTGTTGACGCCATGGGAACCGGGGTGTCGGCCGTGACAACGGTGAGTATACAATACATAAAGAAAGGAAAGAACAGAAACAATCGTGCACGGAATGGATTAATGCTTCGAACGGGCCAGCGCAGTCCAGCGGCCAAGACGCGCTTTGTTTCTTCCGCTACCTCCGGCACTACCAGTCACACGCCTGATGACTACGTAAGACTGCGAGGCGGCTGGCTAACTGATTTGTTAACGTCGTAGTGGAGGCCTCCGGCAACCACCCGGCGTCCTTTAACGGTGCACTGACATCGCAATGCACCTCAACATTTCGCCCCCATCGAAATGCGGCCGCTGGACCACCGTGGCGAGGCCGTCATCCATCACAGATGTCGGTGTGTAAAAAAGAGCAACGGGGGAAGCGGACGAGCATTTAATGCGTCGGTAATTTTGATGACGCTTTTGTTGCACGGCGTCTTTAGTACGGCCATCGGTGGCGCGCAGTTGCGAGTTGTCAGCTCGCAGTGAGATTCTTCGGCCGACTAGGTCTCCATGGTGTCTTTGGCGTCCGCATGCCGAGCGGCGCAATGCAACCAAAGTTGATCAATGAATGATTGATGTGTGCGGTAGCGCAGATAATCGGCTGAAAGCACAGGCGACCGCTTTCTGAGACAACGCATTAGGATGTTCGCAGTCAATGCCACAAATTAGTGCTGCAAATTGTTAGTACGACAGCGGCAACTATGCAGCTGGAAAGCTATAACGTACCAATAGTCGCGTTGAATTAGAAAATTAGGTATCGAATACTGCAAGTGATTCCAATTGCCCTCCGCCCACACACACACACTTGTCGCCGCCAACACACATGCACGCCCAACGCTATTCACGCTCTTAAACAGCTAGCCTCTTCGGCCCGATTATGTGGAACAACTATAGTGCTAGTTCCGCAAGCAGTTTCTGTCTCATAATATACTTTGCCTTGTATTCTCTAACGTCATTATGCATTAAATGAAATGTCGTTACCTAAAGCGCACTTTGTGCTTTGGTATTCGTATTCGATTCCAAGAACTTCATATTCGCACACACTTGTTACCAAAATATATATATATATATATATATAACTGGACAGTCAGTACAACAGACGCTCTATCCTTCGTCCAAGCAAGCCTGTCCTGAATACGAAGCAGAAGGTTAGACGAGGCGATGAACTCGCTCATGAGAGCACGAACTGGAGATCACTGAGGGAGGCCTGCGGTGGACATACCAGCTGTTTCGGAAAATGCGTCCAAAAATCTTATAAATACAGAAAATCAGGTAGTTGGGCACTTTTTGCAGAATAGGCGATATTCAAAATGTAGAGCGCCATCTGTCGACATCCCCGCAAGCGTCATTCCTCGGGACGCTGGGAACCGAAACGTGTGGTATACCTCTGCAGCCTGTATCGGCTGCTATACCTGCTGCTTTTCTTGCGGCCGCTCCGCAATGTTTTCCCACTGCTACCTGCCGCTGTGCACGCAACGTGTATCCGTGACGCGCTGGGAACAACGCAACGCCGTATGCAAATACCATGATTATTTTAAGGACAAAAAAAAACTGACATACTGGCACTGACGCGCAGGTAATCTCATCGAGGATTTTAGCGTTGCGTATGTTCGGTACTGTGGTCGACGCGCGTAAAATCGTCGTTTAGCCTCATTTCTATTTTTCCTTGAATATGAGTTCCCAAGCGACAAAAGCACTGACGGATTTAAGACAAGCGCATCTTACACATGATGATCGAGGGAGCGTGATGGTACGCTTTTTGCTTGTATTATTTTCACGGACAAAAGCGAGTGCAATAAATGTGCATAAGTCGATGGCGTGCACATTATTTGTTTCAGTGTGCATATCCTGTGCCTCTCCGTAAAGTAGTGCGACATGCATTTCTAAGAACATCACAATGCGACGCAAGTTTGTCACGGCTGCACCAACGCTCATGAAAGCTAGATTCTGTATATGCCATCAAAAACGTCACGTACGTACGTGTGAATGCGCAATGATCGGATAACTAAAAAAATTGCGAGCTCCATTTCACGCCGCTCCATTTTTGTTTGTTGTGCATATATGTGATCGGCGTAGCTCCAAACATCTATGGCCAAACAGCTTAGGCCATCCATCGGCATTGCCAACTGAATCAGGCATTCGGCATGGTATTGCATCCGTCAACCTGGTCCTCGGTTCCCCCCACAAGCTGCTGCTTGGCGGCCGTGTGAGATTAAAGCGAACAAGTTTAAAAGAGCACCTGCACGTAAGGCAACGCAGCGGTCTCCTCCTAAGTCCAGTATTTTCATGCATACTGCCCTTTCCCGAAAGAGAAAGCTGCAGAGACAGGTAGCGGCTAAGGCCAACCTTGTCAAGCCTCATTCTTAGTATTTTCAAAGGAATCAAATGAGTACTTTCACCACGCATCCCTCCACCCTTTACTAATAAGGAAAATGCGGCAAGGACCTGGCGGGCAATAAGTTTTCGTCCTATGGCACGCGCATTTTATACATATAGACTAATCCTCTCAGCAGACGCTCACATCAACGGGCGCAGCGTGGCTGAAGTGCGCATCAGCAGTGAAGCAACACCGGCCGAACATGCAAACACCAAAACGCGATAGGCCAGTTTTTCAGAGACATTCTTGGCGCACCGCTTACTGCTTATTTCTGGAAAACATCAAACACGCAAATGCGAAGGATTCCCGCGGCTGGAGAAACGAGAGAGAGAAAACATTTATTAGTTGAACTAAAGCCGGGCCTCCTGGTAGGCTCACGCATTCTGGTCCAGCACGTTCTTCACGTGCTGTACCAGAAGCGGCCACCACAACTTTTGCAGTTTTCGGGGGGGTCCACTCCTCCCAGCTGCCAGGTCGCTTCTTTTTTGGGATTTTCGATGAAATTTCGTTTCCAAACACGTTGGTGCCGGAGCATTGCCACAGGATGTGTGTGGCTCCGCAGTGCGTGAACCTGGGTGTCTGCTCATGTAATGTGTGTGCAGTCGGCAGTGTGTGTGTTCGTATAATTGTTGCGTCCTCTCGCGAGTGGATGCTTCCCTGCGAGACTTAAGCAGGCCTCGCCTTTCGTTACGCTGTATTTTCCGCTCTTTCTTTGGGTTATAAGTGTCCGCGACGGGCCAAAGGACCTTAGGAGGTCCCGGATTTTCTGCGCGGGAGAGCTGGTGCGCTCTTAGATTTCCTCGCAACCCTTGATGGACTGGAACCCATTGTATACGTACGTGTAGGAGGGGGTGAGCGTGCATGTACATGTGGAGTTTTGTGCGTATGTGTAAGGGCAAATCGTCATTTTGAATGTCTCTGCAAGCACTCTGACTACGTCTGTTCGGATTGCAATTCTGTCAGACGTGTGTGTCATTTCCGTGATTGCAAGCATTATCGGTAGCAGCCCGGCATCTCGATGCGTTGGGACTCCCAAATAACTTTTTGCAAGCGTCGAGCTGTGACCGTTGCATTGCTCCTTTCAGCGTTATGGCTAGCATCCGTATAGTAGGTGTATTCGTCGTCTGTCTGCTGCATGAAGTTAATTCTTTTGGAATGCCGTTCTTTGTTCTTTTCCGGGTGCATGTTCTTCGGAATGGGCTCCACTTTGATTTACCCCGTTGAAGTTGCCACCATGGGATGATTTACCAAGAATCAAAATCGGAGAAACGAGATGTGGGAAGCAGCACAGCGACGCTCAGAAACAACGTGGTTTCGATATCTGGCGCGCGTTCTAATCGCATTCGTAAATAACCTGGGGTATCGTATATCGTACGAGCTCATCTTAGATATTCTACCCTCGGACCTTTTCGACAACCAAGAATATTGTCGAACGCTTACCTCTGATGAGAAGTACGCGTCGCAAAAGCAGAAACTTCGGCCTATACTATTTTCCTTTCGAAGCAGTACGCCTGTATAGTAGCTGCCTTCAGGGTGGGTACTCAAGAGCGCAAGACTTGGCTATTGTCGACTTGTAGTCGCACAGTGAGCTCCTCTGGCCTTTCGTAGCTGGATGTCGCAGGAAACGTGGCCCGAAAGCGCCATCGGTGACAGCCTCTCCCTATGACAGCGATAGCAGGCGATTCCGCGCCCCGAAAGGCATATGGCGGGCGCGCCCAGTGTTGCCAGATCACAATGCGCACAGACCTATCAAGTACGTTCCACAAATCCACTGTCCGCGGAAAAAAGGACAACTTAAAACAGTCAAGAACAGATCTGAAAGGAAGCGGATGAAAACGTCGAGTATGGCGTGCAGAAGCTGCAACGAAGGAAATGGGAGCCACAATACTCGAACCAGTGTGAACTATTGTATGCAGGAGGACGACGACACGGTCGAAAGCGCGCCAGTGCTCGAGAGACTGCAGCCACAGATCATGTGCATGCTATGTCGGCGGTCATTGCGACGAAGAAAAAACCTGATTGACTTTTTTTAACTGCATTTAACATAACCATATATATATATATATATATATATATATATATATATATATATATATATATATATATATATATATATATATATATATATATATATATATATATATATATATATATATCCAACAATAAATGTTTCTGCGGATTCAGACGTATATGAGCTGAGAAGGACCGGACGAACGTGCAAGAGCTTTTTACTTTCCAGCGTTTCGGCCGGTGGTCCGGCCTTCAGCAGGGAATAGCTGCGGACGTTTGTACATAGGGCAAACAGCACGTTGTATTAATTCGACATTAATTGAACACAGAAGGTCGCTATCAGGTAGAACCCGTCTAATGTATTTTTGCACTGCCAGGACTCTAACTGCACGCCCATGTTAGATGAAAGCGAGATTATGTACAGGCATAAGAATGAAGAGACGCGTTTATTGGCCGAGGCCTGGGCATATCAGTATTAGCGGAACCGCGTGCGTGAGTCAGCCGTCGATTAGCTTAAACAAAGAAGAGATAGAACGCCTTAGCAGTTGTCTATCGCGTAAACCGGCACGTGTAACCGTCTGACAGGTGGCGCTACCATTCCTGAGAATGCACAGATAAGCTGTGTGTCTTCTTTCTTTTTCGCCTCTGTGCTCTGCTCCAGTTGATAGTCGGCGTTGGTGTTGCCCACTTTTTCCCCCTTGTGCCTCTTTTCACTATGGACCCTTACCAACTCGCTTAGCTTTCTGTCCTTTTAGCGGCTTCTTTTATCGCACTCAGCGAACAAGCATGAGATAGCTCTGCCTATGCAGAGCATCGAAGCTTTGTAGCCATATGGAGAATTGGCCGCCGCAATCTTCGGAGGCACGTCATCAGCTCAGGTTACATTTGCACGTGAGTTCCGGCGCAATCCATGCGCTCAGTTTCGGTTTGGTGCAGAAAAAAAAAAGCCCAGGTCGCCTGCAGGGCTTTGCCGAACGACTTTCTTCCAAATGCTGATATAGCATCCTCATCTCCGTGGGTGAAAACTCACCACCGATAATAACCCTTAAAAGTCTCTTACTAAAAGACTAACTAGTGAATCTTATTTTCGTAGTTAATTAATTAATGTCTTCTTGAGATTTTTGACGTGCCTTAACTAACACTTTCTTTCTGAAGAGATCTTCCTTGTTTCTCGAACAGCTTATGTTTAAGAATTTTTGAAAGTGTCAGCTCAAACACACTGTAAACCTTTCGCTTTGGAGACAGCATCAAGTTTCTGGTCATGAGTTCGAGATATCTCCACCATACACTCCAGCCCATCCTTATTCTAACACGGCGGAGAATTTCCCCCTCATGAGTAAGCCACCGAACTGCTCCTTAAGAAAAGCAGGAAACTCCCAATACAGAAAGGTGTCAGACAAGGAGATACAATTTCTCCAATGCTGTTTACTGCATGTTTGGACGAAATCTTCAAAAGATTAGACTGGGACGAGACAGGGCTAAGGATTAACGGCGAATATCTAAGTAACCTGCGATTTGCAGACGACATTAGCAATGATGGCGACTCTTTAGCAATGATGGCGACGAACTGCAAAAGATGATTGAAGGCTTAAGCCGAGAAAGCTCTAAGGTAGGATTAAGGATGAACATGCAGAAAACAAAACTAATGATCGGTGGCAAAGCGAAAAAAAACGTGCCTTCACAATTGAAAACCAGACATTAGAAGTCGTACAAGAATGCACACATCTAGGACAGCTGCTGACAGGAGAACCTACTCATGTAAGAGAAATGCACCGAAGAATAAGCATGGGATGGCGCGCATACGGGGGACACTCCCAGCTCATGAACGGAAACATAGCATTGTCAACTAAGAGGAAATTATATAATTACTGTATTTTGCCAGTAGTGACCTATGGGGCTGAAACTTGGAGAACTACCAAGAAGCTCGAGAGGAAGTTAAGAACCACGCAGCGGGCGATAGAACGAAAAATGCTATGCGTTACATTAAGAGATAGGAAGACAGTCGAGTGGGTCAGGGAACAGACGGGAGTCGCCGACATAACCGAAGTTAAGAAGAAAAAATGGACATGAGCAGGCCATGTAATGAGAAGGCTAGATGGACATTTGGTATTGTGAGGCATAAAAAAAGGGAAAAAAAATAATAATAAAGCCTCGGGGCTAGATGGACAGTCAGAACGACGGAATGGATATCGAGAGAGGGTAAGCGTAGCCGCAGACGACTTAGTAAGATGGGGGGACGAAATCAGGAAATTCGCTAGTATCAAATGGAACGTATATCACAGTAACTTCTTCTCAACGTAAAACTTGTAGAACTGTTTGCATTTGCATGGAATCAAAGGCTCGAATGCTTTCTTGCAGCCATAAAAGTGGTTTGTTATACTCAGCAAATTTCTCAATTATTAGATTTATAGCATGGCTCCAGTCCATTGCCGGGTAGCTATCCTTTCCTGAAAACATTATATATATATATATATATATATATATATATATATATATATATATATAAAATCAAAAGAAGGCGCACGTCGCAAAATGAACGGTTTTTGGCGTTTCGGGACCGGTCCTCACAATGATGGGAGTCCGCTTACCCTGACGGCGGCGGCTGCATTTCGATGGAGGCGAAATGTTGAGGCCCGTGTGCTGCGCGATGCGAGTGCACCTTACAGAACCCCGGGTGGTCGAAATTTCCGGGGCCCTCCACTACGGCGTCTCTCATAATCACAGCTGCTTTTGGGACGTTAAACCCCAGAAAGCAATCGAAGAGGAGTCTGTTTCCTCGGCCGAAACGTCAAGAAACCATTCCTTCATCGACGTGCGCCTTGTTTTATTCACATAACTTGCTGGTGTTCCAGAAGTAGTTTCGTGCAAGCACACGCGCGCGCGCACGCAGTCACACGCACGCACGCGTGTGCTTGCACGAAACTACTTCTGGAACACCAGCAAGTTATGTGAATAAAACAAGGCGTACGTCGTGTGTATATATATATATATATATATATATATATATATATATATATATTATATATATATATATATATATATATATATATATATATATATATATATATATATATATATATATATGTGTGTGTGTGTGTGTGTGTGTGTGTGTGTGTGTGTGTGTTCGCAAATCATTTTTGATTCATAAACTTAATGCTATAGCATCCGGGATCAACGAAAATCCGGGAAGCATAACATTTTTGTCAGAATGGCAGATAAACCAATCATCGTAACCAGCATACGCATTCGTCCATCTGGCTGATATCGGATCTTTGACGATGCATCTGTGAAAATACTTATGGAACCAGAATGCGCATGTACATTTCTTATTAACATCGCGGCTGTACTAAGATATTGCCGATGCGTATTTGATTGATGACAGTCAGTCTGAAGCATTCGCTAAACACATAACTGCCATTTCTTTTTTTCGTTTCTGTTTTTCTTAGTTTCACCACCCTTCCAATCTGTATTGAAACACTGTGCAATGTGATAGGTGTGTGCTATGACATTGCACATTGTTGGGCATGTCTATATCCGTTGGCAGTGAATTTGCACGTCCGGGGGTCCCCTTATACCACCGTCTGCGTGATTCATGTGTCTCTTCGTCACGCTGCAATTTCAGGACGCCTATATCACGTTTTCATCTATGATGTCTCTTCACAGTCATATGAATGTATGCCCTGAGGAAGGCCGGGCCCCGGCCGCTATATATATATATATATATATATATATATATATATATATATATATATATATATATATATATATATATATATATATATATATATATATATATATATATATATATTGTTTCATTAACTTGTTTCTAACAAATAAAGCGAGCCCTTGACCCCCTTCCTTTTCGTTATATATATATAGATATATAGATGAGTAGTAGACCTTCGTAATTGGGAACAAAAATGGGGAAAGCGTTTATTCAACGTTGAATAAACGCTTTCCCTGTTTTTGTAGGCAATTGCGGGGGTCTACTATTCATGTCTGTCTTCACGCCTTCGGCCTATTCACCACCATGACGGCGCGTGCAGTACGTGCTACTAGGCTGGCGATGGCTTTCCCAGGATCGCCCCGATGCGGAACAGCGCTCGTTTTCTTTCTTTTCAGTGCTTCCGCGAAGCGTGTCACATGCCCATAACCCCCGTCCTTTGCCGCTGCTTTCTCAAAATTGCTACTGCACGCGCACTCAAAGGTGCCCCTCTGCTCCCTCCCATCTTTCCCCACTCACTAAGTCAAACAGTTTCCGGCCCTCCATGCCTATACAAACGAAAAGGAGAAAAAGAAATATTGTCTTGAGAAAGGTCAGGCTCTGACCGAAACGTCGACGAATAAATGAGATATTATTGAAGTGCTACGTCTCATACTTACATTCATGCGGCAGCCGAAGCTACCTACTTCGCCAAACGCTATATATATATATATATATATATATATATATATATATATATATATATATATATATATATATATATATATATATATATATATATATATATATATAGGCGCGCCTATAGTGCCGGCAGCCGGCAAAACAGACCAGCAGAATAGTTCCCGGCAGTTGTTTATCCCTGCCGGCGCATTTCCTGTTATAGCTATTTTAACCGTGTCCGTGGTTCGCCCGTGTCACTGGAGGGCCCGTTGACATACGTTGCCGCTTCGCGGTGCGACTTCGGCGTTCTCACTATTTTGCTCGTGTCACTACTGCCAGAGCCAGGAGCGTCAGCGACGCGATTCTGTTTTAAAATAACATTACGGCTCCTTCGGAGCAGTTGTGTTAGCGTTAGTAGTACTTACAAAAAAAATGAAAGAAAAAAAATATCACGAAGGCTGCGATTCGAACCACGGTCCTCGAAACCACCAGCCAGCGCGGCACGCTAACCCACTACCATGTTTTTTTACACTGCTGGGAGGGAGTCTATTTTTGGGACGTTTTACAAAGGACTATGAAGAAAGATTTCCCCCTAGACCCGTATGGAATAAGGTTCTTAAGCATTGATAACGAGGACGGAGTACCCTATGACTTGATCATGCTCATGGGCTTCCACTGTATATGGCGAGCAAGAATGGCAGGTTACCACTGCGATAAGGACGCGCGGCCTGCACGTGCTTATTTCCGCGAAAGTGTGTATTGCTTCGTCGAAACTCAGAAGGCGTATGCGGAACCCCCTGAGTGGCTTTCAAGAGTAGAGCCGCTCACTGCTTTGCCGGAATTTTAATGTGGTCAAGCCAGCACTCGATGATGGACTTCTATGTGTGACACCCTGAAAATTTGCTTTTTTGTATGCCTTTGTTGATACAAGCATTGTACCAAAGACAGGTATTAAAGAAAAAAAAAAACGCCACCCAACCGTGCCGTTCTTCACTGAAAAAAAATATCCAGGGGCCGGTGAGGCAGTCATCACCGTGCTGCCGACAAGTCACATGGTCACGGGCACCCAATAGGCGGGAACTGCCGGCAACTATTTTGCTGGTCTGTTTTGCCGGCTGCCGGCAATATAGACCAGCAAAATAGCACCAGTCCTTTATCCATTCCCCTACGATATGTGTGTGCGCGTGCAGACATACAAAGCTAAATTGCTTGACTTGGTTCGCACAGGATACAGGAACAACGGTACACCATTTCGAGCTCATCTGTGATTGTCTTTAACTCGGCGATGATTTCGATCTACACTGAAAGCGGCCTCAAACCAAGACGATTCCGGAGGTGTCAGTCTCATCGTCAGTGTCACCAGGAAGGATACAACAGCGACGGTAAACTTGTTCCTTGTAGCGTGCGGCTTTGGGATAACGCCTCAGCACTGCCTTTATAGCACGCACAAAGTCATGCTTGAACGAATTGGGTAGAACAAATTGGCGCGTTCTTCGTGGGATTCAACACACCTGATCACCACAATCGACGCTCAATAAATATTGAAGGGCTCCACTTGCCACAGCTGATCATTCCTAGGCTACCACAAACACAAATGACACTAGAAAGCAAGCGCTTAATCGGATCATATGAACCAAACGGGAAAGGCAGGCAAGACGCCAGTCCTTTTGTTACAAAATAGCGCAGTAAATTCTGTGGTTCCCCTATTTGGTCTTGATCTGTCGGGAGTCAACAAAGACGTGCTCGGAATCAACACCCGTGTCTGGTCGCACGATTGGCCTTCGAAGCTGTAGAACATCGCCAACCCAAAAAGTTTCACATTCGCTAGCCTAGCATTAATATCGAAGGACATGAACAAAATGGTTCGTGTAGTCGACGTTCTCGAACATAAGCGCTGACAAGATAGCATCCCAAGAGAGTGTCATTCATTTTGCGACACGTTCAACACCTTCGGCTGCTTCACGCAATCGGTCCGAACGGCCAAATTCTCCCTTTGTACCCGCTGCGTGGTCGTCGCATTTTTCTCAAGCAGGCGAGACAGATATCACACGCTGCTACAGGGGCAGACAAAAGTTGATTCAACGTTCTCGGCAACCATAGCTGCAGAGGACGTGCGAAACAACCTTTATCCTGTGGAGAACGCAACAACTGTAAACCAAGCTGGGCTTTCATGCGTATAATCTTTCTGTGGCCCACAAAGATATGAACAGCTTAGAAGTTAGTTGGGCTACCACGTCATTTAGTTTTTGTAATTACAAACAGCCGTACCCGTCAAGCCGCCGTGGTTACCACGTCCATTGCTGAGACGTCGGTCACGTGGCGGCACCACCGACGCTAGTATGCATCACGTCCAGCGTGTGGTTTCTCCTATCAGATTATGTTAAGCAATGCATACCTTGGAGCGCGTACTAGCAAAGACACCGGTGAGCCAGAGGAGCACCAGCGAAAAAGCAACAATCGATCGAAGCGAAGCGCAAGCTCTCGGTGAGGAAAGGTTGCGCTCCGCGTGCACTTACATGAGCAGAAGATGGCCTGCAGTGTTTCCTTGAAGGCCTGGCGGAACTCCCTGTTGAAGTAGGCGTAGATGACCGGATTGAGCGACGAGTTGAGGTATCCGATCCAGAAGAGCAGGTCCACGACCAGGTCGGGGCAGGGGCAGGCGTCGCCGCACATGGTCACCGACACGTACCACAGGAAGAAGGGCAGCCAGCAGAGGATGAACGCGCCCATGATGATGCCGAGCGTCTTGGCAGCCTTGTGCTCGCGCTTCATTTTGTTGATGGTTCGCTTGGTGGGCGTCGACTGGCCGCTCTCCGGGTCGTCGCCGTGCGAGTTCCGGTGCGGCGGCGCGTGCACATTGGGCAGGTCCGTCGAGTTGCGGCACAGCATGCCGGCGGGACCCATCTGAGACTTGCAGAGCATCTTCTCCTGGCGCGTGGCTTCGACGTATATGCGCCAGTAGGTGAACAACATGATGCAGCACGGTATCCAGAAGGAGACGCTGCTCGACACGATCGCATAAGGCTTGTTCACCACGAATATGCATTCGTCCGGGTGATCCAGCTTGTAGCCGAGATGCTCGTCTGTCGTGTACCAGCCCATGAAAATGGGTATGAAAGAAATGAGGCCCGAGCTTATCCAGGCGCAGGCCAGCATGATGGCCACAGTGCGGCCCGTGATTTTGGTCGGGTACTCGAGCGGCTTGATGATGGCATAGTAGCGGTCCACGCTGATACAGCACAAGTGCATAATGGACGCCGTACTGAAGAGCACATCACACGAGTTCCAAAAGTCGCACACTGTCTGGTTGAAGAGCCAGCGGCCCGAGATGGTGACGGACGCGTTGAAGGTCATCGCGAACAGCGCCACCAGCGTATCCGCCAGCGCCAGCGACACGATGAAGTAGTTCGTGGTGATGCGCAGCTTGTGGTGCCGGATCACCGAGGTGACCACCAGCAGGTTTCCGAACACCGCCGAGGAAATGATGGTGACCAGCGCGAGCGTCTTGAGCACCAGTTTGAGCACACTCTCCCACGATTCATCGTCGCCGGCTTCCTCGTCCGTCAGATTTCCCAGGCTCGCGTTGGGCGCCGCCGCCACGGTCATGCTGCCGCGCTGCCTCCCCGCCGCCGAGCCTCTGCTGCTGCTCGCGGCCAGCGTCGTCGGCCGCCTTCCACCACACGGCGCCATCTCGCGCCACCCGCGCCAAGCCCCGCACCATCGATCCGGCGCGCCGCCGCCCGAAAACATTGCTGCTGCGGGGGCTGGTGACGCCATAATATTCTGCCGGGAATCATTTTTGGACTGCCTGCAGGGTGACTGGTGCTCGCCCCGGCTCGGACTGCGCCGCGACATGTTGAGCTGGCCAAAAGAACAACAACAACAATAGCACTTGGCCCTCGGAATGTTGCGAACGAATACGCATATCAAGTGGGGAGTCTACCCAGAAAAAAAAAAAAAAAGAAGAAGAAGAAAGTCTCCCTAGAATAAGGATGGGCTGGATCGCATACGCGAAACGTTCCCGAATCATGACTGGTAAGTTGCCGCTGTCACTAAATCGAAAAGTATTTGATCATTGCATTCTCCCGGTACTAACGCACGGTTCAGAAATGCAGTTTGCAATGGAAAGGAAAATGATAGGTGTAACGAAAAGAGATTAAAAAACAACCGATATGGATCAGGGAACAGACAGGACCAGCTGATATTTTTATATCAATTGAAAGAAAGACGTGGACATGGGCAGGACATGTCATGCGGGGAACACATAACGGATGGGCAGTAAGAGTGACCGAATGAATGCCAAGAGAAGGAAAATGCAACAGAGGCAGGCAAAAGGTCTGATGGAGCGATGAAATGAACAAGTGCGTAGGCATAAAGTGGAACCAACTCGCTCAGTTTAGGTCAAAGTGGAAATCGTTGGGAGAGGCGTCCGTCCGGCGGTGGACTTAAGTAGGCTGATGACGATGAATCACATCACGTCATGGTCGTCGAAATTTTCCTTTCGGGCTGTCCGTGTCCTGCGTGGCTCGGTCGGCTGCACGCACAAGAAAGTCCTACAGATCCCACGCATTGTGGGAGTGGGTGCATGCGAAGCAGTCGGTGAGGCTGTGAAGAATTGTTCGGTACTGAGCCAAGTGTTACGGCGTGAGTGGCTGCTCAAGATAACCAGCACTGCGCTGTGGCTCATGGTACGACGTAACGTAACGTGGTGCACAGCACAGACATCTCGAGGAAAACGATGAACACCTCTGCGAATGGTCATGAACGTCTGTGAAAAGGGTCTATGCCGAATGTGGGGTAACCCAGGAACGTCTACAGCGAATGAATGGCACGAAGTGACTTTGGCACTCACTGTAGGCGTTCATTATGTCGAAACGTGCACGGCTACGATGAGCTCACGGGGTTGGAGAAAAGCGTGTCGAGCTAAAGTAGAACGTATGGTTTCTTTAGGTTACTATCATAACATTTAGCACACATTTGGAGCGTTAGACAAGCGCCATCATGACGTGTGTTGGTGCAATATTGCAGGTGCAGCCGCCGTAGCGTGCTTGCTTGGTACCTCAGGGGCCCGGCTTCGATACACCGCTTGGTAGGTTCCGTGTGCGTCTGTATGTTTGTTATTTCTCCAGTTCAGTTGCAAGCTACGACAAAGAGTACGCATTTCATGAATGAGTTGCTTTTTTTAGTGATACGTTAAATGTACATTTTATTTGGTCCCTGATTAACATAGGCTGTATAAAACCTGGTATGCACCACAGGTGTTTATACACCTGTGGTGCATACCGGGTCACCATGTATGAACACTTGTAGCGCACACCTGGTTACCATGCGCCGAGTACAACGGGTATGGACCCTTCGTGATATACTTAATCATGATGTGCCTGACGAGTATACCATGTTAATGGTGTAATGACCGATCATTAGTATTCGTGACACATTTATACCCTACCATCCAAATTTTGGTGTATACCAGGCCAACGAGACGACCGGCTGAGCACCGAGACGCGTAGATAGATAGATAGATAGATAGATAGATAGATAGATAGATAGATAGATAGATAGATAGATAGATAGATAGATAGATAGATAGATAGATAGATCAAAGTGACTCACGTTCGCCTATAAACTATTCGCATTTAAAGAGACTGTATGTGACGCTAATAACTGAATTCTGACAGCAGCTTTGTACTGCCTCGCTGTGCTCTTATCAAACCAGAGCATGACAACGGCACATAGAATGCGTGTTTCTGACGGTTGGCTAATACATGCACTGTACAGGCGTGTATGAGTGACACTTGATTTTCTAAATTTCTATTAAAAATATTCACTGACTTAGGTGATGTCGCGCAGATCAATGGACGGACTCAGGACGAAAAAACCAAGTTGACAGAAAGAGCGCCGACTATCAACTCAAACGTCGCATTCGAGGGAAAGGGGTGAGAGGGAGAAAAGTATGCAAGTCAGGTGCGCATCACGTGAACAGTAGGTGCGTAGAAAATTGCTTTCCGCTTTATACAATGTGAGAGAAGAGTCACTTACGCTGTCGTCACCCTTTTATTGAATCCAAACAACAAATACGAGCTTGAATTCGCATCTGCAATCTGGAACCCTCGTCAAAGTTACCTCATAGATGCACTAGATATGGTGCAGAACCGCGCCATCAGGTTCATTCATTCATCATATTCATACAACGTAAGTGTATCCTCATTAAAGGCGGAATCAGGCTTGCCCACTCTTTTCCGTCGCCGTCGCATTGCCAGCCTATCTCTATTACACAAAATATACCACAGCTCACTCAATCAGGCCCCTTACTTCTCACCACCAGCTCGTGTATCTCTTCGTGCGAGCCATTCCTTAAGTTCAACACAATGCGTTGTCGGGCTAGTTGGCGTGAATCCATAGTGCTTATTTAGCGCAAAAAAACAATACACAGGAAGGAAGGACAGGACAAAGCGCTTTTTTTTTTTTTACTCTCAACTGATATCGTTTATTGCGTCACCCCACTCTTTATACCACCCAGATACTGGAAGGACATGCGTAGCGACACCAAGCGCGGCAACCGCCACAACTTCATCATCCGAGCACACTCATGATAGCGCTTCCAAAAAAGAAAATTCATTGCTAAACAAGGTCAAGGAAGGCACACTAATACACTGGGAACCCAAGGACTTTATGTAAAACGCTTCTGATAATTCTCGGGCGGTGGTGTCACCGCTCTTCTTTAAAATACTAGTCTCTCTAAACAAGGCTTGACATTTACACTTTTTGCAATGTTGAGCTAAGTGGGAGCCTGTACCGGTTGGTTGGCATGTTCTTTGAGGCGCTCATTGACACAGCGGCCTGACACAGCGGCGCTTTGTCCTGTCCTTCCTTCCTGTGTATTGTTCTTTTGCGCTAAATAAGCACTATGCATTCCTTAAGTGTTGCTCGCCCCCAAACCCGCACTGTCACCTTCTCGTCTTCTTTTTTCCCACGCACCATTGTAGACTGGAACGGCCTTCCCTACGTCATCGTTGCCATATCACCAACCCAGAAGCTTTCATTGAAGCTGTAAGAGCTCATTTCTCATCCTGAATGGTCAAGTGTCATGCCTCATTATTCTACTCCCACCCCTTATGTAATGCCCCCACTTGGGGCCTTTAAGGAAATAAACTGAAGTGAATTTTTGGTGTAAGTAGAACGACCCCCTGAATGTGGCGCAAGCAGCCAAAACTCGTTCGAAATCATTAAACTGAGAAATGATGCCAAGCCACACGCAGTCGCCTACCCTAGACGCGTGTCACACTCATTGTTGTAAAGGAGGAGCTAAAGAGAAACCAGAACGGAGGAGTTTCGCTGTTGCAATGCACGCGCCACTTATGCACAGCTATGTTCATGCAGGAAGACGTTTTTATACGAACACACAAGAGCTCCACTAACGCGAAAACTTGTGAAGGATGCGTCAGTCGCTGCTATACCGCGGCCACGACGTTAGACGCCCCGGGCGCAGAATCGCTTCTGACAGGAAAACCCTACAACATGCATCTCAGTCCACGCTCCACCTGAATCTCTATCACTCATCCAGAGGCGCATGCCCCGACATCACTTTGGTTCAAAATGCGCAGCATGCCACGTGGGAAAACGTGAGGCACACCGCTATGTCCTCAAACTCACTCTCATTACACGCACAGCCAAGTGAACACGGACGCAAGCAAAACCCACAGACACCTTCCGCCAGCAACAACCACCTTGCACTCTCCTCACCGAGGGGTATGCTTGGTGGGCCAACGAGCTCCTACAGACCACCGAAGCCATCCCTGCGACAGACCCACATTTATTACACCTACGCACTGGCCTCACTCGGCGGTGGCAAAAAACAAACGCACAACCACCGCATTGCAGCCCTCACAGCTGCAGCGTATGCCGCCCAAATCGCGGACGAAAAACTCGGTGGACAAATGCAATACTTGACAGATCAATTCGAGGAGGACTATTCCGAACCCTCATCGACCCTCCACAGTCTAGAGGGGAAACGCAACGCCAATTCTGCCGTGCCTTACATGGTTTCCGAGGCACTACAGCCCAGCTCGAGCGACAGATATCTCTGCCTCGTCCGTGATCCGCAAGAACCTGAATACCATTACACAGGCAAACCTAACGACGAATTGGACGCCCTCTTTAAGTTCTCAGACCTCAAAGCGGCACTTGCTAAGAGACAAAATCACTGTAAAGCTAGTCTTCCGGATTCGGCCTACATGCACCTCCGCGATTATATCAACACCATCTGGGAAGGTCAACCCATCCCGCAAGACGGAAAGCTGCACTAAAACGCTCTCATACCTAAGTCGGCAAACCTATAAATACCGATACCCTGCGTGCCATTTCTCTTATATCCTGTGCCGGAGAACTTATGGAAACTGTGGTTCGCGATAGCTTTTCATCGTATCTAGAGCGCACAGGCGCCTTTGCCGACACCATGTATGGTTCCCGACCGCAAAAAAAACCGGCCCAAGACGTTCTACTACAGCTCCATCACGAAGTTATACGGCTCGTAACTATGCTCAACAACAATAAGGTCGTCCTCGCCCAAGGCATAAAAGGCGCCTTCGACGATGTCCAGCATAGTGCTATCCTGGCCAGTCTTCACACCACAAACTGCGGCGGCAGGACCTTCTCCTACATACGAGATTTCTCATGAGGGGACCATTCTGCGCATTGAGGATGACGAACGCGGCCCCTACATCATGTGCACACCACAAGACGCGGTCCTTTCACCGCTATTGCCTGATGTAAGACCTTCCTAAAGAGCTGGCTCGGATCTCAGATATCCAACATGCGTCGCATGATATTTCAATATGGAGCACACATGGGAGAAATTGAGGCCAGTCTCCAACAGGCTGCTGTCGACTCCTATTCCTCGGCGCGTGGGCTCCAGTGTGCGTCCCTGCTAAATCCGAATTCAAAGCCAACCTAAAAGACAAGCATCTGCCTCTCAGGGGCACCCATTCACGAGGCACAAGAATCCTCGGCCTGTACATTCACAGTAGCCTCAACATAGACGCCAAACTCGGACGGATGATTCATACCGTGTCAAAGGAGCCAGGAGGATTGCGGCGTAGGGATGCGTAGGACAGGCAAGAATGGACAGGATTGGAAGAGGCCTTCGTCCTGCAATGGACCTAAGATGGGCTGATGATCAAAAGGACAGAAAGTTGAGCGAGTTGGTAAGGCGCTATAGTCAAAAGAAGAGGCGTGCAAGACACGGACACAAGGGGAGAAGTGAACAACACGAACGGCGACTAACAACTGATGCAGAGCTCAGAGGCGAAAAAGAAAGAAGACACACAGCTTATCTGCGCATGCTCGGAATGGTAGCGCCACCTGTCAAACGGTTACACGTGCCGGTCTACGCGATAGACAACTGCTAAAGCATTCTATCTCCTCTCTGTTTAAGCTGATCGCCGGCTGACTCACGCACGCACTTCCACTAATACTGATATGCCAGGCCTCGACCTAGCCGTAGCCACAGTAGCTGAGCGTCTGAAGAAGTCGATTTCGACCGCAACGAAAGCTGCAGCAGAGAGTAACATTAACAAGAAAAGAGTCGTGAGTATTCCGTATATCCACGCAGTTTCGCACAGGCTTAAAAAAAAATCGCAGCATATCCACGGGGGCGAAGTGGGCGAAGCTCCGGAGGGAATCATCGGTAAACCGTGAATCTTCCGTGCAATTCGCCCAGTCGATCATCGTGTAAAGACGTCTCACGCAGCCGCTTACACAGGCCGGAACGCGCACCGCGTTTGCCGACGCCATCACATGACTGCTGAGAGAGTAAAAGGCGGAGAGGCCTCAGCGTCTTACACCAGCTTCTTACACGGGTCGTAACGCGCTAGCACAAACGCGTTAAAAACGCGCAGTCTTCCGTTAATAGTGGGTGTTTACTGTCATCGTGGTGCATGTGTCCATGTGCGCTTTGTGGCGTAGTGGCTAGCGCCGCGCGTTCGAAAGCGAGGGGTCCCTGGTTCGATTCCGCGCTTCGGACACAACGTTCGGAATTTTTTTCTCTTCGTCCATGGTCCATGAAGCGCGATCCGACGCGTACGGCGACGATCCAGGAGAATGAGAGGAGCGCTCCCGGCGCAGCCCCGCGCAGCAGCTAATCGGAGAGCAGCGGCACCTCCAGCGCTCATATACAAGTAACGCCATCTAGCGGACATTCCAAGAACTAAACGAGAGGCGGCTACCTACGACTACATACATCGGGGACGCACGACCCACGCCTTAAGGAGCTTCGCCCCTAAAAAGTGGGAAGTAGATATGGGGTTAATGTTGTGTTTACGGCTCCCAATAAGTTAGGTAGGGTTTGTGCCGCCGTGCATAGAAGAAATGAGCTGACGGAAGGAAAGAAGCGAACGGATATCTGTCAGGTTAAGCACATAGCCAAGAACAGCTTTACCGAGTGTCGCATGGGTGTGGTTTATAAGCTTCCTTTTAGCTGCGGACGTTTTTATGTAGGGCAAACTGCGCGTTGTATTAATCAAAGATTAATTGAACATAGAAGGTCGCTATCAGGAGGAACGCCGTCTAATCTATCTTTGTACTGCCAGGTCTGTAGTTGCACGCCCGAGTTAGACGAAACCGAGATCCTGTACAGACATAAGAATGAAGAGATGCGTTTATTGGTCGAGGCCTGGCATATCAGTATTAGTGGAAGTGCGTGCGTGAGTCAGCCGTCGATTAGCTTAAACAGAGAGGAAATAGAATGCCTTAGCAGTTGTTTATCGCGTAGACCGGCACGTGTAACCGTTTGACAGCTGGCGCTACCATTTCGAGCATGCGCAGATACGCTGTGTGTCTTCTTTCTTTTTCGCCTCTGAGCTCTGCATCAGTTGTTAGTCGGCGTTCGTGTTGTTCACTTCTCCCCTTGTGTCCGTGTCTTGCACGCCTCTTCTTTTGGCTATGGACCCTTACCGACCCGCTCAACTTTCTGTCCTTTTGAGCTTCATTTCTAGTACCCTGAGCCCTTTTCCGTGTTCTCCTACTTATCTGCGCAATCCTGCTTCTTTAGCCTCTTTAATTGCTATGTGTGTGTTTCGCGCTAGAACTATGTCATGGTTCAAACGTAATAATATCATTCCGTTGGAAATTCAAATGTTGTGCGGTTTTCTTCTTCCTTCTACGGGACACGCGAACAGGATTTGCGCGATTATTTCAGCCGAAGCATGGCCGCAAGTCAGATTTTATCGCCAGTGTTTAGAAGTCTGCTGCGCCACCCGGGGAGACCGTCAAAGAAACCGCATTTGCGCCAATTGGTTGAGAGTTTCCGAGCAGCACGCGGATTTCTTGTGGAGGACGAAGCTACCGGATCTACTACAAAGTAAGAGGAATTCTTTTTCTACTAAATCGCCGTCAGAAAAGGTAATGATTCTCGGAGACACCGTTTTGGACGAGAATCACAAGGAAATTCTAGCATTAGGCCCTAAGTACTGTTTTCATCCTAACGTAAAAGAAGTTGACGTTTTACGCTTACCTCGATCTATAACTAAGGTTATTCCGGAAGTTGAACGGTCTCGCTGTATTTCAGATTGCTTCGCCAGCATGAAGCCTTCGAACGATCTCGTTAAGGCCTCTGACCCTATCCGACCGGTGGTAAATTACTGTGTGGAACATAAGCTTCGACCTGTTTTATCTGATAAAGGAAGGTTGTTTTGTTATCATGCCGACTAGCACTTTTTAGATAAAGCCTCAATCAATCAATCAATATTTATTAGTCATGTCAAAAAATGTAATAACAATGCAGGTAAATATGCAGGAGGAGGTCCCAAGGTTACAAACCGCAGGCGGGACCTCCTATGCTAATACAATAGAAAAACTCAATTAAGAACAAGGAATAACATCACTGAATAACATCAAGAACATCACTGAATGTTCAGTTAGATAGAAAGCAATTTCACGAAATCAATGAAATGCAGCTGTTATGCAATGAATAAACACTCTTTTTGATTTTCCTTTAAAAACATGAATGGGCATTATATCTTTCAGCAGCTATTGAAAAGAATTTTAGACCTGTGAAACTGAAACCTTCTGTAATAAAACAACGAGCTGTCGATCTCCTGTTGAAATATAATCTTGATAAGGTAGCTTTTAAAAAGGCAAAATTGCTCACTTTAGACTTATTTTTCTCGGCGAAGACCCATAAGCCAGAAATTCCGTTTAGCTCGATTGTATCAGAGTCAGGGACTTGGCAAGTTTGTGTAGCTAGCTAATTTGCAGAAGTGCTTACTAAGTTTTTCTGACTCCTTCCGGGTACGTAATTCTCAGGCTCTAGTTCAGTTCTTAACAGAGGAAAATCCTGGCGACTACACAGCGTTTAGCATGGATGTAGAAGATTTGTATTACTCGCTGCCGCATGAAGGTTTATTAAATTGCGTGAAAGAATGTATTCAAGAACAAGGGCAAGAGTCCGGTTTCATAGATAGATGCGGAGTTTCCACAGGTACTTTTCTAGAAATTCTTTCCATGTACTTAACGTCAACATTAGTTGGATACAGAGAAGGCGTGTTTGTGCAGAAATCGGGGATTTGTATAGGTTCAAAGGTCGCCCCTATTCTAAGTGATTTATACTTGAGCAACTTTGACTACCGTTTAAAATAGGCCTTAGGTGAACACATCATCGGGGTATTTCGGTATGCAGACGATTACTTGATATTTTGTAGTAAGCATGATTTTGAACGCGTCGTCACCTATGTAAGCGATCAATTTAAACTTAATTAGGATGGTCTAAGGTTTACGAAAGAACTACCGGAGAGAAACGTAATACAATTTTTAGATATCTCTTTGTCATTTGAGCAGAATCACGTGTGTTGGCAGTATTCCCCTAGAGCATCTAAGCCGTTGTTAAACTTTCACTCCAAGCATTCGAAAGTAGTAAAAAACGGAATAGCCTTCTCCTGTTTAAAGTCAGCCCTATCGAAGTCGTGCGTCCACCGTTTGACCATCAGCCTTAATGCGCAGGTCGAGCGCCTCTTAGATGCAGGTTACCCTAGACTAGCCATAGCCACAGTAGCTGAGCGTCTGAAGAAGTGGATTTCTACCGGAACGAAAGCTGTAGCAGAGAGTAACATTAACAAGAAAAGAGTCGTGAGTATTCCGTATATCCACGCAGTTCCGCACAGGCTTAAAAAAGTGGGTAGTAGATATTTTTTCAGAATAACTGTTGGCCCTCAGGCCGTTACAGGGGTGGGTTACAGTAATACACAGGAATACAACAGTCCTTGTTACACAGCAATACATTAATTTATGTTTCACAGCTACTAAAGTTGAACTTAACTTAGATATGGGGTTAATGTTGTTTTTACGGCTCCCAATAAGTTAGGTAGGGTTTGTGCTGCCGTGCATAGAATGAGCTGATGGAAGGAAAGAAGCGAACGGATATCTGTCAGGTTAAGCATATAGCCAAGAACAATTTTACCGACTGTCGCATGGGTGTGGTATATAAGATTCCTTTAAGCTGCGGACGTTTTTATGTAGGGCAAACTGCGCGTTGTATTAATCAAAGATTAATTGAACATAGAAGGTCGCTATCAGGAGGAACGCCGTCTAATCTATCTTTGTACTGCCAGGTCTGTAGTTGCACGCCCGAGTTAGACGAAACCGAGATCCTGTACAGACATAAGAATGAAGAGATGCGTTTATTGGTCGAGGCCTGGCATATCAGTATTAGTGGAAGTGCGTGCGTGAGTCAGCCGTCGATTAGCTTAAACAGAGAGGAAATAGAATGCCTTAGCAGTTGTTTATCGCGTAGACCGGCACGTGTAACCGTTTGACAGGTGGCGCTACCATTCCGAGCATGCGCAGATAAGCTGTGCGTCTTCTTTCTTTTTCGCCTCTGAGCTCTGCATCAGTTGTTAGTCGACGTTCGTGTTGTTCACTTCTCCCCTTGTGTCCCTGTCTTGCACGCCTCTTCTTTTCACTATGGGCTGCTGCTGCTGCTGCTGCTGCTGCTGCTGCTGCTGCTGCTGCTGCTGCTGCTGCTGCTGATGATGATGATGATGATGATGATGATGATGAAAACGACGACGATGAGATGCACCTGTGCTGTGGACTTTCACCGACGGGATACATCCTTTTGGAAGTTTGGGCGCAGCTACTGCTGTGGTTTTTCGGCTGCTTCTGTGAGATCCACTCTTCAGTTTCGGCCGCCCTTAAACAGCTGTGCCGGAGCTGGCTGTCGGTTTTTGCGGATGGGCTCAATCTGGCGAATGTGAAACTCTGCACCGCAGTCGGCGTCATCAAGCGAGCGCGCACATTTAACTCAGGGAGTAACGAGCAAAGAACAAACGGTGATTCACTAATTAAAAAATTATACTATTGCATTAATCAGCCAGCTGGAATATATGGCAGGCAATGGAACCTGCATGATGCAACCGACGTAGCGTTGCAATTCACTGCAGCACCACGAGCTATAAAATGTCAAACAACATACTCAGACTAGTTCACATTCTGCTGTACTGCTCCGTACCATGCTGAACATGCTCGGGTGGTCCAGTGCAGGCATGTTGGTCGGTAAACGCAACTGCAGGTGTGTGCATATGTGTGCATGTAGTGTACATACAGAGTGTCACGATTTCGGGGAACAGGGAGCATTTAAAAACCCTGACTGCACATACGCGTTCACTTTGTCTCTAAATTGTCATGTAGTAATTAAACATTCAGTCGTTGGAGGCAAATACGTGAGTGTAGCAGATTGGCTGCCTAAACACACATGCAGCATTTTACATTTAGGCATTTATGATAATGTGAAGTGACATTCAATTAGCACGATCAGCGGTCTAACATGATAGTGATACATATTTTCATAGCCCAACGATCCACTGCACGAAGAACATAATCGCCAGTTCACCAGCACAGCCCCATCTTGCGACACACAGGCTGGAGGTTCACAGGGGGTGAGTAGGTGCACAGTAACTGTAATGCCCTTCTACCTAAAACACTTGATTCGCTGTCTCAGCATGGCACTGGCTCCTGCAAAGTGTATTCATCTGCAGCTGGCATGGAATTGTCATGTCAAGTAAGCACCAGATGCCCTCAAGTTTTCTGTGATCCTGTGCTAAAGATCACAAAGATGTATGCAGCTTTCAGCTCTAAGTGCATAACTTTACAGGTTGAGATCTGCAGCTGTCCTCCTGCAGTGTGCAATGTTGGCACTCAGACAGCCATCGTCAACAAGAGAGTTGCTACAGAGACCCCATATAAGGAGGCAGGGACACCACGCGAAAACATCACTTGAGCAAGGTACAACTCTTGGATGAGACAACCTTTAACAAAGCAAAGTTGAAATTTGGTAGTTTTTAAATCGTACAGGTACAAGCTTTAGCTGTTTTGAGTGGCACAAAGGCCAGTGCACTCCTACCACAGGGCCTGTACACCTGTGTAAGCACCTCAGTTACCAAAACTAGTGACAAACGTAGAGGTGTAAATAGTAAAACACAACCAAAAATGTCAAAGTGTGTTGTCAATCTGCTGGCCAATTCTTTGTTCAACATAGGAAAAATGCAGAAGGAAATGCACGCTCTATAGTTTTTCAAAACAATATTTGGGAAATTTTGCAGCCTCACAGGCCATCCTCAGTGCCTACGCATGTAAAGAAGCAGGTGTGGAAACTGACACATGCGCACATCTGGACGCATCAAGTCAGTGTGAACCAGTGGGTGTCCCAGCACCAACATGGAGGTTTCGGCCGGCACGAGGTTCAACACCAGTTCCAGATGCAGAGGAAGAGGCAGCCGATGCAGAGCTTTCGTCTCTCATTCCTGAGGTAGAAAAAAGCTACCAGCCTTTCTTGGATGAGAGCTTTGCAAGGTGAATCACAGGCCATAGTACGATAATTAACATCACCTAGCAGTGTGAATGACACAAACACGGTGAACAAATATCCCGGCCGCGGCGGCTGCATTTCGATGGAGGCGAAATGTTGAGGCCCGTGTGCTGTGCGATGTCAGTGCACGTTAAAGAACCCCAGGTGGTCGAAATTTCCGGAGCCCTCCACTACGGCGTCTCTCATAATTACAGCTGGTTTTGGGACGTTAAACCCCACAAACCAATCAAATCACGGTGAACAACACTGCAGCGTAATGTTAGGCTCCAATTTCCCACCTGCAAGCAAATAGGATGTCACAAAGCGAAGAATTTCTATCATTGTCATTTGCATAGCATTATTCAATGGACGAAGAGAATCCAGTGCTTTTCATACAAGTTATTTCACTGTGGTATAGAAGCCGAAAATTGAAATGTGAGGCTGTAAAACTATATAACTCAACACGAGGCGCAGAATTTTACTTCTTATCCAGCAGTTTCCTTAAATGTCTTGAGCACTGAGCACATAGCTTGCTGATAACTCCATAACTGACGTGTCTGCATCTGCCTTTTCAGTTTTCGAACAGCGCCAGCTGTGACAATGTTGACGTGTTTTATACTATGTTTATGCAATTGTTAATCACTGTATACTTATCACATTCGAACCAAGCGTGTAAAGTGCCACCCCAAGAATTCTTGGTACATGCGTCGGACTCTCCACTTACGTAATTTGTCGTATCAGACACCTGCGCGGAAAACCCAATGCTGGAAATTCAGTGAACGCTTCAGCACACGAAAGTGCTTTTACCATCTGCGATGTCAAGTGTGAAATATTATTTCGATAATCCTTTGCTGTGATTCATAAAAACAAGCCATCAAAGTTATGGAAAGCCATCAGTCCACCAAGTCAGAGATGTTTTTCTTCATTTGTTATTTCTGATAAATCATGCTTAGATAATCTCAGCATTGCCACAGCATTTAATGACTACTTTAAATCTGCATTGATTCGTAAGGATGGATGCACTCTCATTCTTCACTGATTCTTGATCATCACATTTTCCTATTAGGCTAATCACTATAGCTTCATTGTCACGGTGGAAGTAATATGGCAGAACACTGTGCAAAATGTAGTGATTGCGAGCCAAACTGGAAAGAAACGAAAATTCTTGGTAGGGGAAGGGAACAGACGGCACGTGAACTGTTAGAAGCATATTTTATTTTCAAGAAGGGTAAAGAATGCATTAGCGATACATCTGTTAATCTTAGAAAAAGAGAGATAAAATATCTAGACGGATGTGTGTAATGATATGTGATGTCGGATGACGGTGGCGATGTGCTTGACTGATGGAGCATACGTGTGGTACGTGTATATATTGTCGGCGTAGCCAAAAATAAAGCTAGATGAAAGTGAGCGCTTGTCCTGTCTCCTCGTGTCTATGTGAATGTTGTTCCTGCGCCTATATTACCGTGACAATGAACTTGCACCATCTAGCCCAGTATCAAGTTTTGTTAACTATAGCTTCCATATGTAACCTTATACCCAAATTTATTCAATGAAAAGTTTAGCGCCAGACAAAACGCAAGGTGTTTCTGAGATTGCATGCTGAATGCAGCTCTCAGTGTTCATAATTTTTTTCAGTCTGCTCAGACGGAAAGAGATAATTTATTGGAAGGCACAGAGGTTGGCCTCAGTGTGCTAGGGCCTGGTACTCTACGCAGGTAGAAAAGGAAAAGGACGTCAAAGTATTGTCGCGAAGACCGCGTCGCGTAGAATGTTTTCTTGTTCTTTTTTTCTTTTTCGACTGCTTTCTTAGAAGGGTGCTCAGGCAAACGAGCCGGCGCACCGCAGGGAGTCTTCTTGACGACGTAGTACAGAGAACGAAGACCACGTGTGTGCGTCGCGGCCAGTTTCTGGAATGTGTTGTTTGTATTAGTTTTGTAGCAAAGCCGGATGCACGCGATCACGAGGGCTCGCGTTGAGCATCGTTAACTTCGGCCTGCCTGATTGGTCCGCGTTGCCGTGGATGTTGAGGGGTGCTATTTAAGCGGCGACACTGGCCGTTTTGAAGAGAGCGGACTAGGGGACTAAACCACCGGGGACCAGTTCGGCAGGCCGACGGGGTATGATACCATTTTCTATGTTGTATAATTTTTGCCCTGTGTGTTTTCTAAATTCAAGATGTCTTAGCTAAATAAACCCCCCAATGAGTGCTCTCCCAATTCACTGTGTCGACTCCTCATCGCTTGCCTGCGCGGAGTTGCTCCCACGCCTCTTCGTCTTCCTGACCTTTCGATGCGTCTAACATTAAAGGCCCCGACGTTTCGCTACAGTATGATGACAGGGACAGGAAGATGTGATGCATATTCACCACACACAGTGCCTTTTCTAAGGTCTAGCATTTAGTCTGCTATTCTTGAACAAATCAAGTACTGCCTTTCCATTAGATGGACACAGCACAGTGGAAGCTATCAAGTCTAAACCAATTTTTGCGAGAACTGGAACTTTCTTCCCAGGCCCTCTTTCCAGTCCTCTAGCTTTCTGAAACTTTTAGCAGGACATTCCCATGAGTGAATTACGTCTGTGTACAACACTTTGGTTTGATTCGTTCAATATTTTGTTCTGCAACTTCTTGTGTTACATTGTTCTTTCATGCGTTGCAAAGCCAATGATGTAAATTCCAAAAATGTTGCTATGTAGTGTCATTAAATAAATAAGTAAACCTTTAAACTGATATTGTAACGTAACTGTTGATATTCCTCGACAGTGCAATTTTTATACTCCTTGCACCTGTCTCTCGAAACACTATTTATGCCCTGATGGAACTGATGGAAATAAACCGAACTGCACTTTGTCATGTCGTTACAGTCTCATTCTTCACACCACCACAGTGCTACACAAAATCAGAAAGCATCATAAAAAAAAAACACTCCAAGGAGAGACTCCTTAGCACTTCAACAGTGAGTGTTGAAAGCCAACTGCATGCACAAGGCGCCCATAATTACTCTGATGAGTTGAGCACACTATTCAAATGTTTTATGGTGTCCCGTGTAAAGGTAGCTGCGCTTACTTTTGCACAATTCATAGCATGGTGTAATGGAAGCTGACATAAGAGGCTGACAGGAACTCGTTCCTAATCCTGGCTACCATGCAAGCAGGCAGTACTATTCTATTGTACCTGCCAAGCCTTTTCCAAATCCACCTCGTGAACATCCTGTATGCCACAAATCGATATTTTCTGTAAGCAAGAAGAAAGCATGTGCTTAACAAAACACGTTGCGGTGCTAGTCGGTCAAACATGTTGCTTCAAATGTTCAGCGCTACTTGTTAGACGAAGACAGTACAGTCACACACACACAGGACGAGCGCTACTCCAACTATGTTTATTAAAACCTCACAAGTGATCCTTTATAGCAAGATGTAGACAATGAGCGCATGTGCGACGCCAATGAAAAACATAGATTAAGGTGCTAGGAATACATCTATCGGCTCTTATTTAAGAATCCAATCTCGCAGTCACGCAAGCAAATAGATGTCGTGCTGATGCATGTGTCGCCCTTTTGCTTGATAAAGTGCGCTTCTGGTATTTCGCGGGCCAATTGGTCTTTACTGCGACTTAAAATTTGCCCGGATTGTGAGCCACAACTTATAAAAATTTTAAGTCGCAGTAAAGACCAACTGGCCCGCGAAATACCAGAAGCGCACTTTATCAAGCAAAAGGGCGACACATGCATCAGCACGACATCTATTTGCTTGCGTGACTGCGAGATTGGATTCTTAAATAAGAGCCGATAGATGTATTCCTAGCACCTTAATCTATGTTTTTCATTGGCGTCGCACATGCGCTCATTGTCTACATTTTGCTATAAAGGATCACTTGTGAGGTTTTAATAAACATAGTTGGAGTAGCGCTCGTCCTGTGTGTGTGACTGTACTGTCTACGTGTAGCAAGTAGCGCTGAATATTTGAAAAAACAAGAAGGCATGTGAAGGCCACATTAACTATATCCTTTGCAAGTGCATGTACACTTGTGTATTTCTCGCTCGATGTTAGTGCCGCTTTCTGTCACGTTCCAGTATACTGCTTCCAAGACGGCCGGGTTTAAGCACACACTTGCAAAGTGAAGGTGGCTGGTTATGCAGTCACGTTGGAGATCTGCCGGCAGCATACGTTCTCGAATGGGTTTTCGATTGCCACGGAGTGCCCACAGGTGCACCTTCATACATGATCACGCAGGAAGATATTTCTTGAAGGCAAGCAATTTAGCAAGCTCGCTTTTTTTTTATGCTGTTACAGCCCCCGGTGTCTATACCAGCTTTGTGAGGTGGCCGCGCGGATCAGCTTCTACAGAGTCTGGAATCTAGAATTACATGGCTGCACTGATCAGCTGTACAGATCACTTTGGAGAAACGCTCCGACGATGCTTGGTTTAAGTTATGAAATTCACACAACGCTGCCGTTCAGCGCTGCTGCGGCGTTCAATTAAGAAAATATAACGATCTGCCACGAGTCCTCCTGTAGCTAGCACACAATGAAGTTTAGCCGAAATGCATGAAAGCAGGTTTCGATCGCGCCCGCTCTAGATCGAGTGCTGTGACACGATAACCCTTTGTTGCGATTTGGCTCGACCCGCATAGAAGTCATGCCTGTTGGTCGCGATCGGAGGCTTGTTATGATAGTTTCAGGCGTACGTTTACAGCTAATCAGAGAAAAGCTTGAGTCACAATCGCACACGGAAGAATGCTGTTTTGAAAAATGAATGGTTTATATTGCCGCGCACTTGGCCGTGTGCAGCTATACGCTGGCAGCGACGAAGACTATGCGCGACAATATGCTCGAGACTACGAACATTTTCTCAGAAACGAAGACGTCCTTCAGAGTCCTGCCTCTGCGGTGCTCTTGTTGGAACGCTACCATAATCGCGTACCTCTATCAATAAACGCCGTGCGTTTGCGGAACCACGGCACTGGTGGAGGTGCTGGGTAGTGCACGCCTTCGCCCCATGATCCCCACGACCCCCTCTATCAAGCAGCCCTTCCGGCCCTGCAAGACATCCACGCGAGGATACGCCTCTCCACCCCGCAAGCCGCCGCCTGCAAGGTCTGAGCCCTGAATTTGGTGTTCTGCAAGGTTCCTCTCCCTCGACGGCTCCTCCCGCTCAAGAAATGGCGTCGGCGAGCAGCCTAACACACGTGACAGTTCAGAGTCAGCGAGTTCCCGAGTCATTCAATGGCGACGCGTATGAAGACGCCGACGACTGGCTCGAACAGTACGAGCGAGTAGCGAAGTCCAACCGCTGGAGACCTGACTAAAAAATTACAGCATATCCACGGAGTGAACGATGATGAGTGGGCGAAGCTCGGGAGGTTCATCGTAGATCGTGCCGAGTTCCGGATTAATTTAGTTAACGCGCACGCTACGAATCCTCATGGTTCAACTATGCACAAGTGAAATCTCCCACCGGCACTTCATTGCAAGATCCAGTGCCTATATATATATATATATATATATATATATATATATATATATATATATATATATATATATATATATATATATATATATATAGTATTTTCAGAATGAAGTTCGGTGAGTCCGGTCCAATGTAGGGTTGAAAAGAGACACACGTTCAAAATTCTTGCTTTATTAAAGGGCCCCTAAACAACCCCGAGGTGTAAAATTTGTTTTAAAGATATAACTGCGCTCCTGTGCGATGTGAACATGCTCCCGCAAGAATTTTGCGAATAGGTGCAATAATAAAGAAGTTACACGGGTTTAAGTGGCCCCTTGCGCCGGTTTCGTTTTCTCGGTCGGCCTCCCCACCCTTCTCTGCTGAGGAGAGGGTAGGGGCGGCGCGCCGTCGAGACTCCGCCCACTTTTGACACGTGACCTGACGTGATCATTTGACGTGATTGACGCTTGCGCTGCGGAACCGGTTGCTCCCGTTCTAGAAACGTTGGGTTACTCCTGCGCTCACGCCGGTGGGATGGCCAGGGGATCTGACAATAGACGCTTCGACCAATCAACGAGATACAACTACGCAAAGTTGTTCGCGGTAGAACATGACGACACCTAGGATGCCAGCGCGACTGGTCAGTCGCCGGAAAGAAGCGCGGGAATTGTTTTTTGAAATACGGCGTCTGTGTGGCGCGCAGCGCTGTCATATTCGCAGAATGTGATCGCCGCAACCTTCTCTATGATTGAGTTAGCTTGTTTGGGCGGCTTTGAAAAAAAGTAGGAGCCTGTTTAGTGGCCCTTTAACGTTTCGGCCGGTGGGTCGGCCTTCGTCAGATAACATTCTGACGAAGGCCGGCCCACCGGCCGAAACGTTAATAAAGCAAGAATTTTGAACGTGTGTCTCTTTTCAACCATATATATATATATATATATATATATATATATATATATATATATATATATATATATATATATATATATATATATTGCGTAGTTGTATCTCGTTGATTGGTCGAAACGTCTATTGTCAGATCCCCTGGCCATCCCACCGGCGTGAGCGCAGGAGTAACGCATATATATATATATATATATATATATATATATATATATATATATATATATATATATATATATATATATATATATATGGGTTGCCGGTGAACGCTTCTCCAACGCGAGCAGTCGGAATTTCTCAATCAAGGAACTCGCTAGGAGACGCTGCCTGCGCCAACGTTGTCTCGCGGGTGAGGGCGCGTTCTCCTTCTTTGCGAGGTCGTAGCGTTCCTCTAAGAAAGAGCGTTTCCATAGCCAACGCGCGCCTTTCGCTCTTTCTCTGTCTCTCTCTCTCTCCAAAGACAGCAGAGGCACGCGCCGGGAGAGAGAGAGAGAGAGCCACGCGCCGGGAAGCACGCGCCGAGGGCGAGCGCGTGCCTCCCGGCAAGCGGGTTACGCCTGACGAGTGACGCGTGACAAGGTTAGACTAAGAGGAGCTTCGCCCCTAAAAGTTTCTAACGTGTATATTTCACTGGAGGGCAACGCAAAACATGGTTCCACAACAGGGAGGAAAGCTTCGCTACAAAGCCTTCTTGAGACACGAATCCAGAGGCCGAATGAGGCAGTCGCCATGTTTGCTGAGGACATGGCGCGCCTGTTCCGCCGGCCAATCCCAGTATGCCTGAATCAAAGAAGTCCAAACTAGAAGAGAAGCTCAGGGGAAGATGGATGCTTGAATCGATGAACAAATCGCAAAATACGATTTAGAACAGGGAATGTCGCAGGAGCCAACGTTTCGACAAGCGGACTTGTCTTCGTCAGGGCGGCAACTGCCTTCTCCAGCGTTCGTTTATGTACCGCTTTGCACACTCTCCCCCGTCCTCAGAAAGAGAGAAGAAGAGCAGCACGAGGGAACGATAACAAAAAAGAAAAAAAAAGGGGGGGGGGGTTGGGTGTAGGGGTAGTTGGGTGACAGTTGTTAGCGTGACTAATATAAGGGGCAAGAGGGAAACCTTCCAAAGAATCCGCTCCTTGTACATATCTTGCAAATGCATTTTGTGCGCAGTGCCAGAAAGCAGGATGAAAAAAAGGAACACTCGCTCGGAACAGAAGTTGCTCCTATGGCATGCGCCCCCCTCTCCACCCTGTTGGGCGCAGCACCAACAGTGCATTTCACTGAAAACTTGTGGCTAAAAATTCTCGTTGAACTGGAGGGGGCTCCGCACCTGAAAGTTGACTTTCTGGGAGAAACACTGTTAGCTTGTGCATACCTTAACCTTTTGCCGTCTTCGTTAATCCCCCACCGTATCTAATGGACTCAAGGGTTCCCTCTGAAAGGTTTATCCCTGTAGGCTGGAGAGTACTGAACCTGTATATTAGATACGATTCCCGGTGTTTTCTGTCCCTGGGCGAGTGGAAGTTTCCCTGACGTGTGTAGAGTTTCAGTTCGTCGAAATTATGACCTGTCATATTAAAATGCTGCGCCACTGCCTTCGGCAGGTTATTCGCCGTGTCCGCGCGGTGTCCGTTTAATCTAACATTAATTGGTTGACCAGTTTCGCCGATGTATTGCTTGTGCACGGCCGGTCGATTAGCAACGCACGAGGTGCGGCCTGCTACGTCGCGCGGCGAACAAAAGCGGAGCTGTGAAGCGAAAGTTGACAGTTTTCGCCGCTTTTTAGGAGGGGGCGCCACTGCTACGGGACAACTCTCCCGCCTCTCGCCGCGCGGGCGGTTCCGTGAACCAGTACGGGACGAGTTTTCTGTGTGTGTCGACGAAATTCTGCACCTCGCTCGCACGCCCTGTGACTGCAACGTGTCGAGGTGCTTCTCGTATTGTGCCATTGCCTCCTATAATTTTGGTTGTGCACGGCATTATGGCGCGCAACTGTTGCGCGCCGCTGTGTGGCACAAACGCAAGGAAGGACCCTCAGATCCGGTACCACGAATTTCCGTGCGACGTAGATCGCCGTAGAGGTTGACTAAAAAACATTTCTCGACAGGGAATAACTGAAAAAGCAAGCGTGTGCGGGCCAAATGACAGGTCGCTGGTGTACTCACGTCGCTTTGCTGACGGTGGCTATAAGTCCACGAAGCTCAAGCTATTGCTTCCAACGGCTGTTCCGACGGCAGTTCGTGCGCTTGGCATCAACACTTCTACCAAATTGTGTGATATGTTGCGAACTGTCGCGTGACAGGGGTGAACAAAGCCACACCGAGGAGACCTGTAAGGTGTTTCTGAGCAAACTGTTGAGGCAAACAGGGCCGGAGACCTGAACGCAACTGTTCAGCGGTTCCAACTCGCTTACAAGCCTCTGTTACGGAAGGTGCTGCGACTTTGATGCAACGAGTCGCCTTTCCGTGGATGTATACATGTTGTAACTTCTAAATAAAGAAATGAGCCTGACACCGCTTTCCTCGACCTTTTTTTTTCAATCAGCCAATCCAAATTAGTTCCGTCCTTACATAGAAATACAAACGCGCGTCTACGAAGCGGTTGAATGTTCATTAACTTCATTTAATTGTAGATGTCTGGCTTATATTTATAAAACGCTGGAACTAAAATACTATTTAAGAACATGATTTGGACAGTCCAGTAAGTCGTATGCATGCATTTGTAGGAACGTCTAATAAAACGAAGATCTTGCATTTCAGCCACTATAGAATAACGCCGCGCCATTGCTCTATTGTGTTTATTTAACAAGTAGATTTATAGTAACAAATTTCACAGTTCGTCCCTTCATATTCCTTTGCACACATCTCGACGCATTCACAACGCGCGTAGTTTCATGCGAATTCATGGTCGCACACAAGAATTTAACTCATCACCACTACCTAGAGCCACTGCACATTGGAACGGTCTTCCTGATCACATTGTATCCATTGCTAACCGTGAAACAAACATTCCGTGATAACCTAATTTCGTTGCGTTTTATCATTGTATAACGTTCTACTGCTTGTAATATTTGTCTTGTTTCTTTCTTTTATATTTTTCCCTTTATTTTTTGTTATTTGCTGATTTTTTGTATTTTTCTGTTTTGTATATACGGATGCCCCTTTACTCAATGCCCTTCAATGGGCCTGTAAGAAATCTTGAATCTTAACAGGCTTTTCTTTCATGAGCGAACAAGCGCATCAAGCGAAGCAAGTATTCAAGCAAGCGACAAGGAACTTGCCAGTTATATTGAACGGTGGTCACGCGTCGAAACCTGCGGCAAAAGTGCGCGGTTGGGGCTCGTGCAAGTCCATTAGCGGCCCAATGCCCGTACCGACCTCCTGGGTATAGTATAGTATTCATGTTCTTGCAGGCAGCGTAGAGATCTTATTTTGACAAAGTAATACGCAGTCTTGCGTGTGTAAAATGCAAACTCTCAGCGCGCCGCTGCGCGAAACATGCAGAACCAGCGGCTCCTCCCGCGCGCGCCTGTCCCGTAGCAGTGGCGCCGCTGCGGCGGCGCGTAGAACTAGGCTCGTCACGCCGGTTTCGGGCGACGTCGCAGGCCGCACCACGTGCGTTTTTATCCACCGGCCGTGGCTTGTGACAGAGTGAACATTCCAACATGTCAATAACGTTTGAACTAGTGCAAGTGAAACTAGATCCTACATGATGGATGTTGGGCACGAGCGCGCAGCAGAAACCCAAAGGCTTCTCAAGGTCGCCATTTTGCACGGGCAGCGTTCCTTCCCCCCTGCGGCAACCTGCACCCCTGGACCCCCTGAGGCGGCCAGGACTGAACAAAGGTGGCGTGACTATGGTGTACTGGAATGGGGTAGTGCGCCGTCTGGCGCCTGAGACGTGGCTCTTTTTGCGATGACGGCTTCGTCAACAGAGCACACCGTTCTATGGTGGCGCCACCACTCGCTGGACCTCGGAGTCATTGATTGTCCGCGGATAATATACGGCCTCCGAGATTGGCTCGGCTTTCACGGAGGCCATGTTTAACTAGCACGATTGGGTGCAGGAGTGCTTCGTCTATCTTCGCTGACAGTTCGTTCCTGCGGCGTTCTCTTGCGTTCTTAGCACTGGTGAATCTTTGCCACTATCTTCGATTAGAATGAGCTGTATGCAAAAAGGGGGCAAGCATTGCTTCATTGCAATGTTTTTTAAATGAACTATTTCTGGTTGCGTGCAATGAATTTCTGGGCTCAGGCTCTTCTCGCGCTGATCAATCGGGCTAATTATAACGCGCAGTTCTTGTTTGCCTTAGGCAGGGTAACTAAAGGACCAATGAAACCTATAGTTCACTGCTAATGCGACTGTATTATTGTGTGCGGACGGGCAACTGGGTTGTGTGTGAGGGTGCGTACGTGCATGCGCGCGTGTTTTATCTCATAGTCCTTCTGCTATAAACGCGCCGGACTCTACGATATGGTATTCGTCCTTCTAGATGAATATAAAGGGTAGCGCTGTATAATCGGCGTTTTTCGTCGGTCGTACGATGTTTCCTTTTTTTTTTAATATGGCCCGCGGGAGAAAGTGTTTTCCGCGAAAGTTTTTCAAAGTATCACGTTCATAAATGAAAACTATATGCATATCCAGAATAAATTGTGTTAAACAAGCATATCTTCACGTCTTGATTTTTTTATTTGTCGTTCTTTGATTGGTTGATATTTCGTAAAATATTATTAATTGCGTGGTCGAGGGACAAAAAATACCAACTTTTTTCATCTCTTTGGAAAATTGTCTTATCTAGGGAGGAAAGGCGATGGTCGCATTTATTTTCAAAATGCCTTTATTCCCGGGAAATGCACGTACGATATATAAAAGTATAAAGAAAACATACACACGTTTTGTGGGCAACTTAGGTGGACCTCCTTAGCTTAAGGTGCTTCATTTGTTCTCTTCGCTCGCTCATTTTTTGACGTGCAGGTTGGTGCTTTGAGAAATAACGATGGAACAGCGTCCTTACTCAAAAGCGGCAGCCCCCATGGGATTTCCACTATTTCGCCATTGACTTTCGTCTCGTATGATCTCTCTATGTAGCGTGGCTCAAATTGCCGCTCAAATATTGTGCACGCTTCATTAAGCTCCCTGTCAGTTCTCTGAATAAGCTGCGACCACTCTTCACGACGTTCGGGTTCCTTGGGCACACGAAAAAGAGACCACTTTTCCTTGCAAGACCGGTAGCCGCTTGTACAGCCTGGAACAAAACAGGTCGTGTCCCTATTCTCCCTCTTCCGCTTCTTCATGTTTTCTGTTTCGCGACTTCGCACACACATTGAAAATGCACTTCAATGGGAGGAACAAATGTAACGTAGACTCATGCGACAGAAAGCGGCGGCAGCCAAGGATAGACCGCTGCGCGTCATGCGGACATCTGCTACATATATGTAGCAGACGATCGCAAAAAAACACCCGCATCACTCAGCAATTGTCTTTTACTTTTAGTACCGTCTTCAGAGTTCATTTAATGATTTCAACTAACAAATACTTCTTTTTATCGCATTATGCAAACACAAGGCCTACATGCACAAAAAACGAAATTTTTTACCGTCTGCATTATGAGCAGACGACGCTCAACACAAGCAGTTAAAGCAGACGATTAGAAATGCAGTGCCGTGCACGCAAGCTATTATTCTTTCGTTTCCTTATGTTACCCAGTGTGTTAAGAACTTAGAAGCCGTTATGTTACGCTTCATTTCGAGCTCTTCTTTCCAGCACACAACGACGAAATATGGCCTACATGCGGACTTAGTCACATCAAGTAAGTGGACTTAGTCACATCAAGCTCACTGCCACAGTCGAGCTCTGTGGGCGGGCACATTTAAGACTTTCTTCTTATATTTGTCGGCACTTAGTTGTCTAATGGTATGAAATCGAGCGACAAACAAAACTGTGTGAAATGATGATGCTTTTCGGCTTAAACCAGCATTGGGCCCCGCATAACAAATTCAAATTTCGCGCCTTGGGCACACCGTTCGATTGCAGCGCCCCTCTGGTGGCGTCATCGCAAAAGTGACCACGTTGCTCCCATTGCTTTCCGCCGAAGACGGCACACTACCCCATTCCAGTACACCATAGCGTGACGGTCGATTTCCCCTGTCGAGAGCTGTGGCCGGCGCACAGTGGCACATGGTCAAGCAAACAAGCGATGTGCAGCATTGCTGGGCAAACCCCGACGCGTGTTTCGTGGAACTGGCAGGCACCTGACGACGACCCGTCGGCTCAGCCCTGAGACCCCAGCTCGGAGCAGGATGCCACGACTGGCCGGCGCCAGTCTTCGAGAGAGAGGAGAGAGAGAGAGGCGCACCGGCGATCGACGTGGGAGAGGCGGGTACAGATGAAGGCATTGGGTAAAGGGGCGTGAGGCGTCCACTCTTAGGGTTAACACGACGCAACGCGGCTTCCTTTTTGGAACGCGAATGCTTGCGACGTGGGCACACATCGAAGCTAATAATGTGCAGGCGCACAGAGTGATCCAAGCCCCTCTATGCCTGCACTAGATTAGCGTCGATGCGCAGTCTCATTGCGAGCGCTGGCGTTCTAAAGAAAGCAGCCACGCTGCGCCGTGTTCACCCTAAGAGTGGACGACCCTGTACCTTCCAACGGCAGCCAACCAGAATTTGAGAGAGAAGGACATTTTCCGATTCTGATTGGACTGCGAAAGTGCTTTTGTTCAAGAAGTGTATTTAACCCAGTCAACTGTGTTGTAAGGGGGTTGACCATTAAACGTTGTTTTTAACAACAAGATGTCGGAGCCGTCAGTTATGTTTTTCTTGTTCGTTTTCTCCTTGATGTGGATTGAAGTCCCGTCAAGAAGATGATCGACGTCGATGAAGCAGGAGGCAGGTTGGAGGTAATGAACTTGAAGGTATATTGCAGCAAATATTTACAGTCATATGTACATCTTGCCGAAGCACACTGATGATAACATAGACATCAACAGCGTCTTACTCTTCTACTTAACTTTTCTTAAGTTAGAGCCTAGAACACTGTTACTACATACAACGAACCTAGTCTCACTGTTCGACCACCGAGTGGTTACGGCCCAGACAGAGGTTGCATCGTACGGAGTCTTACTGATCGATCAGTTAAATGATTACAGCCTAGACTGAAGGGAAACGAATCCCGTCCAGTCTTTAGTACCTTGCGGCAACAAAGAAGAAGGGGAGGTGGCCACTGCTGGTCCGCCTCAACCTTCTGTTATCCAATCTGTTTACCCTCAGATTAAGCCACTCCCTAGTGGGCTGTCCCTAATCTAGACAGCAGCGTCTTTGCAGTTTACACAGGCATTTTGGCATTCTTTCCCATCATGCCTCTCCCTCTCCTTATCCCACGCTCTCAGATATTCTCACAGTCGAAATATCGGTATCGTAGCAGCCCTGCGGAATTCGCGCCATCTCCCAGGCTCATCCAGTCGAACCCTGTCGTAAAGTGGGTTCCGTGAAACACTGCGTGTCTTCGCCTTTCCCGCAGTTCGGACCGTGCATTGCTGCGAGTCAACCCTTCGTTCCAGTCGGCGCGCTGAAAGCGCATGCCGGTCGTTAAAGAATTGGTTGGGCCAAGCGCATTGTCGCTTCGAGCGACGGCGCACTTCTCATGCATTCACTTCCTACGCGTCCGAGCTGCTCTTCCCCGAAACGGCCACTGAACAGACAAGCACGGTCGCGCAGCCGCAACCCCCCGGAGCGACTGCGGGGAGCATGACATGTTTGCCCGCCTCATCTGCCTCCGCGTTGGCCGATCTTCCTCCAGCCGGGTTCAGCGAAAGGGAAGGGTCTCGTACCAGGAACCCCTGGGGGCCAGCGTGGGAGACCAGCCGCTCAATGGGAGCCGTTTGCTTTCCATTGATAATTGCTGTCAAAGACCATGCAGAGAGAGAGCCGAGAAAGAAGCTTTGTATAGCGTACGGTGCTACGCCGTCCGTTCTGTACGATCGCCTTATGAGCGGCAACATAACACCGTCGTTCCCTCAAGGTGCCAGCAGGTGAACGAGCCCGTCTTCAATCCCCTGGTCGGCAGCTTGTCAACCGTTTCGCTGACAGCGGGATGAGCTGGCGAAGAACAACAAGGAGGGAAGAAGTTAACTATGGACATAGTCACTTCCGCGCTTTTAACTTTAAGATCATTTTGAATACGCTTGCAAGTCTTACATCTGGGACGGGAGCAAGTTATTACGCAGGCGGTGCGCCGAGGGTTTACCTTGGCATGTACTAAGAGGTCCTTAAAGTTTCTATTACGGCGGTAGGTGACTCTTGGTATTTCCGGAAAGGCTTTTCAAAGGCGATCGTTGCTTGTTAGTATTGGATAGCATTTGCGAAGAATACTATTTATGTTTGGAAGCGCATTGGAGTATTTCGTTATGAATCCTAGCGGCTGGTTGGCCTGGCTATTTTTCTAGTTCTGGTGTCGTACATAGTTTACAAGCGTCATTGTATGCCTTGTTGAGAGCGTCGTGCGGGTGATTGCGTTCAGCTAAGGTTGCCTTTAAATTGCTTAATTGGTGAACGTAATCCGCGTCGTTGCTACAAATCCTCCTTATGCGCCTTTCCTGTCCTATAAATATCCCCAGTTTGCAGTGTCGCGGGTGATGACTATTATAATCTAGATATTGCTGGCTGTCCGTTGGCTTTCTGCAAAGTGTCGTCTTTAGTTTTCCTTTTTCGATGGATACTGTCGTGTCTAGGAAAGCAATTTTAGTAGAAGAGTGGTGCATAGAAAACTTAATGCTGCGATGAAAGTTGTTAAAATGCTCAAAAGATGTGCTTAGTGCACTTGCACCATGTTCCCAAATAATAAAGATGTCGTCTATGTAACGGAGGTAGGTGCGAGGTTTTAGCGGCGACGATTCCAAAAGCTGTGCTTCTAGTTGCCCCATGAAGATATTGGCGTAGGTCGGCGCAAAAGGAGTTCCCATGCTGGTACCAAAAATTTGTAGGTAGTTGGTCGAGTCAAATTCAAAGTAATTAAGTGTAAGTACTAATTTTAGTAATGCGATGTAAACTTCAGCGGCGTGTGCACGTTTGCTATTCTGTGTTGCCTTCGAGAGCGCTTCGATTCCTTCTGTGATAGGTATATTCGTGTATAGGGAGGTGACATCTAGCGTTACCAGAATTGCCTGATTCGAAAGTGTTTGTATTTCGTTAATAGACTCTATAATCCGCAGAAAGTGAGGTGTATCTAACAACAACACCCCAACGGAGTCATTATCGAAGTTTCTTAATCACCATCTATCTGACATACCGCCCAACCTTCCGTCCTTTATTCAGGATACACCTCACTTTCTGCGGATTATAGAGTCTATTAACGAAATACAAACACTTTCGGATCAGGCAATTCTGGTAACGCTAGATGTCACCTCCCTATACACGAATATACCTATCACAGATAGAATGGAAGCGCTCTCGAAGGCAACACAGAATAGCAAACGTGCACACGCCGCTGAAGTTTACATGGCATTACTAAAATTAGTACTTACACTTAATTACTTTGAATTTGACTCGACCAACTACCTACAAATTTTTGGCACCAGCGCCAATATCTTCGTGAGGCAAATAGAAGCACAGCTTTTGGAATCGTCGCCGCTAAAACCTCGCACCTACCTCCGTTATGTAGACGATATCTTTATTAATTTGGAACATGGTGTAAGTGCACTAAGCACATTTTTTGAGCATTTTGACAACTTTCATCGCAGCATTAAGTTTTCCATGCTTCACTCGTCTAGTAAAATTGATTTTCTCGACACGACAGTATCCATTGAAAAAGGAAAACTAAAGACGACACTTTACAGAAAGCCAACGGACAGCCAGCAATATCTAGATTATAATAGTCATCACCCGCGACACTGCAAACAGGGGATATTTATTTATTTATTTATTTATTTATTTATTTATTTATTTATTTATTTATTTATTTATTTACAATAGTGCTACTCTCCTTCGAGAGCGTGGCAGTTGGGCAGTACAATGATTTTTCACAAATATTTAAAAAAGAACAAACATATAAAGCATACACTTGCAAGCGTAATAAGAAGACATGAATATAGTAAATACAATGGAAGAATGCAGAGTTAAATAACAGCAATAATTTACATATACAATGACTACAAAAGATAATGCTAATTATACATATTATACAATGCCAAGATCAAACCGAACGACAAAAGAGAGGAAAAAAGGCTATGACTCTTTAATGAAGAGTGGACTAATGAAATTATGATAGCATTAGTATCGCGAGTGAAAAGGCATAAAAAAAGGAGTAAAGGAAACAGAACTTGAATTGCAAACACTGAAAGCATGCTTTAAAAAATGACTGAGCTAACGTAAAAATGAAGGTCTAAACAAAGAAAGACGGAAAAAAAGAACCTGTGTCGTTTTACCTCACGAACATGTATCTGGGTTGGTGAGACTGCATACTCAGCTTCTGTTACGCGCACACAGTTTTTTTCTATTTGTGAGGTGAATTCGGATGATTCTGTGTTGGTGATAGCAGCATCAAGTTGATTCCATTCTGCTATCGCGAAGAATGAATACTTAAACGCGTCGTTTTTACATATGTATTCTGTCAAAGTGTACGCATGCTCATTACGTGTTTGTCGAGACAGGCACGTAGCCAGGATCTTTTTCGGGGGGGGGGGGGGGGGGGCCAAGGCCTAATTGTTAGCAAAAAAAGTCTTAAGAAAAAGGAAAGTTGCCTGGGAATATATAAGGCGCTTAATTATTATTATTATTATTATTATTATTATTATTATTATTATTATTATTATTATTATTATTATTATTATTATTATTATTATTATTATATAACATAAAACACACAAGGACACAAAAGGAAGAAGGAATGAGCAAGTTGGCAACTGCCACCGAGTGGACGAGAATGAGAACAGAGCGGAATGCAACACAAGAGGCGAGTCAATCAGAGATGGAAAGCAAGTTTTTTGACGCTGCAGTAAAGCTAGTGCGTATGCGCGAGAAAGGATACTTTCCAACCAAGCAATCTCGACGAAGAAGGACCATACAGAGTGTGTGACGGATAGAGGAGTGACAAAAAAAAAAAAAAAAGGAATGCAAAGGAAGCAGGCGCCCACTTACAGATGTACGGCATAAACAAAATAATTGTCGGACGCTTTCTCTACCCAACTTCTCACACTCTGTCTCAACAACAGGCCTGCGAGAAGAACGTGAGCCAATTTATGACAGCAATTCTTAAACGAAAAGCAGATATATTCGGGAAAACAATTTCATTCAACCACAAAGAACCAACACACGGATGCGTTCATGACACAGAAGATGCAGAACGCTAACATTCGTTCTAGGAAGCAATATTAAAGAGTGAGATTGCGAATGGTTTTTCTATATAGTACAGGTCAATGCAAAATAAAGAAAAAAAACGAGTATGCATCTTGGCCGAAAAGAGTGGTTCGCGCTGCAATTTTCATGCGCCGTGGTTTCTACATAAACGCACTGATAACTTCCTTGATACTGACTTGCATCCGGTGAATGGCCATAAGAGCCAGGTCATTCAGCCGCTCTTCGGCTGTCCGCTTCCTCAAATATGGTTTTTGCTCTTTTCAGTGTCGAGAAGCTGCATTCTGCAGAAGCTGTATTAACTGGGAGAGTTGCCAATATCTTGAGGAGTGTGTGAACTTTCTGGAAGAGGGCTTTGTCGCATTCAGGTAAAGCGTCCGTCGCAAAGCGGGGAACTTCCTCCTCTTGAATGGCTTGCCATTTAGTTTTCCAGACTTCCCATTCACGTTTTAGCTTAAGGATATGCGCTGTTGTCATATCTCTGAGGTAAAAATCGAAGGCCGGATGCACAGATTCAAATTTGCCCTTGGAGGCGTGATTTGGCTGCGCATATTGCAAACTTAGCAGTGTTTTCCCGATGGTTTGCAAAGCGCCGTTTGAGGGAAGCTTACAGGTCATCTCTTTATGGAATGAACGTGACTCGCCTGTAGTAGTCTTCCGCGGAACTACAAGCGTAGTTTACCCTGTGTACTCCTTCCGCCACGCGGGCACCTGCCTCCGATAGAGGCAGCGGTAAAAGGGTGGTTGGGTTCGCAGAGGTGCCAGCGGGGTCGAACAGGTTAATTGGTCGTCGAAGCCGCCGCTTTCCATACAAAAGTCCTCTTTTCTTAGCTTCCGCCGTCAGGTTGTGGAAAAACTCTGCGTCAGCGACAAATCAAACCCGTACGCGTGCGTGTTCCCACGCCGCGCGGCTATCAGCCAAACAAAACACCTGAATGCTCCTTAAAGGGCCACTAAACAAGCTCCTACTCTTTTTAAAGCCGCCTAAACAAGCTAACTCAATCATAGAGAAGGTTGCGGCGATCACATTCTAGGAATATGACAGCGCTCCGCGCCACACAGACGCTGTATTTCAAAAAACAATTCCCGCGCCTCTTTCCTGCGATTGACCAGTCGCGCTCGCATCCTAGGTCTCGTAACGTTCTACCGCGAACTTAGCGCAGTTGCAGCTCGTTGATCGGTCGAAACTAGGCCTATGGCAGCTCCTGTGGCCATCCCACCGGCGTGAGCGCAGGAGCAACCGGAAAGGCTGCGTAAGCGTCAATGACGTCAATTGAACACGTAATGCCACGTGTCAAAAGTGAGCGGAGTCTCGACGGCGCGCCGCGCCTACCCTCTTCTCGGCATAAAAGATGGGGACGCCGATCGAGAAAACGAAACCGACGCAAGCGGCTACTTAAACCCGTGTAACTTCTTTATTGAATTGAATTGTTTATTTACAATTCAACAAGGCTGCGAGGATGACCAGGCAAAAAAGCTGCATTGAGCAGCTTGAGGGGAACCTGGCCACCTCATACACTGGGCAGCTTCACAGCGGTCATATAAACACGGTATACATAACAACACGGTATACAAATAAACACGGTATACATAACTATAACAGAAAAACAGTAAACATCCACGGTTGGCATAAATAAACAAGGTTATTGTAGAAGCATTTGAAACAATTATCGCACCTATTCGCAAAATTCTTGCGGGAGCATGTTCACATCGCACAGGAGCACAGTTATATCTTTAAAACAAATTTTGGACCTCGGGGTTGTTTAGGGGCCCTTTAAGTTGCCGCTGCTACGCGACTGTATAAATGACGCCCGCAGTGTACCGCCTGCTAGCTCTGCAGCGACAAAGACACCGCTCCTATCTTTAAAAAAAAGACATTTCTGCAGGGAATCCCCCGGTGGAGTCAACGCTATCTTTTTCTGCATGTCCTGTCATTCTTTCCACTCTTCCTTGAAGCAATCCAACTACCGAGTGCCCTGGCCGTAGATGAGAATCCTCGTTTCGCGCAATATAGCCATGGTCGCTTTTGCTCCAGAAAACCCGACACAACCAACCAACAATCTTTCTAAACATAACTGATGCGACGAAGAAAAGTCGCACGAAGTACGGGCATATTGTAGCGAAACGTCGGGGCCGTAAATGTTAGACGCATCGGAAGGTCAGGAAGACGAAGAGGCGTGGGAGCCACTCCGCGCAGGCAAGCGATGAAGAGTCGACACAGGGAATTGGGAGAGCACTCATTGGGGGGTTTATTTAGCTAAGACATCTCGAAGTTGGAAAACACACAGGGCAAAAATTATACAACATAGAAAATGGTATCATACCCCGTCTGCCTGCCGGACTGCTCCCCGGTGGTGCCGAGCGTCATGGTCCCCGAGTCCGCTCTCCAAAAAAGGCCAGTGTCGCCGCTTAAATAGCACTTTTCATCACCCACGGCAACACGAACGTCTCGGAACACCACCGCCTCCCACCAATAGGAAAACGGCTTACACGGGCCAGTCAGGCAGGTCGACGGTAACGATGTTCTACGAGCTTTTATGATCGCGTGCCTCCGGCCTCGCCACAAAACTAATACAAACAACAAATTCCAGAAACTGGCCGCGACGCGCACACATGGTCATTTTCGGTCCCCGTCTCCCGGAAGGCTCCCTGCGGTGCGCGGGCTCGTTTACCTGAGCACCCCTTCTACAAAAGCAGTCGGAAAAGAAAAAAGAACAAGAAAACATTCTACGCGACGCGGTCTTCGCGACAATATAATGTCGTTTTCTCTGGTTTCGAAGCAGTATGGCAATGAGCCGTCCCTACCACGCACAAAGGGGGAGGCAGTTCTACACCTCACGAAACATCGCTCAACCACCACAACTACACTCGCTCACCCCCTTTGGCCACGCATCTCAATAATGTTTAACCCCAAAACGGGTTCGTACTGGGGCCGGGAAGAAACGAGGCAACAGGCTTAATTAATTTAACAAAACATGGAATTTGATACATGAGTAAGATTGACATACACAAACAACAATTAGTAGCTAACGTGATGATAATCGAACAAGACAATCATGGAGCGAAGCCGACTCATAGTATAACACAGGAATATGGTTAACAGGCGTCAATGAGCAGCCGACAAAAGGGCGTAAAACAGTTCGCATATCAAAGATGGAACGTCTCAAGCGCGCTTGCTGCCGAAACGGAAGGAATGCTTATCTGAGTGGGCCGCATCGGCGCGTGAGTCTCGTCGCCGGCCTATGGACTGGTGCTTGGGCAGGCGGGGCTCGGATGTCGTCTTGGAAGTCGCCGTAGCTCGCGGATGATCTCCGATCATTGCTGCTCACATCGAGGCCTCGCGTCGATGACCACAACATCATCTCCGAGGTTGGAGAACCGAACGGCAAAACTTCCACGAGGAATCGCAAACGAAGATTACTTCTTCGACGGAATATCACCGCATCTCTTCGCGTCTTTCGAATCTCCCCAATTCCGCCAATTCCGCGTCCTTGGCCCCCAGACGACTTTTCTCACCAGCCCCGCCTCACCGGGGCGTCTCTCCAATGGTTGCCTACGGCAACTTCGCCCGTAGAAAACGCACCAGTCCAACCCGCCGTGCGACTACTGTTTGAGGTCCGCCTCCATAGTACAATCCAGTATAAGCTCCTCTCCAAAAATATAGAAAGCAAAATATAAACATACACAAAACTCGACATTTGGAGAGGACGCCGGGCAGCCTAACCGGCGACACATGTACACAGATTATCGTAACGAACGTTAGCCACCACCGCTTCCATTCGGAAACACTCCAGGTGCAAGCGATATGACACAGTACGCTGTAAGTGCCCGGTGACAAGGCGCGCCTGTCGGCAGGCGCTCCTTTTTGGCCGGTCGAGTGCGCGCCCGAGAATCATTTCTAGAAGCTTACTGCATTGCATGGTTATCGAAACATGCCGGGGACGCTCGCTGGCCTTGTTCAAGCACTTATAAGCGGGTTCCTTTTGGCGTCGGTACCCTGTCGTTTCCAAGGTCGCCGCCTAACGTGCACGCTCATTTGGGGCCACCGTGCAGACGTCGGCTCTGCTGTCAAAGCACGGTTTCCGCAAACTCGCGGGCAACGAAAACCCCAGCGACTCTCTGACCACCGTGGCAGTCGAAAGATAGGATTGAAAATGCCCGCTCCCTTCGTTTCTGCCTCTCGCCCAGCCGACGCCTCTCGGGGCGTCACAGCAACATTTTGTTCGTTCGGGTAGTTCGGTTTTTAACAAGCTCGTCTCATATATATGAAAATGCCCTGCGTTGCACAGTTTTCTGTCTCTTTCCGCAATCACAGAGCAGTAACTGTTTCCGATAATTGGTTTCAATTGGTATGACCGTTGTGTCAGGAAGATTGATACGGTGGTCGCTGTCTTGGGAATGTTCGGCTATTGTGATCTCTTGCAAAATTGCAGAGGTCATTCCTGTGCTGTGGAAATCTTTCTTTGAGGTCTTTCGTTTCGCCGATGTAGCTCACATCGCAGTCAGCGCAAAGATATTTGTATCAGTGCCTTAGGCTCTCTCCCTCGGTGGTTAGGACGTGTATTCGCAAATTTCGCAGGCTTGTGAGTCACTCGGATGCCTTCTTTTCTGAGAATGCCGGTGATGGTTTCGCTAACGCCTCGGACATATCGGAGCGTGTGGTGTTTCTGTTGTGGTGTTGATTCAGGAGCCGGACGCTGACTTTCTCGGGAAGCATTGCTGTGCTTTTGGAATTGAAGTGCTTTCGGAATAAAACTTTTTTGGCAGCTGTTCTTTGTGTGTTCCTTGACTATCGTTTGTTTATAATTTGTTTAAATGCGCACGGCGCTACTTGTACTTGTGCCTTGGTCGCTGTCTTGGGAATGTTCGGACAGTACATCCCTGCTTTAATGTCTGACTGGACGAATTTGGGGGGGGGGGGGGGCCCTGGGCCCCCCCTTGCCTACGTGCCTGTGTCGAGAAGTGATATGTATTTAAAAGTATCTATCTTGTAGGTATTTTTTAGTAGCTGGAATAGGAATTTTAAGCGAGCGTGTTTCGCTCTTGTGGACAGTGTTTGTAAACCGGACTCGATTAAAAGATGTGTTGGCGAATCTGTGCGTCTGTATTTGTTGTGGATAAACATGACAGCTTTCCTTTGTATTGCTTCCAGTTTGCCTATGTTAGTCTGCGTATGGGGAAACCACACAGTGTTGGCGTATTCGAGGACTGGCCTTACAAATGATGTGTAGGCCAACAGCTTCGTTGATGTTCTTGCGAGCGCTAGACTTCGTTTTAAGAAGAATATTTTGCGTAGTGCCTTCGAAGTTATAATATTTAAGATCAGAAGTGAGTGTGACTCCTAGATATTTATGTTCTTCAACTTTACTAAATGTGGAGTATCATTGAATGCGTATATGAAGTCGGATGGTTCTGTTTTTCTGCTTACGGTCATTATCCCGGATTTCTGTATGTTTATTATCATCTGCCATGTAGAGCACCAATTAGCTAAGACGGCTAGGGAGTCATTAAGCTTAATATGGTCGCTGTAATGATTAATTTCTCTATAAATGACACAGTCGTCCGCAAATAGATTTATATTGCAAGCAACGTTAGCAGTGATATCATTAATGTAGATTAGGAAGAGCAAAGGCCCAAGTACCAAGCCTTGAGGAACTCCGGATGTTACTGCAACTGTGTTAGAAAACTTTTGTTCGTAGAGTACAAATTGTGATCGGCCAAATAAGAAACCTTTTATCCAGGCAGAAATTTCTCCTATTCCAACAACACTTTCTACTTTAGCTATTAATTTGCTGTGATATACACAGTCAAAAGCCTTAGACAGGTCGAGTAGGATTAGGTCAGTTTGACCACGGTTGTTAATTGTAGCAGCAAGGCCGTGGACTAGTTCACTAAGCTGGGTTACGAGCCACTTCGGAAACCATGTTGGTTGGGAGAGAAAAAATTGATATGCTCTAGGAATAAAGTCATGTGCTTTAAGATTATGTGTTCTAGGAGTTTGCATGATGTGCTGGTCAGTGAGATAGGTCTGAAATTCGAGGGTAGCGACGCGTCTCCTCTTCTCTGTATCGGTATCACTTTTGCGATTTTCCAATCGTTAGGCAGCTGTGAAGTCGCGAGTGATTTTCGGAAAACGATACCAAGATACTGACTACACCATTCTATATCTTTTAAGGAAACTGTTAGGTATATCGTCGGGGCCACTAACTTTTTTGGGGTCGAGTTTGAGCAGCAGGCAGAAAATACCAGCATCTATGCGACGATGTCTATTTTCTCTATTTTCGTACAATGTTGCTGTATAATTGGCGGAATAACGTTATCATCAACAGTAAACACTGATCGAAAAAAATCGTTATACGCGTTGGCCTTAACGGTTTTTTCTTCGGGGAGCATATGCGATGTTGTTGTGTGTGTGTGTGTGTGTTTTTTTTTTGTTTTTTTTTGCACGAAAATGATTCCAGAACTTGCGGGGATTATTAACAAGAAAAGTTGGTAGTGTTACGTCGGAATAGGGCTGTTTAGCAACCCTAGCTTTAAGCTTGAATTCCGCGATGGAATCCGGTAGCTTCTGCATTCTTGACTCTCCCCCGCCTTTTGGTTTTTATTGCTCTACGTAACCTTTTCAAACGTCGCTTTGCCTGAACAACTTCGCGCGTGATCCACGGATTATTTTTTTGTGGACGCTTGATTTTTGTGGGTACGTAATGAGTGATACAAAAAAAAATCACAGCATATCCACGGGGTGAATGATGATGAGTGGGCGAAGCTCCGGAGGGAATCATCGGTAAACCGTGAATCTTTCGCGTAAATCGCCCAGTCGATCATCATGTAAAGGCGTGAGAAACACTGTATTCGTACGCTGGGATCTCGCGTTTAAGGGGGATATGCTGTGCTAGAGCCAGGCCTGCGCGGAACTGCAGGACAGTGACAGCGTAAGCAGGAGGAGCTACTTTCTTAGAGGACACTTTAAACGCTTGAGGAAACTAGTGCAAGTAGAAGTGGTAGGTATCTCCTGCGCCATAACTTATCATTTTGCCAAGTAGGGAAGTACCCACTACGCCATAATTACCAGTGCCTCCGTAATGGGTTCAAAGCTAGAAAGCACGCAGCTCTGTGTTCTTTCAAATGATGCCTCGACCTCGTTATACAATCCATTTTCGCGTCGTGTAGCGGTGTATTACTATTTTTCAACGTCGGCCACAGTCGAAGATGAAATCAACAAGATGCCCCCTGAAGGCGCGAGGCCATTAATCAACGGTGCGACAGGAAGCCAAGGTCCAAGCGATCTGTGCAAGAACCTGGACCAAAAGTGTTGTGAGCAGCCTGCGACAACGGGGAGCGTCCCTGAGAAGAGCGCCGCTGAGGATACTTCGAAGCCTTGCGCCTCAGTTTCGCAGCAGCCTCTACATCCCGGTACGACGTCAGAAGGTGACATGCATTGTACTGAAGCGGCTACAATTCCTAAGAGGCGGGCGACGTACAGCTCCGATTTAAGCAAGGACAGTGACGCAGCGAGTGTGACTAGGAAGCCGCGTCGTCGCCGAGTGTCCAAGCACAAAGGAAATCTCCGGCGATCACGATCTAGGAGGCCTGGTGTAGGTTCAAGGGAAGCCTCGCCATCATCCCCCAGGGCGGACCACGAGAAACACGAAGCACAAGGGAAGGTAGTCACCATGGCGCACTCCGAGCAACTTACATTTACTACCTTGAATGTACGTGGCCTTAGGTCTTTGCAGAAACAAGCGCAGCTTCGCAGGCTTCTTACAAGAAAGCGTATAGATTTTGTCGCTCTGCAGGAAACGAAGATTGATGGTGACGAAGAGACCGAAAGGGCCCTACGGCCTTTTCTGTCTATCTATAACGTTTTCGTTTCGCATGCAAAGGGTCTATCTGCAGGCTGCTGGTTGTTTATAAGAAAGACCTTACCCTGTTCAGCAATTAGTTATCAGGTTGACGGTGAGGGCAGATATGTATGTTGCGATTTTGTACTGCATGGAGTGCCATGGCGAATTATTAACCTGTATTCATTTAACGAGGTTTCAAAGCGCATACAGTTTTTTGAAACATTGTCCAACCTAACTGACTGTGATCGGTGCATTGTACTAATGGGAGACTTCAACTGCGTATGTGAGCCTAATGACCGCTGCACATCTAAAAGTCAACGAGACAGGAGTGGCGAAGTATTATCTGGTATTATAGATAATGCAGGCCTTGTTGATACTGGCTTATCGGGTCAGGCAATTTCGTATACTCGACTCCAAGGAAGCTCTTCTGCTCGACTTGATCGAATATACGTGTCTTCTTCACTCCTCTCCCGTGGACTTTACTGCAGCACTAAGCCAGTTTCGTTCTCAGATCACTGTATAGTTCTTTTGAAAATTGACACGAACCGTCAAACTCACTTTCGACCGCTGTGGGAACTTTGGAAGCTAAACACAGAGCTTCTACACGATCAGGAATTCACTAATCGTGTCAGAACTACAGTGTCAAATTGTTTTTCTAAGGGTCTGCATATATTCGCTGCTTGGGAGCTTTTTAAGCAAGAGGTTCGCGCAATAGCCATAGAGATCGGATCTGTTAAATCATACTACCGGAAAAATGAGGAAAAGACACTCTTCAAAAACCTTTGTAACCTTTATGAGATAGAATGCGAAATGCCAGGCACGTGTGTCAGTGACATTTCAGATATTAAATGTCAGCTTCAAAAGTATGACGCTGTTCGCTACAGAGGCGCACGTATTCGATCTCGGAACAGAATGACTTTGAACTCTGAGCAGCCGACACGTCATGCTTTAATCGATGAGCGACGACACTCAGTGTCTAAGGTGATTCAGGAAATGTACTCCAATGGTGCTCTTGTAACAGATACAGCAAGAATTATTACGCAGTTTGAAAACTACTATGAAGGTTTGTTTAATGTGCTCCCTGATAGCGCAGATGTCGAGCTCAAGAGAAGTTTTATTTCTCTTTTAAACCCTTTGCAAGACGAAGATTGTACAGCCATCAGTAGCCCGATAACATTGCAGGAAATTGAGCAGGCCATCGATCAACTGCCCTTGTCGAAAACACCTGGTCCTGATGGAATTGCGGCGGAATTTTACAAAGCTTTCAAAACAAAAATCATGTGTCCCCTATTGCTGGACATCTTTAAGATGAGTTATGACATGGAGATGCTCCCGCGGTCTTTTTCCAAAAGCCACACAGTTCTAATTCCGAAAAGTACTGAAAGAGAAAAACTTCGTTCAGTTGAGGGCTACAGACCAATAGCACTCTTAAACGTTGACTACAAAATTTTTGCAAAAGTGTTATCAAATAGATTACAGTTTGTGATGTCGATCCTGATTGGTTCTCATCAGACGTGTGGAATTCGAGGTCGCTCCATACAGACCAATATTCATATCGCTCGTACAATCCTCCAGTACTGCTACAGTTCTCAAGAGCAGCTTGCAATGCTTCAGGTAGATCTCGCAAAAGCCTTTGATCGCGTCAGTCATTCGTTCCTGTTTTCTCTTCTGGAGCATAGCAATATTGGCTCTGTCTTGCTCAAGGGTGTCCGACTTTGTTATAGTGACTGTTCGACTCACCTAATTATCAATGGTCATCTCTCAAAACCTGTTTCTATGCGCTCGTCTGTAAAGCAAGGCTGCCCAATGTCTCCACTCCTGTTTGGACTTTATCTCGAACCATTATGCTTGAGCATAATGCGAGCAAATCGTATCCATGGTTACAGCATATTAGGTAACGAAGTTAAAGTATTGGCTTATGCAGATGACTTGGCATTCTTTTGCACAGACAAACGAAGTGTTGAAAATGTGCTATTCACAATTGAAAAATTTGGTGTTGTATCAGGTGCTCGTTTAAACGCCTCGAAAAGTCTAGGATTATGGTTTGGTACGTGGGGATGTACACCGAGTCAGTTCGCAGGGATTAATTGGACTCGTATTCCGCCAAAGTATCTTGGAGTGCCGCTTGATGCATATCGATTCAGCGCACATTACTGGAAAGAGCGCGTCCCTAAGCTTGAACGTCAGGCCCAGACATCCGTTCCACATCGCCTTTCAATCTTTGGGAGAGCTGAAGCCTGCAACACATTTCTTGCAACAAAGGTTTACTATGTGCTACAACTAATTCATTGCGCTCGGTTTTACATACAACGCTTTCATCGGACATTTGCTACTTTTGTATGGTCTTCCACTTTTGAACCAATGCGACGGGACAACATATTCAGACCAGGGAAAGAGGGCGGGTTGGGACTTGTGCATCTCTACTTATGGCAAATCGTTTCGCGCTTCTTCTTTTTTCGTGACAGTTCTCACCCGATAATTCAATCATTCTTGCAGGTCACACTTGTTAACGCTTTACCTGATTTAATTGTTTCGTCGAATTTCTCTGTACGTCCGTGTTTGTGGGGATTTATGCAGGAAGTGCAGTTTGCGGTCCAGTTCCTTAAAACCCGTTTTTCGATTGAGTACTTGTACACAGTGTCGCGCAAAAAGCTGTATAAGGAATTATTATCTATGCTTTTTCCACCTCCATTTTATCGTTCTTTATATGTCAACCTTCCAGGCCATGATGTCCTCAAGCGCGTTCGCAAAATGTACGTTTCTCCTAATTCAAAAACCTTCTTTTATAAACTTCACTCAGAAACATTGCCTGTGAAGGCATGGCTACACAAGAAAGGCATTTTTGTTTCTTCAGTTGACTGCCGTCTTTGTTATGTACCGGAGACAATATAACACTGCTTTATTAACTGCAAGGACGCTATTCTGTTCTGGGATATCCTTCAGCGAACTCTAAAGAAAGATTTTACCTTTAATCCGCATACTATACGTTACCTTCTGCCAACATCCCTGGATGAAGTGCCGTTTGATATGTTCTTTCTTATGGGAATGCATAGCTTGTGGAAGACGCGCATGCAAGACCGCAACGCAGAACCAGTCACAGCATCGACAACTCATTTTGTTCAAATGATCATGCATCTAAAGGACATCTACGACGAGCTTGACGTCAGGCCTGAATGGTACCCCATCTTGGTGAAGTGCTCATGCCTACCAGCAATGCTGTGCAACACATCTTGAACTCTCCCAAAAAAACACTTATGTGCATCCCGTCAGTGAATGTGTACTTTAGGCTGACATTGTCATTTGGATTGCTTGTGCGATTATTGTCGCTGGGTCACTGCAACAGCGCCTTATGCAATTTGCGAATTTCTTAGCGCACTGTAATAAATACCATGTATGAAAGAACAAAAACAAAAAAAAACAGGCGTAGCTCAGTGGTAGAACGCTCGACTGCCACGCCGAGAGCCTGGGTTCGAATCCAGGCAGAGGACACAACTTTCGGAATTTTTTTTTTCATATTTTTTCATAAAAGTAGACGTGGCTACGTACATCACCAACAACGAACACCATGGGATGTACAGACCCACGCCCTAAGGAGCTTCGTCCCTAAAAAGTACAACAGATTTGAAGAGAAGCCAAAGGGAATCGACATCTGCTGATGTATTAGAGCCCATTTCTGAGAAATGCTGGAATTCGTGAGTGAGATGAGTTTGTATGCTATCATCCTCAGCGTTTTCGAAGTCTGTTACAACGGATGCAGAGGAATGAGTGGTTATGATACCAGTAAGAGGGACGACGCACACTGGTACGTCGTGGTCAGATATTCCACGGGTGACATCGATTCCTATACGGTTTATGTCGAAGTGATCGCTGAAAAATATTAGATCAAGTATGTTCTGAGTTGCTCCTTGCGAGAGAGTAGGGTGTGAAACAACCTGATGAAGATTGAAGGTTAGCATGAGGTCAAATAATATATATGAAGCTGATGACGAATAGCACATACTATCCCAGTTAATGTCTGGAAGATCCCCCATGAGTATAACACGTGAACCAAACGCATGACGTTGCATGTAATCATAAATTGCACTGATAGAATCGTCACCCGAATTTCGGCTTCGATAAACACAACCTATGCATATGCTGGTTCCATCACAAAGTAGCTTACAAAAAATTGCTTCAGCATTTTGTACCTCTGGGAGGGCCACAAAGTAAAGGCCTTTTATTAATATTGCCACCCCACCACCATGTGTGGGGCGATCTTTCCGTATCACTGAATAACAGGGCCGTGCAAACTCATGATCGAAAACATCGGGCGTGAGCCACGTTTCTGTGACAGCTGCTAAGTGAGCTTCATGATCAATGATCAAATTTTCAAATGCTTCAGGCTTATTAAACACGCTTCGAGCATTCACCGTGAGAAGTGTTAGCTCGCCAATTTTGCAGCGCGACGAGTGGTAGCTCCCTTTTTTGTTTGGTCGCCGCGCGGTTTCGTCGCCTTCGCTGAACGTGCAGTTTCTAATCCTGCTTCAACGTTGCTTTTCTTCAACGGTACCTTGTCATCCTTATCGTTGCTCCAAACATATGCTTGGTTATTTATATACAGCTTGTCGAAAACTAAGCAAACCTTTTTTATTTTCTCGGTTTGCCTTCGCACTGTTCCAAAGTTTCCTTCGGATGTCACGTACTCGTCTTGAAAAGTCTTCTCCGATAGATAGGCCTGTATCTCGAAGTTTATATCGCCGTTTTAGTATTGAAGACTTGTCTATAGGAGCTTGAGAATTACCGGCCTAGCTCTACCAATTCGATGTATGCGTTCGACTGCTATTGGTTTTAATTCTATGGTGTCTTCAATTATGTTTTTATTCACTGCACGTTCAAGAGTCAAGGGCGCCTCTCCTTCGCCTTCCGGAAAGCCATATATTATCAGGTTATCTCGCCTGCTACGATTCTCTAGATCATCAATTTTTTTCTTTCATAGATCTGATAATCATATTCATATTTGTTATTTGTTCCTGAAAGGAATTCACCTTTCCTTCTAGCATTGTGAGCAAGTCTAGTTTCTTGTCAATTTTACATAGGCGGTTTTCCTTAATCTCTTTGATATCAGCAGCTATTTCCTTTGATTGCTGACTGACTTCAGGGCCTGGACTCGTCTCAACGTCTCCGCTAAGTAATAAGACTAAGTGTCGGTACAGCATAGTCAATCACAACAGCACACATCCGTGGGCACGGCAGCACAAATAAGAAAGGGTCATTTGAACGGATACACTTTCCATATCGCTTTCTCACCTGTAGGATGAAGACAAGCGGATTGTTAGGTGGCCGCATTCCGTGAGTGCCGCCGTGCCCAATGGTCCCGTCTCGAGTGAGATGGGCTTTTACAGCCGGGTTGAGTGGTGGTGCTGAGCCCAGGCGATGCGCACAGGCTATGCGACCAGAGTCCGCGCAGGTAGACGACGGGCGACGCAGCATGGGATCGGCCCAGAATCCCGTGCACGCACACATTGACGCCGATAGTTGCTCCGATTTTTCGTGGTGGCTCGGAACCCGGACCGGCGTGAAGCAGCAGTCCGAGAAAAAGCTGTAGGATGAAGACAAGCGGATTGTTAGGTGGCCGCATTCCGTGAGTGCCGCCGTGTCCAATCTTTATATATAAATTTATAGGACAGGCAAGGCGCATAAGAAGGATTTGTAGCAACGACGCGGATTACGTTCACCACTTAAGCAATTTAAAGGCAACCTTAGCCGAACGAAATCACCCGCACGACGCTCTCAACAAGGCATACAATGACGCGCGTAAACTAGATAGGACGCCAACACTAGAAAAAAGAGCCCCTAAAGCGCAGGCCAACCAGGCGCTAGCATTCATAACGAAATACTCCAATGCGCTTCCAAACATAAATAATATTGTCACGGTGCAAGAATAGCAAAGACGACGACGACCTCGAGAGGAACAAAGGATGCGTAGCAGTGGTGCGCAGGCTGACGATCCGCCATTGGGGCTGCACCGGCTAATCTCCCCGCAGTTCAAATATAACCCATTACCAGCGTATCCCTGTGCCCGTTTCATTTTGGTGAGAGGTGCTGGGTATCTAACAACACGGAAATCCGTAGCGGACTTGTCATCAACCGCTCTACAATGCCCACCGACGACCAGGCCTCTGGATCGAACACGGCGCCAGCATCGGTGCCATCAGCACCCTCGACGCCGCAACACTCAGTCGTCCTTACTCACCCTCGTGACCCTGGAACTTTTTCCGGCAAGTCCAACGAGAACGTGGATCAGTGGCTTGGCCTGTACAAACGAGTTGCAGCGCACAACCGATGGGACCGCACGATGATGCTCGCAAACATTCTCTTCTACCTCCAGGGACCAGCACGCATTTGGTTTGACACGCACGAAGAAGAGTTGACCAGCTGGGACTTATGTAAGCAGAAATTGCGCGATCTCTTTGGCCCACCCGCCGGTAGCAAGTCCGCTGCCATTAAAGACCTGTCTTGTCGGGCCCAAAGATCCACAGAGTCGTACGTTGCTTACATCCTTGACATTCTAGCTCTTTGCCGCCTCGTCGACTCCACCATGACCGAGATTGACAAAGTAGGCCATATCCTCAAGGGCATCGCCGATGACGCGTTCAACTTGCTCGTCTTTAGAGACTGTTTGACGGTGGACGAAATTATCAATGAGTGCCGCCGTTTTGAAGACGCCAAGAGCCGTCGCATCACCCAACAATTCACGCGGCTTCCAAACACCGCTGCTACGTCTTCGTGCGAAGACGCTCATCAGTCCTTTCAGTCGCGCACCGCGGATAGCGTTGTGAGAATTGTGCGGCTGGAAATCGAGGCTGCGGCACCATCTCTCGGGCGCCCGTCAGAGAATGCAGAGGCGACGGTCTCCCTCATCAAGGCAGTTGTCCGCGAGGAACTTGCGAATGCCGGCATTCAACCGGTGTGCTCCATTACCGGGCCTCCAGTCACACCTGCTGCGCCACTTCGTCGGCCATCACCGACGTTTCGACGTTACCGAGACCCGGCCCAGTGGCGAACACATGACGACAGGCCCATATGCTTTCATTGTAGCGGCGTGGGTCACATTTCCCGCTACTTTTTCACGATCTACGTTTTTCTACCGCCGAAATGACAACCGACGTCCGCCGTTTGGTGCCGCTTCGCATGATCCGACGTACAGCGACCCCATGTACCGTGGCCAGGCCTATGACGACTCGTACCGTGGCCCTCCTGCATCATTCAGACGCTCGAGCCGTTCACCGTCCCCACATGATCGTCGGTCCCGCTCGCCTCTGCCCCGCCGTCCTTCCTCGCCGCATCCTTCCGTACGATCATCCCAGGAAAACTGACAAATGCAGCTCCCGGAGGTGACGCTGCATTGGACCCCCGACCTGCAAATCCTCTGATTACTTTGCCGACCGACCAGAACCAAATCACCGTGGAAGTTGATGCCGTACCAGTAACTGCCCTGATCGACACCGGTGCACACATCTCAGTCATGAGCGCTGATCTTCGGAAGCGGCTGAAGAAAGTTCTCACACCTGCCGAGTCCGCCATTGTAAAAGTCGCTGACGGAGGAACACCCGCTGTGCTGGGAATGTGTGCCGCTCGTGTAAGCGTCGAAGGTCGTCACACATCCGTTTTGTTCCACGTCCTTGACCACTGCCCTCATGACGTGATCCTCGGCCTTGATTTTTTATCGGCTCACTCAGCTGTCATTGACTGCTCAGCTGGTGTGGTCCAGCTTGATTTGCCTGACGTTCCCGAACTTCCCGACACAGCGCAGGTCCATCTCTGTTCTGCTGACTTTGTTCGCCTACCGCCGCAGGCACTGACGTGTATTAGTGTTGTGCCCAATTTCTGTGCGCCGGATGGCGACTATGTGGTCACTCCGGACGTCAGCGCCTTACTCTCGCATGGCGTGTCTTTCGCTAACACGGTAGTGACCATATCAGATCACAAAGCTTGTCTGCCGCTACTGAATTTTGCATTCTGCCCTCAGGGTACTACCTAAGGGCATATCCTTCGCCACTCTATCACCGTCACATGAATACCAGCTTTTGTCCCTCTCGCCGCATCAGTCTTCCACCAGCTCTTCGGCTACCTGCCATTCGTCTGCGGCCACATCACCTCCATCGCACGACATCACGAAAATGATAGCCCAAGACCTTTCACCCTCACAAGCCAACGAACTCCGGCATCTGCAGACCCTGTATTCCGATATTTTTGACATAGGCGGTCGCCCTTTTGGACAAACCTCGCTTGTGCAGCATCGCATACATACCGGCGATGCACCGCCCATTCACAGACGGCCTTATCGCGTGTCACACGCCGAGCGCCGAGTCATCCAGCAAGAGGTTGATAAGATGCTCAGCAAAGGCATTATTGAACCATCATCCAGTCCGTGGGCTTCTCCTGTCGTTTTGGTAAAGAAGAAAGACAACACCTGGAGATTCTGCGTGGACTATCGACATCTGAACAAGATTACAAAAAAAGATGTATATCCTTTGCCGCGCATCGACGACGCGTTGGATTGCCTGCACGGTGCGACGTATTTTTCAACAATAGATCTCCGCTCCGCGGTTACTGGCAGATCTCCGTCGACGATATGGACCGCGAGCAGACCGCCTTTGTTACGCCAGATGGCCTTTACCAGTTCAGGGTCATGCCTTTCGGCTTGTGCAACGCTCCCGCCACCTTCGAGCGCATGATGGACACGATCTTGCGCAGCTTTAAATGGTCCATCTGCCTGTGTTACTTAGACGACGTTATCGTGTTTTCTCCGACCTTCGAAACACATCTTGAACGTCTTTCGTCTATTCTTTCAGTGTTCCTTGCTGCGGACCTACAGTTAAATTCTTCAAAGTGCCACTTTGGTCGCCGCCAGATTACAATCCTCGGTCATCTAGTCGATTCGTCTGGCGTCCGCCCGGACCCCGCAAAAGTTCGAGCCGTCCTCGATTTTCCTATCCCAACATGTGCTAAAAACGTCCGCAGTTTTGTAGGCTTATGTTCGTATTTCCGTCGATTCGTAAGGAACTTTGCGAACATTGCTCGACCTTTGACCGACCTTCTCAAGAAAGGCGCACCTTTCTCATGGGGCCCTGATCAAGCTGCTGCTTTCACAAGCCTTATCACCCTGCTCACCACACCGCCGATTCTTGCTCACTTTGACCCATCTGCCGCGACAGAAGTCCGTACAGATGCTAGCGGCTATGGAATTGGCGCTGTTTTGGCCCAGCGTCAACGGGGCCACGACAGAGTTATTGCGTACGCCAGTCGCCTGCTTTCCGACGCTGAACGCATTTACTCAATCACGGAGCGCGAATGCCTCGCACTTGTATGGGCAGTGGGGAAATTCCGCCCATACTTGTACGGCCGCCCCTTCACTGTTACGACGGACCATCACGCCCTTTGTTGGCTCTCGACACTCAAAGATCCCACAGGTCGTCTAGGTCGCTCGGCCCTACGTCTTCAAGACTACACCTACACAGTAGTGCACAGGTCCGGCCGACTACACCAGGATGCCGACTGCTTGTCTCGGCACCCTGTCGACGGCCCAGGCTCCGATGATGTGCCTGCTGGAATCTTCACGCTCTCCGCCTTCCACAACATCGCCCAAGAGCAAGAACGTGACGCAACTTTACTCGACCTCATCAGCCGCCTCCACGCATATCCGCCGGACCCTTCCCTTCGAATGTACCTAATTCTGGACAGCATCTTATACCGCCGAAATATGAGACCTGAAGGGAACGAGCTGCTCTTAGTCGTTCCCACGCATTTGAGGGCAACTGTACTCGCACAGCTCCATGACATACCCACCGCTGGCCATCTTGGTGTTTCCAGGACATACGACCGTGTCCGGCGACGATTTTTCTGGCCAGGACTCTACCGTTCTGTACGACGTTATGCTGCGGCTTGCGAGCCTTGCCAAAAGCCCGCTTTGTCTCCAGCTGGATTACTCCAGCCAATGGACATACCCACGGAACCATTTTATCGTGTCGGCCTTGACCTGTTGGGCCCTTTCCCTACATCCAGAAATGGAAATAAGTGGGTCGCCGTCGCAACGGATTATGCTACCCGCTACGCTGTAACACGAGCCATCCAGACCAGTTGCGCTACTGACGTTGCCGACTTTTTGCTGCAGGATGTCATCTTACACCATGGATTTCCTCGCCAGCTTCTCACGGACAGGGGCCGTTACTTCCTATCCCGAGTTATTGAAGACCTACTTCGATCTTGTGCCACCCAACACAAGCCAACGACCGCATACCATCCTCAAACAAACGGGCTCACAGAACGCCTGAACCGCACACTTACTGATATGTTATCGATGTATGTCTCCTCCGATCATCGTGACTGGGACGCAGCCCTTCCTTTTGTGACGTTCGCTTACAACTCGTCACGCCACGACACCGCTCTCTACTCCCCGTTCTATCTCCTCTATGGCCGTGAACCGACCTTGCCTTTCGACACAATCGTGCCCAATGATCTGAAGTCCCCGTCTGAATATGCTCGCGACGCCATTTCTACCGCGGCCCAAGCACGTCACATTGCTCATGACCGTCTTTCTGAGTCTCAGTCGCGACAGAAATCTCTATATGACAGCCGCCATCGTGATGTCCAGTTCTCCGTGGATGACCTCGTCCTCCTGTGGACTCCTTCAAGGCACGTCGGCCTCTCGGAAAAGCTGCTATCCCGGTATTCCGGCCCCTATCGCGTTGTCCGACAACTCAGTGATGTGACGTATGAAATAATTCCTGCCGATGCTTCCTCGTCATCCGCGTCATCTGATGTCGTCCACGTCAGTCGTCTCAAGCCATGCCGCGTGGCCGCAGTCTAGCCGGTGCCGGGTCGGCGCTTTTGCCGCCGGGGGTGATGTCACGGTGCAAGAATAGCAAAGAAGACGACGACCTCGAGAGGAACACAGGATGCGCAGCAGTGGGGCGCAGGCTGACGATCCGCCATTGGGGCTGCACCGGCTAATCTCCCCGCAGTTCAAATATAACCCATTACCAGCGTATCCCTGTGCCCGTTTCAATATTCTTCGCAAATACTATCCAATACTATCAAGCAACGATCGTCTTAGAAAAGCGTTTCCGGAAATACCAAGAGTCACCTACCGCCGTAATAAAAACTTTAAGGACCTGTTAGTACATGCCAAGGTAAACTCTCGGCGCTAGTTACCCTCAAACGCCATTGCCAAGGTAAACCCTCGGCGCTAGTTACCCTCAAACGCTATTTACATGTTGGAATGTTCACTCTGTCGCAATCGATGAACAAATCGCAAAATACGATTTAGAACAGGGAATGTCGCAGGAGCTCCCGCGACATTCCCTGTTCTAAATCGTATTTTGCGATTTGTTCATCCATTCAAGCATCCATCTTCCCCTGAGCTTCTCTTCTAGTTGGCACTCTGTCACAAGCAATACGTCGGCGAAACTGGTCAACCAATTAATGTTAGATTAAACGGACACCGCGCGGACACCGCGAATAACCTGCCGAAGGCAGTGGCGCAGCATTTTAATATGACAGGTCATAATTTCGACGAAGTGAAACTCTACACACGTCAGGGAAACTTCCACTCGCCCAGGGACAGAAAACATCGGGAATCGTATCTCATATACAGGTTCAGTACTCTCCAGCCTGCAGGCATAAACCTTTCAGAGGGAACCCTTGAGTCCATTAGATACGGTGGGGGATTAACAAAGACGGCAAAAGGTTAAGGTATGCACAAGCTAACAGTGTTTCTCCCAGAAATTCAACTTTCAGGTGCGGAGCCCCCATCCAGTTCGACGAGAACAACGGCGTTGAACAGTGTAGTTATATATTTAGCCACAAGTTTTCAGTGAAATGCACTGTTGGTGCTGCGCCGGTGGTGCAGGGTGGAGAGGGGGGCACATGCCATAGGAGCGACTTCTGTTCCGAGCGAGTGTTCCTTTTTTCATCCTGCTTTCTGGCACTGCGCACAAAATGCATTTGCAAGATATGTACAAGGAGCGGATTCTTTGGAAGCTTTCGCTCTTGCCCCTTATATTAGTCACGCTAACAACTGTCACCCAACTACCCCTGCACCCAACCCCCCCCCCCCTTTTTTTTTTGTTATCGTTCGCACGTGCTGCTCTTCTCCTCCTCTCTTTCCGAGGACGGGGGAGTGTGCAAAGGCGTACATAAACGAACGCTGGAGAAGGCAGTTGCCGCCCTGACGAAGACAAGTCCGCTTGCCGAAACGTTGGCTCCTGCGACATTCCCTGTTCTAAATCGTATTTTGCGATTTGTTCGTCGATTGAATCAAAGAAGGTGAGCCATCTGATGCGTGGTGTCAAAGAGGAGCTCTTCGCTGGCTTGGTGAGCAACCCACCGACGACAGTGGACGGGTTTTTCAGGGAGGCCACGACAGTCGAGCGGGCGCTTCAGCAACGCTATCGGTAATACGACCACCCGGCCGCCGATGCGCCTGCAGGTGCCACAGTATTTGGCATGCACGATGAACGCACGCTACGTCAGTTGAGACGCGATATTGTTCGGATAGAGATTTCAAAGAAGAACGCTAGGCAAGCCGCGCCTCTGCCGCCGCAGGAGTGCACAGTTGCCTCTGTCGCCGAAGTAGTGCGCAACGAACTGCGACTAGCGTTTGCCGCCCCCGGACCACGTCCCGGGACGCATTTGGAGCCGACCACATACAGCTATGCAGACGTTCTTCGTCGGCCGTTGTCCGCCTTGCCGCCGCCACAGTATACTGCCACTAGCAACGCGTCGCGGCGTGGACACAACGGGAACCTGTCAGGCGACCCCAACTTCGGCGAACCGACATTGCCCGATCGATGACCAGTGCGACACATCTGCCGTTACTGCCGCCACTGTGGAATTTACTACCAGGGAAACGCACTCGCCGCTCCACGCCGCCAGTTTGACGAGAGCCGTTGCACATTTGGTGACGGCTGGCCGCCAAGTAAGCTCATCGGTTCGGTCACGTTCGCCGTCTCCTTCGCGGTTTCCTTCCCTCAACCGCCAGAGCCTTGAAAACGTTAGAGGTCGATCTCCCAGCCCTCGGCGGGGAAACTAAAGGCAGCGACCTCAGGGGGGAAGGTTACCGAAAGTCAAATTGCCGAAAATCCCCCATTATTGCCGCAAGAAATCAAAGCCGCACCAGATCGTAACGCTGACGAAACTGTTACTGCCGGCCTTGAAAATTGACGGGCACGAAGTGGCGGCCTTTGTTGACACTGGCGCGGACTTTTCTATAATGAGCGAGCAGTTGGCAGGTAGAGTCAAAAAGGTGACAATGGAATGCACGGGCCCGTTAATTCCAAGTGCTGGGGGCCAGCTGATGACAGGCAAATGCATGGCGCGGCTGGCTTTAGGCGATACATTTGTCGCCACCTTCGTGATTCTGCCAGTGTTGCAAAGCGCTAATCTTAGGAATGGACTTTTTGCGGGAGTACGGTGCCATCGTTAACACACGGGACGGTGTTTTCACATTTTCGGCATCGTCAAGGACCTATACGTGTCCTTGACGATGACGTCTGCATACCACCGCTATCATGTTGCTCGGGGTCGGTCATCTCAGTCAGTCAGTCAGTTTATTTTCCTTAAAGACCCCCAGTGGGGGTATTACATAAGGGGTGGGAGTTCGCAAGGGAGTTCGCAATGAAGAAGGTGTAGCCGAACAAGTTACTTCCCTTCTTCTCCGTCATGGTGTTGCCATCGCTCGTGCTATATAGTCAGTTTACATGGTGGACGAGCGGAAGTGCTGCTGACAAACTTCACCAACGAACGCCATCACATAAGCAAAGGCACTGCTATAGGATACCTTGAAGAAATCGCCCCCGCTCAAGATTCCTTCACGGTACAAAAGGATGAAACGGTTTATGCAGCGGAATGTGCACCTGTCGCCGGCGTTGGTCCAAGTTTAACGCCGGTAGAGAAGGAACGCCTTCTTACCTTGCTTGACCCGTTTAAGGATTGCTTCTCGTCAACGTCACGGGTAGGTCAAACGCCGCTAACTAAACACCGCATCATCACGGAGGAGACGACAACACCGATTCGCCAGAATTCGTACCGTGTAGCACCGAAAGAGCGCGAGATGATACAACAGCAGGTCAAGAAGATGCTAGAGGACGAAGTAATCGAACCGTCAAAAAGCCCTTGGGCATCGCCTGTGGTGCTCGTAAAGAAGAAAGATGGCAGCCTACGATTCTACATTGATTATCGCAAGCTCAATCGTGTTACTATAAAAGGCGTGTATCCTTTACCGCGGACTGATGACTCCTTGGACCGGTTACGCCATGCACGTTACTTCTATGGACTTAAAGAGTGGATAGTGGTAAATAGAGGTCGATGAGCGAGACAGAGAGAAGACGGCTTTCGTTACGCCTGAAGAGCTTTACGAATTCAAGGTTCTTCCCTTCGACTTATGCTCAGCCCCAGCCACTTTTCAGACTAATGGATACCGTTCTCTCCGGTCTAAAGTGGAAGACTTGTTTCGTATACCTTGATGACGTGATTGCTTTTCGACCGCGTTTGAGGAAGACTAATGGATACCGTTGTCTCTGGTCTAAAGTGGAAGACTTGTTTCGTCTACCTTGATGACGTGATTGTTTTTTCCGCCACGCTTGAGGACGACCTCAATACGGTTACTCTCGGTTCTCCAGGCTATTAAGTACTCTGGGCTCGCGTTAAAAGGCGAAAAATGCCACTTTGGCTTCGAAAACCTTCAGTTTCTTGGCCATGTGGTTAGTCATAAAGGCGTCGGACCAGATACCGATAAAACTGCTGCCGTATGAAAGTTTCCGAGGCCTACAGATAAAAATGCCGTCAGACGTTTCCTCGGACTCTGTGCCTATTACCAGCGATTCATCGAAAAGTGCACGCATTGCCTCTCCGCTCCCCGGCCTCACAAGAGAAGATGTTGCCTTCACATGGGGAGAGGAGCAAGAAGCGGCATTTAATGAGCTAGTGCAGCGTCGGCGAACTCCGCCTGTACTCGTCCGCTTCGACGAGGACGCACAAACAGCACTACACACCGACGCTAGCAACGTAGGTCTCGGCGCTGTTCTCATTCGGTGGCAAGACGGTGCCGAGCGAGTTATTGCCCATGCGAGCCGGACGTTGTCACGTGCAGAGTCCAACTACTCCGCCACGGAGAAGGAATGCCTGGCTGTAGTGTGGGTAGTTACTAAGTTTCGCTCTTACTTGTACGGCCGCACTTTCAAAGCGACCACCACTCGCTTTGTTGGCTGAGCAACATGAAGGACCCATCCAAACGTTTGGCACGCTGGAGCTTGCGACTCACATCAAAAATACCTTGTCAACGCGCTTGAATCATTTCAAAATCGAGCAGCAAGATACATTCATTCATCCTACTCATATGACGTAAGCATATCTGCCCTTAAAGATAAATCTAAATTGCAGTCACTCGTGCACAGTCGTAAGATTGCAAGCCTCTTGTTGTTTTGTGGGGTTTTACGTCCCAAAACCAATTCTGATTATGAGAGACGCCGTAGTGGAGGGCTCCGGAAATTTCGACCACCTGGGGTTCTTTAACGTGCACTGACATCGCACAGCACACGGGCCTCAACATTTCGCCTCCATCGAAATGCAGCCGCCGCGGCCGGGATTCGATCCCGCGACCCTCGGATCTGCAGCCGAGTACCTTAGCCACTAGACCACCGTGGCGGGGCAGATTGCAAGCCTCGGTCTTTTTCATAAGTTTTTCTACAGTTCACTTAATCGCATGCCATACATCACCCCCCCCCCCCCCCCCCCTGCACGAATATCGCAACGCACTGGTCATCCGCTACAGGTTTTAAAACCACGTTCACACACAACCACATTCTGTGCTTCATTTTTCTCTCGCACCGTGTCTGGATGGAATGCCCTTCCTCACGAAGTTCTATCTACAAACAACCACCATGTGTTCAACGCTGCTGCGTCCTCTATTTTGCCACATTAGTTGTCGTTGTTTGTGCAAGCTGATCACTTAACGCGCTTATTTATTTCTGCAGTAATGATTTTTTAGTGTTGTATTCATGTGTAGTGCTCTTTTTATGCAACATTTCGAGTAGTTTTTACGTTCAGCTACCACGTTTTTCTACTGCTGCCATGTTAATGTTTTTTTTTTCTTTTGTACTTATTTCTTATGAACGCGTGTTCTCGTTTGTACAGAGTTCCAACATTTCTTACATTCGTTTGTATTTTGAATTGTATTATGTACCCCACCCCTTATGTAACACCCCTATAAACGGGGCCTTTAAGCTAAATAAACTGAACTGAACTGAACTGAACTGCAAGAGTATGGCATGACGGTGGTTTATAAATCCGGAAAGCAGCATCTTTATGCGGATTGCCTTTCAAGAGCACCAACTGATCGACCAAGCATAGACGATGACGAATGCACACGATCTTTAGGCGTTGTTGACGCTGCCACCATCACCCAGCATCAGCAGGACGACGAAGCGCTCAACTCGCTGAATTAACTTTTGGAAGGGCTTACCTCTAATGTGCCGAAGGTGTTTTCAAAGGGCCTTGCGTCGTTTTGCTTACGTAACGGCATCCTTTTGCGGAAGAACTTCTCTTCCACGGGAAATAGCTACCTTCTGGATATCCCCGAAAGCCTTCGAAAAGAAATACTGCACGCCTGCCACGACGAACCTACCTCAGGGCACCTCAGCTACACTAGAACGTTGGCACGAATACGAGAAAAATACTACTGGCCAAACGCTCGCAGCGGATGTAAAACACTACGTGAGGGCTTGCATTGACTGCCAGCGACGCAAAGTACCACCGACTAAACCCGCCGGTTAGCTGCGTCCGGTCCCCGTGCCAGACACACCATTTGCTCAAGTTGGAATGGACCTCCTAGGCCCATTTCCACTTTCCGACAGCGGCAATAGATGGGTGATTGTCGCGACAGACTACCTCACCCGATACGCAGAAACTAAGGCAATTCCGCGTAGCATTGCTGCTGAAGCGTCACAATTCTTTACTGAGAACGTAGTCCTCAGGCATGGAGCTCCAGCGGCCGTAATAATTGATAGAGGAACGGCGTTCACAGCTGAACTTTTACGCACTCTGCTTGAGCTCAGCGGCACTGCGCGCAGGAAGACGACAGCGTACCACCCACAAACCAACGGGCTTACGGAACGCCTCAACAAGACTATCGCAGACATGCTATGCAGCTACGTCGATATCGAGCACAAGAATCGGGACAAAATTTTACAATATGTGACATTTTCGTATAATACGGCACGCCAGGAAACGACAAGGATGACACCGTTTGGCCTCCTTCACGGGCGAGAAGTGACAACAATGCTCGACGCTATGATGCCCCATGATTGCACCGATATGGAGGATGACGTCGCTGCCTTCACTGAGCGTGCCGAAGAAGCACGACAGCTCGCGCGTGTCAGAATAGCTACTATACAAGAACGTGACACGGTACAATCTCCGGCATCGTTTCGTGGACTACCATCCCGGCGAAAGGGTGTGGATTTAGACTCCCGTGGGGCGCCGAGGTCATTCCGAGAAACTTCTACGCCGATACTTCGGGCCATACAAGGTTCTGCGCCGCCTCAGTGATGCCACGTACGAGGTCTTGCTGACAGCCCATCTTGCTCAACACCCCGTCAACCTTATCTTAAAAGGACAGAACGTTGAGCGAGTTGGTAAGGATCCATAGTCAGAAGAAGAGGCGTGCAAGAAACGGACACACTGGGAAGAAGTGAACAACACGAACACCGACTATCAACTGCAGCAGAGCAGAGGCGAAAAAGAAAGAAGACACACAGCTTATCTGCGCATTCTCATGAACGGTAGCGCCACCTGTCAAACGGTTACACGCGCCGGTTTACGCGATAAACAACTGCTTCTTTGTTTAAGCTAATCGACGGCTGACTCACGCATCCACTTCCACTAATACTGATATGCCAAGCCTCGACCAATAAACGCGTCTCTTTTCTTATGTCTGTACAGGATCTCGGTTTCGTCTAATTCGGGAGTGCAGTTACAGATCTGGCAGTGCAAAGATAGATTAGACGGCGTTCCTCCTGATAGCGACCTTCTATGTTCAATTAATCTTTGATTAATAAAACGCGCAGTTTGCCCCACATAAAAACGTCCGCAGCTAAAAGGAATCTTATAAACCACACCCATGCGACAGTCGGTGAAATTGTTCTTGGCCAAGTGCTTAACCGGACAGATATCCGTTCGCTTCTTTCCTTCCGTCAGCTCATTTCTTCTATGCACGGCAGCACAAACCCTTCCTAACTTATTGGGAGCCGTAAAAACAACATTAACCCCATATCTACTTCCCACTTTTTTAAGCCTGTGCGGAACTGCGTGGATATACGGAATACTCACGACTCTTTTCTTGTTAATGTTACTCTCTGCTACAGCTTTCGTTCCGGTAGAAATCCACTTCTTCAGACGCTCAGCTACTGTGGCTAAGACTAGTCTAGGGTAACCTGCATCTAAGAGGCGCTCGACCTGCGCATTAAAGCTAATGTTCAAACGGTGCACGCACGACTTAGATAGGGCTCAGTTTAAACAAGAGAAGGAGTTGATTTCCTTTCCCGATCTCCACTAGCTTCAACATTAGCTGAGGAGGGAAGGTGTTTGAGGTTCGAATCGGCGCCCCTCGATGGCTCGAGTACTCGATGGTAGCGCGAAGGAAGAGCCGTTGCCCGGTAAAGAGAAGCTTTATTGCACACTCAGGCGTCTGCCCGGGTCCAAGACCGAACCTCCGCTCTCCCGCTCACATCCCAGGCGTCGTCACTTCAACCCTCGGTTCGACAAAGAGTCCCCCAACAAGCCAATCACACTTGGGGTTGGCCTCACGCAAACCAATCGCACAAACACTTTTATGACACACACGGCATTGGTCAAACATACGTCACAATCTACAACACCCGAGAGGATAGGTTCACTGCGCAACACACGTCATTTCCCTCTCTCTCCCACGTTGTCGCCTGTGTCTTAGCCCAGACGACCGCCGGCGCCGGAGGCCCGGCTCGAGCTAACCTGCCCGCACACCACGTCTCTTTCCAGAACCCGCCACACAGCCGTGAGAATATTTGCCGGCCCTGTCCACTAAAGATATGTCATTTTTTTTTTATCTCGGCCTGTCATCATCTTTTCATTTTAACGACCTTCGTCGTTAAAACCCTGCACGCTTCGAGAACCGTAATTGTAACCCGAATGCGGTTGCACACAAAAAGCATCCTTCGGTCGCATCTGGCGGAGCGGCAGCAAAGGACGCGTACTGATGTCAAGCTGTGACTGGAGCCGGGCGGCGTCGTGCGTCGCTTCGCTCCCTCTCGCGGCTCGCTTTCCATTCAACTCTTTATCACTGCCCTCCGACGGCTCCCCCGCTGGGTCGCCTTTCTTCCCTACGTGGAGTCTTCCGCGGTTCTTTTCCGCGGAGCCTACATGTGTCGCTCGTTTGTGGCAATGCCCCACCGAGGTACGGAGAATCGTTCTGCGCTTTGAAGTATTCTCACGCTGGACCACCAACACCACGTGGGCCCTGCATACCTTGAACTCACTGAAGGCTATTCCGTCTTTTACTAATATCGAATGCTTGGAGTGAAAGTTTAACAACGGCTTAGACGCTCTACTACCAACACTAGTGATTCTGCTCAAACGACAAAGAGATATCTAAAAATTGTATTACGTTTCTCTTAGGCAGTTCTTTTGTAAACCTTAGACCATCTCCATTAAGTTTATTTGATCGCTTACATAGGTGACGACGGATTCAAATCATCCTTACTAGAAAAAATCAAGTAATCGTCAGCATACCGAAAAACCCTGACGATGTGGTCACTTAAGGCCTCTTTCAAGCGGCAGTCAAACTTGCTCAAGAAAAGATCACAGATCACTTAGAATAGGGACGACCTTTGAACCTATACAAATCCCCGATTTCTGCACAAACACGCCTTCTCTGTATCCAACCAATGTTGATGTTAAGTACATGGAAATAGTTTCTAGAAATTCTTTCCATGTACTTACGAAAGGGAAGGGGTCAAGGGCTCGTTCTTTATTTGTTAGAAACAACTTAATGAGCAAACAGACAATGAAGCCTATGAAGGCATAGGGGAAGTTACTTGTGGTATTGTAATTGTGGAGAAAGTAGAAAGGAATTAAAGTGGACGAAAAGACAAACCTGCCTTCGGTGGGAACTGAACCCACGACCTTCGGATGTCGCGTCCGATGCTCTACCAACTGAGCTACGAAGGCGGTCGTCCCTCCGTCCACTTTATTGTGTATTTATGTACTTATTCTGAGAGTGTTAGGCAGCGCCACTCGTGGCCAAGGCGGCCTGTGTGGGACACACTTTCTTGCCAGGAGGCGACACGTAGAACGTGAAGTTAGATGAGATGGCTGCTGCCCTTAAGTTCCATGTGCTTAGAGATGGCTGCTGCCCTTAAAGGGACCGTCTACCATCCTTCATCGCTCTCCCGTTTTTTGGCTCAATAGAAAGCGTACCTTTCAAATTGTCCCAGCGTGCAGTGGTTTCTCCAGAAACTGTGTAGAAATTATTAAAACGCAATTTTTTTATCTACGTAGTCGCTCCTTTCCTAGTGTAGGCATGCCAGCAACCGTGGTTACCGCGCATGATGCGTCGTCGTCTCCCTGGCAACCCTTTCGGGCGCGTGAGGCTTCCCAACAGCAACCGGTTTCAAGGTCGACATTCCAGAGGTGACGACGAGGAAGAGAGGCGAGGAAAGTCGGCGCGCGGGGGAGCAACGTTACTAGAACAAACTCAGTTTCGCAGCTCCGTATCTCCGCCAGCGGAGGAGGGTGGTCCAAACGGCGGTCGCGTGAACTTGCGGCGCTGCAGTCGCGTCTTCCGCTACTCTCGGCGCGTCGTCTGCTACGACGGAGCCCAGCGGCGGTCCACCGCGCATTTCGCACGGCGGCTTTCTAGTAGTGCTATTGCGAAAGTTAAACATTTATCGTCCGCCCAGTCGACGTTCCCACATCCCATTTGTGCACTACTTAAGTGGATATGCATAAGGTCGTCTGTATGCATCGACCCGCATGCATTGCTCATTGGATTGCACGGGTGTTGAATTTTTATGCCTGGTCTCTGAAATGGCACCATTAACGCCAAACTGCTTCCACCTGAACTTGTTATTCCCGGCACCGTCGCTTACCGCGGCAATAACGGCCGCACCGTACTCGTGCAGCTGCAAAACGGCTTCGAGCACAAGCTCGACCAACACACGGCCAGGTGCGGCGACCTTTGTGACAAAACTTGCTATAGACTGTACTCATCCTTCAAACATGGCACGAATATAACCACCAACGCATGGTCGGCTAGCTGGCAGCTGTGCCCTCCTTCGCGATCCCACCGTGATCAACAAAGCCGTCTATTTTGTAGGTAGGCTTGTTGAACTCGTAAGAATGCCTAAGCTTCATTTCATCGATAAGAAGCGTCCCCAAGCTGCTTGCTCATTTGACATTTTATGTATTCCAGACAGACGGCTTCAAATCCATATTTATATTAAATGGCCTCCAGTATTTGTGCGAGCCGGTTTGTGGTTGGCAGTGGTAGCATATTCAGGTCTATCAGCAGCCTTTAGGCCCGTGGGCTGGCGATTCGTACAAGCATGCAGTTAAGCAACCATTCTGCATTGTACGCATTCCACACGGTGCTTTTGCTTTGATTTTGCGAAATGCATTTACAACCGCCACCTTTTCGAGCGGTGGGAGGCAGTCCAGCTGCTTGTTCAGGCACTCTCCTCCGAGGTCGTTTCTATCACTCCTTTCAGTTCCATGATTTGTTTCTCCTGCTTCTCGCGAGCTGCTGTGGCCCTTAGAAACGTTCTTCTGAGATTCTTCATCTTAAAATTCTTAACGGTTGCCTTCGCTGGTGTCTGCAGTAGCTCCTTTCTACGGTGTCTCAAACAATTCGGACAGATCTGGCGTAACTTGAAAAGCAAGCAGATTTTTGTGCGTACTCTGTCGCTATCCGTCAACTTCGCAGAGTAAATGTTCCATTCCCGCAGCACAGCTTAGACTGTACGAAAGCTGTTCGCTTTATGTAGCTGTTCACTGTGCAGTTCAGCTGCTCATCAACTACAGCTGCTTTTTGCACAACCCGTTCACAAGCCGGCGAGTGTAAAGTATTCCGCACCTACTGTTCGTTACCTCGTCGTAAAAACACTCAAAAAGCCATTGCTTTGAACGTAGCGCGACAGTTGACAAGTGATCGAATGTGAATGTGATGCGAGGGCAATTCAATGTCCGAAGTGTTGGTAATCGCTTGTCGTTCGTCTTACTGTTCTACTTCTGACGGCTCCTCCGTCGACGAGCTGGGCACAGGGCTTTCGCGGGACGCCATGCGTTTTTTCTGGTATTTGCGCCTTGACATTTGCGCTTTCTGGTATTTGCGCCTTGACTTGCTGAAAAAGAAGGTCACAGAGTTTGCATTTCGGAGTGGGCTTTCAACTTTACGATGTTAAGCTTGCTCCCACCTCCTGAATTCCGTAGGGCCTTTTGGTGGTCCGAAGGGGCGTGAACCGGGGTCATCGTTGCGGTGTCTGCAACGATGCACCCCGATCTTGCACCCCGGCGCAAAGCAAGGCGGCATAATGCGCGTAAATGATCCCGTGGCTCCTCGCTAGGCGTCGTACACGACGCATGTGTCTTCATCCAAGGCACTTCGCAGTGGCAAAAAAAAAAAAACAGTTCCAAACATTACGAGTGAACAAAGCGTACCAGTTCAGTGGCGCACCGACGGGGGAGGGGGGGGGGGGTTCGGGGTTGTAACCCCCCCTAAAGCCGGCCTAACCCCCTCCCCCCTTATAACTGCTCCTATGTCCTAGAAGAATGTGGCGCTAATTTCTGTGCAAAACGCCGAATAAATTTAAATAATAAAAATAATCATCGTCATTGATGTTACCATTATTTGGCATTTTATTTACTTTTTTTTTCACACGCAACAACTGCGTAATCGCGTGCCTGGCCCTTTGTGAAAAATCGAACCCCTGGCAGAGATCCTGGGTGCGCTACTGTACCAGTTGCTGCAACGCACGTGCACGTCGACTGCGCCGTTACAACAAGCGCCGGGGCGAGAGCCAACGGCAAGCGCAAGACGTGACTACAGCGCCACTAGTTCTCGCGACCGCCACGCGGACCGACTCTCCGGCGGAGCTTTTAAACTGAGTTTATTCTAGTAACGTTGCGGGGGAGCGGCTCAGACATGCAGCGCCACATGCATGACAAGCGCAGTACTACGCGCCTATGCAGGCAGACGAATTCGAAGGCAGCGCCACCCGCGCCATCCCGAAAGCAGCGAAAAAAAGAGTAGATTGCTCTTGCACGCTATAACAAGGTGTCTCATAGGGTGAAGTGCGCCTGTAAGACGTACATAATAGTTTTTCAGCAGAACATGTATGCCTGCGTGGGCTGGTTCTCGTACACTTGGAAAATAACGAACACGCTGTGGGGTGTCGCTAGCGGCGTTTTTTGCACCACTTTCAGAGCAAAATTAAAAACCTAGTTCCTTTTTTGTGGGGTTAAAGCGTGCTCGTTCCCGTAAATGTGAAGCCCAATCTGCCCAATTTTACTAAAATCTTAAAAAATTTTCCGAGCGGTAGACAGTCCCTTTAAGTTCCATGTACTTAGAGATGGTTGCTCATTAAGTTCCATGTACTTAGAAATTCTAGAAATGAGAGTGCTGCGACGAGAACGTAACGACCACGAATAGCATGAGCAAATTTGGCATATTATTGGGCAATAGTGGTACAGCCACCGTATCGCTCCACAGCGATATGGATTAGTCTTTCGTGCTGCAAAGCTTGAGCTATAAGTAAAAAAAGAAGAAATTGCTGACTACTTTAAATAAATATGCATCATATGTTGTTCACTTGTGCATTTTCTGTCTTTTTTTTTTCCTTAGGAAAGGGGGGGGGGGGTTGTGAAAGAGCTCAAGGACCCACGGTTGCAAAGGTAGGAAGTGTTGGGCATTAGACAATAAGTAGTTATGATGAATTTAGGGGGCTTCACTATAACGATTTTCAGAAGAACGAACAAATTGTTGCTGCCCCCAGAAGTTCGTTATACCGAGATTTCACTGTACTTCGTTTCCTTCCAGTGTCCGTCCATTCATATGTGCAACATTACCTAACCCAGACAAGCACCAACTCGCTCAGCAAGAAGTTCTTCTAAGATAATTTTTACTAATTATTATTATGGTTAAAGGGACTGACAACCGATTTTTCAGGACATTTCTTTTTATGGCGCAATGGAAAGCTCGCCCCCTGTACTGTTTTCACCTGCAGTGGTTACTTCCAAAAGCACGTGGATATTTCGCACGCAGAATTTTTCGATCTGAGAAGCCTCTAAAAAAGGCAGAGTGCGCACTCTAGCAACGTTGAAAAGTGATCGCGATGCCGATAATCCGCCTCGCTCCCGGACATCGTTCTGCTTTAGCAGGAGTGAGCGTAGCTGTGATTAACCAGCCACACTTAGACCTGTTCGACTAATTTTTGAAATAAAAAGACTGTGCGACGAGCTGGCATTGTTTGCCAGGCGGATCTTGTATTTGTAAGGCGTTCTTTCGCATGTCCGCGCCTACTTCATGAATGGCCGGGCTCCGGCGCCGCCACTCTGGCCATAGCCGAGCCAAGCCAGGCCAGCTAGATCCGAAAACACGCTTTCGCACGTGCCGGCAGAAGCGTGCGGTAGCAACGCGCGCTACAAACCAAGGGTTATCTGCACCATAGAGTTTCCTACTAAAATACTAGAGGGAAAACTGACGCTGCGATCGTGAAGATGCCATGGGAATGATGGGTATATGACATGGATTTGTCTAGTCTTCTTGCCTGCGGCTTCAAACGTTCTGGTGGATTTGTTTATTTCTGTTTTTAGCGTCGGTGACGCGAGTGACATTACTACACTTTTTCATTACGTGGCGAAGGCAGCGGCTGTAGTGTAGCTTTACCGCTAGAGATCATCAGACTGTCGCACGTACTAAAGTCGTTTGCAATGATAAGGTGCCGTGAAGTGTGTGTAGCTGTCGTGTTTGTCGATGCATGGCTACACAATAGAATTGGAGATGATCGATAGCAATGTTTGGGACGTTTGGCGTGGAATGATCCATATATATACATAAATACCCAATAAAGTGGACGGGGGGACGACCGCCTTCGCAGCTCAGCGGTAGCGCATCGGACGCGTTTTCCGAAGTCGTGGGTTCGGTTCCCACCGAAGGCAGGTTTGTCTTTTCGTCCACTTTAATCCTTTTCTACTTACTCCCACAACTACAATACTACAATTAAGTTCCCCTATGCTTTCCTAGGCTTCATTGTCTGTTTGCTAATTAAGTTGTTTCTAACAAATATATAATTATGGAGTGTACTAACCGGCCTCGCCGCTAGCAACACCGTGCATTCGAGCACTCGACGACCATCGTCGCATCCGCGCGCTTGACCTTCAAATCAAAAATCAGCGAGGTCTTCGGCCGCCCCGCTGTTCGAAGACTTCGCGCGGAACAGCGACTGCATTCGAGAGCCCAACAACCAGGTGAAAATTTTACTACCTACCTGGAATATGTCATTGATCTGTGTAAGCGAGTCGATGCGGCAATGATGGAGGCAGGTAAGATGAAACACATATTGAAGAGCATCGACCAGGACGCATTTGAGATGCTCATTTCGAAGAGCCCTTCTTCTGTTGCCCAGGTCATTAACCTCTGCCAAAGCTACGACGAACTTGGGCGGCAACGCCTCGTCACACGTCGTCCCATGCATTCACCATCCAGAATCGTTGTCCGGCCTAACTACAGCGCTGCCAGATCCAACCCTCCTCTCGCAGATCAAGGCTTTCGTGTGGGAAGCAGTTGCACGAAAACTCTCCCTCATCTCCACCCCGGTCCTGCGTCCAGTTCTTCGCTTCGTCCGACCCTACGGCACCTCGTACGTGAACAAGTGCTCGACGTTGTTCCATAAGAGCGGGCGCCTCAATTCGCTGCACCATTGACTTACGCCGCACCACCACGACCACTGACGTTCCGCGCTTCGCCTTCAGTACCTAGCCCTGTTCCCACTACTGCACCGCCACGACGTCCCCTCTATCGAGTCGCTAATCCCTGGCGCATAGCGGACAATATCAGCTATTCCTGTGGTATACATGGACCCGTCGCACGGTTTTGCAACCGCCGGCCACATTCACCCACGTGTCAACCCTTGGCCGCCTGTGTACGACTATCCATCCCCGTCCCCAGACAAGGAATTCCACCCAGGCCTTGGATAATCTCCTGGTCACAGTTCCCCTTCTCCCCGTCGGCGCCCCTCTACCAATGAGACGAAAAACTAAGTGGCGCAGTTCCCGAGGCAAGAACTGCGCCATCATCGCCTATCTCAAGCCCTCTTTTATTGCCGCCAAATGTTATTGATGTTGTTGTCGAAGGTGTCTCCGCATTTGCGCTTATTTACACAAGTGCCGCCATATCTGTCATTACCAAAAGACTATGCCGCTCAATACGGAAAGTTGCGACGCCCTTCTGTCCACTTCTTTTAGCACTGCCACAGCACAGCGCGTCCAGCCTGTGGGTGCGTGTACCGCCAGACTTGAAATTCAAGGAGTTCTTTCTACTGTCGAGTTCGTCGTTCTTCCCCACTGTTCCCACGATATTATTTCGGGGTGGGACTTTCTCTCCCGTCGCCAAGCTGTCATTGATTGCAGATGTGCAGCAGTCGCCCTCTCTTCGCTTGCCAATACCATATCTCAAGATGTTTAACGTGCCAGATGCTCCACGACTACGTCGGACTTCATTATATATATATATATATATATATATATATATATATATATATACATATATCGAACAAAAGAGAGTACGACGCACGTTGGTTTTTGCACTGTATATTTACTGACCTTTCGGCTGGTGGACCAGCCTTTCGTAAAGTCTGATCCACCAGCCGAAACGTCAGTAAACAGAGTGCGAAAAACAACGTGCGTCGTACTCTCTTTTGTTCGTTATTGTACCGGGGCACCGTGATTTCCTTGCCGTGTATATATATATATATATATATATATATATATATATATATATATATATATATATATATATATATATATATATATATATATATATATATATACACACTCACGACTATCCATTGTCATCCCCCCCAGACCAGGAATTCCACTTATTGCACCCAAGCCTTCGATCAGCTCCTGGTCGCCGTTTCCGTTCTCCCCGTCTATATATATATATATTGTGAGCAAAATATTCATCGCTCGTCATCTTCATCTGTATATAACCATCATCACTGCCAGCGTCATCTTCGTGCAGCGCGTGGCTCAGCCGAATAAAGGCTTCGTGGCGACAGCTGTGCTCCTGCTTTACAAAGTGGTGGAAGGTGCTTTCGATCGCTAGGTCCTCTACGATTTTCCCTGGAGCTTCGTTCGGGTCGCCGTTTGCTCCGGCTCTCCACTGCCATGAGCCACGAACAGCAACCTGGCCCCTCCGGCGTCAATGCTGCCGCGCACCTGGCCGCGTGATTCCTAGGACTAGTTAGATAAGGCTAAGCCTAATTCAAGGGAGCCTAATTAGGAATAATTAATCACCCTAGGTCCTCTACGATTTTCCCTGAAGCTTCGTTCGGGTCGCCGTTTGCTCCGGCTCTCCACTGCCATGAGCCACGAACAGCAACCTGGCCCCTCCGGCGTCAATGCTGCCGCGCACCTGTCCGCGTGATTCCTAGGACTAGTTAGATAAGGCTAAGCCTAATTCAAGGGAGCCTAATTAGGAATAATTAATTGAAGCCTAGTTCAGACAGGACTAATCCAACTAAGCCAAACCAAGCCCAACTGAACTAATTCAACCTTAATTGAGCTATGACAAGTAAATCACACCTAATTAAGCGAATACTAATGATTTACAATTAATTAAGCCAGTATACTAATAAACGAATCCTCTACTGACACTGCGCTGTGCGCAAACGAAAGCCGCAAACCAATGCAGCTACCCTGCTCGCCCTCACGATGACGTCACTCCTCCGCGTTTCACTCTCTGCCATCCTCCTCACCTACTCTCCGCGCTCGCCGTGGGGCGTACCCTCAGACCAAGTTTGGGCGCTCATATCGCTGTTCTTTAATTAACTATCGCGGAAAAAACCACCGTAGGTATGTTATAAAAGGTCCCGGATTCCGAATTTTCATTAAATTCGAAAATTTAAAACCGCTTCAGTGTCCCTTTAAGGGACAAGAAGAGAGCGGAGTGGGTTAGGGAACAAACGCGTGTTAGGGACATAATAGAAATTAAGACGAAGAAATGGGCGTGGGCGGGCCATGTAATGCGAAGACAAGACAACCGTTGGTCATTAAGGGTAACAGAGTGGATTCCTAGAGAAGGCAAGCGTGGCGGGGGGCGGCAGAAAGTTAGGTGGGCAGATGAGATCAGGAAGTTTGTGGGGATAAATTGGGCCCAGTTGGCACAGGACCGGGATAATTGGCGATCCGTGGGAGAGGCCTTTGCCCTGCAGTGGGCGTAGACATGATGATGATGAGAAAGAAAGAGTAGTCCAACGACCGATTAAAAATTGATCCTCATAACTTTATTGACACCAGGGTTGCCCAAGGTGAACAGTCCACAGCGACTGCGCCCTTAGCTGCCAGTTCTACGGGCTTCGTGCTTTGAGTCATCCCATCTGCGCCAGGTCCCAGCTGTCCGTATTTGTTGCTGCCCCAGGCCCAAGCTGAACTGTCGCCTGCAAAAAACGGTTGGGTTGTGCCAAGTTCTCAAGGACTAGCTACGTACCTGCTAGAGCAGCTGTGTGGCGCGAGCCCAGGCTGACAGCGCGCACATCCATATCTAGCAGCAATGGCAGCGCGGACAGCGGCGTTTCCTTCGGATCTGTGGCCAACTGGCCATCCCGGTTCCACCCCCACAGGTAGAGGTCGCCGGTCTCGCTGAGCGCGGCCGAGTGCCACCCACCCGCAGCAGTGCCTACCAGAGCCACGCCGTCCAAGGGCTCGACCAGTCGTGGAGAGTGCACCGGTTCGAGGCTTCCGTGACCTAGCTGGCCGTGGCCACCACAGCCCCAGCTCAGCAGCTGGCCTTCTAGAGTGAGTGCGAGCTGATGTCCGTGCCCGCAGCTTACGTGGCCCACCCGGCCTGTCACCGGCACCGCGCTTATCCTGCAGCTGTCTAGTTGCACATCTTGCATGGAGCCATCTGCATTCCGATACATGTTGGTAGTCACAAAAATCTTTCTGGCGACTTGGAAAGGAAACAACGGCGGCTCAAAGTTACAAGGTGTGCCAGGCACTGTCTACCGCTCGGAAAACTTTTTTTAGATTGTGGTAAAAAATGGGCATGACTGCGTCACATTTACAGGAATGAGCATACTTTCACCCCACAAAAAAAAAGAATTACATTGTTTAATATTGCTCTCAAAGTGGTGCAAAAACGCCGCTAGCGACACCCAACGGCGTGTTTGTCAGTTTCGAAGTGCACAAGAACAAACCCACGCAGGCATACATATGCTGAAAAACAATTACGTATGTCTTACAAGCGTACTTCACCCTGTGAGGCACCTTTTTATAGCGTGCAAGAGCGATTCGTTCTTTTTTTCGCTGCTTTCGTGGTGGCGCGGCCTTCGAATTCGTCTGCCTGTACAGGTGCGTAGTAGTGTTACAGTGGCTAGGTACTGTGCTTGTCATGCATGTGGCACTGTATGTCCCAGGCGCACCCCAGCTCGCCGACTTTCCCTCGCCTCTCCTCCTCGTCCCTCTTGGAACTGGTTCCTGTTGAGAAGAAGCCTCCCACGCCCGAAAGGGGTGCCAAGGAGACGACGACGCCTCGCGCGCAGTACCATTGTTGTCGGCGTCTGTACAAGTAGGAAAGGAGCGAATTCGTAGATGAAAATCCTTTTTAATAATTTCTACTGAGTTCCTGTAGAAACCACTGCACGCTGGGATACTTCGAAAGGTACGCTTTCTATTAAGCCAAAAAACGGGAGAGCGATGAAGGACGGTAGACAGTCCCTTTAATAATAGAGGAGGCACAGGACCGTCCCTCGTCAATCTCAACCATGGCCTATTACGAAGAGGAACGGCTCTGCGGTGGCTGCTCACTTGAAGGAAGGACGTCCATAGATATTGAGATGCGAAACATTTCTTGTTTCTTGGCTAAATTTTTCAACTTTGACCACATCTACCTGGCTATCTGATTGATTTCTGGGGTTTCAAGCCCACGATATGATTCCGAAAGACGTCGCCTCTGGAAATTTCTACCACCTGGTGTTCTTTAACGTACACACGTGCACTGACACGGGGGCCTCAATATTTCGCCTCCATCGGAACGCAGCCGCCGTGCTGTCTCGCCTCCTACCCAGCTGCCTACGTCTCGGCACTCTTTTGGCCGCCTCGTGTATTTGGTATACCCCAGAATTATCATGGCGCGGTGAACTGCGGCCAGTGAGATTCCGACACAAATAGCCAACGACGAAGGGAGCGCGTGGCACGAGCTAGTGGCAGCCCGGGCTGGGTCGGGGGACATTGCTGGGCCCTGGACTGGCCGGCTGGCGGAGGCTGAGGTTTGCGGGCTGAAACATGGCCACTCCCAACGTGGGGTTGGAACCCACGACCCTGATAGTAAGAGTCTCGTGCTCTACCGACTAAGCTAGCCGGGCCAGTGTGGGAGATGGTCTCAGCCAGCCGGCCAGTCCTGGGCGTCCGGCCCAGGCTGCCACTAGCTCGAGCCATGCACAACGTATTCATGTCGGCGCACCACTGGCGGCGGTCCCCCGACTGCCCCTTCCTCTATGGTGGTGATGGATCGGGTATGGCTCATCTGGACATCACTGGTGTGGCATGCTTGTCTTGCGCGTTATCAATATAGCAAAGTCATCACTAACAACAATACTATCACATGTGGCTCACGTCCGCTGCGCTCAGCGCAAATTTAGCAGGTATGCGCCACAGGTGATTGAAGGTTAACATATAGCAGACTATGTCAATCAGGGCCTACTCCAGCATGATTTTCGATCCTCCGAGGACAATTGAACGTTGTGCGCCGGAAGCAGTGGCTCCAAAACGTCGGGAGAAAACATTTCACCCCTCACGCAGTTGCGTGCGAGTTGACTGTAGCAGTTTTCCTTGAGATGTTGGCGAAGCCGCATGGAAATCTCAATGCACCTTGCATACCCGGACTCTTCCTTCAGTACAGTAGAGAACGCCTATATGTTTTAGTTGGCTTCGTGCGCTGGACCGTGTTCTTGTGCGTGCGCTAGTTTTCAGATGACCTATATTCATCAGTTAAATGCCTGTAATTCCTGCTTCGTAACTGTGCGTGCGCGCGCGCGTCTGCGCATGTGTATACGTGTGCATGTGTGAGCTTGCGGTCGTGTGCGTGAACGTGTCTGTGTGTGGGCGCGCGTTCGCGCACGTGCGTCAACTCCCTCGTGCGTCGTCTAGGCCGGCAGTCGGATGAAAGAGGCACACAAGTCAGTTTTTAACGAGCTTTTTTTCTTTATTCATTTTTTTTTTTTTTGGAAGAGGCATTCCAGTAGGTTGGCGGCGGTCTTTGTTCTGGTCGGAGTACCAACGAAAGGAAAGAGCAAACCATTCAAACGCGGAACGGGGCTCTAGGGACAAAAAGAAAAAGAGGGAAAGAGCAGCAGCGCGGGCCGCGAGTAATAAGTACGGAGCGCCTTAGTCCAGACCATGCGGAGTAAGATCCAGACGGATATGCGGAGTAAGATGCAGACGGTTGGTGTTTTGAACCGCGCAGTAAGAAACCTGTCTTGTCTCTCCATAGCACCCATTCGAAGCTAATAAAAGAGGAATCACTGAGCTTTGCTTTTCCAACGCACTCAAAAAATCTTGCGTTCATTGTAAAAGTGACAGTTTTTGCACGCAGGTTACTAGACTGGTAGGGGCAGGTTATCCTCCTCACATGCTGGCGTCAGTCGCACAAAAGATGATGAAGAAAATATGCTTGTCTAGGGCTGATGAATGTGTGAGTGTTGATAAAGCCAGACAAGAGAAACTTCGTAGGTGCACTGTAATACCCATTCATAAGATGTCTCACAACTTGAAGCGAATCGGCCAGCGCGTTAATGTCAGAGTCGCCTTGCGCGCGCCTATAATAGGCTCTCCACTTTGTGCAACCGCGCCAACAATCCCCCAAACAAGTCTTCTCTTGTGGCAAGAAACATACTCCGCCATTTTTGCCTTGCATTGAGCGTGTAGTGTACCGTATACCCTTTTCTCGTGGCAAATTTTACGTAGGACAGACAGGCAGATGCCTGAATGACAGGCTTCGTGAACATAATAATTACGTCACCAGCACCGTTAGAGGCGAACTTGGCATTCATTCTAAGCATTGTGGTTGTAGTCCCCTGTTTAAAAAATGTGAAATTCAAGCAAAAAGCCCCTCCCAGCTGACGCGGGAAATTATAGAGGCACATATGATCGCTTTGCCGGAAGGTAACTGTGTAAGCACCCCGTCTGTCGCTCTCTTAGACAAAGAGATTGCATATCTTTCCGCTGAAAAGCCTTAAATCACCGTTTTAGTAATGTACACGCAGCATTTTCGCGGTGATGACATTTGCATATTCTTTTGTGCGTGTGTTTTTATCATGAGGGGATGACCTTTGCATCTTCTTTTGTGTTTATCAAGTGTGTAACGCTTGTGACGAGGCTCACACATATGTATATATGTATACCTTTTCGCCGTAATAAAATCACTTGACAGTCATCGCTCCGTGGTGTGGTGTGTGTTCCTTTTTTCGTCGTCCCTGTGTTCGCGCTGTTTTTTCCACGATGCTTGACCGACTAGCCTGGAAATCCATCCTATTACTCTTAACTTCCTTTCTAGCTTCTTTGTAATTATCCAAGTTTCCGCCACGTATGTCAGTACTGGCCAAATACAGCAATTATATAATTTCCTCTTAGGTGACAATGGTAAGTTTCCGTTCATGAGTTGGGAGTGTCTCTCGTATGCGCGCCATCCCATGCTTATTCTTCGGTGTATTTCTTTTACATGAGTAGGTTCTCCTGTCAGGAGCTGTCCTAGATATGGGTATTCTTGAACGACTTCTACTGTCTGGTTTTCAACTGTGAAGGCACGTTTTTTCGCCGTACCACCTATCATTACTTTTGTTTTCTGCATGTTCATCTTTAATCCTACCTTAGCGCTTTGCCGGCTTAAGTCTATAATCGTCTTCTGTACTTCGTCGCCATCATTGCTGAAGAGTACTATGTCGTCGGCGAAGCGTACGTTGCTCAAATATTCGCCGTTAATCCTGGACGACGCAGCCGTGGACGATACGATGGAGTGACGAAATGAAGAAATTCGCAGGCATCAAATGGAATCAGGTCGCACAGGACAGGAAAGGATGGAGAGCACTGGGAGAGGCCTTCCTCCTGCAGTGGTCATAAGATGGCTGATGATGATGATGGAAGCCTTAGCATTCAATTTTATTACAGTACAATATTGGGGATTCAATAAAATTGAGTACTAAGGCTTCCATAATGTCTTTATTTGCTGTGCAAGCACACAATGCACTGTCGGCCAAGAAAGTAAACGGACCACGGCTCCGGCGGCCGGAGCGGCTGCCTGACCAAAACGGGGCGCTGCCGTCTCGCTCTGCGCGCTTGGTTCGAGAGTGCCGTGGGTCAAGCTTCTCCCTCGCTCTCGCGCTGTCTGTTGTCACTAGAGCCAGGGGGGTGAAAGCTCGATATGCTACGAATCGCCATAGATGGCGAAAAAATCAACCCCGGCGCGTTCCAGCTTCAACCGCGGGGAGTGTATCTACTGACCCCTCTCTTAGCTCGAGCTATGGAGGCCGCCATTCGCCCTATTGCACTTTTATGTAGGGGCGCCCGCATCGGTGCCTAATTTCGATGCAGAATATATTGAACAAGGCGAAGACTTTTTCTTTGTCTGATATTAAACTTGCATATAACAAACTTCTGCTTTTAGTGAGCGTACCTTTGAGATACTACGCCATCCTCCTTTCACTAAATATTTTTTGCTTCGGCTGATTCGGCAGTTTACCGACATCGATACTAAGACATGCTCGTTTTTTAAAAATTCAAACTACGCGGCGGCAGAAGTCACGTTAACCGTTTGCGACGCGTTCGGGCAGCGACGCAAGCTCGCGGTGTTTCGTTTTGCTGTAAATATTTCGTGAAACTGACGATTGCTTTCGTAGTCAGTGATATCGGCTTGCTGTTCTTGTTCGTTCAAAGCACGTTGAAATGCTTCCACAGAGCGCTTTCCCCTGCGCCTCGTCCTTCAAAGCAACGAAGTTCGTTTCAAGCCCCAGCGTGCATGGACTGGTAAGTACAAACCCATTGCTTTTGTTTATTACAGTTGGTTTTGTTTTTACGGCAGTCAAGCGACACACAGCAACTCGAAAATTTTCAACGTCTCATATCCCTCCACCGACGGAATCCGCGTTCTCTTGAGCGACGTGGCTTCACGTAGGGGCGAGCTGCTGAGTCAATAGAAATGCATTTCTGAAGTTTATATGCAGTCTGGACGTGTTCAAATACACTTCTATCGCCCCCGCACGCACGTCCGTAACTCACCATGTATCAGTACAAAGTGTGTTATAAAGTTTGCTACATTCACATTAAAAAATTTAAAAAGAAGTGCCTGAGAGAGAGAGAGAGAGAGAGAAAACTACGTTGTGAAATTTGAGTAAACAGCAAAGCTGGGGATCTCCTTCTTGCCTTATTGTTTATCTTGTGACAGCAGTTTCACTTATAGGCTTACTTTCATTTAGTGTCACACAGAAACCGGCATTTTAATCATGGATATATTCTTTTTCTGTCACAGCCTCCTGGCTGACACCGGCAGTCAACATTCCTTGTGGACGCACCTCGACACCATGGGCAAGGCACATGCTACGTTAGAGCACAAGCCTTACAAGGTATATATTCATACATGCATAACATGCCGCAGTTTACTCGCTCACTTTGTATACTGCTACAATATTTTGTCTTCATACCTTGTTTCTGAATGCATGATGATTTCATAACCTGCTCTTTTTTTCTTTTTCAGAGCTGCCATGCAACATCAGGTTAACTGCCCTCGAAAACACAGCCTGCAAGCACAGTGGAACAACTGAACATCTACTACAGCAGGTCACCTCAAACTTCATCTTTGTGATGCTGTAGTTTGTACCTGGTAGGCATGCCATGGAAATATGTTACCATTAGTTGTTGTCCATAGGTGTTAGGTGTCCATTTTGTTATATAATCTACAGTACAATAATGATGAAATTTAACGCAAGCTCTATACAATAGTTACATCATGTCAGACTTCTAAGTCTGACAATACGCATTTGATTCAAGGCCATGGTGGTCGCATTTCTATGGTGGCTAAATGCAACATCACCCCATGTATTTAGGTTTACGTACGTCTCAACAGGCCCCAGATTGCACCATTAAGGATGATAGTTGGGCTAGTAGATACATACTGATTTGAGGCACAACTAATTAGCACAAAGAAATCACAGGCAACACAAGGGAATGCATGAGTGGTTTCTACGCTAATTAGTTGTGTCCCACATTATCAACATCAATCCAAAAAGCTTGGGCACGTAAAATTCCAGGTATTATTAGTCATATTACAGCCAAACAAACATCAGGGCAGTGAACGGACATTGTTCCGGCATTTAGTCATACTTTATGGGATGGTTTACAAAGTTTGTCCGAAACCTTCTTTTTTCTTAATGCATTGAATTGTAACAGTCTACAAAAAACAAAAAAATGCCGTAGCTTCGCCAAGCTAGCCAGTTCAATTAGCCTTTGAATATATATACAACACATTTTATTAAGTTGTAAACAGCTAAAAAACAACAGATATTAAGTTTTGCAAGCACTAGTTGCAGCATATGAGTGCAAAGGATATTTATGTTATAGGCCAAATTGTGTTCAAGGGATCTGCTCATTTTCTTTTTATATAGCACTGAAATATCCATAATTTGTGGCTGAGCATGCCCACTTCAGGTGGCTGTGACGCCCATTAACATGCCACCCGTTTTCTTTTTTTCTTTTTGGTGTGCTTTGCACTGTCATACTGCACTGCCTATGAAAAGACTTCACAATGTTGCCACGAACGAAGCCTAGGAAATTGAAGATATTAAAGGGGCACAATCAACAGCAAAACTTCGCTGGATGCAAAAGTCGCAAAAAATGTACATTATGGCTTAGCCTCATAACATAGCCTCTAATTTGTTTGTCTGTACATCGCAACAACCTCTAATGATTGAAACATTTAATTCGAGGCTATGATCAGAGGCTAAGCGGTAATATAGGCGTTTACGAAGTTTTTTATCCCGCAAACTTTTGCTGTTGAGTGTACATACGACACATGAGCAGCTACAGTGCAACATTATCGATACTTTGATGTTGAGATTCTACAATTAGCAAGAATACGGTTTATTTTCGAAGCACAAGTTTAAAAAGTGAATAATCCAACAACAAGCACATGTACTATAAGCATGACCTTTATTTCTTCCGGCACTGTCACCATTCATGTAATGTTCCTCCAGTTCAATTTGTGTGCATGTGTGTGTTTGTACGAGAGTGCATAATTTCTGTTGGCATGTCCATGCAACGCCGACATGCTCATGGCTAAGCGATTCTTTGCCACATACACCAACCTAGATGTGTAATGTATTCCTAAAGCTAATCTGCCCATAATTGTGCCTCTATAGTCAGCCTGCATTATCCTAGCATCTCTGTCTTTCTATAGTATTCATATTTTGTTCATGCATTGTAGAATATCTGCTGTCGATTATAGCGCCTTCACAGCACACTTCAGCTGATTGGTGCAGTTATTGGTGCCATAGCATTCTTGCTCTACACGAACTGCATAAATGAACCATAATAACCCATTTAGCGACAGCGTACACAATTGTGCACTTGTTTTCGGCAACTTGTTCTTTGGCAGTTCAGTCGACAAGCGGCTAAGAAAGTGCAAGAAAGACAGCTTTGGATGAATTGATGTATTCAGTGTGTCATCAGTTTGCCACAGTGTGCTGTGTACTCGTGCAGACAATTTTGTGAAGGCATTACCATATTTTAAGAGTGGTTTGACGTGGGATGTTCAGGGAGCGACATCAAAAATATGATTTTCATTGGCTCATGATGAACTTAGCCAATAACAAACTGCACTCGCGTTTCAAGTCTGCTTCTGATTAATTTTATGACAAAGATAAAAGCTGACTGGCCTTAGAAGAAACTTACATTGAATTATGCTCTAATTACATTTATTTACTGGGTAACAAACAGTTCAACACATAACCGAGGTTTCTTTCTTGCTATTCAATGTGCAGTGCTGCGAAAATTGTGTGTGTTAAACTTTGGTGCATTCATAGACGCTTTATCGTAGTTAGCGCTTGAAACAAAAGTGAATGTTTTTTTCGCCCATTATACCTAAACACCTACGGTATAGGTTCACAGCTGATAGTTGAAATTCGTGCCTAACCTATTCGGCACAGCGCGACGCTTCTTGTTTGTAACTCATTCACTTATCTTTATACAGAGATGGAGCATCCGCGATCGTTTAGGTAACGTTAACTAAGCGAAGCTAAATCGGTGTTACTGTGACATCTGCCAACGTTGCGCACGTTTCAGATTCTGCATCGTGGATTTACCCGCGCTCGCTGTCTGAATATCAACGCTAACAGAATGGGACGGCGCAATGCAATGAGAGAGCAACATTCGTTCGATCGTATCCCGTCTATCCATGCATATTTTGTCAGCGTTTAGCATGGTTATGCACAAGTTGGAGCGCACTCAGTATGTATGTGTTTTGTTTGGACGCGACTGCTAAGTATTGGCCCATGTGTGCACTGTACTGTACGTTGTTTGTACCAGCTGTGGTGCCGCAATAAACGATGCAAACCTTACTTGATTGACGTTGTTTTTGCCACTCGAGGCCTGTTTGGTCACCTGGCGATAAGCTACAGTACCTGTGTACGAAAAGTACACACGCGAGACGCGGTTTAGCGAGAGGAATAAGCAAAATACTACAGCGACCCAGCAAAAACGCGGCTTTTCCCGATGATGATGATGATAGTACTTGCAGCGCCATCTCCGTTCGCCCTAATGCACTTCACTACGCCGCCGCTACTCTTATTTGTGTTCTACAGCGGAAGGTACACTTTCCGTTCTCCAAAACGCGTATATAGGTGTTCTCTGCTAGAGCGTCGTACGGTTGCTCTGCTGCTATGGAAGGGACCGTGCATAGCCAGTATTCAACACATGGCGCTGTCGCGCAGCAGCCGGCATCCGCAGCCACCGTAGAACGTCGACCGCGCGGCAGGTGTTCACAGCGCACGGCAAGCTTCGCCGGTGCGCAGACCGCGTGACACCCTCTAACCTCGCTAACTCGCTGCACAAGGTGGGACGGCAACATTTTGAGCGCATCTCTCGTTGTCAGTACGTCCCCATCTACTGGTTTGAAATTCCGTGTCCTTGTATTCTGGCCTCGTCTCGTCGTAGAGAAACCTGCAATCACGTACATTTTCCAGTAGTCTCCCTATTGGAATCTCCCTAACGATGTAACGAGCGCGCACGGAGCAAGCCACGGAGCGAAAAGAGGGCGGCGCCGCGGGAGTCAAGCCGGGGGCAAGACGACGTAGCTGCGGCCACCATTCCTGCGTCGCTGATTGGTCACGTCGCCTTGTGGAAGCTAGAGTCTGTGTGATTCATGTGTCTCCTGTCTTGGTCGCGCTGCAATTTGAAGAGTATGAACCAACTAGCCCAAGTCAAAATTTTGCTGGAAGCTAGAGAACGTCGCAAAACCATTCCGGGGTGCCCGGCAAGGAAACGTTGACGAGCACAACCGCCCGCGCACGTCAGTCTGACAACGTCCAACGGTGCACGTCGAGTCAACGCGTGAGCTCACGTGAACGTGCATTTTTTCCCGCAGGCGTGAAAGAGGGCGGGTCAGCCGCCGCTGAGCCGCCTTGCGCAATGTTGCCTAAACTTGAGCACCAAGGGATGTAGGCAACATGCACTAGTACGAAAGATAAGGTAAATATAGGCAAGAAAGAAAAAAACAGAGCAGGTCTTCGTTGTTTCACAGTGACTGTGCGGTCGCCGACTGCTGCGTGACAGCGTCATGTGTTGAATACTGGCTATGCAAGGTCCCTTGCATCGCGACCACCAGCAGCAGAGCAACCGTACGACAATCAAGCGTGACAACAGACAGCGCGAGAGAGGCTTGACGTTACGCACGGCACACTCTCGCACCAGGCGAGCTGCACAGCAGCGCCAGGCAGCTGCCGGATCCGTTTACTTTCTTGGCCGACAGTATACTATCGCGCCCAGTATGAGCACGCGAGCGCGTGGCCGAGCGCGCTGCAAGGTTGTACAGTAGCGACGACCGTGGCATTTTTTCGAGTTATCGGGAGAGAGTTTGGCTGATCCTGCGAATGCACATCTCCCCGACATGCTTGCTTTCACCCTCGCCCTTCTTTATTTGGAAGAACCTTTTGCCTTTCCTTTTGCTCGCTGGTTCTGTCTTTACCGAAGAAAAATTCGAGCACAATACAGTGACTTCACCGCCCACCAGACATGTGCGAATCTTATCCAAGAATGAGCGTTAACTTCGTGCAAGAATGGATATGCAAGTGCTGTTTCACTTGAATTGGGTACTTTCAGATTGCGTCATGCTTCTAGAGATAAGGGAGAGCCGGCGACGACGCGGGCCGTGCAATATTTTCAGTGAAATTTTTTAGCAGAGCTGTGCTGCCAAATCCCAACGCGTCGCCGTTGATACCGTTTCGGTGATCGCTAGCAGCATTTCTTCTATGGGCGCAGCAGTTGTTACTTTGTTGTTTACAACAACTACGCTGACAATACGTTTTAATAACACTAGTTATGAACATAAACCACCCTCCAGTCAGTTCGGCAAGGAAAGGGTGAGGCAGGAAGCGCTTTTCATGGATACGTCAACGTGAGATTGTGTGCAGTGTTCTCGAAGAATAAACTTAGCTGGCTTTCGAAAATCATTGTGTGGACATCAAAAGAGCGCAAAACACTGCTAGAATAAAAAAGGTTACTTATACTTAAGTGAAAATAAAAGCTGCGCTGCTTTTTTTCGTTTTTTATTTGTGTGTAATATCCATTAAGTGTAGCTTGAAATGGCGAAGAAAAGTCAATTTCTCGCAGTCAAAGAAATTAGCAACAGAAAAATATCACGAGTATTGTAATATTTCTTCACTGGAATACAAAGCAAATAACATAGTGAACAATCCATAGTCGAAGTAATTATATGAATAACAATGCGAATAATGCATATTGACTTCATTCATAAAAAAGGCAGAATTGTGCACAAAAGTAAAACAAAATGAAATTACACTAAAGTGCAAACCATAAGAAGCAAGTATACATGGGAATTTCTGCTATTCCGGCCGGTAACTTCGACGACGGTGCTTGGCTGCGGACCCAATACTGCTGCTGAACCGACGGCGCGTCGGCGCTGATAATATCGAGAACTCGAGTGACGGGACGGGAGATGAAGCGGTCGCCACGCCTTAGTAGCGGGTCATGGCCCCCATGCACGGCAATCACATCCTGCATTCTGGACTGTAGTGACGCGTACAGATTGTCAATGAAACTGCGTTCATTTTGGAGGCGCATCCATTCTTCTTCGACAGCGCTCCATAGCTCATCGGCGGATGAACTGTGTAATCCTCTTTTGCACAGCCGGAGCTTCATTCTGCCCCATACAATGATGTTGAGGTCTGCCCCTTTGGGGACCCACCTGAGGCACCGCACGCCTCGCATGTTGAGGAGCTCTTCAACAACCTTTGCAGTGTGGACAGGTGACAGGTCTTGCTGGAACAGGAAGTCCCCGTCAGGGAAAGGGCCGTCCAGCGCGTAAGGTATCATGACGTAATCGAGGATGTCGCAATACTTTGCCGATGTCAGCGGTCCCTCAATGCAGCGCAAAACGCCAAGCCCATCACGGGACACAGCGCCCCAAACATTAACAGCCGTGCGTCCACGCTCGATGCTACTTCTTGCACGTACAGGGTGTCGTAGCGGGCATTGGCAGGGCGCCACACACGTTGCTTTTGGTCCCAGCGTGTTGTGAACGTAGATTCATCAGAAAAAAGTACTGTTTTCCAGTCGTCCATGGTCCAGGAGACGTGTTCTTTTGCAAAGACGCGCCGTCTTGTTTGGCAAGGAGAGGCGCGGCTTCTGGGCCGCAACGTGGCTCTTCAGTTTCCGCTAGCCGTCGTTTTATTGTCGACGCGCTTGCAGACACTCCAGCGGCCGCACCGATCTCTCTGAAGGGGCTTGCCTTCGCGGCGTCGAGGATGTCGGCGTCCTGAGCAGCAGTCGTTGCACGAGGGTGCCGTTTATGTGGAGCGTCGCTGATGCGGCCTTCTCTCCTATAGGCTCGGATGATGCGATTTACGGTCTTATTAGACCTCCCCGTCATCCCTGATATTTGGCATTGAGTATACTGCTTCTGGGACAGTTCAGCTATCCGCAGGCGCTCACTGTTAGGCACTCGGGACATTTTCCAATGTGAAAAACATTCAGTGTTTCACAGTGCACGCTACACACAGCCACTTTCACGTAATACGGTAAGCGGCGCAGCAGCCTGGAATTCCCAATTGAATAAAATGAAGCAAACAAAAAGAGCAAGGCTAGATATCACGTGTTTTGTGAAGCTCCCCCCGACTTGCCGAGCACAAAATTTGGTCTTCAGGATACGGTGGCAGTTATCATTTTCGAAGCTGAGATCCCCGCAGGGCTAAACGAGGGCGAGCGTGAAAGGAAATGGGGGCGATGTGCATTCGCAGGAACAGCCAAACCCTCTCCCGATAACTCGAAAAATATGCCACGATCGGCGCTATCTGTACAACCTTGCGCTCGGCCACGCGCTCGCGGCTCATACTGAGCGCGATAGTACGTTGTGCTTGCCGTCTTGCTCATTGCTGTTGTGGTAGGACCCGCGTCAACATTAAAGCTTTTTTCATGACAATGACAAAGAGATACTGTGCAAACTTGTCTGAATCAGGGTGTGCACCACTTTCTCTTTCAGCTTAACTGTCTCTGCATGAGTGCACTGTTCACCTTGGCAGGACATGTTCAGCTTGAATGTGACCGCAACAGTGGTTCATTATCACCAATCTGTAATGGGGCTGCTTATCTTGTTGTTATGTGGGGTTTAACGTCCCAAAACCAGCTCTGATTATGAGAGACGCCGTAGTGGAGGTCTCCGGAAATTTTGACCACCTGGGGTTCTTTAACGTGCACTGACATCGCACAGCACACGGACCCCAACATTTCGGCTCCATGAAAATGCAGCCGCCGTGGCCGGGATTCGATCCCGCGACCCTCTGATCAGCAGCCGAGTACCATAGCCACTAGACCACCGTGGCGGGGCATGGGGGGCTGCTTATCTTATTAACAGGTGAACATCTGCTGTTGTATGAAAGGCCAAGGCAGGATCTTATAAATAAGCAACGAAAATAGTTGACCACATTCATTCAAACTAAGGTGAGGAAGTAGTGAAACAATGTGCTTGGTTGAAGATTGGAGCTTTACAAAGGCAGCGCATGTAAGATGCTATTACACACATTTCCGGCCTGAGTATTATGTTGATGATCGTAGTATGCAGAAATCCCACCTATTCGCTTATGTAAAATCCATTAGGTACTGTGCCTAATATGTAGGGAACGTTAATTTTTACGGCTTACAGCAAGCGTCTAATTTAAAAAAAATACTTTTTCTGTAAGTAGCCATAAGTCAGTGTACTGGTCTCGCACATTTAACCAGCTACATACAAAAATTGGCATAGAACGATATGAATGCGTGAATAACATGACCGACATGACATGACATGGATTAATGACAATGAAATCGTGTGGTGATTACAGGGCACTGAAGCAACAGACGCAAGGGACGAATCCACAGAAACGCACTGGGATGCTGTGTGTCTGTGCATTTCTCCCTTACGTCTGTGCTTCAGTGCCCTGTGATCATGTGGGATTTGCGCCAACTGCCCAGAAGTCTTATTAAGATGTGTAGTGTGTACAATGCACTCCTTGGCCAGGGACAAAAGGTGGGCAAACAATATAATACCCTTATAAAAGAGTGAAAAGTTCGGAATTTGTAATTGACGGTTGTCTGTGATTGAGGGTATCAAGTCGAGCTTAAAAATGTCTAGTTACCCCAGTAATGATAACTAGTTCATTAAAATGCTCATCACACTCTGGGCCATAAAACTGACCATGGCTCTGCTGCAAATGTAGCTAGAAAGGTGTTGCCCCGCCACGGTGGTCTAGTGGCTATGGTACTCGGCTGCTGATCCGAGGTTCGCGGGATCGAATCCCGGCCGCGGCGGCTGCATTTCGATGGAGGCGAAATGTTGAGGCCCGTGTGCTGTGCGATGTCAGTGCACGTTAAAGAACCCCAGGTGGTCGAAATTTCCGGAGACCTCCACTACGGCGTCTCTCATAATCAGAACTGGTTTTGGGACGTTAAACCCCACAAAACAACAAGCTAGAAAGGTGCTATCGGGTTCAGGTAGATCCTATGTATAATTTCATAAGTGGTTGGAATCGAACCCACGACCTTTCCAAAATGTCGGGAAGTCCGTTTGATCGTAGCTCCGCTGTAAATACGGAGACATAAATGTTTTCAGATTGAATTATGAGGCACATGCCACCATCAAACTCCCTAGTGACTATAACGGGCACGTTCCCTGATGACACCCCCACGGATGTTGATTAAAAAACCCCACGTCATGCCGCAAAATCCCCTTGCATCGCGAAACGGGTTTTGGCTGCCGGAGGAGCGACGTCACAGCCCGACCGACGGGAGGGCCTCGGGAGCCAGAAATAACATGGCGGCGGAACAAACCAGCACGTCGAACGGAAGCGAGACCTTTGCGAAGCTGGCAAAGGCTTTTGCCACGTTACGAAAAGGGAAATCGTTTCGTCTATCTTGTGAATATTACACGCACCGACGAGCGTCAACGAAGGTTATGATCTACAGTGTCAAACGTCGAGGGAACTCAAATTGTGTGCCGGTGTTGTGCAGTGACCGAGTACAACCACGGATAATGGGCGCAGCGGCCGCGTTGGTGAGTGAGCTCTGTATGCTATTTCAACTATTTGTCTCATTTTGATATAAAAGGAGTGAAGTTCAGTACGATTCGATAGGTAACTATTCCTGATTCCTGGTATAAACTAGTCTCGAAAGGGGCAAATTGTGGAAAATCCATTGTTTGGAGCACATGTTCGGAGAGCGAAATAAATGCAACTAACTTCCGCAATTTTAAAGATAAACCTCTAGTAATTGGCATACTTACCGACTGCCTAAACATCTATATCATCAGTGAAAAACATAATTGTATCTATTTCACTTACAGAGTTATAACGAGTTTAATGTTAAGATGCTATTTTGTTGTATTTACTATAGACATAAGTTAAATTTTCGTGCGCTAACAAGCGCTAGGCAAATATCTGTCACCAGGTGCAATTTATTTTCAGCTATCTTGTAAAGTGACCAAAATAAAAACATAAAACCTGAAATCAGCAATATACCTTTTTATAAAATTGGCCAATTGCGCTAAGGATTCCTTTTTGGTATTGACTTTAAGAACACAACGATGCGCTCATCTTGGTGAACAAAGAAATGCTTTAATAGTATCACAAAAGCATAGATATCGACTTAGAAATTTTATGAAAATTTCTGTCGTTCCCGCTTTCTTTTCGTTCAGAAACGATGTTTTTTCTTCTTATATTTTTCTTTTTTTTCTATGCCCCTGCCTGACGGGCAAACAAGACAGGACAGGACGGGTTCTGTGCAGAAAAAGGAGGGACATTCCACAAGCGAGGCAGCAAGCGCCTTTTGTGTCGAGACTGTTCCGATCTGCAGGCCTTGGCGCCTCGAAGTCTACCAGCTTCGGCGGTGCTCTCTCCACTTTTCAACGCTCCAGGGATGCATGGCGGAACGTTCCGTGGCTTTCACGTACCTGCCCCCCGAGCCGACGGTATAGACCTATTCCATGTTGGTAAACAGTGGTAGGCACCGGCGATATAACCAGGGCTTGTGTCGACGTCGCGGCGCGGAGGCCCCGCCCACCGCTCGCCGCGGCCCTGCACGGTCGCGCCACCGCCGCCGGCGAAGCGTGTGCGAAAGCTGCCTCCGAGCACGGGGCGTCGGAGCGCCGACGGCGTGTTTACAACAGTTTGCGAGGGGGCAGCCGCGTGAGATGAAGTTGCGTTAGCTCTGTAGAAAGCATTCAATGAATGTAGAAAAGAATGTGCCGACGCCCAGCTAAGACAAGAAGGGAGAAACTGATTGAAAGGACAAGCACCTTGCCACATGATGCGAATGATCGCGAGCTATCATGTCGGCATCGCTTCATGCGTATGCTTTAATTCGGTAACTAGCGCAAGGATGAACCACTTGCAACAGCGAGACTTGTTTAAATACGACTTGAAGATGCCTCAGCTAAAATACTGTTTCGGACTAAAGCCTGTAATCCCTACACAAAATCCTTGCGCAAAAACAAATGTAACGGCATAGGTACTCAAGCATGCGATATTGGTGACGCTATAACCTATGTAAATACGGCTGTGATAACGCACACACACAAAAAAGCAATAATGTGCCAAGGACAAGGCTCTCAAATAACCGCCAGCAAGGCGCATAACCGCGACTTGCGGCTCTGCCCATACGCTCAGTTCCGATCGCGAAGGCGTGAACTCCTGTAACGACGCGGCAAATTTCAAGCGTGTAGTTCATTCGAGCAGTCTGACAATCAAAAAAAAAAAAAAAATAAAGCGCATCATAACCACTACAGCATTGCCAAAGACACTTCTCGTGTGTATGCTATCGCAGCCGCAAGCGATTGCAAAAGCATCGCTGTAATCGGTGTTTCACTCACGGCTACGTGAATTAAGCTCTTATAAACTTGTTTCACTTGAGTGAATGAAATTCGTATGACGTATCTATAACTTCCCCACTTCAATAATACACGGCGACCGCGATTACTTCTGCACATCGAGCTAAGCTAATGTCGTGCGCGCTTTGCGGTATATCGCTGTGTCCGCACTTTGCTTATGCCAAGAAACTTGGTGTCGAGCATTACATTTGACAAACTTGTGACAATGCTATTTCTCTCAAATGAAACAAGCCGCACTAACACTAAATAATTACACATATGCTTAGTCGTGACGAAAATGTTTGGCGCATAACCGATGCGCCAAACAGCGGGCATTACAGGTTCTTCCCTTTTCTTAAGATAAACATAAGCAGGAAACCGATAAAAACCTATCGCACATATCTTGTGCGTTGCTAAGCAACCAACCCATGGCGCAGGTCATCGGTGAACACTTTTTTCTTCATTTCACGGCAGTGAGAAGCGCCCGCACCAGCGAAAACGCAGCGGCTGCTACGGTAGGCGCGCCGGCGGATGCCTACCATACGAAACCAAAACTCCCGACGACAGCGCCACCGCATCTTCGTGACGTAGGCCCGGTGGAATGCGAGGCGGTAAATGCAGGAGAACGATCCTCAGGTCACGTGGGCGTAAAGTCACGTGATCACACCGATCGCTCATCTAGGTACTTCTTCGCCTAGGTACAGGGAGTGTGTCTAGGCACTGCCTAGGCCGTCTAGGTACAACATCCTCGCTAGCGTGGCGCATGAAGGGCTGGACACATGCTCAGATTATCCATGCGATCCGACGTCGCGTATATAGGTGTTCTCTGACGTCGCACGGTCCGGCGTCCGGCATACGACGCTTCAAGACACACAGGGCGACGAGCGATCAGCGTGGAGGCCCCGGCCACATCCGGCGGAATAAACGCTCGTAAAACATTGCATCCCTTTCGCTAAGTACAAAATAAAGTTTTTTAGAGCCCTACTTGGTTACATAACAGCACAAAAAACACCGTCAGTGACGACCCCGAGGGTAGGCCTAGCTGCCGACGACGTAGCCGCCGTCGTTCGCAATCAACCGCCAGCTCGCCACGAAGCGCTCATTTTTGCCAACACAATTAACATTTGTACTCATACGTCGTATGTCAACGCATACGATTAGTTTTCTCGAAATAGATGCGAAGCGCAATGGTAAAAACGAAGCGAGCCGCTTCGGTGAAACAGCCCCTGCCGATGTTTGTTTACGTTCGCGCCGCGGCCGCTTCCGACCTCTCGAGTGCTTAGGAAATGGGCGCTGCTTTGCAGACTAGCTCACTTCACTCGTAACATTACTCAATGAGAATTAATTTCGTGTCACAAACAAATCTTAAGCAATATTTTTGACGCGATTCCATCGACACCGGCAAATGCCTCGGCGGTTCAAGACGAGTGATCAGCGCGTAAGCTCCGCTCTCACGAAGTGCGTCTGCACACACGCTCGTAAGACATCGTATCCCCGTCAGTAAGTACAAAATAAACATTTTTGTACAGCCTTGCTTAGTCATACAACACAGAAAAACACTGCCGATGCCTTCGCGAGCGACTAGCGCATCACAACACCCCACCGTCAGTGACGACTACGAGGGTAGGCCTAGCTGCCGACCCTCGGAGTAGTAGTCGTTCGCTGTCAACTGCGAGCTCGTCACAACGTGCTCATTTTTACCTACACGATTAACATTTGCACTCATATGTCGTGCGTTAACACGTGCGATTAGTTTCGGACGGTTGGGCAGTCGTCCATCGCGACTGTCCAACCGTCGGACAAGACATTCGAGCTTAGTGCTTGCAAGAGGACGGGAACACTCGTCTGCAGGCGTTGGGCAGGCACTATGGGAAAACCTCAGTTTCATAGGGAATAGATTCAGCCCTGGATTTCCCTTTTAGTTGACGCTGCATCGTCTCTAGAATTCCCCACAAAGCGATGCTGTGCGGACCGCTGACGTCTACATCGACCTAGCCAATGAGAGAGAGGATCACCCTCCTGGATTTACCGCTTCGCCGGTGGAATAGGTCTATAGACCTAAGCCATGTTGGTAAACAGTGGTAGGCACCGGCGATATAACCAGGGCTTGTGTCGACGTCGCGGCGCGGAGGCCCCGCTTGCCGCGGCCCTGCATGGTCGCGCCACCGCCGCCGGCGCAGCGTGTGCGAAAGCTGCCTCCGAGCACGGGGCGTCGGAGCGCCGACAGCGTGTTTACAACAGTTTGCGAGGGGCAGCCGCGTGACATGAAGTTGCATTAGCTCTGTAGGAAGCATTCAATGAATGTAGAAAAAAATACACCGACGCCGAGCTATGACAATATGTAAGAAACTGATTAAAACGACAAGCACCTTACCACATGATGTAAATGATCGCGAGCTATCATGTTTGCATCGCTTCATGCGTGTGCTTTAATTAGGCAACTAGCACAATGATGAACCACCTGGAGACGGGTTTAGGCAAATACGACTTGAAAAATGCCTCAGCTAAAATACTGTTTCGAACTAAAGCCCCTAATCCCTACGCGAAATCCAAGTGTATCGGATTAGTTACTCAAGCATAAGAAAAGAGCGATATTGGTGATGCTATCATCTATGTAAATACCGTTGTGAGAATGCACACACATGCACACACAAACCATTATGTGCCAAGGACAAGGCTCTCGAATAAACGCTAGCAAGGCACGCGTAACCGTGGCTCGCGGCTTTGCCCATATACGTTCAGTTGCGATCGTGAAGGCGTAAAATCCTGAAACGACGTGGCGAATTTCAAGCGTGTAGTTCGTTCTAGCAGTCTGACAACTGGAAAAATGCAAAGCGCGTCACAACCACTGCAGCATTGCCCAATACACTTCTCTTATGCATATGCTATCGCAGCCGCAAGCGATTTGCAAAAGCATCGCTGTAATCGGCCTTTCGCTCACGGCCTACGTGAATTACGCTCTTATATATTTGTTTCACTTGAGTGAATGAAATTCATATGACGTATCTATAACTTCCTCACATCAATAATACATGGCGACCGCGATTAATTCTGCACATCGTGCTAAGCTAATGTAGCGCGCGCTTTGCGGTGTCATCGCTCTCTGTCCATACTTTGTTTATGCCAAGAAACTTGATGCCGACCATTACACTTGACAAACTTGTGACAATGCTATTTCTCTCAAATGAAACAAGCCGCACTAACGCTAAATAATTACACATATGCTTAGTCGTGACGAAAATGTTTGGCGCATAACCGATGAGCCGGCATTACAGGTTCGTCCCTTTCCCTAAGACAGACATAAACAGGAAACCGATAAAAACCTATCGCACATATCTTGTGCGTTGCTGAGCAACCAACCCACGGCGTAGCTCATCGGCGCACAATTTTTTCTTCATTCCACGGCGGTAAACAGCACCCGCACCAGCGAAAACACAGCTGCTGCTACGGTAGGCGCGCCGGCGGATGCCTACCATGCGAAACCAAAACCAGGGGAGTGAAACTTCCTATTCGCGATTCCATCTAAATGCTCGCCACCTAGCGGACGCTCCTGGAACCAGCCGATTCAAGGTCGACCTCGAAGCGCGGCATGGTATCGCATTGCCGCGGGCTGTAAAACAGCCTTATAGTTCCTTAATCGACGCCATGCCACCTCGAAGCAGCCCAAGAAAGAAAGAATCCTCATCAAAAGACTTTTGTTGCGTGCCTCAGTGCGTGTCATCGCGATGCAAAGACAGCAACACGTCGTTTCATCGGTTCCCCAAAGAAACAGACGACGCTTCGCGCAGGGCAACATGGATTAGGAACTTGCGCATCGGCAAGAAGGTGACGGGAACTATGCTAGTTTGGTCCAGGCACTTCACTCGCGACGATTTCTTCCTCCCCGGCGAGTACACAGGTAGTGTGCACGCGCGTTTATTATCATGCGCGCTTTTCGAAGAGCCGGAGTGTAGTTTAGTTTAGGCAAGCGCGTGAACGAAATAGCGGCATTGTTTATAGGTGTATATCTGGTAACGTTTTCTGAGCATGCCTACGCTCATCTTCAACCGCGGTAACATTATTGCTCACGTACTTTTGCCCGCATGTATTGTAAGCGAGCGCTTGCCTTCTTTCGCCGCCTTCGTCCTATGCGCGCGCTGCGCCTCGTGATTTGTTTGGTGCTTATGGAGGTAATGTGTGATCGTTTAACGTAACGCGTTTGCATTTCGAGTTCATCTGGTGACCAATTCAGGATTTATTGCGCTCGTTCCAACTTTTCAGCCCTCGACCTGTTCACCGCGCCTCTAAGTTTGTCTTCCGGCACCGCGCATAGAACTGCACTCTTTTCACGCGTTTATAAGTGACGCATTTGTACTCAATGGAGCAATGCCGCGCACAAGTGCTTGCATCTTTCGGAGAGGCTGCTACGCATGAACACGTACCTGCCTTCTTCAACTTCAGGCTCGCTGTAAAGGCTCTTTATCCTCAAGAAAATCTGATGCGGGTCTCCGAACAAGTGCGACGTTTGAACGCACAGCGCAATTATTTCCGCTGTTTCGCCGCTCAAATCTTTCGGACCGATTAATACCAGGTGTTCGGCAGCAAGAGCCCCTTCGCATTCGACGAAGCATCGTGACTCGAACCCGCAATCAAGAAACTTCAGCACAGCGCTAAGCGGAAGCGCGGCCGTGACCCTGGGTGTAGAAGCCATCTTTGTTTTTTTTCAGCAATGTTGCCCGATGAACCACTTTTTCTGGAGTTGCGAATACCATCCATGGAACGCGATATTCGCTCGCAGCGCCGGACGAGCGCCTGGTGTTTGGGGGCGGCACTAAAACATGGCGGCGCATTGCAGACAGGCACTGGGGGACGCCATCTTGATGAGGACTGAGAATCCGAGGTGGGGGGGCGGATTTAGCTCCAAATTCAATTGGGATGCACCAGCAAGGCAAAATGAGCAAGTGGAAGGTATTCAGATAGGCGAGCGCGCGCCCTTGTTCCTGTTGCGCAACCCGCCACATGATCAAAACGTTGCTTTTAAGTGATGAAGGTTGGCCCATCCACCTATTTTTGCATCACTTATTCTAAGTAAGACTGTTTTTGTTCACGTGTACACATGTATTAGACTAGAATAAAGAGCAGAGTTTGTTTGAATGTTTTACTTCACGGCTACTGCTGCAACCGCATCCTGATATGCCGTGCAAGTGTAGAAAAACAAAACGAGGATCATGCAGATCGTACCTTTCGTCCGCCGGGATCCGAAAAAATTTTATGCCGGGGTCCAGAGGGCCCACGACGCGGCGGTCAGGCACGGCCTGCCCGTCCCGACGTGGGAGCGGCCCGCGGCGGCTCCTCCCCTGTAAGGGGCATTGAGAGTCTCTCCTCAGGACCACAATAAAGTTCGATGTCTGTCTGTCTGTCGGTGCGACGTGAAGAATTTCGACACCACTCAGCACAGCACGATTTGTGATGACGGCGCGAATCCATTCATGCGTCGGTTTCGCGGTAGTTTGCAAGGGTTTCGCTGAAACAAACCTTACGGTGGTAAAAGCGGCCTTTGGGACACCGTAGGCCGCCGTAGCATACATGGGCGCGCGACAAGGAACGCCCGTTTTTCGCCATGAGAGATATAGAAGACTGCGCAGTTCCCGTTTTCCACTCCGAGTGGCGCTCGTATTTTCGTGATCTCGAATTGCAACCTTTAGGTTCACTTGCGTGTTAAGAACTCCGGAGTTAATAAGTAACCTGCTAATGAATATAAAATGGAACAACAACGTTCATTTATGCTCGCAGGTAGTACAGCCCCCAAGCATTCGGATCGCTGCAGTCACGGGACAGAAAAACCGAGAAGTTTCATCCCCCTGCCAAAACTCCCGACGACAGCACCACCGCATCTTCGTGACGTAGGCCGGTGGAATAAGCAAATGCGCCGCATTTTTTTTTTTTTTTTTTTGCCTTTCGACGATCTCACCGCGCTGTTTCGCCGCGCCACCGCTGCCGCAGTGCGCGCCGGTACTTGTAGTACTCGCAGCAGTCGCGGTACGCTCAAATGCGTGGCCTCTGCATGGGAGAACGGCGTTAACGAGCTTTATCGGCTTTATTTCGAAAAATTTTTATTGTTGGGTTTACGTCCTATGTCCCGGGACGCTACCAGAACAGCCTCAAATAAAAGCGCTTCGGTTTTCTCGCGTTCGCGAGGGATGTCGAGCTCTGGCAGGTACTGGTGCGTCAGATAGACCGGCTCGCACGGCACACGGCTTGTTCAGCAGTGTTTGTGAATGTTGTGTTTTTGATACATGACACTTTAGCAGCATCATGATAGGTTATGCACATCACGGACGGATCGATCAGTGACCGCAACGACTCATAGCGCATGCATGATCATTTTGCCGGGCGATCATCGTTAGCGGCGTCGGAGCTTGTCTTCTGGACAAAATAGTGATCGCTGCCTTAATTGACCTCTTACGAGCGACTGTCAAGCGTCTAACGCGAACGAAGCCCAGCTGAACTGCATACTTGACGCTGCGCACGGCGATTTCTCAGCCACGCCGGCATCGCAACCATTGGCGCCGCCGGTAATCCGGTTTTCAGTGTGCGATTTCATTGCGAGCACAAGCGTTAACACCAGTGACAAAACATGCCATCTTATATGCGTGAGTGGCTTGCATAGGGTCATACGCCTACTGAGTTAATGTCCGATGCACATTTGAAGCGGTAAAGCCTAGCGACAACATCGGCGCCGAGCCCTCGGGCGTCAGGGCAGAGCGGGCCACGGCTTTTTCGTCGTCTTGCATCTCTTGCTAAAGTTACTCACCGACTCATCCGTACTTTATGCAGCAGGAACTGTTTGTCGTTCGCGGTATTAGCAGCGGCCCGTAAGTTTTCGCTAACGGTGTGCGGCAAGTCATCGTTCCGCTAAGGTGGACGCGCCTTTACAGGGGTCCTGAACCACCCTCCGAGCTTGGTGGAAAAACATATTCTACGGCTTGCGTACGCCGTAATGAACACCTCAGCCAAATGCTGTAGTCATCCGCGAAGCGTAGCGTTCACAAGCGGAGCACAAAGCTTCCACTTCCTCAGGAGCTCTCAACTCAAAAAGCGGCTTCTCCTCACGCTCCTTGTATATGCTCTGTTTCGTCATAGAGCATTTACAAGGAGCGTCGCTGCTATTGGCCGATGGCAGACACGCCCGCCGCGCCTGTGTGCGGGATCTTTGCAGGGCGCGTTTTTTAAAACCGTAAGCGGGTGCGTGCCGTGCGTGCCGTGCGCTCGCTTTTGCTTGCGTTGTGAGCCCCTTTATAGGCAAAATAGTTGCTGGAAATATGCAAAAATATATTTGTTAATGCGCAAGTCTCATAGATGCCATTGGAAGGCGTCCGCAAACTACCTCGGCGTGGATGCGAACGGTGCAGTGCAAAAGCCACCATAAATATAGCTTTCCAAGAAGCCAACAAATGCATGCCAGCAGCCTGTAATAAACCACAAATTATTCCCAAACTTTAATTAACAATTCATCAGTGATTGTAGGCGGGTTTATTCCCTATGGTACTCGAATGCGCCACCTTCTAGTACTCATACTCCGTAACATGGCTGGAGTCGAACCCAAAATATTTCTTTTATAAGGTGGATTAAAGGACTAGGTCTGATTAGGGTATATTTGGGTGGATTAGAGCTCATTAAGGCGCATTAGGCTGGATTAAGACAGACTGAGGTGCATTAAGGTGGACTATGGCATATTATAGAGCGGATTGCGCTAAACTTAGATTAGGGCGAATTAAGGATTACAGCAGATTAGGGTTGACTAAGGTAAATTAGTGTGGATTAAAATCATTACGTCTGTAATGTGTGGATTAATTTGGCGTAACTTGACAGTCTGAGCTTATTGAGACTTGACTTAGCCTTAACTTAATCAGTCAGCACCTAATTAGAGTTACACTAATTAGGCGCGGTCTAATTATCTTAAACCTAGTTACACATAACTTAATAAGCTGGGCTTCATTAGTCATGATATAATTATGCTTGAGCTAATTAGTCCCATCTTACTTATACATGACCTAATTAGTTTAGGCCTACGACTACTCACCGGCAGCCTTTAGTGCTTTTCCGAAGCCTTCTGCCAGCCATGTGCACTGTGTGCAAGTTTTCAGCAACGTGAAAACTCACAGCAGCACACGATCTTGCCACCCGCGTGGGCGCGACATGTTTCCGCTGTCCCAAGGAAGGGAGCCCACGCAGTGAAGCGGACTTACGGGCCCGCGCCCAGGCACGCCGCGAGCGCTCAACATAAAATTTTGTTTCTCGCCTAAAACAAATATCACTCCGATTAAACTTTCACAAATAAGTATCCTTTGTTTAATCTTCCAAATGACACCAAGCGTGCATTTTTACTTGGACCGCATCACCACTCTACAATGTGCCTGAACATGGGGCATTTCACGCATTTTGCAATGTTTGCGCCCCTTACACTTCGAAACTACTCGGTCGTCGACTTCAATACTTTTTTAACATGCTTACTGCCAACTATCCAGCCATGTGATACAGTCCTATTGTGTTTGTAATATTCGTAGAATTTTAAAAAAATAATGAAAATGGGCGCAGAATTGCAGCATTGCTTCACCACAAAGCAGGTCGTGAGACATAGTAGTGGTCGTCAATGGGTAATAATAAGATAGTGCCATTCCTTTTCAAGCAAATAGGAGATATTTACGGTGTTCCGTGAAGTATTGTATTTTTTAGAGTATTTTTTCGCAACCTAGGTTTCACCCACAACGGCAAAGTTCAAATCACTGTAAAAGACAAAAAAATTTTTTTTCGCGAGAAATACTCTCCGAGGACAAATAGTGCACTGATATGAACGTCCACAATTTTTTACAATAGAATTGGAGAGGGTCGAGCGCAATGTCTGGGACGTTTGGCGTGGAATGACCCAAGTACTATAGGCGAAACATCAGATATTTGCGTAAGATTTGTGCACGGACCAAATATTTTTAAGCGAGCGTGACAAGCTTTTCGCGCCTTTCATCTGACTGAAAGCAGCCGAAATTCGCGCGGAAAAACGACTATATTGGTCTTAACATTTCTGAGCCGCAAAAGATTTAGAAGGAAAAAGCATGTGCTTACCTAATTAGCATATTTCGCATAGCATAATTAGCATAGTTTTTGCAGCCCGGTTTTAGTACAATGAGGCTGGGGACGCCGGAAAAGATGAGTTGAAAACGGACACCGTATAGATCACTAGAGTTCATAAATACGGCGAGAAATTTTGTGTTGGGCCTCCACAGTGCATTTCTAACCTAGTCTTGCTTTGTATTAGATCGTGTTACCCCATACCTGAAACTTAATACTTGAGTCGTGCTGCGCAGCAGCGACCGTTTACGCCCGGAAGCTATGTAGGTGGATACTCCGCTCCGGGGAGAAAAGAACATGACGGCCGGCGTGTGAAAGGGTGCCGGGAGAGGAGGTAGTTGTCGCTACTTAAAAAAAAAACGAGAAACGCGATCTAGGGACTTTAGTCGCAATATCTTCGCTCCTAACAAACCGTTTTGAAGAATTCTTTCCGCTTTGAATTTCTGAGAGGCCTTCAATACACACCCAGCCGTTTTCAAAACCAAGCCCGAGTGGTGGTTCAGGACCCCTTTAACATCTTCATCGCGTTCGTTTTCTATCCATCCACATCTAGCACATCACTATGATCGAAGTCATGTATATTAACAACATAGGGATGGTCGATTAAATTTTTTAATCGATTAATCGTTAATCGTTGGTCGATTTAGCCTTTCATCGATTAATTGCTTTTGCTGTGATGTTTTAATCGATTAATCGATTAATCGACTATTTTATAAGTGCTCGAAAAATGATACCTTGTTGTTTGAGAGGCGTTGCTTGTGTTTGATATCGACACAAGTATTCAACCGACGCGCTAGAGATCACATGTGCGCATTAGCGGCTGCATGAAAATTCGCACTTTAGCCCGCTGAACACAGGGAGCCAGTCATCTTTGGATGCTGTCAAGGATCCAAGATTCCGTGGGTGGCCATGATCCACGAACGATTCGGCAGCAGGTCGTATTTCCGGGAAGTCTGCCTACTAGAGCGATCAGAAATCGGAGGCGCTTTCGGCGACCACATTGTTTGGAAAGTCGCACCGGAAACATGCAGTGTGGCCGAGGGTGAGAATTTTCCGAGAAAGGAAAAAAAAGAGACGAGGAGGAAAGGAATGTTAAAGACGCTCGCTCTTATAGGGACGGCAACATTTCGCGGTTTGTCCATTAGATATTGTGGAAGCCCTCGATAATATTATAACCACGAATTGACGTGCTCTCTGCCTTGAGGTCACTCATGCGAGATTGCACGGCAACATACTGGTCTCAAACAGGCCATCAGTGCAGGCATCTGCGGGAAATAGTGACACGAGTTTTTCCTCCCGGCTAGAATAAACGGCAGGTCTGCCAGTATACTGCACAGGTTTCACCTGGTCGCCGTCTTAACTGGACGCTACGCGCACCTTTTCAATCGCACGCGTACAGCTCGAACTGCGAGCGCTGTCTAACGTATCAGAAGAAATAAGAAATTGACAGCACAGCGCTTAAAGAAGCGCTTCCTTGTCAATTTCTTAGTTCTTCTGTCCTCGTTCCACGTGCGCTTAAAAAAGCTTTTGCTTTAAGACATGAATTCACACTAACTAGCCCATGTCGCCGTCTTGCTCTAATGTATCATACATTAGAAAAAATAGTATTTCGCGACTGTCCTCAGTTCGTGCCACAGCAGGAGACGGCGGCCTCTAGGCTGTCTGACTTGGGAGTACAATGCGTAAAGTTGAGGATTATGAAAAGGGACTGTTAGATTTAAATGCAGCTAAAGTGGCTTCTTTTCATTATGCGACTATTATACCTTTTTTCATAATGCTCGAGTCCGTTTCCCTGCACAGCATATTCGCCCAACTAGTGGCGGCCCCTGTCACGTTTCAAGTGGAGGCGAAATCCCAGTTACACGTGCTGGGGTTCGACTATTATGAGTGTTTATGTCAACATAGCTGAGTCGAAATTTTCGGCGTCATAGCACGCTGTTTTGCAGAAGTGAATAGCTGCCATAAGTTGGGATAACTGCATTGAAGGGAAGCTAGCATTACAGCTATCAATGGGTACATAGGCGTTAAGGTCGACAGTTGGGCTAGTTGGTATCAAGCGTAATGAAACACGATCACTAGCGTCCATGTCCCCTTTGCGCAAACAGTCATGTCTTATTATGTATATATGCATCACTCATTCTTATCCCCATCATCATGCTTCATCGCTCTTCTCCCCTGTTGCGTTGTCCCCAAAGTAGAGTAAAAGGCCGGGGCGTACTAGATCAGGCCACTTTCTCTACATTCCGATATATGATCTCTCTTTCTTTCATTTGTGACAAATAATCTTTACTTCGCTAAAGAGTAAAATACAACGGCAATAAGAACTGAACCAGTCAAGAAATAAGCAAGAAATAAGTATTGTGACACTTACACAAGAGGCAAGTAAAACCTGGAGGTTAAATAAAACGGTGTAGGCGACGGACATCGGATCGAGTTTATTTCTATCTCTATGGGGTATGGCCGCCTGCGGCTCCGGGCACCTTCTACTAGAGAGAGAGTTCTTTATTGAGAGGCAGAGAATTTAGCCGGCGTTGAAATATCGCTGACATGCTACTCTGCCTGGGGAGGGAGTTTGTGGAGAGGAAGACGAATGCAAAGAAGTGCAAGAGACAGTGAGAAAGAACAGAGAAAGAAAGGTTGGGCCTTGTGTTTCTGACTATGATGACTAATTGCGTCCAAAGATATTTCACGTTTGCCTCCACCAAGGAGGCCTCCACCCGCAGTGAGGTGATAGGATGCGTTGCATGAAGGGTGAGTGATGGTGACGATAGAGATAAAGTCTATCGACTTGGCCTATACTTTTTAAATATTATGCAAAAAGTCCATCGCACGCCTCTGGTGTGCGGGGCAAGCTAGAGGGCCTAAAATTCCTACTTGCGTAGAAATATGCGCTCTACATCTGCGTCTCGCCGTCGCGCGTCTCGCAATCATGCGCTCCGGCCAAGGGGTGGTGTTGGAGTTGGGGGGGGGGGGGGGGCGTGATCGATTAATCGAAGAGCTTTAATCGATTAATTCGATTAACTGAACGGGGGAAATCGATGGCGATTAATCGATTAACGGTGTACATTTAATCGATTAATCGATTAATCGTTCATCGATTTTACCATCCCTATAACAACACACTGCGCATGTGAAGTTTTGCTTTGACAAAACAAACGCAAGATCGGTTCCTTCGACTGAGTCTTCAGTTTTCACTATTCTATGCTTATGGCATCCCACCTCTGCACGATACGTGTTCTGAGACGTCCCTACTTGTCTTTTTACTGCGATTAATTCAGCGAATTACATAGTAACAGCAATTCGAAGCGACAAAACTAACGACGAGATCATGACGAGGTCGCATGTTTACATTGTCAGCCTTTTTTTTTTTTCTTTAACAGCACTACATCGCGTGGCAAATTTAAGTGAAACAGGAGGTCCGTACATCGTTTTCCGACGCGTTCGGTCGTCGCCCACGCCAAGGATTCGTGAGAAACACGAGTAAACTTATAGCATGCAGCAAGCACCGCCGTAGCAGCCGTGCTCTGAGGACTACGGCTAAGATGGCGGCGGCGCCACTCCCGGAAACTCGCGCATGCGCAGATCGCGTGATCGGTCTACTGTTAGCAGCCAGTGTCTCCCCTTCGTGCGGGTGCATATGCTCGCGCTCGTCAGACCCCACCACTGTCACGTGAATGCGGCGGCAGAGGACTATTTGTACGGAATTCATCCTTGGCAATCTGTGGAACCCAGCCCTTAGAGGTACTATAAGCGAGGGATGATATCTGTCCATGGCGGTCTTGATTATTTCCGTTGTCCGTTTCTCCTTCGTCTATTCTCGCTTTTGTTTTTGTGTTGTTGTTGTTTTCAACATCAATATCATGATGTTAGGACAGCTGGCTGTATTGTTTCCTTCCATCCTTCTCACGTTTTCGTATTTAAATAAGGAAAAAAAAACAAGAATAGTGCTTCAGCTGGGAGGAGGCAAATGAGAGGAAGGAAGGAAGGAAGGGGAAAACAGAAAGGCAGGGAGGTTAACCAGAAGGGCGTCCGGTTGGCTACCCTACACTGGGGGAGTGGGAAGGGGGAATAGAAAGATGGGAGAGAGAGAAGGAAGGGGAATAATGAAAAAGACGTTGTCGGACAAGTCCAACTGTCAAAGGCGTTCACGCAAACCAGTCGTCTTGAAAAAGCGTAAAAGTGCTTTTAGTGCCTTGTGGGCCGACGAGCGATGAGGGCGGTGTTCGAGTAGCATCTGTAAGGATAGTGGCCGATCGTCAAGGTGGCGTAGCGTCTCAGCAAGGATTTTCCTTTCCTCGACGAATCGCGGACAGTGGCACAGCAGATGGTCCAGGGTTTCGTCGGTGTCGCACATCTCGCAGGTTGCACTGTCGATCGCTCCAATTAATGCGGAGTATGCCTTTGTGAAGGCAACTCCCAGCCAAAGTCGACAAAGAAGCGAGGCCTCATGTCGAGGAAGTCCTGATGGAGGGCGGAGATGCAGGGAAGGGTTTAGCTGGTACAGTCGCGTTCGTCTGATGTTTGGTGAGTTCCACTCAACCAGTGAGAGACGGCGTGCCAGGTGTCGAAGCTGCATTGCAGCATCTGTCCTTGAGAGTGGAATTGATATAATGTTCGCTTCTTGATGTGAAGTGCGAGCTGCGCCATCTGCGGACTCGTTGCCGCTGATTCCGCAGTGACTGGGCACCCACTGAAAGTCAATCTCGTGGCCATTTTCTCGGAGGTGGTGGTGAAGCACGATTACATCGTACGTCAGCTGCTCGTGGCATCCGCGCCTAAGAGCTGACCGTATGCACTGCAACGCCGCCTTCGAGTCCGAAAACACAGCCCATTTCCTCGGCCTCTCAGTACGGATGAGAGGAAGATACCGAACACTCAAGGCAGTTCAGATGAAACGATGCGTTAATACCGAAAGGAGAAGATTTGTCAAAGCTTATTTTTCATTTGTGCAATCATCACTAATTTTAACGAAATTCTCACATTCGTTTGCAAGCCTAGTGACTTTGCATTTTTTTCTTCCTGCCATAACGGGCGGGGGGTTCATATCCACCACCAGGGCAACCCAGCACAGGAAAACATCTACTCGCATTTTGCTGGCCTGGTTGCAATACTCCCGCACCCATTCATTTATGCACTGACCTGCTTGCCTGATGTAACATATATGTCGCAGGAAACGGGATTTGACAGACGACATAGATTTGCCATAATAAAAATTTTTTTCTTCCGCTGCTTTCATGGGATTTTCATGGTATCACTTTATTATTATTATTATTATTATTATTATTATTATTATTATTATTATTATTATTACGAAAACTGCGCTGAGAGAAACAGTACGTTGTCTCAAGCGGATGTGTTATTTAGATCTTCATTTTTATTATGCATCTCACAGGCTGAAGTAGAGGAGTAGCTTTGGGTGCGCCAGGAACAGTTGTAGTAGCCAGTGTTCTCGTATGTGTGGGATGAATTTGCACTGATCATAGATGAATCTCCCCTTTCGTCCTGATTGTCGAAATATCTACGAATGAAACTATTATAAGCTCCTGAACATTCAATGTGCGATGACTTATCACCTCACGTGATGGTGCTTAGCCATGGCTAATGACGCACTTATCACCTTTCGTTTCAGCCCTTCCAAACTGGTAAAACGTGGTCTTGCTAAGACAGGTGTTCATCAACAGAGCGCCTATAAATCCGGTCACGCTTATTGCAAGCTTGTTTCGGTGAGCAAGCTTCATGGTTTTTAAAAGCCGGTGTATGGTGCATCCAACTCCAACGCCAATCCTATGTATACTTCTAAGAAACGTATTGTAGTGGTGTTGTTCCCTACAGCTACCACGTTTCTTTAATTCGAGGAAATTAGCCGCTTGAGAAAAGGTGCAGATTATATTAGCAGCACTATAGCAAACAGGGGGATCTGTGGAAAAAAAAGGAAGAAGCACTGATCCCACAAAGAAGGCAAAGCGTGGTTGTCAAAAGAAGCAGAAGGGAAAAAATCTGAGTGTAATTCCGGTGCCATAACTCAGATCCTATTGTCCTGCGCACGTTACATCGGGAAAACAAGACGGTGCACAAATGAGCGGCTATTCGAGAGCGTTGCAACATGTCCGTTAAAATGCCATAAGATGGCTTTCTCGCGATACATAGTCAAGATTGCAGATATGAATGTATTCGATAAAGCAGTTATCTTTTGAAAAACAAACGTGAAGTGACCTCGCGTTATGATTGAGAGGGAGCAGATTATTTGTGTCAGTATTGTTTCTACCAGCGAAACCTTATCGTTGTCCGACAAGGAATGCAATTTTTCGCGCTTGCAGTAACGCACGATATGAAGTCTTGGTGCTCTATATACCGGGTGCTTCAGAGAACGATTTCAAGTTTCCAAAGATAGGCTTTCATGAGATTTGGTTTATTTCACCATAATCGATACACAATTGTAACAGTTAACAGGTTGAACAAGAAGAAAGAAAAAGAAAGAAAAGGTACCATTTATGGTGAGGATAGCAGGGTAAAAGCTGCAACATCTGCAGCTTGACAAGCCCCGCCACCCCGATACAATACAATGGCAGCAACGTGCGGTACAGAAGGCGGTTAGTTAAGGTAAATATTTGCACTCACATTGCAACAATCAAGATGTATTTCCACACTCAACATGTATTCCACTCAACACTCAAGATGTATTTCCATTAGAAAACAAGACATTAGAAGACACCATACTTGAAATAGAATTTTTAGGCATTGCACGAAGAGTGTCATCTGTTAGCTTAAATTTGTTTAGTACACTGGGTAGACAATACTGCGGTAGTTGTGTCCCATAGTTTGTACGCGGCCGTGGAGTGTACCAGTTAACCGTGTGTCTCGTTGCACGTGTAGATGGACTTAGAGTTAAGTTTGCTAATTTACGTATGTAGCGGCTCTTACGGATTAGTTCTGATCTAAATGTTGTTAAAAGGCAGTATTCATAGAAAAGTTCAAGTTTTAAGATCTTAAGTCTTGCAAAGGATTCAGACGTATGTGCATTGTATGAAATACCTGAAATGGAACGTACTGCGTTTTTTTTGTGATATGATCAAGTTATGTAATGATTTTTTAGTCCCGGTACTCCAAACTAATTGACAATAGCGCAAGTGGGGTGTAAATAGGGCATGATATATCATAAGTTTTTGTTGTTCTGGTAATATGCGTTGACACTTCCTTAAGATTTCCACTGCTCTACAAAGTTTATTCCTTATGTATTCGGTATGACGCTTCCCAAGACATGTTTTCGTGAAACACAACTCCTAGGGTCTTTGAAGAGGGCGACAATTCTATTTTCACATTATTTAAGTACAGTAAATTAAGTATAGGACATGGTGTACATTTCGCTCGGAAAATAACCGCTTTAGTTTTAGTACAGTTAATTCGTAAAGAGTTTTTTACTGTCAAAGTGTACAGTCTGCCTAATGTGTCATTTGCCAATGACATGATATTGTCTATATTCGTTCCAGAAAAAAAACAAGCTTGTGTCATCTGCATGAATAACCTATTCTATTGATGTGTCTATTGTTGTGATGTCGTTTATGTAAATAATAAACAAAAAAGGGGCGAGTATGCTACCCTGTGGTACGCCATGTCTTATTTTTGCTAGTGGGGATAGTTCCTTCATTATTGACACACACTGGTGCCGGTCAGTCAGGTAACTTTCAATTAAATTTAACACGACACCGCGAATGCCATAGTTTTTTAACTTTTGCAGTAATGTTACATGGTTTATAGTATCGAAGGCCTTGGACAAATCTATGAAGACACCTAACGTTAATCTTTTCGCTTCTATATTTTTTAACATTAATTCCTTTTGATGAAGCAGCGCACTTTGGGTTAATAGGCCAGGCCTGAAGCCAAATTGTGATGGTGCTATAATTTGATGTTCGTCAAAAAACCTTGACAGCCTAATAAAAATAATCTTTTCTAGACCCTTTGAGAACACTGGCAATATTGAGATTGGCCTGTAATTACCCAGATTATTTTTCTCTCCCCCCTTATATATTACTGTTACTTTGGCGGTTTTCATGCGGTGAGGAAAAGTACCGGTACTCAAAGCAAGATTATAAATATGTGTTAAACACGGACTGAGCAGATCAATAACAAAAGTAAAAGGTTGTAGTTTTAGGCCATCGATGTCTTCACTCTTACTTACTTTAAAATGCCTAAATATACTAATTACCTTATGTCCATCTGTTGGCGCGATAAATAGGGAATTCTTTGCAGAAGGAGGCAGGTAGTTCAACGTTTCAGCATCATATGTACTATTCACTAGCGTAGTAAAATGCTCATTAAATTTGTTTGCCAACGCTGCTCCTTTGTATACCTTATCACATATTATAAGCTCATCAATGCTGTTTTCCAGTTGCCTTGCAGATATCAAAGCATTTAATCTGTTCCACATCTCCTTCGCGTTCATCACGCCTTCAAACATAGTAAAATAGTAGTTGCATTTAAATTGTCTCTGAAGCTTCGTTAAATTATTTCGGTATACTTTAATAGACTTAAAAGCAGCTGGGTCACGTCCTGTAAGGAACGCATTATAAAGCCTATTTTTTTCTTTTATCATTTTAAGGATGGAAGTGGTTATCCATGGTTTACGGGCACGTTTAGGTTTTTGCAAGGTTTTGTATGGGAAGTGTTTTTTACATACTGAGCATAAGATCTCTATAAAAGAGTTATATGCTATGTCAGGTGAAGATGAGGACAATACATCCTCCCAATTTAATGAGTTAATTTCACCTCGGAAGCATAAAGGCGAGTTTGAATTTATTTGATGAAATTTTATTTGTGGTGAAGTACTGTGTTTTTCTTTCAGATGTCTGGCCAAAACAAGGTAGATGGGTTGATGATCACTTAATGATGTGTTAAGAACACCGGAATATATCTCTTCAGTTGTAGCGTTTGTTAAGAACAAATCAATTAAAGTTGGGCTTGTCGTCGCAATTCTGGTAGGAACTGAAATTTCATTAGAAACAAGATTTGAATCCAGGAGAGCCAATAGATCTGAGCGTTTTGTTGTGTTCTCTTACATATCAATGTTTAGATCGCCGCCCATAAATATTCTTCATTACTTATAAATGTGAAAAATTTCTCAAGATACTCAAAAAAAATTACTAATGTTTCGATCTGGTGGCCTGTGCACTACAGAGAACACAAAGTTTTCAGACTTCAATGAAAGCATTTCAATATCATCAGAACATAAAACCCAATGAGTCAAACATTCGCATGTGATATGATTATTAACATAATTGCAGACACCCCCAACTCTTCGTTTTTCTGTTTTTGCAAAACAGGTTATACCCCTCAATATCAATAGTATCTATGCCATTTCGGCACCATGTTTCTGTAAACATGAGAATTGAAAATTTGAAACTAAAGGCTTCAAGGAAGGTAATTAAATCGTCTTCCTTAGATCGTGCTGACTGCACGTTAATGTGCAGAAACGTTAAAGGCGTGTTCCTCTGGTCAGCTAGCAGTAAATTTAATGCAGTGGGGCTTTTGTATGGTGCATTCACTTCTGCATAAAACAGAGGCAGGCGAAGAGTATATTCATAACAATTAACTTGAAGTAAAAATCAATTGACATTTGGAACCATGAAAGTCTAAAACACACATGCATGCACAGAGCGACCTTTGTGCGCAGTAGCTTCGTAACACAATTAGTATTTTCACACGCAGTGTGCAAAAAAAGAACAGCATAGTATGAACATAAAGATGAAAAAACAACTGTCATTTTGACATACAGGAAAAGTTTCGCGTAATTATTATAGTAACATCGTGATCTGCAAGTAGTTTGCAAAGCAATATGGAAAAGTCCAAGTCTTGATACATATAGTGACTTTGTTCAATACATCTAGTAGGTGCATATCAGAGGCGAAATTCGTGGCTATTATTTCACTACTATTACAGTTGAAAAACAGAAACATGGTGGGAAATTTGACTCCACTCATTATACACAAGCCAACACGACTTGCACCTGGTCCGCAGCACAGGTGACATGCAAGGCAAGCGAATTTTCTGTTTTTCTCATGAGAATCTTACCCTTCCACACCCAGACTTTTCTCGCGCCTGGCTTGTCGTGCTTTGCTTAGAAGGACTTTGTTCTCAAGGCATAGATGTCCATTTATGTACACGGGTTCATCCTCACTAAATCCCAGCTGATTTGTACTTTGCTTTCTTTGCAGCTGACACAAGCTTGTCTCAGGCAGTTCGCGTAAGGAACTTCGCCACAACGTTCGGTTTTCTCTTTTCCCTGCCTTTAGACGGCACTCTATGCACAACATCGGTATCACGAGCATTCACTTCGATGCCCGAAGGAGTCGGCAATGTCAGCCAGTGTTTTGCTTCGGTCCTCACAGCGGACCTGTGGAAGGCCCTGTATTTCAATATTCATGCTTCTGGAGTACTGTTTAAGCTCTAAAATTTCTCTCTTATACTCTTCAAGTTCTTTCGACAGTTGTTCATTTTCCTTGCGGTAGTACTCATTCTCAGATTTCACGCTTCCTAGCTCCCGCCGGAAAGTCTCTACATCTTTTCTGAAGGACTCAAATCCTTCGTTCATGAAAGTTATCGAGTCTCTGATTCCTGCAAGTTCGGCATGTATTTCAGTTCCCGAAGCTCCAAACCTGGCGACATCTTTCCTGAAGTCAATCGCGCATGTTCCAAGCCTAGCAACCAGGTCATTTAAGCCTTTTACCACCTCTTTGGTGCTAGTAGGCTGCTTTTCTGCAAGGACCTTAGCGACATCATCTAAGCTGTCAGGGTTGTTATTGTTCAATGCCTCGAAAGAAACACAGCACAATGGAAAAAGAAAACCACTGTACAGTCTATGGAAGCACAAAGGTTAGTGGCGGAGCACTCAAATTGCGATAAAGACGGCACTCTTGGCAGCAACAGCGACAACTTCAAAACTGTCTATTATTATAGTAATGAGATTTTCAAACCAACCTGAAAAATTGCAGAATAGCCGATTAGTTGTCGTCCTTCCGTCGTCGCCGGAAAAAGAAAAAAAAAGGAAAAAGAAAAAACAAAGCTTATTTTCTTACGGAACGAGCTCTATAAGGTTGGGTGGACGTGAGCAGTCGTAAAAAACTTGCACTTTGCACGGTAAATAACTAAGATCGTACAATTCATTTCCAATTAGCAGCCTTTTCAGGTTCCTGCCATTGAGGAATTTGCAGCCGCAAGACGACGATGCTTACCTGCTTTTAGTCTAAAACAAAGAATATAATTATTCGCCGAGACCCAGCAACCTAGCGTTTTTTGCCTCATGGAACTCGCTGCAAAAGGAGATCCGGGAGCCGCGTGTGAACACAGCATCCGCTGATGACGTGTTCCAATGCATGCCCCAGTCAATTCGATATGCATGGGCTTTCCAATGTCGTGGCTACGTAGTCTGTTATGATAGCGTCGTGCAGCGAGCGAATAAGCAAAAAATAATGGAGGCCTCTGCATATGAAGAGCATCGATGACGTTGTATATTTCGAATTGGCCGCCGCAATCTTTGCTACACGTCAGCAGCAGAGGTTGCATTCACACGTGACTTCTGGCGTTCTTCATGCGCGCTTTCGTGCCGCAAAAAGCCCAGGTTTCCTAGCGCTGCAGAGCTTTATATAATTCGTTTTTCTTTGTTTTAAAGGCTCATATGGCATCGTCATCAGCGTGGCTAAAACTCGTCCTTTGCAGTAATCACAAAAAGTTTAATTAATGATGTAAATAGTAAGTATTACTTTGTTATCCAATTAATGAGAGCTTTTTTGGGACTCCATGACGTTTACCTCAGCGAACAGTTTCTTTATGAGGAGCTTTTCTTTTTTTTCTTTCGAACAGCCTATTTTTAAGAAATTTTGGAATTGTTCACTGAAACACCCTGTATATCCTTACATTGTACTTGTGTTGTGGGGCGATTAATGCGATCAGCGAGGCTTTTTTTTTTTTTTTTGAGAATCCTTTTCTTCGGCTCACTGAAGGAATTAAGCGCCAATACTGTAGTGGCGCGTATGTGGCTGGTGTTCCTTCTTGCATGTGCTAGTCAAACTTCTGTATCATTGAGACAGTACGTATATGATTTTTACCATATATGCCTTCTTTTTATTTTTGACAAAATTTTCTAACCCAGTCTTAATGAGTGTGCCTTGGAACTATTTCCACTGTGTGCGCAGAAAAGTTACCGCCCAATCGACATATACAAAGACGATTAGAGAGTCAAGAAAAAGGTCATCATTTTATGCAGATACAGTTACACACGAATGCAAGCGAAGTTGCCAGTAAACATATATAAATGACAGCACAATTTTATCTTGTGGTTTCTCTACATACGAATAAGCAGTCATACAACGCGACGGCAACTTACATTGTGCTATGAGCCGCGAGTCGAGTTACCTTTGCCCTGTATTCATCGTATCTCCGTGATTATATGAGACATCTTCAGAAAACATGTGCGAAGAACTTATATACACATAACACCGAATATTTGCGTAGATTTTGCGGAATTGCTTCTTCCACGGCAGCGCGCACTGTAATATGGTAGGAGTGAAATCGAACAATATAACAAGACTGACTAACTTTATAACCTGAAAAGCCACGCGTTCAAGCCTAATTGAAAATGGAGTTTACTTATACTGGGAGTTCGCTCCCAACATAACTGATAAAGCGCGATGCTGCTAATTTCTACATATCGATAAAAATCTGACTAATTTCACTCAGCAAACACAAAGTGAATGGTGTAAGAGCGCAGCTGCAGCTACAATTGGAAGCGCCCAGTGTGACGTACACTAGTTTTCCTCCCATTGTCGGCGAGCAAGGATAGGCAAGTGTCATCAAGTGACAATTTTCATTGTTTCTTTGCTATGCCTGATCACGCTTTCCAGAATAGCCGCTTTACAACGACACTTGTTCACTGTTGCGCGGCAACGTAAGGGTAGCAACTATGTCGTACAGAGGACCACCGGAAAGTACCGGCAACAGCGCTTTTTGACTATTCAGTTTCGGTTTCCTCAAAGAAATAAGCCGGAATTCATCGCGCTGCGGCAATTCTAAAAGGGCCCCATTTTACAATTACTACAACGGATATCGAATTCCCGTATAAGTAACATGCATCTTTCCATTAGGTTTGAGTGTCTGGCTGTTATTAGATGCGAAGAAGCTCTTTGACTAGCCTGTGTAACGCTCTCCCTCCGTGCGTCCGTACGAACGCGCCGCAACGCGCTCCCCTCGCCGAAGGTGTTGCAGCGGTGCCACAGAACACCTATACTATGACCAACGTAGAGAAGGGAAACTGTACCTTTGACAGTGCAACGAAAATAAAGGTAGCGGTGGCGTCGTAAACTAAAGTATGCGACCGAGAGATGGCGCTGCGCAAGATATCATCATCATTACGCAATACAATATGGCGGTTGCGCTGCTGCTGCGTGCGGCTGGTCGCGCTGCTCGCTCGCTGGTCCTAGGCGTGCGGTTACTCCTGTCCCGAGGCGTTATTCTCGGGTACAGTACTCTAACCCGAGTACAAATATTTCTGCTATGTCGCCAGGTGACCTAGAGGCCTCAACTGGCAATAAATGCAGCAAGCAAGTAAGCTTACGTCCTTTATTGGCAATCGTGATGGATGCAGCATACATGTAAGCGAGCAATGCTGTCGCTGACAGATTTGAACGTACAGGCAACATAAATAGCCGTGTGTTTAATAAAATTACAAGCTGAAATTTATCTCATTCTGTTCGTAAGCAGAGCGATGTTTCAGACAACCATGTTTACGCTGGGCTGCCCTTGAAACGCAGTACTCGAAGCGCGCGGCTGACGATGCTTTCTGCGTTGTCGCTTTGCTCTGAGGCCATCGAGCCGATTCGTTGGAGTACTCAATGAAAACAGTAGGCTTTCTGAAGCATTGTAATTCACTTCGGTTCCTATGTGATTATCAAACGCGCTCCAACAGTACGGAATGCGCCGGCCATCGCGTGGTTCGAGTATCACGTTACAATCGCATAGCACTGTATACATACTGTATTTGTGCACGCTGTCGCCCGTCTCATTCTACACGTCTGTGTTTATCGACTTCGGCGTTATTAAACAGGTAGCATCAAAATTTCGCCAAAGGTGTAGTGTCAGCAGATCATCCTGATACACTATTTTGACAACACTTGGCGAGGGGCACATGTCTTTGAAAAAAATAAAATAAAAAAGTGATAATAAACCACTATTTCTGTGTGCGTATACGCTGTGATCTTGATATTGCGTTCCGTTTCCCTTCTCCTACGTCCCTGTCTGAACTGTTTTCTTACAACCAAACTGCTACTAACTAGCTCATCTTCCAGTGCTTCTCAATTCATATATTATATAGCACTTGTAAAGGAAAATTTACTTTACGTTATCCCGTTGAAAGATTAATTTGGCTTATGTATTCGAAAGAGGTGAAGGGTTTGCAGTGGTATAAACACTTCAATCAAGTGACAGTTGGCTAGCAACGAAAGCCTCAGTTCGAAGCAAGCATTTCAACTCGCACACATATTTCTCAAGGCCGTTACACAAGACAGTTTCCAAAGGTCAAGCTATACCCTTGCTTGTCCATTGTTGATCAACTGATAAGTAAATGAGTCAATCTTTTTTGGTTCTGAGAGTGCATAGTCGTCAGAGTCGCTGCTAGATTCACAGTTGTATTCTTCACTACCCTTTAGCTGTGCCTCAATCTTAGCATGGGTGTCACACAAAACCAGAGGTTTCCGCAGGAACTGAAATTAGGAGGTGGGTCTAGACATCAGTGGGAGGTGTGGAGCACCACATTTTTTTGAACTTGTTACAAACATTTAGAAATTAAGGGGATTTCTTTATAAAGACAACGAGATGTGAACACCTCCTCTAGGGGGTCTGTAGTGAAATCTGCTCAAAACAGGCCTTTTTGAGCTGCACAGTAGTTCAGGAAAATAGCACTCAGTACACATTCAAATCTAAAATACAAGCAAATGCTAGTCAAACAGCTCTAATGAGATCTGAGTATACCTCTTCTGTGTACTGTATAAACATACTTTTTAAAACGTGATGTTGTACTTTAGGTCTCTTGTCTGGACCTGATTTTATTATTTGCCATATTCCTGTGACTGAACCTTACACAAAAAACAAGTTGCTTGCACACATGCAACAGTGCTTTGTGGATGGAATGTCTCTCCTCACATAAGCCCTTTAACAGACCAGCAGAATTCATTCACTGCAACTAGTAAAGCAAAATTTACGTTATCCTGTTGAAAGATTAATTTGGTTTATGTATTCGAAAGAGGTGAAGGGTTTGCAGTGCTATAAACACTTCAATCAAGTGACCAGCAGCAAATGACCTTTGTAAATGCATGACAAATTACACAGCCTGTATAAAAAAATACTACCTGAAGTCTTATGTGCAGCCTTCCTTCTGCCCTAATAATCAAACTGTACTTGGGAGTAGAGTCATGGCTGCTATTCTCCAGGTGACCACTACATAGCATGTCTCTTTTAACAAAGGGTCAAGTGCCTGTATACAATTTTCACTTTCAAAAGCTTTCACAATGTAGCTCACGAGAAGACAGCATTATGCCTTACTGTATCATCCCTTGGCGTTGCTGTGCAAAATAATGTTCACATTTACAACAATCTTCACTCAGTGCAAGGAAGAAATGCTGCCCTCAGACACGCTACTGCTAGCTTGTTTTGCACCATGTTATATGCAATCCTCTATACAAATGTGGACGCACACTTACAGAAGGATACCATGCGACAATCACTATCCAAGGAATCCTAAGCCGGCACATTTCCCTTGCGTTGGTTACTTATTGCATCAAAAATCACTTGTGCAGCCAGTTTTGCACTGGTTCAACATACCACATACTACTGCTGCATTTTGGTGTACAGTTCCCATTCCTTTCACATGTTGAGCTTGTAAACTGCTTTTGGTGACAGATGGAGTTCGGGAAAACCTCTCTTCGCTATGGCGACTTTTGAGCTTCTCGCGCCTTGGTAAGGGCGGCTTGAAAACTAACAATCCTTTTGTTGTCCATTGTCCTGAATAGAAAAAATAAACGAGGTCATCAGGAAGCCATAAAAAAGAAATGGTGAGCCAAATCTCGGTCTAATAAATAAGCGAAGCATAACCATAAATTAAATGTCCACAAACATACCGTGTGAGGATTTTCGGTCCCTGAGGTTACTTCCATTGGCAACACAATCTCTGCTGACTTGAGGTAGGTTCAGAGATTACAGCAGCTAAGTGTGTGCAGATATGCCCAGTTTCTTGAATGCTGTGGTTGATAAACAAAAAAAGAAAGAGCCACTGTTACTATGGTAGAAGCATGGATAACATTGTAATTCATGTCTAACAATGCATACTGAACAACGCTGCAAACATGAATAGCATGCATGTAAGATTTATTTGAGCATCTATTTCAGTGATGCGCTTAGCCAAGTCTCATTAAAGGGACATTTCTTTCTTTAGTAAGCAATTACATTGTCCCACTGCATAATCATGCACTACTAACACTTATGAGCTTATTTTGTATATTGAAATATAGAATTCCTTCTCCATACTCTTGTGTACATTTGCTTCTAACACACCATGGATGTATGTGCATTTCCTGCTGTAACTCACTTGGCAGAGGGAGGCAAAGCTTATGCTGCGGTCCGTAACTGATGTTTCACGGTAAAGATATTTATACATATGTGAGATGTCTAAATAAACATTTTTATACAATATCATTGGTACGCAGAAGCCGCGCTTCTGATTAGGTGCACAAATAATAACACTTCATGAAATGTGTTCTTTAGCCGTTTTGCAAGCAATAGCGGTGTTACACGGGCACTTTTGATCGCGATCAGGACTGATCTGTATCGAGTTTGGCGCTGACATTAGCCAAATAGTGATATGGTTTCCAGATCGCGATCATCACGCGATTCCTATCGGGCCTGATCACGCTCAAGAATAACCATATAGCAGCAGCTGAGCATCATCGAGCCTAATCGAAATCCGCCCTGATCGTGATCAAATGTGCGCGTGTAACGCAGGTTTAACAATAATCAGTGTTGAAGATGCACAGCAGCGCATTTTTACTCACCGGTGCTTATGGCCACATGGTGCAAGGTCAATCCGTTTTCCTAGGTTGTCTTCCGGCACTGTGCTCAGTTCTGACAATCAATTTTTCACGCGAAAGCTATGCAACCGTTATGCCAGTGAACTGTCGCAGCTGGTAAAATTCACCGTTGTTAGACACGTTCGCTGTGTGGCAGCGGCTATCTAAACAAGGTAACGCAAAGCGAACGTGCGTGGTCGAAAGAAATGAGCGCGATACAATTTCAATCAGACAAGCGGCCGAAACTCAATCGATACCAATGGGCTGCTGCTCATCGCGCGTCAGTGTAATGTCCAAACTTAGACTCAAGCACATACGTTATGCATGAAGTTCAAGAAAAAGACATCTTTACTTACTTTATAAAAAATGACACTGTAACCAAGCTTGTCAAATACTTTCAATACGTTTTTATATCAATTTTTTGTCCCGTTGAGCGCCCCTAGCAGAGAAAATGTAAACTAAAGTATACGACCGCTAAAAGAGGAGTTAGTAGCTCCACTCTGCGCGCAACTTGATGGAACGCGCCGCGGTTGATTCTTACGCCATCTGCGGCGATCGCTGAAACGTAGAGCCTTCCCGGGCGTGGCGGTGCCAAGTAGGTCACGCCGCAGCTGCGCGTTGACGTCACGCTCCCCTCGCAGTGCGCGCTGACGTCACTCTCTCCCTCGCCTGCCGCGCGCTCGCCGCAGCGCCCGCAGCTGCCGCCTCGTCCGTTCGCCCGCAACACCTGCCGCTACCGCCGCTCGCTACACCGCCGACTCGTCGGTTCACGCGCAAAATTAACGCCATCTTCCCAAGGGGAACCCTGATGGGATGCGAAGCACCCGCGTTAGCGCCGTTCAACCCGTGCGCAACGCTGCTGCTTCGCATCCCATCAGGGTTCCCTTTGGGAAGATGGTGTTAATTTGTCTTAGCTTTAATCATTCTAATATTGTTAATTACCGTTAACATTTTAGCACCCTTTACACAGTGCGTGCCGCCATCAAGGAAGACCGCAAAGATATTGCAGATGGTTATCTGTGTTCAAAACGGGACACATTTTCTGAAACACCCCTTATACGTAGACTATATTATTCTTCCGAAATTATCCCTTTGCTTTCTTGTTTATGCAGATGGAACGTAAAACGTCCGCATTATGGGAGACGTGTTGAAAGATTTATTTATTAGGGGTGTGCGAAGGCCAAGTTTTCCGAATACGAATCGAGTAAAAATATCAAATTTTATATATGGAATAAATATTGGATATCAAAATAAAAACGCCTCTTCCGTAATAATAACTTACTTACTACAAATATTTACTTTGAAAAAGTGCATTATTAAGCTATCAGCATAAAATGTAATGTTACCTAGATATGCGATATTCAAGAATATTTTAAACATTCCAATACTCGCACACCCCTGTTCTTGATGTACAAGTATCTTTCTCTGCTTATTTTGTAGAAATTTCACTTCTGCTCTAGAGCAGTGATGTTTTTACACTGATGAGCGTGCAAATTTTGCTCAGTGTCCGAAAACTTTTAAATTTTTTAAAAAAATTTTCCTGTAGTTATTTGCAACGGCGGCAATATAATGGAAAAATACACATTTTCGACATTTCGTTCTCCTATCACTTCGGCTCAGTGAACTGTGCGCCCTGGCTTTGCAATATGTCAAATGTGGGATTTCTTGTTAGGAAGCACCCATTCGAGTTGACCTCTAAGTTGGATTAGTAATGAAATTATTCACACGAATTGATGCTGTTCTGGAAACCTTCGTTCGCATTTAACATTTCGCAGAACGTGTGTTGCCCTGTCTTTGATTATTACTGCGGCTCTTGCAGCTCATCTCTGTCGTGTGTTCTGCTTTCTATTGCCCACTGCACCTAAAACTTGAATGCTCTTGTTTTCACGTCTTCTGCGATCTGCCTTCTTGTGTTCTGTTTATCGGTCGCTTTCTGTGTCCTTGTTTACTCCCTGTATTTTTTGAACATCTGCTTGAGCTGCAACCGCAGACTGGTGTTTGTTGTGAATAAACAAAATAACAACTCAATTGCCCTTTTGAATACCTTCTTGTGCTCTTTGAAGAAACTACTGAACGCAGAAGGGAAGTGCTCTCATGAATATTCCATTATGTAAAGGTAGCGCTCATGCCTAACACAATATATGATCAGGACGCCGTAAAACACACAAAATATAGTCCCGGCGTACCAAGCAAAAACTCTGTACAGCAAGGAGTACAAAAATTTATATGTATATACTCCCAATGTGACTCTTGAAAACTCCCCCAAACATGGAGTATGCAAACAAAAATATACTCCCGACGAACCACGCAGGAACTCCGACCACAAGGGAGCATTACGATATAGAACATACTCCCAATGTTCCGCCGAAAAACTCCGTCAGGCACGGAGTAAAAAATAAAAATATATACTCCCAAGGCACCACACAGGAACTCCGTCAGGCACGGAGTAAAAAGTAAAAATATATACTCCCAAGGCACCACGCAGGAACTCCGTCAGGCACGGAGTAAAATATAAAAATACATACTCCCAAGGCACCACGCAGGAACTCCGACCGATGCGGAGTAACAGTTTACTCCGACCCTACGCAGTATAATTAACTCCCAATGGGGGGGGGGGGGGGGGGGGAGGGGGGGTCCCTGGAGGACACACCGTAAATTTTCTTTACAGTACACAACAACCATGCGATGCACTCAGCTTGAGGTTGCAAAAGTTCGCCTTAAGTCACGATGGTTGGTGAACTTCCCCTTTGCACGGAAACGTATTCTGTCCTTTTGAGAAAACAAAAAAGAAAGGTTACCTTAATTTTAGATTTGTTGGTCCCACAGCGCCAATTGTATATTTCACCCAGGCAGTGGCGCGTTAATCTTCCACGCCCTTATGAGCCCACCTTTCGAGTATGCACACACAAACGACCGAGCGCCAGACATGTCCTCCTCTATAGCTTTGAAAAAATCCGTGGATGTCCGGCGGATCTGTATCTGGCACCTCGCGCATGGGAAGCGGACGCTCCACCATTTCGCGGTCCGGTACCCAGAGTTGGGCGACCATTACCATTGTTTGCCTGAGTCAGGTCGGGTGACCATTCTTCCGGGTGAGAGAAAGGGTTCTGGGAAGGGTTATGGCGCGTCACGCTAGACAGCACTCTCTCTTCAAGCTCACCACCTTTCTCGAATGACTCCAAGTTTGACACAAGTTTTGGTGATGTGGGCGGAATTACATTTTTGATAAACTTACGAGTTCTACTGAATTACATGAGTTACACATGAGTTGGCACGTCTAAGGGAACCTAGGGTGTAACTTGAGGTCTGAAAACTCACCGTGGTGCAGAAGCAGCGCCCGGGTAGGACCCAGAGCAGCCGCTTGCAGCGGGCCCAACGCCAAGAGTGTCCCGCAGCCTCGGCCGAGTACAGCCGACTTCCCACTCAACACCATCCAGTGTCCGCGTATGCCGAGAGCCGCCCGAATGGCCTCTACGTCGAAACTCCTGGGACCACCAAGTCCACGTAGCTCGGCGACACCAGCCGCTGCAAGAAGGCTTCTTGAAAGAGGTGCTCCTCTCGCGCGACTATAAAAATCTCAACTATTAATTAAGAAACTGTAAACAGTCAAAGCGGCACTGAAGCATGTTGGCTAAGCCACTTGGGCCCATTTTTATTCCTTAATACGAAAGTGTTTTATGCCGGGGTCCACCAAGAAATCTGTGCCATCCCTAGCTGAAGTAGATGTCTGAAAAATAAACGCGCATTTAAGATAGAAAAAGTACCACTGGCTCGAATGGACCTTTTTCACGTTTGGAGAGCGCCTCTAGCGGCAAGCACGAGAAGCAGAAACGGTGGCTCTTCTGTCGACGCGCGACGGCAGCGAGGATGGCGAGGTCATCCACAGCGTGACAGGCGACAGCTAGTGCTGCTTTGCATTGTGCCTTGTATCCGCTCCTGTAACTTTCTATCCGCCTGTTCACTTTTGCGAAGCCTTCTGTTATGTTTTCTATTGAAGACTTAAAGAGTCTTCATGACTCCTGCGGTGCGTGGAGCCGCGATTTCGAGCTCGTGCCACCGGTAACGGACAGTGTGTGCGATCGACAACCATTTCGGTGGACTGCACCGGCAGCTGCATAAAGGCTGGCTTTTCAAAGAAGAAAAATACGCCGGATCGAATACCTCGTGTGACGGCAACCTGCAGGGACAAACCGCGTTGTGTTGCGCAGCGTATGTTTGTGCTCTGTGAAGGCTGGACACTATAAGCAAGTCGCAACGCTCCGTGAAGGTGCAACAATTGCTGTCGTATAAGCGCACTGCGATTGCGCGGCTGGTTAAGTACGCTTTTGAAAAACGTGTCAAATGATGTTCTGCCTGGGGTTCTTACCCTGAAAGTGGATATAGAAAACGGGCTTCCAAACAACGCGGTGCTTACAAAGCGGCGGCGCAGTCACAGCTTCTTACAAACTGAGAGGCCAGTATTACGCATGAAACGCGTGCGTAACGTGCATACGAGGATAAGCATTTTGTTATTTTTCAGGTCAAAACCCTTTGGTGACGAAGCCCCTTGGCAGACATCACATTTAAGAAACGTGATAAACAAAATGGTGCAGGCCAAAGCTAAGCGAGAGCTCTCTCCGCATTTGAAAACGGCTGGGCCATCCATATTTATTTTTTTTTATTTAGTAATGCTGTCAATCCCGTCAGGAATTTTTACAGGTGTGGGTTAGAAAAGTTGTTGTTGTTTTGTGGAATTTAACGTCCCAAAACCAGCTCTGATTATGAGAGACGCCGTAGTGGAGGGCTCCGGAAATTTCGACCACCTGGGGTTCTTTAACGTCCACTGACATCGCACAGCACACGGGCCTCAACATTTCGCCTCCATCGAAATGCAGCCGCCGCAGCCGGGATTCGATCCCGCGACCCTCGGATCAGCAGCCGCGTACCATAGCCATTAGACGACCGTGGAGGGGTGGGTTAGAAAAGTCTACAGGCATTGTGGTGCAAAATTATACAATTAAAACCACATAAAAATGTGATTAATGTGAAAAATAGTGATTGGAAATAATAATCATAATGGGCCTATGTTATTAAACGATGCAAAATAAAGAAGACGAAGGGCACGCACATAAATTATCAAACTGATAACAATTTCCACCATTTTATACCACAAATTTTGAATATACAGAAGAAAAGGACAGTAATAGACACAATACAGATAACGTTTCTAACGTGTTGCTGATAGCACGGTCTCGCCAGCAAGTTCAAAAAATTTGTCTACAGTGGGCTGCGCGACCTGCCGTCTCAGCTAGAGTGTTCCACTCCCGAACAGACCGCGGGAAAAAGCAAAAACTAAATGTATTGTTGGTGCAAAAGTATTCCTAGAGTGTAAGGTGGTGCTTATGGCGGGTTTCATTATAGTGTTGAAAGAAATGTAGGTGGCTGATTCCTATTTAACCTTGTTATGCATGGTGACGTACATAAATTTGAGGCCTCCAATTGCAGGAGCCGCATTGGCACATATACACCTGAGATGGTGTGGAACCGCTACGCAGGACGGCCAGCTCCACTGAGAAATACGAGCCCCATTGAGGACACGGAGAACATGAATTCACAGAGGTGCCGAAAAAATCGCACGTTTGAAACTCTTCCGCTGGCATTGCTGCAGCCAACGGCAGCACATCGCTGTGGCATTGCAAAACAGACAGAATAAAGCACGGCGAAAACAAGAATCGCAAAGGAGCAACGCGGAAACGGTCAACGCGAACTTTGCGGCTGAAGCCACCACGGCCGGCGGCGCGCGCTTTCCTTCGAAAGGAAAGCTCGCGCCCCTCTCCAAACCGGCCGTGAGCACCCGTGGCCTCCGCGATCGGCTGCAGCGGCGCGGCGTTGCTCCGGCCGTCCCATTCGGACGGAGAGGGTCTAATTGCGGAAAGGGGCGTGGCCGCTCTTTTCGCCGCACCGTGGCGCGCGTAACCCAAGGCTCGTATAGCTCGTTTTCCATGGCGCGGGCGGGAGCTGCAGACGAAAATTCGATTATCGCAGCCAAAGCGCACGAGGAAATTACTGAAAAACAATGCCAGCGTCAGGCAGAACAGCTTACTGGCGTAAATAGGCGTCTGTGAAATTGTTATGCAGACTTGGGGGCCGAGTGAAGCAGGTGGACATTACATAGCGCTTCATACCACTCAATTTCTTTTTGAGGCGGCTGTTCTCTCGCTGCAGTCTCCTGATAGCATCTGCTTTTCTGAAGATTTGCACCCTCATGTGGTTTATATTCTTTAAATCTGACTGCTTGTGAGGAAGGAGGTCGTCAGCAGTTTGCGTTGCGCGCTCAATTGTCTCACTAGACCGCTGCAGTTCACCGACTGCATTTCGTGCACTTGCTTCCTTACCACCGAACACCAGATTACGTTCAGACATAAATGTCGCCACGGGGACAGCAGAAGCCTGTGATGGGTGGCTTTCACTGCAGCCTGTACCTTCAGCACTGCTTCATGTCCCTCCAAGGGCACATGAGGGCGGCTGTCTTCAAACACTACGTGACAATTTTTTTTGCATATTTTCTCACAGGCTGAATCAAGAGCTCCATCACGATCACGCTATAAATTTGAGGTCTCTTGTTGGTCTAAAGAACAATTCTGCGACAATCGCTCCAACTTGCGTCCTTTTTGTGGCTGCTGTGGCTGCTTGTAGCTCGGATAACCTGGGAACACGCTTGGAACAGCATTCCGCTTGAGCCGCCGAACCTTTGTCAAACCCAGAGCATATAATCCGTCTAAAAAGTGAAGGCCGCAAACGACACTGCTAGCGGACTTGTCGTTTGGTACAAAGTCCTTTCTCGATATGGCCTTTAGCCATGCTTGGCGACGATCATAGTTTGCAGGAAATTCGTGAAAACGTATCCCAAGTCTTTTCTTCCTGTCAGAGTGACAGAAAGCTACGCAGCGGAGCATTTATCTGTAAATAAAGAAAGATGGTGTTATGGTGTGAAGCGCATCACATATAGCCATGCGATTTTCGATCATCATGACGCGAATGATTTATTAGGGGCATAGCGCCGGTACGTGAAACTACTCCCACCTACAAGGAAAGTATACGACATAGCAAGGCAAAGAAAAAGATCTCTCTTCAAGGGCAACAATTAGCAGAGCTCAGAACTCCGGACTAGTGCTGTCAACTGCATATGTTGTTCGAGCCATAGAGGACATCGCTGTAAAGTGCCTGCCCAGTGCTTTCAGAGTCACCAGAAAGGCATACATTGCATAATTAAGTGTCGTCGCATATCACAGCTTAATTCTTTAACAAAGGAAAGGCGGTATCCCGCACTCGATCTGGTTAAATGTAGCGCGACGAAAGTCTCGGTTACCTTAATCCGCTAGTAAACGACCACTAAAGCTGTATGCACAAGCGATTCGTAAGTGTTTGACAACATGCCTTTACTTCTTGTAGCTGTAGGAAGAAGTCGAACAAATTTCGACTGCGTGTCCGCGGTTCTTCTGCGTGAAAATGCGTCAAAACGGCTGACGCGAGACCGAACTCGCACTGCAACTGGCAGGTAGTGCCGGACAGGCGAGCGTGCAGAGCGCGCCGCGAGCCTTGGGCTAAGCGCGCCATCTAGTGGCTCCTTTAGGCGCTAGCGGAATTACACTTCTCCCTTTGTGTAAGCGTCGAATGGGACGGCCGGAGCAACGCCGCGCCGCCGCAGCCGATCGCGGAGACCACGAAGCACCAAAAATATTTCGGACGCTCGCCGCTAGTGGCGCCCCGAGTTCACTTCCGGTGTGTTTCTTCCCTTTCTATATCGTTCTATATCGTAATGCTCCCTTGTGGTCGGAGATCCTGCGTGGTTCGTCGGGAGTATATTTTTGTTTGCATACTCCATGTTTGGGGGAGTTTTCAAGAGTCACATTGGGAGTAAAGGCCCGTGCACACTGGCGGAAAAACGCGCGCGGCGCGCCGCCGGCGGAAAAACGCTTGGGCGGCGACACGGCCACACTGCTCGCGGCAAACCGCGGCGGCCGCGCCGCGGAATCCCGCCTGCTCCGAGCGAACGGGCGAGCGAGGCAAGCGAGCCACCGTACGGGTACGAAGCGAGCCTCCGGGCGGGTCCGCATGACTCCGCGATGGAGCGCGTACGTCACGGACGGGGACGCTCTGATTGGTCTCCTCCCCGGCGGCGCGCGGCGTGCCGCGTAAAATCGTGCACAGACCGATCGGCTCGCGGCAACAGAATCCCTGCCGCGCGGCAGCCACGGAGGCTCGCGTCTTGCCGCCGGCGGCGCGCCGCGCGCGTTTTTCCGCCAGTGTGCACGCGCCTTAAGTGTTTTTTTTTGTTTTGCTTGCTTGCGTTTTTTTTACCTTTTTAGACCGGGTAAGAGAGGAAAATAATCTTTCTGGTTGCGCCTTTCTTTGTGTCCCGCATTTCCCCGAGCACGGGTCTGCCTTTTTTCTTTTTCTTTTTGTCAAGGCCACGTGGTCGGCCTTTAGTGGCGCTGTTGTTTGTGTGAGTTGGAGAAGGTTGTATTGGGTGATAAGAGGATCGGTCGGGGGAAGTAAACTGAAGATATTTAATAGTACCAAATTTTGGGCCACTTTTATTTCTAATTTTATTTGTGCGCGCTGTCGTTGCACAAGGCGGGAGAACTGCCTTTGTGCGTTGAGGATATATCGGGACATTTAGTTTGCGGTACGCTTGCAGCCTACTGATTTATCGTATACGTGCATTTTTCGTGCGGTGTACTAGATGAATTAGTAAAATATACGTTTGAAGCCCAGGACAGTGTAGCGATGCACCACTAATAACCGCATGAGGTGTGCGTGGTAAATTTTTAGGAGGCTTAATTTTTGACGAGTGTGTGACCGTTCATTGCGCTAATCATGGCGAAAAAAACGGTGAAGTGTACAAAGTGTGGCGTGGGAGTCAAAGTAGATGTTTGCGGAGATGATGGGGCATGCGAAGTAGAAGTGTCATGTGGCCAGTGTGCGATTATGGCGAAATTCCAGCAAATGGAAGAAACTCAGACCGCCCTCTTAAAGCGAGTAGGCGAGCTGGAGGACGCTTTAGAGGCGGAACGCCAAATAAGAAAGGAGATGGGCGAAAGGCTCAGAGCAACCGAGGAGCAGCTGACAAAGGTCACCACACAGAATAAGAAAGAGTCAGGTGACTATCATGGAGAGGGAACCTCCTTGACCCCACAAGAAAAGTCGACAAAAGGAGCACAAAACCGGGGCTCGACCTACAGCGAAGCTCTGGTGAAAGAGCGAGTGGACAAAAGACCACCCGAACCTCACCCTGAAAGTCAGTCCAGATGTCCAGAGCAGACAAAAGGAGCAAGGCAGCTGGAAAACGTAATAATAGCCGGGGACTCCAACCTGGCTCGGTGCTCCCAAACGATTCAGGAGAGGCTAAAAGGAGACAGAAGAGTAGCTGTAGGGACGTTCCCAGGAAAAATGTTGGGTGCAGTAATGCAACAAGCAAGGGAAGAGCTGACTCGTAGAGATCAGGGGCGCAGTTTGGTTGTGATAGCTGGCGGGCTGAACAACGTGTTGAACGGAAGGACCCCAGAAATAGAGAAGAGGTTAACAAAAGGAGTAGATGAGTTGCGAGAAGTGTCCCCCCAGGTGCAAATTGTGGTGTGCACAATCCCCGAGGTACCCTTGAAAGACCTAAACCTACAAAGAGCAGTTGTCACCGCCAACGAAACGATTTGGCGGGTTAGTCGAGCTAAAGGCTTCGAGGTTGTCGACATAAACAGAGAAGTGCACAGATGGGGTGGTTTCCAGAGAGATGGAATCCACTTTGACCGTAAACTTGGGCATGAGGTGGGCTGGCGCCTAGCAGGACGCGCAGTAGCTTTTTTAGGGGGCACACGAGCCCTCCGGTGTCCACGGTAGAAAGGGAAGAAACATCTATGGGGGACCCTTTGGAACACAGAATTGGTAACAAAGGGAAAAGGGCAAAGAGGAAAGAGAGAAAGAAAGTGCAGCGCGGTTTAATAAGCTACATAAATATGCAAGGTGGCAGAAAACCGACAAAATGGTTAGAAATAGAGGAACAGTTGAACAGAGAACAGATAGCGGTGTACGCCGTTACAGAAACGCACCTTCGGGACTCGGAAGAGCCACCAATTATTGCAAATTATGTGTGGGAAGGGTGCAACAGGACAAAATCAGAAAGAAAAGGTGGGGGAATCGGTATGCTAATTCATCGGGAAGCAAACTGGTGTAGGATTACTTCGACATGTGAAGAACACCTCTGGGTATCTGGAATGGTAAGCGGGAAGAAAACTATGTTGGGTGTAGTTTACATGTGGACTGGAAATAACTGCAAAGAGAAAAATCAGGAGTTAGTCAATTGCATAAGCAAGGATATTCAGAAATTTGGTAACGGGGCCGAAATAATCCTCTTAGGAGATATGAATGCTCATGTGCATGACCTCGACGGATATACAGATTATAACGGGAAGTTGATACTAGAGCTCTGCGAACAACATAGTCTCGATATAGTTAACATGAGTCCTAAGTGCGATGGGCAGGTAACATGGGAGGTCGGAAGCAGGCAGTCAACAATCGATTACTGCCTCATGACAGAAGGAATTCACGAAAAGTTGAGACAAATGAGCATAGATGAGGAAGGGAGTAGCAGCTTGGGGAGTGACCATAAACGCATAACTTTGCGAATGGGATATGTAGATCATAAAGAGAGCATCGAATTAAAGTCGGGCAGCTCCTTTCTAAGTGAAAAACAAATTAGGAACGTAGTCGCAACAATCGAGGACATAGTGAGCAGAACAAAAGGCAAAGTGTGGGATTATAATGAGCTTATTAATCTAATAAGGACTGAAGTTACGAAAGAGAAACAAAAGAGTTGCTGGAGGGGAAAGCGAAAGCCAAAACGATGGTGGAACAGGGAAATTCAGGACGCAATTGAGAATCGACGGGAAGCATCTCGAATACATAGGCAGGCAAAAAAGGAGCAGAGGCCACAAGACGAGGTCAAGCAAAAATGGGAAACATATCTCGAGAAAAAAGCCCTGGTACAGAGTTTAGTTGAAGCCAAGATTAACGGCCAAAGTGAACGTTGGATATCGGACATTCGCGAAAAGAAGGACGCATCTAGGCTTTTCTGGAACCACCTGCAATCGCTGGGGAAGAAAACTGTAACTATGCAACGGCATATTGTGGATGAAGAAGGAAATAAATTGGAGGGGTACGACGCATTGACTTATATTCGAAACGCAACAGCCGATTCCTTTAAGAAGCATGACGAGGCTCCCTTTACGACGTGTAGCAGTAGCAAGGGAGACCAAGTGGAAGAACTAGTTCTGGAAAATTTCAATTGGAAGAAGGCGGAGGAAATGATTCCCAAACGAACAGCCACAGGATTAGATGAGGTTAGCATTACTGTAATAAATGAGCTCGAAAGAAACAGCAAAGAAGCCCTATTAAAAGCAATTGAAAAAGGTTAAAGGACAGGCGAATACCGGACAGTTGGCGTCAAAGTAGGATGAAGTTCATTTATAAGGGCAAGGGAGAGAAAAATAACATTCGCTCCTATAGACCACTGACCATAACATCAGTACTCTACAGGTTGGCGATGCCGGCAATTAAATTGAAAATGCAGATATGGACAGAGCTTAATGGCACTTTTGGCGAACTCCAAAATGGATTTCGAGTCGACAGGAGATTAGATGATAACCTTTTTGCGCTTACGCAGTGTATAGAAATAGCCGGAAAAGAGAACAGACCTCTACATTTGGCATTTTTGGATATTAAGGGTGCGTATGACAATGTGAATCAGAATATTTTATGGGACATAATGAAAGAGGCTGGTATAGGGGATGACTGTATAGACCTCTTAAAGGAAATATACAGTGGAAATACAATATGTGTGGAATGGGAAGGTGTGGCGAGTAATGGCAGAATGGAGGCCGTCGATATAGGTAAAGGGTTGAGGCAGGGATGCCCGTTGTCCCCACTATTATTCATGCTTTACATGAGGAGAATGGAGAAAGCATTGGAGATGAGCAATATTGGTTTTAAGATGTCGTACAGACAGGCAGGTATAGTGATAGAACAAAAGCTCCCCGGGTTGTTTTATGCAGACGATATTGTGCTATTCGCAGACAGTCGAACAGATTTGCAGGGTCTGGTTAGTATATGTGGTCGGGAAAGTGAAGATTTAGGGCTAAAATTTAGTGTGACAAAATGCGGCTGGATGATATTCAATGACAGCAACGATCAGACCATATCAATACAGGGCGAGGAGATACCCAGAGTACGAGAGTACAAATACCTCGGGATATGGCTAAATGATGGGAATAGATACATGGAAGTACAAGAAAAAGCTATGATAGTTAAAGGAAAGAGGAACTCCGCAATAATGAAGCATAGAGCGCTGTGGGGTTACAACAGGTACGAGGTAATTCGAGGTTTGTGGAAAGGTGTAATGGTGCCAGCACTTACATTCGGAAACTCAGTGGTGTGCATGAGGTCAGAGGTACAATCAGGGCTGGACGTGAATCAGAGGACGGTCGGACGTCTCGCACTGGGCGCCCATGGGAAGACCACAAATGAGGCTGTTAAGGGGGATATGGGATGGTCTGACTTTGAGGGAAGGGAAGCTCAGAGTAAAATTAGGTACGAACAGAGATTAAGGAATATGAAAGAAAGTAGATGGGCAGCGAAAGTATTCAGGTATTTGTATAGGAAGAACGTTGATTCACAATGGAGGAAGAGAACTAGGAAGCTTACCAGTAAGTATACATCCAGTAACGAAACGGATGGGACGAAAAAGAGCGTTAAGAGCATGGTCAGAGCGGCGGAGAACTCGGATTGGATAGCAAGAATGGCGAAGAAACCGGCATTGAACAACTACCGAAAAGAGAAAGACGAAATCAAGAGAGAAAAATTTTACGATAATTCAAAGGGAAGCGCTTTACTGTTTGAGGCAAGGTCCGGTTGCCTGAGAACCCGAAGTTACAGAGCGAAATTCAATAAAGAAGGGGATACATGTACGTGCTGTGGAAAAGCTAGGGAAACGACAGACCATATTTTGATTGAATGTACAGATGTCCACCCAGGTGTAGCTGTGGACACTACCCTACAGGAGGCCATGGGTTTCAGGAGTAACAGGGGAAAGCTGAACATGCCGGCGATAGATATAAGTAAAAGGCGCTTAGAGCATTGGTGGCGCAAAAGTATGGAGCAAACAAAAGCGCAAGGTAGTTCGGGTAAGATTGTTACATCACAGCAGAACAATAATAGATAAAATAAATAGACGAGGAAAAAAAATTAGTTGTGAAAATATGTGTGATTCGGGAAAAGAAACGGTTGTAAACAAAAAAGAAATAAAGCTAGAGCTTGGTGGCCCGGCCATCGCCCCGTTATAAAGGGGACGCTCCTAATATCCATCCATCCATCCATTCGGTGCGCATGCGCAGAAGCCTCCCGTGAAAAAGGTCCATTCCAACTCACAACCAGCCAGGGCGCAACGGTAGGAGCTGGAAGCGCTACCACCGCACCACCGACAGACTTAGAAAACTTTGGAAAAAACGGAGCTTATATCTTTCGTAAGGAGCTTTACTGCACAATTTCCATCTAATTGATGTCCGGTCAAAGCGTGTTTAATATTGCTCTTAAATTAACATCGCCTCCGTTTCACTGCGCTCTCGGTTCTCGGCGGTGGTGCCAACACCGATGAAGTCGTAAAACTGTCAATATGCGCGCCGGCAGTTAGCGCTTCAGTAGTCCCGGCGCCTCTACCGCCGCGTCCTGCTGGTCCTGCCGGCGTGTTTCTTCAGCCGCTACATCTTGTGTGGCATATATGTGATAGCCAGTTGCGCTGTGGCGCGCTCCAGGAACGCGAAGTGTGCGTTCACAAAACAGCAGTTTGTTGACAAACCGTTTGGTTTCGCACGCAAAGTTTCATCATAGAGAAAAGGAGCTTTCCCTATCGTTTCCTGGTTTATGGCAGGCTTGCGCGTTCAAATGCAGCGTCTCCGAAGAAATGTGAGTCGTTCGAGCTTGTGTATCGAGGATCCCTGTGGAGGCAAGCGGTCGCCACGTGCTGAACCCACCTCCCTCGATTCGTCAGATGTCTTATGAAACCGAAGACGGGTCTCACCTTCGTGCGATTCCTCTGACAGAGGGCCACGTTTCTTGCACAAAACCAGTGAGAAAACGTGTTTCTGTCGCACCCATGTTTTTCTCGGCATAAACGGACCTCCATCCAAATTCTATTTTTAAATGAGACTGTATTTTTGTTTTAAAGAGGGGCTTTCCTAATAAATCTTGATTTCATTATTTTTAGATGACACGCGTTTCTTGGCGCAACTTAGACCGTATCTATCTACTTATTGATCCGCCTACGTCTCGTACTCCTGGTCGTCTCGTTCACTTGGTCATTACCAAAATTTGGATTTATCAATGTATGACGAACACGAATGGTTGATCTAGACGTCACTAAAATAAGGTCCGTGTCATGCACTTGAAAATTAACGATAATACACGTGGCTCACACCGGTCAGGATCATGCGAGTATGCACCAATGAACATTGCAGCCTGTGTTAACCAAGCCAAGTGGAGAGAAAGGCTTATATATGACCGGCAGGGCGGAGCATATCCGCTCAGCTTCTCGCATCAGCCGCAGCTGGACAACAGAATGTACCGTGTTCTTCATGCTCTGCGCATTCCAACGCAATGTACAAAAAGTGCAGATGTCACCCCGGGAAGATGTCTCAGTGTAGGGCATTCGTTTGTAGCCTTCGCAGAGCGGTTATATCGACAATTAAGCTTTCATGAGCATACACTTTGCGCGGGTTTAAAGGGAGAAAGATACATCGCTTGCTGCAGCTTGCGATTGGAACAAGCGTTGCCCTACACCACGCGTGGGAATGGGCCCTGGTCACGTGGCAGGCAAGCGGTAAACGCGCGGTCAAGCGCCACTACAGGTTACCGCGTCCAAACAACGTCCAGCGGTCAGGCAACCATGCCGGGCCTAATCGTACCTGATTGGCACCGTGCACTGGTGTCAGAGGAGGTGGCTTGCCGAAGAAATTCACGTGACGCCGCCTCATAGATTTTTTTTTTCTCTTCCGTGGAATTCACCACGTTCTGCAGAACCGTACTGCACGCCCGCTCTCCTTCTCGAATATCGTCCTGGGAGAGTGAAAGAGTTGCTATTGGCCGCGAGCTCGTAGGCGGCAGCACCGTCACCTCGTTAGTGTGGATAGGCGGTGCGCATTGAAATGTTCACTGTGGCGCTACGTTGTGAGCGCCTTGAGGTAAACGTTAGATAAACGAAAGCGCTGACTGCAGTCAAATGGCTATACCGGGTGTTCAAAGTTAAGCTTTATGATTTTTTTTTAATTAGGCGCTCGAAGGCACGTGAGAACCACTTGTGCAAATAAGTTAAGCGGCCAGGGGGACAGAAAGTTAGACGATAATTATCGCTGTCAGCAGCCCAATTAACTAAATTTTAATAATTAAATTTTTACTGGCTGCGGTAAGTTGGCATGTTTATATTGAAAAAATGTCGGCAGTGGTGTTTGTGCACAGTTTCAGTTGGAAGATTTTTTCTAGCACGCCTGTGCTCCGAGATATCCGGCTCCAAAGTTTAATTGTCTTTCGCATGATTACGCATGCAAGAGGGTGAGGGTCCGCGCAAAGCTCCTCCCTAAAGTGACGCATCTGTTGTGTGCGCTGTTTAGTGTGTGAAGAGGGTGGAAGCGTAGGCATAGGTGATAACAGTTACCCTTGCCCTCTCGGCCGGCGAAATCAAAATGTGACAGCGCGGTGCGCCATGAGCCTTACGCGTGATCCTGATGAACGCGATAACAGGAGACCATTTTTCGCGACGTTTTTTCGTGACTTTAGATCACACGGAGACATCTTCTTGTGAAAGCGTAAGCTTGACCGTCCTGTACTAGGGTGCCTCCCGTAGCACAGCGTCTCTGCATTGAAGGTCTACCAAAGAAATCCACGTGCAGTCCTTTCGAGCTAATATGGCTGCTTCTGGCGTGAGGTATTCTACCAAAGAAAAAGTAGACTTGGTGCTTGCAATGGCTGAAATGAATGGCAACGCTTCGTTAGCAATGGAGCTTTACGCATCTCGCCACCCTCACCGTCCCCTTCCAACAAGGCCCACTTTCATAAACCTATTTCGACGCTTTTGCACAACAGTCTCTGTCCACCTTCCAAGACGGACCACGAAGGCAATCGTCGATGAAGACTTTGAAATCGACGTTGTCGCGTGTGTAACCGATGCCAGAGCTCAGCATCCGACAGATTGCCGATAAGTGCGGTCGCAGCGTCGGAACAGTCACAAATGTTCTAAGAAAGCACAAGTTCCATCCATATGACGTTTACCTTCATCAGGACCTATATGAGGCGGACTTTGAAAGGCGAGTTGACTTCTGCAATTGGGGCCTCATCAAAACTCATCAAGAAAATGACTTTTTGCACAGAATAATTTGGACTGATGAAGCTCGGTTTTGCCGAAATGGAAGTGTTAATCTTCACAACGCCCATTATTGGGCACAAGAAAACCCACACTGGCTGAGGCAGCACAAGCATCAAGTTCGCTGGAGTGTGAATGTGTGGTGCGGCATACTCGGGGACAGGATCATCGGACCTCACTTTTTTGAAGACAACTTGAACGGAAAGATGTACACAGAAGAAATATTAGGTGTTGTCATTGATGACCTTGTCTGCAGTCTTTCCCTGAATGACCTGCGCCAAGTATGGTTTCAGCACGATGGAGCACCACCACATTTTTCTACCAGGGCGAAGAACTGGTTGGACAGACCTTTTCCACAACAGTGGATTGGGCGCGCAGGAGCGATGTTTTGGCCACCAAGATCTCCTGACCTTTCTCCGCTCGACTTTTTCCTTTGGGGCTACGTTAAAGATCGAGTTTACGTAACAGAGCCCAGCGATGTTAATGACATGAAGGACAGAATAACATCTGCCTGTGCGAGTATTCCTGCAGAAGTAGTGCGCCGAGTCATCGAGTCGACGCGAGAGCGGTTCATGCTTTGCGTTGCTGCCGAAGGCAGGTATTTTGAACACTTTTTGGGGCATTGACGTCTTGAGAGGTAAAGAGTTTCGATGAGATTTGTGCATGACCGAAATAAGCTTATGTAGCAGCAGGGAATATGCGTTAGCAAGGATAAAACTGTTTCAGTTATTATTGGTGGAGTTGTTGCTCTTGATTTCAATAAAAGTTACAGTACTCGGACATCAGCAGTCACGCTATTCGCGTAGCCCAGGCAACGACCACGCACGCTTCTCTAGTCATTATTACGCACGCGCACTGGCATCCAGATTCTCCGCTCGCACCATTATCTCGGCATGGTATCTGCCACTATCGTTAGAGGCTCTGCAGTTGCGTGTTACGACACTGGTTGCAAGGGTTCTTCGATTTTTGATTTCGACGGCCGAGAGGGCAAGGGTAACTGTTATCACCTATGCCTACGCTTCCACCCTCTTCACACACTAAACAGCGCCCACAACAGATGCGTCACTTTAGGGAGGAGCTTTGCGCGGACCCTCACCCTCTTGCATGCGTAACCATGCGAAAGACAAGTAAACTTTGGAGCCGGATATCTCGGAGCACAGGCGTGCTAGAAAAGATCTTCCAACTGAAACTGTGTACAAACACCACTGCCTACATTTTTTTCAATATAAACATGCCAACTTACCGCAGCCAGTGAAAAGTTAATTATTAAAATTTAGTTAATTGGGCTGCTGACAGCGATAATTATCATCTAACTTTCTGTACCCCTGGCCGCTTAACTTATTTGCACAAGTGGTTCTCACGTGCCTTCGAGCGCCTAATTTTAAAAAAATCATAAAGCTTAACTTTGAACACCCGGTATAGACGGTGCTCCAACGTCACGCCAACGCTTGAAGCACGCAGAACGTTCCTTTAAAGCAGTAATTTGGGCTTGTTGGTACGACATTGTGAGCCTTATAGCCTCACAATGAAAAGGACAAAGAAAGATGTGACACACACATTGCGCCTGTGTGTGTCACGTCTTTCTTCGTCCTTGTCTTTTCATGTGCCATAAGCGTCACAGAACGTTCCCATTAACACCTGAAAGACGCGTAATCTGCCATTCCACGGGGCACTGGCATCATCCAGCCTCACTGTCTGACTTCCTCGACGTTTCCGTCTCAATTTTTAAAGACGATAGTCTTTCTTGGGATACTTCAACGCAGAAATTTTGGTGTGTGTGTGTGTGTGTGTCCTGCTGCGAAAGGTGAGCCCCTTCCTCAACGACCACCCAGCTTCAACTGGTGGCTACCTTCATACTTCTGAACACAGTCGGCCAAAAAGCAAATATTACGCATATCTGAGGCGCAACATCAATACGTATGTATTGGACGGTGTGTTCCTTTAGTAGAAAATACATAGATGCGTAATTCTAAAGACCCTAGTGCTTGTTAGGATGCGCAAAAGCGGACGTTTCCTGTACTAGGCAAGCTTCTTGCGTTTCCCGTAACCATGGCCAGATGGCGCCCTTATCTCGCGCTCGTAGAACAAAAGCTCCCCGGGTTGTTTTATGCAGACGATATTGTGCTATTCGCAGACAGTCGAACGGATTTGCAGGGTCTGGTTAGTATATGTGGTCGGAAAGTGAAGATTTAGGGCTAAAATTTAGTGTGACAAAATGCGGCTGGATGATATTCAATGACAGCAACGATCAGACCATATCAATACAGGGCGAGGAGATACCCAGAGTACGAGAGTACAAATACCTCGGGATATGGATAATGATTGATTTGTGGGGTTTAACGTCCCAAAACCAGTTCTGATTATGAGAGACGCCGTAGTGGAGGTCTCTGGAAATTTCGACCACCTGGGGTTCTTTAACGTGCACTGACATCGCACAGCACACGGGCCTCAACATTTCGCCTCCATCGTCGGGATATGGATAAATGATGGGAACAGATACATGGAAGTACAAGAAAAAGCTATGATAGTTAAAGGAAAGAGGAACTCCGCAATAATGAAGCATAGAGCGCTGTGGGGTTACAACAGGTACGAGGTAATTCGAGGTTTGTGGAAAGGTGTAATGGTGCCAGCACTTACATTCGGAAACTCAGTGGTGTGCATGAGGTCAGAGGTACAATCAGGGCTGGACGTGAATCAGAGGACGGTCGGACGTCTCGCACTGGGCGCCCATGGGAAGACCACAAATGAGGCTGTTAAGGGGGATATGGGATGGTCTGACTTTGAGGGAAGGGAAGCTCAGAGTAAAATTAGGTACGAACAGAGATTAAGGAATATGAAAGAAAGTAGATGGGCAGCGAAAGTATTCAGGTATTTGTATAGGAAGAACGTTGATTCACAATGGAGGAAGAGAACTAGGAAGCTTACCAGTAAGTATACATCCAGTAACGAAACGGATGGGACGAAAAAGAGCGTTAAGAGCATGGTCAGAGCGGCGGAGAACTCGGATTGGATAGCAAGAACGGAGAAGAAACCGGCATTGAACAACTACCGAAAAGGGAAAGACGAAATCAAGAGAGAAAAATTTTACGATAATTCAAAGGGAAGCGCTTTACTGTTTGAGGCAAGGTCCGGTTGCCTGAGAACCCGAAGTTACAGAGCGAAATTCAATAAAGAAGGGGATACATGTACGTGCTGTGGAAAAGCTAGGGAAACGACAGACCATATTTTGATTGAATGTACAGATGTCCACCCAGGTGTAGCTGTGGACACTACCCTACAGGAGGCCATGGGTTTCAGAAGTAACAGGGGAAAGCTGAACATGCCGGCGATAGATATAAGTAAAAGGCGCTTAGAGCATTGGTGGCGCAAAAGTATGGAGCAAACAAAAGCGCAAGGTAGTTCGGGTATGATTGTTACATCACAGCAGAACGATAATAGATAAAATAAATAGACGAGGAAAAAAATTAGTTGTGAAAATATGTGTGATTCGGGAAAAGAAATGGTTGTAAACGAAAAAGAAATAAAGCTAGAGCTTGGTGGCCCGGCCACCGCCCCGTTATAAAGGGGACGCTCCTAATATCCATCCATCCATCCATCGTGCCGAACGGAAGGCAGGGAACGGCCGCCCGCCACTCCGGCCAGTCCCTTTCTCTCCTCGCGTCTCTTCGTTTTCCCTCTCGCTTGCACAACTACTCGGGGGGAATAGAAACACGCGAAACGGGACTCATGTAGTACGGCCGGTAGAAGGCTATCGTCTTTCGACGGCATTTGCAGCGAAGCACGGAGATACGTGGCCAATTTTTTCATTGGCCACACTTAAGTTGTGTTTTGCTTACTAAGTTTACATTGGCGTTACGTGAACGAAATAGTTCCCTACTGAGTTCCTCGTGCGTATTTCACAACTGGCTGCAGAAAGCAAGAAAAGAAACTCTGTTACTGTGCACTCACTTGCCAGTAGCAGCTTGCGTACCCTGCGTGACCACTTACACGCATATATATCATCTCTCTCTTTCGCATCTTCCATGCAAATGAAAGACACTTAACCAGCTCGGTTAGTCAAACTATATACGTGACAGCAACACCGCTTGATCCTCATCAGAATGCTCCGCAACACGTTTTTATTAAATAAAAATTTTAGCAGCGAAAACGTGGCTTTCTCTCGTGATCCGTTGCCACGTGACATGTAAAAGCTCCAATTAAGGATGAAAAATCATGCTGCATTCAAGAGAAAAAAAAACGGTGAAGCGCTGTCGCCCATGCGCTGTCGCCCATGGCTTAACACAGCGAAGCTGGTCTATTTGAAGTTTCACATGAAATAATGACACATGACATAATTAGGCTTTGCTCAGTCATACTTGTCTTTATTAAGCTTAGGTTATTTTGGATTGGCCTATTTAGTCTTAGCCTAATTAGGCTCAAGTAGCCACGGCTGAATTAGTTTTAGCATAAACAGGCTTCGCAAAATTACACATAAGTTAATTAGGCTCAAATTATCTTACCTTAATTAGGCCTGAGTTATTCGTTTAACTTAATTACGTATCACGCAATTTAGCTTAATTAGTTGTGACTTAGGTTGTTTAATTAGGCTTGACCTAATAAACTTTAGCATAATTGATGTTAGCTTATTTGGGTTTGGCTTCATTAGTATTCGCTTAATTCGATTGTTTATTAGTTTTGGCCAAATTAAGTATTACCTTATTCCTATAGCTTAGTCTTCCTTTGACTTCGTTTAGCTTAATTAGCCCCAACTATGCTTAGCCTATTACGCTGTACTTTGCTGGGGACGGTTGCTATGGCGACACGCAGCTCGGCGAGGTTTTCTGAAGAGAACGGATCGTCGTAGCGACTGACTATACCTCACCCGCTATGCCAAAACAAGGGCCCTGCCCAAAGGCAGCGCCGCCGAGGTCGCCAAGCTTTTTTTATTGAGAATGTAAAGGCGTTTACTGAAGGCTGGCGTAAGGCCCGACCAGTAGCTTGGTGAACGGCTGAAGGCACGAGCAATGCGCGTTAGGTCCAGACCCACTAGATCACACTGGAGAGCCTGCCCCACTATAGGGTTCGCTACTTTTCGCTACAATTACCCCCGGGATGCAAAGGGAGCCGTCCGGAGACCTAGTAGTTCGTTGCTATGAGTGGATCATAGTACGGCATGAGACGCTCGACGCTGACGATGTCGCGTCCACGACGGCGCATGTCCGATGACTGGTCGACGGGTTCAATCACGTAGTTGACAGAAGACGCGCGTTCAACGACTCGACAGGGGCCTTCATACTTTGGCAGTAACTTTGAGGAGAGGCCAGGCGCAGCAGTAGGAACGTAGAGCCATACCAGCGCTCCAGGGAGGAAGGTGGGTGCAGAGGTACGGTGGCTGCGAATGCTCTTCTGACGCTCTTGGTCGTTGGGCGTAAAGGCCCGTCCCAATTCGTGTGGCCCGGGGCGACGTATACATTGAAAGCATTTCGCCGAGCGTGCGGTTGAAGCGCTCAGTAAGCCCATTGGATTGAGGGCGGTACGCGGTAGTCGTGCGATGAACCACGTGGCACTCTTTAAGAATAGCTAGCTCCTGGGGTGGCCCGTGACGTAGGATGAATCGATGAAGCAAGAAGGAGGCAACGTCGCGCGCTGTAGCTGCCGGAAGCGCAGCAGTTTCAGCGTATCGCGTGAGGTGGTCAACTGCCACAATAACCCAGCGCTTTCCAGCAGCTGTCATGGGAAGGGGCCCGTAAAAAGAGCCAGGCCTGCGCGGAATCGCAGGACAGTGACAGCGTAAGCTCAAGGGCGACCTTCCTAGAGGCCATTGTAAACGCTTGGAGAAACTAGTGCAAGTACAGGCGGTGGGTATCCCCTGCGCCATAACTCTGCGGTTTGGGCTCCTCTCTGCACAGCGGTCTGCTGTGCCCGACGTCGCCCTACTGCAGCCGCGCGCGTAACTCTGCGATTCACTTCTTCAGCAGCGGTCCGCATCTTGCGAGGAGGCGCCATCAGGTATATCGAAGAGCCATGTCAGGTTGCTGTCGGGGCTGCGCACGTCTCCTGTCGCGTGATGCATGGAGCGATACGACAAAACTGCTTCACGAGGCAGCGCTTCGTAAAAATACATTGCGAAGGCTATGCGGAGGAAATCAGCGCCAATAGATGGCAGCAGTTGTCCTGTTCTTCACGAGGAGCGATATTGGTTACGGACACGGGCGGACACCGGCGGCGGCGGCGGACAACTACGGCGCCGTTGTTGTGATCTCATAACAGCTTACGCTGTAAAATCAATGCCTACCCGCCCACAGGGCCTGCTAGGACAAGGTAAAGGCGGCAGACCCGGCGGCGAAAGCCAAGGTGGAGATTTCCGGCGCTGGCAATCGGGGCAAGAGCGCACGAACTTCTGAATGTAGCGGTACATTCCGCGCCAGTACTACCGCTGTTGAAGACGCTGGTAGGTCTTGAATATTCCGGAGTGTGCGCACTGTGGATCGGTGTGGAAAGCCGTACATATTTCGGAACGCAGGCTGCGAGGTACTACTAATAACCACTGGCGGCCGTCGGAGCAGGAGGTCGTTGAGAACGGCGAAATCTTGAGCTTGACGGAGCTTTGCGCGAGTGTTGAGCTTTCACGCTCCGCTCATGCAGCTAAGCGGAGCGGGGGTGCGAGTGCGCATGCGTCCTCCGCTGTAAGCGGGTTACCGGAGCGGGGAATACGGTCCGCTTACGAGCAGCCTAGCGCCGTGCGTCGATGCCGTTTTCGCAAGCGGAATGGGACCCTCTATTTTTTTTTTTAAAAGTAGCGCCATTCATTGTCCTTTTCTCCACCGCGCTCTCCCCGGCGTTTGCTCCCCGCCACCTGCTGCGTCCCGACCTCCTGCGCTCCCCCACTGGCCCAATCGTGTCACGTGGAAGAAGATGAGCACTCCTCCGTATTTGTTTCTCTATTTTTTTCTTTCCACCGCGCTCCGGTCTCCATTTTCGGACCTGCGCGACGACGGTGCGGTGCTCGCGAACGGATTGAGTACGTGTGTTATTCGGTTACAATGTTAGGGGGAACGTGTTAAGGAGGACAGCTGTATTCTATGGCCGTGCTGCTGCGCATTCGCTTGTCGCAAGAGACAAGGCACGGCCGCTCAATAAAAACGCACGTTGCTAATCGAGCGGGGTCGTGGACAAGGTTACGGGAAAGGCTTTTTAAGTTCCTTTTGTTTGCATACCGACAAACGCGACGTACAAAGAATAAAAGTGTAAATCGACAGGATCGGGCGTACTGGCTTCAAGGAGGTTGCAAAAAGCGCAAGGCTTTGCAAAGTAAGTCCCACTTTTCACGACCCTAACGTACGTTTCATGACCTTGTGCTGTGCGCGGTTCTTTAGTACGCTTCAGCTGATGCACTTTCTTTGTGCTTCATAGGTAGTGCTGCGCCGAAGGTGCGTGCGGCTGGCCTGGCGATGCTGCGTGTGGTTTTAACACGCTCAAGTTCACTTTTCTTAGAATGGGCGCACTTTGTTTTATGGAGTTGTTTTGCGTCGACAGTGTGTGGTGTTATCGGTTATCTGGGGGGCGATCGGAGATGGTATTTTTGTGAAAGTGTTCGGAATCGCCGCACGCGATTGGCCAGCGCTGCTCCGGTGTCGTCATCCGCGGGGCGTGCCCACGGAACACCTACCTATAACCAAATTAGAGAAGAGAAACTGTACCTTTGACAGTGCAACGAAAAATAAGGGTAGCGGTGGCGTCCTAAACTAAAATATAAGGTCAAAAGATGGTGCTGCATGTGCTATCATCATCATTGTTTAGATGTAATATGGCCGTTTTGTTTCTGGCGCCTACGCCTTTTGGCCTTATTGAGAGCCCCTAGCAGGAAAATTTCAAACTAAAATATGGGGTTAGGTTAGTAGTTCCACTCTACGCGCAACTTGATGGAACGCGCCGCGGTTGGTTTTGTTCGCCACCTGTAGCGACTTGTTGAACGTCGAGCCTTCCGGGGCCCCGAGATTTCGGTGTCGTCAAATTGACGTCCATTCCCTGTCAATCATTTTCAAACCGAGCGTGTCGTCTGCTATGCGGATGACGATGCCCGAGGCCGATCGCTCAGCGAACGGTTTACGAACGATTTACGAACGCTTTGCGAACAGCGCGCGCGGCAGCGGCTCTGCTTGGATTGAAACGGCGGCTGCGGCTGCGGAATGGTGCGTCACAGAGGGAAATGGCGGTCCACTTGGGCGCTGAGTCCTCGCATTGTCGTCGCTGAAATAGGACGCGGAGCAGCTGGAGGTTCGCAGTGTATTTGGGGATTTGACAGAAAGTGAATTCCGGCGTCACTTTCGCCTGTCGAAGCGAACAGTACGTTGGCTGTGCGCCGAACTTGATCCCGAGAGAGAGAGAACAACTTTATTTTAGAAAAAAAGAAACATCCTCGCCGCCACCTCCTCTGCCCGTCTGATAGCCTGGAGTTGTTTCTCCAGGCTTGAGTCGCGGAGAACGGTGTCCCACGCTCCAGGCGGGGGAGTAGTCAGGAGATCAGAAATCGGATGCCAAAGAGCCCGTGGAATTTCGACTGGGAGAAAAGAGCTGCGCATGTTGAGGTTCTTTGCTACTGGAAGTTTCCGGCGCGCTGTCGGTAGTGAAGAGTTTGTCGGGCTTTCACAGTCGGGGTGCACCTCCAAAAATGCGAGAAGGAGCTCCCTCTGCCTCTGAGCACCCGCGGGCCGAGATGCACGTTTTTGTGCGAGGACATGGCAGCAGCAGACGACGAGACAAAATTTAGATATGACGCCACTTACGCGCACGCTCCTTGTTTTTCGCGCCCGCGACACCGCTTAGCGAACCTGCAGAGAAAGATATTGATGCTTAAGAGCGTGTTTACGTCTGAAAAGAAGAAAGCAGCGTTTTTAAAAGGAGCAGCTTTCTTAATTTTTCGGGAGAAACATTTTGACTTTCAGAAGCAGACGACAAACGGAGTACGTCATCATCCGAGGAGCGCGCCGCTTCCCCATTGGCCGCGCCGGCCGCGCTTCTCCCGTTCTCAAAGCATTGCTCAAAGCTATCGCGGACCACCCACTTTGTGACGTCAGCGCTCGGAAAGCGTTCTCGAGCGAATAGCCGATCTCCGATCGCCCCCCTGCGATCTGACCAATTCAAGCACTCGTGTGCACAGGCTGTGACATCACTGAGGAAAAAGGATAAAAAGCGGCTAATAAACACGGGGCTTTTTGGGTACGTGGCTACATCGGAGTGGCGTCTGTCTCTCACTCGCATCTCCGCTCAGGCGGCGGTCACGACACAGTGCTCTCATCTTGCGCTGGCCTGTGACTTCAAAGCAACTTTATAAGGGCCATGTGTTCATGTCGACCAGAAGTTAGCACCGAATGCAGTCGTTTAGCGCCAATGTGCTCCCGCATGTGTTGATTTAGTGTGTTGTGTTTAATCTTTCTAACGTCCTGAAGTGATCTCGCTATTAGGGAGATCGTAATATATGTTTGTGGGTAACAAAGGTCACCTGGGGAGTGTCTAACGTGCACTTTGAACGCTCCAGCACTCGTGCATCATCCATACAGCGCGAAGAAGCGACCTATTTGATAAACATTGTTCAGCCAAGACGGCTGGAACATTTCACACTCCAGCCGAGCGAGGGTATTCTGCATGTATCCTACGAATCAGCACGTTCACATAAATTCACGCACTGGAAACCTGGAACCTTCGTAATCACGCGCAAAGTCGCGGTTGTTTACACCGCGTGCATGCGCCGTATACCAACTCAAGCCCTGTACGAACGGACCTTTTGTAGTTTTTTGTAGTTTTTGTAGTTTTTTATTCCTTTTCGCGCGATTTAAACACAACGTTATCAACGCCATTTACTGACTAGTCTAAGCAAATTCCGGACCCATGAACTGCTCCTCAGGGCTCAAACGAACTTTTCCACGTATTCCCACCGATAGCGCGTCAGCCATCGTCTGCTGTGCCAGGTCTCACATGGGCGGCGACACCATCGAGGCCGCGCCGGGTGGTAGAGGGAGGCGGAGAAATTAGGCGGAAGAGAGAAGTGGTTGGCGTTACTTTCCTTGGAGGGGTTTTAGATGGATGGATGGATGGATGGATGGATGGATGCTATGAGCGTCCCCTTTGTAACAGGGCGGTGACATGCGCGCCACCACGCTCACGAAGCGTGCGGCCTAAAGTCCCTGAAAATAACTAAAGTAGCGCCATTCGTGTCAGTGTGGAGACACTTCCTCTCTCGTTTGCTTCGTAGATGTGTAGATGAAGCTAGTCGAGAAGGCACTTGGCCGCCGTCGTACGTCCAGCTAAACGCAAGAGGGCGTTGCGGCTGTAAGCGACCCTTTGGGGGAAGGTTGAAAGAAATAATTAGGAAAGTGCTGGTAAATACGACAATAGAAGGTAATTAGGAGCAAGTGGAGTGTTTTTTTAGTGTAAAAATATGCAGTACATTATCAGTGAGTACATGCATGTGTTCGACGCGTGTTTATGTGCGTGGTGCCGGCAACATGGCATGGGACAGGTCTACGGTTACGGCGCAGTTATGAGTTTTTGTGCAATATGTTAAATATACCGCGTCATAAAAGAAGTCTGTAGAAGAATGAAGTAAGCGAAGCGCTTGTACCGCTAAAATCCATCCCCGCAAGCGAGCAGCACACGAAGCGAGAGCTCAGCATTAGCACCTTTAGCACCGGAGAACATGCGGCCGATCTCGCTTACGTCCTGCGTAGGAAAGGTGGCTGAACATGCGATCCACAATAGGGTGTCCCGGTACATCGAAATTCACGAGCTATTTCCGCAAAACATGGTGGGATTTAGGCCTGCCCTATCTGCACAGGACGTCATGCTCCTCATTAAGAGACAAATTATCGACAACTACACCAGAGATACTAGAGGCATACTAGCTCTAGACCTGGCCAAAGCTTTTGACAGCATCTCTCACAAGTTTGTGCTTGAGGCAGTCTCGGATATGTGTCTGGGACAACGTTTCCACGCATACGTTAGCTCCTTTCTCAGGGAACGCAGGGCTTCCATTAAGATCGGCCAACTAAAATCCGCGGAATTTACCTTGGGAGCGAGAGGCACTCCACAGGGGGCCGTCATCTCTCCTCTGCTCTTCAATATTGCCATGAAGGGCCTCTCCGAGCGACTCGCCACGGTTCGCGGGATTAACCATGCTCTCTACGCGGACGATATCACTGTGTGGTGCATGGGAGGGTCCGATGCCGAGGTAGAGCAGGCACTTCAACAGGCACTCAACGTCACGGAGGGCTTTCTAGTCGGTTCGGGATTGAGCCTGTCGCCTGCCAAGTCCGAGTTGTTACTTTACCGACCCACCCGACAAGGGATGAGGAACCTCACTCCTCTAGAGCAGATTCCAATATCTCTATACACACGTGACGGGCAGAGAATCCCCAGGGTAGACTGCATCAGGGTGCTCGGACTGTTGCTGGAGTCGAAGGGGCGCAACTCGCAGATTATAGCTCGCATCACTTCCAAGACGGAGAACATGCTTAGGCTCATACTCAGGGTCTCGAACCGCAGGGGCGGGCTGAGCGAGAGCAATCTCCTTCGGCTCTACCATGCGTTTCTCATGAGCCACATTAATTACGTCGCTTCGGCGCTGCACTGGTCCAAAAGGGAAGAGGCAAAAATCGACGCACTAATGCGCACGAGTATAAAGCGAGTTCTAGGGTTGCCTCTCAGCACGAGCACCGAAAAGCTCATACAACTGGGCATGCATAACTCCCTCTCGGAGGTGATCGAGGCGCAGAAAATGGCTCAGGTAGTGCGCCTGTCGTCCTCGCAGGCCGGTAGACGTATCCTGGAGTCCATTGGCTGCGGTCTTACACAGATTCGCGAACGTAAAGTGACTCTACCGTCTTCTATCAGAGGTACATTTGCCGTAGCTCCACTTCCCAGGAATGTCCACCCGCAGTACAATGTAGGACGCCGCATAGCTCGGGCCCGTTCCTTATTGAAGTCAGTTGCAGACAGCCCGGACCTCGCTACGTTTGTCGATGCAGCACAGTACGGGCGTTCTGATCGCTTTGCAGTGGTCTCAGTCGACCATAGTGGCAAGCTCCTATGTGCTGCGTCGGTTAGAGACGTTTCGGCAACGATTGCTGAGCAAATTGCCATTGCTGTAGCAATGAAGGACGTATCGCGTCCAAATGTCTTCACGGACTCGCGGTCCGCTGCCAGAGCTTTCGCCTCGGGCTCGATCTCGCGGGAGGCAGCAGCTATCCTCGGCAGCGAGGGGGCTGCCGGGTTTCACACCATAACATGGTTCCCGGCCCACATGGGGGCCAACGTACACCCCGATGTCCCCAACGCCAATGAGTTTGCCCATGACCGTGCGCGAGGTTTCACTCACCGCGGCGGTCCCGGCGAATTCGCGGGCGGGGATGCCGGCAGGTACAGGGACCCGCTCCTCACTTTTCACGAGATCGTGACTCATTATCATCTCTCTCGGAGGGTCTTTCCACTTCCTCACCCTAAACTCACTCGTCCGCAGTCTTCGGCCTTCAGGATGCTCCAAACGGGGTCTTTCCCTTCGAGAGGCAGGTTTAGTAACTTCTCGCCCAATGTTGAACCGCATTGTCCGAACTGCGGAGAGGCTTACTGCTCACTAGCTCACATGCTCTGGCAATGTCCTGCGTTACGTGACACAGAGTTCAGCAAAGAAGAGGACTGGGAGGAAGCCCTGAGAAGCGGCGACCTTTCGGTTCAACTTCGGGCTGTCCAGAGAGCCTGCGAGAGGGCGGAGGGCCACGGTCTTCCTGTCCCTGCGTGGGAGCGGCCCGCAACTGCTACAGGATCCCCCTAAAAGGGGACGTCCAACTGCAGTTCCTCAGGACAAAAATAAAGTTCTGTGCCTGCCTGCCTGCTTGCCGATGTGCTTGGGATTGACGCTGTCGATGGCAGCGCCGCCGCGCGCCATGCAAATTCGGCTTCGGCCGTGCTAAGAGATCGCAAAGCATGATGCACCACTAGCTTTTTGATGGTCGGGCGAACGCCATCTTGGTTGTCCACCCCACGTGACCAGGGCGTGCAACGCGCGCGGCGTCTGCTCGACCTTGCGCGATCATGCCTGAATCTGCCGACAGCGCTGCATGTTTTGGGATGCCGCAAAAGCACGTACAACAACGGAAAGAAGGAGTTTTCGCTTCCGCGAGGAAAGCTAAATGCCAAACGTCGAGATGTGTGGCTCCGGCGCATCGGACAGCTATTCGCACACACGCCGAGGCAACGGCGGAGAAGCCGGAGACCAAATGTAGAAATGTAGGTAGCCGAAGATGGTTCCCGCGGCATCGAGCGCGTGCTCTCAGGGCGAAGCTGGCCCTCATAGCCCATCCTACGGCCCTACTAGCCGCCAGACACGCAGCTTACGCAGGGCTGTCAGAGCGCCCCATGCAGGGGTGCGGCCGCGTGTTTGCATACAAATGCATACAAATCTCATCGTACTTTACAGCTACCAATAATTGCACACTGCATTTATCAGCGATCAGTCTAATACAAAGCAAGTCTACCGCACGCGACATAGCGGCAACGAGGGCGAAGTCCGGCACGGCAACCGCTGACGACCGCTCCCGCAAGAAACGTGCTTTCAACGACGCGGCTGCCCAACTCGCGCGGCAGCCTCGTTGGCCTGGCCGCGACGGCCGCCGCGTGCTTTCGCTTTCGCCTCCGTAGTTACTTGTGGACACTCCAGGGGCGCTGCTGTAGCTGCTAGGAGAGGAGGGAGAAGCGGAGGGGTGCACCTGGCGCAACTACAGTGTACTAGAAGAGGGCAGTGGGCTTACTCTGCTGCTCGTCTGACGCAGTTGGCGTCGCATTGGAGAGGTGGCGCCACAGGCATCTTTGATGGAAGCTTCGCTTGCAGAAGTTGCCGGCTGCTGGCCGCTCGTAAGAGTTGCGACGCTCGTTTCCTCGATATTTGTAATAAACTTTCATGTATTGACTGCCCTATGACTACATTGAGAGCGTATGTTGCTCACGCTTCGCCGTCTTTTTTCCTTTTGCGATAGCGTTTGCCGAAAGTGAGTCGATGGCAGCCTACGCAGCGTATGCTTTCTCCGTTCTAGTTCGACGCAGTTAACGCTTTTTTTTTTTTTTTGAGGTGGGGGAGGCTTGAGTTCTTTGCATATTTTGACAAACACCAGATTTGTTCAGGCCACATGGTATTTTCCCGAATATGACACCTCGGCGAAAAGGACGATGTACCCCTCAAAATATACGGTTTCATACAGCGACCAAGTATACGGTTACATATGCCGTGTAGACCTAACCTAAAATGATTTTGTAACAAGATCATGCTCTGCCTTCCACCAGATAATCATAAAACAGCGCACGCTCGCTTCCTAGATAGGCTATAACGTGCAGGCGTGCTGGTTGGGTTTGTGCCATTGTGCTGAAAAATTAGCTCAAGTATTTTTTGTTCTACTTCGGCTGTTGCACATGGCACAGTAGTTCTCTGGGGTTATTCATAACCATAATTATGCAGTTACAGGTCTGTTAGGCATATGTACAGTGACATAATGGACAACGAAATTAAGATACACACGAAGCTCATGTTTCTGACACGAAGCTCTTATTTGTCAGAAAGGAGGTATAACATCCAGCCATTAATTCACACACTTTATTCACTTCATGCGCAACGGCTCAGCTTCAGCTGCTTGGCCCTCTGCCGCTTTCCTGCTTTGTCACTGTTTTGTCCTTTCACATAAAAATGATGACGTAAAAACTAATTACTTTTGCTGTGAGGGTAGCTGCATGTACTGTAAACTTCAACCAATTTCGATGGAAAGTCTGTGCTGAACAACTGCCAGCCGACCCACCCCATATAGCCTCCGGCGGAGAGTAAGTCCACTGCCCACCCCACTTTAATGGTCCGTCTGAAGCTTCCGATCGCTTCCTCCTACAAGCGGTCCTCTCTTGCGTCGGCGTTTTACGAAGGTAAGCTGGCAGAACGGGAAGAAGCGTCGGCACAGCACCGACGATGAGAACGGGTCTCCCACGAGGTATCCGCACTTCTTTTCGCTAGCTGGATAATGTGCACATAGTATCTGAGCACATATGATGCGGCTTGAAGTGGAGCTCGCACACTGCGCTGATGTCTTCCAGGAGCTTGTCCGCTCTGTGCAGATTTTTTTCCCATTCTTTACGCCTGTTCTCATCCTTCGGGACGCCGAACAACGATAGCTTCCGCCCACCCTTCACGAACACGTAGCCTGTTTGGCGCGTAGCAGTGGGTTTGCCGATATCGCGGCACGGCTCAGGCACTAAAAAGCATACTAATTTCTTGCGTAGTGCGTACGGCTCAACGCTGACGGCAAAAACTCGGCGCTACAACGTCCACAGCAATAAAAGGCCGGCACCATAGTATAGGTGTTCTGTGCCGGCACCTTCAGCCGCAACGCTCCTCCCACGTTCCATCAAAGGCGATGCCAGCGCCACCGCTCGGGCGAAGAGAGAAGCACACACAGGTGACGTTCGTGGGGTCACCCGGACCATAGCCTCCGCCGGAGAGTAAGCCCACTGCCCTCTTCTAGTACACTGTAGCGCAACTATGGTGGCTAGGAGAGGTTATGGTGGCTAGAAGGAGAGGTGTCAGCATCGTCTCGGCCGCGCCTTGAAAGAAGGCGTGCTGGTATTTCATGCCGCCGCGGGGCGGCGCTCGCGTCGCCACCGAGATTCGTCTAGAGCACCCGCCGACCGCCGGCGCCGCATGTTTCGTCGCTTGCACGTGTTCGCGCAACGTCTGCGGTGTGCCAATTTGAACTTGTTCGGGATCTGTAAGTACCGATGTTGCCATGCCACGGTGTAAGCAGCAAAGACACTGCTTTGCACCAGGATGCAATGCGGGGTATGTTTCGGCCCGCAAACAAGGGAAGAAAGCGTCTCTCTTCGCTGTTCCCGTCGACGATGAACGGCGCAAGGCCTGGGAGCGTGCGATTCCTCGCGCTGACAAGCCACTGGAAAATAATTGCGTTGTGTGCGAGGCTCATTTCGACGAAAGATTCATCGTCCGTAGCTACAAGCATGTCATTAACGGTGAGCCTGTGGAAATCCCTCGTGATCGCCCCACTCTGACAGTCGACGCGATCCCCACGATATTTCCAAATCTGCCGGCTTACCTCTCGAAGAAGTTGCCTCCAAAAAGAAAGACGGTGTCGTCCAATGGAGGCGCGACTTCCAAGCGAAGAAAGGTTGACTCCATTCACGAGGAACTGCAGAATGCTGAAACGGACGTTCCATCAAGTCTGGCTCGAATGATCACCCTACACCGACACAATTTTTGATATCTGTGAATTGCCTCAGTTTTTAGAGCTTGGCGCAGTCACCCTCCAGTGGCAACATACCTTCTGGAGTTCTGAGCAGCCTCCTATGCCCGGGCACCCACAATAATTCAATGAAACTCCAGAATAAGCTGGATGAGCTCCTAGATGTGGGGCGTCTCAATGAGGTTCATGAAATGATTATGGCATGTGAAGCCCTCCCTGACCACGCTCATCTCGTTGGACAGAAAAGTGACTCCCGGATCACTTATTACGTCAGTGGCTATGTGGCCCGGAAGATGTTGAAAAAGACGAAGTGCAACGAATGCAGCAGGCTGTTGCTTCACTCAGAGGATTCCAGCTTGCTTCCGGCAGAGTCATGCCTCACACGTTATATAGACAGAGGGGGCCTCTTGTACCCGTCTGAGTCCTTAACAGACCTGGTCAAAGCTATGGAAGATGCATTCACCTATTGCTTCAGTTTTAACAAGCTGAAAACTGATAGCATATCAGACCTTATCTCTTGCCTGTCTGTGAAGAGGTTAAATATGGTCGGCTGTGAACAGCACAAAATGGAAGTGACAAATCAAATCATTCGCTTCCTTACACTGACCAGAGTGCATTTTCTCGTTGCTGGAGAAAATGCGTCCAACCAAAAAAAAAAAAGAGAGAGAAAAGATGAAGTTCCTGAAGTTGAGACGTACGACTTAACTGTCATAACGCACAGCGAACAAGGTTTTATTTTATGTTATTGTGCATTACCCCCACTGCGTTGTCTCTTGCGACATTTAACGTTATCTTATTCACATTGTTCCAAAGGTCCCATTAACAAATTTGATGTCATTGTCTGGCTGTGTTTCACATATGCAGAAATCAATTTTTTCGTGAACTGGTTTGTGACTGCATCTATGTTTGTCAATCAAATCTCAATGTCATGTGTATATGTATACCCATGGTGGCATTGTATATTGACTGCTCTTTTTAGTTGCCTTATTCACTTGCTTTAGCTGAGTTTTGTATAACTTGCAGTTCTCTCCCACCTTATTGCACATGTTTTGTTTATTTTTCATGGTGTTTTTCGCGTTCAATTGTAAGAGTGTGTCAAAATAAATGTCTTGCTTGTACAAATAGACCTTGGTTTTCGATGCGCAAGTCATAAAAATAACGCATCCACGTATGGTTGCTGATACCTTTACCTGCATTGAGACGTCACGGAGAACACTGTGGCATCAAAGTGATAACTGCACGGACGTTGTTTTGGTGTCAAGCTCACGGCAAGTCATTCATTTGATTCCCTATCTTCCAGCGCTTCGGGGTGCGAGCGGCAAACGTAGCTGATATACAAGGAAGTAAATTGAAAACATTAGTTTTCAGTGCCAATACACGCTTTGCAGCGAGCCCCCAGAAAGGTGCCAACTAGCCTTTGTTATAATCCGCATGGTAGCGTGAAATAGTTGCAACAAAAAGCGGCTGCTACGCGCGCGCGGGCGCGAGGGCGGACATCTCGGAGTCGACAGCAGCGCCGCCGCATCCGGATGAATTCTCGCTCCCTCTCCGGCGCGCCGATGCTGACACCTCTCTATGGTGGCTAGAAGGAGAGGTGTCAGCATCGGCGCGCCGGAGAGGGAGCGAGAATTCATCCGGATGCGGCGGCGCTGCTGTCGACTCCGAGATGTCCGCCCTCGCGCGCGTAGCAGCCGCTTTTTGTTGCAACTATTTCACGCTACCATGCGGATTATAACAAAGGCTAGTTGGCACCTTTCTGGGGGCTCGCTGCAAAGCGTGTATTGGCACTGAAAACTAATGTTTTCAATTTACTTCCTTGTATATCAGCTACGTTTGCCGCTCGCACCCCGAAGCGCTGGAAGATAGGGAATCAAATGAATGACTTGCCGTGAGCTTGACACCAAAACAACGTCCGTGCAGTTATCACTTTGATGCCACAGTGTTCTCCGTGACGTCTCAATGCAGGTAAAGGTATCAGCAACCATACGTGGATGCGTTATTTTTGACTTGCGCATCGAAAACCAAGGTCTATTTGTACAAGCAAGACATTTATTTTGACACACTCTTACAATTGAACGCGAAAAACACCATGAAAAATAAACAAAACATATGCAATAAGGTGGGAGAGAACTGCAAGTTATACAAAACTCAGCTAAAGCAAGTGAATAAGGCAACTAAAAAGAGCAGTCAATATACAATGCCACCATGGGTATACATATACACATGACATTGAGATTTGATTGACAAACATAGATGCAGTCACAAACCAGTTCACGAAAAAATTGATTTCTGCATATGTGAAACACAGCCAGACAATGACATCAAATTTGTTAATGGGACCTTTGGAACAATGTGAATAAGATAACGTTAAATGTCGCAAGAGACAACGCAGTGGGGGTAATGCACAATAACATAAAATAAAACCTTGTTCGCTGTGCGTTATGACAGTTAAGTCGTACGTCTCAACTTCAGGAACTTCATCTTTTCTCTCTCTTTTTTTTTTTTGGTTGGACGCATTTTCTCCAGCAACGAGAAAATGCACTCTGGTCAGTGTAAGGAAGCGAATGATTTGATTTGTCACTTCCATTTTGTGCTGTTCACAGCCGACCATATTTAACCTCTTCACAGACAGGCAAGAGATAAGGTCTGATATGCTATCAGTTTTCAGCTTGTTAAAACTGAAGCAATAGGTGAATGCATCTTCCATAGCTTTGACCAGGTCTGTTAAGGACTCAGACGGGTACAAGAGGCCCCCTCTGTCTATATAACGTGTGAGGCATGACTCTGCCGGAAGCAAGCTGGAATCCTCTGAGTGAAGCAACAGCCTGCTGCATTCGTTGCACTTCGTCTTTTTCAACATCTTCCGGGCCACATAGCCACTGACGTAATAAGTGATCCGGGAGTCACTTTTCTGTCCAACGAGATGAGCGTGGTCAGGGAGGGCTTCACATGCCATAATCATTTCATGAACCTCATTGAGACGCCCCACATCTAGGAGCTCATCCAGCTTATTCTGGAGTTTCATTGAATTATTGTGGGTGCCCGGGCATAGGAGGCTGCTCAGAACTCCAGAAGGTATGTTGCCACTGGAGGGTGACTGCGCCAAGCTCTAAAAACTGAGGCAATTCACAGATATCAAAAATTGTGTCGGTGTAGGGTGATCATTCGAGCCAGACTTGATGGAACGTCCGTTTCAGCATTCTGCAGTTCCTCGTGAATGGAGTCAACCTTTCTTCGCTTGGAAGTCGCGCCTCCATTGGACGACACCGTCTTTCTTTTTGGAGGCAACTTCTTCGAGAGGTAAGCCGGCAGATTTGGAAATATCGTGGGGATCGCGTCGACTGTCAGAGTGGGGCGATCACGAGGGATTTCCACAGGCTCACCGTTAATGACATGCTTGTAGCTACGGACGATGAATCTTTCGTCGAAATGAGCCTCGCACACAACGCAATTATTTTCCAGTGGCTTGTCAGCGCGAGGAATCGCACGCTCCCAGGCCTTGCGCCGTTCATCGTCGACGGGAACAGCGAAGAGAGACGCTTTCTTCCCTTGTTTGCGGGCCGAAACATACCCCGCATTGCATCCAGGTGCAAAGCAGTGTCTTTGCTGCTTACACCGTGGCATGGCAACATCGGTACTTACAGATCCCGAACAAGTTCAAATTGGCACACCGCAGACGTTGCGCGAACACGTGCAAGCGACGAAACATGCGGCGCCGGCGGTCGGCGGGTGCTCTAGACGAATCTCGGTGGCGACGCGAGCGCCGCCCCGCGGCGGCATGAAATACCAGCACGCCTTCTTTCAAGGCGCGGCCGAGACGATGCTGACACCTCTCCTTCTAGCCACCATAGCGCAACTAGCGCAACTTTACTACTTGGCGCTACTACAGTGTTCTAGAAGGTTTTCTAGTGGGCTCACTGGGGGGCGTGGTCTGAAGCGCGCCATGTTGCGGCCGAGAGGTGGCGCGGCAATACGTTCCTCCTGAAGCTTCGCTCCGAGTCCCGGCGGCGGCCGGGCAGGCGGCGTTGCTTTTACCGTTCAACTAGGCATGTAGGCTCCCTACGTTCAACGTTTCTGCACGTTCCGACCAGGAGATCGCCGTAGGATAGAAGCACGCTTTGCTAATAACTAAACTCTCCACTGCTGCCAACAAAGGAGCACTAAGAAACGCGGACATAAACAAGAAGCACACGGACAGGTGCCCCTTCTTTATTTACCCGTTCCTCAGCGCTAGTTTGTTTCGCATAAATTATGAGCCAACTTGCCCAAACACACGTCCTGCCAAGCCATGAGTTTCCAGCCCACTGGAAGTGGCAGGGATTGCACGCGCTCCGACGATGTTGTCAGCTCAGCTTATTTTAAGCCGACACAAACAGGCATAATTTAGAGCATGTACAGACATTTTATTTACAGAAATACAAAACTGTGGTCAGGTGCACATTGCAAAAATTGTGCAGATCAGCATGAAGAAGCTAAGCAGGAGTCCAAGCAACCATCTGGCTACCATCAGACAGCAGCTGCAGCAGTGTGATCTGTCATTCACAATTCACATAACTGCAAACACTTATGTATGGTATAATACAACAACAATTAAGAAAAACATTTTTGCTTTGAGAGGGAAAAAGAACAGCGGAATGGAAAGCGACAAACCGATGTACCCATGTGGGAGAATCTGTTTAAAATGATTGTACGATATGCATTACACAGCATTTAACAACACATCAATGCATGAATTAGCATAAAAACCTAGAACTCGGGAAATATTTCTTTTGCTTGCTTTTTAAATTGGGTTGGGAGATCGTATTTTGCAGTCGGTATATTACCTGGGTATTTGTTTAAAATGTCTAGTATTAATGTTGCCAATTTTAACAGGCCGTAGTTCGTGATTGGACTATTTTTTTTTTTCGTGGTTCATATTCAGTTTACTTGATCTGATATTTCCCCTCGAAAAGCGTGCTATTACTTGTATATTTACTATTACTTGCTTAGGTGCACTTGCTATATTTAGGTGCAATTGTATATTTACTATTACTTGCTTAGGTGCACATTGAAGAGGGATGCCTTCGGCGCGTCTTTGACGCGGCTGTACCCCGTACGGCAACCGGGCGCAAAACAATAATTCCGACGGCGGCTAGGCATTTTCGCCTACTCGGGACAGACGCATGTACTCCTGATGACATGCAGAGGCACGCACTACCTGAATGAAGCGGGTAGAAAGCATCAAGACCACGCGACAGCCTACATGCAACACTGCGAAGAAACTGCCGGGCGGGCGGCGCGCGTCGGGAATTTCAGGAGGAACCTGTTTCAGCGCCCCTGGCGGGCGCGCCGGCAGGCAACATCGGGCGCCTCAGCGGAGTGAATGGGAAGGATAGGCCAGTGGGCCCACTACAAAACCTTCTAGAACACTGTAGCGCTACTAGAGTGTACTAGAATAAATATTCTAGTACACTCTAGCGCTACTTTACTTGTAGGGGCTTTACGATGGATGGATGGATGGATGGATGCTATGAGCGTCCCCTTTGTAGCGGGGCGGTGACATGTGCGCCACCAGGCTCGTAAGAAGATTTAAGCACTTTTTTTTCTCTCGCTAAGGGCGCTAGCGGAATTACTTCTCCCTTTGTGTAAGCGCCGAATGGGACGGCCGGAGCAACGCCGCGCCACCGCAGCCGATCGCGGAGGCCACGGGCTGCTGCGCGCGATGACGCGCCGTTCTCCTCCCGCGGTCGCTCTCTGCGTCGTCTGCTGCGGCTAGGCCTAGCGCTTGTTCCGTTGCTGTCGCCGTGCGGCTTCCCGCTTCGCTTTTCGTTATCGCGCGCGGTACTTTCTGAAGTCGCCTCCCCGCTACTATCTCTCGTCGTGCTTTCGCGTGATAAGCGCTCTGCGCCTGCAAGATCGTATCGCGGTCGTACGCGCCGGCAGTAGGGACGCGGCAGCAGGCGCGCGCCCGTGATAAGGCTAGGTTTGATAACTTTTATCGCTACCCCGACAGTGTACACCTTGTGGACTATGACCGCGTTGATGCTATCAGCAACAGAGGAGTACGCGTGGACGCCTTCCCTGACAGCGTACGCGATGACTCTGGACGCGCGAGGGTAGATGCGGATGTGATCGGTGCCAGTGAAGTGTGTGAGGCGCGCGCCCGTGAGAAGGCTAGATTTGATAAACTTTTGTGGCTACCGGCAACAGCACGACATATCGTGCCATCCAGATTATGCCCCTGGTGCATTTTCTTACGCTTTTGTGAATATTTTTCTAGTAAAAACATTCTGAAACGTTGTTTCTCGTTTTCTCAAAACAACAATTTTGACACTTCTGCCGTACAGGAAGTAAAACAGCTTCTGTCCTATTTGAGCTATCAGCATTTTTTTTTTGCCAGAAAGATAAATGCATGCAAAATGCAATATGCCTCAGATTATCAATACAATGTACACTTTGGAAGTTTTTTTTTTTAATTGGTCACATGTGTGACACTTCAAGGTCGCTTTTTTTCTACCAACTCTAGTGGCCTCTAACTATTGCTAAAATTGGCCGAGTAAGCTTATTTATAGCATCTTGCACTCTTTAAACATTCTAGATTGTATTGGTACTCTAACCACTGTGTTTGGGCGTTCTGTTATTATGCTAATTTTGCTCCAAACAAAGGACCCAGCATACACAGTAATTTTAGATTATCTTGGAAACTATCTGCCCCATCGCAAAAGTAATTACATTTTTAGAATCAGCACTTCAAAATACACAAACTGTGAACATTTAATTCAGATCTACCCATAAATAAAAAGTTGACTTTCAAGTGTAGCATCCCCCCTTAAGCTGAGAGGGAGAACACGTTATGGACATGGTTAACTTGGCATATACCCTGGAACTGTGGACGTGATAGACATGTGAATGAAATAACGCCTAATCCTATTTCGTTTTCAAAGAGATACACCGTAATAATGCTTTTTGTAAAGTACCCGACTTTTATATTGTTTGTATCAGTACCAAATATTTGTAGATTCCCTGAGATTATCTGCGAAATTTTAAAGACAATAAAAAGATAGGAAACTCCATGTCTGTAGGACTATCACTGTAAACTGTGTGCCACAGACTGTCAACCATTTCGGTGTATTCTCTGTTTCATATGCTCACGATGACTTTGTGCTCATTTCTGACGTATGTATAGATGGCTCCGATGTACAGTTGCTGTGTGTCAGCGTTCTTACGGAACAATACCAACGTGTGTTCTTGACAATGAAGTGTGTTCTTTCACAAGTGTTCCCTAGAACATTTCTTGAAATGGGGGCTCGTGTGGTGAAGTGCCTAATCGCGGCGTTGACAACAAAAGGGCAGGAGAAACGCGCAAGCACGCGCTTTAGAGTCGATCTGATGGGCCATTTTTTGAACGCCACTCTGCACGTGCCCGTGGGGCACGTGAGCAGAAAAAAAATAATAAAGAAGAACGAGCCATGGGAGCGAGGGAGGCGAGGGAAGATATCGGAGCTGTGAAGACGCGCTGTCCTGGTCTGGCGTCAACGCCCGGAAGGCCAACATTTGTCGGAGGGACCCAGTCGAGCGCCAACACCCGAGGGACCTCAAGAACGACACGTCTCCTGCTTCAGATGCCCAGCAGACGTCTGGGAGTCTTCATCGCTCCTTCGTCCACCACCTGCCTCATAGTTCCCGAGAACCTTCGATGGACGCTGTGTCAACACCATCAGCGAGCCGGAACGCGTGAGCCTTCTGAGCGTTTTGAACTCTTTTGATCTCTTGCTGTACAGACGCTATACATATTGTGTATATATTATTGTCTGCTTTGTGTGTGCCCCTCCTTAACTGTGTTGTTGCATCTCTCTGTTTTTGCACTCTAATACATGCTCGTGTCCTGTGCCAGTTAGCGTCATGCGCCTCTTCCTTGTTGCCCTCGAAGGGGTCTCTGACATTCCTCTTTGAGGCTGCTCCCCGAGCTTTTATATCGTAACACACGGCATATGAAGCACAATTAAATTCCTGCATTTCTTATTCCTTCTAGCAAACACCATGCAAAAAGGTGGCACTTCACAGCTGTGAAGTGCCGCTTTTTTAGCCACACACAATATACCAGATCATACTGAAATTCATTTCACCTGGTGTAATTTACGAAATGCAAGCATTTACAAGGAGAAATACTAACTGCACGACTTGGATGCTTCAGACGTGTGCACTGCCTGTGCAATGTGCATACACTAAAATAAGAAAAAGGTGTGTCCACTGCCCTTGCAATGACAAAAAAATAATCATTTGCGTACTATGTGTACACTGAACAAAGAAAAAGGGGTGTGCACTACCTGTGCCCACCCCTGCATGCCCTTCCTAAAGTAACGTAAAAAAAATTCTATGCCTGCGCAGGTCGCCACCGCAGTGACGCTGTGAGGGCCCACGCAAGTTCACCTATGCTGCGCAGCTCCCGAACGGCCTCGGCCAGATGTGCTGCCTCATGTTCGGAAGCCTCCCACTGGCGCCTGGTCTCAGCAACGAGCTGCTCCAGGGCATCGGCCTGGCGGGTGCCAACAACCCGCAGCTGTGCTCTCAGCTGGAAAGGAACAGATGCCACGAGTGTCACCTCAAAACTTCTCACTATAGACACTCCACTAGAAGCTTCTGTTTGTTAGGATTGATTCATTTCTGGGGTTATACGTACCAAAAGCAGCTGCGATTATGAGAGATGCTGTAGTGGAGGGGCTCTAGAAATTTTGACCACATGGGGTTCTTTGGCCGAAAGCCATTGCCACTTCACAACTCCTCCGAGTGTTTACACTAACATGCACTGACAACGCACAGTACACAGGCCTCAACATTTTGCCTCCATTGAAATACAGCTGCCGCAGCCAGGATTTCATCCAGAGTGTCGGAACGGAACGAAAAACGAAAACGAAAAACGAAAAAAACGATATTTTTGACCGGAACGAAAACGTAACCGGAACGTTATTTATTATTTCGTTCCGGAGCAAAAACGAAATATTTTTTATCGTTTTTCGGTTCACGGGAAGACTTTACGATCCGGAACAACCGAGGTCATGCAACGTGAGCAATGATGCATAACTCTGGGTTCAACGTCAGCACGCATCTCGGGCAGGTGTTTCAAAGGAAAGATGCGTTGAAATAATGCAGGAAACCAAGAAAGGGGCAACCATAGCTGTTTGTATTAAATTCAAGCGGAGTTTCGCGTGCCTCTCACACAGGCCGTCGTGGAGAGGGCGTTGTCGTCGCTTATGTGTTGAAATTTTGAGACGAGAGCAAAGAGCGGCAACCGGAGCTGTACATGTTAGCGCAAGTGGCCCTTGGTGTGCCAGCCAAACAAGTCAGCGTTGAGAGGGCATTTTCGGCGCTCACTTTCGTTTTGTCAGAGCAGCTGCCTCGCTTATCGGCGAGTACACTTGATGACCTGCTGCTTCTCAAAATCGTGTGCCCCCTTTGACGAAAATTCGGGATTCAAACTTGAGGAAAAATGAATACCAAGTTTTTGTTGTGTCCTTGCTTCGAAACTTTTTGCGACTTCCCTCATAGTCACACCGTGGCCTTATGACGTAAAATCCCAACAATTATTATCGCATTTTTATGTATTAGTTCAGTAACTTTTACTGTTTTTAAAAGGTACTTTTAATATTAAGTATTTTGTTCGTTCTTATTATTGAAAAAAATAACGTTATGAACCGTTACGGAACGTTTATTTTTCGTTCCGGAACGAAAACGGAACGGAACATTTTTCTGCGGAACGAAACGAAAACCGGAACGAAAAACATTTCGTTCCGACACCCTGATTTCATCCCACGACCCTCAGATCTGCAGCCAAGTGCCATAGTCACTAGAACGCCGTGGCATCAGCGTGTGCAGCACTTTCCTCTCTGTTGGAAGATTGCGTGTTCAGCAGCATGCCATGAAATGATGCCAGTTCGCTTGCACAACCGATTCACTTCACTGGGACTGAACATTATGGTGCCGGAATTCATTCCCTGTCATCTCCTCAAACGCATTGCATACCTCCAAGCACTTCACGCCAAGAAACAAGTGAAACAATCACGTTCAGGGCCATGCACCAAGGGGGTGATCTAAGCCACAGTGTTTCCTATGTGGTATTTCCTTCAAAGTACTTTGAATACAAAAATCAAAGTCAGCATAGACCGTGTTTACACGATTATAAGTCGACTCAAATGTAGGTCGACCCCTCTAAAATTGCATCCCTCAAAAAAATAAGAAAAAAAATAAAGAAAATTAAGCGCGGTTCACATCGCGTGCACCCTTCACGCTCACTGTCGTATTGCTGGTCATGTCGAAGTATACGGGTGTTTGGTCGGCATTGCCGATCTGGCCAAGCAAATACTGCCGGGTGTCACGTAGTTTAAGGAAGTGAATATCAAAGGCAAGGACATATTCCTCGTATGCGACCAGCAACTTTTGGCACACGCAGAGAAAAGCCTGCCCTCTTCATAAATTTCAATGCCCAAGCCCTGCTAGCTTTGAACTGAGCCTTTGGTATCCCCGCCTCAGAAGCATAGACACGGGCTTGTCGCGTGATCATATCACAGGTGACCAACAGCGATCGATCGCGTAAATCAGTCACGTATGCCGCAAGCTTCTTCTCCAGCTCCAGAAAGTGTCCAGACTTTGGCCCACGAAAGCCATGGCGCTTGGAGTCGCATGAGATTTCCTCATGCTGAAGCCGCGACTGCCGCACCACACGCTCACTGATCCCAAACTTGTGTCCTGCTGCGCAGTTGTTAGTCTCCTCGGCATGGAGAATAGCGGCCCGTTTGAACGCTGCTGTGGACAAGCACCGATAGTTCTTGGGGCCCAGGGCACTCATGACAGACGGCACAATTCAGCACAACACGGAAGCATGCAACGACATGGCCGCTTAGAAAACTCTACCATACAAAGCGAAGCTCTTCCGTCAACTACCAATACCCCCTATACAGTGGCTTTTACGTCACTGATTGATGCTCCCACAAGAGCCGTGCGCTCGGTAGATTTTAAAAAAGAACAGCTTTTGTATAAAAACGCGCAATAAACATGCGCTGTGGCTTGAGCGGGAAACTTTATTCGCAATTATGAGAACACATTCTCTGTGAGATGGCTCCATCAAAGCCACCGGCAGCGGCTGCCACGCAATACCAGAACAAACATGGTGGCAGATGGAAGTGGCCGCTCGCGATTTCCATTTATTCGCGAGTACGTTACTCGCATTCAAGATGCATTTTGCTCATCTCAAATAAACAAAATGAGTACTAGCGAGTCCTTTGATTCAATGCACGGTGCTAGCGTAGCCACAATAATATCACTTTAATACACTTCTGAACACAACGGTGGGAGGTTAGTCGCTCTAGGTATGGTGGCCAAAGGGCACAGATCGGCAACTCCAACTTCAAAGTCGGCATCACCTTTACTTGCGCCACAATGTATGCAATGGTAAATTAATACGCTGCGTGCAGTAGCGCGGGTAACAACACTCAGTAGCAGTAGCGTAGCCAGAAATTTTTTTCGGGGGGGGCTGGGAATTTTCGACGGGCAGGCGGGAGGGAGAGTGTATGTGTGTGTGTGTATATATATATATATATACTTTCGGAATGAAAATATTGTTACGCAAATAACACAAGGGAAGACTATTTACACGTATATTTACAGTAAGGCGCACAGCATAACCAAGATGGTGGACAGCCGCGCACCAGACAGTCACGTCTTCTTTGTCTTCTTCTGTGGACGATATGGTACATCCCATAGGTGGTATGTGCCATCCCACGCTGGCTTCGTAACATTACCCCCGGTGGCAGAAGCGCCGTCTCGGTGCATATTAAACTTAGTCGGTAGAAGGGGGGTTGTATGCTTTGAGCCTGCTCACGTGAACGATGTCAGTTGGTGATGTCGCAGGTGTCAATGGCGGCGAGACGGGGATGATCTCGTAGGTGACGTCCGTGACCTGACGTACGATACGGTAGGGACCGATGTACCGTGACAAGAGTTTCTCTGATAAGCCAGCACGTCGGAATGGATACCATAGAAGGACGAGCGAACCGGGTGGAAAATGAACGTCGTGGTGTCGGCGATCGTATAGACGCTTCTGGTTGGCTTGCAAGGCAGACAGCCTCGAGCGGGCGATCTGACGTGCGTGGTCAGCACGAGCGATTGCATCACGTGCGTATTCGGTAGGCGGCCTTGCAGCATCCGGAAGGAGGGTGTCGAGTGGTAACGTCGGTTCGCGGCCGAAGAGCGTGAATAACCGGCGGTGTCGTGACGCGATGAGTTATAGGCGAAGGTGACATAAGGTAGCGCCAGGTCCCAGTCACGATGATCAGATGAAACATACATTGAGAGCATGTCCGTGAGGGTACGATATAAACGCTCAGTAAGCCCATTTGTCTGTGGGTGGTAGGAGGTAGTTAACTTGTGTTGCGTGGAGGAGGAGCGCAAGAGGTCGTCGATCACTCGGGACAAAAATGCACGGCCGCGATCTGTGAGCAGTTGGCGAGGGGCGCCGTGGTGTAGGATGACGTCGTGCAGTAAAAAGTCAGCGATGTCAGTAGCAGTGCTCGTCTGAAGAGCTCGAGTGATGGCATACCGGGTGGCGTGGTCTACAGCTACAGCGATCCATTTATTGCCGGAGTTGGACTCAGGAAAAGGTCCGAGGAGGTCCACGCCAACACGGAAGAATGGTTCGATCGGGACAGCGAGTGGTTGAAGGAGTCCAGCAGGCAGTGTGGCAGGTCGCTTCCGTCGTTGGCATTTGTCGCAGGAGGACACGTAGCGGCGGACAGACCTGGCGAGGCCACGCCAGAAGAATCGGCGCCTCACACGGTCGTATGTGCGAGATACGCCAAGGTGGCCAGCAGTTGGTTCGTCGTGAAGCTCATGGAGGACCACTGAGCGCAGGTGTTTAGGTACGACGAGAAGAAGCTCAGGGCCATCCGGCTGGACATTACGGCGGTAAAGTGTGCCATTCAAGAGGACGAACATGCGCAGGGAATCATTGTGGGGTGCAGTTTCAAGGCGGTCAATGAGCGAGCGCAAGGAAGGGTCACGACGTTGTTCGTCGCCAATCTGGAGAAACCGAGATGTAGACATGACACAGGGGCTAGACTCGATGTCTTATCCATCTGGAGGGTCTACAGGGTAGCGCGACAAGCAACCGGCGTCTAGGTGGAGGCGGCCTGACTTATACGCGACTGAGTAGGAGTACTCCTGAAGGCGTAACGCCCAACAGCCGAGTCGTCCAGTAGGGTCTTTCAGTGAAGAAAGCCAGCAGAGAGCGTGATGGTCAGTGACAACACGGAAAGGGCGGCCATACAGGTAAGGACGGAATTTCGAAACGGCCCAAACAAGGGCAAGGCATTCACATTCCGTAATCGAGTAGTTACATTCAGATTTCGAAAGAAGACGACTCGCGTAGGCAATGACACGTTCAACACCTCCTTGTTGCTGCGCCAAAACTGCACCGATGCCGTGCCCACTTGCATCCGTGCGCACTTCTGTGGAGGCAGTTGGGTCAAAATGAGCAAGGATGGGTGGAGTTGTCAGAGCGGCGATTAGCCGGCAGAATGCGTCCGCTTGCGGAGGACCCCAAGAAAACGGAACGTCTTGCTTGAGAAGGTCGGTGAGGGGGCGTGCGAGTGTCGCAAAGTTTTTGACGAAACGGCGGAAGTATGAGCATAGTCCCACGAAACTGCGAACATCATGGGCAGAGCGTGGGACGGGGAAGTTCGTGACAGCACTGACTTTAGCTGGGTCTGGTCGAACTCCGGAAGCGTCAACAAGGTGGCCAAGCACAGTGATTTGACGAAGGGCGAAGTGGCACTTCGAAGAATTCAACTGAAGGCCAGCCTGCCGAAATATTTCCAAAATAGTTGACAGCCGCTCGAGATGTGTGGCGAAAGTCGGTGAGAAAATGATTACGTCGTCCAGGTAGCATAAACACGTTGACCATTTAAAACCTTGAAGGAGCGTGTCCATCATTCTTTCAAATGTTGCTGGTGCGTTGCAGAGGCCGAACGGCATCACCTTGAATTGGTAAAGGCCGTCAGGGGTAACGAATGCGGTTTTTTCGCGGTCCATGTCATCAACTGCAATTTGCCAATAGCCAGATCGGAGGTCCAGAGATGAAAAGAATGTGGCACCATGGAGGCAGTCAAGAGCATCGTCAATGCGAGGGAGGGGGTACACGTCTTTCTTGGTGATTTTATTGAGGTGGCGATAATCAATGCAAAAACGCCAGGAGCCGTCTTTCTTCCTGACTAATACGACAGGAGATGCCCACGGACTAGACGATGGTTCGATGATATCCTTCGCAAGCATCTTGGCCACTTCTTTCTGAATCACTTCTCGCTCAGATGCGGACACACGGTAAGGCCGACGGTGGATGGGCGAAGAGTCACCTGTGTTGATTCGATGGGTGACGATCTTTGTCTGGCCCAAGGGTCGATCACAGATGTCGAAAATGTCGGCATAGGAAGCCAAAACTCGACAGAGAGCGTCAGCCTGGTCGGGAAGAAGATCAGATGCAATCATTTTTGTAAAGATGCTGTTATCAGGACCTGGTTGCCGTGGCTCTTCAGCTGGAGCAGGCTTGGTTACGGTGACAACGTCAACGTCATGGTCGGTTACAGGAGCGAGTAGGGCAAGGGACATCCTTTGCGGCAACACTTGGGGAACCAGGTCAAAATTTAGGATCGGAAGGAACAGGCAGTTATCGGCGATTGTGGCTACAACATGTGGAACAGCAACACTTCGCGTCAGTCGCACTTCGGGTAAAGGAGTGACGATGTAGTCGCCGTCAGGAACGGGTGGCGTCGATGACAAACACACGTATGTGACGGCTCGCGGCGGTAGACGAGCAAATGTTGTAGGGCTTAAGCGGCTGACGGGCAGTTTTGGGGCATCTGATAGAAGAGGAAGGTCGAGGTGTAGGATACCTGAGGAACAGTCAATCAAGGCGGGGTGGGCGGAAAGAAAGTCAAGGCCCAATATTAGGTCATGTGGACAGCGAGCAAGAACGGCAAAGAGAACGACGGTGTGACGACCGGCAATGGTTACACGCGCAGTGCACATTCCTATCACTTGAACAGCACCATCATCCGCAACACGTATTGTATGTGTCGTAGACGGTGTCATAACCTTGTGCAGACGGCGGCGTAAAGGAGCACTCATAATGGAGATGTGTGCACCAGTATCAATGAGGGCGGTTACAGGAATATGGTCCACTTTTACTTCAAGAAGGCTATGGTGCGTCGGGAGCGTCAGTAGAGGATTTTCGGTCGACGAGGGCACTGCAGCTTCACCTCCATAAGCTGCACGATCTAGTTTTCCGGCTGCGGTCGTCCAGAAGAGGTCGGAGAGGAAAAGCGGCGAGGTTGAGGGGAGCGGGATTGGCGACGTTGCGGCGACGGGGAGCGAGAGTAGCGGCGAACAGAAGTGGCATCAGTATCAGAAGGCTCCTGGGGGGTGAACGACGAGTAAGCAGTAGGAGCAGCCGAATGCCTGGAGCCGGTAGAGCGCATATAGGGAGGAAAGGTCTGGTGAGGTGGATAGGTCCAACGGCGACGGCAGTAACGAGTGACGTGTCCAGCCTGATGACAGGAGAAGCAGATGGGCTGGTCGTCGGGCGTTCTCCATTCCGCTGGGTTACGGGAGGGCCAAGTAGGAGTGAAGGGGCGGCGAGCAGGTCCTGTGGAGTAAGGGCGTGTAGCAGGATGAGTCACTGGGCACGCTAGTGGTAAGCCGAGGTTGGCCAACTCCTGCCTGACCACAGCCTGAATGAGGGACACCGACGGCTGCGATGGGTCACTGGAGTGCATCGTGAAAATAGGTGGTGAAAGAGGTGAAACAGGTGCTGGAGAGGCTGCTTCGAGCTCGCGACGATGCGTGTAACATTGTCAGAGGTGGGCGTCTGGCGCATTGCATCGCATGATGAAGTTGCGGTCGTGTTGGGAAGCCGCGTGAATTTGTGGGTTATACGGCGACTCTTGGCGTGTTCGAATCGCCGGCACTCCTTGATCATCGCTTCGACGGTGTCAACGTTTCCGTAAACTAGTAGGTTAAAGGCATCGTCTGCGATACCTTTCAGCACGTGAGAAACCTTCTCGGTCTCAGGCGTGTGCTCGTCAACCAGGCGACAAAGGGCGAGAACATCCTGTATATACGCCACGTACGACTCGGTAGATGTTTGTGCACGAGTCGCAAGTTCGTTCCGCGCGGCAAGCCGCCGACCTGTGCTGTCACCGAAAAGGTCGCGAATCTGTTCCTTAAACGAGTCCCAGCTGGTAATGTCGACTTCGTGCGTCTCGAACCACACCCGTGGGGCGCCAGCGAGGTAGAACAGAACGTTCGCAAGCATAAGAGTCGGGTCCCACCTGTAGCTGGCGCTGACTCGTTCATAAAGGCTGAGCCATTTGTCGACGTCAACACCATCCTGGCCAGAAAAGACGCCAGGATCGCGAGCAGGAGGAAGAACCACGTAGGTGGACGTCATGGGTGCCGCGGAACGGGTAGGTCGGGAAGGTGGGGTGCGTTCGTCGTCTGACATGGCCGGACCGCCGATTAGACGACCGCTGCGGAGCTCCGTGATAGATACAGCGTACCCAGCACCTCCACCACAAAGATGTTACGTAAATAACACAAGGGAAGACTATTTACACATATATTTACAGTAAGGCGCACAGCATAACCAAGATGGTGGACAGCCGCGCACCAGACAGTCACATCTTCTTTGTCTTCTTCTGTGGACGATATGGTACATCCCATAGGTGGTATGTGCCATCCCACGCTGGCTTCGTAACAATATGCACGTGACGTATTTGCGTGGACCGTCGCCCAATGAGTATAGATTCAGACAGCATGTGCGGCCTACTTCAGCCTTCAGTTACCATGTCAACCGAGCACCGAGATAGCAATACTCTCACACATTCAAAACTTTCACCGACGACAATGTATCGACGAAATCTAGTAGAAAGACTATTTCTCCACGACTGCGAAGATTCGTCACTTGCCCACGCTACTACCTTGATGACCATTTCAAAATGAACTATAATGATTGATGTACACATACGCATGAAAGAATTCGCGATAGAAGGCGCAGCCGGCAACAGCGGGCAGCATACCTGAGGTAGGTAAGCTTAAAATGACGCCATAACAAACACATTTTTTGAAACCCTTTATGAATTTATCGTGGCGTTGTCCTGATAAACTCCGGAAGACTCTTTCCAACTTAACATGCTAGTAGAGATACAGGACAGCATTTTAGTATATATTTCGTATTTATGGTTTCCTCATCCAAACTTACCCGTTCGGCGTTCGCTACATTATACAGGCGCTTCCTTCACCAAATTTTCGATACATTTGCAGGAAGAACAGAGATTTGCTTGCGATAGTGATTCTGAGCAGCTCCAGATCTATCTGTCCTGAACATATTACCACTTCTTTTTTTAAAAGAATTAAGCCTATTGCGTTACAGAAAAATGCCGTCCTCATTACCATGGTAGGCCTCCCGAAACATGGTTTTCTCTCCACTAAGCTCACAAACGTCACCGTCCCGACTCTTTCACGAATAATTACTGACACTCTTGTTAAGCTGGAAAACGTGGTAAAATATCTCTTAATATTGAAAAAGTTTTTTATGCGGTTTGCCAATTCACACTTTTGCCAGGTAAATTAAAAATCCCACGGTGCTGTTGGGGCTAACACCCTACAGTTACTTCGTGGCATGCGGAATGCAAGTTGCGATGGATAAATCTGATTTGGAACTCGCTGAACTCCGGAATGGTGAGATGTCCCTATACTTAGCGCAAAGGGGGAGGCGGTTCTACACCGCAACACTTCACAAGTACCACAACTACGTTACGACTCCGTTCGAAATGCTTCACGTTATACTCGCTCACCCCCTCTGTCCACACACCTCAACAACCAATTAACCGAACCGGATTCGTGCTTGGGCCGGGAAGAAAAAAGGCAACAGGCTTAATTAAGTCCACAAAACATGGAATTTAATATGTGAACATGATCAAACTATACAATTAACAATTGGTAGCCAACGTAATGATGCGAGGCAAACAAATAGCAACGTAAACGCATAGTGCAGCACAGGAATTAACAGGGCAAACAAACTCTTCAATGAACGGCCGATACGAGGGGTAAAACAGCTCATAAACTAATGGCGCAATGTCTCAAGTACGCTTGCTGCCGCCAACGAAAGGAACGCTTATCTGGGTGGGCTCCATCGGCACATAGCTCTCGTCGCCAGCCTGTGCACAGGTGCTTTGTTAGAAACTCGGATGTCGACCACGAAGTCGCCGTAGCTCGCGGATTCTCCCCGATCATTGCTGCTCGCATCCTGCTCTCGAAAAGACTACATCGACTCTCCGAGGTTGGAGAGCCGAACGGCCAGGCTTGCATGAGGGATCGCAAACGAAGCTTACTTCTTCACATGATGGAAGGTCACTGCATCTCTTCGAGTCTCTCGAATCTCCAAAATTCCGCCTTGTCCTCTGTCCCGAGACGAGTTTTTCTCCCTGACAGCTCCGCCTCACCAGGGCGTCTATCCAATGGTTGTCTACGGCAACGTCACCGGTAGAAAACGCACCAGTCCAACCCGCCGTGCGACTATTGTTTGGGACTCGCCTCCACAGTGTAACGCAGTACGAACTCCTCTCCAAAAATATAGAAAGCAAGATGTAAACGTACAAAAAACTCGACATTCGGACACGACGTCGGACAGCCTAACCGGCGACACTTGTATACAGATTACCGTAACGAGCGTTAGCTAGCACCGCTTCCATTCCGAAACACTCCAGGTGCAAGCAATTTGGCGCCATCTAGGCGCCCTCATGCTGGAAGTGCCCGGTGAAAAGACGCGCCTGTGGGGAGTCGCTCCTCTGTGGCCGGCCAGATGTGCGCGTCCGAGAAGCAGTTCTGCTTACTGCATTGCACGGTGATCGACACATACCGGGGACGCTCCGTTGGCTTTTTTCAGGCACTTATGAGCGCGCTGGGTTTGCTTTGGCGGCATTCTGTCGTCTTCAATGTCGCCGCCTAATGCACACTCTCATCTGGGACCGCCGCACAAACGTCAGCTCTTCTGTCAAAGCGCGGTTTCCTCAAAACTCGCGGGTAACGAGATTCTCTGACCGCAGTGGCAGCCGAAAAGTAGGATTGCAGAAGGCCAAAAACTCCCGCTACCCGCCTTCCCGTGTTTCACCCTGCCGACGCCCCTCGGGGCGTCACAATGGCAGAAGGATCCGTATTAGGTATAAAATATTTCCTGTATCAATGACGTTCGCCATAAGCTTTCTACTTACGAAGTTCACAAATGTAGTCACTTGATGCAGCACCAGCATCGACAGATACTAGATTATCAACTAGTACTAGCCGTATCTCACTGGTTTTTGCATACTGAAACTTCATTTGTTTTAACCTTACGCGATCGCTTGCTACACTGAGTTGACAATACTACATGCCTAGTGCTCGATTTAGACACATCAAGGTTAAAGAAGAAGTTTGTAAAAGAAAGCTCTCTTATGGTTCTTACACGCTAATATTTTCCCTGTGACCTTCATGGGGCTTTGTACGTTTTTTTCTTATTTCGCTCTCACTTAGGTTGCTGTTGAAAAACATGGGGGCTGATGTAAATAACTTATTTGGCTCCCTTACTAAACAAGGTCCAAGAATAGTGAGTTTCCTTCTGCCTAACGGAGAAGTAATATCCCGTTCAGTGAGTTAGAGACATGCCATATTTTCGGCTCTGATTCCGCGCACCAGGCAAGCATATAATGGTAGTGCATACAACCCTCAATTGTAACTATTCCAATGGCGAATAACTGCAGGACTTTCTCGGTGCTTTAACTTGGAATTGAATTAACAGTTGCGCGAAATTTTAGTATTTCATGCATCTAAACACTACTTTCTTCAAAATAAAGCGTCCTGATAAATCTGTTTACTTCAATGAGCAAAGGCTCGATGTGGGTAAGTTTGTTTTGCATGCTTTAAATGCCTGTCCTTTGTACCTGTTGTCACCGTTGTCTTGCGCTCTTTTTTCTTCATGGAACTCATTTGCACTTTTGCTTGACATTTAGCCTTCTCTGTTTGATTTGTTCGACCAGATACTGTAGCCAAGAAAGGTATTGGCATAAAGAGATTTTTACTCATTTTTGTTTCCCATTGGCTGCTCATTGATTGACTCATTTATTGATTGATCGTTCAATCGTCTCGGCGACCGTACTTATTTCGGCTGTTATGTTTAAAACGCTGTATATCGTATTTAAGAAATGAAATGATTTCAAATTAATTTCCTGGCTTGCTGAAATCAATAAGGCATCATATGACCACATGTGAGCAATAGCAAATGACTATTCAAACATTATCAAAGAATTCACATATAATCCATACAGCTCATCTTAGGCACATTACAAAGCCACTGTATTGTCAGAGGAATAAGGCATCATGTAAGTACAAATCAGTTGAAGAAAAGGACTTAGCATTCGAGGTCTCGCTCGTTTGTGGGCGCTGCAAAGATGAGCTTGCCCAGAAGACGGAGAGCCGCTGCTGTCCTTGAGACATATTGCCGCGAAAGCGACGATACGAATATGGTCACCTCTTCTTGAATGAATGTCGCGACCACCACCTGCTGGTAGCGGAGCTGTTGTGCATGCCCTTGTGCACGCTCGGCGATGAACCGCAGCGCGTCTTGTTGTCGACTCGTTATTCCGTAGTGCTTGTGGATACCATTGTAAAGCAGTGCTGTCCAGTTGGTCGAAATTTCCACTCTGCCGCATCGCCCTTCTCAGAAGGGGACACGCCGTGTGCGCACATTGTAACCATATGTAAGTCGTGAAGAAAAACGGCAAAAGCGAAGCTGTATTGGGCCACCCATGTAGGGGCACTACTCAAAAAGAAAAAACGCATGCACTGTACGCCATATTCCCCACGCGAGCGCATACAACGCACGAAAAGCGTCGGCGCCCCACAGAAATAGGAATAAGAGAGGAAGAAGGGTCGGGCGGCACAGGGGAAGGCATTGCACGGGGAACAGCCGCATACTTTATCTTGTGCTTGGTTCACTAGCTCGATGACCTTAGCCCGCGAACGTTTCACCCACAGCAAAACCACGCATGATTCCGGATACGCAGACTCGCCATGTTCTTCCATCACTGCAGAGAGCTAATTGTCAACGCATTGCAAAAGCGTCTGCCTGCCGCAGCACTGTGCTGCAAAGACTGCAAGCTCCCCCTTCAGGCTCTTATCACAGCACTCTTTGCCGAAAAATGACAGGTGCCCCTCGTTTGCCACCACGGTTTCCTGCAGACAAACTACAACATTCCCCGCCATAGAGTGACAAGTCAACTTCCTTTGTGAGTGGAAAGAGCCGCGTTCTTCGTTTTTAAGCCCACCGATGAGACACGAATGCGCATAGCCGCACTTTCCAAGAATGGGCACCTTTGTTCGTATATGTGATGGGCAGCATAGATAGGCAGGGGGCACCGGCTGGAAAAACTTCGGGGGGGGGGCTTCAGCCCGGTCAGCCCATGCCTGCCTACGCCACTGCTCAGTAGGTGCAAACAATGGAATGCTTTATTGAAGATAGCGTGGGTGCTTTTATTCCCTGTGAATCCGCAAGAGCATGCACACTTCGGGGTGCGATAAACGGGCTTGTCTTGCCGCGACACGGCACTTCCTCCACCATAGAAGCCTAGCCTGTCGGGTGGCCTCCTTGCGCGCGTAGAACGCCTAGGAAGTTCTAAGCCCGCTGGTACACTGGAGGGTGCTTCACTGGAAACCTGGGATGTACCAAGCGATCGGTCTGACGATGATTCAGCGTCTTCTACTGCAGAAGGTTGATCAATCTGTGACTTGGTTGTCTTCGGGCCGAGTTGCGTAGAATTTATGCTTTACTTCACCCTCTGCGAGCCGTGGACGCACTTGGTCCACGTGACGGCGCTGCACCCCTCCTGTGGGGTCCACCGTGACGATACGCCTACCTCTTGTTGACGTCACCGTGGCAGTTATGGCCGGCGTGATTGTACTGCAGCGACCATACGGGCGCTCCTGGTGAAAGAATTTGTGACAACGGTGCCGGGGGTCTGCTTACCGTGGGATCCCGTGCCACCTCTTCCTCTGGAAAATGTGCACGGGTCCTGGACTGAAAACCCAGCAACATCTCGGCGGGCGACTTCCCATCTCGAGCCGGTGTTGCTCTGTAGCGTAACAAAAATTTGGAAATACGAGTGAGAAGACTTCCATGCTTATTTTTCTTGATACCTTCCTTAATGGTGCGCACTGCACGCTCAGCCAATCCATTTGACTGGGGATAGTATGGAGCGGAGGTGACATGACACACATGGTTATCTTTGGAAAATTTTTCAGTCACTCTACTGTTAAATTGTGGCCCATTGTCGGAAACGACTGTATGGGGCAGACCAAAACGCGCGAAGATCCCTCGCAATACTTCGACTGTAGTTTCTGCACTTGCTATCTTAAGGGGCACAGCCTATATATCCATTTCGTTTCCGCATCTACCACCACCAAAATCATGTGACCTTCCACTGGCCCTGCATAGTTGATATGCAGGCGAGACCAACGTTTTTAGTTGGTTTTCGGCCAGCTTGAAGGGACCTGTTCTGCTGGCATGGGCCAACATTGCACGCATTGCTGGCAGCTTTGTACCAGCTTCTCTATGTTGTGGTCCAATCCGGGGTACCAAAACAACGTACGAGCAAGGCACTTCATTGCAGTCATTCCTGGGTGGGTGTCGTGAAGTTCTCTCAGAATAAGGGCCCGCACGGTCTCGGGCAGAACTACATGATGACCCCAGTATATCAGCCGTTTACTCACAGTGAGTTCGTATCTGCGGGTGAAGTACGGCTGAAGGCACTGGTGCTCCGGCCCCAGCTGGTTTAGCCAACCACGAAGAATCCATGTCTTCACCTGTTGGAGAAGCATGTCCTTGCTTGTGCTGTCTGCCAACTGCTGCGCGTTAAGAGAAAAATCTGTTAAAGCTTGTGCATGTAGCACCTCTTCGCCGGGATCATCTTCCCCAGGGTGCCCTTGCTCCGGCAAACGGCTCAAAGCGTCGGCATTGGCGTTCAATGGCCCTTTCCGGAATTATATGTCGTACTGATATGCTTATAAAAGGAGCTGTATCCTGGCCGCCGCCATCTGTGGAATTGGCTTCTCTGGATGGAACAGCCCTGTCAATGGCTTATGATCTGTTATCAAACAAAATTTATTGCCGAAAAGGTAGTCTCTGAACCTTGTCACAGCGAAAACTAGGGCAAGCGCTTCCTTTTCCAGTTGCGAGTAATTGCGCTCCGCCGGCGTTAAGGTTCTTGAGCGAAAAGCTATCGGATATTCTTCGCCGTTGATGGGACAGCACTGCGCCCAAACCAACCGATGATGCATCGCATTCCAGTCGAAGGGGTTTTTGCGGGTCATAGTGGACAAGAAATTTGACAAGAAAATGCCACAGCACCCCCTTTGCCAGCAAGCGATATAAGGGAGCCAGTGTTGTTGACAAGTTGGGCAAGAACTTAGCATAATAAGTAATTAAGCCCAAGAAAGATATCAGCTTGCTTACCGATGTTGGCTTCGGCACGGGCAGTACCGCCTCGAGGTTATCTTGCAGAGGATGAAGACCTTTGGCATAGATGCAGTGCCTCAGAAACGACACTTGTGCTTCCCTAAACCCCCCGACACTTGGCTTAGTTCAACTTCAGGTTGTGTTCACGAAGCCGCTGAAACACCTGCCGCAGTACCGATGTGTCGTTTTCCTTCTCTGCCACAATGATGTGGTCGAGGTATACTTGAACATTCGGCAAACCTTGCAAAATCGACTCCATGCGTCGCTGGAACAAGGCGGGAGCTGAAGCAATTCCAAATGCTAGGCGATTGTTGCAGTAAAGGCCCCGGTGTGTGTTGAGTACCGCCGTCTTTCTAGCTTCATCGTCCAGCGGCAGCTGATTGTACGCATTGCGCAGGTCCATAGTGCTGAAGACTTTGCCTCCGGAAAGCGCCGCAAATATGTCTTCAACTTTGGGCAGGGGATACTGTTCTAAGTGCGACGCCTGGTGGACTGTCAACTTGAAGTCGCCGCGCAATCGTATATCACCGTTCTTTTTTGCTACCGGCTCCACCGGTATTGCCCAATCTGAAATGCTTATCGACGAAAGCACTCCGTCTTGTACCAGACGATCGATCTCGGCCAAAACTTTGGAGTGCATGGCATACGGCACTGTACGTGCCTTAGAGAAACGTGGGCGGGCTCCTTCCTTAAGGTGTAATTGGACAGGGGGGCCCTTGCAACAGCCAAGCTTGTTCTCGAAAAGATCCGAAAATTCATCGAGCAGAGGCGTCATCTTGTTATCACGAACAACATTCACACTCGAGATTGTTACAGTGTCCCAGAAGGACACACCCGCCTGACGGAAGGCCTCTATCGTGTTGCGGCCGCAAAGCAGAGGTCCATCACATGCCACCACGATTAGCGTGCCTGTCACAACAGTCGATCCAGACTGAACCATCATGGTTATCTGGCTGACAACTGGCAATGGGCCGAGGAAGCACGTTAAGCGGAGCGATGTTTATTCCAGTGCCGGCCACCATCTGCAATGCTTCTTAAATATGTTCTTCAGTATGACGCTAACCGGAGAACCTGTGTCTAGAATCATTCGCAATTTCCAGCCCTGCCATGTCAACTCCTCCTCGAGAGGCTTCAACGTAGCTCTGTCGGCCGAGCTGTGAGCGACAAGAGCCAGCAAAATTTTTTCTTCACTCTCAAAGGCACCACGTTCCCGAGAGCGGCCACTGCTGCAAACTTTTGCCAGATGACCTTTCCTGCCACAATGGTGGCACTTGGTGTTTCGATGACAGCACGACTGTGTCGCGTAGGGGGCTGCCACAACGCTCAAATGAACAGTTGTTCCTCGCAGTGTTCCACTTCGTCCAGGGTCGTTGTCCTCGCTGCGACTGTACAACACTGATACTGGTTCCCGTAGTCACTGGCTGTGCTTCTCGCATGTCACGAACGTCGCCTAGTGCCTTCTCTGAACCTATGGCATATTCTTCTGCCTCCTCAAAAGTTAGCTTCTTCCACGTTAATAGGCACCGCCGTGCGTCGTCGTCCCTGATTCCGTGTACTATGCGGTCTCGCAGCATACGGTGCAGCGAGCTGCCGAAGTTGCAACTTTCCGCCAGTCTCCGAAGGTCGGCAATGTATTCCCGAACGCTCTCTCCATCACTTTGCTTGCGCAGGAAGAACGACAAACTCGCCGCTATTTCATTAACTTGAGGATTGTAGTGTTCCTCGAGGTATTGAAAGACTTCATCGTAAGTCTGACTGTTAACCAACACGGTTGACAGGTGCCCTTGCAACATGTGCACGACATTATCGCTCAATGAAGACACCAGCAGAGCTCGGCGTTTGGCTGTTTCGGTAATTCCATTGCCCTCAAAATAAGCTTCCAGCCGTATCCTGTACATGCTCCAACTGCTCACCGTCTTGTCGAAAACTGGGGGGCAAGATGCCATCATTAGATCCCGACACTTGCAAACCATGCTCACATGAGGTCCCACCCTCGTCGCCACTGCAGCAGCGCGGGTAACAACAACAGACTCAGTAAGTGCAAGCAATGGAATGCTTTATTGAAGATAGCGCGGGTGCTTTTATTCCCCTGTGAATCCGCAAGAGCATGCGCGCTTCGGCCATAACCATGGAAACGAGAGCGCGAAGCTGCCCCCACCTAGCAGCACCCTTAATTTCTCGTTTCTCTTGCCGTTACTAGTGGCACACGGTTCGACTTCAATTCTAAGTCGACCCCCCCAACATTGGATTGTCTAATTTGAAAAAAAGGGTCGACCTACAACCGTGTAAATACGGTAACTGCCTAACATACCAAAGCATCACATCAAAGGTACTCAAAGGTGAACAACTGCTAACATTGGAACAGCAGCTCTGCGTGTGGCTCTATTCAAATGACATTCTTTTTTCATGCCTTTCTCACTAAACTTCCAAGACTTTAGCGCAGTTCCTTATCTCTTCAAGTACAAAAATTACATGTATTTACATCCAAGTGCACAAGATGTGTGTGTGTGTGAGTAACAGCATATGGTTAAGTTGTGCTATCCACGAACCTTGTTTGATCCCTGCTGCAGCTCGTTAGACCGGGCCAGCAGGGTCTCGATGCGCAGCTCGGTGCAGCGGGTGCCTGCAGCGGCATTGTCGTTGCAGTGCTGAAAGCAAACAACCCAAATTTTCACTTGAAGAAGGAGCCTATGAAAACACATGTCTGGAAAGCACTGACAGTGCAATATATGCACATTCCATCGATGTGGCCACATTGCTACAACAAAAAGGAGCAGGCGAGTGCAACTTACGGGCACTGGGGGGGCAGCAGGTGCAGTGCACACCATATCCCATTATATTAAGGCACTGCTTTATCTCATTCAGTCTTAAGAACAGAAAAAGAGACAATGAATGTTTAGTGTGAAAGTTCACCTGCAACCTGCTGGTGCCCAGTATCTCTCCCATTGACAACCGTAAGCTCGTGGGCGATGGCAGCACTGGCGCCCGAGGCTGACCATGGTTGCCCGTGCCTGCAGGCTTTCATGAGAGGGCACCAACTGCAAGCGCACAATAACAAAATGTGGTCAACCACTATGCCTGTGTGGTCATACCTAGTTTGTGCCTACGAATGGCAGTTGAAATGTTTTAGGCAATATTTGTGAAAAAATTGGAAAACGCATGCGAATGCAGGCAGTGACTTGGCCTTTTGGGGTGGGATGTGTTGACATGCAAGCACAAGTCTTTAGGTGGGGGCAGTTGTTGCGCTACCTCTGTCACTCGGAGTGAATGGTCGCGGAAGTATTCTGCAATGGGTTCATGCCTGTAACGTGCAACACACTTGATGCTGAACCTTCATCATAGTTTTTTTTCCCCAAGTGCCAACACGTCTCGTTTTTGCTTCAAGTGCCTTTTTCCGTGCACCATCAGTGATTAAAATGTTCTTTCTGTGGATGATAAACTGCGAAACTGTTCAGTCATTTATGGAGAAACTTAAACAGCAACCTAGTTGACAGTCATCTCACTTCTTTAGTCTTCGCCCCCCATCATCCACCCCACTTGTGTAACAGATTTTCATTTGCATCGCATTTTCTGGTACTTTTTCATAAATTAGATATCTTTATGTCATTCATTGCATTTATGCGTGTCATCAATGTATCGTGTTTTGAAATGTTGCTGATCCTTGCCACCTTTATATGATCATTACTTTTTAGATGTTATTCAATTAACAGATGTTTATGAAAGAAATGCTTTCTTTTTAATGTTTTTTTGCTTTTTCTTCTCTTTTCTATACGGGTAAGCAGAAAATTTAATTGATTTAGTGCTGGAGTTTCACTTCGATGCATTAATTTGCGATGGTGAAGTTCTGTCATATGTTTTTTTTTTTTTTTGTTATTGTTGCTGTAGTTCCATATCTGTTCCTTTTGTGTATCACCCACCCCTGCCTAAGGCATTATATGAGAGGCTGGCAGTACTTATGAAATAAATATGCTTGTTGTATGAATAATGTGTTTGTATGGTCGTTTTTTAGGGGCGAAGCTCCTTATGGCGTCACCCGATCGTCCCGTTATCGTAGTAACCACCGCTCGTTGAGTCTCCAATCCGGCCATAGATGGCGCTCCTTGTACTATAGAACGAATGCATATACGCTGAGAAATACGTTTTGGCGCGCGCTCGTTCGGCCTGGCGCTGCTGCCGCGCCGCTTCGGCCACCCGCGCTCGTACTGCAGGGTCCTCGCAGCGCTGCCGCGCTGCTTCGGCCTCCCGCTGTCGTACTGTAGGGTCCGCACGCCGCTGCCGCGCCGCTTCGGCCTCCCACGCCCGCACGGCGGGGTCGCTTCTTCGAGTGCGAGCCGCCGCCGCCCTGCGCGCACGCCACTCGGCAGCCTTGTCCATCCTCCGTCGACGAGCGTCGCTCGTCGACAGAGGATGGACAAGGCTGCCGAGCGGCATGCGCGCAGGGCGGTGGCGGCTTGCGCTCGAAGAAGCGACCCCGCCGAGTGCCCACGGCACCGTTGACGAGACCGTCGAGAACGTCTATGTTGGTCGTTATCATGTATGGTTTGTCGATGACGATGAGAATTTCGCGAGAGAGGTTGGCAACGGTCCACTTCTCGGACCACAAAGCTGTGATAATGAAAGTGAAACGCCAACCGGAATTACTAAACGACCTTTAAAATAAAATTGTTTCAAAATGACACGTTACTCACGAGTTTCATTGGGGTGTGTGGCGAGGTATCTTTAATACATAAGAGCTTCGCCCTCTCTCCATCATTCAACCCGTGGATATGCTGTCATTTTTTTTTCACTTGTAAGTAATCAGCGCATCGTATGTCCATCTGTTACAATCTCTCTGGGACTGACAGCATGTATACATAAAATGCCGTCTTCTCCAGCGGAGTCCTCGGCACTACCAACTCCCTGCTATTGGCAGCCAGATAACTCATTCCTTACCTTTTGGTGAGAAAGGAACAAAGAATCACCCATAATTCATGAAGGCAAATTCACCTACTTATTATAACCTGAATGCAACAGGCAACCGACTCTTGGAGATGCGAGAAACGTGACGCGCGACGTTGAAAAAAACTGCTTTTGATGCCGTAAGCTGCACCACATTACATTTCAATTGCTGGGTTTCCAACGTTACCTGCACTTTGCAGCACATAGCAAGCAACGCTATCCACAAGCACCGCTTACCACTTCAGACCTCTGGTACACCTGAGCTCGTGCGCCATCCACCTGTGAGCTGCCAATGATTTCCAAGACACGGCCGTTAAAGCCTGACAGCGTGCTGCCCCCAGTGCCCCTGTAAAGCACAAACAGCGCGTGTGGAATGACTGACAGAACAGAGTGTGCGCACACTCACCTTTGCTGCTTGCGCATTGCTGTGAGAAGCCTTTCAGCGTTGAAGCGCTCCTTCCACCAGAAGGCCTGCACGGTCTTCTGTAAAGGGCCTTCGGCGTTGAGGCTCATCTGTCTGCTGCCATGAAAGATGGGCCCAGCAGGGTCGACTGTGATTTGTGAAACAAGGGCTGGGTGCTCCTCCAAAAATGCGAGAAGGAGCTCCGTCTGCCTCCGAGACACCCGCGGGCCGAGATGCACATTTTTGTGCAAGGACATGGCAGCAGCAGACGAGACAAAACTGTTAAATATGGTGCCACTTACGCACACTTCTTGTTTTTCACGCCTGTGACACTGCCTAGCGAACGTGCAGAGAAAGAGTAATCATAATAAAGGGTACTGGTCAAGCACATTGCTGCTTAAGAGCGTGTTTACGCTTGAGAAGAAGAAAGTACATTTTTTAAAAGCAGCAGTTTTTTTTAATTTGTTGGGGGACACATTTTGACTTTCAGAAGCAGATGACAAGTGGATTACGTCATCATCCGAAGAGCGTGCCGCTTCCCCATTGGCCGCGCCAGCCGTGCTCTTCTCCCGTTCTCACAGCTGTCGCGGACCACCCACTTTGTGACATCAGCGTTCGGAAAGCGTTCTCGAGCAAACGGCCGAACTCCGACTGCCCCCTTGGGAGGGCGCCCTGCTGGTACTCCCTGGCCCCTCCCCCATTTTAGCCCCGCTATAGTATTTGATTATTCCCCTTGCTAAACTGTGGCTCACGTGTGTAGCTTATCGCCAGGTGACCACACAGGCCTTGACCGGCAAAAACAATGTCGATCAGGTAAGGTTCGTTTATTGTGGTACAACAGCTGGTACAAACAACATACAGTACAGTGCACACATGGGCCAACAATTTGCAGTCGTGTCCAAACAAAACATGTACATACTGAGTGCGCATCAACTTGTGCATAACCACCTAAACGCTGACAAAATATGCATGGATATACGGGATACCAGAGTGATATCGAACGAATGTTGCCCTTTCATTGCGCTGCACCGTCCCATTCTGTTAGCGTAGATTTTAAGACAGCGAGCACGCATAAATCCACGATGCAGGATCAGAAACGTCGGCAGATGTCACAGCAGCACCTATTTAGCTCCGCATAGTTAACGTTACCTAAACGATCGCGTATGCTCTGTTTCTGCCACTCTGTAAAGGTAAATGAATGCCTTACAAACAAGAAGCATTACGCGGTGCCAAATGGGATAGGCATGAATTTCACCTGTCAACTGTGAGTCCATACCGTAGGTGTTTAGGTAATGGGCAAAAAAAATTTCACTTTTGTTTCAAGTGCTAATTGTGATAAAGTGTCTATGAATGCATCAAATCTTCACACACAATTCCTGCGGCACTACACATTCAATAGCAAGAAAGAAAACTCGGTTATATGTTGAAATGTTCACTGTACAGTAAATAAATGTAATTAGAGCATAATTCAACGTAACTTTATTCTAAGGCCAGTCAGCCTTTATTTTATCATAAAATAAATCAGAAGTCAGAGTTGAAAAGCGGGTCCAGTTTGTTATTGGCCGAGCTCATTATGAGCCAATGAAAATCATATTTTTGATGTTGCTCCCTGAACGTCCCACGTCAAACCACTCGTAAAATATGGTAATGCCTTCACAAAATTAACTGTGCATGAATATGCAGCGCACTGTAGCAAAGTGACAACACAGTGAAAATTCATCCAAAGCTCGGTGTTTCTTGCACTTAGCCGCTTGTCCACTGAACTGCCAAAAACAATTACACAACTGCGTACACTGCCACCAAATGGGTTATTGTTGTTCAGTTATGCAGCTCGTATAGAGCGAAAATGCCTTGGCACCAATAGCCGCACAAATAAGATGAAGTGTGCTGTGAAGGCGGTATAATTCACAGCAGATATTCTACAATGCATGAACAAAATATGAATACTACAGAAAGACAGAGATGCTAAGATAATGCAGGCTGATTAGAGAGGCACAATTATGGGCAGATTAGCTTCAGGAATACATTGCACATCTAGGTTGGTGTATGCGGCAAAGAATCGTTCAGCCAGGAGCGCAATGTCTGTGATGGACATGTCAACAGAAATTATGCACTCTCGTACAAATGCACACATGCACACAAATTGAACTGGAGGAGCATTAAGTGAATGCGTGACAGTGCCTGAAAAAATAAAGGTCACATGTGCAGTGTAGTCACATGTGCGACACATCTGCAGTGTAGCTGCACATATGTCGTACTTACCTTTTTAATATCTTCGAATTCCTAGGCTTTGTTCACGACAACACTGCGAAGACTTTTGAAAAGCTGTGCAGTATGATAGTGCAAAGCACAAAAAAAGGTGACATGTTAAGGGGGCCTTGCGACACTTTTTTGAGTGCCTTCCTGGAGTACTGGAGTGTGTGTAGTATTGAATAATGAGATGAATGCAAAACGAATTATTCAAATCGGTGCATGAGAGCTGAAGGTATTAGTTCTCAAAGTTCAAAAAACATGCACAGGCAGCCTGAAAAAAAAAGCATTCCCTTTCGCATTTCGTTCTCCGACTGATGTATGCAGTAGGATCCACTTTGCGCGCACGTCTTATACAGAGATACCAGAAGTTTCTTCTCAAGGTGGCCTGTACAAACGACCTTGCCACCGCTCTTTTTGGCAAGAGTTGTCATCGTGGTTACAACACGGACGATGAACCACATGTGTCAGTCAGCAGCACGACTATAGTGTGACCTCCTCTATCAGGAGAGGCAGTGGGTCTTTGAAATATTATACTGAAAACAAATTTCTGTTTTCCTGTCGGAAATGCTTGTACTGTGTCACTGACAAACCTCCAGCACTTTCAGGTGCACCGGTGAGTCGCTACGTGGCACAGCACCGCTGCTGTTATTGACCAGTTTCTAGCACCCCTTCGCCGCCAAGCACACACTCAAAAAAAGAAAGGAAAAAAAAAACAAAAACAACAGGACAATCACCTCACCGCGCGGCTGCGTCTTCGATGAGGGCGGACAGCAAACAAGTTTCACGTGTTCAGGGCTATGCCTAGAGGAGGCGCTAGCTACGCTTTTTAAACCACCGCGAATAAAGCGTGCGCTTATGGGCCAAGGATATCCCTGGACATGAGTATTTATATTTTTTGTGCTGAACTGCGCGGACAACAGGTATCAATGAACGTAAAATGCGAACTCGCATGTCAGACCAATAACAATGCCTAACCGCAGTCATCACTTTCTCTAACAAAATCTGCTGTTGTGTGCCGCCACGGTTCAAGAAAAACTCTGGGGGATGTGCTGTCTTCGTTGAAATAGAATTATAACCACTTCACTTGCGGCGCTCCCACTCTCGCTGCGTCATGCCCGCATACCGCCCAGTTCTAGAATAAGTAATACCGGTTAACAACGTTCGCAGAAGCACGAGTGGTGAGGAGGCTGCTCAGCGCTTTAGTCCGGGTAGCCCTCTTGCAATCTTGGCTCTTCGAACGCAGTGTTCTGCCTTTTCTGCCAGCTGTCCTGCTCGTGCCTTCCTCCTACTGCTTTTTCGCTGCCACCGCCAGCACATGCATTCTTTTTGTCCACAACGCGCCGCTCACGTAGCTACCTTCGTCGTCCCCATCTTTCATCACAGATGTCGATAGACTGCTGACAACCAAGAGCCAGCCGAAACAAAAATACATTTAGTGAAGGAGAGATGACGCAGTATCTCAAAGGCACACCCACTATAAGCACCAGTTTGTTGTATGTAAGTGTAATATCAGGCAATGAAGAAGTCTTCCCCTCTTCAAGAATATTCTGCCTCGAAATTAGGCACCGATGTGGGCGGCCCTACATAAAAGTGCAATAGGGCGAATGGCAGCCTGAGAGACAAGAAAGAGGTCAGTACGCCCACTCCCCGCGCTTGAAGATGGAACGCACCATGGTTGATTTTTCACCCTCTGTAGCAATTTGTGGAATGTCGAGCTTTTTTGGGGCCTCGCAGTGGCTATAGCGGACGACGCAAGGAGCTATCCACACGTGGGAGCTTCGTTCACTCGCTGCCAGGTGCCGACTGTGTTTGATCTCGAGGCCAATGCTTCTTTTCATACGCAGAAGACTAAAAACTGACCAAAAGATCGCCGAATGTTGGCAGTGTAACAGCAGTTACAAAAATGCACTCGAAGTGCATTTTTTTCAGCCTACCTCTTCAGATGAAGTGTGCGCAATATTTATGTCCCTAAAAAACACCCAAGCATGCGATATTGATGGGCTGCAGATTAAGCCGTTTAAATTTGTTATCGACATCATCGTCCCTGTGCTCACTCACATATACGATCTCTCTTTGTCTACTGGAGTGTTTCCCCCAGGCATGCAATGCGCCAAGGTTACTGTGTTGTTCAAATCTGGTGACAAAAACAGCCTTTCCAATTATCAGCCTGTGCCAGTACTCCCAATAATCTCAAAAGATCTCGAGAAAATTATCTGTGAGAGGGTTGTGTCATTCTACGAGAAACATTCTTTATTAACTCAGCACCAATTCGGCTTTCGTCGATCCATATCCACAGAAATGGATCTGTTAACTCAAAAAGATCTTATATTGACAGGGCTTGAGAAAAGAAACTATCACTCGGTATTTTTGTAGACTTTTCCAAAGCATTCGATACAATAAATCATACCACACTATGAAATTAGAGCATTAAGGTTTCTGCGGTTTACCTCTTTAACTCCTTAAGTCTTATTTAAGCAAAAGAAAACAACGTGTCAGTATTGCAGATGATCTTTCAGATTTATTAAACATACACGCAGGGGTTCCTCAGGGCAGTATCCTAGGGCCTGTGCTTTTTATTATACATATTAATGACCTAGTAAATACTAGCGATGAAGCCAGGTTTATCATTTATGCTGACGAAATGGCCCTTTTCTTCCAGTCTTACTACACAGAAAAGCTGTCGCAACTAGCAAACAATGTATTGCATAACCTATTTTTGTGGTCACAAGTTAATTCATTTGACATCAACGTACAAAAAACAAAGGCGGTACTGTTCACTCCTGCACAGAAACGTGTAAACTGCGATTTTCAAATCTTTCTTGGAAGTGAAAAAAATTGATGTTGCAGCTAGTGTTAAATCATTGGGCGTAACCTTTCACCAACATTTAAATTGGGATGAACATGTTGAATGCATCATAGTAAATATGGCTAAAGCTTGTGATGTATTTTGTAAATTGCGAGACACTCTTCCTCAAAAAATAAAGCTGCTGCTTTACAATTCCATATTTGCTTCTCATGCAAACTACTGCAGCCTTGTGTGGGGAACGACGTCTAAAAAGATTTGACTCGGTTAGCCGTCTTGCAAAAAAAAAAGCTCTGTGCCACGTTGCTCACATTGCGCATGAAGCTCATAAGGGACATTTATTTTCGTCCCTCAAAGTTATTCCCATTTTTAAGCTGTATGATTTCAATCTCTCTGTAAAGTACATGACTAGCGTAAGACGAAATGAAACAACGTTTCTAAATCTTTGCAAGCTAAATAAACTCGGTGAAGTACAGTACGATATCCGAAATCGCAAAACTCGGGCGGTCCCTTTTTCACGTACTCGTCCTTGATAAGAATGTAAAATGACAACGCTACTCAATAATTTTTCAAAAAAGAATATAGATCTAGCCCAGTATCGAGTTTTGTTAAACTATGTGCACACACTTACCCGGCAGAAACTGAAAGAATTATACAGTAACTGTGAAGAAACATGTACGTGTACTTCCAATGGTTGCTCTGTGCATAGCATTTTGTTGTAATTTCAATGTAACTATGAAAGGTGCCTTGTGATTTAAGTGTACCGGTGATTTTATTTCTTTGTAGTTACATGTCCTTATGTATTCTTGGTATGTGTTTCCTTTTTTTATACCTTGTTTACCTTGGAGTGTTATGCAACGCATGCTAAATTTGCCTTTTTGATGGGAATGACTAATGCGCATTGTTATGAATCAACATTTCTAATATCACCGTACTTTTATGATCAAACACAGGCAGGAAATTTTCTGCTGTTACAATCAATATCAGATGTCCTGTGTATCTTGCTTGTAATTTTCGCTGCCAGATGTAATCAGGGTAGGAGCCCTTGTCAAGCTGCTAGAAAGCAGCTTTTTGCTCCAGTCCTGGCATTTTGTTTCCTTGTAAGAATTGAAATGCAAAATAAACTGTCTGAAGTTCATGCTGACTACCCTGTGTGACCGAGCAGAACTGGCACCATGGAGGAAGAAAAAGTTTGGAGAGAGCATTAAGTCACGCGGCCAGCCTTGGCAAGCGAATGCTCTGTGAAACTACCAGGGTGGCCAAGCACGAGACATTTTGTATCAGAGTCATGCAGGAATCAAGATCTGCTGAGATGTTTGGTACACGGTAGCTTTTAATCAATGCATCTTTGTCCAGGCTTTTTTTCGCACTTGGCTGCTCTGCCCGCGTGTGTGCTCAAAGCTCTCTCCGAAAGCTTGTTGCGCTTCGGTCGTTTCCTGCAAGGTGTATTTTTCGCGCCAAGCACCAGCTGCGAGATTACAAGGCAACACTGCGCACTTGTGCTGCCGGTATGCAGTTTGGCTGACCACCGCTACGTGCAGTAAACACTGTGTATGTGTACATTACTGCTTTGTTGCTGTTCATGAGTAAGTAGCATGCACCAGATATTGACACACAGACAGATGGGCGCATGAAATACTCTAGAAAGCACCTGATGGTGCTCGCCTAGCTGACATGCACGAGCCCAAGGCTGGAAGGCCAGGTAGTGGAGCAACGATGTCGTCGCAGTTCTGGAGCTCGAACTAACTAGGATACAACGCAACAGAATTCTGTGGTACTATGAGGAATTCTTGGCGGATGCAGCTCCCATCTTCATTCATGATCGGCGTGAATGTCGTCAGGTCACCGCTGATTGACACGCGTATGTCGTCTGCTGCCATTGCTGTAAATCTGTGCGAACGGCACTAGCTCTCACATCAGTGCAGGTAGTGCAGGGGTCTGTCTGAACTAGCCCTGCACGATGCCTGCACTTGTTTAAAATGAACGGCAAAGTGCAGAGGGCGCCACCTTGCACTGCCAAAACAAATGATCGAGTGCGGCACCACATGAACTAGTTCCGGCAGTGCAGGTAAATCGAACGGACCTAGTGCAACGCTGTGAAGGCTAAGCAAGTCATCCATGAAGAAAATAAATAAGAGGTGCATCGCTCCTACAAACAAACGACAAACATGAAACACAAACTAATATGTTTCATTGTTTCCCCAGCGATACAAGCGTGTTTTGTCAAGATGATGAGAAATGTACTCTTATTTAATGCTGCCAGCGAGGCATTTATTGCTTGTTCGCCCAACGAAAATAACGCACTACTTCGTGGTCGCGGAAGAACGCACCGAAAACACGAGCAACAGCTTTGACAGTAGTGTCGCACCTGATGTATATAGGGACCACACCTGATGTACAGCCGTAAGCACTGTTAGGGTGAACACGCGAGCGCGTGGCCGATTTATGCTGAGCGCCAGCGTAGGAAGCATGGCTGCGCATCGAACTAAGCGCGCGCATGCGCAGGGAAAGCGGGAAGGATGACTTGTCGTTTGCCGCATACTTACCACTCCTGGACTGGCAGTGTCATGTCATCGCTTGTTACTGCGCATGGGCAGGCTTGCTTGCCCATGGCTACACCGGCGCTTTACGGATGGTGGTGATGCGCTCGTGTGTTCACCCAACAGTGCTCACGGCTGTACACTGAACTAGAACCTGGTGTATGAAACGGAGTATAAAAGGCATTTATGGCAGTTGGCGTCGGCTAATGCTAATCCTTGTGGCTGACGACAACAGAGGTCGCTCTTTTCAGAGGCAAACGCGCGTCTACCCACAACCACGACCTCCTCTGTAAAAAATACGACCTGCCCATGCCGACGCTCTCCGTGTCGCCACATTTTGTTTTGCTTGTTTAGTTCTCCAAACCGCCACTGCACGCCATAGCGCCACAACTTACCCCCATCGCTTTGCTCGCTGCCGCTGTCTCCGTGCGTTCTGCTGGGTGCGTTCGATAGGCGTTCGTCTTTATTCGAGTGTAATAGCGTGTACTACCTGTGTTGTCACGCGTCATAAGAGCATTACGGTACGATAGCAGTAACAACCATCCCCACAATGGTGTACTGCTGCGTGCCTTTTTGTAAGTCGAGCGGGCGGCGGTCAACTGGGATATCGTTTCACGAGTTTCCCATTACCCAGATTAGGTATGAGTGGTTGAAGAAGATCTCTCGAAAGTGTGAACAAATTATAGATGCAATGAAATTTCATTCTTGAATCTTGTGCCACAGGCTGCTTACGTGTCATTACATTACTCACCATATGAGTCGAGAAAATGTCAACGAAACAATTGGAAAATAAAGCCCTTGATCAGGAATTGTACAAGCTAATAACGTGATGGGAGATATAAAAACTTGTGGAGTAGAATAGTCATGGTTCAATGTCGTTTATATGGCAGGCAGACAGCTTGCTAGAATGCGCGCAGACGCTGTTTGTCTCGTAACGCTTTTATTGGGAGCCACAAGACGATGCAACAGAAGTGCGGTCGCATCGCGAGGTGAAACATATGCGGCAATGCCAAGGAAGCTTCACCGATGCTGGAACAGCGGCCGCACTGCAATAAACTGCGCTAATAGACGCTTTGAAAATATTGCAGGCGCGAATATTCGCTGTAACAACGTTGCCGCAAGCCGCCGGTTTTATCGCATGCTTCTGTCTTAGGAAGTTGGCTAGACACAAGCGCAGCACAACCATTCCTTCCTCTCGCGAAGTCCTACACCTGCGACCGCGTATAAGTCGTTCGTACCATATGTTATTTCGCGCTGCGAAAACGCCGGTTTCTGGTTTCCGAATTGCACTGTCTCGCCTACGAATGAATTATTTCTGCAAATGCAAGACAGTGTTGGCGTGCGGTGCCACTGTATGAGATAAAGTAAAGAAATAAGTATCGCATTATTCATGTCACGATCTGTGTATTGCTTTTGTTGCTTACGCATTCATGCAGCCTCCGTTTAAACCAGAAAGAAATGCAAAGAGCGCTCGCTCAGAGGTTGATGTCCTCCGGTAACAAACATTCTGGAACCCTCTACTACGGTGCTTGCATATCCAGTGTGTTGCTTCGAGACGCTAAAACCGTGGATCAGTAGGTCCATAAGCCATAAAGTCGAAAAACAAAAAGAACAACTTGCACACAACAGTCCACCACCGCCGTCGAGCGTCGTCTGCTATGGGGGTAAGTTGTGGCGGCACCTTCGATCCCTACATGGCGGTTTTCCGGCCCACGCGCCTCCGTAGAGGTGGCGTCGGTGGGCAGGTCGTATTTTTATAGAGCAGGTCGTGCCCACGACTCGTATACCGACTGCTTCTCAACAGTCCTCATACTGCAGGCAAATGCGGCGCACGTGCTCACCTGTAACGAATATAGCGTTCGCCCAACCAACGTGCACAGACAGCACCGGACCAATATCCTCAGGACACGAGCGGAAGGGCTTCTCAGGGACGCAAGCAAAGCACTCAAATTTGTCAAAACCGAAATAGCGGTACACCACACACTTGTCTTCTGTGTGAGACATCAAGGAGCAAACACCCAAAACATGGTAGAGTCGGCACCTCAACGCCTCAACTTCGCTAACTACGCAAGCGTCCGAGAGTAGACCATGCCTCGTCGCCGCAAGCGTTTAAACGTCGTACATCCCACCTATGTTACCAGTTCTAGGCACCTAGGGACAGGATGTCTAGGGATTTCCTATAGTGGCGTTGCCACATTTTTGCCGCGCGTACTAGAATAGAGGAGACCCACGCCGTGGGAGGCGCTGCAGTGCCGGGCGCTGTTAGTCATGGTGGGGAGAAAACTGGTTACTCGAGTGTTGACCCGTCCACTGTCCCCTTCAACCTGCCTTGAAAACGCGTTGCTTTGCTCGCACACTGCACGCGTTCTGCACGTGTTTTTGAGAGTTTCGCGTTGCGCGCGGTTAGGATGTATACGCTTCTGTCCGCATTTAAGAAGATCGCCGCAATTGAAGATTTTTTCGTGGCAGCAATTTGGTAAAAGGTCAGCGAAGGCTGCGGATCGCCGTTACTGGTGGGTGCGAGAGGCGTCTCTAGCGATTCCAAATCATTCGAAAGCGTATCATAGACATCGAGGAAAACAGAGTTCTCTTCATCTTGCATTGCTGGGTCATCTTGAGCAATACCTTGCGGCACAGCCTGCTCCACGGAATTTTGTGCTGATCTGGCTGCCCTCACAGAACGACGCCTCCACCTAAGCAAAATAAGGTTGTGGCAGGGATCAGATCGCGCCGTTCACTACAACGTTTATACTTTGGAGTCCTTTTCTCAAATATTGTACGGTAATCAACATTGAGCATATCTGTAGTGCGCGAATAATAATTTTTCGTATCATCTTCAAGTGTAAAATGTACATGAAGTCTGAAAATGACTACACGTTTAGGGTGTTCCGTGATCCCGTTAGTAACGCCATTACATTCACAAAATAAAACAAGTATTGCTTACGAAATCAAACTCTATAAAAACATGTGCGATGGCAAAATGCCTCATCAAAAAAAAAAAAAATCTAGCAATTGTGACCATCTGTGTGCACAGAAACATTTCATAGAACTTCACGGAGACGTATGAAAACTTACTGATAAAACATTTTGCGTGGTCTGTTGCTTGAATCATTTTTACTTTGAATGAAAGGTATCGAAAGAGCAATGTGCTTGTTACTAACCGCGTTCCAATCTTACCCTTAAAATGTGGCGGTGTGAAAGTGTCTTGTTTGATCAAAACCCTTCTATTTTAGCTTTACTTGATAATTGCGCCTGCTCGGAACAAATTCTCGCTGAGCTTGAAATCAGGAATCAACAGTCTTAAGAAAATGCTTTAAAATGCATAAAAAGTTATGCGCTTCGCTGCCTATCATACCTCTGCGCCGTTTCTGCGTGAGGTGCCCGTTTCTTGTAAGCCGCTGGAAACACTGTCGGCACATACGAAGGGTGCAGACTTGAATCATTTTTGCAGTTTCCCACAAAATGTCTGCTACAAATCATTGTCCAAGCTTTTGGCAACCACACGCTTCTGTCGGCGCTGCGTAGATATAAAAGCTATATATGACCACACATCACAAATACCACATGTGTACACAGCTTCAACTACTACGTCCCCAACAATATCGAATAATAGTAGCAGCATAAAGATATTTCTTCATAATTTTTTAACAGTGCTCTAAAGACGGAAGTTGAAAGTGTTATGGTAATTTGTACTTTTAAGATGGGGATGTGTATCTCCCAGTAACTCGATCGATTAGACGAGTGGTGACGCAGGAATTAACACCCGTTATGTTGAATGCATCGTGCGCGTGCTCATATTTATAAAAAAATTTTTTACTTTTTTTTCGGCGCACTGCTGTAATCCATGCCTGTCGTCTGCTTTTTTCGTACCATCTGTTTGGGAATCCGTAGAAAATTTCACTGGTGGAGTCGACCCCTTCGTGTTTGCATGGCTATTGTGACAGTTGACGACGCAGCAGTAGTTCCCTCCTTTCTATCGGGGTGACATCGACGAACGAGGGGAGTTTCACGTGCAGCGCGCGCTTCGCAAATGCGTGGGAACGAAAGGGAGCGGAGGGGTCGTACCACTCTGCAGTTGTACGCTTTTGCCGGCAGGGGAATGGCAAGCGCTGGCGTCGGCGGGCAAACTTGGCCGGTTCTCCCCTATACATAGGCTGTGTTCCAATTCTGGACAGCATCATAGACAGCCTACCTTGACAGCTTCAAGGACAGCTTTGCGTGCTTGCCGTCCGAGTAATGGAACGCGCCCGGATGACGTATTCACGACGAGCCGCCATCTCGTGTCGACAAAAGAAAGCTGAAAAAAACGCTCCCAATTTTCGTTCAGTTTGCTTATTTCGTGTTACAATCTACGAAGAACTAAATGCAGCTCACGTAAATTGCGTAAGAAAGCGCCTATTTGCGAGCAGACGACCGTTCCGGCGAGGTTTGTGGATATTCAAGCAATCCTCTCAGCCGCCATCTTGTTTGGACAGCAAAGTAGCCTGCATCGTTTTTGTCTTCGTATGCCGTCTTCGCGAAGCTGTCTATTTTGCCGTCTACGTGAGAAATGGAATGGGACTTAAGATGGCCGCTGTTACGTAGCCGTCTATTTAGCCGTCTACCGTGAGTATTGGAACACACCCATAGTTTGCACGCGCGTCACTTCCGGCTGCTTCAGCGGCTCCGTCCGCCATTGCTAGGTACAAGCCGGTCCGGTTGACGTACGGACGGCCGTCTACGCGCTTCCTTGTGTTCCTTGTTTCGTTCGCAATAATGCGCATATGCCCAATATTGGGTTGCCGATGAACAAGCAAAGGTACTACACTGACGACTCGATGTCCTTTAAGCGCTTGGACTGCGTGCGGAAGCATTTGGCTGGGGTTGACTGCTTACCCGAAAGGCGCGGGTTCGACGCATACCCCCGGCCGCGGCGGATCTCAGTTAGGTGGAGCCGAAATTCTAGAGACCCGTGCACTGTGTGTTATTAGTGCATGTCAAAGGACTGCAAGCAGTTGAATTTTCCGGAATTCTCTGCTACAGAGCATGCCTCGTATCACATCGCGCTTTTGGCACGTACCACGCTAGAAATTTTTATTTGACCGAGAGCCACACATTGTGTCTTCGTGTTCATGTTCTCATGAATAGTACGAATGTGCGAGCGTGCTTTTTGCACCTGTATGACAGGTGGAGTGCTTTTCTGAAGCTTAAACGTATGTTAGATTATGCACCAAGGGAACTACATGACCGCTCCTTGAGCCGGTCTCCCTACTATGCACCGCCGCTACCGGAGCCGGTGGCAGTCGCGAAGATGATGGTGAAAATGGGGAAGTTGTGTTTGGACAGTCACTTTCTCGCGAGGCTTTATATTGCCGCGTAAAATGGTTTCTGCACTAATGTGCAACCGCAACTTCAGTTAATATGTAAGACAACTAGAAACGTTGCGCTGTGTTTACATTTATATAATGTACCTGCAATCGCGGAAAGATGAACAGCTACATCTGCTAAAGTGGCAAATCGCCTATGCTTGAAAGGGGAACAGCAAGATATAAATAAGATATCCTGGTGTCATTCACCCTTAGCGGTGCGAAATGATGAATTCTTGTTTTTGCCTCACCTCACGGAGTACGATCGACGACGGGCTTCGACTGGAGTCACATGTTCACTGCAGCAGTTAATTGCCTCCAGAAGCACTCAGTTGCTGGTACGCCGAGCGGTTTATAGGCGTTTCTCGGTTACAAGTCTAAGTAGCCGGTCGACGAAACCAGCCAGCTGATTATGTCCTCCTGAGCTGAAGCAGGCATCGCTGTAGCTTCACATCTGCAGTCACATCAGCGTCGCGTGCGAGGGGTCGTCGTCTCGTACCGTTCCTGCTCTGTGCCGGCAAGGTCATTGTAGTGCGCAGGCCAAAACTTGAAACGCCCTTCGGCGTCGCCACGCTTAAACCGCCGTACACGGTTGTCAGAAGCGCGTTACACTGCACGGAGAACAAGCAGGCGACCCAAACGAGGTGCCTAGCTAGAGGTGTGCGCCGACCCGCCGGCGCGCCGCCGCCGACTGTTCTGGTGGCGCCGCCGCCGCCGACCCAAAGTGATCGGCGCGCCGCCGCCGCCGCCGCCGGCGTTTCTCTCGGCGCGCCGAAAGTCGGGACTGTGTCAACTGTGTATTGTAGAATCTGAGCCGAACCAAAGGTTGTCGTGTGTTCTTTGTGCAGAGAGAGGAGAAAAAAGAAGGGAGTACAAGGCGCGGAGCGATTCGAGGAGGGTGGTGAAGAAATACGATGGAGCCGAAACGGGGCTCTTGCGCGGTTTTTCTTGAACTGTCACCTCTTCCCCCTCCACGCCATTAGCACTGGCCGCCCGGCTTTCCGCCTCCCAGCTTTGCTTCCTTACTTTCCCGCCTTTTCGAGGAGATTCGTTAGAGTAGTACCAGGTGTCCTCTGGCTCAGCGTAACTATGTTTCTCCCCCCTCCACTCCCTCTTCCAGATAGTGGATCACAGCGACAAACGAACACCGCGCGCGGGGGAACGGGATGAGCGCGAACGGGACAGATGAGAGTAGTTCGCTGAGATGCCGAAGCGGGAGCGGCTAGACCGCGTGTAATCGCCTGTACACGCGGGTTTCGCTCGAGTGAAGTCGACGAGAACGAGTGGAGGCACTCAAGGACGGAGAAGGGTCCGGGGTGGTGTGGTTCCAATGAACCACGCACAAGGACGCGTACCGCACCAACACGTTGCGCTGTTTAGAAGTTCGTAAAGATGTACCTTACTCACTTGCATAATACATGCCCTCGTTTAATATCATCATCATCAGCCCATCTCATGTCCACTGCAGGACGAAGGCCTCTCCATACCCCGGGGGAGGATCTGGACATGAGATGCATAAGGGCTCCCACCACCATGCCTCATCTGCGTAACTCACCGTAGCACCAGATCAGGAATTGACCTCCCTGGTGTAACGCCACGGCCAGCACCTCCCAAATGACTCGTTTAATATGCGTACCCCTAAATTTTAGCGATATTTAGGGGGGCAAAAAGTTATTCGCATATTTTGCGCTCCCGTGCCTTCCTCCAACGCTTATGCATGAGACCCGCGCCTCTTCTTTGTCATTCACTCACTTATTAAACGACGTGATTGATGCAGAAAAAAATTCCTGAAAATTATTGACTTATTACAATGGATGTCACAGCACTAGACCCCGCCACGGTGGTCTAGTGGCTACGGTACTTGGCTGCTGATCCGAAGGTCGCGGGATCGAATCCCGGCCGCGGCGGCTGCATTTCGATGGAGACGAAATGTCGAGGCCCGTGTGCTGTGCGATGTCAGTGCACGTTAAAGAACCCCAGGTGGTCTAAATTTCCGGAGACCTCCACTACGGCGTCTCTCATAATCAGACCTGGTTTTGGGACGTTAAACGCCACAAATCAACCAATCATATACAGATGTGGTACTCTTCCGTTCATGCATATCACAACATTTCGTAGGTAAACCTACCAGGTGTAGCACCCTCCGTGCATTTCTGAAACTAATTATTCGAACAAAGAACTTTGAGTTAGATGGGAAACATTGCATTAAGATTAGCGCTGAGCCTATGCGGACGAAAATTGGTCCCGATTAACCAAATTGCTTTATAGGTACCCTCGATAACGAGTATTTGTAGCTAATCTTTGAAACCGTTCTTCTACAAGCGGTTATTAATGACATTTGCTTAACTTTACATCATGGAAAAGGAGAACACGCTAGCGTTATTTCCTTTTCTACTAAAGTACATCGTACTATATCGTTTTCGCATGAACATTCAAAGGACAGCATATTTTTTTAGATGTCACGTACTCATCAGTAGCACACCGCACTGCGCTTTTTTCTATGGTAAGCCTCAAGCTCGATGTCAGACCGACCTTGTGATGACCTACTCCGCCCACGCATTTAAAATTAAAGCTGTACTTAACGACCACTACATATACACCAATGCAAAGCGAACGCCTCAAGCAAATTTTCAAATAACCACTAAGAATCCACGCGTACATGTCGTTGCCGTGTTTGCAAAAAGTCCGGCGATGTATGCTTTGTATAAACACTGCAGGCTGCCAAGTGCTCTAGTGTCACTTAAGCACTGCATCACATTTCAGCTGTAAAATTTTAAAAATCCAATGTGTCGCAATTTCTATGAATTGTTCGAAGCAATCACAAGGCCCACTGCAACTCTATCACGAGCCTACCTATACATCAAGACACTAAAAAATACCTGGGCATGATCCGCTTATTCGTTTTACAGCGACCATCCCAGATTCCGATTTTAGGTCACACCATGAAAGGGAGATACGCCAATAATCCATTATTCGTCGTGTTTAAATGAGAATACTGGAAAATTAACTTGCTTGTCGCAGTAGCAGATTATTGGTTTTTCTCAACCATGAGTGGCATTACTTTTGATTTTTTTTTTCGAAAACGAGGTTGTTAACACAGCTTCCTGTAAAGACCACGCTCCGTTCTGTTTCATGTTTCTCTAAAGATCCGACAGCTCAGGCGTTCTGAGTCTGTTTATCGTACGTCGCTATAGTTCGCTGGCATAGACAGACACATATCTTACTCGAATTCGAAATCATGTGCGATTGGACTTAAGTCACGCGCAATCCGTGGATGCACGTATGCTTGTTTAATAGTGATGAAACCAAATAGAATACGAATCGATATGCACTATTCGATTTCATTATTAGAAATTTCCACAGCCGAAAATTCCACATTTTATTCGTAAAAAAAATATTCAGACACATTGACAGAGGAAGCATTTGGTTAGATCTAGCCGACAAAAAATAGAGTTGTGAAAAGTGAGGTTGGCTTGAATGCAGCAGTAACTAAGACAGACAGACATCGAACTTTATTGTGGTCCTGAGGAGAGACGTCGGGACGGGCAGGCCGTGCCTGACCGCCGCGTCGTGGGCCCTCTGGACTGCCCAAAAGTAACTAGGACATTCGAGATATTAAGTAACCGTACGTAGCGATTGACAGTACATTAATCTCACGATTGCCTATCTCGTGACAGAGGCGTATTTGCCATGATTGTTTCCTTTAAATTTTCGCGATTGACACGTTACATACACCCCTTGATAGCTTTGCTGCTTCATCCATGCCTAGAGCCACGGCTGCTTTGTGAAAATTGATCGAGCGACCGTGCAATATACACACACACACACACACACACACACACAAACACAAACTCCCAAGCCCATATATACGGGCGGATCTGCTCGCAACTGAAATCAGCTCCTTTGCGCCAAAAATATCTCGAAAAAATTCTCGATAATGCAGTTCAGCGTGCTCAGTCCCTGGACCGGGAAGTCACAATGCAAGCAAGGGAGAGCAACAGAGACGAAACGTTATGTCCAAATTTAGTTCTTATTCCGCTGCAGTTATGTCCAAATTTAGTTATTCCGCTGCAGCCCCTCGTGTAAACTCCGCCACTTTAATATACTTAAGCGGAGTAGTCGACGCTCCTCTGTCTTTCAAACCGCACCTAAGGTGGTTTACCGCAGAAATAAAAACCTAAGAGACCTACTCGTTAGGGCAAAAACACAGAGGTCTGAGCGCCACAAAGGGTGCAGACCATGCGAGAAACCTCGATGTAAAGTGTGCCCACACATGGTGACCACAAGTACGGCCGAAGCCTCTCGTTCTGACTTTATTTATGATATTAAGGATGATCTTAACTGTGATTCGAGCAACGTCATATACAAAATCCGATGTGAAGTTTGCAAAAAGGAATATATTGGCCAAACAGAAACCGCGTTCCGCCTGCGTTTCAACAATCACAGGGCACATGATACCGGCCTCCCTAATTTGCCATTTTCCAAACACATAAACTTGCCCGGTCGCTATTTTGAGCGCATCAGTGTTGTGCTTCTACAATCCGGCTTTCAGCACACACGAGAGCGCGAACAGCGCGAATCCTTCTTTATTAATAAATTCAGATCGTTCTCGCATGGAATTAACGAGAGCCCAGGGCGGCTCGCTTTCCTACGCGACCAATAGTAACAGTGAAAAAACGATATTTATTATTTAAACTGGTGTCGGCAGTACATAAAGAAAAATATCACTCCCAATGTGTTTAACGCGTACTGCCTCCAATATAACTTACACCCCCCCCCCCCCCCACCCATTTATCTCTTTTTTCTTTTTCTTTTTTCCCTCGTTTGGGTTGCGCCCGACCTTGTCTATTGTTCAAGAAGGCCAGAAACTACATGCAGCTGGAGCGCGTCTGTTCAAGCATACCGCCGCGCTTTGCTCGCTCGACTCTTGCCGCAGGCTCATTATTCTGGGTGGCTCACTTACTCCTTTTTTCTCTCCTTTTTCACCTTTTCCTTTTTTCGTTCCTTCGAATTCCTCGCAAAGCCTGCACCCAGCTTGTTTCTCATTCCTGCCTTGCCACTCAAGCCCTTATCCGTTCACGTGGCTCGATAGTTCACACATGGCAACGATTAAAGAACCAGCCGTTGCACCTCCGGGGTCTTCCTTATCTAGATCGTTTTGCCCTCTCCTCATGTCGTCTGTCTCCTTCCCTTTGAGCCACCCACGTTGGCCGTTGTTTGCTTATGTGTTTATTTATTTATATATTTGTTTGTTGGTTTGCCTCCTCCTTTCACTTGTAACTCTGCCTTTGCACTTGTATTCGGATGGCCGTTGTGCTCATTCGACTTAAACCTCCGAAGAAGGCTGGTCCTCCAGCCGAAACGTTAGGAATAAAGAAAATTTTATCTGTTAACATTTTACTTCAAAGTTCTTATAATTCTTTCACGGTAGCCAGAAGAAAATCTTGTTGACCTATATATATATATATATATATATATATATATATATAATCATTAAGTTGTTTCTAACAAATAAAGAACGAGCCCTTGACCCCTTCCCTTTCGTTATATATATATATATATATATATATATATATATATATATATATATATATATATATATATATATATATATATATATATATATATGTGAAAATTCTGTAAAATACGCCAACAAGTGCTGTGGTTTGCAAACTTGTTTTCATCTGCGGCGCCACACGATTTCCTGAGATTTTGTGAGTTTGGGATGCGGGGGAGATTTTGTTCGACGAGGGAGGCGGTAATGTTTTATGATGTCGTGATGGGAAGTCAGAGGCTCACTGGGGCTTCTTCTTCAGTGTCAGAAAAATTAGTCGCTGTTTCCAAGTTATTTCTGAATCATATGTAGAATGTCCACTCCCGCATAAAAAATAACTAGAAAAGGAAAGAAATTATCAGAGAAAGGCTGCTGATCTTGCCGAACCTGGAGCGTGACAAAAACACATGCCCACAGAAAAACCACCCAGCATTTCCACTGCTTTCAGAACTCCAAATAAGAGTGGCCGGAGAATATGCTCCCTGCTTTCTTGACTGTCGGACAGCTCGGCATCCGAATTTGCAGAGGTTTCCAACGAGTTAAACGGAACGACGACGCTTCGAGAAAGGTCAGAAGCGCGTCATCAAACAGGTTGTCGTCGAGATGGTTTAGCAGCCAACTTCAATAAACTGTACTTTTCTTAGTGCACGAATGATATGAACCTTTCCTTATTTTTCAAAAGTAATAGTGATGTAATGTCATTTGTTTTGGCTAACCGTAGCTCGTAATGTAACTTAATTACATTTGTAGAAGTTGTAGAGAAGTAATTAGCTACGTAATTTTATTACTTTTGCGATTTTTATTTGCGGTTTTGGTTTCCACGCCGCCGGCGCCGCCGCCGCCGACGAAAATTGGTGTGCGCCGCCGCCGATGAAATAATCGGCGCCACGCCGGCGACGCCGCCGCCGCCGACCAGAAACGACCGCCACGCCGCCGCCGATCGAAATCGACACGGCGCACACCTCTATGCCTAGCTATGGCGGACGGAAAATGCAGACGACGGACGTGACGTCACGTGCAAACTATGTATAGAGAGATTTCAACTCGCTCTAGAGGGCTAAGCTCCTTATAGGGCCCGTGTATTGGAGGCATGGAGTTTAAAAAAACTAGGAGCATGGAGGAAAGAAAAACTAGGAGGCGGCGTCACGTGACTTCGCTAGCTTCGGCAAGCCTAAAGTCCCTAGATATTTTCTCCGTTTTTTGGAGAAAACGGAACGGAGAAAGGATCTAGGGACTTTAGGCAAGCCAACCTCCCCTGTCGCCGCTCCGAGGGCCATGGAGCAAAGAAAAACTTTTCTTTCCGCATGGTAGGGTAGCTAGAATGGGGAGGTGTGAATACCGGCGGCGCTTGCCTACGGGCGTGCGTGACCCCTCCTCGCACCGATGCCACCAGGGGGAACGTGGCGCTGCCGCTTCCTGCGGGGCAACTCTACGCTGCGGGGTAAAGCAGTAAAGTCTGCGGGTAGCTGCGGCCGCGCCGGTAGCACCGGCCTCACCAACGCTGCCGCCGCTGTGAGCCGGTCTCGTCGGCAGTTTTGGACTGTTTGACGGCGAGATGTAGTCGACAGCGAAAAAGAAGACTGAACGTTGGTGCTCCGTGCCTGGTTGCGACACAGGGCACAGAAAAACACCGGAAAAAATTGGCCGCGTATCTCCGTGCTTCGCTGCAAATGTCGTCGAAAGACGATAGTCTTCTACCGGCCGTACTACATGAGTGGGTAGTGGTTTATTGGGAAGGAAGAGACGCTAATTTCTGTCTCCCATACTGGGGACACGGCTAAGCGCCTTAGGGGAAGGGAGAAATGGGAGGAAAGGAGAAGATAGATAGAAGTTTTAAAAAAGTGCAGAAAAAACCCGGACGTCGCATTGCGATCAGCAGTCTGTCGGCAGGGGTAGAGGCGGCGAGGGTCCCATACTCAGGGGTAGGCTTCAATACCCGTCTCGTCCAGGAACTCCACCAGGCTCCGGAGTGCTGGTAGATGGGGGCGAGACGGGAAGAGGAGGTGTTGCATCTTGGTCGCAGGGAGACCAGCTGTCTCCGGTAGGCTATGATGACCCTTGAGCGTTCCTCTGCCAGTCCAGGACACTCACAGAGGAGTTGCTCGAGGGTCAATACATGAGTCCCGGTTCGCGTGTTTCTATTTCCCCGACGAGTCGCGCAAGCGAGAGGGAAAACGAAGAGACGCGAGGAGAGAAAGGGACCGGCAGCTGGAGTGGCGCGCGGCCGTTCCGCTGCCTTGTGCTACCCGTTCGGCAAGAGCGTGAGATACGGGCGCCATCTGGCCATGATATCGGGAAACGCAAGAAGCTTGCGTAGTACGCAGAACTGCGTAGGAAACGTCCGCTTTTGCGCATCCTAACAAGCACTAGGGTCTTTAGAATTATGCATCTATGTATTTGCTACTAAAGAACACACCGTCTAATACTTACGTATTGATGTTGCGCCTCAGATATGCGTAATATTTGCTTTTTGGTCGACTGTGTTCAGAAGCATGAAGGTAGCCACCAGTTCAAGCTGGGTGGTCGTTGAGGAAGGGGTTCACCTTTCGCAGCAGGACAGACACACACACCCACACACACACAGACAGACAGACCAAGATTTCTGCGTTGAAGTATCCTAAGAAAGACTATCGTCTTTAAAAGCTTCTCTCTTCCGTGCCTGCAAAGAAGCGTTTGATCCGAGGGTCGCGGGATCGAATCCCGGCTGCGGCAGTGGCATTTCGATGGAGGCGAAATGTTGAAGCCCGTGTACTATGCGATGTCAGTACAGGTTAAAAAACCCCAGGCGGTTGAAATTTCCAGGGTCCTCTACTTCGGCGTCTCCCATAATCATAGCATGGTTTCGGGACGTAAAACGCCAGAAATCAATCAATTGGCTGGCCCGTGAGTGACGTCGTCCATCCCGCCGCAGCCGTGGCGCCGAGCACGCGCGCATCAGCTTCGACTGAGAGCTTCCACATGGGTAAGCCACGGATGTTAGCTCGCGATGTCAAACGCTTGCAACGACGGCGCGCCGAAGAAGCAGCGTTGCGGGCAGAACAGCGTCGACGTGATGATTGCGGGAGCGCGTTCGCGGGGCGAACGCCCGCTTTCAGCGAGAGTTTCTCCAGCGGCGCTTTGGTTTCGGCTGCGACGTATGTGTCGGGTTGAACCCACTGCTAAGCACCGGGGCCGCACATTTCAGCTTCGCTGGTTAACCATTTGTACGGAGTGCTAGGGCTGTAATTTTTTTTTTATATATCTCGACGTGAAAATGAACACGTATTGCGAGAAGGGTAGATGTTCGGTCTTATGGGCAGGGTATGAAAAAATCTGAAGCGCTAGCGAAGGACGAGAAGATATATACTATAGACAGGCGCAACGTGAGCGCTCGTGTTATTGACCTTCGTCTTTTCGAATATCGGTAAACATTTGTAACTTTCTGTTGGGTGAAAGTACTGGGAACGGTCAGCTGCTGGATCAGGCAAGCCCGCGCATGGTGTAATAGATGAAATCAAGAAAGCTGGCGCTGAAGCCACCGCATTCCGCAAATGTGGATAAATACTCCCCCGAAAAATATGCACTTGGCTGCAAGTTCACCCGTTTCCTTCGTTAATTTGTTGCGCATTTTCTCAGCAACCAGTGCAAAAGCACTTTTGCTGTGCACAGTGATATTAATTGAGACCCCAGCCGTTCCTCGATTCAGCGGTTTAGTCTTGTGGGGCTATTATTTAAATAAGTTTGCGTTGTTCATCCTCGCGTTTTCTACCAGTTATACATGGGGATTAAATAAACACTTGGCGCCAGATGTGTCCACCCGCCGCCGTCAAGGGCACATAGCAAGCGCGAACACACCAACGCGGCCGCTTTGCTTTTAATTACGAGCTGTGAAAGAACTTGGCCTCAAGCATAAGGGTAGAAAGAAATATGTGCGAAGTGTGTGATCCTTACAAAAATTGGGAACGGGAAAAATGATCAATTCTCTAGCGAAGAAAAAGCAAACTTACTGCTTTTATAATCGCTTACAATCACTCAGTATATTACAATTTATAAAGCTAATAAAGTTAATATGATGCTCTAAACAAGTTACGCTTGTTGAACGTTTCTCTTTTTTTTTTTTGAACGTTTAATTATTGGGCCAAAACAACCTACAAATGTCCACATCTTCACTCTGAGATAGCTCCAAATTTGGGAAAATTTGGAGCCATCTGGGAAAATTTTGGAAATCTGCGTGCTTCAAATTTGTGCCACACTGAAAATTTTGCTATCATCTACAATTCATGCAAACAACACCAAGTTGTCTTTTAAAGGAAAAAAAAAATCTGCTGCAATTCATAACTCGCTGCTATGTAGCACTTACTGGCGCGTTGGGAAACTTTGAAAATTCGTCTACGGAAAGTTGCTGCATATATCAGCAATTCGATTCCACAACGCTACAGTTGCTACTTTTACAAAGGACCATTCGGACGCCCTGTACTAAGATTTCAAAATTTTTTTGCTGCGGTGCAGGGCGACGACACAGCCCAGTCGCCAAGGGCAAGCAGGCGCGACCGCTCGCCTCTCTCCCGACGGTGACGCGCCCGCCGCCGCAACGGCGCTAGCGTCGTCGCGGGGAGTCCGCGCCATGCTCTATTGTTATTGCACAAGTAGATTTATTGTAAAAATTTCACAGTTTGCCGCTTCATACTCCTCTGCACACATCTCGACGCATTCACAATGCGCGTAGTTTCATGCGAGTTCATCGCACACAGGCATTTAACTCATCACCACTACCTTGAGCCACTGCACATTGAACGGTCTTCTTGATCACATTGTATCCATTGCCAACCGTGAAACATTTCGTGATAACCCAATTTCGTTGCGCTTTATCATTGTATAACGTTCTAGTGCTTGTAATATTTGTCTTGTTTCTTTCTTTTATATTTTTCCCTTGATCTTTATTTGTTTAATTTTTGTGTATTTTTATGTTTTGTATATATACGGATGCCCTCCTTACTCAATGCCCTTCAATGGGCCTGTAAGGAATTGTGAATAATAATAATAATAATAATATCGACACCAGGTTTTTCTTTCAAGAGTAAACAAGCGCATCAAACGAAGCAAGTATTCAAGCAAGCGATAAGGAACTTGCCAGTTATATTGAACGGTGGTCGAGTGTCGAAGCCTGCTGCATATAAGTGCACGGTTCGGGCTCGTGCGAGTCCATTAGCAGCCCAATGCCCGTACCGTTCTTGCAGGCAGCGTAGAGATCTTATTTTGACAAAGCAATACATAGTCCTGCGTGAATAAAATGCAAACTCTCAGCGCACCGCTGCGCGAAACATGCTGAACCAGCGGCTCCTCCCGCGCGCGCTTGTCCCGTAGCAGTGGCTCCGCTGCGGCGGCGTGGAGAACTAGGCTCGTCACATCAGTTTCGGGCGACGTCGCAGGCCGCACCAGCCGCACCACGTGCGTTTTTATCCAGCCCCCCCACAGAACACTTATACGTTCTCTGCTTATACGCCCCCCGTGCACAGGCCGTAAAGGAGGGAGCGAACGCGCGCGTCCAGACCGGCCGTGGTGGTGGAAAGGGGGTTTATAGATAGGTGTTCTGCGGGGGGTGTTCCGTTTTCTTACGACTGCGGTCTGCGGTCCCATTGGTAGGGTGCGTGGTAGGGTGTATCGTGGGTCAACACGGTGGACCGTCACTACAGAGTTCGTGGTTGTGACGTATGTGTGACTATCGCCATGTGATGGTGGTGTGCGTTCGGTGATGGGCTGAGTACGCGTCTCTGTAATGCGCAAGAGATTTTTACGGTGCACAGCGAGTCTACTGGTGACGTATTGCTGCCTGCTCGTGAATGTGCTAGCGAACTTGGGTGCGTAGTGTCAAACTGCCGCGTGGCTTCTCTGACATTATTCTCCGTCTCCTTTCAGTGTCATCTGATGGCCTGAAAGAGGATATCTTCTTCGAAATACTTGAACCCGAGAGCCTGAGGTACACGTTCCGCCTGAGGCCCGCGCACGAGTTCGGTTCGTCGTTTGTAAGTGGTCTCGTTTTGGTTGATTGATTACTAACCTAACCTCATGTACCAAAACACACAGGCGATGTCGTAATGATCTTCCATATGGTATTTTTTAGACGTCCGAAGGGTGACTGAGACTGTTCGCAAAAACCTGAGAAAAAATCTCCGGGTTGTCCCCCGAATGCGTGAATTGATTATGCGCTGCTTTGCAGGACGAATGTGGTGTCTGTACAGCACGGTGCATGGACTGGTGTTGTTTCTAGCAGAACTTCTCATGCGTCCAGACAGTGGGTGTATGTACGTGTTCCGTTGTGTGAACTTTAATGCCTTTAGAAGTACTCGGCTAGTTGGTGCGTCATCTGTGTGGCTTGGCGCCGAAGGAATGACCACAAACGATCACACGCAGGAGCCTGTGCGTTGGGGGTGGGTGGGGGGTGGGGTGTGTTGGGGGGTGGGGGAGAGGGTGGAGTCGTTCGTTCGGCACCAAGCCTTTATTCATACACATTTAATGCCTTTGTTTGTGCCCATCGCAGCGGATGAAGGAGGTGTAGGGCAGGTTCACTACTATGGGCAAACAAATGCTTAGTGCATCTGGCACTTGCCTTGTTGAAGACCTTGCAAAGTGCAATGTGCAACAAATAAAAAATATCTGCCTAATGCCACTGCTACGAGAAAACTCAAGGTCGCTTAAAGGACGCTGTTATCATCTCTTGTACTGTGGGATACGACGACATCATAGCGCAAGTAGAAACACCAAAAGCAATGCAGGTGCAATCTTAGGTTAAATTAAATTCACTTGCGTTGCTTGAAGCAGTTTTGAAATTGTGCTGCTGCAGTTCAAGACCTTAATGAAAGTTCGTCTGGTCAGGTGCTGCCACTGATGAGACGAACACACGAGAGGCATTTGGGACCCATACACTCATTCAGTACTGCAGGCACTGCCAAAAACGAGTGGCGAGGTGCCAGCACGCTGTAGGTCTCATGTTTGTCCTCTTAAAGGAGTACTGACATTGACATTCCCGTATTGTTGCTGTAAATTAAAGCGCTGGCGGGAAAAGGCCCAAAAAGAGTGTCATGGTGCCTCGCAATGTAATTAATATATTTTTAATATGGCTCCCTTAAAAGCCCACTTTTGGTTTTGATTTCGAGGGGGCGGTTTCCTAGTGACGTGTCAACACAGTTGGATGTACGTCTAAGTCACGTAGGGACAGCCATTCGTGATAGCATCGCTGCAACTCTGTCTGCTATGGTCATGTGAGGCATGCAAACGACAACTTCACAGTCGTCCAGTGACTCTGACAGTTATTTCTGTGATTTTTAAGAGACTGTGTTCATACGTCATTGTAGTTTCCATTGCGCTGGGGCTGGCTTGCAGTGCTGGGTGACGAAAACTTTAAAACCAAATTAAATAATTTGTACATGTTTCCGGGCTTCCGTGTGCGGAGGGCATTAACAATACATGGCTAGAAAACGGAAAATGCGTATTTTACGCCACCGCGAAATTGTGTCAGTACTTCTTTAATGTACTCCAGAGAGATAGAGAGAGAGAGAGGAAAACATTATTGGCTAGTGTGTGGTCTCCTCTGCCTCCTCAGGTATAGAGCTTGAGGGAAAGTGGTGAATCAAGGGATGGAGGTAGAGTAGGGTTGTAGGCAACTGCTGCAGCTTCTTGTGCTGTACAAGCGGCATCTACCCAAATTACATCCTGAGCTTGTCCGTAACTCTTATGAAGGGCATTTGCACGAGCCACACAGCGACCGACGTGATGCTGAGGATGAATATTGCGAAGCAGGGGTTTAACTATGAGCGAAGTATGAATGTGTCGAGGAATGGCTATAAACGTTGGCTGATTAGCAGGGATGTGGATACGAAGGGAGGCGAGAATGTGGCGGCCATTGGCGCCCGCGGAAAGTCTTAAGTACTGTGCCTGAAGGTGTGTCAGCTAGCTCAGGAAGGGTGTTGCGCATGCCCAGTTCAAGCAGTTTGGCTGTGCTTGTGTTACAAGGAAGGTTCAGGGTTGCTTTAGTTGCGAGGCGGACCATGGCGTTTATGCGTTCGGTTTCTGTGCGGTTCAACTTCAGATATGGGGTGGTGTAAAGAATGCGGCTAAATGTGAAAGCGTGTACAACTTTCATGTTGTCCGCTTTGTCCAAACCCTTATGCAGGGAGGATACGTGGCGTAAAAGCTGTAACACAGATTGTGTGGAGGCCTTGAGTGTTTTTAGGCTATGGTCATTTCGTCCGGTATCCTGCAAATAGAGGCCAAGGGTGTGCAGGGTGTGTGTGAGGGGTATAGGGGTTTCTTGTAATGTGATTTCGATGAGCGTGTTAGCTGCTGATTACGGTCTCATTAGGTGGAGGGCGCATTTAGAGGGGGAAAACTCGAGCCTGATAATGTAAGCATGAGCTGAGCTGGTGTCGGCTGCTAATTGAAGAGTTTCTTCAATTTCCCCGTCCGAACTGTGAGTAGTTCATGTGGGAATATCATCCGCATCGAAGGTATGCTTTAGGTGTGGGATGAGATTGAGATTGTGGGCTAAAGGGATGAGAACGATATTAAACTGAAAGGGGGAGAGGACCGCACCTGTGAGGACTTCCGACCTCACTGAGCATATAAGGGGCTGTGCTTAGGTTATCAATGTGCAAGGAGGCAGTGTGCCCAGAGAGAAAGGCACGAACGTAGTTATAAGTTTTCGGGCTCACCTGTAGTACCTGGAGTTGCTTTAAGATGGCATCGTGTTGAATTCTGTCAAATGTCATAGTGAGGTCGACTGCCAGGATAGCTTTAGTCAGGTGGGGTATCGTATTGTCAAGCACGTCGTGCATAATTTGGAGGAGGGCATCCTGCACTGAAAGACGCGCACAAAACCCTACCATACTGTGGGGGAAAAGGTGATTGTCTTCCATGTATGTTTTCAGCCAAGCAAGGATTGTGTGTTTGAAGACCTTGCCAAGACAGGATGTCAAAGAGATGGAGCGAATATCGTCAGTGGTGATGGGCTTGTGAGGCTTAGGGATAAATGATTTTTGTGTACATCCAGGATGCAGGGTGGGCACCGGCTTCCCACCATTTGTTAAAGTAATTCACTAAATCAGATATGGAAGAGTCATCAAGATTTTGGATAGCAGCGTTGGTAATTTGATTGGCACCGGGTGCTGTATTGCTTAATTTCAATAGGGCTGGGTGAAATTCTGATCCCGTAATAAGAGCATCAAGCTGGGGTTGGGGTGGTTACTAGGAGGACCAGGGGTGGTATAGGTGCACTTTACCTGTGAAAGGAAGGAATCGGTGTGCTGCCGATGTTTGTGAGTGAGGCGACGAATGACAAGACGTGTCTGAATTTTAGATTGCGTGGGGTCTAGCATATGGCGCAACAGGTGCCAAGCACGGGTTGTAGAGAGATTACCGCTGAGGTCTTCACAGATATGAGCCCAGTTAGCTTTGGAAAGGGTGGCGCTGTGCTGTTCTATTTGGGTTTAAAGCTGCACGAGTTTGAGTTTCCCCAGGGGTCTCAGACTCACCCCTTCTGGCGAGCCACAGTCATGAAGTTGAATCCAACAAGGGCTGGGGCACTGAGTGAAGAAAGTTGAGAGGTGCAATGTTAGCTGATGTTTCCATTTAAAAGAAGGCATTTCCCATACCTCATATCTGGGTCATTATTGAAGGGGATTTGGCGTCAGGATTCGTGAAACATATCAATACCGATCTCCAGAATGACTATTGCTGGGACACTGATTCTGATTGGATGAAGAATGTCATGTACAATCCAGGCCACTAGCAAAAGGTCTGCTGTCCACAGGCCCTGTGTTTTGAGGCCCCTCATGTACGCCATCCGTGGAAGTCTGAGAGTTTGCGAACAGCATATGGGCCATATACAGTATACGAGGGCTGTTAGAAAAGTATCCGACCTTTGGCCGAAGAAAAAAAACTAGCATAACTGGAGTGTTGGAAACTTAATCATCCTCAAAGTAATCTCCTTGGGAAGCCACACACTTCTCCCAGAGGTGCTGCCATTGCTGGAGGCATTCCCAAAAGGCCTCTTTCGGATGGAGCTTAGCACAGCTGTCGTTGCAGCCATAATGCCCTCTCTTGTCTGAAATTGCGCTACTTTCAATGGCCTCTTGATTTTGGGAAACAGCCAGAAGTCGCAGGAGGCTGTTGAACTACAGGGGTCTGGTTTTTCGCCAAAAAAGTCTGAATCAAGTGCGAGGAATGTGCAGGAGCATTGTCAGGATGAATGCGCCAATTTCCTGTTGAGCACAAAAAAAACCGACGAGAGCACTGCGCACTACCTCACACAAACGCTGCGTACCAGCGACTGATACTATTGGCAGGCAGGAAAAAAATTCGCGCATGCGCACGAGAGAGAGAGAACAACTTTATTCAGTAAAAAAGAAAATCACGGAGGTATAGCGGTCAGGCGGTGCCTCGCCGCCACCTCCTCTGCACGTCTGATGGCCTGGAGTTGTTTCGCCAGGCTTGAGTCGCGGAGTCCGGCGTCCCACGCTCCAGGCGAGGGAGTGGTCAGGAGATCGGGCGGGGGTGGGTCAACGCGGCAGTCCCAGAGTATGTGGGACTGCCGTGATGACCCACCCATAATTTTTTTTTTATTACCTGCATTCATTTTAGGCACGTTTGGTGCGCAGGATTTTAGGCCCTTTTACAGCCACTTCACATCAAGGCATTCTCATTGATCACGTCATTGCTTACACATTCTCATTGCTCTTGGCGCTCTTTGGCCGTGATCGGCCCTTGTGCCAATAAACGCCAGACATCAATCAAATCATCACCCCCGCAAGGGTTCAAGGTCGGCTGATGCAAGCGCACTTGCTTCATATCCGTCAGGTGTTCGCAAAAAAAATAAAGTTGGATACTTTTCTAACAGACCTTGTATATGGGGAACCTTGCTGTCGTAAGTTGGTAAAAGTGTGGGCCCAGGATTCGTAATAATTGACACGGCACTCATGTGTTTTCGTGCGCACAACACAGACTGTCGCACCAGACGATACAATCAACACTCTAAGAAGCAAGACAAGTCTAACAACAGTGTTTCGTAATGTCTATAAGTCCTACGCGCCTAGACAAACATCAAGCGTCCTACTTGCCGGTGTGTTGCGTGGGGTTCCTCGTCGTCGTGGCCGCTCCGTGAGACAGCCTCTCGAGGTAGCTTGATCAGGTTGCGTCGGGGCAGTGGAGGGACGCCAGGCCACTGCAGTGCCGGTCACCGGTCAGTTGCCAGCTGCGGGCACCCCGCTACACCGTGTCCGCTGGCGGTTGTTCCCCTGGTGCCAAGCCACGAACACGCTCAGGTCTCCAGGCCAGCTCCAGCGTCCAACTCGCAGCGTTAGTACTGGGAGCAGGGCGGGCATCGAGCTCACCAGGTCCGCATAGCTGCAGGACGCCTGGTTGAAGGGGGCCGTGACTGGAACTGTCGATCAGCCAGCTGCCGTTCGAGTCCTGTCACGTTCTCTCTGCTCGAGCCGCACGCCGCATTCGCTCTTCCTCTTCTTCTTTGTCTCGTCGGTAGCGCATCGCGCCGAGCCGAACTGCCGGTCCATCTTGGCTTTGTCGCGGCCACACAATCCACATCATCACACTCGCGATGCAAGCACACTGCAGATTGCAGAAAAATGGCAAGTGCATGTGAGCAGAGTTGAATTATGCCAAAATGGTCTGCTGCACTGCTAGTTTGCACCAAGCTGACACTTTGAGCAGAAAAATTCAGTTTGGCCTTGGCATCTCTGGTGCGCACCCTGCAGCGACGGGCTGTTCACGAGCCCATTTCCACTGACACTTGTGTTAGGCAACTTCTTCAGGAGTACGCATCACTCGAACCACCAATCCAGGGCTCCGTATATATGAAGGACACACACTCCCTGCAGAAGTTATTGCCTGCACCAGAGAACATCCAAGCAATTCATATGGTTCACATATATTCGCATCTTGCAAGCATTGTTGCCTTTGGAGCGTCGGGCCTTGCTTCAAACCCCAGCATGGGCAAGAAAACTCTCCCGGTGGCCTCATTTTATCAGATGCCAACAACCACTGGACAGGCTCCACATGAACAGCTCTTTGAAATCTCTCACTCCTTGACCATTTGAAACGAACATCAGGGTTCAGAGGGCGCCATTGCTCCACCTCGTAAACGAATGGTTGGGCGCAGTGCATTGTAAACTGGTTCAGGGGGAACTGACACAAAGGAAACCTGCAACAAAGAAAAATTTCTAGTGTCAGTGCTAGAAGAAAATTTGACTTCTCCTAAAGGAGCTTTGTGACACAAATTTAGTGTGCCATTTTTATTGCCTTTATTGGTACTGTGAAACAGCAGTATTCTAGCACACATAGAAATGATGAAAACAGTGTAGGTGTAACTGAAACATCACTTCTGCTTGAACTAATGTGGCACACAATGGTGATCTTTGTTATTGGATGTTATGCTTAGTCCTGTAGTGGTGATGCCAGTGGCTGTGCATTCTGACTTGGTTAACATGAAATAAAGTCGCACGGATTTGTGTGGTCTCGGCTAGGCAACTCTGCTCGGTGCAAAAAAATATGAAATCACCCCTTATACTTGATAAGATAAAATGGGAAGTTTGTTTTTCAATATCATATTTTGCATTTCCTGACACACATGGTTCATTGTAATAATCATGGTGGCGTCAAGAAGAGTGGTTGCAAGATAATCTGTGCAGGCCTCCTTGAAGCGAAACTGGAGGTGTTTCTGTAAGGGGAGATCAGGTGGTTGAGAGTTTGCGCAACTGCAAGAATGAACATTTTTCTCATTAGATTTTGAACTTGGAGTTAATTTTCGGTGGTCTTCCTTCTTGATAGTTCCACTGACCGCAGTGACACTTTTAAGGGCGGAGTCTTGGCCAAGATGACTTCCCAACAAACAGGAAGGTTTAATTACACAAACTGTACATATTTACGAAGGCTGGCCGGGCGGCCAGTATTGTCAGCAGACGTCATTACAACACAACTGGGCTCAAGCAACACCAAGCGGTTAATTCCAAGTCCATAGCTTTTACACTCAAACGGGGTAAGCACCAAGCTTTACAACTTCTCGATTAAAAGCTGTCCCAAGCTCGACCTCTGTCCACCTTGCCACATCTGCTACCCGAGTCAGCGCTAAGCTCTCTCCTGTCCCTTTCTCTCCTCCTCTCCCATTAGATACCTCTGATCGCTTCTTCCACCGCCTTCTGGGACCACCCCACATGCAGCACTTCATCAAGGAAACCCATGTTCACTCTGTCAGAGCCTACAGTTACGCCTTCGCGTTCCCACACTTTGAACCCCTCATTGCACCTAGCTTCTGCAAAAGATAGCATCAGGCACTAATCCTGTAATTAGTTAGCAGAACTCCACAGCAGGGCAAAATTGCCACTCTGTTGCATACCACCTGGGGGCATGCATCCAAGCCACCGCTTGAACAGAGAGGTGTATTCTCATAGAAAGCACTTCCCTGCGTTGCCACAGCACGGTGATCTCCGCCGGACGGGCGACCTACTTGGCGACAGTTAAGGATACAGCGAGGGGGACAAATGATTAGTTCGATTAAAAGCCTCTGCTGTTCTTGCAAGTGGCCCTTTACGCGTGCAGTTGTTTTCGTTTGTTTAAAAGAGAACGCCATTATCACCTTCCCATGAATCACGCGCTTGCTGTGATTGTTTGCGGGGAGTGCCGTTATCACTTTCTGTTACGGACAATGCAGGCTGCGTTTATCTTGCATGTCACTTCGGGAACCGTGCAGATCATTCTTGAAACTTGGCATGCCTGACGCATACATTTCAGCGACTTGTGGAATTCCAGAGATAATGCAAGAACGCGTTATGACGCGCGTAAAAGCAGACGCATTACGCCGCTTGTCAGTCTTTCCGTCGACTGACGACAGTTCATGCCACTGTTGCTGTGAATTGTGATTGGCCTTGTTTTGCTGGGCACAAGTGCGCCAAATAAACAATTCGCCTGACATCACCTTGAGTCCTGCGTGCTTCGTCTCGAGTGCTGTGTGTGTCACGACCACGTGACACCCTTCTGCTCCTTTCTCGGATGCCTCATTCACTCCGAAAATGCTCTACGGACCCACAGTGGAGAAGCCTGTCACCTATCATGTCGCCACCACTGTGCAACTGTGGATATTTCACAGCAATTACTGACTGCGGTCGTCGTGGGAACATAGCCGCTGCCCTTCTTGTGTACTGCACAAATACGAGGACTATTCTACATGAAAGCCATCCACTAGGCTGCCGTCGCCTATTCTTATCGTTCTACTACTGAACATTATGCTTGGGTTCTTCTGTACCAATTTTTATGATGCTTGCCGCATTCATCTCAGTGTCCACTCTTTGTAGCAGAAGGCAGTCATAAAAATGTCATAGGGCCTTCGTCAAGGAGAACTTGCACAACGCAATGGCGTAGAGCATCTGCCTCACATGCAGGAGTTCGAATCCCAGTGCCAGGCAATTCTTCGCAGGATTGACAAAAGAACTGCGTTTGGTGCAATTGCAGAAAAAGGCTTGAGGCACTGTGGGCTGTAATGTGGGCGCAGGTCAGCCAGACGCACGAAGGAGGAACCCAGACGAACAGAGGGACACGTTTATGGGACAGACAAAGGACACGGGACAAATATTGATATACAAACAAGGTCTAGGGAGTTTCTTGCATGCCGGCAGACACTCACAGTTTTCTGTAGATAAGCAGCCACTATGGTGCTACTCGGTCCGTGTGATGATTTTAGCAGGTTCTTTTATAGATTCGTTTTCGGACGACTTTCCCAGGCGAAGCCTCCGAGAGTCTAATCAAGGACAAAGTCGTTCTCCACAAACACAACAACACACAAAAGCTTTTAATTAAAACTATAGAAAAGAAAAGAAAGCTAAACGACAAGCACTTGAGGGACAAAAGAAGACATCACACAATTAAGAAAATAGCGCGCTCTAATAGCGTCTCTATAGGAGCTACGGGAGCCCTGGAAGTTTCTATTCTGTAAGGGTCCGGCAGTGATGTGTAGTGGCGACGTGGCGAAAGAAGTTGATGGCTCACCAAATCGTCGATGAGCTTGACTAAAGACAAATGAGCGAAGTGCAGCAGACTTGCGAAGAACACGATGCCAGATGTTTGATGGCGACGGAGGACGTGGGCGGTTAGGCAGCTCGATGAGACGGTACCGGCATCTTGGCCAGGCGTCTCGGCGTGGAACTCGGGCCCGCAGCCCGACTGTTCCCGCTATGCCTACGGGCACAGGATCCAGCAAGTCCTCGCCTGGAGCTTGCGAGCCGCTTGGGTTCCGATGGCTGGGATCAGGTCAGCAGGAGGTCCCGGTCGGGTGAAGGCCTTGTGGCTCGGGTCCAGAACCCGACTGCCGTCTTCAACGCCCGGCCCGGTAGACGATCCGCTGCCTTCCTCGAACTCTCCTGCCCGGAACTCTCCCGGAACTCTTTCGTGGAACCCCCGAAGAATCCGATAGCGCTCGCTTTTCTTTCGCCTTTGCTTATTTGTTATCTTTTGATTAGCCACCGCTGCGTACCCGTGTTCACCAGCTATTGGCCATTGGGAAAGCCAACGTCGTGGGTGTTGCTGATTGGTTGCTTCATTTTATTTTATTTTTCTAGCGCCACGCCTTTTGTTCTTCATCGTCATCGTCTTTCATATGCCGTCCTGCCGGTCCGCGATCGTCTTCTCTCGTTGCCTTCTTTTTCTTTGCGTCACTTTTGTTTTTCAAGCGCACTTTTTAAACCGTGCACATCACACATCACAATAAGCCCCCCTTCGAAATAAGTTTTTTTTCCGTAAAAAAAAAAAAAACTGCAGAGATGTGCGCGTCAAATTAAGCACAACTCATCCACACACAGTTCAACCAATAGTCCGCGTAAACACACACTGAGAGTTTACACAAAAAGACACTTAGTGCACCTTCACTTTACGATATATGTGGCACAATTATCGTACTTTCACAGTTCACAACCAATCTAAACTGACTGATATCAGTGATCAAGAAGCTTGAGACTAGCTCAGTACAGTCTAAAACAAACTTCAAAAATAAAAAGTACCAAAGGTAACATAAGTCTTTCACAGGACACCTAATGGTTAGTTCTACAGTGACTACAGTGAGTCAAAACATTCACAGTCACAAGATTATGTACAATATTTCCATCAAACAGTCCAAAACTCAAACCATGCGATCCTCCAGTTGTCAGAGTGCCCCTACGTAATTGCGTCCCAAACAAGACGTATGGAACATTTCACACACCTAAAGAAAAGTATAACAAACGCTGGTAGATGCCTCCACTGAGACGCGTCTCTTCCTATACACCACAAAAGACTCGGACGCTCTGTCGAGCTGGTAGTCAGAACCCAGCAATAACACAACTGCCTGCATTCCCTCCACGCGCACTGCACCAGACGCGCTCGAACGGTCCCTTCTGCCACGTCAACGCATAGGCTATGTCTATCAACTGTGAACTCTCGTGAACCCACAGACGGAATACTTTCTGAATTCATGGACGCCCCAAAAGGTGCAACAGCGTTGTTGCTGGTAGAGCCCTGTATACATATTGCAGCATCGTTTGGGGTTTCATTGAACGGACCCAACTTCGGCGTCTTTGCATGTAGACATTCATTCTCTCTAGCGAATGTTTGAAGGGTCGCCTCCCACTCGGTCACTGGAACGCTACATTGTTCAAGCCCACATTCAACAGCTTTTATAGTGCATTCTCGCACTCTGTCGATCTCTCCATCAAGATCATTTTTGCAGCTTATACCAACCCATATTGCTGTCTTAATTTGAGAGACTACTGCTCCCGCTTTGACGAGCCCTTGCTCATTCTCTCCGACACGCCTCGAACAGATAACAGCTGTGCTGTCCTGATAAGTCAATCTCCCTTCATTTAAAAGAGGTTCGCTCATATGGTCCTGGACCATGTCTGTGTCATGTGTACCCGCAGCCAGCGGCACACCTAAACTGTGGGCATCAAACGCCTCGGAAGTTTCTGTACGGCATTGGCCGTCATGTTCTAGAGGTTCTCTTACCTCCTCCTTAAGTATACTTGGCCTCCTAGAGGCTCTACAAGAGAACTCTTGCTTCGCGGAACTTCGATGTTCCTCAGTCTCGACCTTGCAATCTGTTTCGTCGAGCACGCCAAAGCTAAACTTAGTTCCTCTGGTGACTATCTCCCTACCATTCTTTATACCAGCATTTAGCTGCACATCTGGCGAAACGCCATAGCGATGCTCAGAATCGCCACTCACAAGAGGTTCATTCTCCTGACCAATGCTTTTAGAGAACACCTCAAACGCCGGCTCGCTGGAGCTCCCGCCTAACGCCCGCTCGCGCCTCTCTCTCAAGAGCCTCGTCTGCTCTGCCAGCTGAAGCTGCAACTGAAGCGTTCCTAACTTCAATTCTTCAATCTCCCTTTCCTTCTTTTCCATTTCCCTTTCAAACTCCATCTGCACTCTTTCCTCCTCTAGTTCTGCTGCTTCGCGTTCGTCACACCACGCCTTTAACTCATCGCCCTCAAGACCCATGCGCCGTGCCAGTTTCTCTAACACTTCCCTTAATTCTGAAGTCATTGTGGAAGATACAATATCTGCGAAAAATAAACGGCTTTGTCCTGTCCTGTCGTAGCGGACGTCAATTTGTGATGACTTTAGCAGGTTCTTTTATAGATTCGTTTTCGGACGACTCTCCCAGGCGAAGCCTCCGAGAGTCTAATCAAGGACAAAGCCGTTCTCCACAAACACAACAACACACAAAAGCTTTTAATTAAAACTATAGAAAAGAAAAGAAAGCTAAACGACAAGCACTTGAGGGACAAAAGAAGACATCACACAATTAAGAAAATAGCGCGCTCTAATAGCGTCTCTATAGGAGCTACGCGAGCCCTGGAAGTTTCTATTCTGTAAGGGTCCGGCAGTGATGTGCAGTGGCGACGTGGCGAAAGAAGTTGATGGCTCACCAAATCGTCGATGAGCTTGACTGAAGACAAATGAGCGAAGTGCAGCATACTTGCGAAGAACACGATGCCAGATGTTTGATGGCGACGGAGGACGTGGGCGGTTAGGCAGCTCGATGAGATGGTACCGGCATCTTGGCCAGGCGTCTCGGCGTGGAACTCGGGCCCGCAGCCCGGCTGTTCCCGCTATGCCTACGGGCACAGGATCCAGCAAGTCCTCGCCTGGAGCTTGCGAGCCGCTTGGGTTCCGATGGCTGGGATCAGGTCAGCAGGAGGTCCCGGTCGGGTGAAGGCCTTGTGGCTCGGGTCCAGAACCCGACTGCCGTCTTCAACGCCCGGCCCGGTAGACGATCCGCTGCCTTCCTCGAACTCTCCTGCCCGGAACTCTCCCGGAACTCTCTTTCGTGGAACCCCCGAAGAATCCGATAGCGCTCGCTTTTCTTTCGCCTTTGCTTATTTGTTATCTTTTGATTGGCCACCGCTGCGTACCCGTGTTCACCAGCTATTGGCCATTGGGAACGCCAACGTCGTGGGTGTTGCTGATTGGTTGCTTCATTTTATTTTATTTTTCTAGCGCCACGCCTTTTGTTCTTCATCGTCATCGTCTTTCATATGCCGTCCTGCCGGTCCGCGATCGTCTGCTCTCGTTGCTTTCTTTTTCTTTGCGTCACTTCTTTTGTTTTTTCAAGCGCACTTTTTAAACCGTGCACATCACACATCACAGTCCGTCCACGAGACTCGAGGTCATGGCGCGTCTCAAGACCATGCGCCGAGACGTGGTTCAGGCACGGCAATGCGTCGAGGTGTGGGCAGGGTGTGGGACACAGCGCCGGAACGTGGCCCAGCTCCGAGAACAGCCGCAGCACTGCAGGGGCGCGGCCCAAGTACTCGAACAGGACTGGGACGTTGCCCAACTTGAGTCAGGACAGCAGCAGCAGCACTGGGACGTGGCTCAAGTGCCGGAACGTCTGCTTGGGGCATGGCCCAAGCTCAATGAAAGAGCCAAGGAGCACAGTTGGAAGGTACGAAATAATGCTGGTGGATTTTTAAGTGAGCATTGCAAGCGTTGTGGTTGCACCCCCAAATTCAAACAAGCCAAATTTCTAAGTAAATCAAAAGACAAGACGGCACGGGAACTTGTTGAAGCATTCCACAATAAGAAAGCAGGAGATAAATGTGTGAGCAAGCCTTCACTTTTAATTACTGACGCCGAAGTAGAATTTTTAGATGGTTATGCCTAGCCTTGTTTTTCACCCTCACCCGTTGTCACGTGTTTTATGGTCATTCCTTCATTCCTTTTCTTAGTTTTACGATTCGACGATGAGTTATTGCTCTAGTTTTTTATTCGTTTCATCCTCACGAGCTTTACGTGTTTATTGTTGGTCATCAGTTTCATCCTCGACGTGTGTTTTACGATTCGACGCTAAGTTATTGTTCTAGTTTTTATCCGTTTCATCCTCACGAGCCTTCCGTGTTTATTGTTGGCCATCGGTTTCATCTTCGACTTGTGTTATCTTTAGGATTTTGTTGCTGTTTTCTTGGCTGATTGCGTTCTGAAGGCTTGCGTTGAAAAAGGGAAAAAAAAAAAAAAAGTTTTCCCCAGAGTTGAACCGCTTTGTCATGCCTGAGTGTGTACCTTGAGGGAGTGCATAGGCGCAGGTTTTATCTTGCCTGTATGCTTTACATATCTTTGGTTTTTGTGCGTATGTGTTTTGTTGGACTGCTTGGCGTGATGTGGCAAGAATTTGCATAAAAAGGACTGGTGAAGTGCAAATAAATCTAGTTGTAAGTCGGCGCTCGTCTGTGTGATTCATGTGTCTCCTGTCTTCGTCTTGGTCGCGCTGCAATTTGAAGAGTATGAACCAACTAGCCCAAGTCAAAATTCTGCTGGCCCAAGCTCTGGAACATCTGCTCGGGGCGGAGCCCAAGCTCTGGAACGTCTGCTCGGGGCGGAGCCCAAGCTCTGGAACGTCTGCTCGGGGCGGAGCCCAAGCACAGGAGCGTACAGATCGGCGGACACCAAAGCCGGGGCGAGGCCCAGCCGAGCAAGAACCACGTCGCTGTAGGAAACCGGGGCGAGGCCCGGCGCTCGATCCGCTCTCGTCAAGTCCCAGTCGTCCTGTCGTTTGCTCAGCTGGCCCCGTCGCTCGAGCTGATTCTCGTGATCGCGCACGAACCACGTGCGTGGCCGCACTTCATCGGCACCGCACACCGATCATCATTATCACGGCAAGCCCGTGCACTTCAAACTTTGGCCCCGCACACCGAACACAACAACCTCGATGCTTACGTACCGTCCTCCTACCACAGGCACGTAGGATCCTCACCCTCACTGTCTGCATCAGAAGAATCATAACTGGACTCGCAACTGTAGCAGTGACACAAGCGGTTGGAGTGAAGCGTTCTTCTAGTTGTCTGCGGTGGCCTGTGACCGAAAAAGATTGTAACAGGAAGAAAGGCAGGCACACATAGTGTGTCTCGTAGACTTAGCAAAATTTGTGGGTTTGACCAGAACTCCATGCAACATAATGTGTGTGCCCGCCTTTCTTCCTGTCATAGTTGGCCCTTTTTGGTCGTGGGCCGCTGTGGACACTAGAAAAACGCTTCACTCCATGCACTTTTGTTGCTGCTCTAGTTGCAAGTCCAATGATTCTAATGCAGACACTGAGCGTCAAGCTGCCATGTGCTGAAGAGCATTTGATATTCTTTCACCTGCCCCTGGCTTCGTTGAGGACATCTTTCAGTGATATTCAGATGATGAGGCACCATACTGCTCGAGGTGGAGCTAGTGCAAAAGAAAAGATTTTGTTTCTTGAAAATACTGTTTTCCTCTTCTCTTGCCTGTGCTTCCATCTGTCTCAACTTATTGCTTGGCTAGAAGATCAACTTTGACTTCAAAGCAAGTCAGAACATAGGACATTCGCGAAAGTACTGGAAGAAAAGATGCACGAATTGCTGCAATCGTCTTGCGTTGCTCCCGTTGGAGCGCATGCATTCCGGATGTAGATTTGGAAGGAGCAAGGTCTCTCGGAGCAAGGCATTCCAATCGTGATATGGGTGAGCGCTCGCGATCCGCTATTGGGATTCAACATAAGAATCACTGGATCTGGACGGGCCGCCATGAGAGTCAGACACTGGCAACGTTTAATGCGAGGACTTTATCTACTGCAGTGAGTCTAGAGGTGCTGTTTGAGGAATCGGTGTATTAGGGCTTAGTAAGGTTAAGAAACCAGGTGAATCCTTTACAGTGCTGAAAAATAGGCACCTCCTATGTTACTGTGGTGGGGTGGACAGAAGGGAACTAGGAGTGGGATTTCTAGTCAACAAAATATAGCTGGTAACATATATGAATATTACAGCATTAACGAAATGGTAGCTGCTCTTGTGATTAAGCTTAACAAGAGGCATAAATTCAAGGTGGTACAGGGCTACGCACCTACATCCTGCCATGAAGACCAGCTAGTTGAACACTACTATGAAGTTGTGGAATTGGCAGTGGCTAAAGACACAGTATACCGTAGTTATGGGAGACTTTGCTAAAGCAGGCAAGAAGCAGGCTGGAGACAAGACAGTTGGAAACTGTGGCATAGGTTGTAGGACTACCAGTGGGGAATTATTTATGGAATTGCAGAACAGACCCAATTATCTGTGCATCATGAGTACCTTCTTCCAAAAATGGGAGAACCGGAAGTGGACGTGGAGGAGCCAGAATGGGGAGCATAAGAATGAAATAGACGTCATACTATGCGAATACCCTGGCATCGTGCAGGATGTGGAAATGCTCGAGAAGGTAAGGTGTAGTGATCACAGGATGGTAAGATTTTGGATTAGGCTACGCTTCAGGAGGGACCATAATAAGCTAGTACAGCAAATGAGTTCTGCAGAAACCCGCAAGGCAGAGTTATGTTTATGAAAGGGAAAATTAGCATCCACCCATTTGTAGCACATGGCTGCAAGGAAATCTATGCGGATTTCTCAAAAGTGAATGCTTCTTAGTTGACGAAAAATTTGCCCTGTTCCATGTGGACTTCCTTGTAGCTTTGTGCTACAAACAGGTGGATGCTAATTTTCTCTTTCATAATGAGCTAGTATGAAATAAGCCAGTGAATGAGTTAGCCATACGATGGAAAGTAGAGGAATTCAGGATTGCACTGCAGAACTGATGTTGAGCTCTAACCGAGGAAGTAGACTTCAGTGTTCAGGAAGTGGAGTGATAATCGCATGCATTATCGTGATGTGGGGAATAGAAGTAGGAGGTAAGTTTGTTGTGCAGGATACTGTAACCTCTTTTTCCGGGGGTGAAATGTTTGATTAGGAAATTGCAAAGCATGAAGGTATCTAACCCACTTGACAGAGTACAACTGGCAGAACTTTCAAAGCTAATTGTTAGGCGAAAGACAGCCGACATAAGTATAATATGGTGAGATTTGAACATGCTTTAAAGAATGGAGGCAACCTGAAAGTAATGAAGAGGTGTCTAAACATAGGAAAATATCATATGTATGTACTAAGAGACAAGCGAAGGAATGTCTTCACTAAAACGGACAAGATAGTTACAAATATGTGTAAGGTAGTAACACTAGATGAGGAATTCTGCAGAAATCTGTACAGTAGCCGCAAGTGACATTCAGGATACTGTTGAGTGAGGAAGTAGTCCACAAGATGTTGACATCCCACCAGTAATGACCGAGGAAGTAAATAAGGCATTGAGAGAAATTCAAGGGCCAGAACCACCTGGTCAGGATCAGATAACAGATCTCTTGAAGGATAGTGGGCAGATTATAGTAGAAAAACTGGCAGCCTTGTATATGCAATGCCTAATGACCGGTAGTATACTGGAGTCTTGGAACAATGCGATCATCATCCTAATCAATAGGAAAGGTGATATGACGGACTTGAAAAATTACAGGCAGATCAGCTTATTGTCTATGTTGTCTGCAAGGTATTCAACTGACAGTGGTAGTCTAGCAGGTATGTATGAAGCCCGAGGTTGTGTAATTGAATGGTGGCTGCATTTCGATGGCGGTGAAATGCGGAGATAACCTGTGTGCTTAGATGTAAGCGCACGTCAATGAAGTCAAGCATGGAAGCAGGCGGCAGAGAGTTAAATGGGCCGATAATAAATTTGTAGGGGTAATGTGGTTGCAGTCGGCACACGGAGGGGGGATAATTCTGTGGGAGAGGCCTTTGCCTCATTTTAATTATTGCCATACTTGCTGTTTACATTGCGCCGTTACGTGTTGTGACATCAGGTCCACGGAGTGTGAATATCTGAGATGGCACAATATGATATACACTCTTCACCCACCCTTTTGAGTTTGTGACAAACCATGCATATTTTTATTAATGTATTTTCTTATCCCACACTCTTAAATCAAGGCATCTAGTGTACCACGCAGTTGGAAAATTGCTAACATAATTTTAATCCACAAGAAAGGTGACATAAAGGAGTTAAAGAATACAGACCAATTTGCCTACTCCTAGTAATATACAAGCTATTTATGAAGTAATTTCTACTAGGATAAGAGAAACACTCGACTTCTACCAACCAAGAGAACAAGCTGGTTTTAGGAAAGGTTACTCAACAATGAACCACATCCAGGCTATCAACCTAGTAATTGAGAAGTACGCTGAATATAACAAACCTCTTTATATGGCATTTATAGACTACTAGAAAGCATTTGACTCCATAGAAACACAAGCAGTTCTAGAAGCTTTACGTTGACAAGGGGTACCTGATGTATGCGTGCAAACCATAAATAACATATACAAAGATTGCACAGCCACACCACTCCTACATGAGAGAAGCAGAGAAATTCCGATCGAGAGAGGTGTCGGACAAGGAGATACGATCTCCCCGATGCTATTCACTTCATGTTTAGAGGAAGTGTTTTAACATCTAGACTGGAGAATATCTCAGCAATTTAAGATTGCCAGACGACAATGGGCTCTTTAGCAATGACGGAGACGAACTACAAAGCATGATTGATGACCTAAACCGGGAAAGTATTAAAATTGGACTAAAAATGAATAGGCAGAAGACCAACGTTATGCTCATTAGGGTAACTAAAGCGGACAAAAGACCACCCGAACCTCACCCTGAAAGTCAGTCCAAATGTCCAGAGCAGACAAAGGCAGCAGGGCAGCTGGAGAACGTAATAATAGAGGGGGACTCCAACCTGGCTCGATGCTTGGAAACGATTCAGGAGAGGCTAAAAGGAGACAGAAGAGTAGCTATAGGGACGTTTCCAGGAAAAATGTTGGGGACAGTAATGCAACAAGCAAGGGAGGAGCTGACTCGTAGAGATCAGGGGCGCAATTTGGTTGTGATAGCTGGTTGGCTGAACAACGTGTTGAACTGAAGGACCCCAGAAATAGAGAAGAGGTTAACAAAGGGAGTAGATGAGTTGCGGGAAGTGTTCCCCCAGGTGCAAATTGTGGTGTGCACAATCCCCGAGATACCCTTGAAAGACCGAAACCTGCAAAGAGCAGTTGTCACTGCCAATGAAACGATTTGGCGGGTTAGTCGGAGATAAAGGCTTCCAGGTTGTAGACATAAGCAGAGAAGTGCACAGATGGAGTGGTTTCCAGAGAGATGGAATCCACTTTAGCCGTAAACTTGGGCATGAGGCGGGCTGGCGCCCAGCAGGATGTGCAGTAGCTTTTTTAGGGGGGCACACGAGCCCTCCGGTGTCCACGGTAGAAAGGGAAGAAACATCTGTGAGGGACCCTTTGGAACACAGAATGGGTAACAAAGGGCAAAGGGGAAAGAGAGAAAGAAACTGCAGCGCGGTTTAATAAGCTACATAAATATGCAAGGTGGCAGAAAACCGACAAAATGGTTAGAAATAGAGGAACAGTTGAACAGGGAACAAATAGCAGTGTACGCCGTTACAGAAACGCACCTTCGGGACTCGGAAGAGCCACCAATTATTGCAAATTATGTGTGGGAAGGGTGCAACAGGACAAAATCAGAAAGAAAAGGTGGGGGAATCGGTATGCTAATTCATCGGGAAGCAAATTGGTGTAGGGTTACTTCGACTTGTGAAGAGCACCTCTGGGTATCTGGAATGGTAAGCGGGAAGAAAACTATGTTGGGTATAGTTTACATGTGGACTGGAAATAACTGCAAAGAGAAAAATCAGGAGTTAGTGAATTGCATAAGCAAGGATATTAAGAAATTTGGTTATGGGGCCGAAATAATCCTCTTAGGAGATATGAATGCTCATGTGCATGACCTCGATGGATATACAGATTATAACGGGAAGTTGATGGTAGAGCTCTGCGAACAACATAGTCTCGAACAACATAGTAGTTAACATAGTTCGAACAACATAGTTGTGCGAACAACATAGTAGTTAACATGAGTCCTAAGTGCGATGGGCAGTCAACAATCGATTACTGCCTCATGAAAGAAGGAATTCACGACAAGTTGAGAGAAATGAGCATAGATGAGGAACGGAGTACCAGCTTGGGAAGTGACCATAAACGCATAACTTTGCGAATGGGCTATGTAGATCATAAAGAGAGCGTCGAATCCCTAGCAAACATTCTAATAGAGATTTTTATTAGTCTAATAAGTTTTTCTATTAGTCTTATTAGTATTCTATTAGTCTTATAGGAATCTTTACTTGTCTTATAGATGTTTGTATCAGTCTAATTCATTGTTCTATTAGCCTTGCTATTTTCTGTCAATATGCTCTATAAGACTTTTTAAAATTTGTATCTGTCTAGTAGATCTTTTCTCAAGCAAGCTGACTAGGGCTTTAGATATAACTATTGAAGCATAAAATTTGTGACTCAAGGATCCTTGAAATAGATCTATCAGTTTGTATTAGTATGCACAGTAAAAAATTTACACCGTTAAGGGTGTAAATGAGTAAGCTAGATCTCTTCTCAAGCAAGGTGGCTAGGGCTTTAGATACAACTATTAAAGTACAAAATTTGTGACTCCAGGATCCTTGAAATAGCTTTATTAGTTTGTATGGGTACGCAGAGTAAAAAATTTACACCCTTAACGGTGTAAATGAGGAAGCTAGAGATTTATGACTTCTTGACAATTTGCCATTGAATATTAGGCAGGTTTAGATTAACAGATATGTGTGATGCATGGCTGCCAGTTGGCCCACACTAAACTGGCAGATGTCGTGTGAATTCTTATTTTGCAATTGCTCATAACAGCAATTTCCCCACTGGCACTACATGGCAGGTCAGGAATTTGGAGTATATATATATATATATGGGACTGTGTGAGGTAGTGCAAAGTTCTATGCTGTGTATTAGTTTGAAATGGTTGCATGCTGCGTGACTCAGAGTATGATTACAAGGCACATCCTTCATTTCTGCTCAACACAAAAAAAGGGTGCCACCCATGAGCTTACTCCGTGCCCATTGGATAGGTCATACCCTTGAGGGAGTTAAAATTTTAGAGTGTATTATGTTTTCCTATTAGTCTAGTACAAGCTGTTAGTCTAATAAATTGTATTGGTGTCAATAACCTCATAGGCTATTAGTTTTTCTATTAGAATTTTTGCTAGGGATTAAAGTCGGGCAGCTCTTTTCTAAGTGAAAAACAAATTAGGAACGTAGTCACAACAATCAAGGACATAGTGAGCAGAACAAAAGGCAAAGTGTGGGGTTATAGTGAGCTTCTTAATCTAATAAGGACTGAAGTTATGAAAAAGAAACAAAAGAGTTGCTGGAGGGGAAAGCGAAAGCCAAAACGATGGTGGAACAGGGAAATTCGGGACGCAATCGAGAATCGACGGGAAGCATCTCGAATACATAGGCAGGCAAAAAAGGAGCAGAGGCCACAAGGTGAAGTCAAGCAAAAATGGGACACATATCTCGAGAAAAAAGCGCTGGTACAGAGTTTAGTTGAAGCCAAGATTAAAGGCCAAAGTGAACGGTGGATATCGAACATTCGCGAAAAGAAGGACGCATCTAGGCTTTTCTGTAACCACCTGAAATCGCTGGGTAAGAAAACTGTAACTATGCAACAGCATATTGTGGATGAAGAAGGAAATAAATTGGAGGGGTACGACGCATTGACTTATATTCGAAACGCAACAGCCGATTCCTTTAAGAAGAAAGACGAGCCTCCCTTTACGACGTGTAACAGTAGCAAGGAAGACCAAGTGGAAGAACTAGTTCTGGAAAATTTCAATTGGAAGAAGGCGGAGGAAATGATTCCCAAACGCACAGCCACTGCATTAGATCGGGTTAGCATTACTGTAATAAATGAGCTCAGAAGAAACAACAAAGAAGCCCTGTTAAAAGCAATTGAAAAAAGCTTACAGGACAGGCGAATACTGGACAGTTGGCGTCAAAGTAGGATGAAGTTCATTTATAAGGGCAAGGGAGAGAAAAATAACATTCGCTCATATAGACCACTGACCATTACATGAGTACTCTACAAGTTGGCGATGCAGGCAATTAAATTAAAAATGCAGATGTGGACAGAGCACAATGGCACTTTTGGCGAACTCGAAAATGGATTTAGAGTCGACAGGAGATTAGATGATAACCTTTTTGCACTTACGCAGTGTATAGAAATAGCCGGAAAAGAGAACAGACCCTAACACTTGGCATTTTTGGATATCAAGGGTGCGTACGACAATGTAAATCAGAATATTTTATGGGACATAATGAAAGAGGCTGGTACAGGGGATGACTGTGTAGAGCTCTTAAAGGAAATATACAGTGGAAATACAATATGTGTGGAATGGGAAGGTATGGCGAGTAATGGTAGAATGGAGGCCGTCGATATAGGTAAAGGGTTGAGGCAGGGATGCCCGTTGTCCCCACTGTTATTCATGCTTTACATGAGGAGAATGGAGAAAGCATTGGAGATGAGCAATATTGGTTTTAAGCTGTCACACAGACAGGCAGGCATAGTGATAGAACAAAAGCCCCCCGGGTTGTTTTATGTAGACGATATTGTGCTTTTGCAGACAGTCGAACAGATTTGCAGGGTCTGGTTAGTATATGTGGTCGGGAAAGTGAAGATTTAGGGCTAAAATTTAGTGTGACAAAATGCGGCTGGATGATATTCAATGACAGCAACGATCAGACCATATCAATACAGGGCGAGGAGATACCCAGAGTACGAGAGTACAAATACCTCGGGATATGGATAAATGATGGGAATAGATACATGGAAGTACAAGAAAAAGCTATGATAGTTAAAGGAAAGAGGAACTCCGCAATAATGAAGCATAGAGCGCTGTGGGGTTACAACAGGTACGAGGTAATTCGAGGTTTGTGGAAAGGTGTAATGGTGCCAGCACTTACATTCGGAAACTCAGTGGTGTGCATGAGGTCAGAGGTACAATCAGGGCTGGACGTGAATCAGAGGACGGTCGGACGTCTCGCATTGGGCGCCCATGGGAAGACCACAAATGAGGCTGTTAAGGGGGATATGGGATGGTCTGACTTTGAGGGAAGGGAAGCTCAGAGTAAAATTAGGTACGAACAGAGATTAAGGAATATGAAAGAAAGTAGATGGGCAGCGAAAGTATTCAGGTATTTGTATAGGAAGAACGTGGATTCACAATGGAGGAAGAGAACTAGGAAGCTTACCAGTAAGTATACATCCAGTAACGAAACGGATGGGACGAAAAAGAGCGTTAAGAGCGTGGTCAGAGCGGCGGAGAACTCGGACTGGATAGCAGCAGTGGAGAAGAAGCCGGCATGAAGTAACTACAGAAAAGGGAAAGACGAAATCAAGAGAGAAAAATTTTACGATAATTCAAAGGGAAGCGCTTTACTGTTTGAAGCAAGGTCCGGTTGCCTGAGAACACCAAGTTACAGAGCAAAATTCAATAAAGAAGGGGACACATGTACGTGCTGTGGAAAAGCTAGGGAAACGACAGGTCATATTTTGATTGAATGTACAGATGTCCACCCAGGTGTAGCTGTGGACACTACCCTAGGTCATGGGTTTCAGGAGTAACACGGGAAAGCTGAACATGTCGGCGGTAGAGATAAGTAAAAGGCGCTTGAGTATTGGTGGCGCAAAAGTAAGGAGCAAACAGAAGCGCAAGGTAGTTCGGGTAAGATTGTTACATCACAGCGGAACGATAATAGATAAAATAGGTGGGGGAGGAGAAAAATTAGTTGTGAAAATATGTGTGATTCGGGAAATGTTTGTAGAGGAAAAAGAAATAAAGCTAGAGCTTGGTGGCCCGGCTACCACCCCGTTATAAAGGGGACGCTCCTAGTATCTATCCGTCGACGGTCCTGGCCTTGTGCACCATCCCCATACAGGACTGCGGCAAGTGTTGGGTTTGATCAGCGCGGCGACAGCATGCTGCTTCCGTTTGATCAAGTGAAACACACTTTGCATCATCGCGGCACACTTCCCACACTTGCGCGAAACAGTAGTGCCCTTGTATTGTGTACTATGCTTACAGCAGCGCTGTTTTACACGCGATGCCGATCAGGCGGGTGAAGATTTGTTATCGTGATCAGTTGTCGGTCGGTACTGGTGTGTTTGTCCTTTGGCCACCATTCTATATTCGAATATTCAGGAGCATTCACGCATGCAGTTTTCAAATCAAATATGTTGTAAATAACAAAAATATTTGATTTGTATTCGAAATTTCAAATATTGGCACACCCTTAGAAATAAGTAAAAGTAAACATGTGTCCTTGCTGGTGTCTAAATGAAAGCTCTGTGTGGCTGCTTTTAGTAGCAGTTGTTTCTTTCTGCTACTGTGATTGTCATTCAGGGTAATGGTGAAATCCTTTGAATGCAGACCACCCAGCTATCCAATGTGGGCCTGGTGCTGTCTGAGCCGCTGCAGGGCTGTGCCAGCCTCGTCAATCGCCTTGAGCTTCGCCACAATGTGGTGCTCGTTGAGCGTGGGTCAGTACAACAACATTTTATTGGCCATGTACACTGCTTCTTTTCTGACAATCAATCAATCAGTTTGTTGTGAAATAACACGTTAATTACAAAGCATAAAATATACAGACAAGGGTTCCAAAGTACAATGACTGCAACGGGACACTTGGTGAAGGTTACAGGTAAATAATGCAAGGATTAGCAGCAGTATGTACAGTAAAACATAAATAAAGCAAAATACATACCAGAATAATAACGAGAACGTAAAAAATGAAATAATCTAATAAAGAAATACACTACATAAACACAAATGTAGTATTTCTAAAGGAAAAGGCAGCTCAAGAATTTACCAAGTATTCTTTTAATGAATTCTTAAATGATATTGAGCAAATTTTAATTTTAGTGATGTGGATAGATTATTCCATAATGAGATGGCACAGAAGTTTGATGATGTTTTACCATAATTAGTATGAACGTTTGAGAGCAAAAAGTTGTTGTTAGCCACAAACCTGGTTGTGTTAGTATTAATTAAAATTTCAGGATTAATGAAGTTACTAGAAAGTTTATTTGCTTTTGTTTATACAGCAGCATGAATAAATTAAACCAAAACAAGTTGACTATAGCGGATTCACCGGTTAAAATAGGCATGTTCATGTAACTTGGCACAAACTGTACATCAGAATGTTTTTTGATGACTCCGATCAGGTTGGGTGTGTGACGTTGATAGTGGAGTGCATTCTGGAATGCATCATGTTGCATGTATAAATAACCTATATACGCATAACCTATTTGTGATGAGATTTTCAATGACTGACACTTGTTGATATAGCTGCGCTGTGAGCATAGGTCGACAAATTTCATGGAACTCACTCAAAATATATGCGCTTCTTAGTTTGGACTTAGACTCGCCAAAACTCCATTCATTGAAGCTCACTTGAACTCTGACTCGGCAAATTTTTTTCTCAACTGGACTCTCTGGGACTCGCCAGACCTCAAACTCACTGAAAATGCTACTCAAATGAGCTCTCACATTCACCAAAATCCCACCCGTACATATAGGTTACTGATGACTAGGCCTGTCTGGTGTTTTAGACACATTAAGTGCAGATATATTGAATCTGAACACCAGAAGTTTGACATATAGGTAGTTCAGCATATAGAATTACATGCCTTTTGGCAAATGGCGACTTACCACTTGGTGGTTGGGGTGTTCGGAAGAGAAGCACTAGGCCCTACCCATTGGCATGGGACCAGGAACCACTCATAAAGGCATCCCTTAACTCTCTTGTGGACACGAGCATGCACACGACAGGATCCCAATCTTGTATGGCCAGCAGCTTGTAGCTTTGTCTTCTCCTTGTCCTTTAAAAGTGTACTATGCTGACAGTGTACTCTTTGCGGCCTCAATACGTTCAGTCAGCTTCATTGCCAAGTTTAAGTTTATTCATTGTTTTACAGTTGCCATTGCTTCCAGAAAATTATGCCAACACTGGCAAAAATGTGCACGAAAACCTTTGAGGTGGCAGCAGTATCAAACTAGATGGGGCTCAACTGGCTTGCACACATATGAAGTGCGCAAGAAATGCAAAAATTCGCAGAGGACACAGCACAGTGGCAGCATAAGGTAGACCTTGCTGCATGCTAATTTTTTTCTTTTAATCTTCTTCCTTCATTGTAGTCACCTTCCTCTTCTGCATGGTGGCTACAATACGGTGGGTAGGTATCTTGTCTTTTTCCTTGTCTTCATTGATGGAACCACAGTCGATGGCTGACATGTCACACCATTCCTACCCTGTCAGAGTTTCAGCCATGTGGTAACGCCCTTATTGTGCTATAGACCTATTCCATGTTGGTAAACAGTGGTAGGCACCGGCGATATAACCAGGGCTTGTGTCGACGTCGCGGCGCGGAGGCCCTGCCCACCGCTTGCCGCGGCTACAGTGTACTAGAATATACTGTACCGCGGCCCCGCACGGTCGCGCCACCGCCGCCGGCGAAGCGCGTGCGAAAGCTGCCTCCGAGCACGGGGCGTCGGAGCGCCGACGGGTGTTTACAACAGTTTTCGGGGGCAGCCGCGTGAGATGAAGTCGCGTTAGCTCTGTAGGAAGCATTCGATGAATGTAGAAAAGAATGTGCTGACGACCAGCTATGACAAGATGTGAGAAATTGATTGAAAGGATAAGCACCTTGCAACATGATGCGAACGATCGCGAGCTATCATGTCGGCATCGCTTCATGCGTATGCTTTAATTCGGTAACTGGCGCAAGGATGAACCACTTGCAACAGTGAGACTTGTTTAAATACGACTTGAAGATGCCTCAGCTAAAATACTGTTTCGGACTAAAGCCTCTAATCCCTACACGAAATCCTTGCGCAAAAACAAATGTAACTCAAGCATGCGATATTGGTGACGCTAGAACCTATGTAAATACGGCTGTGATAACGCACACACACAAAAATGCAATGACGAGCCAAGGACAAGGCTCTCAAATAACTGACAGCAAGGCGCATAACCGCGGCTTGCGGCTCAGCCCATACGCTGAGTTCCGATCGTGACGGCGTGAAGTCCTGTGACGACGCGGCACATTTCAAGCGTGTAGTTCATTCGAGCAGTCCGACAATCGAAAAAAAAAAAATTAAAGCGCATCGTAACCACTACAGCATTGCCAAAGACACTTCTCGTGTGTATGCTATCGCAGCCACAAGCAATTTGCAAAAGCGTCGCTGTAATCGGCCTTTCGCTCACGGCTACGTGAATTAAGCTCTTATATATTTGTTTCATTTGAGTGATTGAAATTCGTGTGACGTATGTATAGCTTCCCCACTTCAATAATACACGGCGACCGCGATTACTTCTACACATCGAGCTAAGCTAACGTCGTGCGCGCTTTGCGGTAAGCGTCATCGCTCTGTGTCCGCACTTTGTTTATGCCAAGAAATTTGGTGTCGAGCATTACACTTGCCAAACTTGTGACAATGCTATTTCCCTCAAATGAAACAAGCCGCACTAATGCCAAATAATTACCCATACGCTTAACCGTGACGAAAATGTTTGGTGCATAACCGATGCGCCAAACAACCGGCATTACAGGTTCGTCCCTTTCCTTAAGACAGACATAAGCAGGAAACCGATAAAAACCTATCGCACATATCTTGTGCGTTTCTGAGCAACCAACCCACGCCGCAGGTCATCGGTGAACACTTTTTTCTTGATTTCACGGCGGTGAGAAGCGCACGCACCAGCGAAAACACAGCGGCTGCTACGGTAGGCGCGCCGGCGGTTGCCTACCATGCGAAACCAAAACTCCCGACGACAGCGCCACCGCATCTTCGTGACGTAGGCCGGGTGGAATAGGTCTATACGCAAATTCACACAGACATTGAGTTTTTTTTTCCTCATTCATAGCAACAGTGGTTATAGGCATTGGTGGACGCCGTGGCCATTGTAAGAAACCCGTTAGAGCTCGCACTGTGAAAATCCAGTCCAGTGAGGGGCGAGACATGCGCTGTGTTGGTGTGCTTTTGGTGCTTTCCTACACGCCTTACCTTTGGTGCATCCTTTCCTCAAGGACCACTCATGTCTCCAAAGAGTATAGTGATTTGCTCTGTGTTCTCACCCTCTCCAAACTTTGCCATTTTCATGGGTGCTTTCTGAGCTGAAGCAGCCCTTCTCTGGCACTAGTCTTAACTACGGTTGTTGCATATGCACGGACTTCCTGCATGTGCACTTTGAGGCCTTTGGCGTGCTCCGTGCAGGGTGCCCTGCATACGCATGGACAAGCCCTATACATTTACATGCTTTTTTTCAAGGGGATTTTATAGCTGTTCGGTATACACAATAATTTCTTACACATGGGCTCAATATAGTAGCTTCAGCTGTACAAACACTCAGTGAAGTGAATGGGAGAACAATCACTGCCATAGCTCGGTGGGTAGAGCATTGGATGCTTTATCCAGAGGTTGTTGGTTCGGTCCCCACCAGCGGCATGTCTGTTTCTTCAGGCACTTTAGCTCCTGCCCATTATGTCATAATTACTGCATACAGCTAAGAACTGCACATAATTCCCCCGATAGTTCCTTTGGTCCTATTGTCTGTTGGATCCATTCGGTTGTATCAACCAAATAAATGAACCCTTGGTTCATTCGCTTTCATTAAACGCATCTTGAACAACACATACATAAAAGTCTCAAGTACCAAGCTGTTAAGGAAAGTCATACACCTAAAAAAAAAAGATGTTTTTACCTTACGTTTTTTTCTGACATAGCCTGCAATTTTTCTCACAAGTTGAGTTTTGTTCGTACCTATGCCATGGCAGTAGCTCGAGATGATTTATTTTTGCCGTGGACACCTGCACTGTATTTTCTGTGATGCAAGCTCCTTAATGCTGTTGTGTTAACACTACTTGCTCATAAAGAGATCAAGCATGAGTGAAACATTGCTATATGTTTACCGCTCAAAAAAACAGGGACAGAGGAAAGAAAACACCACGCATGGGTGGTAACTTTTTATCTCTCATTGGTCGCTCTTTACAAGATCATTTTACTCGTGTTGGCACACACACACACACGAGCCAACACGAGCAAAATGATCTTGTAAAGAGCGACCAGTGAGAGATAAAAAGTTACCACCCATGCATCGTGTTTTCCTTGCGGGCATAAAGTGGAACCAACTCGCTCAGGATAGGGTGGATTGGACTATAGTCATGTGACGGTAATTCGATTGGTATGGGCGCTACGTCACAAAGGAATTATAATGAATGAAATGGCGGACAGCTTGGCGGGGGCGTCTCTTAGTGGTCCAATTGTCCCTATACTTCCGGCATGAGCGCTCATAACTGCTGCAAGATTTAGGAGAAGGGCGATAAGGCAGGAATCTCGTAATTCCTTATTAACTAATCTAAATGACTATCGACACCTCTTATTCCCTTGGAATAGAAATGCGTTCCTCTCCAGAAAACTAGAAGTTATCTTTACGCATTTACGTTGTCGCATTCCAAAACTAATCTTTTATATGCACAGAGCTGGTCTAGCCCCATCGTCTTTGTGTCCGTTATGCGGCGAAGATGAATCTATCGAACATTATTTCTTAAAATGCACTCGGTTATCCTCATTGAGAAAACACACATTGGAAGATTCTTTTCATAGGGTTGGGTTGGAATTCGCCGTGTCTAATGTTCTGTCTTTGGGAGCCTCCTCATTAGGACATTGCCACGGGGATGTGTGCTCTACTGTTTTCAAAATTCATAATTGATTCAGGCCGGTTCTTTTCATAAATTCGTACTCTTCACTGTTAATTTCATCCTGGTTATTCGATTCTGAGTGGCATTCCATAGTACCTCAGGCTTAACTATTCCAGCTTCTGACATCTTGGCCAATCCCCCAGGGTGGGTATGTGCCAGAATTGAGGGAAACAACAACAGAATGCTTTTGGGCTTGTTGCCAGGAATGCTGCATTTTGTTTTAGCTTGCCGAGAACAAGTTAGCTTCCAATAAATAGTTGCTTTTTAACCTACCTGGATTGTTTGTTGCAATGTCGTGCGGAAAGATGGAAGATAACAAAGAAATTCCAGCTGAAGTACAGAACCTTACAACGTGCCATCGAAAGAACAGTTATAGGTGAACAGGCAACTGTTGGACAAAGGCAAAAGGTTAGATGGGGCGATGGAATAGGGAAGTTCACGGGCATAAAGTGGCATAAGCTTGCTGGACACAGGACGAATTTAAGGTCACTGGGAGAGTCCTGCAGTGGACCTAAAATAGGCTGACGATGATGAACCGTGAGCAGTTTCGCCGCCAAGTTGTGTGTATAGATCCCGCTTTCCTGTGGGAGGGTATAGGCCTCGTGCGCTCCTGTTGGTGCCGCTGTGTGGAGACTGGCAGTGGCCGCCGGAGAAGAATGCCCTTCTTATGGCTGGTCGTGCCAGCCAGGCCTCAAGCAGCACGAATGTGCGTACGCGGCGGGAATATTCAACGTGCTTTCACGTGTATGGATTCTATAGCAGCTTTAGGAACACTATCGGATAGCTGCCGAAGGTGAAATTTTAAACGTTTCCTTCTAAATGGCACCGCCATGGTCGGGACAACCTTGGCTTGCAGCCATTTGGCACCCACGCTCAAGCTGCTACTCGTTGGGAAATATCATATTACAAACTTGCATTACAACTTATCCACTCCATTTTGCTGCAACAGTGGTGACAGCATCAGGTACTTTAGTCACGTAGCTCTCTGCAAAATGTGCGACATGTGCAAATTGCACACTTTGTTCGGAATAAGGGGTCTCATGATCGGCTGTCAGTAGACGATCGACATGGGCAAAAAACACATTCGCGCAATCTAAAGACACTCGCAGTTTGTCTGGGATATTTAGATTTGTGACCATGACATGCTTACATAGCATGTGTCGATTGCTTGTGCTAAGTGCACGGAATTAAGGTACGATGTGAGTCTTAGACGCACAAGGCCAACGCCACGGAGGTGTGATAAGATTTTACAATTTTTCTTTTGTGCAGCTGATAGCAATTCGTGAAAACGGTGCCGTGGGTCTGTGCGTTCACTGAAATACCTGTTTCCGTACAATTCATAGAACAAAACCAGTCTGCTCAACTGCGGAGGACTCGGACAGCATATATAAAAAAAAAACATTCCAAGCACTAATGGCTTTATACTGCAGTGACCAGCCAACAGAGTGTGCTAAGAGTGCTGTAAACCAAAAGGGCCATTTTATCATGAGGTCCCTTTGTCTGAGATGCCTTTGTCACCACAAAATTGGCGAGCACAACAGGTTGCGGTAGATTAATTTTCTAAATGCAGGCATTACAACACATGCATATGCAATGATCTTCTACCAAAGAAAGTTTAGAACATGTCTCTAAATGCAGATCGGAATTCACACTTGTCTGCACAATGTGCTGACCAATTTTTAACAGATCGAAGGCACTGCGCAGTTCTCTCACGCAGTATGTGTGATTCCGCCTGAGTAAAACTGCTCCTTCCAAACTTTCCGTCAACGTTGATGAACTGCTCTAGCCACAAAACAGTCAATGGGGCTCGCTTTGCAGTGCAACATCGAGCTACGCTCCTGAAAGGGAATGCACGACCCTCGACATCTTCGAATTGTGGTGTTAAAGGGCCCATGACACCAAAATTTCAAACCCGATATGTTTGTGTTGTTTGGTTGTCGAACATCTGAAGGCACTTGTGGCCAAGTATTAACGGCGAACGTTGTCGTTAAGATATCTTAATATGTATTTAAAGTGACCAGAAATGCTCATCTGGGTTTGCGGCACCTCGCGACATCGTCACTAGTATGACGTAGTTTGTGGGCTATCTGTGACGTTTCACTTTTGTAAGTTGATATCGTGACGTCACAGAGAGACACGGGCGCGCCGCGCTATGGCCTTCGAGCGTGGCCTCCAAGATCGGCTCTCGCAGCCGATCGCGGAGGCCACGCCAAAAGCCGTATTTTTCTGCTTCCTCTCCGTGTTGGTCCCTCAGGCGTACATTGTACACACGCTATGATGCAAAGCGAGTGTGGCGAGCTGGTAGGGCGCTCGCGCTCTCCGCAACGTCACCGAATCTTGAGCTCAAGTGATCAGTGCATGCGCTCACTTCCGACAGCCGCCGCGCTAGCCCTGCGGCGCTAGTTTCTTGCAGTTTTTGGCGCGTGTTTCGAAGCTTCATTAAAACTGAACAAAATTAACGATGCATTGACTAATTAGACTTCACGCTGGAGAATTTGCCACTCCATGCCGTGATTACAAGACACTGTTCTACTCATTAGAACATAAAAGTATCCAACAAAAAAATAGCTGTCATGGGCCCTTTAATAAAGGCGATTCTGGTTCTGATATTTTTGTACGCTGGGAACAAGCATTTGATGCTCCTCCTGGCTGCTGCGGTGCTGCGTAGTCGGAGAGCGGTGGCACCACGAAACAAGCGCGTTAGGCCAAAAAGACTTGGGTTGCACACGAAAAATTTAGCCAACAGTGGGAGTGCACATCTTGCTTGTCACTGCAAAACACTTGTGAACCATGGTTTCGAAGTGTGAAAATTATAGAAGGAAAAACCACTCGCGAAATGTTGGAATCATCTTTTTGTCAAAACAGGTTGGTCAGAACAGTATGAGCAACATATCAGTGTAGCCTGTTAACGTAGAAGCTTCCTTTGCCTCTGTCTGTCCTTTTTCCTGTTTGAGCTGCTAAAAGCTTTAGACACATCAACAGTCTTGTACAACACAGAAATGGAACTTCTGTCACGCATTGTGAGGTAACTGTGCGTGCAGTGTCAAATATAACTTCCATTGCGTAATTTCATGCTTCCTCGTTTGGGTGCACCCGCCGAGCTTGTGGGGCGACATGCATGCCCGATATCTGTTGTTGTTTTCTCACTTGTGTGTTGTTCCGTTGTGCTACTTCACAATGATTTCTCAACCAGTTCATTGAGTGCACACAGCCATGTATCCACCTGATTAGGATTTGCACAGAATGCAGCAACAGTAGCACTCATGACTGGACGACGTGGCGCACCGATAAAACCGAGGAAGGCAGAGAAGTAGCAGGCTACTTTAAAGGGGCACTGACACGAAAATTTTCGTCTGCTGCTTTTTTGCTGCAATACGTAGCTGGGGACCTGTGAGCCACAACACGGCACATCATTTGCTCCAGCGCGCGTCAGATAATTATTTATGGCCTGTTTATTATCCACTAGTTTCAGTTTCGGTTTGGGAGAGCTCAAAAAACAAGGCGCCCGGTGCAACTGGCGCCATCTAGCGCTCGCAATGGAGTAAACGGGTTCGACCACGTGAGCCCACATAACTGTGACGCACTTCCGCACGACAACCGCCGCGTGCTCGTTTTCTTTCGCCTGTCGCACGTCCTGCGCGTTGTTGTCGCTGTTGCTGTCATCGTTGTTGCGTGGCAACTATTTTCTTGAGGTCTGGCGTCGCCGGCAGTCTACTAACGCAGCTGCAGCGAATAAGCAATGGCGGCTATGACGTCATCATTGCTAGCTGCACTCTCGGAGCTCAGCTGCCGTGGTGACGTCGCGGAAGTTGGGGGTCCTCTTCAGGTCACCTTTGCTGTTGTCGATGTCGCGATGTACGGCGTCTAGCGCTCGATTGCGCATGCGAACTTAAATATTCATTTAAATTACCTTCGGAGGTGTGTTCGCCATTGAGATTTGGGAGATGACATCTGTATGTCCACGAAAATCGATCCCGCAGGCTATCTGAGCAGCGAAATTTTGGTGTCAGTGCCCCTTTAAGCTATGTACAGTCTGTTTCATACTTAGGGGAAATCTCCGAGCGCCTTAAAACGCGTTGCGTCCATGATGCGGCGAGCGCTGGAGTCGGCTGGCAGCAGCTGCTTACGGAGGCGCAGATGCTCTATGCGTGCAGCCTTTAACTGAGGCCGCATCCCGCTGGCCACACGGCTGCGTCACGTTGCAAGGTGCTCCGAGATTTCCCCTAAGTATGAAACAAACTGTACGAATGTGCAGTTAAGCTACGTACCAACTAGCCCAACATGGCACGCTATTAATGCACTTGTCCGACCATGTCTCTGATTGAAATAACTTAATCCAAGTATCGCTGATGCAGTCTATGCCTTTTTCATATGTTATGCCTCCACCTGTCCGCGTGAAGTGTGGCCATGGCTTCTCCCTAAAATCTTTATCTGCTGGAAGTGTGGTATGCAGGCACAGGTTCGGCAGTGCACGGGCAGGTGGGCCAATTCGTCTGTACTTAATGTTTGTTCATGCGCCCTGTCTTGAGCATTGAGGCACCGCCCCGTCTGCCCTATGTAGGACTTGCATCGATGAACAGGTAGCTAAAAACGATTTAGAACAGGGAATGTCGCAGGAGCCAACGTTTCTACAAGTGGACTTGTTGAAACGTTGGCTCTTGCGACATTCCCTGTTCTAAATAATTTTTAGCGATCTGTTCATCTATTCAAGCCTCCATCTTCCCCTGAGCTTCTGTTCTATGTAGGACTTGTGACATGTGAGGGGGATTTCATATACAGTCGAACCCACTTATAACGATCCCGGATATAAGGATCTATCAGTTGTAACGACCATATTTCGATGCACTTACGATTTTCCTGTGCCGCTCATTGAAATTGCGTCCAGATATAGCAAACACATTTCTTAGGGTCGTACTTTTACAACGACCATTTCAGACGCAATCGCGATAGAAATATGGCGCGTACGTACTAAAAAAAAAAAAAATTAGTGGCCTTTAAAGCACAAAAACGGCGCGCGCTCGCGCATGGCTCGCCTTGATCGCGCCCCAGTTAAGTGCTGTTACCTTGAAAAATTTGATAATGCAGAGTTAAGACAGCAAGCTTGTGAAAGAGGTCCGGCTATTTTCCCGTTTTCGCCCGTGGAAACTTATTTAATGCATCGAGCTGGAGACTTTTCACGTTACTCGCGTCACTGGCTTCGAGCGCACAAAGACGCGACACAGATATCTTCAATGCGCAAGGAACTTTGATTAGTACATTAGCTTTATAATAACAGCGGCTCATCGCCATTTGTGCTTATGCGGCGCACATGGGCCGCAGGCGCGCACGAAACGGACCAACGTGAACTCGCTTCAAGGGTGATTCGCCACCATTTTGCGACGGCTATGTTCCGGTAGTTGCGTTTCACGGATCAGCATGAGAGCAAGGACTATAGAGGCCTGGTTAAGGCGGCGCTGCTGCTCCGGGATATGCAGCGCTACCCGTGTCCCCGGCAAGCACTAACAGGTTGGGAGGCTTGCGAGTGCGCTCTATGGAAAGAGCAGCGGTGAGCGACAACCGTGCGTTGTTTGCGGTTTCCGCAGACCTTTTCCTTTTTTTTTTCTTTAAAAAAAAAGGAAACGGGTTGACGGCTATTTCAAGAAGAGTTTCTTTTGGGACGAACCTGTACGTGCGCGAGTGGTATATGTCAAAAACGAATTACTGAGCGCGGCGACGCCTTCACATGTCGACGGGCAGTGCCTAGCAGAAACGAAATCTTTAGACCACGATGTGCGTCCGGAGGTGGCCGTCTTTTTAACATTCTCGCAGGGGCCAGTAATTTGGCTGCCATTTGTTTATCTCTTTTTTTCTGATTAATAAACGCAACGCAAGCGACCTGCACTTGCAAGGTTTGCTCCGAGGGTTAGTGTGAACACGCCGCGGCAGCGTCAGTGCTTGCAAATAATTACTAGCACACGTATGGTATTCATTTGCAGCTCGCGCGTTTTCTGTATTTTTTATGCCGAAGAGCAAAGTATCATTGCGAATGCTGAGCAGTAGGCGCGAAAGTCACATCAGGACGCGACTGAAAATGCATCATTTACACTTCGAATTTCGATGCAGCCGAAATTCTACCGGCCTGTGCACTGTGCGATGTCAGTGCACGTTTAAGAACCAGGTGGTCAAAATTCCCGGAGCCCTCAACTACAGCGTTCCCCTACTTTCCATTCTTTCATTTCCGTTCCGCCATTCAGAATTCAGAATCAGATTTAATTGATACAAATACAGAATTGTTACATGTGTGTAGTGTACACAAGGAAGTCCCAAAGTCAAAGACTGTATCGGGACCTGATCTCCACGACGTTAAAATTGCGTTCTCTTGTTGGAAGCTATCCGTCCAGCTGTCGACACCCGCTGAGTACAGAAAGGGTGTGGCGCGCAGGACCACGGCCGCGGCAGAACAGCCAGCCAGGAGGCGCAGAAAAAAAAGAAAAAGAAAAAAAAGAACTTTGGTGAGGTAGCTAGGCTTTTCTGGAATTTCTCTTGCCTTGTGATAACAATGAAGGAAAAAAAAAAACGAAAAATAAAAAAATAAAGGGGGGGGGGGTGTACGTAGGTTCCCCTCGATTGACTTCTATCGAGCAGAAATAGCGAAAACTGTGAAGACAGTCATGCGCGTGGATACGTCATTGCACTGCGCATTTGTGTGTCAGTCACTTTCCGGGCCCTTTTTTCAGAATCTTTAATGTGGTCGATGGTACAATGAATCTATCATAAGACGTGACAAGCAGTGATATATTGTACACTTAATGCTGTATAACGCACGTTCCATTAATTAGCATTTATTATATATATAATCATTTCAGAGTTCACAAAGCGCCGACACTACACAGTGCACCTCGAGTAGATGTAACAAATGCTGCTTCGAACATTTCAAAAGCCCTGTGAATATACGAGCTTTTTTTTTTTACTTATTTAACAAATATATGCACATGAATACTAGCAGTGTCAGAGCTTGTAATGGATGAGATGTGGGTATCATACAATAATTCAGAGTTACTTTAAAAGAAAGCATAAGACAACGGGTTTGCTGTTTTCGCGCCCATGTGCATTAAAAGTTGATCGCTGAATCATTACGAATGCGTAGGATATATGCACGCACATAATGAAACTAGTGAAGTATCGTGCAGCTCACTAGGAGCGTGTGTATTGCTTAGTAATTTTGGTCATACTGATGCAGTGGATTACTCGTTCTAGCATCAATGCGCGGCTGAGAGCAGCTAACCCCCAACCTAACTTTGCCGCCGCCCATGGCAGGTGGCGCTACCTCCTCGGCTGGAAACAGCACTGCACTAGCCCTAGCAGCCTGCGTGCCGAAGCGCCATAAATGTTCAGGACGCCAATTTGTTCTCACCGCCGCTCAAGCGTTGCTATCGTAGCTTACCATCCTAACCAAATCCGAGTAGGCGATAGCGCTCTGCGCAAAGGGCCGGTGGTTATAAGCTGCTATCGAGTAGATCGCGGCTCGTCAACACTTCCTTTGAGCAGTTGCTGATATAGAATCGTACGTGATGACGTTCAACCTTTCGAACACTGTGCACTCCGGTCGAAGCGGCACAGTTCCCGGTGCGCTCAGCCTGGCGCGGCTGATGCAAATAAGACTACGGCGGGTGGCGCTTTCAAAACGATTATTCTTTTTTTTTTTTTTCTCGGCAACTATGTACTCTCCCGGAAGCAGCACTCGTTACGAATGCACTTTAATCCACTCGCAAGCACGCAGCGGGCGTCGCTTCACGAAGTGGGGAAAAAAAAGGGCTTAGGTTCTCACCCGAGGGGCTGTTGGCGCTTTGTAATAAAACTGGGCGAAGGAAAAGGACTTGGACGCTAATTTTCGCACGTTTTGGGGGCAAGTCCATATACAACGAACTACTGATATAGCGACCACTTTTCGCGTCACTTTCGAGTTCGTTATGAACGGGTTTGACTGGACCACTCCTGTACAGCATTTAGCATGCAGCTGGTCATGTCACAGCCTTGCTTTCTTCTACATTCTCTGGCAGTTTGACAAAAGACCACTGTCCGGTCAGCCTTGGCCTGACATCAGCAGCGTCATTGGAGCTAGGGTAAATGCCAGTCGATTTGACGGACACCTACTTCTCTCACCATCATCATTCATCACTCTTTTCCTTCCCCAGCCTGGAGTAGCAGACCAGAGCAAATTACAGCTCAGGTCTCTTCCTTTGTGTAAATAAACCTGTCTGGAGGTGCGAAAGTAGAGCCGACTTGAAAGGCACCGAGGAGACAAGGGAGCCACCCTGCCTGCCTGCCTTAGGTTATGATTGACCCTGTGAAGCTAAGGCACCACTTCAGGTCTTACGATCTTACCCCACCCTTGCTTTGCTCTCTGAACCTTCTAGCGTCTGCGGGAGGTTTTCCGACACTGTTACAACCCTAAGTCAGGGAAACCTGCCATCTTAATATGACTAAACCTTATTCTGAGCGCAACCACACGACACTTCCACACACACACCCACACACCCAGGCATCCACCACGCACAGCGCTCACTTCCAACTGAATTTATTCAACGCACGAAGGCTGAATATATACATGTGGCACATGCGCGCATACATCATATGAAGCCAACACACACAATCAACATATACATTTCCTTCTTGCTCTTTCTATCTTATAGTCTTGATCTTATGAACTGCATTTCACTAGGAAACAGAGATAGCGATGGGGTGCTTACACAGTGGTCCTTATCTTTTTCAATGTAAAAAGCCTCCAACACTTCACGTGCAGTTTTTCTTTTGCTTCTGCCCAGAATCTTAGTCTCGGAGAATCCTGCGTCACAGCCACACATTATACAGTGCGCAACCAGGTGCGCATACTTATCATCTCGTTTGATTAATTTTTGGGCGTGTTCCCTTAACCGGTCATTAACACACCTTTCGGTTTGACCGATGTACACCTGACCGCAGGATAGGGGTATCGAGTACACGACCCCCGTGGAACACTTTTTGAGAAAAGGCCTCTCATGCTTCTTCTCGCAGTCGCGCTTTTTGCTCACGCAAATGCGTTGGCACAACTTCCCGATTTTCTCGGGCGCCGAAAAAACCATCGGTACACCGTGCCTACCCGCGACTTTCTTGAAATTGTGCGAGAGTTTATGGATGTATGGCACAACTTGTGGCCTAATCCTTGAGGGCTGGGTAGCAATTGACGCTTCCCTTGTTCCACGTTTTAACTTCTGCAGCAGTGATTCGACAACGGCTGTGATGACCGATCGAGGGAAGCCTGCAGCCTCTAATCGGCTAACCTGATTGTGAAAACTACGTTCCATGCTGTGTGGGCAGGACCTCCTCAGCGCCGATTCCAAGCAGAGAGAGGCTACGCCCCTCTTGACAATCTTTGAGTGGGCAGAGTCGTACGGCAACAGCTCCTTCTTAGCACGGGGATGATAAAACCAGCAGAAGTGCACGTCGTTCCACGTGAGGCTCAAATCTAAAAATTGCAGACAAGCTTCTTGCGGTGTTTCGACCGTGAAAGATAGGCCTCGTCCTAGTCTTTTAAAGACGTTTAAAATAGCTTCAGGGGGTGTAAGGTCTCCCTGTAAAAATTCAACCTGCATCCTTTGCACACATGACTTCTGGAGAGCCGTTCCCAAACAAAGCATAGTAGCAAGTCCGCCTTTTACTATCTTTTAGTGGGAGGAATCGCATGTATAAAGGTTAAGGACATTTGCTACGTGTGTTGGCGCATGGTCATATACAGTGGACAGCAAGACATGCGAGGACAGGGAAAAAACGCATTTTATGCGACAGGAGGATGAAGATGGGTGCATCATAGCGGTGAGTGCTCTCCAATGATTGAAATATATTAAACAAACTCTAGGTCCAAAGTGCAGAGTGTCCGAGAGAACAAGCAACTCACAGCTTGCAGTGCACCCTTTTGCTGACGGTATGTTGGCTGTGGCATCACGATGACTCATCATCGGAGGCGAGCCAAGGCAAGGTGCACGGCATCAGAAGCGGCAGGTGCCAGCCCACGGCTGCATCACCGTGACCAGCAGCAATCGTGGCCCACCTCGCGCAGGCCTACAAAGCCTCGAGTCAGGCCTCGCCTTAGTCGTGGCCTCCAGGGGCCAAACCTGAGCAGGCGACGTCCGTGCCTGTTCCACGTGGCATCGCTTCAGGTACTCTGCCGCGTCACACCACCAAGGAGGAGCTTCGACCCCAGGGACGCCCAGGAACTGCTGCCGGAGCTGCAATGGCGTACATAAACGAACGCTGGAGAAGGCAGTCGCTGATCCTGACGAAGACATGTCCACTTGTCGAAACGGTGACTCCTGCGACATTCCCTGTTCTCAATCGTTTTTAGCGGTCTGTTGATCGATGCAGGAGCTCCAGGAATACGTACTGCTTCTGCGCGTCCTGCGAACCATCCAGCCCTTCTGCGCGTACTGCACAAGTCTCGTTTGCTCTTTTTTGCTGCTGGACCTCCAATGCTTAGCTCTCCAATGCTTGGCCCGCCCACGTGCGTCCACGGAAAGTCCACAACAACTCCACACACAGACCACCGTGGCACTACAATTATTGCCCCACTTAATGATGTACACTGCTTCGTGATGAAGCAAAAAAATGTGCTTGATCCCTCTGTCATAGGGAATCGGTGCAACACAAAAGTCAACATACTTACGGGGCGCTAAATTAGCATACACAGAGCGCTCTGTGTGTCCCTCTCTTCTGTATGTTGATTTCATCATCATCATCAGCCTGTTGAGGTCCACTGCAGGACGAAGGCCTCTCCCAACAATTTCCAGTCCACCCTATCCTGAGCGAGTTGGTTGCACTTTATGCCCGCAAACATCTTAATTTCATCGCTCCATCTAACATTTTGCCTGCCTCTGTTGCGTTTTCCCTCTCTTGGTATCCATTCCGTCGCTCTTACTGTCCATCTGTTATCTTTCCTCCTCATTACATGTCCTTCCCAGGTCCACTTCTTTCTTTTAATTGATGTAATAATATCGGCTACTCCTGCCTGTTCCCTGATCCATTCCGCTCGTTTTTTTTTTTCTTAGCGTTACCCCTATCATTTTTCTTTCCATTGCACGTTGCGTGCTCCTTAGTTTCATTTCTAGTTTTTTCGTTATCCTCCACGTTTCTGCACCGTACGTTAGTACTGAGAGAATGCAGTGATTGAATACTTTTCGCTTTAGTGAGAGCGGCAAGTTCCCAGTCATAATTTCGTAATGCCTTCCGAATGCGCCCCAGCCCATCCTTATTCTACGGAGAATTTCTTCGTAGAAGGGGTCAAGGGCTTGTTCTTTATTTGTTAGAAACAACTTAATGAGCAAACAGACAATGAAGCCTAGGAAAGCATAGGGGAAGTTACTTGTGGTATTTTAATTGTGGAGAAAGTAGAAAGGAATTAAAGTGGACGAAAAGACAAACCTGCCTTCGGTGGGACCCGAACCCACGACCTTCGGATGTCGCGTCCGATGCTCTACCAACTGAGCTACGAAGGCGGCCCGTCCCCCCGTCCACTTACTAGGTTGATAGCGTAGCTGTGGTCCATTGTCGAGTAACCTTTCCTAAAACCAGCTTGTTCTCTCGGTTGGTTGAAGTCGAGTGTTTCTCTTATCCTCGTAGAAATTACTTTTGTAAATAGCTTGTATATTACTGGGTGTAGGCTAATTGGGCTGTAATTCTTTAACTCCTTTGTCACCTTTCTTGTGGATAAGGATTGTATTAGAATTTTTTCAACTGCGAGGTACACTACATGTCTTCATACATTTCGTGAAGAGCGATGCAAGTTCTTAAAGTACAATATCTCCGCCGTCTTTGGTCAAGTCGGCTGTTATACCATCTTCACCAGTTGCTTTACCGTGGGACATGCCTTTGGCAGCTTTTTTGACTTCTTCAGCGGTTATACATGGAATTTCAGTGTCCTCCTCTGATTTTATTTCTATTAAGGTTGTATGTTCTGTCTGAGAGCTGTACAGTTCAGAGTAGAAATATTCTGCTACCTTTATTATTTCGTTGAAACTGTTGATAACGTTACCTTGTTTATCTTTTAGCGCATGCATTTTGTTTTGTCCTAAGTGCAATTTCTTTTTGACCGATTTAATGCTGGTGCCTTTTTCTACTGCTTTCTCTATTTCTCTCATGTGCCCCGCCACGGTGGTCTAGTGGCTATGGTACTCGGCTACAGATCCGAGGGTCGCGGGATCGAATACCGGCCGCGGCGGCTGTATTTCGATGGAGGCGAAATGTTGAGGCCCGTGTGCTGTGCGATGTCAGTGCACGTTAAAGAACCCCAGGTGGTCGAAATTTCCGGAGCCCTCCACTACGGCGTCTCTCACAATAAGAGCTGGTTTTGGGACGAGCTGGTTTTGGGACGTTAAACGCCACAAAACAACAACAAAGCTGCACCACTTCGTGAGCAAGCAGCAAGCAAAATATTTAGGAGAGCTGAAAACGAACCTCATGTGCGACGAGTTGATTCATATTTTGCACTTCGCATATAATTAAAGTTTCCTTGTGCAAGATGCTCCCCAGTCCTACCACTGGGTAAACACGCAAGCCACATTGCATCCCTTCGTCGCATACCATCGCTGCAAGGAAACTGGCTCCCTTCGGGCAATATCATTTGTTGTGACTTCGGACTGTCTCGAACACAATAAGGCTGCAGTGGCTACATTTCAAGATGAAACACTCAACGTCCTAAAACATCAACTTCCTCATGTCAAAAAAGTTCACTGCTCTTCCGACGGTGCATACTCGCAGTACAAAAGCAAGAAAAATTTTGTAAACTTGTGCTACCATGAAAAAGACTTTAGTTTGGCTGCAGGGTGGAGCTTTTTCGCAACCTCTCATGGTAAGAGGGCTTGCAACGGGGTTGGCGGCGCCGCGAAGCGGCTGGCAGCCAGGGAAAGTCTTCAGAGACCCTACAAGGGACATATCCTTACACCCCATGAGCTTTTTCCCTGATGAGAAAAAAAAATATCAAAGGTATATTTATGCTCCCATTGCCAGAGATTAGGGTTGAAGAAAAAGAAAATTGAGCTCTCCAGCAAGGTTTGAGTCTACAATCTCCCTCAAAGGTACGCGCACGTTTCACCATTGCGTGTGATCATCACTGACCCCTCTTAATGCCGGGCTCACCTCCTACTCAGCAACACAGGCATTTGAAGTGGCGAAGACCACACGTCGGCAACGGAAGTAAGAACTGCAACCTCGGCAGAGATCGAAAACCGGGCACACAACCCAAGTGCTGCGTCTGTCGTACGTGCGCATGTAGTGCCGTGGCAGTGACATAGTGCGCAGCTCCGACTGCTAACCGGCAGCCTTTAGTGCCCTTACGAAAAACCTTCTCCCAGGCATATACACTGTCTGCAAGTTTTCAGAAACGTGAAAACTCACAGCAGCACATGATCTTGCCACCCGCGTGGGCGCCGCATATTTCCCTTGCCCCAAGGAAGTGTGGCTGCGCAGTGAAGCCAACTTAGGGGCCCACGCCCAGGCACGTCGCGAACGCTGAACATAAATTTGTGTTTCCAGCCTAAAAGAAAAATCACTCCGATTAAACTTTCACAAATAAGTCTCCTTTGTTTGCTCTTCCAAATGAGACCAAGCGTGCATTTTTACTTGAACTGCATCACCACTCTACATGTGCCTGAACATGGGGCATTTCACACATTTTTCAATGTTTGCGCCCCTTCCACTTCGAAACTACTCGGTCATCGACTTCAATACTTTTTGACACGCTTACTGTCAACTATCCAGCCACGTGATATAGTCCGATTGTGTCTGTAGTATTCGTAGAATTAAAGAAAAAATAGAATGGGCGCAGAATTGCAGCATTGCTTCACCACAAAGCACATCGTGAGACATAGTAGTGGTCGTCAATGGGTGATAAGAAGATAGTGTGATTCCTTTTCAAGCAAATAGCAGATATTTAAGGTGTTCCGTGAAGTATTGTAGTTATTAGAGTATTTTTTCGCAACCTAGGTGTCACCCACTACGGCGAAATTCAAATCACTGTAATTGACAAGAAATATTTTTTCCCTAAAAATACTTTCCGAGGGCAAATAGTGCACTCATACGAACGTCCACAATTCTTTACAGTAAAATTGGAGAGGGTCGAGCGCAATATTTGGGACGTTTGGTGTGGAATGACCCTTAAGTGTTAACACGCTTACACCGGAACCGCGCGGCTCCCGTCACGCTTTTTTTGGAAACCCGCTGGGTGACTTTACCATCGCTTCCCCGCGTCTCCCCTTCCGCGGTTTGCTCGTGGAGAAAATGAAGGCAGTTGAACAGCAAACGTGGTCGTTGTCGGTTCCTCCTGCACTCTCTCTGAGAACACGCTGAACGTGAGCGGGCGCAACAACTCTTTAAGCCTTGTGCGTCGCTTAGTGAGAGCGTATCTTGAAAACGGCGTCACACTCTCGCCAATACACGGCTGGCGAAGCTTAATTAGACAAATCTAAAGCAAATGCGAACGTTAGTGCGGAGTGAACCACGCAGGCCGACGTCTCGCTTCGACTGATGCCGTCATCTTGCGAAACATACGGGTCTCTTGGCGAGCGTTATCGTCGAACGCTATGTTCCGAAAATAGCGTAGACACGTAAGGGCTTCGGCTACGTTTATGTTCTTCTCATGCGTGGTATGTCACACGCTAACGGTAATGCTTTACGTTTGCTACTTTCCGCTATATTAATGCTCGCTTGTTCCATATCAACATTCCCTGTTGCGAAACAAGGTGCAGATGTCCGGATATGTCTCCTTGAATGAAGGGATCACCGTACGCATGTTATTGGCACCTTTTCAAACAATCCCGCAAAGGTTCTTCAGCTAAGAAGGGTACGCAGCTTCCGCTAGGTCGCGCAGGGCCACATCGCAGCGAAGGTGGCCGATAAACAGATCGCTTGATAGTCATTTGGTGGTTTTTGCGGAAACATGTCACGTGGCATTGGGTTACGTGATTGTGCGGGAACATGTCGCGTGACATTTTGTTACGTGATATTGGAAGTAGCATGTCACGTGATCACCCAAAATCACGTAACGCAGTATCACGTGACATATTCCCGCCAAAATGGCGTAACGAAATGTCACGTGACATATTGCCCAAATCACGTAACGCAATGTAGCATTACATGTTCCCGTCGAAATCTCGTAACGATACGTCATGTGACATGTTCTTGCCCAAATCACGCAATGCAGTGTCACGTGACATGTTTCCGCCAACAACAGGTGACAGGTTTCCGCCAAAATCACGTAACGCAATGTCACGTGGTACTTGCCTGACAAGTTACGGCTAGCTTGAGCAGCTTCGCGGCTAAAAACTGTACTTCGTCGTCTACTCCGTGCAGATGACGGAGTGGGCTACAATCCCATGCGAGAATCTGGTTTTTGCTATCCACCGTGACAGTCGAAACTGAATATCCGAGACAGAATGTCCAATAGGTCACGTAAGACACAATGTCCAACCGAGACGAAATGTGCAACCGAGACTGAATGTCCAACGAGACGGAATTCCGTCCAACAGGACTAAATGTACAACGAAACTGAATGTCCACTATTGGACATTCCATCTCGGTTGGACATTGAGGCCGCAAGCGCGCCGGACATATGCGCAGTAATCTTTATGTTACGACATAATCCAGGAATTAAACAAAATGCAACTATTAGAAACATCTTAGATGACTAAAACACACACACACACACTTTAGTGAAAACAGTAAATGAAATAGAGGAAACTGGGTATCATTTAGAAAGGAATTTTACGATATTCTTCAGGTGCTGGAATGTAAACATGCTCGTAGACAGCAGGCACGATCGCACTTAGGTCCACAGCGTACATGGACGACAAGAAAGTCTGTCGCAGTTATTCCAGAACGTCTATAGTCGCAGTTAACAAGAATGCAGTTGTGGCCATGCAGCATGGAAGTCATCCGCTGAGCTGATAGCATGTAGAAAGCCTGTATGCTGATATCGGGAAGCTGCACACACTTTTTGAGCACCCGGATTTTCATACATGGCAGCCATATGCCGACAGCACCGCGAGAACGGAACTTAAATTAGTATTTGTAAACAGTTGAAGAGTCCTTAAAAAGGGTTCTTTTGCTTCATTTCTGTTGACCAACGCTCACCTTTTAGGCAACCACATGGTATCTAAAGCCTTGCTTCGTCTTTGGAAATTGCCAACGACAGGAAGCGTCACACGAGAGAAGAGTCCTGGTTGTGTAGAATAAATCACGCCTGTTGGGGGAGAAACGTAGAAAAATTCCCTAGATGCCATGGTATTCGTGGCGAACGCTGTCGCTGGTCTACGTTTTGTCCTTCGTGCCGCTATGTTAGCGCTCGCGCTGGGACAGCACAAATAATCTTCAATATCCTCCGCCTGCGAAACGATGCGCTGTTCCAGTCCACGAATAGTTGCCGTTGCTATGGTGATCCTCGTATCCAATGTAGTTGAATCTGTCTGTATTCGGTGCAAATGCACTGAGAGACTTGACAAGGAATGTCGCCGATCTAGTTGCATGCCCTGAAGTTATAGTCTGAGGAGTGTAATCTTCTGCAAAAGTGCTACTCCTGACTTCGCAAGTAGAGAGGCCATCATGTTGCCCAACATATCTCGAAAATTCGCAGGCACCATAAGATTTCTGGCTGGCATCGCAAAAGAGGTGCAGTTGCATAGCTTGATCTCCTTCCGAGGCTTAAACCTAACGATTGATTGCCGTCTCTGATATGTGTTCTGAGCGCCAGTTTCTCCGCTGTATACCACGATCTTCTGGTATAGCTCAGCGTCCCAACCAAGCTTCCTTTTCCAGAGCTCTTGAAATACTAGCTTCGCTTGAATAATGAAAGGAGCTAGCATGCCCAATGTTCTCGACACAGTCTGTGGCACGGTCCTTTTGCGCAGCTTTCATTGTATCTGCAAAAATCCAAGCGCAGTCGTTGAGGCAACTGTCATAACGTCTGTCGCCGGGTCCCATATAAGTCTGACCACTTTCACTGAGCTTGTGTGAAACGGAGGAGACCAGGAAGAAGACCTGCCGCCGTTCGAAACAGCACAAGCGCTCGTGGCGCGTGATACGAGCCGTGATCGAAGGCGCAGAGGATTGCGTGCGTGACAAAGAAGGACGCATCGGCAGCTCCACTCTGTCGACGGGAGCAGCGGGTGTTCGGCTCGGGACGCTGGCACTCCGTGGCGTGGCCGTGGACCTCGAAGACTTTCGGGCGAGGCTCCTCGGAGGCGCTGCAGCCAGCAGTCCCCGTTCGAAGATCGGCAATTCCCCGGTACGCAATTCCCCGGTACGACACGCCACCACTTCGAGCAGGGGACCGAGATCTTAGGCCTAACCCTCGAAGACGCTGTGACACGTCAGCAACTGAGACCGGGTGACGGCTACGAAGGCAGGCGGTGTCTTCCAGCCGCCGTAAAGGAGGACAGCGACAACTTGGAAACGTCCAACATGATTTCCAGACCGGCATCGGACTGCGGCGACAGGGACAGCGCCGGCACCATTAAGAACGTTCAATTTGGTGTTTGAGGCGGTGTGGATAGACGTAGGATGAAGAGCTGCGCCGAACTGAGAATTTACACAGTTTTGTTACTTAAGGAATTTAGTTTTCATCAATTCTGTGTATTAGTTTCCGGGTTGCACAAATTTTGTTCATTCTTAGTTTGCGTATACTAGTGATAAATTGGTTTGTTCTGCTGGGTTGGTTAGCTGTGCGAACAACGCTATCGCCGTCTAGCGCGTCTCTTCCATGCACTGCAAGCGAGATCGGTGACGCTAGCTTCCGTGCAGCTTTGAAGGCGCCAAGTCGAAACGCAGCTGCCGCGGAAGCTCGATGTTGCGCAATCTTGGATTACGCAGTTCTCGAGGCATCCGGCAGGCAATAGGGAGTTTGAGAATGCCCAAAGCTTGGGTTCGCTGCCACTGCGCGTGCGTCGTATACTAAAAGCGGAGTTTCGGCCCCTGTTTTTCGTAAATACCACATCGTACCCGAAGCCCCCAAAGCCGCGTTGCGTTGATGTTCTCGTTGACATCCTGCACGGCGTGAGAAATCATGAGAGCTTCCTTTGTGTTGGCGGTTGCGGAGCGCAAACCTATTTTTACTCCCTTACGATAATCCAACGAACCCAAAGAACGCTCACACTACGTACCCTATTCTAAAACTCCCTTATCACTAAAGTGCTGTGTGTTGCATCTGCTGCAGAACAAAAACTGTAGCCGCTGTCGGCATAATAACGGCGGCGAGCCATCCAGGACGCAGTTGGGAAAACGCTGCAGTAATATGAGAACAGCGCAAAGTTATTGGGTCAACTTTTTTATTTTGGAAGCTAGTTTAAAAGGTCATAATGTGGATCCCTAGAGTAACAGCTTCATTCACTCTTAAAGGGCCCATGACACCAAAATTTCAAACCCGATATGTTTGTGTTGTTTGGTTGTCGAACATCTGAAGGCACTTGTGGCCAAGTATTAACGGCGAACGTTGTCGTTAAGATATTTTAATATGTATTTAAAGTGACCAGAAATGCTCATCTGGGTTTGCGGCACCTCGCGACATCGTCACTAGTATGACGTAGTTTGTGGGCCATCTGTGACGTTTCACTTTTGTAAGTTGATATCGTGACGTCACAGAGAGACACGGGCGCGCCGCGCTATGGCCTCCGAGCGTGGCCTCCAAGATCGGCTCTCGCAGCCGATCGCGGAGGCAACGCCAAAAGCCGCATTTTTCTGCTTCCTCTCCGTGTTGGTCCCTCAAGCGTACATTGTACACACGCTATGATGCAAAGCGAGTGTGGCGAGCTTGTCTGGCGCTCGCGATCTCCGCAACGTCACTGAATCTTGAGCTCAAGTGATCAGTGCATACGCTCACTTCTGACAGCCGCCGCGCTAGCCCCGCGGCGCTAGTTTCTTGCAGTTTTTGGCGCGCGTTTCGAAGCTTCATTAAAACTGAACAAAATTAACGATGCTGTGACTAATTAGACTTCACGCTGGAGAATTTGCCACTCCATGCCGTGATTACAAGACACTGTTCTACTCATTAGAACATAAAAGTATCCAACAAAAAAATAGCTGTCATGGGCCCTTTAATACAGAACGACGGTTGTTTGCGATAACGTTAAAGGGCCCATGACAGCTATTTTTTGTTGGATACTTTTATGTTCTAATGAGTAGAACAGTGTCTTGTAATCACGGCATGGAGTGGCAAATTCTCCAGCGTGAAGTCTAATTAGTCACAGCATCGTTAATTTTGTTCAGTTTTAATGAAGCTTCGAAACGCGCGCCAAAAACTGCAAGAAACTAGCGCCGCGGGGCTAGCGCGGCGGCTGTCAGAAGTGAGCGTATGCACTGATCACTTGAGCTCAAGATTCAGTGACGTTGCGGAGATCGCGAGCGCCAGACAAGCTCGCCACACTCGCTTTGCATCATAGCGTGTGTACAATGTACGCTTGAGGGACCAACACGGAGAGGAAGCAGAAAAATACGGCTTTTGGCGTGGCCTCCGCGATCAGCTGCGAGAGCCGATCTTGGAGGCCACGCTCGGAGGCCATAGCGCGGCGCGCCCGTGTCTCTCTGTGACGTCACGATATCAACTTACAAAAGTGAAACGTCACAGATGGCCCACAAACTACGTCATACTAGTGACGATGTCGCGAGGTGCCGCAAACCCAGATGAGCATTTCTGGTCACTTTAAATACATATTAAAATATCTTAACGACAACGTTCGCCGTTAATACTTAGCCACAAGTGCCTTCAGATGTTCGACAACCAAACAACACAAACATATCGGGTTTGAAATTTTGGTGTCATGGGCCCTTTAAGCAAAGTGGCGGTTTGGGCATGTTGGTATACCATCTTGAAGGAAAGTAAAAGCGCACAGAGCATACGGACGAGAGAGGCACAAAAAATACACCACACGCAAGCGCCTTTATCTCATGTGCTCTGTGCGCTTCGAGGTTGAGGCATCGCGATTACCTGCTAGAGCGCGCTCTTCCCCCCCCCCCCCCCTTTTTTTTATCGTTATCAGATCGAAAATTCTGTTTGCGAAAATATGGACGTTTTTTTTTTATAGCAGGTATAAACAGCACCGAGGATGAGCTTTTCGTTGCGCCGTAAAACACAGGGTCATTGAAAATCGGTTGTGCAGTCCCATATCAGCTGAGAAAGAAAGTGTCCGTCTTGATCAAGAGATGGCGCGAGAGCAGGGCGAACGCGCGAAATTTGAATTCAACAGAACTTCCATTTCATCCTTTACGGGAGGAGTGAGAGTGGAGGGGAATAGCTTGAGGGGTTGGAGAAAAGAGAGGTTGTTACGGGGCGGCAGAATACTATCGTCTTTCAACGTCATTTTTCAGCGAAGAAATCAGATATGCGGGCATTTTTCAATCCAAGAATCTCTATCTCCGAAAAGCACGTACACAAGCTCGCTACGACGTCACGGCAAATCGAGAATTTTAGTTTGTCCGGTAACCCGAGATACACAAAGCACTTTCCATAAAGCGGTATTATACCGGGTGTGAACAGCGCATGCGCAAACATGGCCGACCACCCGGAGCGTACGCCTTCCACTTGGAATCATTCGAATGGTCGTCGCGCGCGACGGTTGCATTTGCTTAACTTTTGTATCATGAAGCATCTACATTGAAGTATCCGTGACAATTCGGCGCTGTTTCTGAGCGCGACACTCAAATTGTCGAGGCTGTAGGCTTAGCGAGTGGCCGCCGGAATTTCGGAGGGCACGCGGTCTTGCTTGTTCTGTTTGTGATCCATAGCTGGCGCCACTTGACTGTTTGTCGCTGGCATGTCCTGACGCGTGTCATCCTTGCAGGGGCTGCTCGTTCCTGACCAAGTGTGTGGAGGTGCGGCGCCAGGGCGCTCTGGCTGTCATCGTGGCCGACAGTGATCCGAGCAACGATGACCAGTATGTGGACATGATGGACGACAGCACGCGGCGTAACTGCAGCATACCCGCGGCGTTCCTGCTCGGCAAGGACGGCTACATGATTCGCCGAGGCCTCGAGGCACACGGCCTTCACCGAGCGCTTATCAACATCCCCGTCAACGTTAGCGGCGTGCCCGCTCACCGGCTGCGCCAGCCGCCGTGGCTTGTCTGGTGACAATAAAGGACCTGTCTTTATAACGTTCTTCTCTGTTGCACTTCCCGAAAATTTTCAACAGCAGTCGATCGAGGTTTCTCCCGCTCCGCGTGCACCGCTAGGGGGAAGTCCACTGTCGCCTGAGAGTCGAACCGAGAAGAAAAAAAAATGTGGATTCGGATCGGAAAGTGTTATGACGGTCAGCGAACCGGTTCGACATTGCAGGTTTTGTTTGAAACTTTGAATAGCGCTACAGACAAGGAACACAGCGGGTTCGACGCGTGCCGCCATATGGATGGATGGATGCTATGAGCATCCCTTTTGTAACGGGGCGGTGACGTGTGCGCCACCAGGATCGTAAAAAAGATTTAACAACTTTTCTTTTTTTTCCCTCTCTCTTTAAGTTGTCCTCATGCCTTTTAAATCTACTTCAATTAAATCGATCATACTATAGCTAAAACGTAAATTCATAGCCCAGTTCTCTGCCCCTTATGGCAGAAAGGCCTTATTTTCTCTACAATTTCTTTGTCCGTCCTCTCCAGTTTTCTGCCATCAGTATTCTAACCGTCTCTTCCGTATTTCAATCGCGGGTACGTTCAGCTTTCCGTATTTGGACTGCGCGTCACGCCATCTATTGCAGGCGCGGCGAAACAACGCGCTGAGAGCTGCCACACGCAGGCTCCCGCAGGTTGTTGCCACACAGATGCGATTGTAGTTTAGCTGCTAGGTGTGTGTCCACCTGTGCTGTTGCGCTGAGGGCATCAATGGACAAATTTTATTATGAAGCAACAGAGAGAGATAAGTTTTATTGAATGTCCTTGCTGGACTGCTCGCATGCAGGAAGGTGAGCTGGCGCCGCTTGCTGTGATGTTCTCATCCCCGCTGGATGATCGGTCGCTCCTGTTGTAAGTTAGTGAATACGTATTTCCCTCTAAAAAAAAAAAAAAAAAAAACTAAGCAACCATCTAAGTCCACGGAAGATCGAGAGGAGATTGCTAAACCGGAATGTAGAAATTTTGGAAGTGCAGCGGCAACACTACATGTGCAGTCAAAACATGGCAAGCAGGTCCTGAGGAATGTCCTGAGGTTTGCACGCACTACCTGCTTCTCTCCGTATATATTGGGCGACTTGGCCCGCGCACGCGTGATCTTATTAGAGGAACGACTTGCAAGGATTGGCGTCAACGCTGTTTACGCAAAACGACAATTTTAGTTGGAAAGGAAACAACGGCAAGGGAATAGCAAGGAAAGTCCACAGGTGTGCGAACACCGATGGTAGTGCGGAAAGGGTGCAAAGACCACTTTAGAACGGGCTGGCTTCGTGTGGAGCGCAGTGACACATGGGATGGCGAAACGGTTATTTTTCATGGCATATGCGTTCAAGCGTCGGCAAGCGGCTACAGGTCACACACCGCCGTGGCCTTCAGATATTGTTTCGATCCCAATATTTCAGCGCTCGTTCACTAAAAGGTCCGCAGAGTTGCAGTCGTGCGCTGTGAGAGAGCGCAATGATCGTCCAGTATAGCAACATCTTTCGCTTGTTAGGAACCACAACTGCTACTCCGCGATCTTTGGTAAAAAAACTGGCTGCAAAAACAAACCGACGTTTAAAATGAACCGCATTATTGCTACGCACCGGACAGATACCACTTTAAACTCTTCCCTGCGTAACACACGCACGAAATGGGAATAGCTCAACAAGATACGAACTCGTGGCGGAGGATACCTGCAGCGCCGTCTCGTAATGACAGGCGTCGCAGAAAGAGCGCCTGTGTCGACACATGATCGTCGTTAATAGGAACGTGTGTACATTCTCCGTTCAAGTTGAAATTTATTTGCATCATCATAATGGCGGGAATGCTCGGGCAAAAAGTGAAAATCAGTTCACTCGAGAAGCGCCCCCGTATACAAGGCACACAAAAAAGGGCTAAGGTATACACTAACAAGAAATTCTAACCGTTTCACGTGGCAGATCAACTTCTAATGTTATATAGTATAATACGAACATCTTGGCAATAATTACAAATACACAGAAACACTAACATCACTGGAAAATCAAAGCACTGACATCATGGAATAAAACACTGTCGTATGTCACGTATTCTGCACTTTTCCACATGAATGTCTCGGAAAATCAGTTTGTTGAACAGAACTGCAAGTGCATGCCGTAACATTTGCTGTCCATGCTGAGTACGACAAAATGGAACGTACCAATACTCTTTGCTGCGAAATGGATATACAGAGGTATTTGTTTTCAGCGATGGTATACTAAGAAATGCATGGTCGCAGTTATACAGATTTTTGTAGCGCATACATAAAAAAAAAATCTCGTAAAGTTTGGGCACGGGAACAATCTTGAAGTGGCGAAACAGTTCAAAAGGACAGATAGTTGAGCGAGTTGGTAACAGTCCATAATCAAAAGAAGTAGTAGTAAAAAACGGAATAAGTAGTAAAAACGGAATAAGTAAATAAGTAAAAACGGAAATAAGTAAATAAGTAAAAACGGAAAAGTAGTAAAAGACGGAATAGCCTTGTCCTGTTTAAAGTCAGCCCTATCCAAGTCGTGCGTGCACCGTTTGGCCATTAGCTTTAATGCGCAGGTCGAGCGCCTCTTAGATGCAGGTTACCCTAGACTAGCCATAGCCACAGTAGCTGAGCGTCTTAAGAAGTCGATTTCGACCGGAACAAAAGCTGTAGCAGAGAGTAACATTAACAAGAAAAAGGTCGTGAGTATTCTGTATATCCACGCAGTTTCGCACAGGCTTAAGAAAGTGGGAAGTAAATATGGGGTTAATGTTGTGTTTACGGCTCCCAATAAGTTAGGTAGGGTTTGTGCTGCCGTGCATAGAAGAAATGAGCAGATGGAAGGTAAGAAGCGAACGGATATCTGTCCGGTTAAGCACCTAGCCAAAAACAATTTCACCGACTGTCGCATGGGTGTGGTTTATAAGATTCCTTTTAGCTGCGGACGTTTTTATGTAGGGCAAACTGCGCGTTGTATTAATCAAAGATTAATTGAACACAGAAGGTCGTTATCAGGTGGGACGCCGTCCAATCTATCCCTGCACTGCCAGGTCTGTAGCTGCATGCCCGAGTTAGACAAAACCGAGATCCTGTACAGGCATAAGAACGAAGATACGCGTTTATTGGTTGAGGCCTGGCATGTCAGTATTAGTGGAAGTGCATGCGTGAGTCAGCCGTCGATTAGCTTAAACAGAGAGGAGATAGAAAGCCTTAGGAGTTGTCTATCGCGAAGACCGGCACGTGTAACCGTTTGACAGGTGGCACTACCATTCCAAGCATGCGCAGATAAGCTGTGCGTCTTCCTTCTTTTTCGCATCTGTGCTGTGCATCAGTTGTTAGTCGGCGTTAGTGGTGTTCACTGCTCTCCTTGTGTCCGTGTCCTGCACGCCTCTTCTTTTGATTATGAAACAGTTCAGCAGTGTGCGCATTGTAATCATGCATTCGCGATATGACGTGACGCCTTCTTTTGTAGCACATGCAGTTTGCTAATGTTAGCTGATGTGGTATTTCCCCAAACCAGAAAACAATAGTTAAGGTGCGATAGGAAGATTGTGTTATAGATTAACAATTTTACGGATACGGGAAGGCATAAGCGAAATTTCGCTACAACACCTACGCACCTATTTAGGCGCGATATAACCGAGATAACATGGGGATCCCAGCTCATGTTTTTATTGAAAAGTATTCCTAGCGTTTTCACAGTGTCCACTATTTCAGTGTTACCGTTTCCGAACATTATCATTGGTTCTAAAATAAGTGAGCATTGACGCGCATGGAACAGCGCAGCTTTTGTTACTTTGGAATTTATTAACAAACGGTTTGCAGCGCTCCATATACTAAGTCTTTCCATTGTTTCGTTGACCACCAAGGTGAGGTGCGTATGTCGCTGCTTTCAAGCGGACACGTGGTTTCCTATCGCCACAGGCTGGCATCGATATTGTAGGTAAGTTTTTAGGAGAAGAGCTGCGATTCCACGAATACCATATAATTCGATTTTTTCCAAAAGTATTTCGTGATGATTCGATCGAACGCCTTAGTTTACGAATGCACCGATGCACCATTCCTTGTTTTCAGTGGACTCAAGAATTAATTCCGTGATGAACAGGAGGTTTATTTTCTGGTATTCATTGTAGCAAATGATGCTGACCTGTGTGAAACTAGCCAGTTTCCTACGACTGAGCATGCAGTGCGCCAGCTGCGAGTATCACTGGCCGCGACACGTTTATCTCCGCGGGGTCAGAAAAAGGAAAAAAGAAAAAGTGAAAAGATTAGTCACTTTGGTGTACTCGAGCCTTGGACACACCAAATGTCTTTCAGTGCTCGCCTCTGGTTCGGAAATTGCTCGGAGTGGCCCTGCGTGTTATTACATATGTTACGTTTGTGAAACGAAATAGCTTAGCGTCGCGGTAGAATAGCAACGTTAGCGTACCCATACGCTCATTTTCCCCGGGCTCGCAGTTTTCCCCGTTCACTGCATTGAACCACTGGCGGCAAATCTCGGCGTTGTTCGATATGGCTGGAATCGCCTGAAAAGACCGCACTGGCAGGGTTCCGGTGGTGCGTTGTGCTCCAACCAAAGTCTAGTATATATTGCCACTCGGTTATCTAGCTTCATCTGGCATATGGCGCTTCTCCACTTAAGGACAAGTGGGCCATAGGAGGCAACTTTCACAACTCAACAGAAGCAAAGCCTCCATTTTGGTAGCCATCGTGTTTGTTGTTTTGGAATTGCTTTGCACAGCCACCCTGCCTACGCTGCTTACGTGCACCACCCGTGCGCAGTTTCACACGTGGCTTTATCAGCAGGCTTGAGCGTGCGCAAAATTGGGATATAGACGTAGGTGTTGGCGTCCTAGGGAAAAAAGGTACGCATTTGTGTGCACATTTCATTAATCCAGTTGCAGGCACTACGATTGAAACTGCACCAAATGTTAGCCGTCAGATTTCTTCTGCACAGTACGCATTACGATTACACACACACACACACACACACACACACACACACACACACACACACACACATATATATATATATATATATATATATATATATATATATATATATATATATATATATATATATATATATATATATGGAAGGCGGTAAGGAGGGCGCACGCCTGTGCACCAAGAGGCATATACGGATGTTTCAAAAACTGAAACACGATGTTCTGCCGTTGCGAAGAAAACAGCGACGTTTCCGTGGATTTACCTGTAGAATGTTCGTAAAACATGCAACAGAAGAATGATTCCGTATGTTATCGGCAAGTTCCTGCTTCGGCAACAGAAAAATTCTCCCTTTTTTTTTTACCTGCAGGGTTTCCGTAGTCTCACGGAAATTTTTTACAGTGTAGGTTTATCATCCCTTTGATAGCTGTTCTTTGTCCATCCTTGTTAGACATTAGGCAATCTTTGCTGCGTAGTACATGGTTCGGTGCTTCTTCATTTTTCATTACTTGTGGCTTTATGCCTCCTTTCATAATTCTTCACATTCGTTGCTGTCATGTTTAGCTTCAGTTCATCTTTGCATCGTCGTAAATTTCTTATTGATGTACATTTGTTGTGGTTTTGTAGACCCCGAGTTATTTTTACTTTTGTTGTTTTGTGGGGATTAACGTCCCAAAACCAGCTCTTATTATGACAGACGCCGTAGTGGAGGTCTCCGGAAATTTCGACCATCTGGGGTTCCTTAACGTAGAGATGGGCAAAGCCACTCACTTGAGTGAGCGACTTAGAACGGCTCAGCTCACTGTAGTTAACCGGTTCATTTCAACGGCTCATAGGCTCACCGGGTCCGAGGGAAAGCGCTCTGGCGCGAGGAGAGAACGGGACCGGCCGGAGTAGCGGCCGGCCGTTCTGCTGCCTTGTTGCGCCCCCGCCCGCAATCGCTCCCGTGGTTTGCCCGTGACACTGCGGGGAACCAGTGTTGTTATGTGGGGTTTAACGTCCCAAAACCAGCTCTGATTATGAGAGACGCCGTAGTGGAGGGCTCCGGAAATTTCGACCACCTGGGGTTCTTTAACGTGCACTGACATCGCACAGCACACGGGCAGCACGCGGACCACACGAATCCCATCCGCCGCGGCCGGGATTCGATCCCGAGACCCTCGGATCAGCAGCCGAGTACCTTAGCCACTAGACCACCGTGGCGGGGAGGGGGGGACCAGTGAACATACTGTCGCGAAGACCGCGTCGCGTAGAATGTTTTCTTGTTCTTTTTTCTTTTTCGACTGATTTTGTAGACGGTGCTCGAGTAAACGAGCCGGCGCACCGCAGGGAGTCTTCTTGACGACGTAGTACAGAGAACGAAGACCACGTGTGTGCGTCGCAGCCAGTTTCCGGAAAGCGTTGTTTGTATTAGTTTTGTAGCAAAGCCGGATGCACGCGATCACGAGGGCACGCGTTGAGCATCGTTAACTTCGGCCTGCCTGACTGGTCCCTGTAAGCCGTTTTGATATTGGTGGGAGGCAGTGGTGTTCCGAGACGTTCATGTTGCCGTGGGTGCTGAAAAGTGCTATTTAAGCGGCGACACTGGCCTTTTTTTAGAGAGCGGACTCGGGGACCATGACGCTCGACATCACCGGGGAGCAGTCCGGCAGGCCGACGGGGTATGATACCATTTTCTATGTTGTATAATTTTGGAGGCGGAATGTTGAGGCCCGTATGCTGTGCGATGTCAGTGCATGTTAAAGAACCCCAGGTGGTCGAAATTTCCGGAGCCCTCCACTACGGCGTCTCTCATAATCAGAACTGGTTTTGGGACGTAAAACCCCACAAATCAATCAATGTTGTATAATTTTTGCCCTGTGTGTTTTCCAACTTCAAGATGTCTTAGCTAAATAAACCCCCCAATGAGTGCTCTCCCAATTCACTGTGTCGACTCCTCATCGCTTGCCTGCGCGGAGTGGCTCCCACACCTCTTCGTCTTCCTGACCTTCCGATGCGTCTAACATTAACGGCCCCGACGTTTCGCTACAAAGTGGTGGAGGTTGCTCGGTAGCGATATTCCCGCTCTAAAGCTATGCCCCGAGTCAACAAGCATCAGCAAACTACTTCAGGCTGCTCCACTGTGACGGAACCCCCTTCCTTTCTCTCTGCTATGGCTACCCCCCAAGCAAAACCTTTCGTCGGACCGCCAGTCTTTAGAGGCGCGCCAGAGGAATCTGTTTCCGAGTGGCTACTTTGCTACGAACATGTCGCGTCGCTGAACAACTGGGACCAAGCCACGAAAGTTAAATTTTTATATTTGGCTTTAGACGGCGATGCAAAGAAGTGGCACACTACTCAGATTCTAACGGGTGCCCCTAATTCAGGGGAACAATGGGCGACGTTATTGAAAACGTCATTTACCAGTCGTCACTCAGTCGAGATCGCCCATTTACGACTGCAAAACAGAACTCAGCTGCCGTCCGAAAGCCCGGAGCAGTACTACTATGACGTCGCGCAGCTTTGTGCAAGGGTCAACCCGTCTATGTCAGAAGATGACCGGTTGCGGCACCTTATGCGTGGTCTGCGTCCGGATGTGCAGGAAAAAATGATCATCGCAAACCCGGAAACCTGCGCCGCATTCCTCCAAATTTTACAGCGCATAAATCACGCAGCTTTGATTAGCCGCGCTTCGGGGTCACGTCCGATCGACACCCACTATCCTACCGGATCGCAGTCGTGGATGCAAAACATCGCGCCTCCGGTAGGGATGGCATCCGCCGGCGCGGCAGTACAGCCTACTCCTACATGTGTCGCCACCTGCGCCGCAGCAGAACTGCGTTGCCCGCGGGAGGCTGCCGACCGCGAGGGAAACTTGAAGGCGATTGCAGACTCCATCGCCTTACTGTCTGACCGGATAAAAAACATCGAGGACGAGATGCGTCGCCCCCCAGTGCCTTGGAAACCGAGAACGTCCCGTGCCAACGACGGGCGTCCCCGATGCCAGATTTGCAGCCGCATCGGCCACGAAGCACGACAGTGCTGGCAGAGGTTCCGGGATGGGAGAAATGAACATGCGGAGCCCTTTGGCAATCAGGACGGGCAGTATAACCCTTCGGGAAACGAGAGCGGCCGGGTTTAAGGGGCCAGCCCGGCCGTCCCATCGGCACATTGTCGGAAAGTCAGCTTCACGCAGTCCCCACACGAGCCAATGGTACAATAACGTTGCGACACCGCCCTGATCTCAAGAATGGAAATGCCGACACGCTTTCCCGCCTTCCTCACGACCCTGCACCAGTAAGCGAAGAAAACCTTTTACCGTTGCTGGTTTGGGGTCGGGCGGATGTTGGAAAAAAGCAGAGGGCAGACCCATGGATTAGAGCCATTGTACAGCACCTCGAGGACCCGAGTGCGCCCGTTGTCAGGAATACTAAAAGAACGGCACGGAGTTTTCGGTTAATCGACGGTGTACTGTATCGGAGGGCGAAAGGCTTTGAGAAAGATCGCGCGGCTCTCGTTGTCCCCAAGTGCTTGAGGTCTGATATATTAAGGCACTGCCATGACGACTGTACGGCAGGCCACTTGGGTGTCAAGCGTACATGGGAGAAGTTGCGTTACCGATATTTCTGGCCGAAGATGTTCTCATACGTCAGCAAGTACGTTCTCTCCTGCCCTGGCTGCCAGACGAGAAAGCAACCGCCGGGGAAACCGGCCGGTTTCCTCCAACGAATCCCGCCTGTAGGTCGACCGTTTCAGCAGACGCTACCGGTATATATCGGGTCGGGCGCACAACGTGGATTCGACTACACCCTGGATGCGATGAAAGTGGCTCGCCGGCTGCAGCAGGCTCGAAAATTAGTGAATGAACGGGAAAGGCGCCAGCAAGAAAAGAACAAGCGCAGCTACGATGCTAAACGACGCAGTGCTGTTTATCGTCAGGGGGACTTGGTGTACGTATGGACTCCCTCGCGAGCGAAAGGAAAGACAACGAAGCTTCTTCACAGATACCACGGACCATTCCGTCTAGTGAGCCGGGTAGCCGAAAATGATTGGGAGGTGGTAGACCAAACTGGAAAAAAACGTGACGTTGTGAATGTTGCGCGATTAAAGCCCTGCCACGTTCGATCATGTTCCGATGCCGACGACGCAGACGATGAGTCCGGTACCGATCACGAGGTGCGAGATCCAAGTGGTGATGTGCGCGAGTGCAGTGATGACCGCGAATTCCATCAAAGTGAAGTGCGCGAGCGCAGTGCCGGGAGCGATGTCCACGAATTGCACCCCAGTGTTGTGCGCGAGGGCGACGTCAATGGTGATGTGCGTGAGTGCGGTTCGCGAGTGGACCAAGAAGTTCGTTTGCGTCATGGTGTGCGCGAGTCAGGGACCAGTGATGCAGTACGGCAGCGCGAGAGCTCTGACTCTGAAACTGAACTTTACAGCGATTGGAAGACATTGTCAAACGGCAACAACGGACAACGAAATGTCGCCGCTTACGATACTGACACTGACTTGTATTACAGTGCCAGCGAGTGAACTTTAGTGATTTTTGAGTCTCGCGATTTTCCATTTGTTGTTTTAAGTTTTTCACCTTTTAGATGTATAACTTTTCTGAAACGAGTACCTCACATAATTGTTGTATGTAAAATTGCTTTTTCGTACTTCTTTTCCTGGCTTGCAAGTAAAACGAGTGGGTCACTCTTTTTCGTAGGGGGGAGGTGTCGCGTAGAATGTTTTCTTGTTCTTTTTTCTTTTTCGACTGCTTTTGTAGACGGTGCTCGAGTAAACGAGCCGGCGCACCGCAGGGAGTCTTCTTAACGACGTAGTACAGAGAACGAAGACCACGTGTGTGCGTCGCGGCCAGTTTCCGGAAAGCGTTGTTTGTATTAGTTTTGTAGCAAAGCCGGATGCACGCGATCACGAGGGCTCGCGTTGAGCATCGTTAACTTCGGCCTGCCTGACTGGTCCCTGTAAGCCGTTTTGATATTGGTGGGAGGCAGTGGTGTTCCGAGACGTTCATGTTGCCGTGGGTGCTGAAAAGTGCTATTTAAGCGGCGACACTGGCCTTTTTTTAGAGAGCGGACTCGGGGTCCATGACGCTCGACATCACCGGGGAGCAGTCCGGCAGGCCGACGGGGTATGATACCATTTTCTATGTTGTATAATTTTTGCCCTGTGTGTTTTCCAACTTCAAGATGTCTTAGCTAAATAAACCCCCCAATGAGTGCTCTCCCAATTCACTGTGTCGACTCCTCATCGCTTGCATGCGCGGAGTGGCTCCCACGCCTCTTCGTTTTCCTGACCTTCCGATGCGTCTAACATTAACGGCCCCGACGTTTCGCTACAATACGTTGCCGCTTCGCGGTGCGCCTTCGGCGCTCTCACTATTTTGATCGTGTCACTACTGCCAGAGGCAGGAGCGTCAGAGACGCAATTTTGTAGTATATGCTCACTAACACGGCAAGCACGTAATCGCGTTGGTGGTCAGCGGCGGGCGCGCTATCTGCTAGCGCCCGTTGCTGACGCTCATGGCTCTGGCAGTAGTGACACGAGCAAAATAGTGAGAGCGCCGAAGGCCCACCGCGAAGCGGCGACATATATGTTAACTGGCCCCTCAGTAACACGGGCAAACCACAGCCATCCCGGCCGTGGAAACTTCCGCCAAAAACACGACGGTTAACTTGAGCTTCCTCCGGCGGGCAGGTGAAACGAATGGATCTTTGGTGTTGGTTGAAACGTTCCGTTCGAGTTGACGCGTTCCGTCGCTTTCGTGATACGTACTCTGGGTCTTCTGCTGAGTGCGACTTTCGCGCCATCTATGGCGGTGCAAGAAAGAAAATGCCCTCCCGGCCTTGCTCGCAAGGGTCGAAACCTTCTCGCCTTCAGCGGAGGAAGCTGAAGGCGAGAAGGTTTCGACTCTTGTGAAATATATTTTGCTTGCTATATCTTGGAAGAGGAGCATTATACTATGGAGGCGGGTCACAGAGAATAGTCGCACGGCGGGTTGGACTGGTGCGTTTTCTACTGGCGACGTCGCCATACACAACGATTGGATAGACGCCCCGGTGAGGTCGGAGCTGTCAAGGCACGAAAAGTCGTCTCGGGGACGGTCCCTGAATTTTCGAGACTAGAGAGAATCGAAAGGATGCGGTGACATTCCGTCATATTTCGGACGAAGAAGTAAGCCCCATTTGCCTCGTGGAAGTGTTGCCGTTCGGCTCTCCATCCTTGGAGAGATGATGCAGTCAGTGCTTGATGTCAGCAGCAATGATCGGAGAGGGTCCGTGAGTCCGGCGACGTACGCGCCGATGGAGCACTCCCAGATAAGCAAGCGTTCCTTTAGTTGCGGCAGAATGTGTTGGAGGCATTGGGCTTTTAGCTTTCGAACTGTTTTATTAGTAGTATAGGTCGTTTATTGATTAGTTTGTTTACCATGTTAGTTCCTGTGTTGTACCATGCGTTTACTTTGCCCCTCGATTGCCATGTCTGTTTAATATTTTGAGTTAGTCACTTGGTGCGAGCTGTATATTACAATCATGATATTAAATTCCATATTTTGTTAATTAAGCCTGTTGCCTCTTTCCTTGCCGGCCTCATCACGAATGCGGGTTTGCGGTTAAATGGTTGTTGAGATGTGTGGCCAAAGGGGGTGAGCGAGAGTTCGGAGATGCTTCGTACCCCCCTGGTAGGGACATATCTCACAACGACGGCATCACGACGTGTCATGTCAGGAATATGTCGTTTATAGCGAGACCGCCACGGTGGCATCTTGTCAGGTGCATGCACTTGGCGCATGTCACGTTCGCTCGTCTCATGACATAGGAGCGAGGACGCCCAAAACTGCGCGGCTAGATGGACGGGCCCCGCCTATTTTTATCGACCTGGAATGCTGCGTTAAAAAACTGCTTCTTGATAAGCCACTGAGTCGCCAATTCGTTGGATAAATCCGTTCACGTGGGCTTCTCGAGGGTTTGTTCTGATGGCGCCGAGCGATAAGGTGTCACCTTCGCCCTTATCGGCCGCCACTTAGCAGAAACTCGTCGACGGGCCACTCGTCGAAGGAGCGGCGCGCAGCCACCATGTTTCGAATTGTAGTGCTCGCGTTGGCCAGCGCCGTATGGGCAGGTAAGGACCATCTAGGCGACAGCCAGTCGTTGCACGAAGCTTTTTGTTGCAGGAAACAACCTGAACGAGCAGGTGAACCAGAACAAGTACTTCCTCCATGACAGATGCCGCGTGGGGCTCCAAGAACAGATCAACCTGGAATTGCACGCTAGCTTGGTCTACATGCAGATGGTAAGGGAATGCGCCTTTCCGAGCAGAACGCCGTCGAGCTGCTGCGCCTAGAGTGAGCATGTAAAGCAGGCTTTCTGTTGTGCGATGCCGACTGACCCACGGCTTGCAAGAAACACGCGTTGAGTGCTTGTAGACCAGTGCATCGGACAGCGGCGCCAGGTTGTAGCGCGGTGGCACTTTACGGCCGACTTGGGACAACCGCAAGTTGACCAATCTTTATCAAACGGCGCGGACTCGCTTCTTTGTATACTTGCTCGTTGTGTGACATTCCATTCTGGGCACACCGACAAATGCCGAATACGTCGCCTCCTGCCCGCTGTTGAGTGCTGGCATGCATCGACGTTGCGTTGGAGGCTCGCTACGCAGCCATGAGAACAATGGGGATATTTTAAATAGTCATAACAGCATTGCATAAACAAGGCGCATTGAGTGAAATTTCAGGATCTGTTGCCTGAAGGATTCCATAGGGAAAATCATGGCAGTGAGATATGCCACGAGGTGCAGCACATAAACTGAAAGCACTACTCTTGCAGACGACATGCGCTTGAAGCTGAAGTGATTTTAAGAATAACTGCAGTATTATAATAACAGCGCGAAGCCGCGCGCTGGTCTTTCGGGTAAGCAGCCGAGAAGTGCTCGGCTGCTTACCTTACGGCCAATAAATAATCGTGCACGGTAATTATACAGCGGACGCAAGTGTGAACGTAAGGTTACGCATGCTGAATGTTGCGCCTACGAGAGCCAAGCATTTCTGGCGCCTACGGTGGTGATATGCGAAAAAGGTTATCGTTGAGAATAAGAGGAGATAGGCAGGGACCAGCTCGGGATAGGTGCAAGAGGACACGGCGTGAAAGTCATTCAGCTCTTCGCTTGTCTACGTTTGTTTTCATGAGCGTTGCCTTCGTCGCCCTTAACACTCGGCAGTGCTTTCACCTGACGAAGTGCGTAAGAACAGACGCTGTAGTAACCTCGTGTTTTATCGACGACGGTTGTGGTAGCGTTTCCCTCGATTCGACATGTATGACAAAGCGTGTTGCCGGCCGTTCCATGTAACTAGAAATCAGAGAGTCGCGTTAAACATTGAACTATAGTGCGCTGAAGGGCATTTTTTTCCCCTCTATACTTATTGTTTGTCAGATTGGTAGCATCGTGCTGGTCAATCCGTAAGCAGTACAACCGTTAGGGGACAGTGCAAGGGGGACATTACAGCGTAAGCTGTTATGAGATCACAACAAGGGCCGTTTTTGGCGCCGTAGTTGTCCGCCGCCGGTGTCCGTAACCGCTATCGCGCAAGTTTTAGAAAAAAAATAACCAAGACCGAGGAGGATTTAAACCCACGTCCTCTGCGTGGCAGTCGAGCAGTCTACCACTGAGCTACGCCTGTTTTTTTTTTTTCTTTATTACATGGAAATGACAACCGAAGTTAAAAATCAGGATGAGAACGTCCCCACACTCAAAAATCAGGCAAACACACACATGCGTCTGCTTGAGAAATCTTCGCTAAAAGACCTAAACAAATATAACGTCTGCCGAGGAATCGCATTTACAAATGTAACGTTACTTGGCAGAATAATAATACGCCACTACACGTCGCGGAAAGTGGATTGCGTAACGAGTTCGAGGAATCATTTGAAAGAACACGGGGCTGCATGCTTTGTAGCCCTGAACCCGTTACAGAGGCATCATAAACATCATCATTATGAAGCAATCTTCAGCTTTTCCGTCATCGTTATTTCGAAGCGCTGCCCCTTGAAGCAGTTTTTTCGTATCGAGCCATGCGTCACGCAGCAGGCGACGTGCGCAGCCCCGACAGCAACCCGACATACCTGATGGCGCCTCCTCGCAAGGTGCGGACCACTGCTGAAGAAGCGAATCGCAGAGCTACGCGCGGCTGCAGCAAGGAAACGTCGGGCACAACAGACAGCAGCGCAGAGAGAAGCCCAAACCGCAGCTCGCCGTCGACGCCGGGCCGAGAGTTTGGTTCGTTCTTGGGCAAACGACGCCAAGAGACTCTCTAAGATGTGCAGTTATACAGATTTGCACGTTACAATACCGCAGTAATTATGGCGTAGTGGGTACTTGCGTAGTGGGCGAAATCGTGAGTTATGGCGCAGGGAACACCTGCCACCTCTAATGCACTAGTTTCCTCAAGCGTTTAAGAATGGCTTCTAAGAAGGTCGCTCCTCCAGCTTACGCTGTCGCTGTGCTGCGGTTCCGCGCAGGCCTGGCTCTTTTCTTTAATGTATGTCGTTATTGAAGGAAAGGTCCCAAGACACTCGCCTGTCGTACACAAGATGGGACTCGAATAGTAGATAGGACGGTCGGTAACTACGGTAAATTTACAAAAAAGAGACAAAAAGAAGGCATGAAAGCGTTAGGACGACAACAGATACATTTTTTTCTCTTTGTTTTTACCATACAAAAAAGGGGAAAGGACCACAGACGAAAAGCTACAAAACTGTAGCCTGAATGCGCCTGAGGCGCAAGAGAATAAATTTATACGGCATACATGGCAGAACAACGAAAAAACGCTGATAAAAGTACAGGTGTTAGGTTACATAAACAAAGCTAGAATTATACATGTTGCAACAAAAAATAAGATACCCCCCTGGAACACACACACACACACACACACACACACACACACACACACACACACACACACACACACACACACACACACACACCGCACAAAATATCTTTATGTTCTTTAGTGTTAGGGTGAGTGCGCGATTATAATCTGTTTCATGTGTGCTTAAAATCGTTGGCAGGAGTAATCGTCGAATTTGATTTCCGTGGTTGGTTCTTGTACGAGGAACAGTCCACTTATAAACACTTCTAGTACAAACTGCTTCGCCTTTTATGGTTAAAGTAGCTAGAGATATCAAAAACTTATTTACGGCAGGTGATGAAAATCTAAATACAATAGCCGATGTTCAAAAGTAGTGGTAACGCGTATAATATTATATTTAAAGGCGCCCTGAAACCATATTTTACTCGCTGGGTTCTGCATCGAAACGGGTTCTTTTTACTGTCCTGAGGTAAATGCAAAAAGAATTTTCGACATCGATGCAGTCAAACGCAAATTATTCAAACTAACAAATTCAAAATAAAAGCAGACGACAGATATCGTCATCCCGAGACGTGCACGCTGCTTCCAATCAAAACACGGCTTACATCTTGCAGAACCGTGCTGCCCTCTGTGGCCTTCCTACCACAACCACCACATGGGCCACAACAGCGCTCCTTGTGTCAGCTACAAGCAAAATGAAATTGTAATGCAAAAATTTGTACCTTTTCGTAGCTTGAGCAAGCAAAAACGCGTTCTCAATTTGAAATTTCTTTTATTCGTTGCATTGCAAGCATCTGTCATGCACATTTTTATTCCCTACTGTTCCCGGCCAATCAGAACCTGCAGCAAAGCCAGCGTGGCGATGTCATATCCGCTCGGAGAAACTGTTGATGTATGGCACTGCAGTCAGCGCGTAAACCGATTTCAGGTACAAATTAAAACATAATACGGTGCGATTTCGCAACTTTCACTGGTGTTTCGGTCATCATCAAGTCCCACACAAAGCAAAGGTACAATAAAATCAATGTGCGTAAAATGCGTTTCAGGGCCTCTTTAACAAAGAACTCCAGTATGTGCTCTAAGCTCATGCCAGTAATATGCCTCCCGGCTTTCTTTTGTAATAGCAGTAGTCTGTCAAGGTTAGTTTTGATGTCATGTCCCAGACAAAATGACAATAATTAATGGCACAACATGACTTCATGACGAACATAAATGACACGTCATAACACAAAAATCATGACATGCATATCATGAGCGGCATGAGTTACGCGCCACAGTCTTGGTGCTCTTCCCGCCGTTTCGTTGACTTCACATGTACCAAAACCGGTAGACAACAATGCAGATCCATTTTACGTTCCTGATGCGTGCTTCGAACTTCCTTGACTCCCACTGAACGTGGTATTTGCCATTTTTTTTATTGTAAATAATACTGTTAAATTCGGTCGGTTTTGTAAAACCTCGACCTTATTGTTTATAGAGAAGAGCATTGTCAATTCTCTGCCTCTTTTTCGATTTATATGTTTATGTACCATTGTCACTGCCCTCTGAAATGCACTCTGTACCCTGAGGGTAATAACAAATAAAATAAAACTAATCCTACCTCTGCACGTCCGCATGCGATTAAAAATGAGAAAAGATCTATTCCGCCGCTAAAGACAACGTAGTTGAACATTTTAACAGGCAATAACAAAACATATTCGAAGGTATTCCTATAAGAACTGAAACCGAAACAGAGGTGATCCAAGCGTCCCACATCTCGGAGGGCTAAATGACGGGTCTTACTAGCCACTCGAAGCAGTGCAACAGCTCGGCTGCAGACGGGCATAGAGGGATGTCGGGGGAGAAAATATCCAGTTTCGCTACGCTGCGCTGGGGAAGGGGAGAAATGTATGGAAGAAGGAGAGAGAGGGATGTAATGGGCAAACATATGGCAGACGGTCAACGAGGTCCATTGCTCGCAAGAATTTGAGCACACCCTTCGTGGCTCCATGCTGGAGGACTCTCTCGTTCCGGCATTCCGTTTGCTCAGATAGCGGTCGATTACCAAGGCGCGTTAATTCTGCGGCGAGGGTCTGTCGGTGGGAACAGTATACCTAGGGCAATCGCAGAGGACGTGAGCATTCGTTTGCTCGTTGCCGGCAGCACTGTCTTCCAGTCCAATGGGATAGCCAAAACTTGTGGTAAATGGCGATGCTAGCCCCAGTGGGCAAAACTCGGTCATTTCAGAGCGGGTTACTCCAGGCGGAACTCGACGTTGGATTGATGGGTCCAGGCGTTGAAGGCAAGTATACAGAAGACCAGGAGTGTGTGTATGTATATATATATATATATATATATATATATATATATATATATATATATATATATATATATATATATATATATATATATATATATATAAGGCCAGCCTTTTTGAAAAAGGCTGGCCTCCAGCCGAAACGTCAGAATAAATCCTATGTTTGTCACTGTGTCTTTCTGATAGTATATATATATATATATATAGTGCAAGCGAGCGAACTTTTGTTACTGCGTCCGTTATTGATAGCGGGATTGCTTGCTTCACTGCAGTTTCATGAGCATGCTGCGCAGCATTATCCACGTACTCTTTGCCAATTATTCCACAGCGGCCTGCTAGTCACTCAAACGTAATATCACGACCTTTGTTGCTTAACCGATGTCGTGTTTAAAGCACTACAGTTGGTCTTGCGCCCCAGGACGTGCCGTTAAAGGGCTGACTTGGAGTCTGATGGCTAATTTTTGTGGCGGTTCTCCTTCGATCATGCAAAGTGCGGTGCGTAGTGCCTCAAGCTCCGCGGCAGTCAATGTTGTGCCATGAGATGATGTTTTCAACAGAGCATTTACAGCTTTGGCAGGGAAGGTCACAGCCCCTGCAGATCCGCCTGCTGCTGTTGAGCCATCGGTATAAAGCTGATGGTGGTTCTTGTAGTCCTCGTGTAACATCAGTAGAGACACTGTTTTAAAGCCGGCGGTGAGAGTGCCGCTTTCTTCCGAGTCCTTGGCACTGTCAGCCGGACCTTTGGCCGGGCCAAACACCAAAGAGGCATCGGAAGTCTCTCAGCAGGCGTATCCTCTTACAAAAAGGGGCACCGGTCCGGTCTTCTGGAAGCACCTCCAAAGTGATGCGAGTGGTGCAGGAAGATCTTTGGGAATTGCTGTAGTATCTGCTGTTAAGATGCAGCGGGGAAATTCGAGGCAGATATTGGGTGACTGGTCCTGAGCGCTCTCGAGTGTGCGTAGATTACCTTTACAGGTGTCCGTCAGCACCGGTAAGCTGTATCTCAGGCATCCGAGAAACAGCGGCCTGTATAACTGCAGCATGGCTTGCACTGACGTGTTCCCTCCGAGGAATTGGAAGACTTGGAAGGTGGCTGTTAGGCGTTTCTTGAGACCGGCCACGTGGGGACTCCATCAGAGGTCCAGATCTATGATGACGCCCAAGAAACATTTTGCCCCTTGATAGATATGGCACATGCTTTCATTGGCTATCACGTGAAAGCGACCAGCGCCTATTTGTCAGGCGATATCTCAAGGCCTAGTTCTCTGCGCCGATGTCCAAGTCGCGGCTTTTTTGAGCCTCGCGCGTATCTGAGGACATGTTACTACGATCCATGCATTCAGGAGCGTCCGCTCTTTACTTTTTTGCTATGGTGGATGCCATGCATTGTCCACAGACGCCATATTATCCATCGTGCGGTTTGATGCTTGGTTTCTGGTTTTCCTTCTTTGTCGTTTAGGACTCCTTTTCGGGCACAAAGTGACACGCGGTTTCTTAGTAAGATCTTCCTGCAGTCGTGTAAAATGCAAATATGTTCTTTCGACCCACGGTAGTAGTTTCCACAACTGACACATGAGTTTCACCGGAAATAGCTCGTTTGCGCAGTATTATTCGTGAATTCTGAGCCACGGCTGCTGGACGAACAGCGCACACGCTGCGGCCTGCCGCTGAGTACGTTTCCTACGGGGACCTGCCCTGGAGTTTCCGCGAACATGCAGCGCCGCCCTGTCGAGAGCGGCCGGGAGCACTTGGTAACATAAACAAATACAAATGGCTAGCCGGGACCACGCCGCCGCGCGTGATATAGTAAGAAGAGGCCTCGAGAACGGCGTTTTATTCTTTCAAGTCGATGCAACAACCGAGAAGGATTTTGCTGTCATCTAGAACACAGGCCGCTGGCTCCTTTCATGGTTAATCTTGCTTTGCACGAATGCAGAGACGTTGGTACGCTGCAAAACATAAAAAATAAATTTACTTCAAGCTAGTGCTGCGAAACGCTCAAAAAAGCACTCATCCTAAGTTCTGTAAAAATCGCGCGACATTGCACATTTTATTCTACGTTATCACGGCTGTGTTATGCGCGGCATAAAAGGTGGACCGCTAAACCGCGTTGGCGAAGCATATTCCGCCACTGATGAAAAACGTATGGAAAATCCAGCTGTTTATGGTTATAACCTCAATAATTCCCCTTAACAAGCTCTTTTCTTGAGCTATCCGACTCGGACGCCGGCACACCTCACGTTTGCAAACACTGTCGTTAGTGAGCGAACCATCCGAACCCTGGACCCACGTCAACGGAGCTTCTAGTCGCGGATGCGACCACACGGGTATGGGAACAAAAGACTCGGCAAGCCTCTGGACTCGGACAGGCCACCATTGGAAATTAAACGTAGCGACTCTTAGCACGCGAACTCTTTCAAGTGAAGCCAGACTAGCTGAACTACTAGAAGCATTAAGGGGTATTAATTGGGATATTATTGGCCTTAGCGAGGTTAGGAAACCAGGAGAAGGATACTTATCGCTTAATGAAGGGCATGTGCTCTGCTACAGAGGACTGCCAGAGAAGCGCGATTACGGCGTGGGATTCCTTTTACACAAAGACATGGCAGGTAACACTGAAGAATTCTATAGCGTCAATGAACGGGTAGCAGGTATCGTGATGAAATTAAATAGGCGATACAAACTAAATGTAATACAATGTTAGGAACCAACGACCAGCCACAATGACGAGGCGGTAGAACAGTTTTATGAGGATGGAGAAACGGCAATGAACAAGGTACGCACCCAATATACAACTGTTATGGGGGACTTCAATGCGAACATAGGAAAGAAACTACGAGAACAGATGGTCGGTAACTACGGCGAAGGAGATAGGAGTAGCAGAGGATAGATGCTAGTGGAATTCGCAGAACGAAATCACCTCCGTGCTATGAATACTTTTTTTAAGAAACGTAAGAACAGAAAGTGGACGTGGAAAAGCCCCAACGGAGAAACGAAAAACGAAATAGATTTCATAATGTGCAGTGATCCAGGTATAGTACAAGACATGGAAGTGGTTAATAAGGTCAGAATTAGAGACCACAGACTAGTAAGGGCGAAGATAACCCTCACTCTAAAGCAGACAAAGACAAAGTTAATCACGCGGAAGCAGGCCAACCTCGATGTCGTGAGGGCGAAAACAGAAGAATTTATAATTGCACTTAAAGGGACCCTGAAACGGTTTTGACGATTTTGTGCAAACATGATGATCCGGTAGAGCGGGTCATTAGGACCATTACAGGACAGATTTCAGCGCTGTGCGTAAAGTGTGTAATTTACAATAAGGTTTTGAACACGCGTATCGCAAAAGATCTCAGGGGCTCGCCAAAAGGCGTTTTCAAACGCCCCCGCCATCGACCGATCGAATGAGAGTTCGCTGATTGGCCCCGAGCCAGTGACGTGCACGTAATTTTCAAAACCTAGCTGCGAACAACGTGCTTCTACAACGTACTCCTTCGTTTCAGCCAACGGTATCGTCGCGGCATCTGGCGGCGTACACACGAGTCGCCGGCGCTCTATTACAGAGGCTAGCACTGTCGAGGCGGGCGACCTCAGTGAGGATATCGGGGCGCTGTGTCGCTACGGAAGGCTCGGCAGAGCGGCTGACGCGGGAGGCGCTGTCGTCGCTAGCGCACACTCCGCATCAGATCGAGTTGAGGAGGAACAGCAGTGGTAAGGAGGAAGGCGACAGAAATAAGCCGATAGCTGCCTTAGCGCATGGTGCTTCGCTTTATTTATGGTGTGAATGATTTCACAATTGTGTTGCCTAATCAGTGACGCAACGTCAAAAAAACGTTTCAGGGACCCTTTAAGAAGAACTATGAGGCTCTAGGACAGGAAGAAAATGAGGATATCGAGAAGATGAACGAAGACATTACTAAGCTCATCACCGAAGCAGCGATCGAAGTAGGGGGCAAAGCACTCAGACAAGATGTAAATAAGCTCTCTGAATCTACTCAAAATTTAATCAAACAACGCCAACCAGATGAGAATAACTAACTCAAGAGACAAGATTGAATTTGCCCAGCTGTCTAAGCTCATCAACAAAAGTAGAGCCAGTGCCACACGCAATCATAACGTGAAAGAAATAGAAGCAGCCTTCAGAAAAGGAGTCAGGATCAAAACAACTAAAAGGATGCTTTGTGCGGCAAAGAACATAATCCGAGCAGTGAAAGACAGGCAGGGCAACGCCGTTACTAACTTCAGTGATATAGCTAAGGTGGCGGAGGGCTTCTGAACTATACAGCTCAAATACGAGTCTCCCCACCATGAGGGTAATAAATGTCGATCAGGACACCGAAATTCCTTGCGTCACTGCGGACGAGGTCAGAAAAGCAATTCAGGGCATGTCCCACGGAAAGGCGGCTGGAGAAGACGGTATAACCGCCGACTTGATCAAAGAAGGAGGAGACTTCCTAACTAGTTTTTCAGCTGGAAAAACGCAAACATTCTACTTTTACACGAGAAGGGAGATGAAAGGGAAATTAGCCTCCACCCGTTTTGTAGCACAAGGCTACAAGGAAATCCATAAGGATTTCTTATAAATAAACGCTTCCTAGTTGCCGAAAAATTCGTCCTGATCCGGGTTTCGAACCCGGGACCAACGCCTATCCGAGGCGCACGCTCTGCCAACTGAGCTAACCAGGAGGCTAGCGATTGACAGCGCGAGGGCGAATCCATCGATAACTCGAAGCACAAGGGCGTCAATATAAAGAAGGGAGATGTTAAAGACTTGAGGAATTACAGGCTCATCAGTCTGCTCTCAGCTCTACAAAATTTTCACAAATGTTATCTCAAACATAATAAGGGCCACACTTGAATTTAATCAACCAAGACAGCCAGGGTGTCGGAACGAAATGTTTTTCGTTCCGGTTTTCGTTTCGTTCCGCAGCAAAAAGTACCGTTCCGTTTTCGTTCCGGAAAAAAAAAAGCGTTCCGTAACGGTTCATAACGTTTTTTTTTTCAATAAGAAAAACGAACAGAATACTTAATATTAAAAGTATCTTTTAAAAACAGCAAAAGATACTGGACTAATACATAAAAATGCAATAGTAATTGTTGGGGTTTTATGTCCCAAAGCCACGATGTGACTATGAGGGAAGTCGCAAAAAGTTTCGAAGCAAGGACACAACAAAAACTTGGTACTTATTTTTCCTCAAGTTTGAACACGACCCCCTGTATAAAATTAGCGACCTGCCCGTACTGCGGCGCTCCTGCGCGCTATGTTTGTTTTTGCTTGTTTATTTTTTTTTAGTTCTGTGAGCTGCCACCGCAAAGCGTGGCGCTACAATTTACCCCCATCGCGTGAGCATCGCACGTGTAGTAGTTGTGTCACAGAACACTTATACCAACTTTAGAGAACGGAAACTGTACCTTTGGCAGTGGAACGAAAATAAGAGTAGCGGTGGCGTAGTGAACTGCAATAGCGCGAGCAAAGATGGCGCAACCTGTACTATCATCATCATTATAAAATTCGCTTTTTTGCTCGCTTTGAGCGGGTTGCACTACTAGCTCTCCGTGTTTTGTTTTTTCTCTTCGCTGGATCCGCGGCCGCCGCGGCTTCCATGCGCTTTCGAACCGCGGAGCAACTTTTCTTGCTTCGCGTTTCGAAAGCGTATGGGAGCTGCGGATCCAGCAAAGAGGAAAAACAAAACATGGGGAGTTAGTAGCACTTTCATGTTCTGCATTTCGTACACAACTCATGTATAGCTTATCGCCAGGTGCCCGAACAGGCCTCGACTGGCAAAAACAGCGTCAATCAAGTAAGGTTTGCATCGTTTATTAAGAGTTCCAACGCTGGTACAAGCAATGACAGTGCATACATGAGCTAACAATTTGCAGTCAACTCCAAATGAAGCCTATCATGCATGCTGAGTGCGCTTCAACTCTTGTATAACCGCGCTGAACACTGGCACATATGTACGGAGAGACTGAAGGCAGAGGCATTCACTTTCTCCATACACAGAATTTCATTGTTCAGCGCCGTTTTATTATGGCACATAGCACTCAGACAAGCGTTTTATCCTGTCGTTACTGTTTCCTAGCAGCTATGCAGGCGTTTTCGAGGTAGTCCCGATCTTCATATAAGTGCGGGGTGCGTAATCGGCGACATGGCGAGGAAAGAGCAAAGTGGTATTGCTAAGTTAATGCACCTAAGCCATCGCGGATGCTGAATCTTTGTCGACAAAATTGTGCACTTCAGTACGGGCATCGTGTGAATTTGTGCCAGTGATGGAGCAATAAAGGTCATGTATTTTCCATGCGTTTTTTGTTACTGCGTAATTCATTTTTCATTAAATTTATGCTTCAATCAATGCAAATACCTGTTTTCCCTGTAAGTTTTAGGAGCTGCAGCTTTCAGTTTCTTAATGTCATTGTGCGTACATCAAATTCATGTGTGCTTCCACTAGCTTCTCAATTTCCTCGACTTTGTTCCATTGACTCTATAAGTCATTTGAACTGACAAAGGCAGGCACTACAAAGAGGGCATGTTAATTTAGTTGCTAATAGCAGAAGTAGATAGCTTAAACAAATTATTCTGCTTTTCTATAAAAAAAGACGGGGTATCCTACGAACACAAGTCGGCTTATGAGGTCGTTAACATGCTTCTTTCACTGCAAGTAGTGCTCATCGCATTTACCATTTGTTTTTTGGCTGTAAATAATTTTACAAGATCCTGCTGAACACATGCCGCCTTCTAAAGCTTCGGCCTATTTTGTTTCTGAGCTTTATGATTTGAATGCAGCTAATTACGACAAGAAGAAATCACACTTCGTAGACTGTCTCACAAGGTAGTAAAAAATGTTGGAAGTACTCGTATCCACCCACTGCCCTCATCTTCATTTCTGTTATAACTAACAATTTCTGGTGTTTGCTTGCGGTTTTCACGTGTCACAACCATGATATGATTGAGGCATGCTGCAGTGGAGGATTCAAGAAATATTGACCACTTGGGGTTTTTGAACATGCTGTGAGAATGCATAGTGCGTGGGCCTCTAGTATTTTCACCTGTCAGAAATGTGACCGCCACAGCCGGCATTGAACCTGCAAATTTCTGGGGTTTTATGATTACAACCAGGGTACGATTATGAAACACGTCATAGTGGGAGACTCCAGATTAAATTTTATCACACGGGCCTCCTTATGCACAGTCCAAGTACATGCGTCTTCCTGCATTTCATCTCACCAAAATGCAGCCACCACGGCTGGAACATGTGTTGTCTCAATTATTAGCATGACATGATAAAACTCATATACAGAGGTCACGTTAAAACATTAGTGCACTGTAAAATATATAGAAGATTAGACAGCTAATACTTGTGAACGACCATCAGTACACCTCCAGAAGATGGCTGATGAGCCGTCGATAAGTACAGACAGCATCAGAGGCATGGGGTCCAAGATGAACTGCTGTAGACATCCAAATATTTCACCGTGTTTGCAGAGTCTACTTTCGAGGGCAGTTATCCGGTCGTTGCATGGCATTCCTGAAAAGAAACAAGTCATGAATTAATCAGTGACTGAGAAGCATGATGTGTGAAGCATGATTTTGCAAAATTATACACAGAAATTCATTAAACTGGGATTTGTTGCACATACAGGGAAACATACCTTATAAAGGTTGTTGCAGTGCTGGAAGTAGCTTCTTCAGCCATGTCAGGTAGCAAGTGCCTCGCCCATTGTGATGCAATGCGACCATGTGGGATATGGATGACCGGGTTTGGCAGAGAGGTCCAGGAGACTGTCAAAAAATAAAAACGCAAGCACATCCCTGTATAACATGCTGGTTTCTTACAATAAACCAAAAGTACACTCGAATTATGCACAGCACTCATGGATCGAAGCGCCAAAATTTTGGGGTACCTCACGCACATACTTTTGTTTCTACCTTCATCAGTTTGTGACCCATCGAACCGCCATTCCAAGTGACATGCCATGGTTATATCGAGTAGCCGCGCATTTGGTACCGATCAGTGTTCACGTGCTGCATTTCATTCTGTGAGCACTGCACACTAAATGTATTCAAGAAAAAAGACTGTTGCTAAATAATGTCCAAAAGACACCGTCCAAGTAAAACACCTCTAACTTTGCTTTTGACATGCGGCTCTTGCAAACTCGTACGTACGGACAGGCGCAGTGTATTCCATGTAACCCCATCTATCGCTGTTGCCGCCTTTGTGTAGATACAGTGTCCGTTGCCAAGCAATAAATTTCCAGAATGCATTTCTGTTCTCTCAAAAACTCGGCCCTCGGGGAAGCCGCGTCGCCCAAACGAAATCTTGCTTCTTCGCTCGTAGAGCATGACACCCCGGAATGTTTACAATTATAGTCCGTCGTTGCCGTTTGAAACGCATAACCAACGCTAACAAACAGAAGCAATGGGTTCATACTCACCGGTGCGTACGTGCTCGAGCCTTGAAACGAGTGTTCGTACTGCCGGAATTTCAACGGTGGCTTCGTTCCACTGCAGGCCGCTGACTACGCTCCGCGGAAGCGTTTAAACTGCCCAAAATAAGCACGTTCTAACGTATTCTGCCGGTAGGAAGCAGCGATTAAAAGAGTATACTTTCTAATTTTCACGGAATATTTAGAACGAGACAAAATAGCGCGAGTTACCAGAACCGCCGGACGCCGTGAACCGTTGCATACCTACCGCCGCATATTTCGAATGGAAAAATGCTGATGTCGATGCGCTGTTCACATTGAAGGAGTCAGCGAAAACAAAAATCGGTTAATAAAAGACAGGTGACAGAATATCTCGCAAAAAGTACTCTGTGTAATGAGTATTGTTATTTTATTATATGTAATACTATGCCAAAACGCAGTCTTCGTCTGCATTAAGAATATTTTGCCCTGAAATTTGGCCCCGACGAGGGCGCCCCTACGTAAAAAGTGCAATAGCGCGAATGGCGGCCTGCAGTCACGTGATCGCCTTTCCATAGAAATAGCTTGAGTGGAGAGAGGGGTTAGTACATCCACTCCCAGCGCATGAAGCCGGAACGCGCCGCGGTTGATTTTTACGCCATCTGCGGCGATTTTTGGAATGTAGAGCCTTCCGGGGCCTGGTTGTGTCGCTGTGGCGTGCCAGAGCTGTTACCGTGTCCGTCGGGCTTGGCTTTTTGTTTTAGGGGCGAAGCTCCTTAAGGTTTGGGTCTGTCCGTCCGTTGTAGCGCGTTATACCTACTAGCAACGCGCTACTAGGAACGCGATACTACTTCGATGCACGCGCTACCAGCTCGCAAAGAACGCGCCCTCACCCGCGAGAAACAAGCTTGACGCAGGCAGCGTCTTCGAGTTTCTTGATTGAAAAATACCGACTGCTTGCGCTGGAGAACCGTTCACTGGCCACCCATATATATATATGTATATAGGCACTGGATCTTGACTTGCAATGAAGTGCCGGTGGGAGATTTCACTTGTGCATAGTTGAACCATGAGGATTCGTAGCGTGCGCGTTAACTAAATTAATCCGGAACTCGGCACGATCTACGATGCACGTCCGGAGCTTCGCCCACTCATCATCATTCATTCCGTGGATATGCTGTGAATTTTTTTCCTTTCTTTGCGTTGAAGTGTGACAGCACTGGTCGCAACTGTAAACCATTTAGCTGTGGTTTACTGTTGCGTTCCGTTCTGTAAATCGAGCGGATGGACATCAACTGGCATCTCATTTCAAGAGTTGCCTGGTGCTCAAGGTTTGAGCTCGGCTAATAAAAAAAAAAGTACTGGCATTTCACAATGCATGAAGTGTTCTTCTGCATGAGCATTCTCCTCAGTGTAACATGAGTATATTTCTAAAATAATGGGCTTTAACGCTGAATTAGCGGATTATAGGGGCACAGTATAGTTGAGAGACCCTATTGAGGAAGTCCAGCAAAATATTTTTGCAGAAAGGCCCAGGTGGATTGCAGTCACTCAAGATGCTTTTGCATTTTGCCCTTGTAGATAGCATACTAACTGTGCTGGTTTCATTCGGACAAATGATCAAGTGTCAGCGCTCGTAACAGGCAAAATGCATGGTAATTTAAGCAGCTGTGTCCACATTAATGCATATAAACGTGTGTGTTAAGCACAGCCATGGATAAATGTAGCTTACACTGCTTTATTATATGTCTGGAGCTAATTAGATCCCATGTAATACGTGATATCGCAATTCGTACTAATACTTGCGCTCAAGAAGTTGCAACTCTATGAACCGAGACTCAGATGATTGAATGTGCAACGAGAAACTAAAATGTGAACATTGCAGTTTCGGCACTCATCTGCGTGCATATATGGGCCGAGGAAACCGCACGTCTACAACAGTCGTTAGAAATTTCTATTTCTGTGATGACTGATGACAGACTTCTGGTCCTTGGTGACATTGAAATGTCATGTCTCAAGTGCAAAGTGTCATCAATGTTTTTATTCAAAAGGGCGACACCCTGTGAGAACCGCTTGCCGTGCACCGCGGGGCTCCCATTGCCATTCCCGTTACATTGCCGGCTTCATTAGCAAATAGGTCGTGAAGAAGGACGCGTGAAATGTGCAACATAGAGCGGCAGCAGATACTGCTTTTTTACAGTGCACACACAAAGCATCCGTGTTGAGGAACTGTTGGGACCGCTGCACTGAGCCGAGGTAATCGCACGCCGCCACTGGGTGTACTTCACATTCTCGGCCTCGTCTAAACGCATTAACAATACAGAAAACCATTTTTAAGATATTTCCCTAAAGGAAGAGAAGACTATACCTGCCGCTGCACACTCGAAACGCGGTAGCCGCTCAAGGGAGTGCACTCATTTCAGGTTGTCGCGTCGGCTGCTATGGGGGTAAGTAGAGGCGGCCTCTCGTGACATTTTTGGAAACTAGACGAACACGTGACCCCTGAAAGTTGGGGTCACGCGCAGCCGTAGAGAGAGCCGGTATGAGCAGGTCGCCCTTTTATAGAGGAGGTCGTGAGTTTGAATCCCGAATTTTTGTCCATAGGGGGCACACGATTTCCGAAGCAGCAGGTCATCAAGTGTACTCGCCGATAAGCGAGACCGCTGCTCTGACAAAATGAACTTGAGTGCCGAAAATGTCCTCTCAACGCTGACTTGTGTGGCTGGCACACCAAGGGCCACTTGTGCTAACATGTACAGCTCCGGTTGCCGCTCTTTGCGCTCGTCCCGAAATTTCAACAGATTCAACACGTAAGCGACGACAAAACCCTCTCCATGACGGCCTGTGTGAGAGGCACGTGAAAGTCCGCTTGAATTTAATACAAACAGCTATGGTTGCCACTTCTTTCGTTTCCTGCATTATTTCAACGCATCTTTCCTTTGAAATACCTGCCTGAGAGGCGAGCTGACGTTGGCCCCTGATTTATGCATTATTGCTCACGTTGCATGACCCTCGGTTGTACCGGATCGCAAAGTTTTCCCGTGAACCGAAAAACGATAAAAAATATTTCGTTTTTGCTCCGGAACGAAATAATAAATAATGTTCCGGTTACGTTTTCGTTCCGGTCAAAAATATCGTTCTTTTTTTTTCGTTTTTCGTTTTCGTTCCGTTCCGACACTCTGAAGACAGCAAGCAGGGTTCAGGAAAAGATACTCCACCTTAGACCACCTTCATGTGATCAATCAAGTAATCGAGAAGTCCCCCGAATACAACAAACCCCTCTATATGGCTTTCATAGACTACGAAAAGGCTTTCGACTCGGTAGAGATACCAGCAGTTCTAGAGGCATTACGCCGAGAAGGAATATGCGATAGCTACGTAAACATAATAGCCAACATCTATAAAGATTCCACAGCCACCCTGCTCCTCCATAAGAAAAGCAGAAAAATCCCAATACAGAAAGGTGTCAGCCAAGGAGATACAATTTCTCCAATGCTGTTCACTGCATGTTTGGAAGAAATCTTCAAAAGACTAGACTGGAACGAGACAGGGCTAAAGATTAACGGCGAATATCTGAGTAACCTACGATTTGCAGACGACATAGTACTCTTTAGCAACGATGGCGACGAACTGCAAAAGATGATTGAAGACTTAAGCCGAGAAAGCGCTAAGGTAGGATTAAGGATGAACATGCAGAAGTAGCCGATATTATTATATCAATTAAAAGAAAGAAGTGGACCTGGGCAGGACATGTCATGAGGAGAACAGATAACAGATGGACAGTAAGAGCGACGGAATGGATACCAAGAGAGGGAAAACGCAACAGAGGCAGGCAAAGGGTTAGATGGAGCGATGAAATTAAAAAGTTTGCGGGCGTAAAGTGGAGCCAACTCGCTCAGGAGAGGGTGGAGTGGAAATCGATGGGAGAGGCCTTCGTCCTGCAGTGGACCTAAATAGGCTGATGATGATGATGATGATGATGCAGAAAACAAAGATAATGCTAAGTGGCACGGCGAAAAAACGTGGCTTCACGATCGGAAACCAGACATTAAAAGTCGTAGAAGAATACCTATATCTAGGACAGCTACTGACAGGAGAACCCGCCCATATAAAAGAAATCCATCATAGAATAAACATGGGATGGCGCGCATACGGGAGACAATCCCAATTCATGAAAGGAAATCTACCACTATCCCTCAACCGGAAACTATATAACTACTTCGTTTTTCCAGTACTGACATACGGGGCAGAAACGAAGTTAAGAACCGCGCAGCGGGCGATGGAACGAAAAATGATAGGCGTTACATTAAGAGATATGATAGGCGTTACATTAAGAAATAGAAAGACAGCCGAGTGGGCCAGAGAACCGCTGACATAATAATCGACGTTGAAAAGAAAACAAAAATGGACATGGGAGGCCACGTGATGAGAAGGCTAGATAACCGATGGACAGTTAGAATGACGGAATGGATACCAAGAGAGGGCAAGCGTAGCCGCGAACGACAGAGAGAAAAAGGGGGGGACGAAATCTAGAAATTCGCAGGCGTTAAATGGAATCAGCTCGCGCAGGACAGGCAAGAATGGAGAGGATTGGGAGAGGCCTTCGTCCTGCAGTGGATATAAGATGGGCTGATGATGATGATGATCTCCCTTTTAGGCTGTCCTGTCATCTCTTCTGTTACTTCCTAATTTCCACAGGCGGCTTGGGTTAACCGTGTGCAAGTAACCAACCTTGTTTAGGAGCATTAAGTTATAGCAGCGATGTACGGCTGTGCAAGTGATTAGCATTCTTCGTGCACCGTCTTCTTGTTGGGATCCGTGGTGGGTGGCTGCCATCGTTGCCGAGGTAGTTACACACATTATGCATAGAACATTTCCACTTCTCCCTGATCGCGCCGCTGCAAAGCGTGTGCGCACCGAAGGTACACTGAACTTTTTCTCTCAGCCGAAAGAATCCCTCCCTTGGTACCATGTAGTAGATAGCCAGAAACCTGAAAAACCAGTCAGTCATTCCTCCTTTCCTTGTGGCCAAATCACTGACGGAGGCCACTGAACCAGGCTACAACGCAACCTAAATGGAAAGCGGAGACCTACTCCTTGAGGTCTGTGACAAGCCCCAACACGACCAACTTTCTGGACTTTGTTCATTTGCTGATACACCTACAACAGTCACCCCACATCATTCATTGAATACCGTCCGAGGCGTAATATCGGAAGTTGACTTCATCGACGTTAATGCGGCAGAGTTATTGAAGGGTTGGAAAGAACAAAATGTCATTGAAGTTAGACGAATCAAAATCAGAAGAGACAGCAATGAAATTCCAACAAAACATCATCACATTTGCCTCCAGTACGGTCCCAGAATCCCTAGAAACGGTTATACCAAAACTCGTGTCAGGCCCTACATCTCTAACCCCCGTCCATGCTTTAAGTGCCAAAAGTACACGGAGCACACTTCAGAAAGCTGCACTGCCCAAGCCCACTGCGTCAACTGTGAAGGCGATCACCCTGCGATCATGCAGCATCTGGAAAAGAGAAAAAGAAATTATCACCATTAAAATCAAAGAGAACATCTCCTTTAGGGAAGCCAGGACAAGGTCCTCCATATTTCATGGCGCATCCTACGCCAGCAGGGGGCAGCGTCGCACCGGCCTCTGCCACTAGCCCGGCCATCCACCGGCTGTGGCAACTGCCCCTAAGGTGGGAGCAGCGACGGCTCCCCTGGCATCCTTGAACCCGTCCACACCGCTAGCTCTGGCAGCAGCCGGGGCAGTTCTGACCCGCAAGAAGTTCCCTCCGCGCCTGTGGGGCTTTGCCCGCGAGGGCCAGGCCTCCACGGCACACGAATCGCTCACTGGAGCGAGTGTCCCAGGCCTCGGAAGGGGCGATGGACACTGTCTCTTGTGGAACGTACGTCGCAAGGGGAGCAGAGAGGCTCCCTCAGAGAGAGATAAAAATTCCAGTCACGGGGCCTGGAATAGACCCCGTAAAATAAGGCAGCACCTTCTCTGTCTGTACACACATCATTAATTAACGCTCAAAATGGAGATATCAGTAATACACTGGAACGTCAGAGGCCTGCTCAGAAACCTCGATGATGTCCAGGAAGTCCGAAAGTGCTGTGTGTGCACGAATTAAACAGGAGACACACGAATTTTCTTCGACACCATGTTGTTTTCCGGAAAGACCGCGATGATGCTTCCGTGTGATCTGGCGGTGTTGCAATCATAGTAGACCGATGTGTAGCGGCATCTCCCGCTCCGAGGCAGTGGCTATTCGCGCAGACCATCCGCTCACTGTACATACCGCCAAATTATAAGTTGCACAAAGAAGAATAGATGAGTTACCTGAGCCCTACCTCATTTTAGGTGATCTCAATGCACACAGCGGCCCGTGGGGTGACTCTCGCATTGATGCGCGAGGCCCTCTTATTGAAGACTTTCTTTTCTCCTCCGGCGCATGTATTTTCAACAAAAAAGAAGCCACCTACTACAGCCTCGCAAATATTATTTATTCGTTCATCGATCTATCCATAGTCTCCCCGTCCGTTCTGACTGAGTTTAGATGGCAAGTTATCAAGCATTCTTACGGAAGCGACCATTTCCCGATTCTGCTGAGAAGTGTTAGAGATAATGAACCTCCACCACAGCCTCCCCGGTGGAGGGTTGATACAGCCAATTGGCAGAAATTTCGCACTGTCGCCAGTGGTATCTCGTGGCCTGGCATATGCGCTTTAGGGATCGATGGAGGTGCTGAATATTTCACTAATTTTTTTAATTGATCAAGCTTCTGCTTAGTGTGATCAAGCTTAGTGTTTTGTGGTATCTGACAACAGATACCACAAAACACTGCTTCAGTTCATACACAACACAGGACTTGCAGCACACATTTAACAAAATACACCGTAAACTATGCCTTAAGGGCAAGCCCATTTCGCAATAAAAAAATGCAGTTGCTTCATCCGGTGGTGTTGCTGTTATATTGGACAAAAGTATCGCATGCCAGCATTTACGGCTCCAAAGTCCTCTTGTGGCGGTCCGAGCGCTACTTTTAAATAAATTAATACGCTCTTTGTATATACTTCCTCACTGTCAGCTACAAAAACGCCAATTTTAGTCATTGATTAATGAATTGCCTGAACCGCATCTTCTGTTGGGCGATTTCTATGGAGCGACTCCAGGTGCGATGCGCGAGGTCGTCTAATTGAACAGTTTCTTCATTCTTCGGGGACATGTCTCTCAAATAGGAAGGAGCCTACTTATTATAGTCTTGCAAATAAAACATTCATCCATAGACCTCAGCATCGCATCTCCAGCCCTTCTAGATATTTCTAAATGGGAAGTTATTCAAAACCTGTACGGGAGCGACCACTTCCCGATAGTTCTGAACACAACATCAAATAAATTTCTCCCCGTGTTTCTCGCTCAAAAGTTGGTTCTGCCGACTGGGAACAGTTTCAAAATACCACTCAAAGAAAGTGTTCTTATATGTGCAATTTAAGCATAGACGCTGCCTATAAGTGCATCCCAGAAACGAGTGGACTGTCTAGCAAACACCGTGTTGTCCATGGTGGAACGACGAGTGTCGAAATGCACGTAGGAAACAGAACAAAGCATGGCGACTCCTTCGTCTCTGTCCCACTGCGGAAAATCTTGTACAATTTAAGCGTGCTAAATCACAGGGAAGGAGAACACGCCGGCAGGCTCGAAAGGAAAGTTGGGAGAAATTTATATCGAGTATAAATTCCTACACGGATGAAGCAAAAAGTATGGAATAGAGTCAACCGAGTAAAAGGCAGGCAAACATAATCAATTCCTTTAGTGAATGCTCAAGGAGACAGCTCGGAGGACCAAGCGAACTTCCTTGGCACACACTTTGAGATTATATCTAGTTCGTCGCACTATTCCGAAGCGTTCCGAATGCACAAAGCACTGATTGAATGACAGCCCTTAGAGAGAAAATGTGCAGAAAGTGAGGCATACAATAGACCTTTTTGCTTAGCAGAGTTTGAGGCAGCGCTTTCTTGTTGCAGCGAGTCCGCCCCGGGTTCTGATCGTGTAATGGATGACATGTTAAAACACTTCTCTTCTGAGACGCGGAGAACCTTTCTGCCTATACAATGTTATATGGTCTTCTGGCAACATCCCCTCGGTCTGGAAAGAGGCCATTATAATCCTAATACTTAAACGGGGAAGGACCCTACTTCACCAAATAGCTACAGACCTATAGCGCTGACGAGCTGCTTATGTAAACTTTTCGAAAAAAATGGTAAACAAGCGCCTGCTCTATTATTTCGAAATAAACAAGATATTAGACCCTCGCCAACGCGGTTTCCGCGAGTCAAGATGAACGACTGATCAGCTTGTTCGTATGGAAACTTACATTATAAAGCTTTTGCCCACAAACAATTCCTTTTGTCTGTCTTTCTCGATATGGAGAAAGCGTGTGATACTACCTGGCGCTTTGGGATCTTCCTGCAGTGGGTATTCGTGGCAACATGGTGTCAATTCTGTCCTATACAGGACCTTCCGTGTTAGATTTGGCAGCGCACTGTCGCGATCATTCACGCAGGAGACTGGCGAGGTGGTGTGCTGCACACTATTCATAGTAAAAACGAATTCTCTGCAAACTGCCGTATCTCATTTATTTAGTTTATATATATGACGCACACATAGGTTTCAGGTCATGCAACCTCGCCATCTGCGAACGACAGGTACAGCTGGGCTTAAAGAAGTTGTCAAAGCGGGTAGACGAGAATGGTTTCAGGTTTAACCCACAAAAGACTACATGCGTCCTCTTTTCAAACAAAAGAGCTATATTGCCAGAAGCCACTATTGACCTCGGTGGAGAAGGATTGTCGTTAAGTCTGCAGCACAAATTTCTAGGTGTTCTTTTAGACAACAAACTTACATTTGTCCCTCACTTAAGACACCTAAAGACCGCGAATCTGTTATTGCCCCGAACAACCTGGAGCATCAGGAGGTGCTTACTCACCCTATATATAAAAGCCTCAAACGCTCGCGCTTAGATTATGGTGCCGTAATATACCAATCTGCAACAAAGAGCGCGCTTGGAATGCTTGATCGAATTCACAACCTTGGCAACAGGCGATTTTAGAACAAGCCCTGTAGAGAGCCTGTACGTTGAGTCTAATGAATGCTCCTTACATTCACGCTAGACATATTTAAGTTTTACATATTTTTTAAAGGTTAAATCTTATAGCGAGCACTCATGTTACTCCATAATCTCCCAGGTGCCTTCTGCTAGGTTACATGGTAATCGCCCATCTGTTCGTGCCCCGTTCCGTCTACGTTTAGAACATCTAGCCGAACAAATTGGAATTCCCCTCGAAGGAAACTGTCGTAATGGATCCCATCTTGCTCGCACCGCCTTGGCAATGGCAGGCCATTAGGTATGACTTATCATTTTTTGAAATATTAAAGCATGCACCTGAGCCGCATATACGCTCACATTTTATTGAACTTCGGACAAAATACTCATGCGCGGAATTTTACACCGACGGCTCGAAATCTGCTAATGGTGTGGCTTATATGCAGCTCTAGAACCCTCGTTTTCAACCTGTGGTGCGTTAAGTCTTCACACAAGTATTTTAACTGCGGAAGCTTTTGCAATCCTCGCTACTGTTACACACATAAGGAAAACCTGCCTCCCTAAGGCCATTATATCTACAGACTCGTTAAGTGTTGTTCGCTGCCTAAAAAGTCTAAAAAAGCACAAAACCCCCGTTGATCATCATCATCATCATCATCATCATCATCATCATCATCATCCTGTTTAGGTCCACTGCAGGACGAAGGCCTCTCCCAACGATTTCCAACCCACCCTATCCTGAGCGAGTTGGTTCCACTTTATGCCCGCAAACTTTTTAATTTCATCGCTCCATCTAACCTTTTGCCTACCTCTGTTGCGTTTTCCCTCTCGTGGTATCCATTCCGTCGCTCTTACTGTCCACCTATTATCCTTCCTCCTCATGACATGTCCTGCCCAGGTCCACTTCTTTCTTTTAATTGATAAGATAATATCGGCTACTCCTGTCTGTTCTCTGATCCATTCCGCTCGTTTTTTATCTCTTAGCGTTACCCCTATCATTTTTCTTTCCATTGCACATTGCGTGCTCCTTAGTTTCATCTCTAGTTTTTTCGTTATTCTCCATGTTTCTGCACCGTACGTTAGTACTGGGAGAATGCAGTGATTGAATACTTTCCGCTTTAATGACAGCGGTAAGTTTCCGGTCATGATTTCGTAATGCCTTCCGAATGCGCTCCAGCCCAGCCTGATTCTACGGAGAATTTCGTTTTCCTGGGTAGGAGTTCCTGATATTAACTGTCCCAGATATACATATTCGTGTACACATTGTAAGGGTTCATTGTTGATTTTAAATTCCTGTTCCTTAGCTTAGCTATTGAGCATAACTTTGGTCTTTTGCCTATTCATTTTTAATCCAATTTTAATGCTTTCCATGTCGAGGTCATCAATCATGTTTTGTAATTCGTCTCCATCATTGCTAAAGAGCACAATGTCGTCTGCAAATCTCAAATTGCTTAGATATTATCCGTCTATTCGAATGCCCTTTTTTTCCCCTGTCTAGACGTTTAAAGACTTCCTCTAAACATGCAGTGAATAGCATCGGGGATATTGTATCTCCCTGTCTCACACCTCTCCTGATCGGGATTTCTCTGCTTCTCTCATGTAGGAGTAGTGTGGCTGTGCAATCCTTGTATATGTTGTTTATGGTTTTCACGTATACGCCAGGTACCCCTTGTCGATGTAGAGCTTCTAGAACTGCTTGTATTTCTATGGAGTCAAATGCTTTCTCGTAGTCGATAAACGCCATATAAAGAGGTTTGTTATATTCCGCGTACTTCTCAATTACTAGGTTGATAGCGTGGCTGTGGTCCATTGTCGAGTAACCTTTGCTAAAACCAGCTTGTTCTCTCGGTTGGTTAAAATCGAGTGTTTCTCTTATCCTCGTAGAAATTACCTTTGTAAATAGCTTGTATATTACTGGGAGTAGGCTGATTGGTCTGTAATTCTTTAAGTCCCTTATGTCACCTTTCTTGTGGATAAGGAATATATTTGCATTTTTTCCAACTGCGTGGTATACTACATGTATTGACACATTTCGTGAAGAGCGATGCAAGTTTTTCAAGTACAATATCTCCTCCGTCTTTGATCATGTCGGTTGTTATACCATCGTCAGCAGCTGCTTTACCGCGGGACATGCCTTTGGCAGCTTTTTTGACTTCGTCAGCGGTTATACATGGAATTTCGGTGTTCTCCTCTGGTTCTATTTCTATTAAGGTTGTATGGTCTGTCTGAGAGCTGTACAGTTCCGAGTAGAAATCTGCTGCTACCTTTACTATTTCGGTGAAACTGTTGATAACGTTACCTTGTTTATCTTTTAGCGCATGTATTTTGTTTTGTCCTAAGAGCAGTTTCTTTCTTGACCGATTTAATGCTGGTGCCTTTTTCTACTGCTTTCTCTATTTCTCTCATGTTAAAGTTTCTTACATCTCTTTGCCTTGCTTTACTGATCAACTTGGATAGTTCTGCGAATTCTATCTCATCTTTTGATGAAGTTACTTTCATTTGTTGGCGTTTTTTTATTAAGTCCTTGGTAGATTGGGACAGCTTACTTTTTGCTTGCTTTGTTGTTTTACCCCCGACTTCTATCGCGGTTGCAAGGATTGCTTTCGTTATGGTTTTGTTTATTTGTTCTAAATCGTCACCGTTTTCGTCTAAGGCCTCGAATTTGTAGCTTATGGCGACTTTAAATTCTTCGTTCTTCGATCTGATTACCTCTAGATTACATTTTTTTCTAGTAACTAATTTAGTTCTTGTTTTCTTTAGGTTAAGTACAATCTTTGCCCTTACTAGTCTATGATTGCTGCATTTTATCTTCCCCACTACTTCTGTGTCTTGAATTATACCTGGTTGTTCGCACATTTTAAAGTCGATTTCATTCTTTGTTTCCCAGTTAGGGCTTTTCCACGTCCACTTCCTATTCTTGTGTTTCTTGAAAAACGTGTTCATTATTCGAAGCTGGTTCCTTTCGGCAAATTGTACTAGCATTTCCCCACGGTTATTCCTACGGCCGACGCCGTAGTTGACAATCGCCTGCTCTCCACTTTGTTTCGTTCCTACTTTTGCGTTGAAATCCCCCATGACTATTGTGTATTGCGTCCGTACTTTCTTTATTGCTAATTCGATATCCTCGTAGAATTGCTCTACTTGTTCATCGTCGTAGCTCGTTGTTGGCACATATCCCTGGATTATCTTAAGTTTATACCGCTTATTTAGTTTTATTACGACGGATGCTACCCTTTCGTTAATGCTGTAGAATTCACCTACGTTGCCCGCTATATTTTTGTGGATTAGGAACCCAATGCCATATTCTCTCTTTTCGGGTAATCCTCTATAGGAGAGGATGTGTCCATTGTTTAAGACTATGTAAGCTTCACCTGCTCTCCTAACTTCGCTAAGGCCAATGACGTCCCAATTAACTCCCTCTAGTTCCTCGAGTGATTCCGCTAATCTAGCTTCGCTTGAGAGGGATCTTGCATTGAACGTTCCAATGTTTTGTTTCCAGTGGCGGCCTGTCCGGGTCCAGTGATTGTTACCGCCCTGTGCTGCTTCACAGAGCTGACCGCCGCCGTGGACAGATGTTCTGCAGCTGCTGGACACTGAGGGCGAGGGTTTAATTGTAGACATCGTGTGGGAAGTGGTGGCCAAGTACTTCACCAGGGAGGCCAATTCCTGTTCTGGTGTAGGAGTGAGTCGTAAACGGCACTTGAACGACTGAAAGGCTTTCAGGTGGTCAACCGTCGCCAGGCCCCCCCTACCGACGTAATCTCGAGCTTATGACAACGATCCCTGGAAAAAAAAAAAAAAAGAGGGGGGGGGGGGTTCGGCGTCGAACCTGTGACCCTTGGCGGTCTCAGTAGCGGCGGTTCCGCATCGTTAAACGTACACGCTTACAAAGCATTTCATGCGCGATAACTTCTATGCGCGTTACTATTTTGTACAGCATTTGGTCTCAAAATGTCCGCGATTATCTAGTTTTGCTGATCGCGACATCCAGCACGTCATGGTTATTAAAATTGCTCTGACAGGTAGATGGGCGCGCGTGGAAAATCGTGTTTTAGCGAGCGGTTTTAACTGCGCCGTTGTAGCTAATCAGGTATGTTTTCGCGCGCCGCATTCCGTGCGTAGCCCGGACGTTGTTATCCACCTTTATAACGTTCTCTGCTCAGCATACAAGAGCAACCAAGAAATTGTCCTTTGCTGGATCCTTGGCCACAGAGTTATTGATGGGAACGTAGCTGCTGATGAAGTCAGTACTTTTTTGCGACAGCGATGTGAACACGCCAGTACCAGCCGCAAACCTGAAACCTTTCTTGCGTCGGCACATAACAAAGCATTGGCAGTGGGACACTCAAGTCTTAAACAAACTGCACACAATCAAACCAAAAGTGGGCAACTGGACGCATGAAAGAATAGCGAGGCACAAGGAAATTCAGCTCTGCAGACTAAGAATAGGGCATACATCTAGCACCCACTCATACCTTTTAAATGGAACAGAACCGCCAACATGCTCTAAATGTGGCGACCGCCTTTCTGTCTTTCCATGTATTCATTTTGTTCCCAGAACTACAGAAATACAGAAACAAATACTTCTCCTCGCTATACCTTTAACGGACACCCCTGCACCCAGTATTCTCTTTAGGCGATCACCCGCATTTTAATATAACAACAGCATTGGAATTTCTATCAGAAAAGCTCAAACAATAGAAATAATTTGGCCAGACATGGTACCACAGCCTCCTCTTGGGAGCTGTAGCTATATGACACTAAGTTATATAGCACCTCCCTCCTCGCTCAAGGGTTTGGCTGAGGTGCTGGCGCTATTGAAATACCTTTTAGTTTTAATCGAAAATCAGTACATCGCACGTTTATCACAGTGCACGCTCATATAGATTATTTTAATTGATATATATTTTACGCTATTTGCAGCGAGTGTTTTTAGGCCAATATACAGCCATGTCACATCCACCATACTTCATGCCACAAATGTATTTTACACTGCCATTTGTTCTTAGCAAGTGTCATGGCGCTCTTTGGCCATAATTGGCCCTTGAGCCACTAAACACTATACATCATCATCATCATCATCAAGTGTACTCCACCCCATTCTTATCCTTCTAATTATCTCAGCCTCATGATTCGGATGAGCGGTCACTACCTGGCCTAAGTAGACATATTCACTTACTAATCCCAATGCCTCGCCAGCTATCTCAAATCGCTGGGCTCGCCGAATGCTATTGAAAATTACTTTAGTTTTCGGGATATTAATTTTCAGGCCCACTCTTATACTTTGCCAGTTTATGTGAGTAATCATGCTTTGTAATTACTTAATCGTGAAGCAAATGGCAAGCATAGCATGTTGGTCTTATTGTTACGAAGCTAGTACAAGCGGCGGTGATTTCGCTATACGAGCGGGAGTCGCTCGAGGGAAGTAACGGGGGTTGTCTGTAAGTGCTCGTTCACACAGCCGTCAAACGGCCCGTCGCGTCACCGTGACGGCACCGGTTTTCGTCAAGGGAGAGGATTTTCGAGACGTTTTCTCCTCAAAAACGGGTTGACGGCGACGTAGAGCATTGCTCTACGACTCGGAAACCCTCTCCCCTGACGAAAACCGGCGCCGTGACGGTGACGCGACGGGCCGTTTGACGGCTGTGTGAACGAGCACTAAGACCGTGCCGGCCGCTTAAAGACAAATCTTCCACGTATGCCCATCTTGATGTGCCTCTCATTATCTCTTACAGCACGTTGGTGCTTGTGGTATTGGTAGTAGTAGTAAACACTATTGTCTGAGAAGGCGTTCAAAAAGGTGCGCAGTGGGAAGGCTCCTCGTGGCCCGTCCTCCCCTTCGCCGGACGCACATGACCATAGGCAATCACTTGGTCGACGTCACGGTGCTGTAGGCGGCGTTATCCAAGCTACAACGTCAATCGGCACTGGACGTGAATTAGGGGACAGTCGGACGTCTCGCATTGGGCGCCCATGGGAAGACCAGAAATGTGGCGGTTAAGGGGGATATGGGATGGTCTGTCTTTGAAGGAAGGGAAGCTCAGAGTAAAATTAGGTACGAACAGAGATTAAGGAATATGAAAGATAGTCGATGGGCAGCGAAAGTATTCAGGTATTTGTACAGGAAGAACGTTGACTCACAATGGAGGAAGAGAACTAGGAGGCTTACCAGCAAGTATACATCCTGTAACGAAACGGATGGGGTCAGAGCGGCGGAGAAGTCGGATTGGATAGCAGGAATGGAGAAGAAGCCGGCATTGAACAACTACAGAAAAAGGGAAAGACGAAATCAAGAGAGAAAAATTTTACGATAATTCAAAGGGAAGCGCTTTACTGTTTGAGGCAAGGTCCGGTTGCCTGAGAACCCGAAGTTACAGAGCGAAATTCAATAAAGAAGGGGACACATGTACGTGCTGTGGAAAAGCTAGGGAAACGACAGATCATATTTTGATTGAATGTACAGATGTCCACCCTGGTGTAGCTGTGGACACTACCCTACAGGAGGCCATGGGTTTCAGGAGTAACACGGGAAAGCTGAACATGTCGGCGATAGAGATAAGTAAAAGGCGCTTAGAGCATTGGTGGCGCAAAGGTATGGAACAAACAGAAGCGCAAGGTAGTTCGGGTAAGATTGTTACATCACAGCGGAACGATAATAGATAATAGGTAGGCGAGGAGAAAAATTAGTTGTGAAAATATGTGTGATTCGGGAAAAGAAATGTTTGTAGAGGAAAAAAATTGCAGCATATCCACGCAGTGAATGATGATGAGTGGGCGAAGCTCGGGAGGTTCATCGTAGATCGTGCCGAGTTCCGGATTAATTTAGGTAACGCGCACGCTACGAATCCTCATGGTTCAACTATGCACAAGTGAAACCTCCCACCGGCACTTCATTGCAAGTCAAGATTCAGTGCCTACATATATCAGGCACGTAGCCAGGATTTCTTTTCGGGGTGGGCCCAAAGGCTTCTTCATCATCATCATCATCATCATCATTTATTCACTCTTAAAGGCCCTTGTCAGGGTATTACATAAAGGGGGGACAAAAGCATCAATAACAGCATGGTCATTATTATACAATGCTTAAAAAAACTTGCCCGGGAATATAGAAGGCGCTTAATGATTAGACGAGAAAGAGAACATAGTGGAATGCAGCCAAAGAAGCGAGTTCATCCAAGATGGAAAGCAAGCTTTTTGACTCTGTAGTAAAGCTAGTGCATGTGCACGAGAAAGAATACTTTGTAACCAAGTAATCTGGACGAAGAAGGGCCATACAGAGCCAGTGACGGAACGAGGGCGAGAAAAAGAAAAAAAAAAGCAATGCAAAGGAATCGCGCGCTCACTTTCGGATGTTCAGGAAATAAAAAAAAATATTCGTCGGACGCTTTCTCTACCAAATTTCTCACACTTTGTCTGAACTACAGGCCTTCGAGAAAAACGTGAGCCACTTTATGACAGCAATTCTTAAAAGAAAAAAAAAAAACAGACATATTCGCGAAAACAACTTTATTGAACCATTAAGAGCCAAAACACGGATGCTTTCATGACACAAAAGATGCAGAAAGCTAAAAGTCGTTTTAGGAAGCAATATTAAAGAATGAAATTGCGAGTGGTTTTACAATATAGCAAAAGCCAATGCAAAAGAAAAGAAAACGAGCAAGCAGCTTGGCCGAAAAGAGTGGTTCACGCTGCAATTTTCATGCGTCGCGGTTTCTCTATAAACACAGTGATAATTTCGTCGACACTGACTTGCATCCGGTGAATGGACATAGCCAGGCCATTAAGCCGCTCTTCAGCCGTTCGGTGCCTCAAATATGTTTTTACTCTTTTCATTGTCGAGAAGCTGCGTTCTGCAGCAGCTTGCTCACTGGGATTGTCGCCAATATCTTGATTGTGTGAACGTTAGGCGAGAGGGCTTTGTCGCATTCAGTTAAAGCGTCTGTCGCAGAGCGGGGAAGTTCCTCCTCTAGCATGGCTTGCCATTTAGTTTTCCAGATTTCCCATTCATCTTTTAGCGTAACGATATGTGCTGTTGTCATATCACTGAGGTAAAAATCGAAGGGCGGCTGAACAGATTCAAATTTGCCCTTGAAGGCGTGCTTTGGCAACACGAATGGCAAACTTTGCAGTGTTTTCCGATGGTTTGCAAAGCGCCGCTTGGAGGGAAGCTTTCAGGTCATCTATCTATGGAATGAACGCGGCTCGCCTGTAGTACCCTTCCGCAGAACTACAAGCGCAGTTTACCCTGTTTGTTTACCTTGGTTACTCCTTCCGCCACGGGCGCCTGCCCCCATGACACAGGCGGCGGAAAAAGGGTGGTGGGTTTCGCAAAGGTGCCAGGGGGATTGAACGGGTTAATGGGTTGTCATAGCATTCCATACAGAAGCCCCCTTTTCCAAGCCTTCGGTTAGCTTCCGCCGTCCGTTCGTGGAAAAAATCTGCGTCTGCGGCAAAGCCAAGCCATGCACATGCGTTCTCCCACGCCGCGCAGCTGTCAGTTAAAGAAAGCACCTGAATGTTCCCTAAGTTGCCGCCACTACGCGACTGTATAAATGATGCCTGCATTATACCGCCTGCTTGCTGTGCAGCAACAAAGACACCGCTCCTCTCATTAAGAAAGACGTTTCCTCAGGGAATCCACCGATGGAGTCAACGCTATCCTTTTCTGCATGTCCTGTCATTCTTTTCACTGTTCCTTGAAGCAATCCAACTACCGAGCGCCCTGACCGTACACTCTTAGCACGGTAACGTTTACTTTATTTTATAGGTACACAAAAATGTGAAAATATGCTCCTTTATAAAGGTTAAAGTGCTTTTAACCTTTATAAAGGAGCATATTTTCACATTTTTGTGTACCTATAAAATAAACTAAAGGTTACCGTGCTAAGAGTGTAGATGAGAATCCTCGTTTGGGGCAATATAGACATGGTCACTTTTGCTCCAAAAAACCCGACACAACCAACGAACCACCTTCCTAAACATAACTGATGCGACGAAGAAAAGTAGCGCGAAGTATCGACAGATCACGTCGTTTTCTTTGGCTTCGAAGCCATACGTATGGCAACATTTTGTTCGTTCTGGTAATTTCGTTTCCAACAAGCTTGTCTTACATATATTAAAATGTCTGCGTTGCGAAGTTTTCTGCCTTTTTCCGCAGTCACAAAGCAGTAACTGTTTCCGATAATTGGTTTCAGTTGGTATGACCGTTGTGTCACGAAGATTGATGCGGCGGTCTCTATCTTGGGAATGTTTGGCTATCGGCTTGCGATCTGTTGCAAAATTGCAGAGGCCATTCTTGAGCTGTCGAAATGTTTCTTTGAGGTTTTTCGTTTCGCCGATGTAGCTAGCATCACATATTTGTATACAGTGGCTTGGGCTCTCTCTTTCGGTGAATGGCCCTCGGCAATATGTAGAGAACATGTGCTCGTGGGCTTGTGAGTCAGTCGGATGCCTTCTTTTCCGAGAATACGAGCGATAGTTTCGCTAACGCCTCGGACATATGGGAGAGTGTGGTGTTTCTGTTGTGGTGTTGATTCAGGAGCCGGAGGACGCTGAATTCTCGGCAAGCATAGCCGTGCTTTTGGAATTGAAGTGCTTTCGGAATAAAGGTTCTTGGGTAGCTGTTCTTAGTGAGTTCCTTGAGTATCGTTTGTTTTTCATTTGTTTAAATGCGCACGGCGCTACTTGTACTTGTGCCTATATACCCCTGCATTGATGCCTGACTTGACGAACTTCGGGGGGGGGGGGGGGGGGCCCTGGGCCCCCCCTTGCCTACGTGCCTGACATATATATATATATATATATATATATATATATATATATATATATATATATATATATATATATATATATATGGGTTGCCGGTGAACGGTTCTCCAACGCGAGCAGTCGGTATTCCTCAAGCAAGAAACCACAGAACACCTATACTATGACCAACGTAGAGAAGGGAAACTGTACCTTTGACAGTGAAACGAAAATAAGGGTAGCGGTGGCGTCGTAAACTAAAGTATGCGACCAAGAGATGGCGCTGCGCAAGATATCATCATCATTACGCAATGCAATATGGCGGTTGCGCTGCTGCTGCGTGCGGCTGGTCGCGCTGCTCGCTCGCTGGTCCTAGGCGTGCGGTTACTCCTGTCCCGAGGCGTTATTCTCGGGTACAGTACTCTAATACGAGTACAAATATTTCTGCTATGTCGCCAGGTGACCTAGAGGCCTCAAATGGCAATAAATGCAGCAAGCAAGTAAGCTTACGTCCTTTATTGGCAATCGTGATGGATGCAGCATACATGTAAGCGAGCAATGCTGTCGCTGACAGATTTGAACGTACAGGCAACATAAATAGCCGTGTGTTTAATAAAATTACAAGCTGAAATTTATCTCATTCTGTTCGTAAGCAGAGCGATGTTTCAGACAACCATGTTTACGCTGGGCTGCCCTTGAAACGCAGTACTCGAAGCGCGCGGCTGACGATGCTTTCTGCGTTGTCGCTTTGCTCTGAGGCCATCGAGCTGATTCGTTGGTGTACTCAATGAAAACAGTAGGCTTTCTGAAGCATTGTAATTCACTTCGGTTCCTATGTGATTATCAAACGCGCTCCAACAGTACGGATTGCGCCGGCCATCGCGTGGTTCGAGTATCACGTTACAATCGCATAGCACTGTATACATACTGTATTTGTGCACGCTGTCGCCCGTCTCATTCTACACGTCTGTGTTTATCGACTTCGGCGTTATTAAACAGGTAGCATCAAAATTTCGCCAAAGGTGTAGTGTCAGCAGATCATCCTGATACACTATTTTGACAACACTTGGCGAGGGGCACATGGCTTTGAAAAAAATAAAATAAAAGAGTGATAATAAACCACTATTTCTGTGTGCATACGCTGTGATCTTGATATTGCGTTCCGTTTCCCTTCTCCTACGTCCCTGTCTGAACTGTTTTGTTACAACCAAACTGCTACTAACTAGCTCATCTTCCAGTGCTCCTGAACTCGTATATTATATAGCACTTGTAAAGGAAAATTTACTTTACGTTATCCCGTTGAAAGATTAATTTGGTTTATGTATTCGAAAGAGGTGAAGGGTTTGCAGTGGTATAAACACTTCAATCAAGTGACAGTTGGTTAGCAACGAAAGCCTCAGTTCGAAGCGAGCATTTCAACTCGCACACATATTTCTCAAGGCCGTTACACAAGACAGTTTCCAAAGGTCAAGCTATACCCTTGCTTGTCCATTGTTGATCAACTGATAAGTAAATGAGTCAATCTTTTTTGGTTCTGAGAGTGCATAGTCGTCAGGAGTCGCTGCTAGATTTACAGTTGTATTCTTCACTACCCTTTAGCTGTGCCTCAATCTTAGCATGGGTGTCACACAAAACCAGAGGTTTCCCCAGGAACTGAAATTAGGAGGTGGGTCTAAACATCAATGGGAGGTGTGGAGCACCAGATATTTTGAACTTGTTACTCAAACATTTAGAAATTAAGGGGGTTTCTTTGGAAACACAACGAGATGTGAACACCTCCTCTAGGGGGTCTGTAGTGAAATATGCTCAAAACAGGCCTTTTTGAGCTGCACAGTAGTTCAGGGAAATAGCACTCAGCACACATTCAAATCTAAAATACAAGCAAATGCTAGTCAAACAGCTCTAATGAGATCTGAGTATACCTCTTCTGTGTACTGTATAAACATACTTTTTAAAACGTGATGTTGTACTTTAGGTCTCTTGTCTGGACCTGATTTTATTATTTGCCATATTCCTGTGACTGAACCTTACACAAAAAACAAGTTGCTTGCACACATGCAACAGTGCTTTGTGGATGGAATGTCTCTCCTCACATAAGCCCTTTAACAGACCAGCAGAATTCATTCACTGCAACTAGTAAAGCAAAATTTACGTTATCCTGTTGAAAGATTAATTTGGTTTATGTATTCGAAAGAGGTGAAGGGTTTGCAGTGCTATAAACACTTCAATCAAGTGACCAGCAGCAAATGACCTTTGTAAATGCATGACAAATTACACAGCCTGTATAAAAAAATACTACCTGAAGTCTTATGTGCAGCCTTCCTTCTGCCCTAATAATCAAACTGTACTTGGGAGTAGAGTCATGGCTGCTATTCTCCAGGTGACCACTACATAGCATGTCTCTTTTAACAAAGGGTCAAGTGCCTGTATACAATTTTCACTTTCAAAAGCTTTCACAATGTAGCTCACGAGAAGACAGCATTATGCCTTACTGTATCATTCCTTGGCGTTGCTGTGCAAAATAATGTGCACATTTACAACAATCTTCACTCAGTGCAAGGAAGAAATGCTGCCCTCAGACACGCTACTGCTAGCTTGTTTTGCACCATGTTATATGCAATACTCGATACAAATGTGGACACACACCTACAGAAGGATACCATGCGACAATCACTATCCAAGGAATCCTAAGCCGGCACATTTCCCTTGCGTTGGTTACTTGTTGCATCAAAAATCACTTGTGCAGCCAATCTTGCACTGGTTCAACATACCACATACTACTGCTGTATTTTGGCGTACAGTTCCCATTCCTTTCACATGTTGAGCTTGTAAACTGCTTTTGGTGACAGATGGAGTTCGGGAAAACCTCTCTTCGCTATGGCGACTTTTAAGCTTCTTGCGCCTTGGTAAGGGTAGCTTGAAAACTAACAATCCTTTTGTTGTCCATTGTCCTGAATAGAAAAAATGAACGAGGTCATCAGGAAGCCATAAAAAAGAAATGGTGCGCCAGAACTCGGTCTAATAAATAAGCGAAGCATAACCATAAATTAAATGTCCACAAACATACCGTGTGAGGATTTTCGGTCCCTGAGGTTACTTCTAGTAGGAACACAATCTCTCTGCTGACTTGAGGTAGGTCCAGAGATTACAGCAGCTAAGTGTGTGCAGATATGCCCAGTTTCTTGAATGATGTGGTTGATAAACAAAAAAAGGAAAGAGCCACTGTTACTATGGTAGAAGCATGGATAACATTGTAATTCATGTCTAACAATGCATACTGAACAACGCTGCAAACATGAATAGCATGCATGTAAGATTTATTTGAGCATCTATTTCAGTGATGCGCTTAGCCAAGTCTCATTAAAGGGACATTTCTTTCTTTAGTAAGCAATTACATTGTCCCACTGCATAATCATGCACTACTAACACTTATGAGCTTATTTTGTATATTGAAATATAGAATTCCTTCTCCATACTCTTGTGTACATTTGCTTCTAACACACCATGGATGTATGTGCATTTCCTGCTGTAACTCACTTGGCAGAGGGAGGCAAAGCTTATGCTGCGGTCCGTAACTGATGTTTCACGGTAAAGATATTTATACATATGTGAGATGTCTAAATAAACATTTTTATACAATATCATTGGTACGCAGAAGCCGCGCTTCTGATTAGGTGCACAAATAATAACACTTCATGAAATGTGTTCTTTAGCCGTTTTGCAAGCAATAGCGGTGTTACACGGGCACTTTTGATCGCGATCAGGACTGATCTGTATCGAGTTTGGCGCTGACATTAGCCAAATAGTGATATGGTTTCCAGATCGCGATCATCACGCGATTCCTATCGGGCCTGATCACGCTCAAGAATAACCATATAGCAGCAGCTGAGCATCATCGAGCCTAATCGAAATCCGCCCTGATCGTGATCAAATGTGCGCGTGTAACGCAGGTTTAACAATAATCAGTGTTGAAGATGCACAGCAGCGCATTTTTACTCACCGGTGCTTATGGCCACATGGTGCAAGGTCAATCCGTTTTCCTAGGTTGTCTTCCGGCACTGTGCTCAGTTCTGACAATCAATTTTTCACGCGAAAGCTATGCAACCGTTATGCCAGTGAACTGTCGCAGCTGGTAAAATTCACCGTTGTTAGACACGTTCGCTGTGTGGCAGCGGCTATCTAAACAAGGTAACGCAAAGCGAACGTGCGTGGTCGAAAGAAATGAGCGCGATACAATTTCAATCAAACAAGCGGCCGAAACTCAATCGATACCAATGGGCTGCTGCTCATCGCGCGTCAGTGTAATGTCAAAACTTAGAGTTATGCATGAAGTTCAAGAAAAACGCTTCTTTACTTACTTTATAAAAAATTGCACTGTAACCAAGCTTGTCAAATACTTTCAATACGTTTTTATATCACTTTTTTGTCCCGTTGAGCGCCCCTAGCAGAGAAAATGTAAACTAAAATATACGACCGCTAAAAGAGGAGTTAGTAGCTCCACTCTGCGCGCAACTTGATGGAACGCGCCGCGGTTGATTTTTACGCCATCTGCGGCGATCGCTGAAGCGCAGAGCCTTCCCGGGCCTGAAGAAACTCGCTAGGAGACGCTGCCTGCGCTACAGTGGCTAGAAGAGGGAAGTGTGCAGACCGCGCCGCCGGCACTGACGCCACTCCGCGATGCGCGGGAAAGGGAAATCCAGGGGGCGCTGAAACCCGTTTACACGTTCGCTCGGTGCGAAATCGTCTGCTCGCCGCGCAGAAAACACATAGGCCGAGTTTGGTGACGTGCGCTCACACGCCGCACCGTTCGTTCTGTTTCTTTTTTTTTCTGTAACTTGCACATGTATACCGCTTTTCTTTTCTTCCTTTTGTTTTCTTTCTCTGTTTTCTCTTTTTGTGCGGAAACGAGCTTTTGAAGCTTGATCCTCCCCTCCTTTCAATACGAATAAAGACGTTCGTAAAGCGATTATTTTTTTTTTGTCGTGAAATTTGTTATTGCGGACTATTTCGGGTGTCGTGCTTCCTTTTACATAACGGCGTTTAATCGCAGGTGTAGCGATATTTGTGACATTTAGCCGAAGTGGTGTAGCGGTGCCGGTATCAATAGTCGCGGCGCATGAGAAGGAACTGCCGAAATATTATGTGGTGAGAACGGTACGTCTGTTTAAATGTTTATCTGCTTGAATTGTTTATTTGGCTACATTCTTCTTTGAACGGATAAAAAATATTTTTATTCCGCACCATGACTCACTATATCAACATTATTTTCTGAATACATGCTCGTACAGCCTTTCATATAATGGGACATATTCAAAAACCCATAGGAGCATTACAACGGGGACAAACAGCACTAGACACGGGACGCTGGGGGAACGACAGACAGGATGCCTTAGAAGTATTTCGTGAAGGGACAGTTGGTAAAGCATATTCAAGAAAAGGCGCCTTTCCTTTCAGGGTTCGAAACCCATCTTAAAGCATGCACTTTGGTAATTTTCACCTTGCAGCATGGAGACAGATGCATAGCAGCTTCTTTTTCTTTTTTTCCTGGGACGTTAAGGCTTCCGGTCTGTCTCTGAAGAGCGGCCGATTTTTCAACGTTCTCATTCTTCGTTTCATATGCAAAATTACTTCATCTAACAGCATAACTTAATTCGCCCTCCAAGTGCTGCAGACCTTGAGTTTTCAGCTTTTACATTTCCAGAACCATTTGGTTCCTTTTTTTACGTTTTTCATTCCTCTCTGCAACATTTTTTTCACTTCGATCAGAATCATTCGGAGATATTTGCAGGCTAAAATTCCTGTGCATTTCTTGTGGTGAAGGGTTCTAACGAAACACAAACGAAAACTCGATATCCTGTCCCTGAGAATACACGTCCATAATCTTACGAGCCTGGGGAATGAATAGCGAGTTGCGCGTCCAGCCTCGCCAGGCAGTGGGCACAGCCCTTCGCTGTCATTTTTTGGGCACAGTGGGTACAGCCCTTCGTTGTCATTACTATACATGACAGCGAAGCTGTCATGTATAGCAATGGTCAATATGGCGTGACACGAACTTGTTGCTGAAAGGAAAAACGCAATATTGTTCCTGCGCGCGGTCTCTGCTCTTTAAAAATTTCATGCATTGTTGAAATACTTCCTCTCTTTTCGGCACAATGAACAACTACTATAGTTATTAGGAGGAAAAACTGAGATATATGTTTGGTATGCGTCTATGATATGATTTGTGCAGCGCTTACACAAAAAGCAAAAAAAAAAGGACGATCAGTTGGGTACAGTGCCTGTATGCCCGACTGTTTCGTCGTTTTTATGCATTATATTTACACTTTTCGGAGCTAGATATGAAATAGCAACTCACGGCGCGCTGTTACTGTTCAAGCCATCAACACATTTGCACAAAAAGAAAGAAAAAAAAAACAAGGAGCCACGCGCGCAGATGAGTATACAAGTGCGCATTTCATGGGGCGGCCTGACGTGTATGCGGGAGAGCGCGCCACCTAGCGGATGCATCGCCAAGTGGCGTCAACGCCTCCCATACGCGCCGCTTGGCGGTAATCACACTTCCCTATTCTAGCCACTGTACCTGCGCCAACGTTGTCTCTCGCGGGTGATGATGATCATGATGATGATGATGATGATCGTGGTTCGGTTAGAAAAGGACGCTAATTTCTGCAGTCCATGTAGGGAGTACGGCTAAGCGTCCGTGGGGGTGGGGGAAAGGGAGTGAAAGAGATAGAGAGGAGAGAAAGGGAGTAGTGGAGGGCTCCGGAAATTTATACCACCTGGGGTTCTTTAACGTGCACTGATAACGCACAGTACACGGGCTTCTGGCATTTTCGCCTCCATCGAAAATGCGACCGCCGCGGCCGGGATGCGTCTTTCCTTAACATATCCGGAGCAATGCACAGGACGCCGTTCTGCGCCGCCACTGGCCGATATGCGAGGCCACGTCGTGAGCCGCCTGCTACGCATTTCCGGTAAATGTTTGGTTTACAGCAGTCGCACATGTCCCACAACAATATGGCTGCGCCCCATGGTAGCGCTAGACACGCAGTGCCCCCGCCTCCCCGTTGTCGTTCTGTAGGAGTTCGAAACGCGGGGGGTTCCGTCCACTTCGATTGTTTTCCTTCGCTGGTGATTTTCAAACCTACGCCAAGTTAAGGGTGAACGCGTGCGGTAAGAGGACGCTGGTTTGACGCTTGCTGTGTGAGTGCTAGGTGCTGGCTCTTTCATCCTTCTTTTTTTTCTGGGCGCTGAGAGGCGCGTGGGGGGGAGGGAAAAGAAAAGAAAGAGACGTCGGATGCGGGATGCGGGCGCATGTGTGTTTTTGTTTTGGTTTTAAAGCGAAGGTACCTCTACCAGCCAAGGGTTCTGTCGTGTCCGTCGTTGTAATCAGAAAACGATCCCGACGATCTCGCGCCGGCGAGGTAGCGCGCGCGCTACCTCTCTCACTCTTCCATCTGCTGTCTTGTGAGAGAGAGAGAGAGAGAGCGAAAGGCGCGTGTTGCCTATGGAAACGCTCTTTCTTCGATGAACGCTCGACCAGCTCGCAAAGAAGGAGAACGCGCCCTTACTCGCGAGAGACGAGCTTGAGGCAGGCAGCGTCTTCTAGCGAGCTTCAAAACAAGCTTCAAAGTGATGAGCCAACATGATGGATGATAAGGGCTGCGGGCAAACAACGGAAACAGGCTCGGCGCGGTCCGTGAGATTAGATTGCAGCTGTTGCAAAGCTTATGCAGCTGCTTGAAAGAGGGTTGACGTCATTCGAAACCCTTCCAGCCTAGTAACTGCTTCGGTTCATTTCTAGACTACCCCACTATGGGTAGACCACGGAAAGTAAAGACGGCAGAAGAAGAGCGTGAATATAAGGCTCGGCGGAAGGAACAAAATCGTCTTGCTCAGCAGCGTCGTAGGCAAAACCCAGCAGCTCTCGCCGTCACCGTGAGGGTGGCGTAAAAAGCTTCGCTTTCCAACCATCTCACAGGGTGGATTGGCGGGCAATTTTTTCTTTCGGGGTGAAGTAGAAATATCAAGGGGCTATGAGCTCGGCGCTCGGGGAACTATTATTACTACCACAACTGCTCCGAAGGAGCCGTAATGTTCTTTTAAAACGCAATCGCGTCGGTCTCAGCGGCGGGCGCGCTAGCGCCCGTCGCTGACGCTCCTGGCTCTGGCAATAGTGACACGAGCAAAATAGTGAGAGCGCCGAAGGCGCACCGCGAAGCGGCAACGTATGTCAACGGGCCCTCCAGTGACACGGGCGAACCACGGACACGCTTAAAATAGCTATAACAGGAAATGCGCCGGCAGGGATAAAATGTCGGCAGCCTTCCCGTGCAGGCTACTCTCTGCCGGCTGCCCGCATGTGCGACTGTAAACAAACATTTACCGGAAATGCGTAGGCGGGCTCACGTGGCCTCGCGTGCGGCCAGTAGCGGCGCAGAACGCGTCCTGTGCATTGCTCCGGATATGTTAAGGAAATACGCGGCCGGGATCGAACCCGCGTGTTTTGGGTGGCAGCCGAGTACCGTAACCACTTTGCGAGCTGGTACGGCGTTCCTCTAAGAAAGAGCGTTTCCATAGCCAACGCGCGCCTTTCGCTCTCTCTCTCTCTCTCTGCCTCTCACAAGACAGCAGAGGCACGCGCCGGGAGAGGGAGAGAGAGAGGCACGCGCCGGGAGGCACGCGCCGAGGGCGAGCGCATGCCGGGAGGCACGCGGGTTACGCCTGACGACTGACGCGTGACAAGGTTAGACTAAGAGGAGCTTCGCCCCTAAAAGAAATAAAGCTAGAGCTTGGTGGCCCGGCGACCGTCCCGTTATAAAGTGGACGCTCCTACTTTCCATCCCTCCATCCATCCATCGTCATCGTGCATCATTAAATCATCACGAAAAGTTTTATTGCATTAAAACACCAGTCATACAATTTAATTGGCTTCGTATATGTTATGTTCTTTTCGAGTGCAATAGCCGTCCATTTGTCTAGTGAATTGTCATATTCGGAAGCGATCCTCCCTCATTGCAAGGTGTTGTCGTACTGTGCTCAAGTACGCAAAGTCTGACTCGAATCCTGGTGATGGGGTTAGCTGGTGGGCTGCTGCAGCAAAACACCGCCCCACAACCTGGCTTGCGGCAACTGTGAGCAGCCCGTGTTGCTTCGGAGGGGCGTGGTGACGGTCCTGTTCGCAGCGCTTTCCGGCGCGGCATTGCGGACAGTGAATGTCGGAGCTTTTTTCGCAAGGTGCATGTAATGTATAAGTAGAGCAGCTTAGTTTGGCGTGTACGGCCCGCTCCGAGAAGCACCGCCAAGGCACAGCGCAGCGGGAGAAGGCTCTCATATTTTATCTACGCGTTTTGTATAGCGCAACATTGACTTTAGAGTTTGTAGCGACCTCGGGCTAAATGCGGCGTAGTGAAAGAAGACGAAAATCACCTTTTGTCATTTCAGTTGAATAAAACAAATAATTATGAGTTATATTTAGAAGCACATAGATGTATTCTGGCATAAGGCGTTATTGGTGCGTTTTAGCGAGTGCAAAATACAGGGTTGGATTGACGATAGCCATCGAATGCTATCCGGATCCAGTCCAAGCTTTGTTTACATTTGCCTATGTGCTGAGAACGTGCTTTATCCCATGCTTGGGGTCGTCGTATGGGGCGGCACTTGCCACTTTACGGAGCAGGCACAAATCCTCGTCGATGCGAAATCGGGACCCGAGCTGTGCCGTCGACGAAGACGACGGACCGGACGCGGTGGAAGGTAGAGCACTGTACGGGCCCACTTTTTCCGGCCCGGGCCCGGCCCGGCCCGAAAGCTCCGTGCTCCGGCCCGCCCGAGCCCGGCCCGGTGTTTTTAAATACGGCCCGTACCCGGCCCGACCCGGCCCAATTCAACCAATTATTCCTTGAGCATAAACGAGGCACTGTCCAATCTTCTCTTATAGTGAAGATATCAGCCGCACTCAAGATAGTTTCCAGAGAGTATTGTGAGAACTTATGAGAGTGTCACGATTTGCACTGGTACTGTGTTTACCTTCGGTTAATTACGCCCGTAACGCTTTTGCGAAAGAACTGCAGGGGGATATATGAGGAGGCATAGCTGGCTATCTCATGCACGCAGTTCTTACTCCATTTCAAAGAACGACTACAACATACAACGCCCACATAAAGTGGAAAAACGGCGGAAATTTATAATTGAGTTTATATTAATTGCTGGGACTATTGAGTAACTAGCGCAGAACTTATCCTGCAAACTTCGTTTATTGCACCAATGCAACGAGAGAGAGAGAACAAAAAAACGCGCTCTAACTACTCCTGGGAGGGTTCGCCAGGATGAGTAGCGTTATTAAACCTGTCGTTTCGACTCCTCGGTAGGTAACTGTCTCCAACGTACGCTAAATTTTCGTGCTATATAAGAAGGGAGTCCTCTTCCGCACCTTTGTTCGCCAAGTCACCGCCACCGCAGTGCCACAAATCTGTCAAAGCAAGCCACACAGGTTAGCGAGCGAAATACCGTCTTCGCTGTTCGCTTTAGATGTCTATCTCGTCGCCTTTGTGTGACCGTCCTCAGTCTTTCGAGGTGTTATACTTTAAATCAAGACTGGACTAAGGGCTTTCGAAATAACTTCTTATTAGAGCGTCGTACTGAACTAGCCGGTGGCTTTTTAAGCGCTCCACGTCGAACGCGGCGGGTCGGGTGTCCGGAGCGCGGTCCCACGCAATGACTAGAATCGGAAGAGTGGGTTGCCGCCGAGGACCGGAGGCCTTATGCCTCGTTCCCACTGGTAAATCCGGCGTCTACAGTCGACGGAATTCTCTTGCCGCCGAAAACCGCGTAGTTCACACTGCTTACCGCGGCAGAACCGGCGCCGCCGGAAAGTGACATAGCGCCATCTTCCGAGCACAGGTCGAACCTTTAAGAAAGTGCGCAATGGCCCGGATGTAGACGCGGTTCCAGCGGTTCTACGCTCGTGCCGATGTCCGTCTTGTTTGTGTGCCTGAGCTAGAAGCAGTACTGCTAGGCTCGCTGTGAAACACGTTTTGGTGATGCATGACGGGCGGAAACATTCGCCGAATAAACGGCACCAGCGGTGGTGTGTCCGTCCTGGAATACACGAACGCGAGAAGCTTGGTCACGCCGTGAAAGTGCTATTCGTTGTTCGAAATTGTGACGTGGACACGTGGATTCCTACAGCGAGTAAGTTGACAATGGCTGTTATTCGTGACACTACTCAACGCGCAGCGTTTTCCAAAGCTGACCGCAGCGCGAAAGGAACCGGCCGTGCTTTTAAGAACTTCAAGAAGGAAAATACGGAGCGCTAAAAATACGACACACAAAGAGGGAGGCAACACACAGGACTGGCGCTCAACTTTCAACTGACATTTATTGAAACAACATCGAATTAATGCACACAGCCGCCAAACATAATCTCTGTCATGATAGAACCTCCTGACAACAAACCTCCACGTCACCGCCATAATCACCGCATCTTGCCCACGTGCCGGGCAATACACAAGCAGCAATGCCACAGAAGGCGAGGGGGAAAGCCATAACCCCGCGCGCCACATTTGAGAATCTCATGTTTTGTAAAGGATAATAAAACTCCCGCGGACGGACAATCATGAATCGTCGGGAAAAAAAATAAACACGTAAACCACTAAAATTTCTTAAACAACAAGGAAGCTGCGTCAAAAACAAAGGTAAAAGTAAACAATATAAACAATAACAAGGCTTGAACAGCAAAGCGCAGCGTCAAAAACAACAAACGAAGAGTGAAAAGCAAGATGAGCAACAATGTGAAACAATGGAAGGAGAGCGAAAAGCCTCGTCAAGAAAGATAGAACCATTTAAAATTAAAAGCTAAAAAACTAAAATAACTAGGATTACTCCACATAATTACTACGCGTCATTTCATTCCAGAGCCCGCTAGGGGACCATGAAAGCCCGCGCTTTGAATCCGTAGTCGCCCGTACACTACCGCCTAGCGACGCTCGTCCGCCGCTGATGCGGGGACATGGGGCGCAGTTAATTATTTCGTCGTGTTTTCGGTGGCTGTTTAACGGCAGGGGTGGCCGTGGTTTGACCGTGTCACTGGGGCCAGTTAACATAGGTCGCTGCTTCGCGGTGCGCCTTCGGTGCTGTCCATATTGAGCTCGTGTCTCACTTTTGAGCTCTCACTGTTGAGCTCGTTGGTGTCCATGGCGGGCACGCTAGCGCCCGTTGCTAACACTCCTGGCTCTGGCAATAGAGCCTGCACCTGGCCGAGCGAGGGAGAGAGCGTTGCTAAGCGGGAGGGTGCGCGCTTTCGTAGTCTCCCACGGGCTCTGATATGAAATCACGCAACCCTCGCGTGCCTTCTTACCGGAGAGCGCATGCGCAGTTGCACTCGCGCACTTCTTAGCCGATGAGCGGGGACCAAACACGCCAAACTAAAATACCATAACAACGGGTGCCAAGGAAGGCAAGTAGTTGTATTCTGGTGGAAATGCATTTCGCAGGCCGCACATCTCGCCAACAACAAGGTGGCTCGCGGAGGGTTTGCACGCTTCTTCCGTGACCAGTCGAGCGAGGAGCGCGAACACGCGCAAAAGCTCATCGACTACGTCAACCTTCGTGGGGGCACCGTATCCGGCGTGCACGTGGACGTGAGTATGCACATGTGCTGCGCCACTGGCGGCCGCCCCTGAGCCCTTCCTCGCAGATGCCGCCCACGGCGACCTGGATGAGCGTCTTGGATGCGTTGCAGGCAGCTCTCGCCCTCGAACACCGCGTCACCAACCGGCTGCACGAACTTCACCGGCTCGCCGATGACGACGATCCGCAGGTAAGGACTGCCTTCCTGCAGATTTGCCGAGTCTGGCAGCCGTCCTTCTTGTGCACATTCCATCTAACTTGACGGACGCCTTGTGAATGAGGCGCTGCTGTGCACGCCCTGGGCTGGTGCCGCGGGTTGCGCCGTTCGTGGCTGCAGTTCCACGTCAGCCGGCGGTGTCGCGCTCCACTCAAGCGCGCGACGACGCTGCGGCCGGCGCGTGAGCACTGACATTGATCTCTTCGCGCATCTCCTCCTCGCCGAGACCGTAGAGCACGTCGCTGCAGGGTGACTCCACGTAAGATCAAACAAGGCATGTCTGGCCACCCTCCTAAATTTATTTCAAAATTTTATATATTGCTGCCCGATGAGTGGAAAGAAGAGATCCACAGTTGGTTTTGCTAGCAAAAATTTTTTCCAAGCGCCGAGAGTCAATAAGGACGAAGAGGTGGAATGCCGCGCCTACCTGCTCTTTTGTCTTGGCCAACTTTGGTTATTAATTACACAAACTATACCAAGGCTAGGTGGCTCAAATTTATTTAAGTAATTATATGCATGCTTCTGCTTGTGTTCAATTATTTTTGCTCTTTATGGGGAGTGTGCATATTTTTATAAAAAATACTCAAAATCAGCCCAGGAAGCATCTTTCTGACCATTTTGCGGGCTTATATCTCAAAAAGGGCTTGTGGCAGAGCGGCGAAAACTCCGCATTGCATTCTAAGCATACTAGTTTGTCAAACTGCGAAAGCTTATATTTATACGACTTTCCAATAAAGAGATATGGGCGGGCTAACTTCAAAAAAACACCGAACAGTGGAAATTTCTGACAATTAAAAAACCCATTTTAGATATTTTTAAACTTTGTACACTTATTATCCTTCACATTGGCTTTCACATTCACCAAAAACATATTGCATAATTTTGTTCCACTAGGAGTTGCAGGCCGTCGAATTAGACCTTTACGCAATGATGGGCAATTGTTGTTGATCCGGCTTCTTGCCCGCTGAGTGTACAGAATGAAGACAAAATTAAATTTCTGGCCCTTAAGAGGCCAGCAGCACCGAAAAAAAAAGAAGTCACAGTTTCGCCGCAAGGGCGAAGCAATGAATGCGATAGCAAGAAACTGTAATGCTATACGAAGTGAGGCTCGCAGCTTCAGGAGCAATATTAAAGTGTTCGAAACACTTCTTGGGTAACTTTAACGAGTGTGCACTGGAGATTCGCTATCCATTCTGCCTTTTGTTCGCACCGCAGTTAGGCGCTGATAACAAGGCGGAGACGGAAGCTAGATCGAAACGCTATGAGATAGCTATGAGCGCTCGCTTCACGCACGCGGTCGACAGCCACTGCCGCCAGAGAAACTGTGCACCACCCCTGGCAATCAGTATAGCGCAAGAACGTGGCACTCCAATGGCAAAGCAAGGTATAGAACGCCAAAGGAAACAAAAGCAAAACAATTGGTAACCGGATGCGCGCACCTATCTCAGATTAGATTCTACACCTTGCGATCACGCCGGGTAAAATGTTATCCGCAGCAAGATGTGTGCGCTTGTGCCATTTGCGCCAACTATAAGCTTTGCCTTGCTACTGTTGGGAACATTACTGACCACAGAATCGATGCTGATGAGCTTCACTCAGCGTTCGTTTGCATTCCGTCACCATCGGAGCGCCTCTTTGGCGAATGCAATCAGTGTCTAAAAAGTAGGTCCCTGACACTGGAGGAACTTAAAATCCCAGAAGACGAAGAAATATTGCTAGAAATGTGGGAGGCAGGCGACCTTGTAAAAAAAAAGTGTTGGGTGCTGTCACTTTTTTTAATCATCTTGGAATATCGGTGGCAAGGTGGATCATGCACAACCACATCAGGAAGACACAAAGTAGAGCTGTACATACGAGGAAAAGCAATGCATGCAGCGTGGAAGCATTGCATTCCACTTTGATATTGCCGAAAACTGGACTGTCGTGCTTCCTGATGAAGTTCAGGCATACCACTGCCACAAGCAGCAAGTATTCGTCTTTACATGCGTGGTCACAACGAGAAAACCTACGAAAAGTTTTGTTGTTTTTAGTGACGACTTGAGCCACGACTCCGCTCACGCCTGCTTGGCTCTAGCGAAAGCGAAAGAATGGGTGGAAGACAACCCGCCGGTTTACTCCAAGGTGACATATGTGAGTGATGGAGCCGCCAGTCATTTCAAAAATATATATCATCTGTTCGAGTTCGGAAAGAGCTGTTGTCCCAGTAGCCAATGGGTATTCTCAGCAACTGGACACGGGAAAAACGCGTGCGATGGAGTCGGAGGGCTCGTCAAGCATCAGGCAATGCTCAACAGCTTGAGGAGAGACCCTGAAAGTGCAGTTCGTACAGCCAGAGACTTTTTAACCGTTTTATCAGAGAAACTGAAAGGTGCGCATCTAATACGCCTTGGAGAAAAAGAAGTTGTTGCCTTCCGCGAGTTAAAGAAGGAAGAGTGGATGAGCGTACCCGCGTTCCATGGTCTTGGCATGCCTGGCAGCTATCCACGTCAACAAATCTCCTGGCTTGTACGTGGCAAGGAAGGAGTTGGAAGGAGTTGTGTGTACATGAATGAAGAAGTCTGAACAGTCTAATCAATCGAATAAACACGATTTCAGCCCAGAAACATGATTTAATGAAGTGGTTATTCTTGACCTTCACAAATTTTCAATTTTGCTAAAGATTATTTGGAAAGCGCTCTTTGGTTATTGCATTTTTATCCTATCTTTTTTTTTTTTTTTTTGGGGGGGGGGGGGGGATCGAAGCTACGCATTGAGTTCTTGCTGCCTTTTCGCTGAGGTAAAGGCGGAAAATAACTGTCTGCGCTGCGCTGCCGCAGCGCATCAAAGAACCCCACGCGTACAAAACTCACCCCTAATCATTCATTATTGTGGCCCTCACAGCTAATATGCAACGTTCAGACATAAATGACCAGGCACATTATAATGCCAAAATTGAAAAGCCGTACGCGATGAGAAATGTCAGAATAATCAGACGTGCATGGTTCGCTGAGCCTTCCATAAGGATCTAATTCGACGGCCTGTAACTCCCAGTGGAACAAAATTATGCAATATATTTTTGGTGATTGTGAAAGCCAATGTGAAGGAGAATAAGTGTACAAGGTTTGAAAATATCATAAATGGCTTTTTTTAATTGTCTTCAGAAATTTCCATTGTTCGGTGTTTTTGTGAAGCTAGCCCGCCCGCATCTCATTATTGAAAATTCGTATAATTATAAGCTTCCGCAGTTTGACAAACGAGTATGCTTAGAACGTAATGCGGAATTTTTGCCGCTCTGCCACAAGCCTTTTTTGAGATATAAACCCGCGAAGTGGACAGAAAAGTGCTTCCTGGGCTGAATTTGAGTATTTTTTATAAAAATATGCACACTCCCCATAAAGAGCAAAAATAATTGAACACACGCAGAAGCATGAATATAACTACTTAAATAAATTTCAGCCTCCTAACCTTAGTATAGTTTGTGTACTCAGGAAGGACCGAACATAATCATCTCGGCATGGGGTCAACGAATTCCCCAAGTACAATCACCTAAGAGTACTGGGACTCCGAATATCAGAGAACGGACACAACGGAGAAGCAATAAGAATACTCAATAACAGTACCCAGCAAGTCATCAGGTTGATTCGAAGAATCGCCAACAAGGACTACGGCATGAAGGAACACAACCTAGTGCGCCTCATCCAAGCCTTCGTGATCAGCCGTATAGTATATGTGACCCTCAAGTTGCAAGTGGCATAAAAAGAGAAGATAGAATGTATAATCAAACGGGCATATAAGCAGGCCCTCGGCCTGCCGATTACTACGTCCAACGAGAAGTTCGAATTGTTAGGAATGCACAACACGCTAGACGAACTCGTCGAGGCTCATACGATATCCCAATACGAGAGACTCGCGCAAAGTAACACGGGAAGACACACCCTGCACAAGCTTGGTATCACGTATGATCGGCAAAGTGACAAGTATGACATTCCAAGAGACGCCAGACAGGGCATCATCATACCCCCGTTACCCCGAAACATGCACCCTGAGCATCACCGGGCGCGGAGGAAGGCAAGAGCAAAATCACTGCACGAGAAGTTTCAAAATGACCCGGATGTTGTCTATGTAGACGCGGCGGAATACGCAGACGGTCGACATATGGCGGTGGTCCCCTCAAATCAAGCGGGCCACCCGCTTGCCAGCGCCACCATTAATACAGGAATTTCGGAAATTGCAGAGGAAGCGGCCATAGCACTCGCACTGGCCTCCACACCGGCCAGCGTGGTAATCAGTGACTCCAAAATCGCAATTCATAACTTCGCTAAGGGTAGGATCTCGAAAGAGGCCCTAAGGATCATGGCTAACTTCCGCGGGGAGCATGGCGTCCACGATATGGACGCCCGCCCACTCTTCCCTCCCGGGCAACGAAACCACACACACCCTAGCTCGAGATTTAGCGAGCCGAGCAGGGGCAGGAACAACGCGGGGCCCGAGTGCGGAGAGAGACCGCATGGTCAAATTTAATGAAATAACCAATCATTACAGATTAGGAAGGCAGTATTACCCCCCACCGCACACCTCATTAAGTAAACAGCAAGCGACAGCATGGCGCCTACTACAAACAAACACATTCCCGAATCCGATCGCGTATAATCGTTTCTACCCGGAATTCTACTCAGACAGATGCAAAGCCTGCGGGCGGACCTCAGCCACATCATCTGGGCTTGCCCCAATATAGTCGGGATGCCGAACGACATTAACAAGGAGCCGTGGGAGACCGCTCTGCTTAGCTCAAACAGCGAAGACCAACGTCAAGCCGAAGATGCCGCTAGGACCCAAGGGCTCCTGGCCGCCATCTAGGAAGGGGAGATAAACCTCCTCTGAAAATTGCTGTTGACAATAAAAAAGTTTCATCTCTCTCTCTCTCTCTCCCTTATGTCCCCTTTCTTGTGGATAAGGAATATATTTGCATTTTTCCAACTGCGCGGTACACTACATGTCTTGATACATTTCGTGAAGAGCGATGCAAGTTTTTCAAGTACAATATCCCCTCCGTCTTTATCAAGTCTGCTGTTATACCATCTTCACCAGCTGCTTTACCGCGGGACATGCCTTTGGCAGCTTTTGTGACTTTGTCAGCGGTTACACATGGAATTTCAGTGTCCTCCTCTGATTTTATTTCTATTAAGGCTGTATGGTCTGTCTGAGAGCTGTATAATTCAGAGTAGAAACCTTCTGCTACCTTTCCTATTTCGTTGAAACTGTTGATAGCGTTACCTTGTTTATCTTTTAGCCCATGTATTTTGTTTTGTCCTAAGTGCAGTTTTTTTTGACCGATTTGATGATGGTGCTTTTTTCTACTGCTTTTTCTATTTCTCTCATGTTAAAGTTTCTTACATCTCTTTGCCTGGCTTTACTGATCAATTTTGATAGTTCTGCGAATTCTATGTTATCTTTTGACGAAGTTACTTTAGTTTGTTGGCGTTTTTTGTTATGTCCTTGGTAGATTGGGACAACTTACTTGTTGCTTGCTTTGTTGTTTTACCCCGGATTTCTATCACCGTTTCAAGGATTGTTTTCGTTATGGTTTTGTTTATTTCTTCTAAATCGTCACCGTTTTTGCCTAAGGCTTCGAAGTTGTTTCTTAGGGCGACTTTAAATTCTTCGTTCTTCGCTCTGATTACGTCTAGATTGCATTTTTTTTCTAGTAAATAATTTAAATAATTTAGTTCTTGTTTTCTTTAGGTTAAGTACCGCACAAGTTCTCATTATATATATATATATATATATATATATATATATATATATATATATATATATATATATATATATATATATATATATAGTTTAGAAACAAATTGCGCACTTGCGAAAATCGCACGTTTATTATTCAACGTTTCGGCCGTGGCACGGCCTTCGTCAGAATCATATATATATATATATATATATATATATATATATATATATATATATATGAGAACTTGTGCTCAATGGGCCAAACGTATTTAGAGTGAAATAGCAGAGACGACTTTGCAGTTATCATTCATTGCCAACAGTTTCGGCCGCTGGTCCGGTCTTTTTCAAGGCATAGAGAGAAGTTAAGTGATAGCTGAGAAAGCGATCAGAAAAAGGGAGAGAGTGGTACCAGAGGTACACAATTCATTCTGCAGGTGAGCGTTATGGGTGCTTCAGAGAAGGCTGTGCGGGAGGGAGAACAAAGCAAGCAGTGCACAATGGGGCGCAAAACTTGAGTTTCGGTGATACTGAGTATTCGTAGCACAGGGCACCGACAAAACGTGGCCGTGCTTTGTTAGGGGTCGTCCGTGTGGTGACTCCTGTGAGCAATAAGGAGATTTTTTTCTTTCCTTCTTTCTTTAGTTCATGTCTGGGAAACGTCGAAATTCCTTGTTCCCACGACGCGTATGCGATGGAGATGGCCTACACGTGCACTGCGAGTACGGCTGTAGTATATTGGTAAAAATAATATAGCCGAAAAGAAAGAGAGAAAGAAAGTGAAAGAAAAAATTGGCCGCGTATCTTCGTGCTTCGCTGCAAATGCCGTCGAAAGACGATAGCCTTCTACCGGCTGTACTACATGAGTCCCGTTTCGCGTGTTTCTATTCCCCCCGAGGAGTTGCGCAAGCGAGAGGGAAAACGAAGAGACGCGAGGAGAGAAAGGGTCCGGCCGGAGTGGCGGGTGGCCGTTCCCTGTCTTCCGTTCGGCACGATGGATGGATGGATGGATATTAGGAGTGTCCCCTTTATAACGGGGCGGTGGCCGGGCCACCAAGCTCTAAGCTTAATTTCTTTTTCGTTTACAACCATTTCTTTTCCCGAATCACACATATTTTCACAACTAAGTTTTTTTCCTCGTCTGTTTATTTTATCTATTATCGTTCTGCTGTGATGTAACAATCTTACCCGAACTACCTTGCGCTTTTGTTTGCTCCATACTTTTGCGCCACCAATGCTCTAAGCGCCTTTTACTTATATCTATCGCCGGCATGTTCAGCTTTCCCCTGTTACTCCTGAAACCCATGGCCTCCTGTAGGGTAGTGTCCAAAGCTACACCTACACGAGCGCGAGATAAGGGCGCCATCTGGCCATGGTTACGGGAAACGCAAGAAGCTTGCCTAGTACAGGAAACGACCGCTTTTGCGCATCCTAACAAGCACTAGGGTCTTTAGAATTACGCATCTATGTATTTTCTACTAAAGGAACACACCATCCAATGCATACGTATTGATGTTGCGCCTCAGATATGCGTAATATTTGCTTTTTGGCCGACTGTGTTCATAAGTATGAAGGTAGCCACCAGTCCAAGCTGGGTGGTCGTTGAGGAAGGGGTTCACCTTTCGCAGCAGGACAGACACACAAACCCACACACACACACGCACAGAGACAGACAGACAGACAGACAGACAGACCAAAATTTCTGCGTTGAAGTATCCCAAGAAAGACTATCGTCTTTAAAAAGAGCAGTACCATCTCCCCGAAGGGAACCCCGATGGGATGCGAAGCAGCAGCGTTGCGCACTGGTGGCGTCGCGGGTTGAACGGCGCTAACGCGGGTGCTGCGGCGAGCGCTGGAAGATTCGTTTGAAGCGATGGCTGGCGTAGGTCTTGTTTCTTCAGAGTGGACACGGGCGCTGGACCGGAGCTGGCGCGCGTTTCGCCTTGACTACCACGGCCTTGTGATCGGTGAAGTGAACGCTGAGAGGGTGAAGCGGTGGAGAGGGTGAAGCGAGAGAGAGGTGACATGTACGTTAGGCGCGCGTCAGGTTTCCGTCAGGCGGTAGCTGCGGGCGCTGCGGCGAGCGCGCGGCAGGCGAGGGAGAGAGTGACTTCAGCGCGCACTACGAGGGGAGCGTGACATCAACGCGCAGCTGCGGCGTGACCTACTGGGCACCGCTCGAACACCTGCGGCGAGGGGAGCGCGTTGCGGCGCGTTCGTACGGACGGAGGGACAGCGTTACACAGGCTAGTCAAAGAGCTGCTTCGCATCTGAAAAATATATGCCTTGCTTTCGGGAAAAATGGGAGGGGTTCCAGGTTCAATAGGGCCGTTAGGCGGAGAACTTCTGCTGTCTTCACTTTTTTTTCTCTTCGGTAACATTCGCGCCGAGTACTCTGAGAACTTGAGGAAAACAAATCAGTTTCGGCCAGAAAGGCGAAGCAATGAATGCGATAGCAATGCTTGGTATAATATACGAAGTAATTAAGCCGTGTTCAGACTACGTGCGCAACGTACCTATCGTCCGCACGGATCGTAAGCGTAAGCGCAAACAGCGTAATCAGCTTGTTCAGACATTAGAGAGTTTTAGTTTGTCCGTAAACTTCTTCACGTTAGCAGATACCGATTTACCGTGCGTGTATACGGCGCAAGTAGAACTGCTGGCGCCATCTATTCGTGGTTTGCTTAACTACAATGCATTCGATTTTCTTTTTAGTAGCGTGAGCGTTTTCTTCGAAAGAGGTAATGAAAGTACTCAGAGTCAATTATTCTCTCACGTCCAATGCTTTTCACTAGGAGTCAAGCAAAACGGGCGAGCCGCAATAATATTGGCTTTTTTGTGCCTGGTTAGGCTCCGCATCACCAGGTGTCGCACCAGCGCTGCTGGTCACGTGCACTGTCCCGGTAAACCGGTATCCGTAAACGTGAAGAAGTTTACGGACAAACTAAAACTCTCTATTGTTGCATTTAACGCAAAGTACGTAACGTTAGGGGCGTAAAGGTTGGCGGGCCCGCGGCTTTTACGACGAATACTGATGCGGCCGTTACGGCAGGACCAACAGCAAAAGCAGTTTCGGTTTTCGCGTTCCGCTTACGGGGCTTCCGGCCTTCCCAGATTCCGCGTCAGGACATGCTGCACCTGTGCCTGTCAAACTGGCTCGCCTTTGTGCTATCGGCCAAGAAAGTAAACGGGCCAGTAGGGATGGTCGATTAAATTTTTTAATCGATTAATCGTTAATCGTTTGTCTATTTAGCCTTTCATCGATTAATCGCTTTCGCTGTGATGTTTTAATCGATTAATCGACATTTTTTATAGTTGCTTGAAAAATGATGCCTTGTTGTATGAGAAGCGTTACTTGTGTTTGATATAGACACAAGTATTTATCCGACGCGCTAGAGATCGCATGTGCGCATTAGCGGCTGCGTGAAAATTCGCACTTTCGCCCACTGAATACAGGGAGCCCGTCGTCTTTGGATGATGTCAAGGATCGGAAATTCCGTGCGTTGCCATGATCCACGGACAATTCGGCAGCAGGCCGTATTTCCTCGAAGTCTGCCTACTAGAGCGAACCGAAATCGGAGGCGCTTTCGTCGACCACACTGGTTGGAAAGTCGCACCGGAAACGCGCAGTGTGGCCGAGTGTGAGAAAATTCCGAGAAAGGTAAAGAAAAAAGAGACGGGGACGAAGGGAAAGTTAAAGGCCCTCGCTCTTGTAGGGACGGCAACATTTCTCGGTTTGTCCGTTATGTATTGTTGAAGCCCTCGGTAATACTATAACTATGAACTGACGTGATCTCTTCCTTGAGGTCACTCATGCGAGATTGCACAGCAACATACTGGTCTCAAACAGGCCATCAGTGCAGGCATGTGCGGGCAATAGAGTGACACGCGTTTTTCCTCCCGGCTAGAGTAAACGGCAGTTGTGCCAGTATACTGCAAAGGCTTCACCTGATCGCCGACTGAACTCGGCGCGACTTAATCGCGCGTACAGCTCGAACTGTGAACGCTGTGTAATGTATCAGAGATTAGAACACATAGTATTTTGCGACTGTGCTCCATTCGTGCCACAGCAGTAGACGGCGGTCTCTAGGCTGGCTGACATGGGAGTACAAGCAATAGATGAAAGCTGCATTTCGCTCGAAATAGGCGACCATACAGAATTACCAAATGCTACAAGGTCATTGTTTCAATAGAAATGGACTGGATGCTAGACGTTCGGTATACCATTGCGCAAAGTTGCGGATTATGAAAAGCGACTATTAAACTTAAATGCAGCTAAAGTGGATTATTTCCATTATGCGACTATTAGACCTTTTTCATAATCCTCGAGTGCGTTTTCCTGCACAGCATATTCGCCCAACTAATCCCTGTCACGTTTCAAGTGGGGGCGAAGTCGCAGTTACACGTACTGGGGTTTGACTATTATGAGCGTCTATGTCAAGAGAGCTGAGTCGACATATTCGGCGTCGTAGCACGCTGTTTTCCAGAAGTGAATAGCTGTCATAACTTAGGCTAAGTGCAGTGCAGGGAAGATAGCATTACAGTTATCAAAGGGCATATAGGCGATAAGGCGGACAGTTGGGCTAGGTGGCACCAAGCGTAATGAAATAAGACTACTCCATGTCCCCTTTGCACAAGCGGTCATATCTTATTATGTATATACAGATCACTCATTCTTATCCCCATCATCATGCTTCATAGCTCTTTTCCCCTGTAGCGTTGTGCCCAAAGTACAGTAGAAGGCCGGGGCGTACTGGATCAGGCCACCCTTTCTACCTTCCAATAGATTATCTCTCTTTTTTTTTTCATTGGTGACAAATTATCTTTAATTCGCTAACGAGTAAAATACAGCGGCAATAAGAACTGAACCAGTCAAGAAATGATTGATTGATTGATTTGTGGGGTTTAACGTCCCAAAACCAGCTCTGATTATGAGAGACGCCGTAGTGGAGGGCTCCGGAAATTTCGACCACCTGGGGTTCTTTAACGTGCACTGACATCGCACAGCACACGGGCCTCAACATTTCGCCTCCATCGAAATGCAGCCGCCGCGGCCGGGATTCGATCCCGCGACCCTCGGATCTGCAGCCGAGTACCATAGCCACTAGACCACCGTGGCGGGGCAGTCAAGAAATAAGCAGCGCATATTACAGTGTAGCGCTTACATAAGAAGCAAGTAAAATCTGGGAGTTAAATAAAACGGTGTAGCGACGGAGATCGGGTCGAGTTCGCTTCTATCTCTATGGGGTATGGCCGTCTGCGGCTCCGGGCTCCTTCTACTTGCCTACAAATATGCGCTCGACATCTGCGTCTCAGTGTCGCGCGCCTCGCAATCATGCGCTCCGGCCAAGGGGCGGTACTGGGGGGGTGCCGTAATCGATTAATCGAAGAGATTTAATCGATTAATTCGATTAATTGAAAGTGGTAAATCGATGACCATTAATCGATTAACGGTGTACATTTAATCGATTAATCGATTAATCGTTCATCGATTTTACCATCTCTACGGGCCACGGCTCCGGCGGCCGGAGCGGCTGCCTGGCCCCAACAGGGCGCTGCTGTGTCGCTCCGCGTGCTTGGTTCGAGAATGCCGTGCGTAACGTCAAGCTTCTCCCTCACTCTCGCGCTGTCTGTTGTCACGCTTGATAAAATGTCTAGTGTGTCGTACGGTGGTCCCGCTGCTGGTGGTCGCGATGAAAGGGACCGTGCATAACGCCGGTATTCAACACATAGCGCTGTCGAGCCGCAGCCGACGGCCGCAGGTAATCAAACACTGTCACTGTGAAAGAACGAAGACCTGCTCTGCTTTTTAGATGCGAAGCAGCTCTTTGACTAACCTGTGTAACGCTGTCCCTCCGAGCCACAATCATCATCATCATCATCATCCTCCGCACAAGCGCGAGGCAACGCGCTTCCCTCGGCGCAGGTGTTGGAGCGGTGCCAAGTAGGTCACGCCGCAGCTGGGCGTTGACGTCACGCTCCCCTCGCACGCTTCCCTCGCAGGTGCGCGCGTACGTCACTCTCTCCCTCACCCGCCGGAGCGCCCGCAGCTGCCGGCTCCAACGCCCGCTCGCCTCCCGTGTCTGCGTTTCAAACAAACGTTTACACCAGTAAACGCTACACCGAGTTTCGCTTCAAACTTCTTCCAGCACCCGCGTTTGCGCCGTTCAACCCGTGACGCCACCCGTGTGCAACGCTGCTGCTTCGCATCCCATCAGGGTTCCCTTCGGGGAGATGGTCCAATTTTTTTTCTTTTTTGCCTATGTTTACCCTGTCTTTCATATCAGTGTCTGTTGCCTATACGTCCCTTGCTGCTTAAGTTTAGGCAACATTGCGCAAGACGCCGCAGCGGCGGCTGACGCGCGCTCTTTCACGCCTGCGAGAAAAATGCACGTTCACGTCAGCTCACGCGACTTGACGTGCATCGTCTGATGTTCTCAGACTGACGTGCGCGGGCGGTTGTGCTCGTGCTCGTGAAGGTTTCCTTGCCGTGCGGATAATGAATGCAAGATCCATTTTTGCGATGTTCTCCGGCTGCCGCAAGCCGACGTGACCAATAAGCGACGCTGGAATGCTGGCCGTAGCTACGTCGGCCTGCCCCCGGCTTGACTCCCGCGGCCACGGCACCGTCCTCTTTTCGCTCCGTGGCTTGCTCCGTGTGCGCTCGTTACATGGTTAGGGAGATTCCAATAGGGATATTACTGGAAAATGCACGTGATTGCAGGTTTCTCTACGACCAGACGATGCCAGAATACAAGGACACGGAATTTAAAAGCAGTAGATGGAGACGTACTGACGACGATAGACGCGCTCAAAATCTTGCCGTCGCACCTTGTGCAGCGAGTTGGCGAAGTTAGAGGATGTCACGCGTTCTGCGCACCGGCGAAGCTTGCCGTGCGCTGTGAACACCTCCCGCGCGACGACGTTCTACGGCGCCGGAGACCGTCGCCTGCGGCTGTCGGCTGCTGCGCGACAGCGCCATGTGTTGAGTACCGGCTATGCACAGTAGCAGAGCAGCCGTACGACGCACTAGACATATTATCAAGCGTGACAAGACACAGCACGAGAGTGAGGGAGAAGCTTAACGTTACACACGGCACTCTCGAACCAAGCGCGCAGAGCGAGACTGCAGCGCCCCATTGTGGCCGCCGGAGCCGTGGTCCGTTTACTTTCTTGGCCGATAGCACGTTCCTTTGTATGCCCGCGGCTAGCGCCATGACGAGTGCGGAAAAGCCTGCGTTGTGCAGTGGTGAGTTTCTCTTCGAAGAAGTGCGTCAAAGGGCAATTCTCTACGACCTGCGCCTAAAAACGTACAGGAACAAGCAGTTGCAATACGACCAACGTCTTAAAACTTACAGGAACAAGCAGTTGCAGTCGACGCTTGCTAACGGCCGCCATGTTGAAAAATGCGAAACGCAGTTGCCTTCAGAGCGGTGATTGGCCCGTCGTAGAACACGGATCTTACTGAAGGACTCAGTGTGAACATTCGTGGTTGCTAGCAACTCATAAGCCCATTCCAGCGCTTACGCGATACGACACTTATGACTGATGCGACTGCAGTCTGGACGCGGCTTTACTGTTCCTGCGCACCATGGACCAAGGAGTATAGGCAACCGCCAATGCTCAGGCGGCGCAGCGATCGGCGCCGCCGGCAGCGCCAGCGTGTCAGTCCCGCGAAACGTCGAGTAGGCGGCATCTACGGAGGCACGCGTTGACAGCGCTCGTGAGTCGTGCTTTACTGCAGTTTTCAAGCGATATAAGACATCGACGGCCTGTTTCCGAACACCCAGTCATGTTTATGGTGTGAGAGAAGTGGAAGGCGGCAAAGTCTCGGCGAAATGCTTGCCGAAGCAAAGCAAGCATGCCTACGACTGCAGCGATGGGTTCATACGCTTCCATGAAATTGGCGCTTAATTCTGCACTTTTACTGATGCTGCCGGCTGCGTGTTTTGGTTGAGACATTGTTAGTTCAACAGAAATTCGCAAGAGCGACACTTATACCCCTGAAAAGTCCGTTGAATGAAACGTCCGTTAGGCCGCTAACCGCGGTTGGCCGCCAACTGAGCTTGCCAAGCTCGGTTATAGCGTAAGCCGATGTTCAGAAACGGGCAAAACGACGTCGGTACCCCTTCCGAGTGCAGCGCTGGCGATTCCTAGGTATCATCCGAAAAGCTGTCTTTTCATTCGATGCGGCATGAGAATCTGTAATATGACCTCGGTGTGCCCAAGTAGTCGAAACGCGTGCTTTTCCACCGATGCGCGGGAAGTTCCCCACGTTCGGTCAGCTCGGACCAAGACCGAAACGTTTGCTGTATGACAGGGCACGACAGAATTTCATATATCGACTCTGACTTGTTTATATGACACAAAACGATTCATATACGAGCAAAGTTAGTTATAAAGTTGGCCATTTCTGCAAAGGAGTTCTCGCTTCCGCACCTTTCGACAGGCCGGACGCCGCGATGCGAGAGGTAAACAGCGGCACCGGCCGTTTCCCACACCGAACCGGCTAGCTTACTTTCGAACCTTCCATCTAGGTGCTGAGAAATGTAATCCCATGTGTTCAGGCATGACATATGAGAACTAATGTTAATCTTGCTGGCAAAAGCAAGCGCTATGTGATGAGATCGCCCTTGAACGGCGGCGGAATCGCTGTACACCTCGATAGGCCTGGCGCTCGGAGCAGTCAGCCCCGACCAGATAGTGGTGTCGGCGGATTAATTGTTGTGATGTGTCTGTCGCTCGCGAAGGCATAGTTTTATCGACAGTATTCTTGTAGAACGATGCAGTTGATTCTTTCGTACATACACTAAAGAAGATTACGAAGTCTTGCGAGTGTGCATGCCGATGTGCTGTATGTGGGCGGAGCCTCTCTCAACCGCGAACAGGATAGCCTGTGTAAGTCCGGCGGGCTCATCATCATCATCATCATCATCATCAGCCCATCTTATGTCCACTGCAGGACGAAGGCCTCTCCCAATCCTCGCCATCCTTGCCTGTCCTGCGCGAGCTGATTCCATTTGATGCCTGCGAATTTCTTGATTTCGTCCCCCCATCTTACTCTCTGCCGCCCACGGCTGCGCTTATCCTCTCTTGGTATCCATTCCGTCGTTCTAACTGTCCATCTGTTATCTAGCCTTCTCATCACGTGGCCTGCCCATGACCATTTTTTCTTCTTAATATCGTTCACTATGTCGGCGACCCCCGTTTGTTCTCTGACCCACTCGGCTGTCTTCCTATCCCTTAGTGTAACGCCAATCATTTTTCGTTCCATCGCCCGCTGCGCGGTTCTTAACTTCCTCTTTAGCTTCTTTGTAATTCTCCAGGTTTCTGATCCGTAAGTCAGTACTGGCAGGATGCAGTAGTTATATAGTTTCCGCTTGAGTGATAGTGGTAGGTTTCCGTTCATGAGTTGTGAATGTCTCCCATATGCGCGCCATCCCATGTTTATTCTACGGTGGATTTCTTTTATATGGGTGGGTTCTCCAGTAAGTAGCTGTCCTAGGTACAGATATTCTTCTACGACTTCTAAAGTATGGGTTTCGACCTTGAATAGACGTTTTTTCGCCGTGCCACTTAGCATTATCTTTGTTTTCTGCATGTTCATCCTTAATCCTACCTTAGCGCTTTCTCGGCTTAAGTCTTCAATCATCTTTTGCAATTCGTCGCCATCATTGCTAAAGAGTACTATGTCGTCTGCAAATCGCAGGTTACTCAGATATTCGCCGTTAATCCTGAGCCCTGTCTCTTCCCAGTCTAAACTTTTGAAGATTTCTTCCAAACATGCAGTAAATAGCATTGGAGAAATTGTATCTCCCTGTCTGACACCTTTCTGTATTGGGATTTTTCTGCTTTTCTTATGGAGGAGCAGGGTGGCTGTGGAATCTTTATAGATGTTGGCTATTGTGTTTATGTAGCTATCACATATTCCTTGACGACGTAGTGCCTCCAGAACTGCTGGTATCTCTACCGAGTCAAAAGCCTTTTCGTAATCTATGAAAGCCATATAGAGGGGTTTGTTGTATTCAGCGGATTTCTCGATTACTTGATTGATCGCATGCAGGTGGTCCATGGTAGAGTATCCCTTTCTGAACCCTGCTTGCTCTCTTGGTTGATTAAATTCAAGTGTGGCCCTTATTCTGTTTGAGATAACCTTTGTGAATATTTTGTAAAGTGCTGAGAGTACACTGATCGGCCTGTAGTCCTTTACATCTCCCTTCTTGTGTACTAATAGAATGTTTGCGTTTTTCCAGCTGACTGGTACATTTGAAGTTTTGAGGCATTGTGTGTATAGTGTCGCGAACTTTCCAGTTAGGAAATCTCCGCCATCTTTGATTAAGTCGACGGTTATGCCGTCTTCTCCAGCTGCTTTTCCGCGGGACATGCCCTTAATTGCTTCCCTAACTTCGTCCGCAGTGACGCATGGGATTTCGTAGTCCTGGTCGACATCTAATACACTCATGGTGGGGAGACTCGTATTTGAGCTGTATAGTTCGGAATAGAAATCCTCGGCCACCTTGGTTATATCACTGAAGTTAGTAACGATGTTGCCCTGCTTATCTTTCACTGCATGCATTATGTTCTTTCCCGCACAGAGCTTCCTTTTAGTTGTTTTGATGCTGACTCCTTTTCTGACGGCTGCTTCTATTTCTTTCACGTTATGGTTACGTATGTCTCTGACTCTACTTTTGTTGATGAGCTTAGACAGCTCGGCGAATTCTATCTTGTCTCGAGTTAGTTATTCTCATCTGTTGGCGTTGTTTGATTAGATTTTTAGTAGCTTCCGAAAGCTTGTTCACAACTTGTCTTGGTGCTTTGCCTCCTACTTCGATCGCTGCTTCGGTGATCAGCTTAGTAATGTCTTCGTTCATCTTCTCTATGTCCTCATTATGTTCCTGTCCTAGAGCGTCATATAGTTTAACAAAACTTCATACTGGGCTAGATGGTGCATGTTCATTATCACAGTAATATAAGCGCAGGAACAACACTCACATTGACACGAGGAGGCGATCAGAAAGAACGACGGAGGCGATCAGAAAGAACTTCGAGGCTCTGAGGCCTAGTGACACCAAGGTGAAGTGCAAAACGGCTGCCTTGTGCAGGGACTTGGAACTTAGCAGGTTAGCGAATGATATTGTTAATACAAAGGGGAATGGCCTTAATGTGTTCTTTACGGCGAAGACACATAAGCTGAACGTGCCGTTTAGGTCTGTTGTGAGTGAGCGCGGTACGTGGCAGCTTGTCCTGAGCAGATATTTACAGAAACATTTGAAGTCACTGGTGGTTTGTGACCCCTTTCTTACAAAGAATTCTGACGAAGTTGTGAAGTATCTCAAGGGTAATTCGTCTGTAGGTTTTGTTTTCTCTGTAGACGTTGAAGATTTGTATTATTCTGTGCCCCATGCTGACCTGTATATTGCTGTAAGGAATGCAATAGAGGGAGGAGAGGTGGTTGATTTCCAGAACTCCTGTGGTGTGTCGGTTGATAACTTTTTGCGTCTCCTTCAGGTTTACCTGAATACAACGTTCGTCTCCTTTGAGGGTAATTTCTATCGCCAGAAGAAGGGTATTTGCATTGGCTCCTGCGTGGCCCCAGTATTGTGCAATATCTTTTTATCCTACGTTGACCGCGACCTTCAGCGCTGTTTTGCGGGAAAAGGTGTGCAGAAAGTGTTTAGATACGTGGACGATTATCTTATGAGCGCTTGTCCTGTCTCCTCGTGTCAATGTGAGTGTTGTTCCTGCGCCTATATTACTGCGATAAAGAGCGTCATACTTGTTCTTAAGTGCAATTATAAATTCTTCTCTTTTCGCCCTGACGCCATCGGGGTTGGCCTGTTTCCGTGTGATTAACTTTGTCCTTGTTCGCTTTAGATTGAGGGATAGCTTCGCCCTTACTAGTCTATGGTCGCTAATTCTGACCTTATTAACCACTTCTGTGTCCTGTACTATACCCAGATCAGTGCACATTATGAAATCTATTTCGTTTTTCGTTTCTCCGTTGGGGCATTTCCACGTCCATTTCCTGTTCTTACGTTTCTTGAAGAAAGAATTCATTACACGGAGGTGATTTCTTTCGGCGAATTCCACGAGCATGTCACCTCTGCTATTCCTATCTCTTTCTCCGCAATTACCGACTGCACGTTCTCCTCTTAGTTTCTTTCCTATTTTCGCGTTGAAGTCCCCCATAACAATGGTATATTGGGTGTGTACCTTGTTCATTGCCGTTTCTACATCCTCGTAGAACTGTTCTACAGCCTCGTCACTGTGGCTGGTCGTTGGTGCGTAACTTTGTACTAGTTTTAGTTTGTATCGCCTATTTAATTTTATCACGACACCTGCTACCCTTTCGTTGATGCTATAGAATTCGTCGATGTTACCCGCTATGTCCTTGTGTATAAGGAATCCCACGCCGTATTCCCGCTTCTCTGGTAGTCCTCTGTAGCAGAGAACGTGTCCTTCATTAAGCGATAAGTACCCTTCTCCTGGTTTCCTAACCTCGCTAAGGCCAATGATATCCCAATTAATACCCCTTAATTCTTCTAGTAGTTCAGCTAATCTGGCTTCGCTTGAAAGGGTTCGCATGTTAAGAGTCGCTACGTTTAATTTCCAATGGCAGCCTGTCCGAGTCCAGAGGCTCTTTGAGTCTTTTGCTCCCATACCCGTGTGGTCGCATCCGCGGCTAGAAGCTCCGTTGTTGTCGTCGTCGTAGGTCCAGGATTTGGTTGGTCCGGCAACTTGGGAGGTGTTGGCCATGGTGTTGCACCAGGGGGGCCAGTTCCTGTTCTGGTGCTCAGGTGAGTTGCGTAGATGAAGCACGGTGATGGTGGGCGCCCATATGCATCTTTTGTCCAAAGGCTCCTCGGGGGGAGGAGACTGGGTTAGTCAGGGTAAGGTCTAGTTATTGGAGGGAGGTAGGGGATACAAAGAAGATACCTCAGGAGCTTAGAGAAAACGTAAGAGCTTAAAAAAAAAACTTGTACTCCCCTGGGATTCGAACACGGGACCACTTGGTCTACTACAAAAGCATGGCCGAGTCGTCTGGGTTGTCGGGTCGCCGGTTTATTTGAGAACAGATTCCTGCTACGCCCTCTCGTGAGTTGTGATGCGATTAATTTCAAAATGTCCGCGATGCAGCATTTTTGCTAATACAAGGAAGGCATGCCTTATTTTCTCGCCTGTTCCGCCGTGTTTGTCGTGTCATCCCGTGCAGTTTGGCTTGTGCACGTGTTTATCCTTCTGTTCTCACCGCCGTGGTTGTCTCAGAGAGAAAGAGAGAGGGAGGGCGAGACCTGGGGGGGAGGCAGGGGGGCGTGAAGTAAGGAGTGCGAAAAGGTTGCATGGCGACCTTGCTCGCACTTACAGGATCGCCGTGTTAATAAATAAGTTCTGTTTTCGTTGGTCAGCGTTCAGCCTACTTTGCAATGTTGAAAGCGGTTGCCGATTCCTCGGGTGTGCTGCGGCCTTGTAATTAAGACAGAAACAAAACTCATCGTGTGTAATGCCCGTAGCGCGTAGCTCATTTCTTGTCCGTGTACCCTGCTAGGAGATTTTTGCGAGTAGCTTATCACGGTAGCGGCAATTTGATAGCAAACAAGATCTGACATCGTTAAATATTGGTAAGTTGCTATTTAGTGCAGGAGTTATAGCAGTCAGGTCGGAAGTCCTAATATGTCGTTTCTGACGTATTCTTATAAGGTCGCTTTCACAAAACACTGGTATCTCATTAAGTTTTGTCTTTTCGCCTGGCAGTCACAATCGTTTGTGTTTTTCGAGAATGTGCGCGCACGTATATGTCCTTTCCCTTCAACAATCGGTTTACAGTGAGCGCCTGACTTGTTCTTTCGTGTGCCTACTTCACCTATTCGCGCAGAAATAATCATAATCTCAGTTGGTAATCGTTGGCAAACTTGGTAACACAAATCAAATATGATCTACTATATATATATACCGTGGTGTGCGTCTGCGCGGTTGCTAGGCACGATATGTGGCATGGAATTCCAATAATAAAGAGAACTACATTACGACTGTGTATAAACAATACCAACGCCCTAAAAAAAAACTAATAGGACTATAATAATTTGAGGAATGTTTAAATTTAGCAGCTTATTAATGCGGATATTTAAGGGCTTCCTAGCCGGCGATTCCAGTGCGTTATGCTTTGAGGCATTTCTGTGACTCATCTTAAGTAAGAGCAGCCGTGCATGTTCGGACACGATTAACTTTATACCTATACTGGTGTTTCGAAGTGCGAGTAGATAACCTTCAACGCGTGTAGGAGGAGAAGAAAAGGTGTACAATCCTATAATGGTTCGAATACGTCTATTGAGAGATTTAGAATAAACAGCGTCGCTCACCCCCTGGGAGAACTTTGGGCTTCGATGCGGGGCTTGAGATATTCACCCAGTTACAGACATCACGCCAGCATCAATTGGCATATTAGCCATAGATGAAACTGTTAACCGCGGTTGTGCTAACCCTGGTTAACGTTGCCCGAGTAACTAGGGTATAATACATAGTTACACGGGCAGCGACGAGCTGCCGCGTCGGACAGCGACGAAGTTCAGCCGCCGGCCCGGTTTTCTCCCACAGCTGTGAAGGGAAGCAGTACATTTTGATGCCGACATCCCATTCGTAGTTGTGGCAATCCTTAACGCAGCAGTATCTGCGATTGCTCTTTCTAGCACTCTGCATGGGAGGGCGGCCAAGTGTTCCAGGTGAATTATTACAAACAGGCGTGCGGGAGTGCAGCCGGGTCAAAGGGGAAATATCGATGCGGGGGCCGACGGCCTACTCGTGGGTTCTCACCGACGCCGCTTCGTGGCGCGACCTGTACAGCCAAACAGCATCGGAAGACTGGGCGCCCCCATGTAAGTGCCGCTAACGACGTCTAGCGGTGGCGCCATCTTGGGCTGTTTGCTCGCCGGGCTCTCCGTGCGGGCACGTGCATTCCTTGTATGTGTTTCAGCAAGATCTTGCTTTCGCTCTTTGTAAACATCGCGGAATCGTTAGGTAGGTTCATTTTTGAGTATGTGGGATCTGACTAATTAGCAGGACAGCTGCCATCGGCATTGTTTTGCGTGTTATTGCGCGGGCCGAGGCGGGATCAGCGGGGCCGGTTTGTAGCAGTAAAACCGAGAAAACCGCGAACCGTGTCGCATCTTTGTTTGAATTACTGTTGTAAGATGACTCGCCTCATAATAGGAGTACTGCTGCTGTTGCTAACAATGGTTCTACTCATTAAGGCTCTCGCCTTAATGTCTCAATTAGAGTAACAATTCTGTTTCAGTCAGTGTCCTTAAAAGAGGGTGGTTCCAAAATTATGGAAAATTATCACAAGAAACGATACCTTGAGAAATAAATGACTAATAACGTGACACAGTATATCAAACGAACCCCTAGTTTAACGCTGACATGACTCAGGCATAATCAACATTATACCCAGGCTTTGTCATGCTCGGGGCTATAACTATGAAAGTGAGCATGTCCAGAAATCAATGGCTGAAAATCGCTAACTAATGTTTGTAAGTCACAACTTAGGTTAGAGTCGTTACGATAACGAGTGCACCGTGATAATTAACAAATGACGATTAAAGAATGACCTGATTTTGCAAAGCATGTAATTAATGACACATAATACACGGAAAACCTTGAAAATGTAAGAAGGCGGTCGAGATGGGTGTCAAACGAAAGGTGCATCTCGAAGGATGTGATATTGGTCATAGTCACGTTCATGACATGGCACGATGTTCTTATGTCATGACATGAGCATGGCTCTGCATGAGCATAATACTATTGGAAGGGGATCGATATGGGTGTGAAACAAAATGTGCATGTCGAAGAATGTAATATTGGTTGTAGTTACGTTCATGACATGACATGATGTGCTCAGGTCATGCTATGACATGAGCATGACTCTGCAAACATACGACCACTGGAAGGGGATCGACATGGGTGTCAAACAAAAGGTGCATGTCAAAGAATGTAATATTGGTCAGTCACGTTCATGACATGACATGATGCGCTCATCTCATGTGCATTACTGTAAAAGCAAATGTAGAGGAAGGAGGTCAAGATGGGTGTCAAAAAAGAGATGTAGCGAGAGACGCGACAGAGTTAGTCATGTTCATGAGATGAAATACATGATATGACGTGAGCATGACAAAGCAAAAATTAACGGAGAGGGGTCATGATCGGTGCCAAACGGAAGATATAGATCGAGAGAGGCGATACGAGTTAGTCTTGTTCATGACACGAAATACATGATATGACATAAATCGATAAACAGATCGCAAAATACGATTTAGAACAGGGAATGTCGCAGAAGCCAACGTTTCAAGTGGACTTGTCTTCGTCAGGGCGGCCGTCAGGACGACATGATATGACATGAGCATGACAGAGCGAAAATTACGGAAGGGGGTGAAGATGGATGTCAAAAGAAAAGTAGAGCTCGAGGGATCTGATATAAGATATAGTCATGTTCATGACACCACTCACATGATATGACATGAGCATCATTCTGCAAAAAGCTATGAAAGGGGGTCGATACCGGTTGTAAAACGAAAGGCACAGGTGGAGATGTGATATGAGTTATAGTCATTTTCATGACATGATGTACTCATGGCACGACATCATTATAACTCAACATGGAAGCTTTAAGGGGTTTGAAATGGGTGTCAAACTAGGGGTACAGCTCGAGGGGTGTGATATTTTATAACGATGTTCATGACCCTACATGATTGTGGCTCGAGATGATCGTTACTCAACATAAAGACAAACTCAACAAGTAGCGCAATGGCGTTCGGACATAGATAATAAAGCAAGTAAACTTTAACAAGGTGTGATAGTCAGTCAGTGAATGCCACACGTATATCTGTGTGTATAACATCTTAAAAATGTTGTAGCATAATGTATAAGGCCATGACATATGTGCAGCATTTACTCAATCAAAACCAGCCCTAGACAGCTGTTCCTGGCTAGAGTTCCTTCAACTGTCGGCTATTGTGTGCTGAATTTCTCTGTAATGAACAACGTTGGCTAAAACGTACAAACCTCGCTGGCATCTTGGCATAACATCGGCTCCCACGGTGCGTCAGACCTGGATTTTTCTTGTTCTAATCGGGTTTCCCATTTATCGTAGTCATAGTCAAGAAGCAATCATTCGGGTCCGTTTTCGCAGCCTAGTTCATTATCGACTTCCGTCGAGCTCTCCACTTTCTTTTTTTTTTTCTTTGAAGGAAACGTCCGCGTCACAGAAGGTGCCGCAGCACGTTTGCCGTTCAACAAATCACGCCCACCTGGTTTGCAGTGCGCAGGACGGAGCCGCAGGCTTGTTCGCTCTGCATGATTTTTCTAGTAACTAGGATGGCCTTTCAAACACGCGAGCGTAAACGCCTTCGTCCCGAATATATATATATATATATATATATATATATATATATATATATATATATATATATATATATATGCAAAAATAGCTTGGGTTGCCGCTAGTTTATAACAGAATTGACGATGCGCCTGTTAGAGAACGACGGTTTAAGCCAACGTTTCGGTCGGAGCCCGACCTTTTTCAAGACATGTTAACCACAGGCCAGTATGGCCTTATATACCACACTTTGCCTTGTAGTAAGGAGAGAAGGACAAGGGTGGGAAAGAGAATGAGTGGGTTGAAAATATACGGAAATAATAAAAAAATTAAAATAATAATAAAAAGATTGCTGGCATCTTCACTGCAACAAAAGATGAGCACGTCAAGCAACAGCAACTCGCGCGCGCACACACACACACACACACACACACACACACACACACACACACACACACACACACACACACACACACACACACACACACACACACACACACACAGAGAGAGAGAGAGAGAGAGAGAGAGAGAGCGAAGGAAAGAAGAAAAGAAAGAAAAAAAAGAGAAAGGAAGAAAGCAAAGAAAAGAAGAAAAAGAGAAAGGGGGGAAAATGGGGGAGACACCGAGAAGTACGAGTCCCGCCCGCCGCGCCAGTGCTGTCCGAATCCGTAGACATTTTAAAGAGCAATCCATCAATTAGACATTATAAACCGTGGCGCCGGCTTATATCTGGCGAAACTAACGACACTTTCCGTGGCGTACCTTATGCGGTTTGGATGTTGCCTCTGTGGTGCCGCTGCACAGCAACGCGCCCCAGGAGGGAAGAACGGGGGAGGTATTCAGGCATGAAAGGCGCAGCGCTCGTGTTCCCGATTGCAGCCACATTTGTAACGCGCACTTGGCGCTACCGAGCGGCGGGGTGAGGTAGGCAAGGAAGAAAGGGCGACATGAAGGAAAAGAGCCGCACAGAAAGACGAGATTTTGAAGCAGTCAAATTCTGTGTACAACACAATGACGTATTGTCCCCTCTTGTCGTATGATCTCCGGAGCCACTTTGCGTGTGTCGGCTTGCACTGCACGGGTAATGCCAACAGGGCCAGGCCGATAGAATCGGGCGTCCACAGCTCTTTTTTTTCTAAAAGAAAGGTCGAATGAGGTAATGATAATTGGCGGGAATGGCCGATCTTGTAATTGAGGATACAAAGTTTATCAATTCGAATGTTCACTTCTTAACGATCGTAACACCGAGAGAGCGCCAGGATGTTCATTGATGCCATGCTTAATTGTGCCAAATTTGTAGATAAAGTAAAGCTCCCTTTGCTCACGTACTCTGGTGCTTTGAAAGTTACTTTCCAGTAGTGTGACGCTGACGTCCTCAAAGCTGTGACCTTTTAGGTTGATGTGTTTAGAGAGCGGAAGGCCAGGTAGTGAGCGCACATGGGACCGATGGTTGTTGAATCTTATCCTGAATGGTGTGTCCGTCTGTCCTATGTACTGCATGTTACATATTCCACACTCTAAGAGATAAATAACATTGTCTGAGTCGCAGTCAAGTTGTCCTTTTATTCTGTGCTTAAAATTCGAATGTGTGCTTTCTGCAACTTTTGTTTTCTGGATGTGTTTGCACACGCCGCATCTGGATTTCCCACAGGGTCGACACCCGTCGAGAGGCACTGTTCCTATTTTTGAATGTACAACGTGATCCTTTATGCTTTTCGGTCGCCTGTATAGCACACGCGGAGGATCGGTAAAAATTTTGGAGAATCGCTCGCATTGTTCCAATATGTTAAAATGTTTTTTCAAGATTTTATTAACGTTCGGTAGATTGCTTGTAAAGGTTAGAACAAGGTTCTTTCGGCGTTTGTGGTCGGTGTAATTTTGGTCGTACAGGAGCGCCTGGCGGTCGATATTTTCAGCTTTCACAATCGCATCCTCAATGATAGATGGTGGGTACTTTTGATCGACAAGCACTTCACGCATCCGTGCGGTGCTTTTGTGGAAGTCTTCCGTGCGGGAGCATATTCTTTTGAATCTGTGTGCCTGAGAATAAGGAATGCTAGTTTTACAGTGGCGCGGGTGGCAGCTATTGAAGTGCAGGTACTGTTGTCTATCCGTAGGTTTTCTGTATACGCTCGTGACTAGTGCACCGTCTTCTATCCTTAGGTGAACATCAACAAAATTTATTTCGGTGTTAGAATAAGTGTGTGTAAAAGAAATACTTAGGTGCACTTGGTTGAAGACCTGTATGAACTTGAGAAGTTCGTTTTCTGAATGAGTCCAAATCAAGAATATGTCGTCCAGGTAGCGTTTATAGAACAACGGCCTAATCTTATAAGACGATAGAAAACTAGATTCTATGTGGTGCATAAATATGTTAGCGTAATTTGGTGCCATCTTGGTGCCAATTGCCGTGCCGCTGGTTTGAAGGTAGTACCGATCATTAAATTCAAAGCTGTTTAATTCCAGGACGAGCCTCGTTAGGATTCCAATTACTTTTTGGTCCGGATATGCGGTAGGGTTGTGGTTGCTGTAGGACTCCACGAGAGCTTTTATGCCGTCGTCATGCGGAATATTCCTGTAGAGTGAGCTAACGTCCAATGTTACAAGGAAGGCGCCACCTGGGATTTTTAGGTCCGATATTTCACGGATGAAATGGTTTGTGTCGCGTAAGAAAGATTCATGTGTAGGCGGTATGTCCCTGATTAATGAGTCAATGTAACTAGATAACGGTTCGGTTAGGGTTCCTGTGCCCGATATGATAGGCCTACCAGGGTTACGCTTCTTGTGGATTTTGGGCAGCATGTAAAAACGCCCTGGTGCCGAATGGGACGCGACCAATGAATTTCGCAACTGTGGACCGATCTCGCCCTTGAGTGTGAGTTCCTGCAGAGTGTTACAACTATTTCTTTGTGTTTGGCTGTGGGGTCCGAATCAAAGAGTTTGTAAAAATGCTGGTTGTTGAATTGTCGAATACCTTCTTCAATGTAGTCTGATTTATTTAGGATTACAATAGCGCCCCCCTTGTCCGCCGGTTTTATAACAATGTCTTCCCGGTTGCTCAACGCGCGGAGCGCTTCGCTTTCTTTTCTCGAAAGGTTATTCTTACCTAGTTGGCGCGTCTTGTACGCATGTATGATATCTTTTTGAACTGCCTCAATGTACATGTCGAGGTGTCTATCCCTGTTGGAATCCGGAGTCCATTGTCGTCCTACGACACCACGAAACAATAGTTTTTCTTCTTGCGGTTTGTCGAAGAAATATTCTTCCAATCCTAAATTTCGTGCGAATTCGTCCAGGTCCTTTAAAAGAGCGAATTCGGTGTAGTTTCCATTGCTTGGGCAGAAGGTGAGTCCACGTGATAGCACCGCCAATTCCTCTTTACTAACTTCCGCCTCAGAAAGGTTGATCACATTATGCTTGTTAGGTATGGGGAGTGCCTCGTAATCTTTTTGAGAGTTGTTTGTGGAATGGGGTGGGCTAATCTTTTCTGTGTTGGGCGCCGTGGGTTTTTTTTGTAACGGGACATTATCTCGGTCGAATTTTTTCTTTTTAGTGTTCTCCACTTCCACCCTTTTTTTCTGTTCGAATGCGTCGAGTTTGATGGTCTCGGTCTCGGAAAGCGGAAAGTTGTTGTTCAAATACCGCTCTTGATTTTTTAAGGATGTCAGAGTTCTTTCACAGTGTTGGACGGTGACTTTAGTAAGCTCGATTGTGGCATGATTGAGAATTTTGTTCCATTCTTCAATTTCCGTATTTGAAAAGCTAGTCATTGACGGTTTTACCGTTAGGCACAGTCCCCTCGGTGCCGTATGTTTTTAGGCTACTCACGTGAAGCTCGTGCCGTATACGTTTGTCAACGAGCTTCCTAATTTTGAGGAAATTTGAGACTGTTCCCTGATTGAGCCTCTTTTTCTTGCTTTTCTTTGCTTTCTTCTTTTCTCTGTTTTTTCCTTCGCTCTCTCTCTGTATGTGTGTGTGCGAGTTGCTTTTGCTTGACTTGCTCATCTTTTGTTGCACTGAAGATGCCAGCAATCTATTTATTATTATTTTTATTTTTTTGATTATTTCAACCCACTCATTTTTGATTTTCAACCCACTCATTCTCCTTCCCACCCTTGTCCTTCTTTCCTTACTACAAGGCAAAGTGTGGTATATAAGGGCCTGTGGTTTACATGTCTTGAAAGAGGTCGGGCTCCGACCGAAACGTTGACTTAATAAACCGTCGTTCTCTAAGAGGCGCACCGTCAATTCTGTTATATATATATATATATATATATATATATATATATATATATATATATATATATATATATATATATATATATATAAAGTACCAGCACACAATCCAAAGACAAAATAGGGACTGCTGAGAGAGAAGCGTGCAGCCTCCCTCCAACAAACGACAAAGGTTCCGGGAAAGTGCGTACAGCGGCTTACATATAAGAAGAGGACAGACCGTTTCCTGGCAGCTGCTACAGACAAAGTCAATCAGGAAGCGGAAAGCCCGTCGCACAGACCGGAGGCAAACGGCAACAAGGACAAGAGCAACAAAAGAAAGGAAAAAAAAATTCCGCCCGCATCTTCCCACGGGGGGAACTCGAGTAAATGCGTCGCAGAGTAATGGGGGTATCGCGTGAATGTTGCGTAATTGGGTATGGTTTGGGAATGCTTAATTGTTATTTCGTCTTTCTTATTCTTATTTATTGAATGAAGGAGAAGCGAAGGCAAGGAGTGTAAAGTTAAAGTGTGCCTTTATTGCTTGGTGCCGTCGTTGTATTGGACGGCACCAAGGTGGGCGCTTGCGTCCTCGAGCAGTGTCCGGAGCCGCGTCTTGTTGACGATGTTTGCACGCCGCTTCTCGCTCACGTACCTGGGGTCTTAAAGCTCGCTGCTCACGTTTCGCCGCTGCTTCTCGTGCACGAAGTTCGAAATCCGCAGCTCCGCGTTGCCGTTTCGCAGAAGCGTCGCGCTGCCCGAGTGATGGATTGAATTCCAAACGCGCGCTCCGCCGCTTGTATACACACCGCCCGTGTTCGAGGGAGAGGAGTACGGGGGAAAGGTCCGCAAAGACGTCCTTGACTGAATTCCGAACGCGCGCTCCGCCGCTTATATACACACCGCCCGCGTTCGAGGGAGAGGACGACGGGGGAGAGGTCCGCACCCCCACTGCGCATGCTCGGCTTGCTGATGCCCGGTGGGCCGGCACGAGACGATCCGAGCATGCGCAGTGGGGATGTGGGCGGCGCCGACGCCGAAGCGCGACGTCGTGCGACTAAGAAATGCTCCGCATTTAAAAGGAATGTCCGTACTAAAAACACCTTGCTATGGTAGTACCGTGAAACGCGTTTAGCTCTCATTGTTGAAGCTAATTGAGGATCGAGAGAGAATGAAAGAAGAAATCTGGGACATTCGTATCATATGCTAAGAACGGCACTGACTAGGGTTCAGGGGTGTTGGTGACATCAGCGTTAGACCGCGTGTGAACATGACCGGTGCGGTGTTTTGGCATCAGCGAGAGCGCAGCCGCACTCCTCCTGCGTCACGTTGTGCTTGCTGCACAGATGTTACGCGCAGATTTCCTTTTCTTGTGGTCGTAGGTTCAACCGTAAACAATGCAGTGATGCCCTGTGGACAGGCTGTCCTTAAAGGACATCTTAAAGCACTCTAGTGAGCGAAAAACAGCGCGCGTACCGTGCAAGCACGGCAAAACGTATGGGGGCTCGGCGCAACAGCCTAAAGGAGGGGGGCGTGGCCCGGAGAGTTCTCTCCCGCCAGCTAGCAGACGACAAAAACAGGTTGCGGCTCGCCGGTGCGAGAGTGCCGATGGAAAGGTTCAGACCTTTCCATCGGCACTCTCGCACCGGCGAGCCGGAACCTGTTTTTGTCGTCTGCGCGCCCCCCTTCCTTGGTTTGTTTGTTGCGCCGAGCCGCCCATACGTTTTGCCGTGCTTGCACAGTGCGCGCGCAGTTTTTCGCTCACTAGAACACTTTAAAATGCCCTTTAAGAACACCCTATCGACAGGACATCGCTGCATTGTCTAGGGTTGCATCTACAACCAGAAGAAAAGAAATGCTGCAAGTAAACAGCTGTGCAGCAAGCACAACGTTGCGCAGGAGGAGTACGGCTGCGCACTCACTGGCGTAATCATGCCAAAACGGGGCACCACTCATGTTCCCACGCGGGGTAACGCTCGTGTCACCAACACCCTTTCAACCCTAGTCAGTGCCGTTCGTAGCATATGGCACGAATGTCCCAGATTTCTTCTTTCGTTCTCTTTCCTTACTCGATTAGCTTCAACCACGAGAGCTAAAGGCGTTTCAACGTAGTAGCAAAGGAAGGGGGTTTAGCATGGAGATTCCTTTTGTAGCGTTAGCTACACTGGCCTAGCCAAGCCCGTTTCGCGCGGCACATCAAGAGCCGTGCTGCGCATGCGCAAGGATCAGTGATGTCACACAGCTTGCGCACCGGAGCCACCGGAGCCGGCACCTCTCGCGCACTCCGCCGCCGGTCTGCGTATTCCAGAGGAGTGACGTCGTAGCCGTGGTAGACACACTGGCGCCGGCGCGCGCTCGCTGCGCAGTCGCCGTCTGACACTGTGCTGGAGCCGCTGCGCTTCTGACTGGCGGTTGCCAGTGTGGTATAGCCATGGAGAAGGAGAGCGCAAATGCTGCTCAACAAAGCAGAAGAGCGGAGAAGCTTGACTCATCGGATCCCGAAGTAGTTGCCTGGCAATTAGCGGTTGAGCGTAGGAGGAATGAACAGAAGAAGGCTAAACGTGCTGCGGAGACACTGGAGCAAAGTGACGAACGTCTAGCAAAGTGGCGTCGCCAGGAGGCTGAGCGACGTGCCCGACCACCCCTGCAGCAGCAACAAAACGCCGTCGATGACGTCAAGGCTCGCCGATCGACTGAATATACTGTGAAACTCAGCGAAAGCGCCAGTGCGACTCGGACCTTCCAGACGGGTTTCGTAAACAATCCGTTTGGATATGTGTGCGACGTGTGCGAAAGACTATGGCACATGAAAGACTTGACGCCGCTGAGTAGTGCCATGCGTGAAACGTTGAGTTTAGCGGCGGCGCCGCAGTGGGCTGAAACCGCGGCGCGGGTTTGTACAACGTGCAAGAACTTTCTCCTTAAGCAGAAGATTCCACTCTTTAGCGTTACCAATGGGTATTGTTACCCGGCCATGCCGCCAGGTCTACCGGTTCTGAACGATGTGGCCGAACGTTTACTTTCGCCACGCATTCCCTTTGTTCAGATCCGTCGTCTAATGAACTGGAGAAATGGTCAGTTTGGCATTAAGGGACCCGTGGTGAACGTGCCGGTAGACACGGACGAGATGCTAAAGCAGTTGCCTCGCGGCTTGGCAGACGATAAGTGCATAGTGTTGAACATAAAGAGGAGAATGTTTGCCAAGACTACCTATCTGTCGAACATGGTTTCTCGCAATGTGCTTGGACCATGGGTTGAGGTACTGAGAGACTCGCCGCTGTATAAGCACTACGGCATAAACATTGACGAGGGACGTTTGGGAAGCCTGTATAGGGAAACCGTCGCTCCAGACGAAGACTTTAACGTGGAGGCTTGTCCCGATCTCGCCGATTTAGATGATCCAATGAATGTGGCCACAGCTTTGACATTCGACCAGCATAGTTTGGTGTACGATGAAGACGCGATCTTAACCATGGCACCGGGAGATGGCAAGAGACCTGTCAGCATCTTGTATGATACCCATGCTGAGGAGCTGTCTTTCCCCCAGATATACTTGGGCCAGGCTCGTTGTATAACCGCAGAAGCTAAGCCTACTCCGTTTTCCATTGCCTCGAGTGAGATTCGGAGGAAAGATAGACGGGGTGCTTTGCCGATGCACGTACCGATGGCTATGAAGGTGTTGCGTCACCGTGGTTCGTCGCAGATGACTATGATGTACCGGAGCAACGCGACTACTCGTGGTCTGACCAGACAGGATATCGAAGATCCTGACAAGGTTAAACAGTTGATTGAGCAGGATTTGGGATTCATGGAAGGTGTCCCAAACACTGTGCAATATTGGCACAAAAGGAAGAGCGAGCTGTTCGCCATCATTAGACAGCTAGGGAAGCCGACGGTGTTTCTGACGCTTTCTGCATCTGAGGTGCATTGGCCGAAATTGCTGAAACTGCTTGCGAAACTGCAGGTTAGGCCCCAGGAGTTGGGTTTTGACGAAGACGAGATGAACCGGAGCTACGCGGCGACGTTGGTGAATAACGATCCAGCCGCGTGTGCGATTTACTTTGAACACATGGTTAGGGTGATTATGAAAGTGCTGCGAAACTCCCGGACTACCCCATTTAGGCCGTACCACGTGGTGGAAAGTTTCAAGCGCATAGAGTTTCAGCATAGGGGTAGCCCCCATGCTCATCTGCTCTTGTGGCTTAATCAAGCTCCGGATGAAGAGGTGCAAAACAACTTCATGCCAAACACAGTGAGGATGGCAGAGCACCTGTTGTCCGTGGATCACGATGCTTTGGAGCGGCCGAGGTGCCAGGAACACCAGCACACACACACGTGCTATAAAGGTGGTCGTAAGAAGTGCAGGTTCCATGCGCCGTTCTGGCCGATGCCGAGCACTAAAGTGCGTACTCCGCTATAGGCCCCTGCCGACGACGACGAAACCGGTTTGAAACGGTATCGCTTCCTGAAGAACACTCATGATGCGTTGCATAGTGCTCTCGACACCACTGCCTATCAGTCCTTCGCTGAAATGCTTCAACATCATGGCATACGTGACTTTGACGAGTATGAAGAGGTCATTCGCAGTGGACTAGCCAGGCCTGCGCTGCTGCTTAAAAGACATACGGATCAGACGAATGTCAACCCCTTTAACTCTTGGATAGCCTCAGTGCTGATGTCTAACATGGACCTCCAAGTAATTCTTGACGTTTATGCCTGTGCATCTTACGTGGTGGAGTACGTGAACAAGGCTAATCGTGGCATCTCCAACTTGGGCAGAACCATTAAAACTTTAATCGAACAGGACCCATCGGCTCAGCTGTCGTTTGAAAACGCTATGCGACAGCTAGGGGTGAATATGCTGAATGCAAATGAGATGTCGGCCCAAGAGGCTGCCTGGTTTCTCCTGCGATTTGACATGTGTACCACTAGCCGAGACGTAATTTACGTTAACACCCATTGGCCAGAAGAGCGCCATCGGAGCCGCAAGACGAAGGCCGAGTTGGAGGAAGGGGGGTGCTGGCCACGAGTTGTGACATTTGGCACAAAACACCGCTTGAGCGGTATGAAGACCGTCCAGCCGAAATGGAGGGGGTGACGTTCGCCGAATTTATGGTCGAGTACAATCGCAGTACCTTGAGGAAGCGTCAGAAGCCAGCCGAGCTTAGGTGCCGAAACTACACCATTTACGACGGGGTAAACTATAAGAGGGAACATGTCATGCTGTACGTGCCGTTTCGCAAGGAATTAGACATTCTGGATGGCAATGCCATTGAGAAAATGTTTGACGATAACAAAGAAGCCATTATGGAAATCAAACAGAGGTACTCTGCTGGTGTAACCGTTTCGGAGTTGATTTCGTCTTGCGAGGCGGTTGGCCGTTCGAAATCAAATCAGACAGACAAAGTGGAACACCCTGAAGAGAGGCCGTCTGAGGCGCCGACCTTGGTGGACATGAACGATAATTCCGACTTGGTCCCCGAGGAAGTGACGACGACGACGCAACAGAAGGTGGTTGCAGCCACGTGCCCTGGAGTCCGCCGTAGAGACGACGTTATGCCGTTAAGCGATTTCTACGCGCGCATGAGGCTGCTTAACGAACGGCAGGCATCGTTGATACGGGAAGTGATACACCGCGTGACTGTCCAGACGGCTAAACCGCTGCAGATCTTCTTTACCGGGCCTGCTGGCTGTGGTAAGACCTTCACGTTGCGCCTCATCATGGACGTTTACAACCGGTACTGTCGTAACCGTACCATCTCGTATGGGGATGGCCAGGAAAACAGTGCGATGAATGCGTACGTGGCCTGTGCAACAACTGGTAAAGCTGCCGTTGCGTTGAACGGCGTAACCGTACATTCGGCATTCAAGATCGTTATGACCAACAGGAGGGAGGAGCGGGGACTTGCATCAAGTGATTTGAATACGTTTCGGATGCTGTTTCGCGACGTGAAGTGCATCATTGTGGATGAGGTGAGCATGGTGTCGTCGGACCTTCTCAGACAAGTGGACTTACGCTTGAGAGAAATCAGGGCTTCACAGATGACGGAGCCGTTCGGAGGGTTCGACGTAATCTTCTGCGGGGACCTTAGGCAGCTCCCTCCGGTGCGAGCAAGTGAGGTATACAAGAGACCGCGGAGCGGCGGAAGCGTCTATAGTACGTCCGTGTAACCGTGGCACCACCTCTCGTACATCCCTTTAACCGAAGTGGTTAGACAGAGTGATGCAAACTTCTCGGGTCTCCTCACCAAGATAGGCGACGGAAAGGAGTTGAACCGCGACGAGATTCGTGTGCTTACCGATCGTTTCGTCACTCGTGAACAGGCTGCTATACAGTGCCCCATGGCAGTCCGTCTCTTCTTCAGTAACAAGGACGTCGACGTCTATAATAGGATGGTTGCTGAGTCTTGTGAATACAAGCATGACAGTGTCGCCATACACGTGGTGACTGGCCATCGGAGCAGACAAGAGGAACGTGAGGCACTCGCGAGGATCGAAGACCTCAGTCGTGCGGAGAGTGGCAACCTGCCATCTGTGGTGACGTTCTGTACGAAACGGCCGTATATGCTGCTGAAGAACATTGATGTGACGGATGGCTTGGTCAACGGCATGGTCGGTACGCTAATGGAGGTTGAGCTTAACGTTGACGATACGCCAAAGAGAGTTTGGCTGCAATGTCCCAGTGGTGTGGGAACGTTAACCAAGGCCAAAGTGAGCTACCGTTCTGGCGTGAGGCGGTATACACAATGGGTTCCAATCGAGCCCATCACCATGTCGTTTGCCATGAAGGGAAAAGCCTTGAGGCATGTATCGGTGCGCAGAACCCAGTTTCCTCTCGTTCCAGCAAGCGCCATGACGATACACAAGTCGCAGGGTGGTACCTTCGACACTGTGGTATATGACTACGCTAAGGCTCACCCTCAAAAGCTGGTCTACGTTGCCCTTAGCCGTGTCACTACCCTCCAGGGCTTGTATCTGACCAACGTGCAGCAAGACCATACATTCTACCACCATGTTAGCAATCCAGATAACGCTTTGGTATCAGAATATGAGCGCTTAAACAAGCACGGCCTGGACACAGCATATGCTCGCTGTAGAGCCCTGATGACAAACCCCGCCACGGTGTACACAGTCGCCCTGCTCAATGTCGGATCGTTGATTTGCCATATGGCGGACGTTCGTGGTGACCGCCTCTTGACCACTGCTCATGTTCTCCTCTTTACAGAGGTTGGTGTTGCCACGCGATCACAAGCTGTCACAATCCCGGAGTTTAGCATGGTTGCTTATGCCAGTCGTGTTGACGCTACCAGAAGCTCGGGAGTCTGCATCTGTGTCAGGAATGGGATTGCTGCCAGTGAACTGCCAAACGTAGCGGTGCCTAAGGGTGAAGCCTGTGCCGTTCAGCTTGACGAAAGTGGTGTGATAATCGTGTATGTGTCACCGAACAATTCCGTTAAAGACACTAAGACGTAGTGGCTACGTGTATACCTAGTCGGGCGGCAAGTGAACTGTGTGTGGTGGCTGGTGACTTCAATCGTGCTCCAGACTCTCTTTGTGTTCCTTTGAAGGACATGTTTAACCTCGACTTAGCCAGTCTTCCACCTGCACAGACGACCCAGTGGGGAAGCACCATTGATCTTGTCTATCAGAGACAGACAGACAACTCCAAATACTGTGTTGGGGCCATAGAGACGGCAGCGTGTTACTTCACTGATTACCGAGCCGTCTTTGTGGCAATAGAGAAGCAACGTGACGTTGAGCAAAAATAAATATACATGTGCCACATATAATACGTATACCGCGTGTGTGTCATTGGAGCAGCAGTAAGCATGACAATCAAGGTAATCCTAGACAATCTAGACAACCAGGAAAGCTAAGAATAATCAGCTGAACCTTTGCTAACGCTACGTATATCCTGGCATAGCCGAGCTAAGCCACTGCAACATTTTTTTTCTTTTCTTTTTTTTTGTTGCTGTTGTACTTGCTGCTGTATGCCTCCGGCCTGTGCTACGAGCTTTTCACTTCCTCATTGACTTTCATCCCGTAGCAGCAACCAAGAAACGGTTTGTTTTCTCCTTATGTGAGCTGCTCTACACACATTTCCGAAACCTTTGTCGTTTGTTGGAGGGAGGCTCTACGCTTCTCTCTCTGCAGTCCCTATTTTGTCTTTCTAGTGTGTGCTGGTACTTTTCTTTTATACATATACCTTAGGGATGAAGGCGTTTACTCTCGCATGTTTAAAAGATCATCCACCTAGCTAAAAAAATAATGCAGAGCGAACAAGCGTGCGGGTAAGTCCTGCGCAGTGCAAACCAGGCGGGCCTGCTTTGTTGAACGGCAAACGTACTTCAGCACATCCCATGGCGCGGACGCTTCCCTCAAAAAAAAAAAAAAGAGCTCGATGGCAGTCGATAATGAACCAAGCTGCGAAAACCAACCCGAATGAATGCTTCTTAACCATGACTGCGATAGATGGGAAACCCGATCACAACAAGAAAAATCCAGGTGTCACGCACCGTGGGAGCCGGTGTTATGTCAAGATGACAGCGAGGTTTGTATGTATAAGCAAACGTTATTCGTTACTGAGATCGTCAGCGCACAATAGCTGACAGTTAAGGAAGATGAAGGAACTCTAGCCAAAAGTAGCTGTCTAGCGCTGTTTTTAATTGAGTAAATACCGCACATATCCAATGGCTTATACATCATGCCACAACATTTTTACGATGTTATGCAGAAGGGCACTCATTTGGGCTGGTTGGTTCATGATTGCAAGAAGACGAAAACAGCGCAGGACACAGGACAAGGAAGAGCACAGACGCCCCGCCACGGTGGTCTAGTGGCTACGGTACTCGGCTGCAGACCCGAGGGTCGCGGGATCGAATCCCGGCCGCGGCGGCTGCATTTCGATGGAGGCGAAATGTTGAGGCCCGTGTGCTGTGCGATGTCAGTGCACGTTAAAGAACCCCAGGTGGTCCAAATTTCCGGAGCCCTCCACTACGGCGTCTCTCATAATCAGAACTGGTTTTGGGACGTAAAACCCCAGAAATCAATCAATCGGAAGAGCACAGACACGGGCGTGTCTGTGCAAGCGCCCGTGTCTGTGCTCTTCCTTGTCCTGTGTCCTGCGCTGTTTTCGTCTTCTTGCAACGATGTTATGCACAGAGATATACGAGCGTCATTTACTGACTGACTTTATCACACCTCGTTAAAGTTCACTTATCCTAGTATCAGTGTCCGAACGCCGTTGCACTACTTCTTGAGTTGGTCTTTATGTTGAGTAATAATCATCTCAAGCAACAGTCATGTCATGTCATGAACATGATTATAACATATCACATCCCTCGAGCTATACCTTTCGTTTGACACCCATGTTAACCTCCTTAAAGCTTTCATGTTGAGTCATAATAATGTCGGGCCACGATCATATCATGCCATGAAAGTGACTATAACTCTTATCACATCTTCACCTGTACCTTTCCTTTTACAACGTGTATCGACCCAATTTCATACCTATTTGCAGAATGATACCCATCTTAACCCCTTCCGTTAATTTTCGCTCTGTCATGCTCATGTCATATCATGTATTTCATGTCATGAACATGATTAGCTAATATCGCGTCTCTCGATCTATATCTTTCGTTTGACAGCCATCTTGACCCCTTTCCTTTAATTTTTGCTTCGTCATGCTCATATCATATGATGTATTTTATGTCATGAACATGACTAGCTCATATTGCGTCTCTCGACCGTATCTTTCGTTTGACACCCATCTTGACCTCCTTCCTTTACAGTTATTTTTGCAGAGTCATGTTCATGACATGAGCATGTCATTTCATGTCATGAACGTGACTGTGACCAATATTACATTCTTTGACATGCACCTTTTGTTTGACACCCATGTCGATCCCCTTCCAGTAGTCTAATGTTTGCAGTCACGCTCATGTCATAGCCTGACCTGGGTACATCAAGTCATGTCATGAACCTATGACCAATATCACATCCTTCAACTAGCACCTTTCGTGTGACACCCATCTCGACCCCCTTCTAGTAGTTTTATTCTTGCAGGGTCATGCTCATGCCATAGCATGACATGAGCATGTCATGTCATGTCATGAACCTGACTATGATGAATATCACATCCTTCGACATGCACCTTTCGTTTGACGCCCATCTCGACCGCCATCTTACAGTTTCAAGCTTTTTCTTGCATCACGTGTCATTAATTACATGCTTTGCAAAATCACGTTATTTTTTAATCGTGATTAGTTCGTCGTCACGGCGCACTCCCATTATCATAACCACTCTAACGTGACTTACGTGACTTCCATATATTAGGTTGCGATTTTTAATGATTGATTTCTGGACAGGCAACTCACTTTTAGTTATAGTCATGAGCATGGATTAAAGCCTGGCTATCATGTTCATGCCTCAGTCATGTCCGCGTTGAATTAAGGGTTCGTCTGATAGATCACGTTGCATGATTAGTCATTTATTTCTCGAGGTATCGTTTTTTGTGATAATTTTCCATAGTTTTGGAACCATCTTTTTCGAACTCTGACCGAAACATTGAGGTTACTCTCATTGAGACATTAAGGCTCTCGCCTTAATCAGTGGCACTATTGTTAGAAAAAGCAAAAGTACTCCTATTATGAGGCGAGTCATCTTACAACAGTAACTCAAACAAAAAAAGGCGACACGGTTCCCCGTTTCCCAGTTTTACTGCTACCAACAGGCCCTGCTGATACCCCGCGCAATAACACGCAAAACAGTGCCGATGGTAACCGTCCTGCTAATCAATCAGATTACACACACTCACAAATGAGCCTACCGAACGATTCCACGACGTTTGCAAAGAGCGAAAGCAAGATCTTGCTCACACACAACGAATGCACGCGCCCTGACGGAGAGGCCGGCGAGCAAACAGCCCAAGATGGCGCCGCCGCTAGACGTCGCTAGCGGTACTTTCATGGCGGCGCCCAGGAGGGCTGTATAGACCTATTCCATGTTGGTAAACAGTGGTAGGCACCGGCGATATAACCGGGGCTTGTGTCGACGTCGCGGCGCGGAGGCCCCGCCCACCGCTTGCCGCGGCCCTGCGCGGTCGCGCCACCGCCGCCGGCGAAGCGTGTGCGAAAGCTGCCTCCGAGCACGGGGTGTCGGAGCGCCGACGGCGTGTTTAAAACAGTTTGCGAGGGGCAGCCGCGTGAGATGAAGTTGCGTTAGCTCTGTAGGAAGCATTCAATGAATGTAGAAAAGAATGTGCCGACACCCAGCTATGACAAGATGTGAGAAACTGATTGAAAAGATAAGCACCTTGCCACATGATGCGAATGATCGCGAGCTATCATGTCGGCATCGCTTCATCCGTATGTTTTAATTCGGTAACTAGCGCAAGGATGAACCACTTGCAACAGCGGGACTTGTTTAAATGCGACTTGAAGATGCCTCAGCTAAAATACTGTTTCGGACCTAAAGCCTCTAATCCCTACACGAAATCCTTGCGCAAAAACAAACGTAACGGAATAGGTACTCAAGCATGCGATATTGGTGACGCTATAACCTATGTAAATACGGCTGTGATAACGCACACACAAAAAAAGCAATAACGTGCCAAGGACAAGGCTCTCAAGTAACCGCCAGCAAGGCGCATAACCGCGGCTTGCGGCTCAGTTCCGATCCTGAAGGCGTGAAGTCCTGTAACGACGCGGCATATTTGAAGCGTGTAGTTCATTCGAGCAGTTTGACAATCGAAAAAAAAAATAATTAGCGCGCATCATAACCACTACAGCATTGCCAAAGACACTTCTCGTGTGTACGCTATCGCAGCCGCAAGCAATTTGCAAAAGCGTCGCTGTAATCGGCTTTTCGCTCACGGCTACGTGAATTAAGCTCTTATATATTTGTTTCATTTGAGTAAATGAAATTCGTATGATGTGTGCATTGCTTCCGCACTTCAATAATACACGGCGACCGCGATTACTTCTACACATCGAGCTAAGTTAACGTCGTGCGCGCTTTACAGTAAGCGTCATCGTCCGCACTTTGTTTATGCCAAGAAACTTGGTGTCGAGCATTACACTTGACAAGCTTGTGACAATGCTATTTCTCTCAAATGAAACAAGCCGCACTACCGCTAAATAATTACACATATGCTTAGTCGTGACGAAAATGTTTGGCGCATAACCGATGCGCCAAACAGCCGGCATTACAGGTTCGTCCCTTTTTAAGACAAACATAAGCAGGAAACCGATAAAAACATGTCGCACATATCTTGTGCGCTGCTGAGCAACCAACCCACGGCGCAGGTCATCGGTGAACACTTTTTTCTTCATTTAAAGGCGGTGAGAAGCGCCCGCACCAGCGAAAACGCAGCGGCTGCTACGGTAGGCGCGCCGGCGGATGCCTACCATGCGAAACCAAAACTCCCGACGACAGCGCACCGCATCTTCGTGACGTAGGCCCGGTGGGAAAGGTCTATACAGGCTGGAAAGGTTTTCCTAGTGTCGGGACGGGCGCCCTTTCCCTAAGCGTCGGTTAAACCAGTTTGGGTGCTCGGCGAGCGGGTAGATGGGGGCGCTGCTGCTCTCAGGCGGGTGTGTGCCGAAGCAGCCAAAAGGAATGCAGACCAAAGTCGCTAGTTTGCTGTAGCACGTGTGTCGGCGGTGTTTACCTTGCTCCTGTGGCATTTTTACGTTGATACCGCAGTGCTACGAACTCGTGCGATGCAACGTGCTGGACTTCTGTGACAAGGCTTTCGGAAAAAGAGAGGACGTGTTTTGTTTCTTGTTGTAAAGGCGGTTACAAGTAGTCAACAGAAAAGGTTTTGTTGTTACACGCTCAGTCAGACCCTGTTCGCCTGAAGGAATTGGCTAGGAATATGAAGAGTAACGACAAGGTGCTCACGGATACCGGCATTGTGTGTTCTCACCACTTCGACGAGCGATTCATTCAGAGAACGTTCAGGAATGTTCAGGTCCAAGGTTCGACGAAAACTCGTCAGGCGAGGGTGATTCATCGTAAGAAATAAGCAAAAAAGATAGAATCGGAGCTACAGAAGCTACTTACGGAGGTATTCGTGTTTGTGCCCCCAGAAAGCAAACACTTGTACTACAAGCTGCTTTGCCATAACGGTTCAGCACCTGCCATCTACGGTTTGCCGAACGTTCACAAACCCGAGGTCCCCCTCCGACCAATCATCGTCTTCAGACGCTCTCCGTTACACGAACAATCCGTCTATCTTCACCGTGTCCTGCGCCCCTTGGTAGGACACACGCCTACCTATGTCAAGGATTCCTCACATTTCATTGTGACTTCTTAGAGGTGTCACCATCAACGATGAGACGAGCTTATGGTCTCCTTTCGACGTAAAATGAATGTTCACTTGCGTGCCCTTCGATTACGCAGTCCGGTGTTGAAAGGACCTACTCGAAAACGACACATCCCTGCCTTCACGTACGCCGTTCGAGATGCAAGACCTGTGTCGCCTCCCGGAATTTTGCATGACGAACACATATTTTGTTTTCAACGGACAGTTTTACAAGCAGCAGTTGGGAACAGCGATGGGAGCTTCGGTTTCCGTGGTCTGCGCGAACATCGACCTAGAAGCACTTGAAAATTCTACGGTATGTTCGTGCAAGACGGCTACAAAATTCTTTGTCCGCTACCTAGATGACGGCTTCTGTGTAATGCATCGCCAAGACGTAATGCCTTCCCTGGAGCATCTGAACTCCTTTGTTCCAAGCATCCAGTTCACCATGGAACTAGAAAATAATGGAGAGATTGCCTTCCTTGACGTCCTCATCAGACGGTTTGTCAAAGGGCTTACAACCAGTGTGTATCGGAAGCCGACCCACACATGTAGGGTCTGTTCGATTCACCTGCACCCCTCTGAACCGGTTCACGGCGGTGCACGAGTAGTTTTGAAATTGTGCAGCTGCAGTTCAGTAGGTGCAGGCGCGGCGCGACACAAGAAACGAACGGAGAGGTGCCGACATCATGCAGGCCTCGCTTTTGTGCGCGGTGGAGAGGTCGCGAACGGCACGTAGTACATGGCCAATCTGCAAAGGCGAGGGAGTTCAAACGGCGCCTACGTCACAATGGCGCGTCGTCTGCTGCCCTCACCCTCACGCCTGCACGAAGCCGGCACCTTCAACGGAGCGGGTGCAGGAAAATCGTGAACCAGCGCTGCACCTTTCCTGCACCTTTTTAAACGAACGACGTGGTTCCGAGGATGCCATCCCTGCACCTCTGAAACGAAATGACAAGGTGCGGCACCTCGTGAACTGGTTCAAGGGGTGCAGGTGGATCTAACGGACCCGTAGATATCTGAAGTTCGACTCTGCGCATCCTATAGGACAAAAACGCTCCGTTGCCGCTGCACTTTTCTCACGCGCATCGCGCATCTGCTCGAAGCCTGGTCTGCGCAAGCGAGAGCTAGCCATCGTTAGGAATGACCTTTGCAAAAATGGATACCCTTCACAGCTACTGCGACTCAACAGTTGCGGTCATCAGTTGCTCATCCAGAAGTGGTTCATGAAGAAGCCAGACAAAAACGGGCGGCTGTCCCCTACGCAAAAGGTATCACTGAAGCTCTTGCAAGGGTGTTTGGCAATTACGGCGTGAAAATTGCGCACGAGCGAAGGAATAGACTAAAGCATAAGCTGGTGCGCGTGAAGGATCCCTTGGAAAAGTCAAGATTCCCAGGTGTTACCTATAAGATACCCTGCAAAGATTGTGACGCATCCTACATAGGTGAAACTGGAAATTTTAAAAAGGAGAGTTCAGCAGCACCGGAACGGGATGTCAGGAAGGGCAATGCAAGCTTGAACGCCTTTGCGGATCATCACATGACCACGAACCACGACATTGATTGGGATTCCGCAACCATAATCGCGACAGAGAAGCACCCATCGACATGGCTACCTTTTAGAATCTTTACATATTCAAACGACCGAAAACGCGATTAACCGGTCGCGGGGTAATCTCCCCGAGATATACATGCGCACTCTACGCCACCCAGCTCATAAATTGTCGCGCCCTTTTGTACCCTCTTCATGGTGAACAAGGGACCCGTAGCGGCCCCGAAACATCATTATTTGTTGGTTTATCTTTTTTACAAGGCGAGTGCCTGTTTATTCCTTACCAGGCACGTAATTCACGGGGAGGTTGTCGAGCTCAACCGCGAACGTCCGGCGCTTACGGAGGCCGCTGTTTCCACAATTTTTCCTGACGCACCATGATATTTCACGAAGCAGCTACCGAAAAAAGGGGGCAGAAAGTAGCCTGATATAACGCCGGCGGAGCGCAGAGCTCTGAAGCCGCCGAACCTGCTGCACCGATGAAATGCCGCAAAGGTCGCGCCCGTTGGGGGAAATTGAGTAACTCGTCGGCATTCCACAGCAAGATTCAGCTTCCATGCCATTGCTTTGTGCTTTGCATGGCACACCGGCACGGAGCCGCGTGATGTCCGCGTCTCGAGGCACGTTACGTTTTCGACGTCCATGGAAGCTTCTGCGACGCAGGAAAATATGCACACTTGCCGCGTGTTTTGCCGTGGCGTTGTGATGGACGAGTTTTGCGTAAGCAACGAGTTCGATGCTGCCCTGGCATTGAAACAGTCGACGACTTTGTCCAGGGTGTGGTATTGAGCCTGTCACCAGTTCGTGCTTTTTGGTGTCACTTTTCCCGTTGAAGAAAAAAAAAAAGAGCTTCCATTTTATTATGGCTGGCTTGCTCTGGGTGAAACAGCAGCGCACGAAGTTTAACTGCACATCCCAAGCGCGCGGTGTCATTTCTCTCCGTTGCACTGCAACTCGCTCAAGCAAAAGTTTTATTTCATTAATAGTCGCTCGTTAGAGAGAGAAAGAAGGGAAAAGAAAGGCAGGGAGGTTAACCAGACGTGCGTCCGGTTTGCTACCCTGCGCTGGGGAAAGGGGAATAGGGAGAGATAGAGGAGAGAAAAAAAAAAGAGTGCCGCCCCATCCGAGAGTGGACACTGTCACAAGTGTCTTTGGCTGCTGTCAGTAGAATGTAGATTCCGGCCTCGAGGCGTGTATCCCAGGCATGGCATCGGGCATCAGGTGAGGAGTCCATGCGAGGATTACCAAGACGGAAGCAACCGCATGGCGTAAATCGAACGTTGAACAATCCACGGAACGTAGTAGCAGAAAACCTCGATGTGGATTAGTGTTTGAAGGTATTCTTATGCAATAGTTCAATTTAAATGGCAGGTCGGGATGACAGCCGAAGGGACATGAGAATGCTATGGAGTGCGATGGCATACAGGATACGATAGTCTCTTGTATATATTGGAGCAATAGGTGGATAGCAATATCTCGGTTGTCGCAAGGAATTGTGGGTTACTCCGCAGTCTGCTACAACTTCCTGCTCGAGGCTTCGCGCCGCCGCCACATGCCGCCGTCGTTTCGTGGTTGGGAGACGCGATTCCCCGCTGCCGTATGCGCTTGACGTTTGATTCACGACACAGCTTTGGTGAAAAATCGCAATGCAAGCATCGCTCGACAGTTCCGAAAGTACATGTGAGCTGTCAATACTTCGTAATCCTCCAGGGCTGTGTCTGTGTAGTGGGTATGTCATGTCCCCAAGGAGCCACGTCGAGTAGTCGTAGAACGTTTACGATTAACTAGGCTAGGTTCGTGAGCATAAGATATGTACCCTTTAATACATTGCAAGTGAACCGCAGAAGTGCATATGACTTGTTCTCGCAACGATCCCGACAACGCCGATCGCGAAACGTGGTTATGTGATCGGCGAATGGCAATGTGAATGGGCAATCGGTTTTGTAACTTTCGTTCGCTGGCACACGTGGTTCCGATATGACACTTGGCGGAGGATGTCAAGTGCTAGACGTTCCGCAATCGCAGTTATCACTATGCGCGGCTGTTGTACATTGAGCATATTTCGTTTCAGACGCCGTACCGAGGCTCCGTAATATCACAGCGGCGCACAGAGCGCGCGTTGTCGTCCGCTGCTGCCCCTTATTTGCTTCCTCCCGTTTTTTCTCGAGCGATAGATGCCTCGTATAACTACACAGAGAAGGCAATTATTGCTTTGAGTACATCAAAAGTGTATGAATGCAGTTGACCTCACCTCTCTTACCTCTTTCGTGCAACGTCAATAGTTTTTTCATTGTACCGAAATAAAGACTGCACATAATCTATGTGCTGAGGATCCTTGCTGGGCGCACCTGTTTGTGTGTAATTGATCGTTAATTAAGTTATTGACACTAGAAATCAAGTGACTCAAGTTAGTTGCCAAAACACTTGCCTGTGACAAAATGGTCTTCACATATTCTTGCTCCTACATTCCGAACCCAGAGCTTGGCTGTCACGGTCGCTCATTTGAGGCCAACTGCCCATTTATACTTGCGCGCTACATTCCCAGGAAAAGGAAACATTCTCTTTCCTTTCACGGAAGAATTCGCACACCTATAATGCCGAGCAGCAAACCATAATAATTTCACAGAAGCATGTTCTCTTTGCGAGCAGCGGAGACGTGCAGCAAGAACCGGCATACAAGGCCGAACGAAGGAACCGGGCAGCTAAGCCTCGAACCGGAAGTCGCGTGCAGACGAAAACGTCATTTTGCTATCCACCTACTGGCGCTTCCGTTCAAAATTAATTCAGCGGGCCCACTAACGGCATGCAAACAACGGACGTATTGCGTCCAGTGTCTGCAAAGCACTTCGTGCAGACGGTGTCGCAATACTGCTGAGAAACGTGCAAAGAGCATCTATCAGAGGCCGGCATAACGAGGGCGCCCTCCCGGTCTACCTCTGACGCTTGATCTGATATAGGTAATGGGTTCAGTGCTGCCTTGAAGCTCAGAGGATGACTGGCACGCTCAGTGCAGAATCTGTCTTCAGCTTCTTCCCAGCATCCTTGTCATTGGCGTCTTTAGCTTCGATATCGTGTGTGCTCGACCTAGGCGGCAGACGAGGAGGAAAAGGAGGCGGCAAGCGTGTAGCCGAGCCTGTAGCAGTCTTTGACGAACATGCTCGATAATTTTTTAAAGCTACTGGGACCTCAAACGTGATTGTGCCCATGTTGTTTCGTACTTACGTTCCCTTGGAAAAGGCGTCCCGGAGTAGCGACCGACGGAAAAACCCTCCGCACATGCGAGCGCCTGCCGAAAAGCGCACCCGCCTGCGGCATCTTCCGGAGCATAGCAAAATATTTCACATGGTTCGCGCCTTTCACGACGCTAGGAAAACCTTCTAGCCTCTATACATGGAGGAAGCAAAAACTTGTGCGCACACTGCACGCAGCCATTTTGACAGACAAGACGGAAATGACGCCAAGACCCGGCCCGTTTCCACCCGAATCCGTCTGAATCCATTCCTTGGCGCCGGAGCAAACTGATCCGAAACGACCAGTGAAAAACGCTATCCCGCCCTAGATCTACCAGTGAAGTACGGAATCACCGTCGCAGAGGGAAAAAAAAAAGTGTTGCGAATCTGACGCTGAAAAACGTCCTAACGAAATGACAGTTACCCACACAGACAAGTAACGTACCCATCCGACCTAAACTCGGCCGGAGCGACACTGACTTCTCGAAGAGTCCAACAAAAGACCTTTCTAAAGGAGGTAGGGAACAGGTGGCACCGCAGGTTAGAGCGGCGAATTTCTTGCGCCGTTTAACTGCAGGGCGACTGCAGTTTAGCGCAGATCGCGCCATTCGATGCCCTCTTGCCGCGCGCTCTGCGTCGCAGGAAGCACAGAGAGACAGCGCGTCAACTTGCGCGCGCGGATACGTGAGGCCCAAACTAGAAGCCGAACGTAAGCACTTGGGTGCTAACGATGTTAAGCGTGGTGGAACAGTGACCACGCCGCGCAACTAAGAAGGCTTTGTGGACAAGCTTCATGTCCACCCTTTTCTCATAGGGGTTGGTTGTCCATTTTGTCGTTAGGTTTCCGTGTGCGCTGTTAAAAGAATGTGCCATATTCGTTGCCATATGTTGCCGCATACTTTTGTTCGTTCCCGAAACGAGAGTATCCGGGTCGTGCAAGCGGAGAGCAAGAAAAAAAGTGTGTATTGGACAACAGCTCAGGCTTTTGGCTTAACCTCACTTGAACGTCGCGAATAGCGTAGCTATTTCGTGCTTAGAAAACACATCTATGACATCAAGGTGAAATTCAAATGGAGACGTTTCGCCGAGAAATTTAACAAACGTACCGTGAGCTGCATCCCAAGAATAAAGCTAGGATCGCTAAATTAGCGACACTAGGGCAAGCACGAGACATATCCTCATTGGGAGAAATGCAAAGGAGAGCGCGACTGAAGAGTGAAAAGCTTTCTCGTTTATGAAACAGGGGTGCTTCTCCTGCGGAAAGCTCCGAGAGATAACATGGTAAAATCGAATACAAGCAAATCCTTTATGGCGATCTGCCTGAGCAGACCGTGGTCTCTGTTACAAAATAAAGACGACAGTGCTTACTTGATACTTACTCTCAAATGGCGCGAATATGGGGCTAATGACCGCAACACTGTCATGCGGTCTTGTGTCCGACCTAAAAAGTCGCAATCTTTCTTCGTGTGGTTGACAACACTTCGCAGATGGCGGATTTCCTGGAGCAGGAGTTTCTCGCTGAACAAGTGAAATCGATCGACCAGCTACAGCGGCTGATCACGCAGCTGCAGAACATGGACACAGGCCTGGGCGAGTTCCTCCTGGACCAGCAACTACGCGCCTAGTGTTTACTTCAATAAAAAACTTATCGGGCATGCGAGGTGCCCAGTTATTTGTGCGGTGTAATATATATATATATATATATATATATATATATATATATATATATATATATATATATATATATATATATATATATATATATATATATGCAAAAATAGCTTGGGTTGCCGCTAGTTTATAACAGAATTGACGATGCGCCTCTTAGAGAACGACGGTTTATTAAGTCATATACACACTTTGCCTTGTAGTAAGGAGCGAAGGACAAGGGTGGTAAAGCGAATGAGTGCGTTGAAAATATACGGAAATAATAAAGATAAAAAATAAAAATAATAATAAACATTGAGGCAGTTCAAAAAGATATCATACATGCGTACAAGACGCGCCAACCAGGTAAGAATAACCTTTCGAGAAAAGAAAGCGAAGCGCTCAGCGCATTGAGCAACCGGGAAGACATTGTTATAAAACCGGCGGACAAGGGGGGCGCTATTGTAATCCTAAATAAATCAGACTACATTGAGGAAGGTATTCGACAATTGAACAACCAACATTTTTACAAACTCCTTGTGTATCAGCCATGACGACTGTCCGAGTGAAGGACGCCAGCTTGTGCCGAGGGAAGCCACCCATTATCGATTTATTGCATCATATTTAAAGCCATAAAGGGAGAGAAGGTTACTGTGAAAAGGAAGGGAAGAAAGATAACACAAAATGAAACAGCGACACGTTTGTGCTCAAACCAAACATAAGTGCGCGCACAAGCAGATATGATACATCCCCCTCGTCAAGAAATAATTCACTTGAAAAAACAATTCACAGTCGTCTGCTGATCTGTTGAAAGTTTCCTGTGTAGCCCAAGCGTTCGGGTGGCCTAACCTGCCGCTGCGATCTTCTTAAGACTGGCGAAGGCTGCCCCGATACTGTCGCTTGCGGTACCACGCACGCTGACGGCGACTGTGCTTCAGGAGATGCACTTGTCTCCTCATCAGAGCTGTCACTCATCTCGTCGTCTGACGATGCGTGGTGCGGATACTCTTTCGTCTTAGGGATGGGCGATCAAAATTTTTAATCGATTAATCGTTAATCGTTCATCGATTTAGCCATTCATCGATTAATTGCTTTCGGTGTAATGCTTTAATCGATTAATCGATTAATCGAAATTTTTTATAAGTGCTTGAAAAATGATGCCTTGTTTTTGAGAAGCGTTGCTTGTTGTGTTTGATAGCGACACAAGTATTTATCCGACGCGCATGTGCGCATTAGCGGCTGCGTGAAAATTCGCACTTTCGCCCACTGAACCCAGGGAGCCCGTCGTCTTTTGATGATGTCAAGGATCCAAAATTCCGTGGGTGGTCATGACCCACGGACGATTCGGCAGCAGGTCATATTTGGTCGAAGTCTGCCTACTAGAGCGAACCGAAATTGGAGGCGCTTTCGGCGACCACACTGGTTGGAAAGTCGCACCGGAAACATGCAGTGTGGCCGAGGGCGAGGAAATTCCGAGAAAGGTAAAAAAAAAAAAAAAAAAAAAGAGACGAGGACTAAAGGAAAGTTAACGACGCTCGCTCTTGTAGGGACGGCAACAATTCTCGGTTTGTCCATTAGATATTGTGGAAGCCCTCGATAATACTATAACCACGAACTGACGTGATCTCTCCCTTGTGGTCACTCATGCTAGATTGCACAGCAGCATACCGGTCTCAAACAGGCGATCAGTGCAGGGCATCTGCGGGAAATACAGTGACATGAGTTTTTCCTCCCGGCTAGAATAAATGGCAGCTGTGCCAGTATACTGCCAAGGCTTCACCTGGTCGCCGACTTAGCTCGGCGGTACACGCACCTTTTCAGTCGCGCGTACAGCTCGAACTGTGAACGCTGTCTATTGTATCAGAGATTAGAACATATAGTATTTCGCGACTGTCCTCCATTCGTCCCACAGCAGTAGACGGCGGCCTCTAGGGTGGCTGACATGGGAGTACAAGCAACGGTAAAAGCTGTATTTCACCCGAAATGGGCGACCATACAGGATTACCAAATGCTACAAGGTCATTTTTTGAATAGAAATGGATTGGATACGAGACGTTTGGTATACCAATGCGCAAAGTTGCGCATTATGAAAAGCAACTATTAGACTTAAATATAGCTAAAGTGGTTTCTCTCCATTGTGCGACCATTAGACCTTTTTCATAATCCTCGAGCGCGTTTCCCTGCACAGCATATTCGCCCTACCAATGGTGGCCCCTGTCACGTTACAAGTGGAGGCGAGGTCCCAGTTACACGTGCTGGGGTTTGACTACTATGAGTGTTTATGTCAAAAGAGCTGAGCCGACATTTTCCGCGTCATACCACGCTGCTTTGCACAAATGAATAGCTGCCATAAGTTGGGCTAACCGCATTGCAGAGACACTAGCATTACAGTTATCAAAGGGTATATAGGCGTTAAGGTGGACAGCTAGGCTAGTTGGTATCAAGCGTAATGTAATATGATTACTAGCGTCCATGTCCCCTTTGCGCAAGCAGTCATGTCTGATTATGTATTCTTATCCCCATCATCATGCTTCATCGCTCTTTTCCCTTGCTGCGTTGTCCCCAAAGTAGAGTAGAAGGCCGGGGCGTACTAGATCAGGCTAGCCTCTCTACCTTCCAATAGATTATATCTCTTTCTTTCATTGGTGACAAACAATCTTTGTTTCGCTAAGGAGTAAAATACAACGGCAATAAAAACTGAACCAGTCAAGAAATAAGCAGCGTATATTACAATGGGGCACTTACGCAAGAAGCAAGTAAAATCTGGGAGTTAAATAAAACGGCGTAGGTGACGGAGATCGGCAAGAGTTCATTTCTATCTCTATGGGGTATGGCCGCCTGCGGCTCCGGGCTCCTTTTACTTGCGCAGAAATATGCGCTCAACATCTGCGTCTTGGCGTCGCGCGCCTCGCAATCATGCACTCCGGCCAAGGGGCGGTGCTGGGGTTGTGGGGAGGGTGGGGGGCGTAATCGATTAATCGAAGAGCTTTAATCGATTAATTCGATTAATCTAAAAGGCGAAATCGATGACGATTAATCGATTAAGTATGTACATTTAATCGATTAATCGATTAATCGTTCATCAATTTTACCATCCCTATTTCGTCTTCTGTAAGTGTTGGCGGTTTCGCCGTAGCACCTTATCGTCTCCCGTCTTGACAAAGTAGGACCTCGGTCCTGCTGGTGCCACCACTGTAGCCTTGCGTGACCATGACCGCTTCCTTATGCGCACCACATCATCCTTTTGTAGGAGCGGGAGGGATGGACGACAGATGCTTTTCTGCTTGTGCTTCTTCACCACCACCATTGGCTGTTCTCGAAAAATCAGGCAGTGGGGTCCGCAGGCAACGTCCTTGAAGTAGCTCTCCGGGGGACCGGCCGTCCTCCAGGGGACTTGCCCTGTAAGCCAGAATACCAAGCCAGAAATCCTCGTTAGCCTCGGAAGTTTTTTTTAGAATTCGTTTTACGATCTGAACTCCTTTTTCTGCAAGACCGTTTGACCTTGGGAAATGAGGGCTTGACGTGATGTGACGGAAGTCGTACGCTTTCGCAAACTGAGAGAATTCGCGACAAGAAAACTGGGGCCCGTTATCCGTGCACACTTCGACGGGGATACCATATCTCGAGAAAATTGCCCTGAGCTTATCGATCACTGAAGCGGCCGTGGTTCCATGCAGCAACTCTACTTCGGGATAGTTAGAAGTCGCGTCGTACGCACACAAGTAGTTCCTTCCTGCGTACTGGAATATGTCGACTCCAATTCGAACCCATGGGCTAGTCGGTGTTGGACGCATCATCAGGGGCTCGGATGGTTGACTGTATGCATGTTTTCTACAAATTGGGCATTTTTCAATCAGAGTTTCAATATCTTTGTCGAGGCCTGGCCAATATATCAGCCGTCTTGCTCTTGACTTGCACTTAGTTGTACCGAGATGACCCTCATGCACCCGTTTTAGAATTTCAGGCCGCATACATGTAGGAATTACTACCTTGGCCCCTTTAAATAATATGCCATTGATTACCGAGAGCTCAGAAGCCACGGGTTTAAGCTGACCTGTGACGGGTTTTCCTTGCATGATCTGCTGGAGGACGGCCTTAAGGCACATGTCCGAGGCGGTCTCACGTGCTATTCGAGCTGCAGTCTTTTCACTCACGAGTAATGTCACGACGCTGGTGGCGTGAACTTCGACGTCACCGTCGTCCACAGCAGTGGCGTCGCCGGTTCCCGGTGCTCTTGACAGCATGTCCGCAAGCTCCATCTGTTTTCCGGGAACAAACACCAACTTGTAATCGTACTTCAGAAGTCTTAAAAAGAAACGTTGCACCCTAGGTGGCATATCGGCAATTGGTTTCTTGGAAATATCAATGAGTGGCTTGTGGTCACTTTCAAGTAGCAGCGGACGACCGTATGTAAAATGAGAGAACTTCTCGCATCCAAAGACTAGAGCTAGAGCCTCTTTCTCTATCTGAGAATAGCGTTGTTCTGTATCGGTCAGAGCTCTTGACGCGTAAGCTACTGGCCTCCAGCCGTCTTCAAAATTCTGCAGAAGGGCGGAACCAATACCGAACTGGGAGGCATCCGAGGCTACTTTAGTTTCCTTGCGCGGATCGAAAACGGTCAGTAGTGGTTTTTCGCCTAACGCTTTGCATATCTCTCTCCAGTCTTCTTCATGTTTGTGTGTCCATTCAAACACTGCGTCTTGCTTGATAAGAGACCGTAAAGCAGCTGTTTTCTGGGCTAGCGATGGCAAGTATTTACCGAAGTAATTAACCACGCCCAGCAACCTTTGGACTGCAAGCTTGTCACCGGGCCTTGGCAACTGCATTAAATTGGCGACTAGAGCTGGATTTGGGCTGATTACTTTGTCACTGATGATATCACCCAGAAATTCGATTTCCTGCACTCCGAACTTGCATTTTTGTGCATTGAACGTCAAGCCTGCCGACTTTGCCGCTCTCAGTGCGCTGCGGAGACGTTCGTCATGCTCCGCCTTGTCACTTCCCCAAATTAGCACGTCGTCCACATACACGCGAACACCCGGCATTCCCTCAAAGATATCATTTAGTGCTTTCTGAAATACTTCGCTAGCTGACGAGATGCCGAACGGCAGCCGGAGGAAACGGTAGCGACCAAAGGGTGTTGCAAACGTGCATATTTTTGATGAATGCTGGTCCAAGGGAATCTGATGGAAGCCCGCATTGGCGTCAAGACGAGAAAAAAATTTCGCGCCTCCCAGTTCAGCCTCAATATCTTCGCGACGGGGCATTCGGACTCCACAGCCAAACACAAAGAAATAGTTGTAACAGCTCTGCAGGAACTCACACTCAAGGGCGAGATCGGTCCACAGTTGCGAAATTGATTGGTCGCGTCCCATTCGGCACCAGGGCGTTTTTACATGCTGCCCAAAATCCACAAGAAGCGTGACCCTGGTAGGCCTATCATATCGGGCACAGGAACCCTAACCGAACCGTTATCTAGTTACATTGACTCATTAATCAGGGACATACCGCCTACACATGAATCTTTCTTACGCGACACAAACCATTTCATCCGTGAAATATCGGACCTAAAAATCCCAGGTGGCGCCTTCCTTGTAACATTGGACGTTAGCTCACTCTACAGGAATATTCCGCATGACGACGGCATAAAAGCTCTCGTGGAGTCCTACAGCAACCACAACCCTACCGCATATCCGGACCAAAAAGTAATTGGAATCCTAACGAGGCTCGTCCTGGAATTAAACAGCTTTGAATTTAATGATCGGTACTACCTTCAAACCAGCGGCACGGCAATTGGCACCAAGATGGCACCAAATTACGCTAACATATTTATTCACCACATAGAATCTAGTTTTCTATCGTCTTATAAGATTAGGCCGTTGTTCTATAAACGCTGCCTGGACGACATATTCTTGATCTGGACTCATTCAGAAAACGAACTTCTCAAGTTCCTACAGGTCTTCAACCAAGTGCACCTAAGTATTTCTTTTACGCACGCTTATTGTAACACCGAAATAAATTTTCTTGATGTTCACCTACGGATAGAAGACGGTGCGCTAGTCACGAGCGTATACAGAAAACCTACGGATAGACAACAGTACCTGCACTTCAATAGCTGCCACCCGCGCCACTGTAAAACTAGCATTCCTTATTCTCAGGCACACAGATTCAAAAGAATATGCTCCCGCACGGAAGACTTCCACAAAAGCACCGCACGGATGCGTGAAGTGCTTGTCGATCAAAAGTACCCACCATCTATCATTGAGGATGCGATTGTGAAAGCTGAAAATATCGACCGCCAGGCGCTCCTGTATGATCAAAAAGACACCGACCACGAACGCCGAAAAAACCTTGTTCTAACCTTTACTAGCAATCCACCGAACGTTAATAAAATCTTGAAAAAACATTTTAACATATTGGAACAAAGCAAGCGACTCTCCAAAATTTTTACCGATCCTCCGCGTGTGGTATACAGGCATAAAGGATCACGTTGTACATTGAAAAATAGGAACTGTGCCTCTCGACGGGTGTCGACCCTGTGGGAAATCCAGATGAGGCGTGTGCAAACACATCCAGAAAACAAAAGTTGCAGAAAGCACACATTCGAATTTTAAGCACAGAATAAAAGGACAACTTGACTGCGACTCAAGGAATGTTATTTATCTCTTAGAGTGTGGAATATGTAACATGCAGTACATAGGACAGACGGACGCACCATTCAGGATAAGATTCAACAACCATCGGTCCCATGTGCGCTCACTACCTGGCCTTCCGCTCTCTAAACACATCAACTTGAAAGGTCACAGCTTTGAGGATGTCAGGGTCACACTACTGGAAAGTAACTTTCGGAGCGCCAGAGAACGTGAGCAAAGGGAATCTTACTTTATCTACAAATTTGGCACAATTAAAGGGGTCCTGAACCACCCTCCGGGCTTGGTGAAAAAACATATTCTACGGCTTGCCTACGCTGCAACGAACATCTCAGCCAAATGCTGTAGTCATCCGCGAAGCGTAGCGTTCACAAGCGGAGCACAAAGCTTCCACTTCTTCAGGAGCCCTCAACTCAAAAAGCGGCTTCTCCTCACACTCTTTGAATATGCTCTATTTCGTCATAGAGCATTTACAAGGAGCGTCGCTGCTATTGGCCGATGGCAGACACGCCCGCCTCGGCTGTGTGCGGGCCCTTCGCAGCGCGCCTTTTTTAAAACCGTAAGCGCGTGCGTGCCGTGCGCTCGCTTTTCCTTGCGTTGTGAGCACCTCTATAGGCAAAATAGTTGCTGGAAATATGTAATAATATATTTGTTAATGCGCAAGCCTCATAGATGCCATTGGAAGGCGTCCGTAAACTACCTCGGCGTGGACGCGAACGGTGCGGTGCAAAAGTCACCATAAATATAGTTTTCCAAGACGCCAACAAATGCATGCTTGCAGCCCGTAATGCATCACAAATTAATCCCAAACTTTAATTCATCAGTGATTGTAGATGGGTTTATTCCCTATGGTACTCCAATGCGCCACCTTCTAGTACTCGTACTCGATAACATGGCTGAGTTGAACCCAAAATATTTCTTCTACAAGGTAGATTAAAGGACGAGGTCTGATTACGGTGTCCTTGAGTGGATTAGAGCTCATTAAGGTGCATTAGGGTGGATTAAGACAGACGGAGGTGCATTAAGGTGGACTATGGCATATTATAGAGCGGATTGCGCTAGACTTAATTAGGGTGAATTAAGGATTACAGCAGATTAGGGTTGACTAAGGTAAATTAGTTTCAAATAAAATCATTACATCTGTAATGTTTGGCTTAATTTGGCGTAAATTAATAATCTGAGCTTATTAAGACTTGACTTAGGCTTACCTTAATTATCCAGGGCCTAATTAGTGTTACACTAATTAGACTCAGTCTAATTAACTTATACCTAATGATACATTGTTTAATACGCTGGTATTCATTACTCATGATATAATTATGCTTGCGGTAATTAGTCATATCTTAATTATACATGGCCTAATTACTACAGGCCTAGTTACGCTGTTCTTTGACATATTATCTTAATTAGATATCGCTTGATGAATACTACCTGAAATAGGCCTGATTTAATCAGTGTTAGCCTAATTAGTCCTGAAATATTTAGTCTCAACTTAATGAGGCTTGACCTTGAAGTCTTAGCATATTTTACCTTTGATTAATAAGTGCTAGCTTAGGTTTGACTTAACTAGTCATAACCTAGCTATGCGTGATTTAATTAGTACTAATTAATAAACAAGGTCTAATTAGAAGCTTGCTTACACTAGATTTGTTCATATCAGCTAAATTAGGCTTCGCATAATTAGATTTACCTTAACTAGACGTGGTTTATTAGTATCTTGGCTTAATTAATTATAAATCATTAGTATCCGCTTAATTAGGTGTGACTTACTTGACATAGCTCAATTCAGGTTGAATTAGTTCAGTTTGGCTTGGTTTGGCTTAGTTGGATTAGTCCTGTCTGAACTAGGCCTCAATTAATTATTCCTAATTAGGCTCTCTTGAATAAGACTTAGCCTTACCTAACTAGTCCTAGGAATCTTAATTAGGCTCCATTGAATGAGACTTAGCCTTACCTAACTCGTCCTACGGAGCTTTGTCTTTAGTACAGCGTGGTAGTGTTATGCTAGCATTACATAACTTAGCGGAGTTTTCCGCAGATTTGCCAGTTTCACCAATAGCTTAAACAGCTTCACTGTTAAAATTAAACTAGTGTATTCACACATTAAATTAATCCATCCATCTTACCGCATGTCAACGCACCTTATTCCAACATTAACCTGTCGGCAAGGGTCCGAGTTGTGAAGGTCTTCCTTCCGAGTCATAGTAGTCACGTTCGAGCCCGGCAGCATGATTATCCCGTCTACAATCACTAATCAACAATTAACTAACTTGGGGTTATGCAGGACAAGGTGGAGCAGCGTTGGCAGTTGCGCTGTTTGTCCTGACGCCACGTTATGCGCAATATCGACGACACGCAGCGCACTGACAAAGTAAACGCTCACACCTGCGAGCCTAAACGTATGTGATGAACGAAAACAAAGCTTCGGAGGATCGAAAAAAAAAAAAAAGAATGCGGTGATCGCGAGGGCAGGCGACCGAGCCCAGGCGCGAAGCGAGCAGGCGGCCACAAGCGCGCTGCGAAGAAACAGCCCCTAAACAGCCCCCGGTAGTCGCGGGCTGTTCGTCAGCCACTGACACGTCGCTGAAGTCTGATGACGTAAAGCGGTGGGCGGGGCACCTCCTTCGACGCCGCCCTAAGGAGCTCTGTACCCTCTATTTCGCAGAGACGCGGGGGCCCCGAGATAGCGGCTATTTTGAAGGACGCGGTACGCCAAGAGAGGAATATTGGCAATGCCCGTAGACTGTCACGCCATCAAGCGGATTGGAGGAGAACCCTCCGGAGGAGGGTTAGCAGACGACAAAATGGCCGCCCTGGCCGCCGCTGCCCTGTTCGTGTGTGCTAGCCCGATTGTTAGCGCGTTGGCAAGGAAAAAGAACACGACAACCTCGAATGTTTCGTGCAGCAGTGAATAAATCTGGGCCCCGTGACGGGATAAACCTTATTCTTTCTTGCGAGACGCGAAGCTTTCGTGAAGATGCATGGTGAAGCTCGGGCTAGCCGCGCTGCCAACGAAAGCCCACACCGTACATGTTCCAGCTCCGCGAGATTTTTTCAAGCTACGTAGTAAGTGAGGTACTGTTGCCTGAACTTTTCTGTAGAAATTCACGCTGTTTCGCTTGTACGTATTATCCGTTGATGTTTTTTTATTGCGCGATCGAAGCCCATAACATTGCATGCGGCGGAGTCGCGTAAGCTCGCGATCTCGCGTGTTTGATAACTAAGCAGTATGAGGGCCTTCGTAATGGAAAGTCTCGCATTAAAATAGGGCGCTTTATCATTCAGGAAAGCACTGTTATGAATCTTTATGGTGAGTGTTCAGTCATCCGCGGGGCCGCGTTCGTCCCATATGTACTGGGACCCAAGTACAGATCGTGGTACAGATCGACTGTGTCGCGGGGTGTCCAGCAATCGCATTCCGTTGGAGATTAAGCGTGACTGACCGATGGCATTCGCTTATATCCATGTTAATAAAACCCAGGGCGAACTTGATTCATAGTCCTGCTCAGTACATCGTCTTTTATTACCTGTGCGTCGCTTTAAAATAGCGAAACGTGCAGTCGCGGCAAGCCGGGCCGCTGTGTTTCTAAACTTCACCGATTCCATCCGAACGGCGTTATTGTTGAGAAATTCTTCGATGCTGTGAAAAGTATGCATATGCATGCTTAAATTTCGAGATTCATTTTTCTGTGTGCTGAACATGGAACGCCCAAGAAACAACTGTGCATGGCTACGTCTGAGCAGGACTGTTCGATTGGCATATATAGCATCGCAGTTTTTCCCAAATGCGGACATTCACGATAAGAAGGCTGCTGGCACCTGCTAATATCTGTGGCAGCTGCATCCGCGGCGTAATGTCGCAGATTAGTTGTGCAAAGGCAGTTCAACAGCTGCAACAGTGCAGTAACATCTGTAAGGAAATCTCGAGGTATATATTACTAACTTCAGAAAGTAAAATGGTTAAACTCTGTGGATGTGTTCATGACTAGAATGTGTATCGTGTATGTAAATTAATAAATAAAATCTGGCAGCCTTGCTTTTATTCTTTATATATGTACACATGCTTTCATTTAATAAAGCCTTTAGAAGAGAGCTTACTGGAAGATTGTTCTGATTACCTAGCATGAAAGCACACAAGCTTGCCTACAGTCCTTATTCAGGCACATCTATTCAAAGCTTTATCAATAAAGTCATAGGCTTCCCTAAGCTTATCACTTGGCTTTTGTTTTGCTTTATTTCACACAGTCTCTCAGGAGAGCAGGCTTTGAAAACTGTAAAGCTGCACCATCTTCTTGCTTTTTGTAATTACTTGTATAATGTTCAAATCACTGAGTGACCAAGAAGTACAACAGTCCTGGCTAACGATAGTAGAAAGAACACATGTGTAGTTTGGGAACCCCACAAAACTAATCATATTAACATGTTGTAAGGAATTCAAAAACGCACAGCATGGCTTATTTCCTCTGATTGTTCGTACACTTCCGTACCAGCAAACGTTGCAAGCTAACCTACCTAACCTTGTACTTTATGAAAAGTGTCCAGTCTTGTAGTATTCTACAAGTTCTCCCATGTACCTCCCCGGACTCCAAACATTTTGCCAGTCCTTCGCCATTCAAACTGCACCAAACGCGACATAACCGTGTATCCTCCTCCAGGACAAACCATGGCTCATCTTTATTCTTTGTGCAAACCTCAAGATACTGGAATGACCTCCCCAATTCAACTATGCTTCATGAGAACCCTCTTGAGATGACATCAGACTTGGTCAGTGACCGCATATCCCATCATGCACTGCCTGACCAGACGAACTTTCGTTGAACTCTTGACTACGAGAACCCTCTTCATTTTAAACACATTGTCAAAGAACTAACCTATGCTAAATGAAGTGCACACACCTACCCTTCATGTAAAGCCCCCTCGGGGCCCTTTGGGCTATCAAAAATAAACAATTCACTACAGTAAAGAAAAAAATGAAATGACCTAACCAATTAGCATGAGTTTCTGACACTTCAAGAAACGTTGTTGTATAAACCTTATTTACTGTGAGGCTGAAGTGTGCAGTTGACACCGGAGTTGACTGGACCACCCGCAATGATGGGGACCAAATGGGAAATAAACAGGGACAACTGACATGGCAGCTTACTGTCACATTTCGTTACTACATTGGAATAGCCTACGAGGATCCTCTTCTATGGCAGCCACAGGGCAACACCATGCCATGACGGCAGGGTTCACTGGATTTCTGTCTTTATGTGCACCATGGCTTCGGCACGAGCAAGAGCCACCGCTGGTGGCTTCCTGGTTGTCCGTGCCATTATCGATAGGACAATTACCAGGAATCCATTCAGGCTTTCTCGACAATGGATCATGTGCTAGAGCCATGCTAACCTATGTGCCATCAGGGGACACCATCCATGGCCTTTTGGTCACCGAATTACAGCCTAAGGACAACGTACAGGCTCGTAGCTCTAACAAAACATGGCTAAGTAGGCAGCACGAACTATAGGACTCAAAAAGGCACAAGACAAATGCAGCGCTGAACTTAAAATGGAAGGTTTGTTCAAAACATTTGTAGTTCTAGAAAGACATGGCGTCATAAGTCATCAATGAGTGCAGGCCGCTGTGATGTCACAACATATAAACACTTGTCTTTTCACATAAACAGATATTATTTATAAACAAAATAGAAATTATTACATTTAGATAGAGGCAACTAAACATAGTCTTGTAGATTTTAAAAATGTGGTGTGTATAACAAAAATAAACTCACTACAGTAAACACAGCTACGATCCACGATATGATAACATGCTGCATAATAAAACCCTGAGTACAAAATAGATATCACAGTAAATAATGTGAGACGCAGGATAACGTTTTCATTTGTGTAATGTGTGTGTGATAACATGCTGTATAATGAAACCCCAAGTGCGAAGTAGATATCACAATAAATAATGTGAAATGTGGGATAACATTTTCATTTGTGTAATGCGTGTTCATTCAGACTTGCAAAAATACCCTCTAAATGTTTGCACCATCTGGGTCGTGGAAAATCCTGGGTGCACTACAAATCCCATATTAGTCGCTGCATCACCAGTCATTCTAGTTTATCGTGTGGCTGAGTTGCCACAAAACTTGTCAAAAAGCATTTCAGACACTGTCTTTCATTTTGAGTAGTCTGTCATTCCAATTATTTATACACTTATTTTGTACATATGTCTTTGCAGAGCTCTTTAAGCAGAACTTTCAGATCATTCAAAAAGCAAGCATTCGGTTTCACATGAGCCATATTCCCTAATGATCGTGACACTACAAGTTTTGCACGTTCATTATTATTTGCAAGTCATGGCACTGTGTTACTAAGCAACTGTGGGAGGCAAAATGGAACATTCACTTTCTGGATGCCCAAAAGATCATTCTCCTGATGCCATATGTTGTACAAGGGGTCAAAAGCCCCAATGTCTTCCTGTGGCTTTTTTCTTTTGCTATGCATTTTACAGTGTAACCAATAGAGCCAAATGAAATGAAAAAGAAAAAGGAACTTATGACGATGAAAATTACACGAGTGCTGATCGATTGAGAAACAATTTATTTTTATTAGCAAGTACTCGGAACAACCAGAGTCAATGAGCAAGTTGACGAAAATGTACAATCACACTTTAAATTGAGGACAAATTTCCGTCATAAATGGAACACCAGGGTAATTGCTATTCAAATTAAATTTCAGAGGTATGGTACTGCTGCAAAAATATTATGTGCTCACAATTATAAACATACAATTGTAGACACCGTAGCTTCACCAAAGGAATTTAGTGATAAGTATTGTTTGGTAAGACAGAAGTAAGTGGTCTTGTTGAAATGTTGCCAAGCAGGGGTGGTACTATAAAAGGCTGGTGGATGTAGTAGTTTTGGCCAAAGAAAATGGCTGAACTAGCATAAGGAAGTAATGCTAGGTAAGCCTGAATGGCTGTCAGACATTTGCACTGTCTCAGGCATTCAACATAACTCTGTGCCTACTTTCGATGAGCAGAATCGGTGATAGATTGGGAAGCAGGCAGCACACCTCCTTGCATCTGTCATTTGCTGGCCTTAGCGCTTTGTTCAGCAAGTTTTCATGCTGCCAAGCAGCATTGCTTTTGGCCTTGCAATTAAGGCAAATGATGAGGCCAGCTTGTACAGCTCTTTTTGGTTGTTATCACCGGCCTGGAAACAAGTTCGACTATGTGCAGCTCTTTCAGGTGGTATGTTTTTATACTGTAGCTGTTCTACATAATATCTGATGCAGCAAAGAGACACTTGAATAAAGTAGTTAAGAGCACATCCTTGTTATGTTGTCAACCGACAGGTTTAAATTCTTATATGCCACAGGATGTCTGTGCACTTCTGTGCCATCTGTAGTAATTTGCAAAGTATGCCTTGTATGTAATGTTTGTTATATTTCATTTATGTAATGTTTGTTATGTTGTAACGTGTACATTAGAAGAGCTCAATCATGAAGCCACCCATTTGAAGTTAGTGCCATCTGTAGTAATTTGCAAAGTATGCCTTGTATGTAATATTTGTTATATTTCATTTATGTAATGTTCGTTATGTTGTAACCTGTACATTAGAAGAGCTCAATCATGAAGCCACCCATTTGAAGTTAATAAAAGGCAGAAACACTAAGCTGTGCATGTCTAACACACTCAAAAAATCATGCATGCACTCTATGAGTATACTTATCAGGCACAGGTGATCGTGGCAAATCATAAATAAATGAGACACAAGAAGAAGAGAGGAGACAAGACACAAGAAGAAGAGGTTTATCTCCTCTCCCCTTCTTGTGTCTCGTTTACTTACGCTGTACCACTATGAACACACACCAACTGGCCCCGCGGGTGATTGCACTGATAGGAGCTGGTTGTCCTTATCACATGCTGGTTTCAGTTGCACAGAACATAGTGAAAGAAATGAACCAGTGTAAATGTAATAAATGATTGAGTAACAATAACAATATGCAGAAGCAAGCTTCACAGATGCACTGTAATACCCTGCCTATATAAACTGTCTCACAAACTGACGCTGATAGGCCAGTGTGTTAAATATTAACGTGGTGTAAACCTGGCCGGACTGGTGGATGCTTAATGACAGGCTTCATGAGTATGACAACGTAACTAGTGCCGTCAGTGGTTGTCTTGGTGTTCACTGCAAGATTGTGGCTGTTGCCCCCATTTTTTAAAATGTGACATGCTAGCAAGAAACAACAGCCAATTGACGCGTGAAATTTTTGAGTCCCATAACACTGCATGTTAAAAGATAAGTGTGTGTTGGTCTCTTGTACTCTCAGACAATGAAATTGTGTCTTTCTGTTAAGACACCATGAATTACCACTCTTGCCATGTGCACAGAGTATCATGTAATGGTGACCTTTCCATTTATTCCTTTATGTATATACGGTTATTTCAGTATTTTTTTATTTTGGCTTGTGTTTTGCTTGTGACGTGGCAATGTTCCACATGCATTTACGTATGTCTTTTGCCACAATTAAGTCATTTGCTAGTCAGCGCTGCATGGCGTGGTTCATGTTTTTCAACCATCCTTGTTTCACATTGTCTTGCTTAGTACACAAGGGGGTTTTTTACAAAAGGGAACATGTGTGTGAGTAGTCAAAGCAGTGCGCCGGCTCCTCATGGTGCCAACAAGTGGAGAGGAGCAGTTGAACTTATTATCGTATCAAATATGTGTGGTTAGAAGCAGTAGACTGCCCGAAAAGAGAAGCCATTTTGCCATGTAGGGGTGCAGGTCCAGCATGTAGTGGCCTACTTGGCTCAGCATAGTTGGCTATTTTAGCACACTGCTCAAACACCGAAATGACAAACCAAAAAACAAGGCTGGATAGACAAGTACTCTCATCCTGTCCACCCTTTTTTGTTTTCTCGTATGTCATTTTTGTGTCTGAGTAAGCTATGCCTGGCTATTTCAAGCATCAAGAGGTGATGCCACAAGCAGACATTTTTCATCCTGCATCCAACTGTGGGCACTTCAGGTAGCTGCAGCAGAGCACAAGCCACACACACTGTTCCCCTCAACGAAAAACCCTCTTGTATTGGAACAAAATCATTAACATGGAAAAAAAATACAGCTTTTTCTTGACAGTTATTCAAGTTTTTTGATGCAGCTGCAGAGTACAATTACGTGTCAGTGCTGAAGTGGTGGATTCTTAAACATGTTCATAATTGCAGGGGTTTTACATGCCAACACACAATATGACTGAGGCACAGTGTAGTGGAGAGCTCTGAAAATTTTGACCGCCTGGGGTTCTTTAAAGTGCACTGATAGCACACAGCATAGGGGCCTCGAGAATATTCACTTCTATTGAAAAGGCAACGACCATGCTAGGATTGAGCACACATCCTTCTTAAAATTAAGCCGAGCACCACAACCACACTACCACTGCCGCAGCCATTCGTAAGCATTTCTACTGTATTGCTGTCATGAGACAGTTTACTATTATGGTAATGAATGTGCGAGGCTGGCTGACAAAGACGGGACATCCCGTGCACTATGTTCTTATCTCTAGCAGTACTTCTCTGCAAATAAGTCGTTTTATCACCTTGCACGACTAGTAAAAGTTTTACATTTGTACTTCATTATTGTGCATGCCTTGCTGTACATTAACTGTGAAGTTTCAAATTATTATTTTTTTATTTATCGGTGTGCTGTTACTGCTGTGACATTTTCTTTTTGTACGGTGCCGTGAACTAGTCAAGTGTTTCAATGAGAGCTTTTTGCCACAGTCCTTTCTGTATGAAAGAATGAAAATAAACTTGATTTGATTATCATCGTCTACCCACTAGGTATCTCTGTTAAGGTAAAGCTGCAGAAAACTGCCCTGTGGCCATAAAAATGAGCTTGTAGGCTAGTTTAAATGTGCAAATTTTAACACAACCCTATAAAATTTTGAACATTAGAAATGCCAAAAAAATATTTTTGCACATCTGGCACGAACACTGATCTTGATGTTGCAGAGCAAGACTCCAAGCAAACATTCAGAGTGGAATTTGACCGAAGTAGTTTTAATGAACTAAATGAGAAAGTGTCACTTTATATTGCTGCTCATAAAGGGAAACTGATATCAGTATACAGACTGCGCAGCAAGAGAGCATGCCGCGGAACAACAGGGACACATTCTTAATAAAAACATGTGAAGTGCAAATTACATGAAGTGCCTTAAGGAGAGGTGAAATGCCATGACTGGGGCGTCCATTTATATTTAGCCCCAACTTCACTTATGTAAATGGCAGGAGACCTGTGTTTGTTTTTTTTCCCCACGCACACAGCAGCAGATTTCGTCATCTTACTACCGCAACCGACACCTTAAATGTGAATTTCAATCACATGGCTCGCCGTAAGAGTTTGCTACTTCGTCAAATTGACATAATTGAAGCTCTGATATGGTTCGCCGAGCAAAATTTACAAAGAAATAGCCCGCGATGCGTTGGAACAGCTGCCGTAACAGATACGAATCCACTGCCTACACGTCCTTTTTCACCGCAATCGAGCCTTATGATAACGATCGAGAACGACGTCGCTGCCATGTGATCCAACAATTGAATCAATTTGCCTGAGTTCATTCAACTCTCGACTGAAACGACAGCACTCAGGTGGGACCTATAAGTTCGATTCTAATGCGTGGATTTCGATTGATAGCGCATCCGTGTAGCACAAAGCTGCGATCGGATCGGTGGGTCGCGGTAGCAAAAACGGGACTAGATTCAGGAGCGTCCGACTGGTAACCCAGACAACAGTCGACGTCCCGAGTACGTCCTCAAAAGGCACAAACGTCTTCGTCCACTGCGAGGGATCCTGAAAATGTTCTTAGTGCGTTCGTCACAGGATCATCCCAAAATTGTCCTCATAGGAACGTGCTGAGGACAATAGCTGGCGCACTGTATCATCATATAAGAACTGCATCGGTTACGTAAATGCGTCATTTAATCGACTGCTGTTATCCAGGTAACTAAAAATCGGCAGAAAGTTACAGTTATGATACACGTACAATACTCACAGCCTTTCTTCATTTTTTTTTCTCAGAAAGACTACATCGCATATTAGTTACCGATAGAACTCTGGCACACAAATATAGCTTAACAGACCGGCGCAGCTCGGTTGCTTGGCAAAAAAAAAATGGAATGTCAAAATATGTAACGACCATCGCGCATAGTTTTCTCGTCTCTGGCAACCCAGTGATCAAACAGCGGGTCAAGCACAGAAGTCAAGCCAAGCCAAGCGCGAGCCTACACTTGCGAACATGGCGCCGAACACAACGTGCGCAAGCACATGTGAAGATGAAGCGCTGCCAGGAAGAAATTCTGGTGAGTGCTAGTCAACTTCTTCAAAATGTTTGTCAATTTTGTGTTTTCATGATGGCGGGAGGCGGTGTACGAATGTCTCGCTGGCATTGAAAATGCTGCGTCAGTGCGTGTGTGAAGCTTGTCAGTGCGTACAATGGCATCGTACAGCCGGCGTGTAGTGCCCCGCGTCCGACGAAATACTCACAAATGTCTAAACCCTGTTCGGCGCGGATTATAGAGTGACGAGTGTAGATTTGGGCGTACAGGAAGATCGTAGTTCAGTGCCAACAGCCTGAAAAACTAGGACGAACGATGAACACACACAGGGCTGTGTGTTCTTCGTTCGTTATTGCTTTAGCGCTGTTCTTACTTTTAATACGATTGTAGTGGTCGCCTGTTGCATCAAGGGGAAACGACTGATGAAATAGAGTGTTGTGGTCTACTTGTGTTCCGATGACTTATAGACCTGCCCGAATTCTCCCTTTGTTACCTGGGATCGTCTGCCTATATTTTGCCTGAACTGCCTGTATTCAATGGGACAGAGTGCACCCAGAAGTACCATTTTGTGCTTGCAACACATTTAGTATCCTTAAAAAAACAACTGTCATGAATTTCTCATGATCAAAATCTTGCTTTCCTTTAGGCTTGCTGGAAGTACCTGCAGTCGGATTTTTTTTTTTCAGGAGATCGCATACCGCAGTTCTTCCCTGAGAAATTCACCAAACTTCCAAGAAAGTGAACATCATTTGAAGAATTGCGTCCGAACTTTGGCATCAAAATAAACTGTTATCTACAGGAACTGGTTGTATTTGTGCTTTACCAGTTGCCATAACTCTGCAGTATATGCATCGCCTTGTTGATATTAGTATGAAGCGTCAAGCAATCGTAGATACCCTATTTGGTACTCAAGTCGTCCCAGAAACATCAGAGCACCATTTGAGTATGTTCCAGGAAATCCCCGACAAATCCTGAAAATGTTCTCAAACTACCATAGCGGACCATTTGAGGATGTTCCGGGCGCGTCCTGGGGCCGGACACGAGGATTTTTCTAGAACCCCTTTAGGACCATTTGAGAACGTACCCGGTACGTCCAAATGTTCTCAAGAAGACGTACTGAGGGCGTACTCGGGATGCCTCTTCGTTGTCTGGGAAATGTCGACTTGAGGCTTGGTTTCTGCCCAAATGCAACTGATTGAGAAGTTCAACGCCACAAAGACGCGATTGCTTTCTGCTAAGTCCGCGTTCCTGACAACGAAAGTAATGGTGACGGCGCTACATGTTTTAAAACCATCGTCACGTTCAACGCGCGGTGCCCAGCAGCAAATCCATAGCGTTAGCTGCTAGCTGCGCACTACAGCACGAAATACGCCAGGCAGGCTCGGTACGTACCTCGGAGCGTCGTCTAGTTAATACGCCAATTCCGTTACACGCACTGGCTTTTCTTAGAACGCACAGGATCTCGCAACACATCGTTGGTGCACGCACACGGGCTGAAACAGCCCTTCACGTCGCAGCAAATGTTAAGGTTGCGGGCATTTGGTGCTGTCTGTGATTTAAGCAAGTATTTTGGTCTGATATACACTTCAGTGCAGCTCGTGACTTCATCGGGCGAAAGCGGCACGGGGCTTATGTCCGCACGTCCTATCTTTGCACATGCTAGCAGACGCTCTTCAGACGGGTCGACCCTCCTCCGGGCAGCCATCTTGGATCGCCCAGTGCGCCCCCTATAGTCCGTGGGCATTGCGAATACCCCTGTTGAATATTTCTGCAGGCCCCTCTCGAGTCAGTGATTATGACGCGCGAGTTCAGGTCTGCGGCGGCTAGCGCGATGGCGACTTCCTCCGCATGTGCTATGTTCTGCGCTTTGAATGTTAGCCCATTCACTGCGACGTTCTGGTGTACGACTGCGGCCGTGTACCACCCCCCATGGTGAGGGCCAGAGGCGTCCACGTAAAAGATCCCATGTTTGTTCCCATAGTGGCGGGCCAGTGCCTCCGCCCGCGCAAGGCGCCTGCCACTGTGGTCGTCACGTGTCATGTTGGCCGGAAGAGGGCGCACGTGCAGGGCGTATCTCCAGACTTCGGGGATGCGTACGCGCTCTTCCGTCGGTGTTGAGTGGTGGATATGTAGTCGGGCTAATAGGCGGCGTCCCGACAACGTATTTGAAAGTCGTGTGTATTGATTGGTCAAGTGTGCCTCCCGCAGCTCCGCGAAAGTGTTTACCATCCCCAGGCCCATGAGGCGCTGGTTGGACGTATTTATCGGGAGATCAAGGGCACGCTTGTCCATCTTCCTGAGAATCACCTCGAGGGCGTTCTCGTCAAACTTGCGCAGGTGGAGGTAAGGAGCCGAGTAGAGAACTCGACTGGTTACAAATGCATGCGCCAGCCGCAAGGCGTCTTTGCATCGTAACCCCCCGCGTTTGTTGGAAACCCGGCGGACCATCCGGCCCACCTGGTCCCCCACCTTACGCAGCTTTGCTATTGTTGTATCAACTCGCCTGTGTGTGTGGATAAAGAGCCCAAGCACGCGAATCTCATCATGTTTGGGTATTGGGCCGCTGGCCAAGGATAGTTTCATTTTGGTGGTGCATTTAGCTGACGGGCGAATGTGCACGAATTCGGACTTGGACGAGGAACATTGAAGACCGCAGCAGCGGGCGTAGGCGTCCACGATCTCCGCTGCTTGTTGCAGGTTGGCCTCAATGTCTCCAACCGATCCGTGTTTGGCCCAAATGGTTATGTCGTCGGCGTACAGCGCATGCTGAACCCCTTCGACCTTCGCCAGCTGAGCATGAAGTTTCATCATGGCCAAATTGAAAAGCAATGGCGAAAGGACCGCGCCCTGTGGGGTACCTCTCGTTCCCAAATGATATGGACCGTGTTCTTCGTCCTGTATTCTGATTAAAGATTGTCGGTCCGTGAGAAATTGTTTGACATACTGAAAGGTGTTATGTCCACAGTTGGTCTGGGAGAGATGTTGGAGGATAATTTCGTGTGTGACGTTGTCGAAAGCCCCCTTCAAGTCTAGGGCGAGTATCGCCTTGTCGTTGAGGGGGTATTCGACAGGGTTGAGAATTTCTCGGTCGAGTTGAAGCAGAACGTCCTGCGCGGACCGGTGCGGGCGGAAACCGAACATGGTGTCTGCGAATGAATTTTGGTTTTCCAGAAACTCAGACAACCTGTCCCGCACCATGGTCTCCATCAGCTTTCCCGCACAAGACGTGAGGGAGATGGGGCGGAGATTGTCTGTGTTTATGGATTTGCCGGCTTTTGGAATAAAAGTCACCAGGGCCGTCTTCCATTCGATTGGGAGAGGTGCATCACCAAGCCAAATCGAGTTCACGAAAGCGAGGAGGGTCTCGTAGGCGGGGTCGGGAAGATTGGCGAGAAGTTTCACGGTAATCTTGTCCCGGCCCGGTGCCGTTCCTCGCTTCATCTTAGCTAGGGCCGCCTTCAGGTCATGCAGCTGGAACGGCTGATCCAACTCCACGTTCTGCGAATCTGCATACGAGTACGCGGGCCCTCGGGGGTCCTGTCGAGTGCAAAGGTACTGGTCGCGTAGTTTGTCGGCTAATTTTGAAGTATCTCCGTCGAAGCTGTGAATAGCTCGTTGGAGATGTTTTTGTGTTTCGACGCGGGTTTGGGTAGGGTCAATCAGGGCGCGAAAGAGGCGCCATGGGCCCCGACTAGACATTTGTCTGGCCGCTGTGTTACAGCGGTCCACCCAGTTCGAGTCGGACAGCTGGGCCGCGTACTCTGCCGCTCGCTGGGTGAGCTGGGCGATACGAATTTTGAGCTTTCTGTTATGTTTTTGGCGGCGCCATCTGCGGACGAGGCTGTGCCGCGCCTCCCAGAGGTGCAGAAGGTGGTTGTCCACCTCCGGCGTTGCCTCTGAGAGTTTAATGTGGGTTTCCGTCGAACGAAGGTGTGTAACCAATCCATGCGCCCACGCGCGGTATCCTTGTTCGTGGATAGAGGCCGAATTGTTGTAGGTTTGCCGGAACTTAGTCCAGTCGGCGAGCCGAGCTTGTGCGTGTGGTCGCGTTAGTGGTTTAGTCCTTACGGTGGTATTGATAAGGCAGTGGTCACTACCGAGGGTTTCCTCGGTGTTGGCCCATTCTGCGTGTCTAATATTTTTGGTAAAGGTAAGGTCTGGACACGTATCCCGAGTCACGGAGTTACCTATCCGCGTTGGATATGCAGGGTCAGTGTGGAGAGTCAGGCCCTGCGTGGACGCAAGTTCCGCTAGCTTGCGCCCCCGCCTCTCGTCACGCACGTACCCCCAGAGGGTACTGTGGGCGTTGAAGTCGCCCACAATTATCAGGGGGTCCCTGCCTGCAGTCTTTAGAGCGCGGCTAAAGAGTGCTGCGAAGGTTACGTCTTTTAGTCTGGGGGAGCAGTATATGTTCAGTATATGGAGTGGTGGATCTTGTTTCTTGAGCGGAAGGAGCGTCACCATCGCATATGAATACTGAGTTTCAAGTTCCAAGTCGATTAGATTAGCTGTATAATTTTTATGCACACAGAGGCAAGAAGAGGGGTCCTGCTGAAAGGTGACGTAGTTTGGTAGGGTGGCACCGCTCCCTGGCTCCTGGAGGGCAACCACCGCCGGAAGCGAATTGAGAGTTGAAAGGAAAAGTCGAAGATTCGCCCGTTTAGTGCGGGACCGCAAGCCTCGACAGTTCCACTGGACAATTTGGACGGAGGTGGCAGAATTGGTTTTTGGTAAGCGCCTGATCTTAAGGTTGCTCGCCATTGTCAGTTAGTCTGAGGCGGGATTCTAGTGACGCTACTCCGGAGCCAGCACTCGCGGGGAGAGGGAGTTCCTCGATACCCGAGAGGGAGCAGCTGTCGTCATCTTCGGCCTCTGTGGTTCGCCTAGAAGTCTTAACAGAGCGGCCGGATACGTCTTTGTAAGGACCGGCGAGCCTGCGCGAGGGGCGCGAGGTCTGCGCAAATTGTTGGGCAATCATCGCTGGGATTGTCTCTTGCAATTTCGACATGGCGGTAAGCATTACTGATATTTGGTTTTAAATAGCAGTGAACCGAGCGTCTATGGCTCCGAAACGGGCGTCGAAACGCGATTCGAAAGCGGCCTCCGCGCTTGTTGCTGCATTCGGCGCCACGAGCTCACTCTCCATTACCTCCGCCGCGGGGATCGAAGGGGAAGGAGGAATTTGATTGATTTTGGATTCCAATGCGATAATTTTCTTAAGCAGCATTTCATTTTGGGCCCTGAGTGCTGCTATCTCAGCTTGCTCGGCGCTACGCGCCCTAGGAGTGAGAAGGGGGGAGGAAGAAGCAGCCCCGCCCGAACCGCTCACCTGATGTCCGTTTTCGACAGCAGTGACCCAGGCCCCGGTCCTGCCGCGCGTCTCTGCCGTTGGTTTCTCCGGACCGCCCTGTGGGGGCGACGCCGTAGACAGTCGGTTTCCACCTCCAGGTGGTGGTGCCGGCTTGTCGGTTTTGGATGGTTCCCGGCGAGGTTGGTCGCTGGGTAGCCCAGGATGGAGGCTCTTCTTCTTGGGCGCCATTTTCTTTTTCCCGCCCTTTCGGGCGGCTGTCTTGGGTGTACGGAATTTAGCCGCACAATCGCGAGAGTTGGTGGCATGGGCGCCACTACACACAGAACACCGGGGAACACAATCGTGAGGGGCCCGCACCCCCTCCACTAGCGGAGCATGGAGTCCGCAGAGTCCACACGTGTTCGGCTGCAGGTTTGGACATGCGTCCGCGCGGTGACCGACGGCCCCACACAGGCCGCAGGCCGGGATAGTTTTATAATAGTTTCGCACTGGGACGACCATGTTGTCATAATGCACGTAACGGGGCTTCTCCTTACCAGCGAAGGTAATGCGTGCCTTGTTGGATGTTCCGAATTTTCGGATTTCCACGATGGTACCGTCACGCCAGCACACTCGGTGTTGAAGAGTTTCCGTGGTGTCCGTGTTACGGACCACGATCACTCCCTGGCACGTGTTGCCGCCGTCTTGTCTGAGGTAGCCCTGAAGCAGGACCTTGCTCTTCTCTGTGTTCACTACAAAGTCCCCGATGAGCCGGTCGGCCGCTTCGATATCCGGGGTGTGCACGATGACGATGTTTTCATCTCGAGATGGCAGAACGGAGATGGCGCGGGCCCGTTCCGGCCCGAGGTATGCCGAGATGGCGGTGCCGTAGCCAGTTTCCGTGAACGCCTCGTGTAGAGAAATACGTTCTCTGGGCTTGATGACTATAACGTAGTCGTCGGACGCAGGTTTGAGCATTGGACGCGGTTTCCACTTCGTGGACGCCTTGACCTTGCATCCCGTGGAGCGCGTCGCGGGAGCGTTCACGTTTCCAACCGGCGAGACAGCGGCCGGGCCATCACCAGACGCCGTTCTGTTGGCCTTGTTCTGAAAGCGGCGTTGGGCCGCTTTAAGTAGAGCTTGACTGCGAATTTGCGGAAGGATCATCGAAGTTGCGTCACCGGTGGTGGGAATCGAGGTCCACGCCATCGCCTCAGGGTCGTAGCCGCGTAACTGGAACGCGGAAGTTGCCATTTTGCCCTCGGAGGGCCGATTTCACCTGGCCGAGCGTCGGCAACGGCGTCTCTGACGACGGCGCCTACGTAGTCAGCTGAAAAAGGCCATAAATTTGCGGAACTGGGCCCACCTGGACGAAATAGGTATCCAGCTGTTCCTCTCGATGTTCCGGATCACTTGATGCGAGCTATGCCTGGGTAGGACGATTTTGGCAGCAGCCCCAGCCGAAAATCGGTGGAGCCGATGCGCCACACGTCTGTCCACGTCGCGCGCTCGTAGCGCCCCCCCACAAAGGCAAGGTGTCTTAGAAAAAATAGCTGCAAGCATGGGCCAACCAGCGAGCGCCGCACAACAGGAAGACGATATTGACTAGTTTGGCAAAATCGTTGCTGCACATATGCGGAGCGTTCCGAAGGACAAGCTCATCGCTTGTCAAACTGCTGTCTTAAGCACACTTGAAGTGTACATCGATAAGAGCAAATAAGAAAGCTCAAGACAGCCCATTTTATATTTTGAATTAATAAAGCCTTGCATACCTCCATCCTTCTTGTCAGTGTGAAGGAAACTCAGTTTTAATTACATATCCGTAATTCCAAATGCCATTAATATGCCAGGGTACAAGATCTTGCCCTTCAAATAAACAAACCACATTTCATTTGACAACACAACTTTATTGCATGATGTGCCATAACGCATGTGCATCTTGCACTATCTTTGCACAATCTTACGGCCTTCTGTATACATCAGCATTCAAGTGCGCTGACTTACGCTGCCATGACACAGCACCCTTGCCATTTAAGAATTCACATAGGCTGTCTCGTACGGCGGAGCCAACAGCACTTATTCGTCCACGTGAATGAAGCTCTGCAGAGAACAGTGTTGCAGTAGACGTTGTGTCGGCACACGAGTCAGCTGAGTGCAATTCGTTGGCAAGGAAGTTATGTAATACGCATGCTGCATTCACCATTGATGTCACCCGTTTGGGCTCAGCGTCGATCACGGTGTGCAGAAATCTAAACCTATTCGCAAGTATTCCAAAGGCGCTCTCCACGACACGACGAGCCCTGGATAACCTGTAAAGTAATAAAAAATCGATATGCTTTGATATTGTTACGTAAATAACACAAGGGAAGACTATTTACACGTATATTTACAGTAAGGCGCACAGCATAACCAAGATGGTGGACAGCCGCGCACCAGACAGTCGCGTCTTCTTTGTCTTCTTCTGTGGACGATATGTGCCATCCCATAGGTGGTATGTGCCATCCCACGCTGGCTTCGTAACATTACCCCCGGTGGCAGAAGCGCCGTCTCGGTGCATTTTAAACTTAGTCGGTAGAAGGGGGGTTGTATGCTTTGAGCCTGCTCACGTGAACGATGTCAGTTGGTGATGTCGCAGGTGTCAATAGCGACGAGACAGGGATGATCTCGTAGGTGACGTCCGTGACCTGACGTACGATACGGTAGGGACCGATGTACCGTGACAAGAGTTTCTCTGATAAGCCAGCACGTCGGAATGGATACCATAGAAGGACGAGCGAACCGGGTGGAAAATGAACGTCGTGGTGTCCGCGATCGTAGAGACGCTTCTGATTGGCTTGCGATGCAGACAGCCTCAAGCGCGCGATCTGACGTGCGTGGTCAGCACGAGCGATTGCATCACGTGCGTATTCGGTAGGCGGCCTTGCAGCATCCGGAAGGAGGGTGTCGAGTGGTAACGTCGGTTCGCGGCCGAAGAGCATATAGAAGGGTGAATAACCGGCGGTGTCGTGACGCGATGAGTTATAGGCGAAGGTGACATAAGGTAGCGCCAGGTCCCAGTCACGATGATCAGATGAAACATACATTGAGAGCATGTCCGTGAGGGTACGATTTAAACGCTCAGTAAGCCCATTTGTTTGTGGGTGGTAGGAGGTGCTGCGTGGAGGAGGAGCGCAAGAGGTCGTCGATCACTCGGGACAAAAATGCACGGCCGCGATCTGTGAGCAGTTGGCGAGGGGCGCCGTGGTGTAGGATGACGTCGTGCAGTAAAAAGTCAGCGATGTCAGTAGCAGTGCTCGTCTGAAGAGCTCGAGTGATGGCATACCGGGTGGCGTGGTCTACAGCTACAGCGATCCATTTATTGCCGGAGTTGGACTCAGGAAAAGGTCCGAGGAGGTCCACGCCAACACGGAAGAATGGTTCGATCGGGACAGCGAGTGGTTGAAGCAGTCCAGCAGGCAGTGTGGCAGGTCGCTTCCGTCGTTGGCATTTGTCGCAGGAGGACACGTAGCGGCGGACAGACCTGGCGAGGCCACGCCAGAAGAATCGGCGCCTCACACGGTCGTACGTGCGAGATACGCCAAGGTGGCCAGCAGTTGGTTCGTCATGAAGCTCATGGAGGACCACTGAGCGCAGGTGTTTAGGTACGATGAGAAGAAGCTCAGGGCCATCCGGCTGGACATTACGGCGGTAAAGTGTGCCATTCAAGAGGACGAACATGCGCAGGGAATCATCGTGGGGTGCAGTTTCAAGGCGGTCAATGAGCGAGCGCAAGGAAGGGTCACGACGTTGTTCGTCGCCAATCTGGAGAAACCGAGATGTAGACATGACGCAGGGGCTAGACTCGATGTCTGATCCATCTGGAGGGTCTACAGGGTAGCGCGACAAGCAATCGGCGTCTAGGTGGAGGCGGCCAGACTTATACGCGACTGAGTAGGAGTACTCCTGAAGGCGTAACGCCCAACGGCCCGTCCAGTAGGGTCTTTCAGTGAAGAAAGCCAGCAGAGAGCGTGATGGTCAGTGGCAACACGGAAAGGGCGGCTATGCAGGTAAGGGCGGAATTTCGAAACCGCCCAGACAAGGGCAAGGCATTCACGTTCCGTAATCGAGTAGTTACATTCAGATTTCGAAAGAAGACGACTCGCGTAGGCAATGACACGTTCAACACCTCCTTGTTGCTGCGCCAAAACTGCACCGATGCCGTGCCCACTTGCATCCGTGCGCACTTCTGTGGAGGCAGTTGGGTCAAAATGAGCAAGGATGGGTGGAGTTATGTTTTTCTTGTTCGTTTTCTCCTTGATGTGGATTGAAGTCCCGTCAAGGAGATGATCGACGTCGATGAAGCAGGAGGCAGGTTGGAGTTAATGAACTTGAAGGTATATTGTAGCAAAATATTTACAGTCATATGTACATCTTGCCGAAGCACACTGATGATAACATAGACATCAACAGCGTCTTACTCTTCTACTTAACTTTTCTTAAGTTAGAGCCTAGAACACTGTTACTACATACAACGAACTTAGTCTCACTGTTCGACCACCGATTGGTTACGGCCCAGACAGAAGTTGCATCGTACGGAGTCTTACTGATCGATCAGTTAAGTGATTACAGCCTAGACTGAAGGGACACGAATCCCGTCCAGTCTTTAGTACCTTGCGGTAACAAAGATAAAGGGGAGGTGGCCACTGCTGGTCCGCCTCAACCTTCTGTCATCCAATCTGGTTATCCTCAGATTAAGCCACTCCCTAGTGGGCTGTCCCTAATCCCGACAGCAGCGTCTTTACAGTTTAAACAGGCATTTTGGCATTCTTTCCCATCATGGCTCTCCCTCTCCTTATCCCACGCTCTCAGATATTCTCACAATCGAAATATCGGTATCGTAGCAGCCCTGCGGCATTCGGGCCATCTCCCACGCTCATCCAGTCGAACCCCGTCGTTCCAGGAAACACAGCGTGTCTTCGCCCTTCCCGCAGTTCGGACCTTGCACTGCTGGCACTCAACCCTTTGTTCCAGTCGGCGCGCCGAGAGCGCATGCCGGTCGTTAAAGAATTGGTTGGGCCAAGCGCATTGTCGCTTCGAGCGACCGCGCACTTCTCATGCATTCTTTTCCTACGCGTCCGAGCTGCTCTTCCCCGAAACGGCCACTGAGGGGACAGGTACGGTCGCGCAGCCGCGACCCCCCCGAGCGACGTTCAGCGAAAGGGAAGGGTCTCGTACCAGGAACCCCTGGGGGCCAGCGTGGGAGACCAGCCGCTCAATGGGAGCAGTTTGCTTTCCATTGATAATTGCTGTCAAAGACCATGCAGAGAGAGAGCCGAGAAAGAAGCTTTGTATAGCGTACGGTGCTACGCCGTCTCTTCTGCACGATCGCCTTATGAGCGGCAACATAACACGTCCCCCCTTAAGAGTACGCTGGGCTGTTCTACGCTCAGTGGTACGATAAATCACTGCCGCGATTAGGTCACTGGACTTTCTAAGCATACAACAGCATACACAAACATCAAACACAATTGCGAGACAACACGACAGGAGAATACAAGAAACGAAAACAAATACATGCTAAACGATCAAGCACACCATTGCTGCTTCAAGCAGTAAGATCACTAGTGTCTGTTTCTTGGATTGTCAATCACACAGTCCACAATATACAGCAGCGAGTGGGCAGGAACATTCACGTCCCCCCCTCAGTTGGCATGGCACTGTTATTCTGATGGCTTCCACAAACTATTCTGGAGCCTCGATAATGCATCCGCATTCCCGTTACATATACGCTTCCGATGTTGTACCGAGACATGATATCGCTGTAAAGCCAGCGCCCATCTTGTCAATTTCGCCCCGTGCGGAGTAGAAGTTGTAAGGTACGACAGCGGATTGTGGTCGGAAACGACGTTTACTATGGCACCGAAAAGCCAGTAGTCAAACTTCTTTAAGGCCCATATTATTACGAACGCTTCCCTCTCAATTGTCGACCAACGCATCTGGGTCGGTGAGAAGCGGTGGCTTGCAAAGGCGATAGGCCTCTCTTCTCCCTCAGCTGACATTTGCGCCAAACATGCTCCCGCCGCCGTAGCTGAGGCGTCTGTGAAAAGCCAGTAGGGCTGAGATGGCTCTGGGGTGTTTAGCGCCACGACCTCGCACAAAGATTGTTTGAGCATCTCAAATGCTGCCTGAGCTTCCTCCGGCCAGGGTATCTTATTAGGTACCGCTTTCTTTGTTAACAGCGTGAGCGGGCTCGTCACCTCTGCATATCCTCGGACGTACTCGCGATAGTAACCGCACAGTCCTAACAGGCTGCGTAGTTCCTTTTTGGTGCGCGGTGGTACCAGGTTCTTAATCGCTGCTATTTTTTCAGGGTCTGGTGCGTGTGTCCCTGAACCGACAATATGCCCCAGGTAATGTATATGGGATCGCGCAATCTGACACTTCTCCGGACTGGCTTTCAGTCCCGCCTTCTCTAAGACATTAAGAATAACGTCGAGATGCTTTAAGTGCTCCTCCCAAGTGCTAGAAAAAATAGCAATATCATCAAGGTATGCCGTGGCATACATTTGATGTTGCGACAAGAGTTTATTCACCATTCTTTGAAAGGTTGCCGCGGAATTTTTTAGCCCGAAAGGCATCACTTTCCATGCGTACTGACCCTCGTGCGTTACAAACGCGGTGAATTTCTGACTCTTCTCTTCCATCGGTACCTGCCAGTACCCGCGCCTAAGGTCCACTACCGTAATGAACTGCGCTCTGCCTACTCGGAAAATCAATTCCTGAGGATTCATCATAGGGAACGCATCCGCTTTGGTGACGGCATTTAACGCCCTGTAGTCCACACACATGCGGATAGTCCCATCCTTTTTTCCGACGCATACTACCGGGTGTGCAAACTCACTCTCCGTGGGGAAGATCAACTTCCAAGTCAAAAGTTCGTCAACTTGCCGGCTGACTTCCTTCTTTAATAGTTCCGGCACCCGATAAGGAAACACCTTTTTTGGCTGGTGGCCCGGTTCTATTTCTATCCTATGTTCGTCTACCTTCGCTATACCCGGAGTGCCGTCAAAGAGTGTGCAATGTCTTTGGAACACCGCCTGTATTTCCGCCTGCGCGTCAGCATCAAGGTGAGCAACCTTCTCGCTCGTTAGCACTAGCTCTTCCCGCTTTATAGTGGTTGGTTGTGGAGCATATTCCACCTCCCCAAAATCATGGTCCTCATCGAAGACTACCCCAATATGACTGACCCTTGTATAGTAAGGTCGAATGTTGTTGGCGTGGACACTTTTCACCTTTCCCTCAGATGTTTCAACGCGATAAGAGTGTTTGCGCTCACGTCCAACCACTGTGAATGGGCCTAGCCATTTAGGTGACATCTTACAATTCCGATCATTGTCGAAAACCACAACCTGGTCGCCAACGTTAAAAGCTTTGAGCCTGGTGCTGCGATTATAGGCACTGGCGTAACTCTCCTGATGAGTTGCACTAGTTAGCTCAGCAATATTAGCGGCCGTCTCGAGCTGCTCCTTAAGTTGCTGTAAATACTTAGCGGGGCTTTCTCTCTGGCCTAATGATGCCTCCCTTTCTTCATCAATTTGCGCATCTTCGCCGGAAACGTCTTTCTTCTCCAAAGTAACGTTGCATGCCACGACCTTTGGTTTCTCTACTGCTTGTTCTGCCTCGGGAGCAGGCTCGGCCGGTGCTCGACAGGGTGCCAGAGGGCTGCTGGCCTTCGACAAAAGTTTCCAATCTTCCTCGGTCAACAAACAATCTGTGCCCTCGACGAGCTCATCAGTTAACGCGCAGAGTAGGTCGACGATCTGAGGCTCCGTAACCTCTCGCGGGCTATTTAATTTGACCGGCAACGTAGCTAGCCTTGCCTCGATAGTTTTACCAAAAGCAGACACCAATCTCACCTTGTCAGACGGCTCTACTAAACTTCTCGGAAGCAGACTCTCCCGAAAGACAGTTATTTCACTCCCTGTATCCAAAATTGCATCTGCGGATATACCTGCACATGATACGGGAATTAACTGCAGTTTATTTGTGCCTTCACCCTCGTGTTTTAGAGACTTCACCTTTGCGCTAAGTACTCCATCAGGTATTCCAGTTTCCGTCTCGTGGGATAACGTTACCTTTTGGACCTTCCGCTTTGGCTCGGTAGCCTTCTTCGGGTTGCTCTCCTTATCACTAGACTTCGGGCACTCATTAGCGAAATGGCCTGAGCCGTGACATAAGTGGCACTTCAGAGCCCCTTTCTCTACTCGTGTCGCCGGCTTCTGCCCCATTTCTACAGTTGGTTGCTTTGAAGCACGCCCTTTTCCTTTCGCTTGTTCGAAAGTTTGCAGCACTTTAGCGATCTCAGTTGGCCTAAGCCATCCCTCGCCTTCTCTTAGTCTCACATACTCAAGACCCTCCGTGCTAAGGCCCGATTTTATACGGTCAGCAACCATGAGTTCTGCCATCACTTTTACTGTGTCGGCCTCTCTCACTTGAAGGTAGTAGGAGAGGTAAGTTTTCACGCGGGACGCGAACTGCGCCCACGTTTCTTCCTTCCGCTTTACCGCTCTTTCGAACCTCTGCAGATACTCTGCCGGAGAAAGCTTCAGTTCCGTCAGTACTGCTGCTTTAACTGCCTCGTAATCTGCACTCTCTTCAGAGTTGAGGTTACGCAGTAAGTAACGAACTCGTTCAGTTAGTGCTGGTAAAACCAAATGCACGCGACTCTCATACGGTACTTGGTAAGTAGCAAATAGTTTTTCTACTTCCTCAAACCATAATGGCACATCCGCGTCACCCGGCAGGCGGAACCCTTTCAGCACTTTTGCACATTGCTGGACAGAATCGAAACACCGTCGCCCCCGATCGCCCGTCTCCGACCCAGAGTTGGACAACGTGCCATTGAGACGTTCCGCGTTCATTCTGGTTTGCAATAGCTTTTCATACTCAATCTGGAGATTGAGCTTTTGAATTTCAAGTTCGAGCGTTCTCGTTTCACTTGAATTCGGCAAAACCTGAGATGCCAGCTGCATCGATTCTTGCCTCTGAGTAGGTACTCTCGCCTCATTTGACTGATCAGAATTTAGAATACCATGGTTTGATGGCTCTCGACTCCGATCCACTGCTACCGCACTCACACCTTCATCTCCATTAGACTCCATTGTTTCAGCACCCCCGCGTGTTCTCACCATGTGCTCTACACATAAACTGCCATGCCAACTAGAGAAAAACGCAAGAAATCCTGCTCACCCTTTGCTGTATGCACTGTCGTTCCTGGATCTCTTCCACGGTGCCGGAGTTGGCTGCTGTGGGATCGTCTCGACGTTGCCGCTGGTGGCTGACGGATGCCTTGCCCCTCGGTCTCCTCGGCACTGGTCCGGTGTATGGTGCTGTAGAGCTTCGCCGATTCCTGTCCGACTGCGCCAGTTATGTTTTTCTTGTTCGTTTTCTCCTTGATGTGGATTGAAGTCCCGTCAAGGAGATGATCGACGTCGATGAAGCAGGAGGCAGGTTGGAGTTAATGAACTTGAAGGTATATTGTAGCAAAATATTTACAGTCATATGTACATCTTGCCGAAGCACACTGATGATAACATAGACATCAACAGCGTCTTACTCTTCTACTTAACTTTTCTTAAGTTAGAGCCTAGAACACTGTTACTACATACAACGAACTTAGTCTCACTGTTCGACCACCGATTGGTTACGGCCCAGACAGAAGTTGCATCGTACGGAGTCTTACTGATCGATCAGTTAAGTGATTACAGCCTAGACTGAAGGGAAACGAATCCCGTCCAGTCTTTAGTACCTTGCGGTAACAAAGATAAAGGGGAGGTGGCCACTGCTGGTCCGCCTCAACCTTCTGTCATCCAATCTGGTTATCCTCAGATTAAGCCACTCCCTAGTGGGCTGTCCCTAATCCCGACAGCAGCGTCTTTACAGTTTAAACAGGCATTTTGGCATTCTTTCCCATCATGGCTCTCCCTCTCCTTATCCCACGCTCTCAGATATTCTCACAATCGAAATATCGGTATCGTAGCAGCCCTGCGGCATTCGGGCCATCTCCCACGCTCATCCAGTCGAACCCCGTCGTTCCAGGAAACACAGCGTGTCTTCGCCCTTCCCGCAGTTCGGACCTTGCACTGCTGGCACTCAACCCTTTGTTCCAGTCGGCGCGCCGAGAGCGCATGCCGGTCGTTAAAGAATTGGTTGGGCCAAGCGCATTGTCGCTTCGAGCGACCGCGCACTTCTCATGCATTCTTTTCCTACGCGTCCGAGCTGCTCTTCCCCGAAACGGCCACTGAGGGGACAGGTACGGTCGCGCAGCCGCGACCCCCCCGAGCGACGTTCAGCGAAAGGGAAGGGTCTCGTACCAGGAACCCCTGGGGGCCAGCGTGGGAGACCAGCCGCTCAATGGGAGCAGTTTGCTTTCCATTGATAATTGCTGTCAAAGACCATGCAGAGAGAGAGCCGAGAAAGAAGCTTTGTATAGCGTACGGTGCTACGCCGTCTCTTCTGCACGATCGCCTTATGAGCGGCAACATAACAGGTGGAGTTGTCAGAGCGGCGATTAGCCGGCAGAATGCGTCCGCTTGCGGAGGACCCCAAGAAAACGGAACGTCTTGCTTGAGAAGGTCGGTGAGGGGGCGTGCGAGTGTAGCAAAGTTTTTGACGAAACGGCGGAAGTATGAGCATAGTCCCACGAAACTGCGAACATCATGGGCAGAGCGTGGGACGGGGAAGTTCGTGACAGCACTGACTTTAGCTGGGTCTGGTCGAACTCCGGAAGCGTCAACAAGGTGGCCAAGCACAGTGATTTGACGAAGGGCGAAGTGGCACTTCGAAGAATTCAACTGAAGGCCAGCCCGCCGAAATATTTCCAAAATAGTTGACAGCCGCTCGAGATGTGTGGCGAAAGTCGGTGAGAAAATGATTACGTCGTCCAGGTAGCATAAACACGTTGACCATTTAAAACCTTGAAGGAGCGTGTCCATCATTCTTTCAAATGTTGCTGGTGCGTTGCAGAGGCCGAACGGCATCACCTTGAATTGGTAAAGGCCGTCAGGGGTAACGAATGCGGTTTTTTCGCGGTCCATGTCATCAACTGCAATTTGCCAATAGCCAGATCGGAGGTCCAGAGATGAAAAGAATGTGGCACCATGGAGGCAGTCAAGAGCATCGTCAATGCGAGGGAGGGGGTACACGTCTTTCTTGGTGATTTTATTGAGGTGGCGATAATCAATGCAAAAACGCCAGGAGCCGTCTTTCTTCCTGACTAATACGACAGGAGATGCCCACGGACTAGACGATGGTTCGATGATATCCTTCGCAAGCATCTTGTCCACTTTCTGAATCACTTCTCGCTCAGATGCGGACACACGGTAAGGCCGACGGTGGATGGGCGAAGAGTCACCTGTGTTGATTCGATGGGTGACGATCTTTGTCTGGCCCAAGGGTCGATCATAGATGTCGAAAATGTCGGCATAGGAAGCCAAAACTCGACAGAGAGCGTCAGCCTGGTCGGGAAGAAGATCAGATCCAATCATTTTTGTAAAGATGCTGTTGTCAGGACCTGGTTGCCGTGGATCTTCAGCTGGAGCAGGCTTGGTTACGGTGACAACGTCAACGTCATGGTCGGTTACAGGAGCGAGTAGGGCAAGGGACATCCTTTGCGGCAACACTTGGGGAACCAGGTCAAAATTTAGGATCGGAAGGAATAGGCAGTTACCGGCGATTGTGGCTACAACATGTGGGACAGCAACACTTCGCGTCAGTCGCACGTCGGGTAGAGGAGTGACGATGTAGTCGCCGTCAGGAACGGGTGGCGTCGATGACAAACACACGTATGTGACGGCTTGCGGCGGTAGACGAACAAATGTTGTAGGGCTTAAGCGGCTGACGGGCACTTTTGGGGCATCTGATAGAAGAGGAAGGTCGAGGTGTAGGATACCTGAGGAACAGTCAATCAAGGCGGAGTGGGCGGAAAGAAAGTCAAGGCCCAATATTAGGTCATGTGGACAGCGAGCAAGAACGGCAAAGAGAACGACGGTGTGACGACCGGCAATGGTTACACGCGCAGTGCACATTCCTATCACTTGAACAGCACCACCATCCGCAACACGTATTGTATGTGTCTTAGACGGTGTCATAACCTTGTGCAGACGGCGGCGTAAAGGAGCACTCATAATGGAGATGTGTGCACCAGTATCAATGAGGGCGGTTACAGGAATATGGTCCACTTTTACTTCAAGAAGGCTATGGTGCGTCGGGAGCGTCAGTAGAGGATTTTCGGTCGACGAGGGCACTGCAGCTTCACCTCCATAAGCTGCACGATCTAGTTTTCCGGCTGCGGTCGTCCAGAAGAGGTCGGAGAGGAAAAGCGGCGAGGTTGAGGGGAGCGGGATTGGCGACGTTGCGGCGACGGGGAGCGGGAGTAGCGGCGAACGGAAGTGGCATCAGTATCAGAAGGCTCCTGGGGGGTGAACGACGAGTAAGCAGTAGGAGCAGCCGAACGCCTGGAGCCGGTAGAGCGCATATAGGGAGGAAAGGTCTGGTGAGGTGGATAGGTCCAACGGCGACGGCAGTAACGAGCGATGTGTCCAGCCTGATGACAGGAGAAGCAGATGGGCTGGTCGTCGGGCGTTCTCCATTCCGCTGGGTTACGGGAGGGCCAAGTAGGAGTGAAGGGGCGGCGAGCAGGTCCTGTGGAGTAAGGGCGTGTAGCAGGATGAGTCACTGGGCACGCTAGTGGTAAGCCGAGGTTGGCGAACTCCTGCCTGACCACAGCCTGAATGAGGGACACCGACGGCTGCGATGGGTCACTGGAGTGCATCGTGAAAACAGGTGGTGAAAGAGGTGAAACAGGTGCTGGAGAGGCTGCTTCGAGCTCGCGACGAACGATGCGTGTAACATTGTCAGAGGCGGGCGGCTGGCGCATTGCATCGCATGATGAAGTTGCGGTCGTGTTGGGAAGCGGCGTGAATTTGTGGGTTTTACGGCGACTCTTGGCGTGTTCGAATCGCCGGCACTCCTTGATCGTCGCTTCGACGGTGTCAACGTTTCCGTAAACTAGTAGGTTAAAGGCATCGTCTGCGATACCTTTCAGCACGTGAGAGACCTTATCGGTCTCAGGCATGTGCTCGTCAACCAGGCGACAAAGGGGAGAACATCCTGTATATACTCCACGTACGACTCGGTAGATGTTTGTGCACGAGTCGCAAGTTCGTTCCGCGCGGCAAGCCGCCGACCTGTGCTGTCACCGAAAAGGTCGCGAATCTGTTCCTTAAACGAGTCCCAGCTGGTAATGTCGGCTTCGTGCGTCTCGAACCACACCCTTGGGGCGCCAGCGAGGTAGAACAGAACGTTCGCAAGCATAAGAGTCGGGTCCCACCTGTAGCTGGCGCTGACTCGTTCATAAAGGTTGAGCCATTTGTCGACGTCAACACCATCCTGGCCAGAAAAGACGCCAGGATCGCGAGCAGGAGGAAGAACCACGTAGGTGGACGTCATGGGTGCCGCGGAAGGGGTAGGTCGGGAAGGTGGTGTGCGTTCGTCGTCTGACATGGCCGGAACGACGATGAGACGACCGTTGCGGAGCTCCGTGATAGATACAGCGTACCCAGCACCTCCACCACAAAGATGTTACGTAAATAACACAAGGGAAGACTATTTACACGTATATTTACAGTAAGGCGCACAGCATAACCAAGATGGTGGACAGCCGCGCACCAGACAGTCGCGTCTTCTTTGTCTTCTTCTGTGGACGTTATGTGCCATCCCACTCTGGCTTCGTAACAATATATTTAATATCACAGAGAAGATAGTAGCATGGCAATAAGTGCTGCAATTCTGGGGTTAGTGGTGGTTATATTTAACGTTTAAATTTCACATAGTGCTGTTTCAGTAGTGACATAAATTACCTGTAATTAAATATTCTCTTCTCTTCAGTTAAGGAAGATCCCCCAAACGGTTTCATCACGTTTTTTCCAAGAGGGAACGCGTCATCTGCGACAAAAACTGGTGGTAGGTACAGATCAGGCGAGCTTGCCACCTTGACAAGTTCCGGAAGACCAGCCGACATGTTTGTCAAGTGTGCTTGCAGAGGAGTCGTTTGCCAGACGCCCGCATCTCCTTGCGATCCTGGCGCACCAACATCCGTGTACAAAAATTTGTAATTTGCATCAACTACGGCAAACAGTATAATACTGAAGCTGCTCTTATAGTTTCTGTAAACTGTTCCCGTATTTGCTGGCTTGGTAGTTACAACATGCGTTCCATCCATCGCTCCAACGCAGTTTGGAAAGTTTCAGTTTCTATTGAAACCAGCGACTACGTCTTTCCACTCATCCTCGGTGCTTGGCCTTTTGAGGAAGTCATTCTTGAGCTCTTCATAAATTGCTTTACATGTTTCGTGGACGACATCATTTACAGTCGAGTGGCCCAGACGAAATTGGCGACTTAAGGAGTGGTGGCTCTCTCCTGCACAAAGGGAAAAAAACATACCGTCACTTATTCGCAGATATATGCCAACACTGGCAAATTGTACATTAAGGACAGCAAGGCTGTGTAACAGGGCTTTCGCAGCCTCCGCAGGACTTATTTTATAACTGCCAGATATCTACCTATTCAACACCTTGCAGGAGTTTTCCAACACACAACGTAATGCCGGCTCTGGGTTAAACTGAACAGTCTCTGATACAACAAATAGGAGGAATATTTCGAGTAGAAATGCACAGACGTGCAGCCTGAAGCAAGGTACCGTAGGGTGACCTGTTTCAGCTGATATGGCTCGCCGCATCACGGTGTCCTGTCGTTCTATGCGAGGTCCCACGAGCGACAGCAACTGAACAAACTGCTCTCACTCGCAGCAGCCTCCTGTATTCTTCGGTGTCACTCACCAAAAGCTCACGGTAAAGTAGGTGTTGCATACCCAGGTGCTTGTTGGCGATATAGTCCTTTTGCCAACAAGATCTTTTCGCAGGAAAAAAGAGCGCTTCATCGTCTAATTCTGATAAGGCAACAGCCATTGCAGCTAATCGTCGCTTTCTTTCCAACTCCATCTTCAACTTCAAACAAACTGTGCGACAAAGAAAACACAAAAGCCCGCCTACTTTTGCTAGCGATGATTATGTTTTCGACTCATACTGCTCGCGCCACCTAGAGAGGAAAGAAACAAGCAAACATTCGTATACTATTATGGCCTCCGAGATTTGGTAGCACTCGAGCGACCTTAGATCACCGAGCTCATGTTCTCCATATAGAGGCACTCGCTAAGCCTACAGCTTTGACAAAACTGTAGGCTTACGCTCAAGCTAGCTACCCCTCAAGTACGTTTGCTCGCCTACAAATCAATTATCCGTCCTATGTTAGAGTATGCCGTGATAATTTGGGACCCCTTCACAAAATCAAATATCGAGAAATTAGAAAGAATACAGAAAAAGGTTCTAAGATTCATTTACAACTCATATGGTCGCAGCTCTATTAGCGAATTGATAAAAAAAGGTAATTTGCCCCCGGTTACTGAAAGAAACCGTGTTTGTAGATTGAAGTTCCTTTATCAGTTGGTAAATGGTCATTACAAAATTAACACATCACATATCTTGATTCCATCGACAGGTTACGCAACCAGAATCCGACATTCACAAACAATTAAGCCTTTGATGCAAAGAGTCAACTCCTTTAAATATTCTTTCTTTCCCCGTATGATAAACGATTGGAATAACCTGTCTAACGAGGCTGTAATCCAAAAATCTTTGGTATCGTTTGAAGAGTATTTGACTTGAAGTGTCCTGTAACCTGTTTTGATTGCTTTGGCATTGTTCGTTGTTCTTTTTGCCCAAATGTACGTTGTGAGTGTTTATGTTTATGTACCACCCTGCTATGGTCTAAGTTAACCGCAGTATTTATAAATAAATAAATAAATAAATAAGTAAATAAATAAATAAATAAATAAATAAATAAATAAATAAATAAATAAATAAATAAATAAACTACGTGTAACGGATTTGGCGTATGAACTGGACTGTGATGGGCTTCTTTGAAAAGATGTGAACGTACGTTGCGTCTGACGACGGCAACGCATTCCGAAAGATGGCGAGGCTGTTTTCTGTGAAAACTTTATAAGAAAATCAATAGCAAACAACGACATAGACGAACCAACGAAAAGGCAAGACTTCAGAGCACAAGGACAAGAAAACACAAAGAAACACGGGAGCAAAGTCACACTTCGAAAGAGTCTCACCGAGGCTGTCGACTGGCGCGGGAGAAGTCCGAGTAGGGGAAGCGTCGTCGTGGGCTGGAGGTCGTCGCTGTACCTCGTCGGTGAATGGAGCTGCGTCGACAATGGCGTCTGTGTGTTGCCGGCCAGGTGCGCAGACGACGAGCACCGGAGCCACGGGAAGCCTCACACTCCAACTCGTGACTCGATGAAATGAATTAGCAGCACTCGGGCCTACACCCGTCAGTGGTACTTCTCCTGGTCCTCGAGGAAGAGAGAGACGGACCGAGGACGCGCAGAGTCGTGAACCTCCTCGCCGGGTTCTCGTTCGGCGGGGCAGCACTCGGGCCTACACCCGACGGTGAGATCGGGCGGCTCGTCAGGCGTCGGAAGGAGACGACGTCAGGAGCTCGTTGCCAAGTGTTAAGATCGGCGTGGGCCCCCCCATGGATGTGGTGAAGGGAGGCTGCTGCCGGTGGCCGCTGGATCTACCTTTCGGGGAAAATGACCGTGGGGAGCGCGTGGGCCTGCGTTCCCACGAATGTACTTCGCCCGGGCTGCCGTCTCGAAGAGACAAGGGCATTGTTTGATGCGGCAGCGACGGCCTTGTTCGCAAGTTTCAAACCAGCCCGCGGGAAGCTCCCGGAATCCGCTTGGACCGTCGGCGTGTCGTGCGGTGTGTGTGTGCGCGCATTCGTGCCGCTTTTGGAAATATGAACTTATCGGCCGCACCGACGCAGTGAGAGGGCTGCATCAGAGCACCGGCCGACACTGAGCACTGCTGCCAGCAGGTGTCCCATTGCTTCCCCGTTGTGAGAAAACAGCGGCGTGTCGTCAAAAGGACGGGGCCGGGAAGAGTGCTTTTATTTCTGCTGCTGTTGTTCTTCAGCAAGCCTCTTCGCCGAACCGTACCTTCTCCGGATTTCAGCATCGGCTGCCACCCGGGTCACGTCATACCTTGCCACCGAGAAGCAGCGAAGGCGGGGCGTGACCTCCTCTCTTCGAGGGCGGAGACGACGTTGTCATTGGACACTATTGTATATAGGTTGTATTTAATAAGAGCGCAAACTCGTTAACCCCCGAGCGCAGATCATCATCATGTAAAATAAATCATCTCTCTTCTTCCTCTTCTGACTCGTCATCGTCTCCGTGTCAACTCCGCACTCCGGCAACCTTCCCTTGGAGTCGGGATGGGTGAAACGTCGTCCTAGTAGCGTGGATCCTAGGACCGACGGCCCGACTCCTGCAACCACCCCAGGATCCCAATACAAGCGGAGCCATACACCCCGACTCTTGGCACCCGCCAGGCACTCGGGACTACGCCGCGACCGTGGTTCTGGTGGAGAGCTCCCGTGCCATGTCCGCGCTGGTGGAACGCCACGTTGCTTCTCGTCAATATGGCGCCTCGCGAGCCCGCTCCGCGTGCCACTCTTCTTGTTCGTTTTTCTTTTTTTTCTCGCCTCGTGCGACAGCTTGTCGTCATTTTCCGTTTCACGTGCTGAGCCGGCGCTTCTTCGTGGCCGCTGTTTTCTCTGGCGCCATCGCAGGGACACCAAACGCAACAAACGCGCACTTCTCCCATGACAACGACGCTACGAGGTACGTACCGAGCCCGCCTGGCGTATTTCATGCTGTAGCGTGGAGCCAGCGGATAACGCTAGGCGTTTGCTACTGGGCACCGCGCGTTGAACGTGAGCGCTGTCTCCATTACTTTCGCGGTCAGGAACGCGGGCTTAGTAGAAAGCAACCACGTCTTTGTGGCGTTGAGATTCTCAATCATTCGCACTTGGGCCCACCACGGTGGTCTAGTGGATGTATGGTATACTCGGCTGCTGATCCGAGGGTCCCGGCCGCGGCCGCTGCATTTAGATGGAGGCGAAAGGCACCATTCCGACCGGGGGAAAATAGAGGGCACCCTGTTCTGACCGGGTCGGAATAGAGGAACCACAGTTTTCACCCAACTTAGCTGTTGCGGCTTTTTCTTGACATTTTAGTAAGTCGGTCGAGGCAACCTACGTTGCCTACGTCGCGTTTTTTGATCGCCTGTGCACGTTTTTCTACGTATCTTGTGATAGCGGTAGAGGCCTGTATGTGGCCGCCGGATGCGCCTGGCGTTTGTGGTTGTTTGAGTAGTGAATCGTTCTATGGTGCTTGTTTGGGACTGCTACTGAGGTTCGCCTTGACCAGCGGTCACTACGGTCTCATCATTTTTGATTATTTGTGATCGTTAGTGAATCTTATCATTTCTTGGTATGTGGATGATATGCGCACGCGCCGTAGTGAATACGAGGTAATCCGCTCATATACCATTATTATTGCGCTCGTTTCAAGCAAAATGTTTTCCGTTGTGCACGAGCATTCGACAACCTGCTTCTGGATGGCTTTGCACGTATTTGTCGAAGAGTGCTTTGCCAGCGAAGCCACTGTTCGTTCTCGATTGAGCAACGAAGGCGTCACACGATGTTTCGTTTGCGATCGAGCCAGTTTCCCCGTGTTTATTGATCGAGATGGGCTTATTCGCGCAAATCGCAGAATAGAGCCAAGGGCCACTGATAAGTTCGATCCCGATCAAAAGTGCCCATGCCACACTGTACATTCAAGCCTAACAAAGCTGCAAGATCGGAAGCTTTACATGAAACATTTTTCGACTTCTTCCTCCACATGTAGTGCGTAGGTACATTTTTGTTTCGGCATGAAAATGCTGATATATACCGAGTTGCAATGACTGGCAACACAATTCATATGTTCCAGGTACAAAAAATCACACTCGGTTACCGAAATCCTAAGTTCGTGTAATCTAGAGTTGCTAGAAATTAGGCGACAGAGAAACAGACTAAAATTATTATTTCAGATTCTCAAGGATCATATCAATACTGATATAACTGTGTATGTACAACTTAATGAGCAAACAGACAATGAAGCCTAGGAAAGCATAGGGGAAGTTACTTGTGGTATTGTAATTGTGAAGAAAGTAGAAAGGAACTAATGTGGACGAAAAGACAAACCTGCTTTCGGTGGGAACCGAACCCACGACCTTCGGATGTCGCGTCCGATGCTCTACCAACTGAGCTACGAAGGCGGTCGTCCCCCCCCCCCCCCCCCCCCCCCGCCCACATTATAGTGTATTTATGTACGTATTATCCTGCGAGCGTTAGGCAGTGCCACTCGTGGCCCAGGCGGCGTGTGTGGAACACACTTTGTTGCCAGAGCTTGGGCCTCGTTGCGGCAGACTTGGTGCCTTAGGTAGCATGCGAGTGCTTATTGGGCAGCAGCCATCTCATCTAAGTTCACGTTCTACATGACGCCTCCTGGCAACAAAGTGGCAACAAAGTGGCAACAAAGTGGCAACAACAACAAAAAAAAAAGTCGACAGACGGACACACCATTCAGGATAAGATTCAACAACCATCGGTCCCATGTGCGCTCACTACCTGGCCTTCCGCTCTCTAAACACATCAACTTGAAAGGTCACAGCTTTGAGGATGTCAGGGTCACACTACTGGAAAGTAACTTTCAAAGCACCAGAGTACGTGAGCAAAGGGAGCTTTACTTTATCTACAAATTTGGCACAATTAAGCATGGCATAAATGAACATCCTGGCGCTCTCTCGGTGTTACGATCGTTAGGAAGTGAACAGTCGAATTGATAAACTTTGTATCCTCAATTACAAGATCGGCCATTCCCGCCAATTATCATTGCCTCATTCGACCTTTTTTTTCTTTTTTTTTTTAAAGCTGTGTACGCCCGATTCTATCGGCCTGGCCCTGTTTGCATTACCCGTGCAGTGCAAGCCGACACACGCAAAGTGGCTCCGGAGATCGTACGACAAGAGGGGACAATACGTCATTGTGTTGTACACAGAATTTTACTGCTTCAAAACCTCGCCTTTCTGTGCGGCTCTTTCCCTTCATGCCGCCCTTCTTCCTTGCCTACCTTACCCCGCCACGCGGTGGCGCCGAGTGTGTATTACAAATGTGGCTGCAATCGGGAACAAGAGCGCTGCGCCTTTCATGCCTGAATACCTCCCCCGTTCTTCCCTCCTGGGGCGCGTTGCTGTGCAGCGGCACCACAGGGGCAACATCCAAACCGCATAAGGTACGCCACGGAAAGTGTCGTTAGTTTCGCCAGATATAAGCCGGCGCCACGGTTTACAATACCTGATTGATGGATTGCTCTTAAAGATGTCTACGGACTCGGACAGCACTGACGCGGCGGCCGGCACTCGTCCTTCTCGCTGTTTCCCCCATTTTCGCCCCTTTCTCTTTTTCTTCTTTCCTTTTTTTTCTTCTTTTCTTTCGCTCTCTCTCTCTGTGGTGTGCGTGTGTGTGTGTGTGTGTGTGCGAGTTTCCTTTGCGTGACTTGCTCATCTTTTGTTGCAGTGAAGATGCCAGCAATCTTTATTATTATTTTCATTTTATTATCTTTGTTATTTCCGTATATTTTCAACCCACTCATTCGCTTTCCCACCCTTGTCCTTCTCTCCTTACTACAAGGCAAAGTGTGGTATATAAGGCCATACTGGCCTGTGGTTTACATGTCTTGAAAAAGGTCGGGCTCCGACCGAAACGTTGACTTAATAAACCGTCGTTCTCTAAGAGGCGCATCGTCAATTCTTTTATAAACTAGCGGCAACCCAAGCTATTTTTGCATATACAGTCCTATATATATATATATATATATATATTATGAGACCTCGGTTAGGACGACGTTTATTCTCTTCAGTAGAACGGCAGATCACCCGATGATGCCAAAGCGCTGGGCACAAACCCGACGATGATGATCACGCACCAGCGATGAAGAAGATGCGCAGAACGCATGGTGATGATTGTAAAATACAAATGATGATGACATGCTTAATAAACGCCCACACTATTTCCCCCCCACGTGGAAGCGGCCATCCTGGGCGCGATTCAATACATTGATGAACGGCGTGTGAAGAGTTTCATGCGAGACACGTGCACAACCTCCGTGTTGCGGCAACGGCCGTCTGTTGGGGCGTCAAGGGGAGTGACACGATAATTTACAGGTGAAGTCTGCTCGATGACTGTATACGGTCCGATGAACCGCGGCTGAAATTTGGCGCACAGACCAGGAGTACGAGGAGGAGTCAGGAGAAGTACTTCATCCCCAGGGCGGAAAGAAACGACGCGGTGGCATTCATCGTAAACAGCTTTTCGGTCGTGCTGCCTGGCTTCTGTATTGAGGCGCGCAAGCTTGCGACACTGGGCGAGTCGTGAAATGTACTCTTCACACGAGGAAGGAGCTGAGCTAGCTTTAGAGCCGAAGAATGAGACGTCCAGAGCGAAGGTGGGGGATCGTCCATATACGAGGTAAAACGGGGAGTAGCGAGTTGTTCGCTGCACGGCCGTGTTATAGGCAAAGGTGACGAATGGCAAAAGGACATCCCAATTTCGATGGTCTGGTTGAATGTAGACGGCGATCATGTCTGCTAAAGTGCGATGGAAGCGCTCGGTCAAGCCGTTAGTTTGAGGGTGGTAGCTTGAGGATGTCTTGTGGGTAGTGCCGGAGGCTCGGAGAACTTCGTTGAGGACTTGCGAAACGAATGCCTTTCCACGGTCGCTCAGCAGTACGCGGGGAGCACCATGACGGAGAATTATGGACTGTAGGACGAAGTTAGCAACCTCTGAAGCAGAGCCACTAACCACTGAAGCTGTCTCAGCGTAGCGCGTCAGGTGGTCGACGGCAGTCACGATCCACCGATTGCCAGAAGCAGTCATCGGAAGGGGTCCGTAGAGGTCAATACCGACAACCTCGAATGGTGCTGTGGGGCACGGAAGTGGTTGCAATTGGCCAGCTGGAGCAGACGTGGGGAGTTTCCGACGCTGGCAGGGCAAGCAGGAACCGACGTACCTCGCCACGCTTGATGAAAGGCCAGGCCAATAATATCGCCTCCGAATTCGGTCATAGGTTTTATGAAACCCAAGATGACCAGCTGTCAAGTCATCGTGAAAGGCGTTGAGAACAGCAAGACGAAGGGATCGTGGGAGAACTGGTACCCAGCGTTGTCCGTCAGCATGGTAAACGCGGCGACACAACACTCCGTCGTCCAGCCTAAACTGCGCGAGTTGGCGGCGGAGGCGCGCGTTAGGTGGAGAAGCCCCAGATAGAAGTTCTATGAAACGTCGACAGTACGGGTCAACCATCTGACGAGATGCGAACGTCTGGTCGTCGTCCGAAGGCACTTGGTGTATGGAGGATAGCGACGAAGCAGTACCAGGGTCGTTCAAAGAGGTAACGCGCGAAGCGGTTGCCGAAGAGTCGAGCGGAGCCGTGGGAAGTGGGCAGCGAGACAGAGCGTCGGCATCTTGGTGTTTCTTGCCGGACTTGTAAATGATGTCGAAATCATACTCTTGCAGCCGCAAAATCCAGCGACCCAGGCGTCCAGTCAAATTCTTCAGTGTGGACAGCCAGCACAAGGCGTGGTGGTCTGTGACTATTGTGAAATGACGGCCGTGCAGATATGGGCGAAACTTCTGTATAGACCAGACAACGGCGAGACATTCTTGTTCCGTGATGGTGTAATTCCTTTCCGAAGCGGTGAGTACACGGCTGGCGTACGCTACGACTCGTTCGCGCGAAGATTTGTCGCGTTGCAGTAGGACAGCACCGATACCATGGCCGCTAGCATCCGTGTGCAAGAGAGTCGGTGCGCCCTCATCAAAATGGCAAAGCACCGGTTCAGACGTAAGGGCGTCTTTCAGTCGTGTAAATGCCGATTCGCATTCTTGAGACCATACAAAGTGCACACCACTAGAGAGTAGCCTGTGTAATGGGGCTGCGATGGAGGCGAAATTCCGTATAAAACGGCGGAAATAAGAAGCAAGGCCGAGGAAGCTACGCAAGTCTTTGGGTCTTTCAGGGCGCGGAAACTGAAGCACCGCAGCAATCTTGTCAGGATCCGGTCGAATTCCGTCCTTGCTTACGACATGGCCCAGGATCTTAATGGCTTTGCTGGCGAAACGGCACTTTTTTGTGTTTAGCTGAAGACCTGCGCGGGCGAGGCATGTCAAAACTTCATCTAAGCGTCGGAGATGCTCAGAGAACGTTGATGAAAAAATGACAATGTCGTCCAAGTAGCAAAGGCAGGTCTTCCATTTTAGTCCACGCAGCACGGTGTCGATCATGCGTTCAAAAGTTGCAGGGGCGTTGCATAGCCCGAAAGGCATTACGTTAAACTCATATAGCCCATCAGGTGTTGCGAATGCCGTTTTTTCTTTGTCATGTTCGTGCATAGGGATCTGCCAGTAGCCAGAGCGGAGGTCGAGGCTCGAAAAGTATTCCGCGCCTTGGAGAGAATCAAGGGCGTCATCAATGCGCGGCATGGGGTATACGTCTTTTCGAGTGATCTTATTAAGCGCCCGATAATCGACGCAAAAGCGCACGGAACCGTCTTTCTTGCGGACCAAAACAACAGGAGACGACCACGAACTGGAAGAGGGACGAATTATCTTGCGTTCCAACATGTCATTTACATTGTCTTCGATGATTTTCCGCTCGGCTAGAGAGACACGGTATGGGCGGCGCCTCACAATACATGTGTCATCTGTTATAATGCGGTGCTCGGCGACGGTAGTTTGGCCGAGTGTTGTGGAGTAGACGTCGAAAGAGTTAGCGTGCTTTTTTAACAAATCAACCAACTGTTGCGTCTGCGCAGCTGTCAGGTCAGTGCTGATGATCGCTTTAAGGGCGGTGGCAGAAGAAAATTCGTCATGAGGAGGGTCCCCAGGAGAGACTGGTCGAAGCGGCAAGGCGTATACAGGCTCCATATCGGCAACGAGTGCTACTGTTGTGTCTTGCGGAAGTAAAATTTTCTCTGGGGATTCATTGGTAACAGTGACTAGGGCAGATCCACGGTGGAACCGAACAACACCTGGCGAAAACGTTATACCTTTACTAATGCAGTAGGAGGACGGGAATACCAAGACATCGCCATGGTCGATGTCAATGGATTTGAGGGCAACAATATGGTGTCGTCCGGGGGTTAGCTCTGTATCCTGGGCAGCGATCAGGCGAAAAGGCTTGTGGAGTTCTTCACCAAGCATGTAGTCGGTTTCACTAAGGTGCACCACACGCTGTCCACAACAAATGTCGGCAGACGCAGAGGAGAGAAAATCCCATCCCAAAATTAGTTGGTGGGAGCACTGGGATAGCACAGCTAATTCTATATGATGAACGATGTCGTTGATGAGTACGCGCGCTGTACACATAGCCAAAGGCCGAATAGGGCACCCTTGGGCCGCAACCAACGTGGGACCATTGTAAGGCGTCATAACTTTCCTGAGACGGGAGCACAAATTAGCCTGAATGACAGAAAATGTCGCACCGGTGTCCACCAAAGCATCGACGTGCACTCCTTCGACAAGTACAGAAATCATGTTGGCCGGGCGCATCGGAGGAATTTCAGTCCAATCCGCGCATGCAGTTCCTCCTCCGAAAACTGCATCGTCTAGTTTTCCGAACTGACGTTGGAAGTGAGTCTGGCCGGCCGAAGAGGCGACGAGGACCGGCGGAAGGGCGACGGTGATCGGCGTCTGGCCGAACGGTAACTACTGCCGGGTGTTTCAGTAGAAGCAGGTGGCGATGGAGAGCGGCGCGGAGGTGAATGGTAACGCCGGCCTTGGTAATACGGTCCGTTGGCGCCAGCAGAAAAATCACGCTCACCAGTATCGTAGCCACGACGTTCGTCCTGCTGGCGCTTGCGGCAAAAGCGTGAGATGTGTCCACGGTAGCCGCAATAAAAGCATGTAGGGCGAGGTGGACGCCACGGCGGTGTGTAAACAGGGTGCGGCGTACTGAGAGATAGCGCGGTCACATGGGCCGATGAAGTTTCAGGCGGCACGGACTGAAGGGTGTCCGGGGTCGCAGTAGCGACCGGCGAGTAAGTTGTGATTGGCAACGCAGAAGTGGCGTTGCCGAGAGGCTTGGCAGCGATTTGAGCATACGTTGCTTGTGTGTGGTGGACGGGGTTGTACACTTGCGCAGAGCTCGTCAAAGACGCCAGTTCTTCCCGTATTACGTCACGCAATGATGCACTGCAAGGCTGAGTGGGTAAAGCAGAAGGCGACTGCAAGCCCATCGCGTGCAGCTCTTCGCGTATAAGCGTGCGTATGAGTGCCCGCAGATCGTGGTCCACTGCAGGACGAACTTCGTCAATGTCAGGCGGTAGGCGAACAGATTCCAGCTCGTCGAGACGCTGGCAAGTGGTAACGACGTCAGCGACGGTAGTCGGATTCTTGGCGGCGAGGGAATTGAAGGCGATGGGTCCGATGCCCTTCAGGATGTGGCGTACCCTGTCCGACTCCGACATTGAGGAATTGACACGTCGGCAGAGCGCAAGGACATCCTCGATGTACGAGGTGTACGACTCACCCAGGTGTTGTTTGCGACCTTCGAGACTTTTCTTGGCCAGAGTTGACCGGACAGCAGGAGTGCCGAACACCTGGCGAAGCTGCTGTTTGAAGCGGTCCCAGTCAGTGAAATCAACTTCGTGGTTGTAAAACCACGTCTTCGCCACACCGGTAAGGTAGAAGGAGACATGGCCGAGCTTGAGAGGATTATCCCACCGATTTGCGGAACTTACTCTCTCGTAATCGTCGAGCCAGTCTTCTACATCCTCGCCTCGCATACCAGCGAAAAGATGGGGGTCGCGGTGGTGGCTGTTGATAATCAAGGAAGGAAGGGCTTGCGATCTCGGGGCGGCGGCCGGAGAGGCGCCGGGCTGCTGGTCCTGCGACATGGTGGCTGACAGCGGGCGCAAGCGGCGACCGGAACGAAGCTCCAGCGAGAAGACTTGGCGGGTAGAGGACAGGGGATCGTAGATTCACCTCCACCACGTATGAGACCTCGGTTAGGACGACGTTTATTCTCTTCAGTAGAACGGCAGATCACCCGATGATGCCAAAGCGCTGGGCACAAACCCGACGATGATGATCACGCACCAGCGATGAAGAAGATGCGCAGAACGCATGGTGATGATTGTAAAATACAAATGATGATGACATGCTTAATAAACGCCCACACTATATATATATATATATATATATATATATATATATATATATATATATATATATATATATATATATATATATATATATATATATATATATATGAGTAGTAGACCCTCGGCAATTGCAACAAAAAGAGCCAGGCCTGCGCGGAATCGCAGGACAGTGACAGCCTAAGCAGGACAGTGACAGCGTAAGCTGAAGGAGCGAGCTTCCTAGAGGCCATTGTAAACGTTTGGGGAAACTAGTGCAAGTACAGGTGGTGGGTATCACCTGTGCCATAACTCTGCGGTTTGGGCTTCTCTCTGCACAGCGGTCTGCTGTGCCCGACGTTGCCCTGCTGGAGCCGCGCGCGTAACTCTGCGATTCACTTCTTCAGCAGCGGTCCGCATCTTGCAAGGAGGCGCCATCAGGTATATCGAAGAGTACAAAGTGGCGGGGTGCCATCAAAACTCGCCGATGAAGAAGACACCGCAGTTCGACTGGCCAATGCACACGGCGCACAATCCATCACAAGCGTGTCAACATGGCATGAATATCGACACGCTCGCAAGCACAGGCGACCTTAAAGGGATACTGAACATACCGTGGCAGCGTTGAAATTGGACTCTAACGACGCGCTTGATCCTGCACGCAGTGCTCATTTCACGTATTTTTGATCGGATGCCTGTATAAGTGGCGGATTGTGAGCACGCAGCGGCTGGACGTTGGCATGAGCGTAGAGGCCGCGGCATCGTGTGTGCCCCAGCAGCAACAACAGTTGCGGGAAGTGGCCCCACGCTCCTTGCCTGACAAGTTCTTCCCGCTCTCATCGAATTCGAAGACATGCCGCTGCAGTGTCCTCTGCCTCCCTCCGTTTGTTACATTGCAATGTGTAGAGAGGCTAGGGCACGCACGTGTTTTGTCTTTTCTGCTGCTTCTCATACCGAGCTCCCTTCCTTTACACTTGTGGTCCCTTCCTGTGCGTGTTGCGGTGGCGTGGTCCTCACCCACCTTCAAAGAACGCATCGACAGAGTCTCTCTCTCCCCATTTGTAGAATGGGTGGGTCCCCAGCAGTATTAAATTTTGAACTTAGCACCACCGGCATTGTAAGAGGATGCTCTACCCAGCCACCACTGCGACACAGCTCAAGAAAATTGAGGGGGGGGACAGAGGAAGAGAAAGCGCGGCGACAGGGGCGTTGACGCGGCTGCAGAGAAGCGACTGCTGTGGAGGAAGGAAGATGGGTGCGCTCACGAACTCTGAGGAACGCTAACATCGGGCACAAAAATACATCACAGAAATTTCACTTGCTCTAATTCATGGAGCATTCTCTATGTGCGGCACTCTGCTAAAAATGGATTAATTTTACTATTTTCCGGCGCTTTCTGCGAGAAAATGAGGTTGTGTCAACGTGTTTCACCACCAATTCTTTCATTTGGGCAAAGAATCTCGGCGCCAAATTTTCGTTCAGCATCACTTTGGGTCAAATATCGAGCGTCCTCCTCTATGCCCCATGCATGAGGGGCAGCGAAACATGGCGCTGTTAGTGTCCCCGTATATGCTCCCAACTAGGTGCCATTAAGGTCCCTAGATTAAAAGTTCTCAAGGTAGCAACACCCTACCTTTACATTCTCGCTTGTTTGCCCCAAGCGCCCACACGAAGGGTTAAAGCTTGCACAAAGAATAGAGTGTTTCTCTTGAGTTATTATGACAAATAGAAAGAATTATACTTTAATAGAAGGAAATGATGTATGGAATAAACGGTTACCTAGTTGAAAATAAATGGTACACCATAAAGAATAGCATGATGTGTGTTATGGTTGATACTACTAGCCATGGCACCTCGCATCGTAGTTCCTCCAGTTCTCCAAGTGGGCTGTTTTGCTCATGCATATGATGTGGCACAATTAACGTGCTTCGTGCTGGATATTGCCAGTGACCACAGGGCAGGAGCTTGTTGTGACGAGTGATCATAACCTGATTTTACACAGAGCGAAAGCCCCAGCCAGACGGGATCGAACGCTTCACTAGCAGCACTGCAATGACAGTTTTTGTGGGAAAATACGACCATTTTCACAATTGTGATACCAAGTGCTGCCACGATATTTCTGAAAATTCATTCATTGTAAGTACGTTCAGCTGTATTCAACTGTACGTGTGTATGTACAAGCGGTATTTGTAACAATTTGCACGCACTAGACGCGCGTTATACGAACTCCTCCTTTAAGAGGCGTTTATCTACGCGTTCTGTACACTCTAAAAACTGCAGCCGGTTTCGCAGGAGTGAAACGACCCAGCTACTCTTTAGGGCATCGTTCTACTCTAGCAAAACGTGGGATGGAGTGAAATGTCCATACCTCTTGCGGCATGAGAGAGCAAAATTCAATTTCACGCCTGCCACACCCATGTGATGCTCGCATTCGCAGCCGCAAACATGGCGGCTGGGTTGGGAGCGGACGATTGAAGAAGACAACAGCCGCTTTGTGAAGTGTTTTTCGATAGGACTATAGCAGCGGCCTTCCTACGACTTCCACGTACAAGCTTTCGCGTACAAACGCGTGCAGTGTACGTTTAATGAACGGTGCCTTCCTCGACTACGAGCCTCAACCAACGGGAGTCATAACGAGCTGCCTCTCCTGTGTTTTTGCCCGATCGAACGGCCGCACCCGTGCTAGTGAAACCCGCCAGCCTACACGCCTCGGATTCTTCGCTTACGTGTGCGAAACAAAGAGGAATACACTTTCAGCGACACAGTAAGCCGTTGTGATCGTCGACGGCTGGTCTCCGAAGACTCACTGGATATACCTCATACATGTAAAGAAAAAGGCTTCGCCACGACTTCGGCATTGAGCCGTATGACGGCCATGAGCGCGTCGACGGTGAAAATACCGTGACTGCGATCCGTCCCGTTCGCAAGTCTGCTAAGTAAAGCATAGTACGCTAAACACTTCTGATGGCATAGACTATATTTCATCTGTGGCAGAATAACGAAGAACGAGGAGTGCATATTTTGTGATCGCCAGCGGTTTTTCGCCGTACAGACGTGCTCGACGGACTCGGAAGGGAAAGCCGTCGGAATGAAGCGGGTGGTATCGGAACACCCGGGTGCCGCTTTTCTTCGCTGGCGTTGATGAAATTCAGCCGCTATTATGTTCGTACTCGCTTCCTCAGGTGCATTTGACATCGCGAACCAGCACTGCGAACTCGCGTTTGCCCGTAAAACGGAATGCCAGCTCATGATAGGAATGCGTTAATCTAAAAGACGTTGTATATGTTCCGCGCGTTTAGATTAACAGATCTCTGTGCCGAGCGGCTACCTATGGGCCAACGCTAAATATACACCTGTTCTGTGCATACTTTTTGTTTAATTACGCAGAACAGTACCTTACCGCTGGCGCTACATAGCAGGTCAAGTATAACGGTTATATATACGGGACTTCAGTGTAAGACGGTGTATCGCGAGTGTGTTGTGGGCTTTGTGCTTTGATGTGGTTGTGTTATTGGCGTGTATGTGCGTTCGTGTCATGTTAGCCTGTATGTTCTATGTTCAGTGTGATGTAATTAAATGCCTGCTAATTGTAGCGTGGTCGAAAAACGCATTAGTTGTTTTTTTTCTTTTTTTTGTCTCTGCTACTCCCTCTGGGAGTACTAGCACCCCGCTTGGTGGGGTAGTAGAGCTCTCTTCAAAAGAGTCTTCGAATCCCCTTCGCAGGCGTCCTACTACTCTGTGTTGGCGAGAGTACCGGTACCCTGCAATGGTGTTGATCTACTCTAAAAAAGGAGTTAAATTCGGGACACGAAAGTACTCCCCCAAAGTGAGTGCCCAGCACTCCCTTTGTTTTTAGAGTGTAGTATTTCAACAAAAGCCAACAAATCAGTTGTCGACGATGGGTGTTCGATCTAATCCTTCAGTGTCGGTAGTTGCTTGATGCTCGTTGAGTGGAAGAAACGCTTCGATATTTACACGTTATTTATTTACACGTATTTACAGTTTTAAACAAACGTACTTCCAAATGCATCAAACAAATCTCTTCGGAGCGGTCGTCGTTAGGTCCTTTCTCGTCCGCCCCTCCGAGTCGTTCTTGTCGTTCTCCTCGTTCGTTCTCACGGTCCCGCTTCTACCATCCTTTTGTTAGCTCCCCCCCGTCTTTCCCTCTCTCACTAGTTTGAGTGACAGCCGCCGTGCAGTACTGAGAAGCATTGTTAGAAACGGCAAAGCCCCGGCGATGGTCGTTCTGTGGTTTTCAAGACACACAAAAAATACATTATAAAGGAAAAGAAAGGGCGCGCACATGCATTCTCAACACTGCCCCGCCGAATGAGCTCGCTCATTCTATTTTTCGTTAATCTCCAGCGGGTAGAGTTTCTGAACGGAGCGTCTTGGTGTTCGCCCTGCGGCATCCTGGCTTCACAAACTCGTACTTTTCCGTCTCGGCCAGGAAAGAGCGAAACGATGACACCAGCTTTCCATAAAAGTAGCGGGAGATTATCCTTAACTAGCACACGTCTCCGACCTCAGGTTCCCTCCCCTCTGCCTGTTTAGTTGTGCGCGCCGAGCGTAGCTGTGTTAGGTATTCGTTTAGCCAGATCTGCCAGAACGCGTTAAACATCTATTTCGTGTTTTCCACATTGCTTGCAGGGAACGCGCGTCTGGTTCTAGCTCTCGGTTTTCAACAGCCGGCAAAGCAGTTAGCCGCTTTCCAGTAAGGAAGCTGGCCTGTGTGAGGGGAGGACCGTCGTTAGGGTCGTCGTGAACATGGGTGAGGGGCCTAGAATTTATGACCGCTTTCACTGCAGCCAGTACACAGCTCAATGCAGACGAGGCATCGGTGCCCGATTACCTTCTCGAGCGCAGTTTTTACACTGCGAACCAGCCGTTCGCAAAAGCCCCCCACCATGGTGCATGCTCGACTATGAATCTCCAGTCTATATTCGAATTGGCAAAGTACATCAATGTGTCAGGGTGCCGCAGAGTTTTCTAAAGAACATCGAGTTCTTTCGATGCGCGTTTGAAAGCTAGAGCATTGTCAGAGTAAATTATTTTGCACAGCCCCCGACGCGCCACAAAACAACGGAAAGACTGCAAAAAAAACTCTCCGTAGACCTGTCCGTCACAAGTTCCAGGAGCACAGCTCTGATCACCTCGCACGTGAAAAGTACAATGCACGCTTTTCACAATCTTCTCCTTGACAAAGGGTGTGCCGACCACTTCAAAGGGGCCAGCCTTCGTGGTTCGGTCAGGTGGAAGGAGCCCCGTCGTTACATCCATACTTGACGCACTGAAATGTTTGCACACAACCGCACGACACTAACTGGCGTCCGCGCACTATCCAGTATTTTTCGTGCACGAGGGTGTCTCTGACGCCTGCGTGAAGAAACTGTCGGTGGGCCCGTTCCCCGATCAGCATCGTGTAGCGATGTCGTTTTGGCAGAAGAATATCGGTTGTCGTTCGTCTTCGTTCAGGGTTTGTGAGCAGAGTCGCCCACGAATCGGCAGGAGACCGCTGTCGTTAGTCCAGAGCTGGAAGTCCTTGAGTGGGGAATTTCGAGATCCCCCACTTGCTCTGTGTTCAAACTCCAGAGCAAATGCCGAGCTCTGAGCCCGTTTTAGCCAATAGACACGGGCGTGTTCGATCTCCGCGCCCGTAAGTGGTCCCGCTGTCCGGTGTGTTGTTCTGGTGTTCCTTAGGAACCGGAAAATCCAGCCCGTCACTCGTTCCACCTTTGTGGCAGAGCTGAATCTCGTGAGATCTGTCAAATCGTTTTCTTTGATGACGCTCGTGGCGAGCACTCCAATCTCTTTGTGCCGTTCAAGTTCCTCAAGAGTGAAATCTGCATATTGTTCAAATGGCCATGTATCTGTTACTTGTGCCACGGCCGCTGGATAAAAACGCACGTGTTTTTGCGTTGCTAATCGAGCGGCCGTGCTTGTGCCTTCGTGAATTTGATCGCGGAGCCAGGCCGTCTTCGTTCGTTTCCCACGGGAGACCAAGCACCTTCAAAGGGTTTGTCGTTTGGCCTAACGGTCGTTCGTCGGTACTCTCATTAGTGAAAACAGCCCTCGTCTTGTCGCTATTAGACGCCCACTTGTGAAGGCGCATCGATACCTTGTCAAAGATGAGATTTGCCTCCCCGTAGATTTTCATGGCTTCCGCTTCGTTTTACTGCAGTAGAATGGCCACTATTTCGGGAAATTCATGCTTCATCGTTGTAAGAGAGTGTTGAAACGTTGGTGCTAAGAGGAAAGGGCTCGATGTGGTCCCGAATGGGACTCTTGTCATCCTCAAAACTGCCACCTCGGGAATTGGAGCGCCAATGTCGAGTTTCTCTGTGAACCACGGAAATTTTAATGCATCCCGGTCAGTGCGATGGACTGCAGTCTGTAGAAATGCCTTTTCGATTTTGTGGCGTCGAAAATTAAACAGCACATGGAGAAGGTCGGGATTAAGGTTTGGTCCGCTTTTCAAATTTTCATCGAGAGATTTGCTTCCTGTGCCTTGTGAGGATTCGTCGAAAACTATCGTAGTTGTGCTGCTTTCGCGGAGTACCGGCTGGTGTGGCATGCAGTAAATGCGCTGGCCGTCGTTTTGTGTTTCGTCACGCGCATGTTCTGCCACTCCTTCTGCCAGTAAGCGTCTAACTTCGTTGTCGTTTTCTTGCAGCAGGTTGGGTGCTTTCAGCAGCTGCTGGAAGCGTTTCTCAGCGACGGCGCGGTTGTCTGCGAGGTCGACCTCGTTTTTACGCGGTAATTTGACTTCATACCGCCCGTTCGCTTCTTTGATGTTGGCAGAAAAATCTCTGATTATTCCCTCATCCCTGTCGGTTTCTGCAAGGTCGGGCACTCCGATAATTTCAAACTCCCGCTTCGGAAGCTTCGTTGTTTGAGTCCGTACGACAGGAACCTCATGGCTCGTTGTCTCCTTTTTAGGTGCACCGTTCTTTCGAATCTCTAGTCGCACGATGCAGGTCGCAACCCTGTCGCTATATTCTAGCACGCTCTCAAATTCTGCCTCTGCGTCTTCCTCTCTGAGGTGAGGTTCTATCGCGGTGTCGATGTCTTTCAGTTGCCGTTCGATTAACCGCAGTCGTTCAATAAGAGCACTCACGTCATTGAGGTCGACCGCAGAACGGTTGTTGAGGAGCTTGTCCGCGTCGTTGGCAAAGCATGTCGCTTGGGACCTGATGACGTTGCGCTTCTTCTTCAGGGTATCCATCTTTCTTTTGTCGGATTACTCGTTGGCGGGCACGGTCGATGATATTCCTTTGTTTAGGCCGCGGGTTTCGGCACCAGAAATGTTCCATCTAATCCTTCAGTGTCGGTAGTTGCTTGATGCTCGTTGAGCGGAAGAAACGCTTCGATATTTACACGTTATTTATTTACACGTATTTACAGTTTTAAACAAACGTACTTCCAAATGCATCAAAAGAATCTCTTCGGAGCGGTCGTCGTTAGGTCCTTTCTCGTCCGCTCCTCCGAGTCGTTCTTGTCGTTCTCCTCGTTAGTTCTCACGGTCCCGCTTCAACCATCCTTTTGTTAGCTCCCCCAGTCTTTACCTCTCTCACTAGTTTGAGTGACAGCCGCCGTGCAGTACTGAGAAGCATTGTTAGAAACGGCAAAGCCCCGGCGATGGTCGTTCTGTGGTTTTCAAGACACACAAAAAATACATATATAAAGGAAAAGAAAGGGCTTGCACACGCATTCTCAACAATGGGAAGTCCTCACGTGAAATGTTTCGTGGCCACACTTGATGGCATGCACCATTTCGAATACCACGAGGTATGTTGAGGAAACTGTATTCTGCTCTGTTACTACAGCAGAGCAAGCCGGCATCGTGAAAGACTGGCAGTTGCATTGAACATTCATCAATAAGCAAGCTTGGACGACTTGGCCCCAAATGGAATGCTTCTCCTGTACAGCTTATATTTTGGCTATGGTTTCATCTTTCGTCACGGCAAGAACCTTATACGCATGTGCACTCATTTAGAACCTTTTGCATGATTATAAATACCACCACCAGAAACATCACGTTCACCAGTCACAGACGCGGATGACAGAGAAGAGACGGAGTAGGTGCGAGAGCGAGGAGGACGGTGCAGAGAACAGTGAGTGTTGCTGCCTTGAAAACTTCTTATCTAGGGACCTTGGGCTACCGTGGGCCCTTTATACGCTCACCATTAGCAGTTATCTTGCGGCGTGGCGAAGTGCGTCACGCTCCGGAGCTAGGGATCCCATGTTTGATTACCACTCGGTGCGAAGGTGTTTTTAGGGGTGTGCGAATGTTCGAAATTACGAATAATTTCAAATAGCGTTTGCTATTCGATTCGCATTTAACCTTTACCATTCAAATTATTCCAAGCTTGTAATTAAGGGGAAAAACATGCCGTGTGTAGTGACAAGTGACCCATTCTCGCATGTAGCACGCTTCACTGCATAAACATTATGTACTGCGGCAAACTTTGCACTCGTGAAATGCGGGAAAGCTAACACTTGTGTACTGCAATGAATTTGGCTCAGCTTTCTGTTTATTTATTTATTTATTTATTTATTTATTTATTTATTTATAGGTACTGCGATCTGTTACCAGATCTTGGCAGGTGGGTATACATGAAAAAGGTACAGGCATCTTAGCACATACAAGGACCTACATACATAGTACCTGTTGCGCATTTATCTGTTGGACTGTTATTCAGAACTATGGAGTGACATGTGGGACTATGCTAATCAAGCAAAAAATCTTTTTGCACTTGTTTAGCAGCACATTTCTCCATAATTTGACATCGTAATTTTTTTAAAATATTTTATTCGATTCGCACTTGAACATAAATATTCGAATCAAAATTCTGCTATTCGCACAGCTCTAGTTTTCTTCTTTTCTTTAATCTACCTCAAATTTTTGCTCACAGACCACCGCGATTTTCCACTTGGAACCCAAGGACGCCGGCACTGACACCGGAATTTTTGCGAAACGAGTTCTTTAAAGCTGTCACGATAAAAAAATTACTGCATTAGCCTACCGATTACATTACAGAATGTAATCAGTAGGCTAATGGAATCAATTTTTTCAGTCCGCATACAGAAGATCTCGCTGCGAGCAATACAGTGCAGAAAATGCCTGGTGTTTCCACAGAGTTGGCGCATCAGCCGTTTCTCATTGCTTCAATCTCCTCGCCTATCCTCGGCCGATAATTTTTCTCGCCAATGTAAAAGTGACTACACCTTGTTTGTTACTCATTTAAAACAACTTTTATTTGAATAATGTCTAGAGCACACCATTTTCACAAAAGCAGTGTCCAGGACCAGGCCATTCGAGAGGTAGAGAAATGCGATGCGAGGACAGAACAGCGTTACCGGCGGTCTCAGCAAAATTATTTGCTCTGCTTGTATACGACTGATTGTAACGTTGAGGATGGTGCACATAACAATGCAGAACAAAAATTGAAATGTTAATGCTGCTGGCAAATGTATGTGCTGGACTCTTGCTCTTACTGGACTGAAAATGGCGTTGGTCGCACTAGCACCTAGCTAGGCCTACCACGTCCTATCAGCTAAGCCATCACGACAGTGTGTAGTGCTTGGCTCCCATGCAGCAATGCTCTTACTGAATGACATTCGTGCTAACCAAAGCAGAATCATGCGAGTTCGTGTTGTACATCTTGATGATAATACGAAGTCTCCTGAGTGCGGGCACATGCTGGGTGCTGTTATGAAGGCATAGGTGACCAGCGGGAGATACGTTGGTATCTCACCGCTATCACCTCTGTTGCGGAAGACGGATGGGGTGCAGGGACGTTGGTATCCCCACTGCTCCGAAGAGGCGGCGAGGAGTCGGCCGTGTCTCCTTGAACAGTGCGCACCCTCCTTAACTATACCGGTCGATCCCTGCTCTCTCTTTGCGACGAGCAGAGCGGCCCGGACTTGCAGTGACGCCGCGGGTTCCTCCCAATGTCCATTGTTCTCGGCGAGGTTGCTTTCGAACCACGTCAACTGCTGACGCACGCACCCCTTCCGGGACTGTGGGCGCAGTCGCCGGTGCTGCTGGCACAACAGTGCTGTACCCCTGCTTGCCATTCACTCAATCGACATTCACGTCTCCTCAATTGCACTACATGCTGCGTGCACGTGGGACCGGCGTAAATGCCAGCCAATTGTGGTCCTGTCATACACACTGTATGAATGAAATTGACATACTCGCACATGGGTGACTGCAATGTAGTACGTTGTACAGAGAACACCTCGTAACTGCCACAGTTAGCCGTAATAGGAAAAAGGACGCAAAACACGCAATGGCGGTACACAAAATGCACTCAGCTGGTTCTAGGCCCACACAGTGATGACACAAAGCGCCTAAACCAAGCTGGGTCCAGCTACAAGGTTTGCGATACCGCCCGCGGCACCCACAGCGCATTTTTGTCATAATAGAGCTGTTCACTTTAGCTTACCACAGTTTTCAATCTGCTTTTGGAGTTCACCATACAGAAAATAGTAAAATAGCTCCCCAACCTCACTATGTCTATAAATGGGCCTCAGTGCCCCTTTAGGTGGTCAATGGCACTCTTCAGCCTGTCAAAGATCAAGTTTACTGCTCGGTACACATTTGTGGATCTCAAAGGGGCCCTGAAATGCGAATTACGCATGTTCCTTTCATTGTACATTTGCTTGACGGGGGACTCAACGATAACCGTAGCACCAGTGAGAGTGCAAAATCAGAGCATATTACATTTTAATTTGTACCTAAACTCGGCTCCCATGCCAACTTGAGCGTTTTGCGTCAACAGTTTTTGTAAGCGGACGTTACGTTGCTATGCTGGTTGCGCTGTAGTCGATAATAAAAATACTTATCAAACATGCTTACAATGCACAGATTATTACGACTTTAAGACGAAAACATGGTGCATGCTTGCTACAGGTACTAGAAGACAAGTTTACAAGCTAGAATTTAATTTTGTGTGCAATTGACACAAGGAACGCTGTGGTTGCTTTAGCCCAAGGCATCAACACTGTCGAAAAACGCGGTAACCGTCCAGGTAGGAAGGCCACAATGGGCAGAACAGTTCCGGTACCACAAGATGGAAGCCCCATTTTGATTGGAAGCAGCGAGCACGGCTCTGGGTGAGTGAAATGTGAAAGGAGGTGCCAATATTTGTAGTCTGCTCTTACACACTGAATTTGTGAGTTGAATAACTTCTGTTTGCCCATGTCAATCTTGCAAAGTCTTTATTTCAATTTATCTCAGGGCTTTGCGAGGAACCTGTTTCATTTATAACTTGGGATTCAGGGCCTTTTTAATAACTCATCTCTCTGAGCCAGAACTACGTTCAATCCTAATTAAACCCGAATTTTTTCAGCACAACAATCTGGTTCTAAGTCCAAAACCACAACATGATTTCTAATAGAGCTCCAAAAATTTCAGTCACACGGGGTGATCTAGCATGCGTTGCCAATGCATAGTATGTGGGTCTCCAGCATTTCGCCGCCAGTGAAACGCCACCACCATTGCTAGGGCTGAACCAATGTGTTCTAGGTCAGCAGACTAGTACTGCAACCACACGACCACTGTGCCAGCCTAGTGCCGCAAGTTTAGCGCATTATGCACGAGCACAATGAAAACAAGGAAGCGCCCTTTCATATGGTGCTTAAATAGACACGTCGGTCTTTACATAGAGTCGTTCATTTTCAGGTAAAACCACTTCTTACACCGCGAACATATTCCAGAAAAATAGGGTAAGATTAATTATTCCCAGTAGCGCATAACGAATCTCTAACGCTGCACAGGGTTTCATGTGCTAGAACCACTTCAGGACAATGAAGTTGCATCCTGTTAGCTCAAGTGAACACACACTGATATATAGAGAATTCTACAACGTGCATATAACACTGTAGACAGTACATGGCTCCCATTGATACATTTAAATTTATCAATGAGAGCCACGGTCCCATGTTCTGGTCCCCGGTTCGAACCCCGGACCAGAACGAATTTTTCGGGAAACAGGAAGCTTACTTTTCTGAGATATCCACATGGATTTCCTTGTAGCCTAGTGATACAAACGGGTGGATTCTGATTTTTCCCTTTCATAAGACGTTACTCCGCCTTGCGGAATTCCACAGAGCTCATTCGCCATATTTTGGTATGGTTCAACGAAAAAATATAAGAAATCTCCCCAGTTATGTTGAAAAAGAATACCCAATGCACTCCTCCAAATTAATGTAAAACCCTAAAAGCAACATCGCTACGTATACACAAGTGTGAGGGACAGAATGCTTGCCATCGCTTACAAGCACCTTCCACTAACTTATGTAATGGAAGCTACTAAGTGAAGCAATGCCCAATGAAGTTAGAAAACATGACACATGAACGAAGAGGAAGCAAACATGCTTTAAAACACAACACACTATCGCAGAACACCTCTTCCATGTTGCATGTGGCGAGAATTGGATTGCACCGAAGGCAGTGTAATGCCATGTGACCATTGAAAGCGGCACTGAACGAAATATTAAGTAGACGTGCACTGGTGAAATAACATACAAGAAACAGACTACTTGGCCCCGCCACGGTGGTCTAGTGCCTATGGTACTCGGCTGCTGATCCGACGGTCGCGCGATCGAATCCCGGCCGCGGCGGCTGCATTTCGATCTTGAGGCCCGTGTGCTGTGCGATGTCAGTGCACGTTAAAGAACCCCAGGTGGTCGAAATTTTCGGAGCCCTCCACTACGGCGTCTCTCATAATCATGGTTTTAAGACGTAATACCCCATAAAACAACAACAACAAACAGACTACTTGTTTTGTGTCGAGAAAGCTGCTAGTTAAATCGTATTTATGCGGTCAGCATGCCATTAGAACTGTTCAGATGGCCTTCCTCACCAGGTCCAGTGACAACGACTGGCCGTTTTCTCTAATGGCCGACAGTCCAGTCAGCTGTATAAAAATCAGGAGCGCACTTTGATAGTTTTCCTCGCCGGGTAAGGAGGACGTCGAGGCACTTTGAAGCCTGGGGAGAAATGTGCTTAAGTGACCTCACCGGCTTGCTGCATACGACCGGCTCGACTACGTCACTGAACCGAGTTGTGCCACAAGCTTTGACATGCATTTACCATAATTTCTGGGCCAACGTAGTAGTAGCGGAGGTAATATCGAACTTTCCGACGTTCTTAAGCACTCGCCCATCAAACTAACAAATAAATTTGGTTGCCTTTACGGTTCCTTGAAGGTACTAGCTGAAGGTAAGCCTTGAAGGCTTACCTTCAGGCCTTGTACGCCTTGAAGGTAAGGCCTTTATTCCTGAGAGCTATGTGTGTATGACAAAGATAGGCGAACAAATGGGATGCTATACTTTGGAAGCCTGAACCACTGAGACACACCATAAGAAATATCACAAATTATTTTCATTCTGCTTAACTAGCTGTGCAAAAAAACCCAGAAATGAATCCTTTTAATGACTTGAAGTCCTAAGGTGTTATATAATGACCCTTATTAAATGCCAGGAGGTGGCGAACAGCGTCTTACATTTTATGCATAACACATGAGATTCTCTACCAAATGAATGTCAGTCGCAGTTGTCCCTATGTTTAAATCCTTGGAAATTTGCATACGTGTCATAAGTTCGCGACCCTAGGGGTGCTGGTCAGTGCCACTCACAAGCGGTAGCCCATGATACTTACGCAATGAGCTGTAATGGAGGAGCAACGGCAATGGCGGCGGCACTGAATCGAGTTCCATGATGAAATTCAGAAGTTTGCAGATGACCTCGGTGGGCAACGGACACGGAAAATCTCTTGGAGCAGCTGTCATCCTACAGTGGACAGAAACTGGCAGGCAATAACTCTGGTTGGGAAACATACAAACTGAACGAGCATAAGAACTGTAAATGGCTGAATGAGTGCACAAAATAGAATGTATGACCAAGATAGGCCATGGTTGACAAAAATTGAGAATTGCAAGCACTGACAGGCCATATTTAATATGGGAAGCTTGGCACAGTTGGACCCCATAATGAGAAGGGATAAACATTTCGCTTACAAGTGTGCAACAAGATCAACTTTTATAAAATAGTAACAAGACAATGGTAGGAAAGTATGGGAATGAGCTGTAGATAATTCAATTGAAAAACAATATACATAAATAAATACAAGAACAGTGCAGCAGTAAATGGCAGACAAACAAGAGGGAAAAGAACGTGCACTCGCTTCCAACTGAAATGTTATGGGAAATTATCACACATTCACACACACACACAAACACACACACAGGTGAAAGCATGCTCAAACACTGATGTGGAAAAAATCTGACTTAACCCAGCCTTTTCACCAAAGTTGAACTGAAGATGTGACTAAGGTTGTGATATACACACACAAAAATGTCGCTACCATGGTGTCATAGCATTCTATTGAATTGCTTGATTTAGTGATGAGGCCCTTTATGCACGAGGCAGCTCTAAAGATTGGCCACGCAAAAAAACGGTGCTGAGCTGACATTGATCCCCACAACTATTGTGTCACCAAAGATGGAAGCAAATTTTCTGGCACACTATGCTACACGTACATTCCGTGATCAATTGCATCCACTGTGGTTTCACTGCAAAATTATGAGTGCAAGTATAATGTTCACGCGTGCCTTCTGTCTAGACATAAAGACGACGATGACGATATGCCTGCTTTTCAACTCCGGTTAGTGGGTCAAGGGGGAATTCGAGAACGAAGAAGACGAAGACGCATTTTCTGATCTGGTGGCTTCAACATGCTGTTTTCGTTGCCTTGTTGAACGTGTTGTCGCTTGTTCGCGTTGTAGCGCGACACTGGTGGAGGTGCCGCGTATACACCCTGCCTGATGCTCCGCACTCCTCCTGGGAGCTGTTCATCGAGCCCAACTCCTGTCACAGCTCCTGTACATCGCTACAGCCGGCGGCTGCTAGGCCTCGCTCCTGAGCTCACATCCCATCAGGAAAGTTCTTCCAGGCGCTGCGTACCTCTGCCAATGGCGAGTGCTAGCCACACGCAGGTTCCTCAAGTTCCACCAGCCAGCTCTGCCGACAGTTTGTCCCAGGTAACCCTTCTTCAACCACTGGTTCCCGATCGCTTTCACGGTGGCGCACATGAGGACGTCGAAGACTGGCTTGACCAGTACGAACGTGTTGCCAGGGTCAGTGGCTGGACTGAGCAAAAAAGCTCGCCCACGTGTATTTCGCCCTTGACGGCAGCGCTCGCGCGTGGTTTGAGAATCGTGAAAGTGGCATCAACACATGGGATGATTTCCAACGCCAGCTCATTCAGACATTTGCGAACGTCGATCGGCGGCATCATGCTCAGCAAATACTTGACATGAGGGTACAGAAACCCAACGAAGCTGTAGCCGTGTTGCTGAAGACTGTCATGAGTAAAGGGGCCCAAAAACACAGGCTACTAGGCGAAAAAGGAGCGATCGGCAAAGTGGTGCGGAAAAGCACGCGCCGTAGACACGTCGATGCACATAAATGGTGGACAGCGGGCTCATGGCACGCGACCCGAGCCGCAACCAAAGTTACAAAAGGTTGAGCTGGCATTCTCTGCGTGGCACCCGTCGACGAAGGCTGTCCTGCCAGCTACGGACAGGTGATGAGGAGAGGAGGGCACCTGGCTCCGGGGTGGCTTACGGTCGAGCGTGAACTTGGAGTGGCCGCGGCCGAACTGCAGCAGTTCCCGGTATACCCGCAGCGCTCTACCTTCGCCGGCAGAACGGGACGACCAGCGGAGCAATCACAACAGAGGGCCAGGTTGCTTTGGAGACCGGCCATCATTTCAAAGGAGAGGCCGAGGTTGCAGTTAGGCCTAGCAGGGAGCCGGTGATTGCCACGTCACCTGAGAAGCAAGGCGGCGGAAATTGACAGACTGTGTGTGAGCGGCGGCTACCACAAGTCCCGTTCGTTGACGACGGCTACGTGGAAGCGACACCACCGTGAGGACTCTGTTGGCGACCCCGCACCGAACCCGACGTAAGAGCGTCCCATTTGTGTTTGAGCAGCTACCGCGGACGGGAACGCGAGGCCCATTGTTCACGGACTCCCGTTGGAACTGCGCCCAATGCGGAGGATCTGTAGTTTTACAAATTTAGCTATTCAGATTGTTCACTTAACTATTTTTTCTTTTTGTGTGCTAATTGATGTTTCCCATGTTTTTCATTTTTGGGGTGCACGTGTATAAAGTAACGTTTTTTTCTGTCAACGCCGCCAGCGTCCCTCTCTCTAAATCCATCGGAGCAAGCGCTCTCGAGATCTCCCCCTCACACTCGTGACAAAGACATGGCCCGCCTCTGTCATCGAGCTGAGCCTAAAATGACCGAGGACAAAAAGTTGCGCTACCTTATGCATGGTGTAAAGGAACAACTATTCGCCGGGCTTGTACGCAATCCCCCGAGTACTGTAGCTGATTCCATTAAGGAAGGCGCTGGAATTGAATGAGCACTCCATCTAAGGTCCAGGCAATACGATCGCTTGTCCACCGGTGTCCCTCTGAGCGCTGCTGCGATGGCTGTAGTCTTAGAGCCCGCTGCTGGATTTAATTAGGGAGATTGTCCGTGAAGAGATTCAGAAGTTTCGATCATCAGAAGGGACCACACCTGTGGCGTCAGTAGAAGAAATCGTGCGCGATGAAATTAGGCAAGCGTTTTCTGCAGGCGATGCTAGTCAAGAGCAGCGTCCCGTAAGCTACGCCGACGCTGTCCAACGTCCATTAGCTGTAACGCCCATACCGCCGCACCGCCAGCCGCCGAGAGCAACCCCTTGGCCGTCGTCGCAGGAAGCTATCAGGCATCCACCCATTGAGCCGATGCCAACCAGCCGCCGTCAACCGCGCTTTGGTCACCGCCGCAAGACGAAGCCTGGAGGCGTCCGCAGAATCGGAGAACGGACACGTGGCGCACTGTGGATAGGCGGCCCCTATGTCTGCGGAGGCGCCGTCCATATTTCCCGCTATTGTTGGTATCGAGAAGCACCATTTCGTCCCCTTCGGTCATGGTATGACAGCCGACGTACCAGTGACGATTACATGCTACGCCGCTACGACGCTCAGTTTTCAAGACCTGCTGCAACGCGCACTCAGAACGACTCTCCGCCGAAACCACCCGCCCGAGTTTGGTCGGCCGTCACGCTCTCCGTCTCCCGCCCAACTCACACCGCCGATTGGACGTACTACCGCTGACCTCCGATGAAGAAGGTCGCCCAGCCCACGCCGGAGAAACTAACGGCGGAGACTTCTCGGGGCAAGGTTGCAAGCCGGCAACAAGACGACGAAAAGCCCCTACCAACCCGCTGCCCCAAGCCGGGAAGCCGAAAAACCCTGATACCGACGACATTGTCAGCGCAGATCTTATTGTTTCCGTTGACGGACAGCAAGTGACCGCCTTAGTCGACACTGGAGCCGATTATTCGATAATGAGTCATGGACTAGCCGACAACCTTAAGAAAGTTAAAACGCCGTGGACAGGACCACATATCAGGACGGCAAGTGGTCAATTGCCCATGTCTGCCGAAAGGTGCGCCGCGAAGGTCAACATAGGAGATTCTTCCTTGGTGGCAACCTTCGTAATTCTCTCAACGTGCGGCAGAGATCTGACCCTATCCGACCGGTGGTAAATTACTGTGTGGAACATAAGCTTCGACCTGTTTTATCTGATAAGGACGGTTGTTTTGTAATAATCCCGAATAGCACTTTTTCAGATACAGCCTCAGCAGCTATTGAAAAGAATTTTAGACCTGTAAAACTGAAACCTTCTGTAATAAAACAACGAGCTGTCGATCTCCTGTTGAAACATAATCTATATAAGGTAGCTTCCAGTGCTAAAAAGGCAAAATTGCTCACTTTAGAATTATTTTTCACGGCGAAAACCCATAAGCCAGAAATTCCGTTTCGCTCGATTGTATCAGAGTCAGGGACTTGGCAAGTTTGTGTAGCTAGCTATTTGTAGAAGTGCTTAACATCCTTAAGTTTTTCTGACCCCTTCCGTGTACGTAATTCTCAGGCTCTAGTTCAGTTGTTAACAGAGGAAAATCCTGGCGACTGCACAGCGTTTAGCATGGATGTAGAAGTTTTGTATTACTCGTTGCCGCATGAAGGTTTATTAAATTGCGTGAAAGAATGTATTCAAGAACAAGGGCAAGAGTCCGGTTTCATTGATAGATGCGGAGTGTCCACATGTACCTTTGTAGAAATTCTTTCCACGTACTTAAAAGAGGCGTTGGGGGACCACATCATCAGGGTATTTCGGTATTCGGACGATTACTTGGTATTGTGTAGTAAGGATGATTTTGAATCCGTCATCACCTATGTAAGCGATCGATTTAAACTTAATGGAGGTGGTCTAAGGTTTACGAAAGAACTACCAGAGAGAAACGTAATACAATTTTTAGATATCTCGTTGTCATTTGAGCAGAATCACGTGTGTTGGCAGTATTCCCCTAGAGCATCTAAGCCGTTGTTAAACTTTCACTCCAAGCATTCGAAAGTAGTAAAAAACGGAATAGCCTTGTCCTGTTTAAAGTCAGCCTTATCGAAGTCGTGCGTGCACCGTTTGACCATTAGCTTTGATGCGCAGGTCGAGCGCCTCTTAGATGCAGGTTACCCTAGACTAGCCATAGCCACAGTAGCTGAGCGTCTTAAGAAGTCGATTTCGACCGGAACGAAAGCTGTAGCAGAGAGTAACATTAACAAGAAAAAGGTCGTGAGTATTCCGTATATCCACGCAGTTTCGCACAGGCTTAAGAAAGTGGGAAGTAAATATGGGGTTAATATTGTGTTTACGGCTCCCAATAAGTTAGGAAGGGTTTGTGCTGCCGTGCATAGAAGAAATGAGCAGATGGAAGGTAAGAAGCGAACGGATATCTGTCCGGTTAAGCACTTGGCCAAGAACAATTTCACCGACTGTCGCATGGGTGTGGTTTATAAGATTCCTTTTAGCTGCGGACGTTTTTGTGTAGGGCAAACTTCGCGCTGTATTAATCAAAGATTAATTGAACACAGAAGGTCGCTATCAGGTGGGACGCCGTCCAATCTATCTTTGCACTGCCAGGTCTGTAGCTGCGTGCCCGAGTTAGACGAAACCGAGATCCTGTACAGGCATAAGAACGAAGATACGTGTTTATTGGTTGAGGCCTGGCATATCAGTATTAGTGCAAGTGCGTGCGTGAGTCAGCCGTCGATTAGCTTAAACAGAGAGGAGATAGAATGCCTTAGTAGTTGTCTATCGCGAAGACCGGCACGTGTAACCGTCTGACAGGTGGCGCTACCATTCCGAGCATGCGCAGATAAGCTGTGTGTCTTCTTTCTTTTTCGCCTCTGTGCTGTGCATCAGTTGTTAGTCGGCGTTCGTGTTGTTATCTGCTCTCCTTGTGTCCGTGTCTTGCACGCCTCTTCTTTTGACTATGGACTGTTACCAACTCGCTCAACTGTCCTTTAGAGATTTAATCATTGGCATGGATTTTATGAGGGAATATGGAGCCATAATCAGCATTCCTGACCGCTTGGTCGCGTTTCAGAAGAGCCCTGATTTATCTGATTGCTTATCACCACTACGCAACTCCTTTCGGGTAATCGAAATCGACGTGGTCGTCCGCCCCGGTCATGTATCCTTGTTTCTGTAGGATGCGACGCACCGTTTAATTGCGAAGGAATTGCAGAACAAGTCACTTCGTTATTATTTACACACGGCATCTCAGTAGCTCGAGGGATTGTAAATGTCAGGGATGGACCCAGGAACCAAACATTAACAAACTTTAGTACCGAGCGATCGCACTTACCAAAGGGCACTGCTGTGGCCTATTATGACGATGTCGCCGATATTCGTGGCTGCTTTTCTTTACTTGGAGAAGGCTCTGCACAAGACCCAGCACCTGTGCTTGACATAAGCCGTACTTTACCGCAACACGATCGAGAACGGCTTCTTGCATTATTAGCCGAGTTCCGAGACTGCTTTGCGTCAACGTCTAGGGTTGGTCGCACACCTCTTACGAAGCACAGAATAATCACAGAAGACACAGCGAGACCAATACGCCAAAGCCCTTATCGTGTGGCCCTAAAAGAACGCGGGGCAATACAGCAGCAGGTAGCCAAAATGCTTCAAGACGACGTAATTGAGCCTTCCAAGAGCCCGTGGGCCTCTCCCATAGTTTTAGTCAAGAAGACAGACGGCAGCCGGCGGTTCTGTGTGGATTATGGAAAGTTAAATCAGGTGATAAAGAAAGATGTATACCCACTCCCCTGCATAGACATTCACTCGACAGGCTTCGAAACGCTCGTTACTTTTCTTCCATGAACTTGAAGAGTGGGTATTGGCAAATTGAGACCGCGAGAAAACCGCCTTTGTGACGCCAGATGGATTATACGAATTTAAAGTCTTGCCCTTCGGCTTATGCTCTGCACCTGCTACTTTTCGACGTCTTATGAACACCGTCCTATCTGGGCTGAAGTGGAAAACCTGCTTAGTCTATCTCGACGATGTTATAGTGTTTTCCACAACGTCTGAAGAGCACATTCAACGCTTGAAGCGGTTCTGCAGTCAATGCGGTCTCCCTGCCTCACCTTGAAACCGAAGAAATGCCACTTCTGTTTTGAGGAGCTACAGTTTCTCGGTCACGTCGTCAGTCATGCAGGGGTCCGCCTGGATCCTGAAAAACATGCCGCTGTTGCAGTTTCCAATACCATCAGATAAGAAGGCCGTCAGGCGCTTTCTGGGTCTCTGCGCGTATTATCGGCGAATTATTGCAGATGTCGCTCGCACTGCGTCGCCTTTAACTCGCATCACGAGACGCTTTTGTATGGGGAGACGAAGAGCAAGCTGCATTTAATGACCCACGGAATAGTTCACAAACGCCCCCTGTCCACGCCCATTTTGACGAGACAGCCCCTACGATGCTTCCCACTGATGCATGCAATGTCGGTCTCGGAGCTGTGCTGGTGCAGTGGAAAGATGGCACACAACGAATTATTGCTTATGCAAGCAGAACGCTCTCCCGAACTGAAGCCAATTACTCCACTTCCGAAAAAGAATGCCTCGCCGTTGTATGGGCTGTTACGAAATTTCGTCCCTATTTTGTACGGTGGCCTTTCAAGTCCAATAGGATGGATTTGCAGGCTAGTTGGTCAAGCATCATGGAAAAAACAGCGCGAACACAAGGACGAAGAAAAAGGCACACACACCACACCACGGAGCATCATGGGCCTTTAAAGGTTTTTAGCGAGCACCATTCACTGTTGGCTCGCAAGTATTAAAGATCCGTCCGGACGGTTAGCACGTTGGAGCCTTCGAATACAATAGTTGGACATGACGATCACGCACAAGTCGCGAAAACGGCACACCGACGCTGACTGCTTATCTCGGTCACCCATAGAGTCGGCTTCCTCCGATGAAGAGGAAACAGCATTCCTCGGTCTTCTTGACATGTCTACCATAGCGCAACAACAACGTGAGCACCCGGACTTACTTGTACTAATCAATTTCTTAGACGGATGAACTCGGAGCGCACCTCAAGTTTTCGCAAGAGGACTATCTTCGTTCTGCTTAAGGAACAGAGTTCTATACACAATGAATTTCTCATCGAGTGGATCCAGCTATCTGTTCGTCGTTCCCACTTCTCTTCGTAGTGAAGTACTACAAGCATGCCATAACGAGGTCACTTCTGGGCACTTAGGCTACACGCGAACACTGAACAGAGTGCGACAAAAATATACTGGCCAGGACTCACCACTGCTGTGAAACATGACGTTCGGACTTGCCTGGATTGTGAGCGACGAAAGTCTCTTCCAACAAAACCGGCTGGTTTGCTAAAGCCCGTCCAAGTTCCGCCCATTCCGTTTCATCAGATCGGAATGAACCTTTTGGGCCCATTTCCTACCTCTAGTTCTGGTAACCGCTGGGTCATTGCAGCAATCTTACTCGAAGGCTATACAGAAAGGCACAGCAGCAGAGGTAGCACGATTTTTAGTAGAGAACGTTGTGCTGAGACATGGCGCCCCAACCATCGTCATAAGACCGAGGCACCGCTTTCGCAGCTGCACTCTTAAGCCATGCCCTTATGCTCAGTGGCACAACTCATCGGAAGACTACGGCCTACCATCCCCAGACCCACGGGTTGACTGAGCGCCTAAACAAAACACTTGAAGACATGCTTTCAATGTATGTCTATATAGAGCACAAAAATTGGGACGATATTCTGCCTTATATAACGTTTGCTTACAACACGGCCAAGCAATGAAACCACACGGATGACCCCATTTCAGCCTTGTTCATGGACGGGAAGTAAGGACGATGCTCGATGCCATGCTACCGCACGAACTTGACGACATTGACACGGGTGCCGAGGCGTTTACACAACGCGCAGAAGAAGCTAGGCAGCTCTCCCAATACAACACCAGCAAGTGTACGACGCAGGTCGCTGCAATGTACATCACGAGGCTGAGACAGGTGACAGAGTATGGGTCTGGACACACCTATATGAAAGCGGGGACTATCCGAAAAACTGATGAGTCGGTATTTCGGACCCTATCGTGTGCTGCGACGACTAAGTGACGTCACATACGAGGTCGTTCGAGATAGCCCCTACTGCACGAAACGCCGCCAGCACCGTTCTGAGCTTGTCCACGTAGTCCGCATGAAACCCCATGTCAGCGAGTGATTGTGCGAAAACACTACTTTTCACAAAGTGACAGTAATTCTTTAGCATCGGGGCGATGCTCGCTTAGGGAGAGGCGAATGACGCGTGCCTTCTGTCTAGACATAAAGACGACGACGACAATATGCCTGCTTATAAACTCCGGGTAGTGGGTCAAGGGGGAATTCGAGAACGAAAACGAAGAAGACGAAGACCCATTTTGTGATCTGGTGGCTTCAGCACGCTGTTTTCGTTGCCTTGTTGAACGTGTTGTCTCTTGTTCGCGTTGTACCGCGGCAATGTTTTCTGGCACGTTAATAAGTATTAAACTTAACTGTGCACACAAGCTTGTTGTGTAGAATCTAATGCTGGTATATGACTGCACATTTACTGGACCAGCGTGGACATGTCCTTTCAGCAGATACATACCTCGTTATGCACTGGCAGCAAGGCTGAGACAGGTGCCAGATCTTGTTGGGCACCCCAAATGTGAGCAGAAGCTGTAAAGTGAACAGACGCACAATCTTAGTAATTAGGCAGCTGCTGCACACATACAACGTGGGGTACACATAGAGAAATAAATGCCCATCATGACAAGAAGAAATGTGGTTGATCCCTCTGTCATAGGTATAACACGAAAGTGAAACCTGTCTTCGCGAAGTTGTGGAATGCATAAGCGGCAATCCGGTGAATCGTGGGGCGGGAGGTGGCTTGGGTGCTGCGAACATGTAAGCGCGTTACATGCATGTAGGCACCAGCGGCACCTCGACACGGCACAGGGATCCCCGACAATTGTACACGAGAGAAAGTTTTCGAGCGACTCATAAGCACTGAACTGCACTCGCCAGAGCCATGCGCAAGCCTGCCATAAACGAGGATCGTCCGCAAATGGTGACGCCTTGAAGGAGAAACCGAACGGTTTGTCAGCGAATCGTTTTGTGAAAACACAGCCCACTGCTATGAAATGCCGATATTTTCGACGGCCAGCCTTGCGTTCGTGGAGCAGTGCGCGTCGCAACACAATGCACCTGGCCTCGCAGGACAAATTTTGTGGTGGCCACGTTCCTGCTTTGCCCGATGAACGCACCGACACGACTCCACGAAGCCGCCGCGCCCCTAACTTCCGCGGCGGTCAAGGCGCGAAGACTACCGAAGCGCTGGCTACCGGAGCGACAGTTTGGTTCGACGGTTTGGTTCACTCTATCTATCGTTCCTAGATCACGGTACCACAGCAGCGAACCTAAGCGATCCAGAAGTGCAGTTTCATGGAGGCGATGTTCATTTAAAACGAATTTTGCTTGTTAAGCACTGTAGTTCAGTATAATAACCACCTTGGTAGAAACAAAAAGACAGGACGCCGACCAAGAAGGTGTCAAAAATATAATAAAATGACAAAATGACGTTTCGGCTTCCACACGTGGCGTGTGGAAGCCGAAACGTCATTTTGTCATTTTATTATATTTTTGACACCTTCTTGGTCGGCGTCCTGTCTTTTTGTTTCTACTATGCCATTACATCCCGACCAGACGAGATTTCGTCCAATCCTCGATTTCATTCAATAACCACCTTTTCTTTAACCGCACGGCAGTTCAATGCAACTCGTTAAGCACTATTGTGAACAGATAACGCCCATCTGTCACGTATATGAGCAGTGTTGCGGTGGCGTATCGGTAGAGTTTCCAGCTCCTTTCGTCCAATCCCGGGTGAATGTGGGTTTGAGTCCAGCTGGGTGGAACTCATTCATTGAGAATAAGTTCATTTTTTCAGAAATCCACATCCGTTACGGATGTAAGTCACTGAATTCTTGGTGGACCCCGGCATAAAACCCTTCCGTCTTAAAACAGACAGGTTTGAACAGTTTGACTGCGTGAGCACACTGCCCGTGTCACCTGTAGGATGTCTTACTTTCACACTGCATCCATTACGAACGCAATGATGCGAGTGATCCATGAATTGGCGGGCTCATACTTGGTCGTGCCCTTAGTGCCAGCAGCAGCGAAGTGGCTCCTAAACGTTCCCGTAGGAGGTGCTAGCAGGAGATGCGAATTGCTACGAATAACACTAGGCCCGCCTATAGGTACAGGCCTGCCTGCACGTACGCACAAACAGAGAAAGAGTTGGGCCGTATGTATTACCACGGCTACCGCCGATCTCTTCACGTCGATGCAAAACCATGACAACGCACGCGTGCTTCTGATTACTAAATATATGCTTGAGATGGTAGACGAATGCGTAAGAACTGCCGTGCAGTGCTCATCAAGATATCCTACGAGACCTCCGACAGCCGTCTTGTGTTCCGTGGAATTTCGAAACCGCATGAGCGCGTAGAAGCACAACAAGGGTTTCACCGCACGAAACTCTCAGCGGCACACTCATCTGCGTTTATTGTGAAGCTTGCACACACAGGCTTGCACACAACGGGTGGCTCTAATGCTGTAGTAAAAACAGCGGCCGTCGTAGTCGCACTCGAAAAGAGGCGCGAATGTGCTCGTTTCTTTCAAGCCGGCGCGAGGAAAAACTGATCTGCGTTCGAGAGTACGGATTTCAAAAAAGCAATAAATAAGCCACAGTGCAACATGACATCCGGCAACAAAGAGCAATCCTCCTCTGTTTCCTCCTCGCAAACAGCGCATGCGCAGAGGATTCGGAGCCCTAAGGGGCCACGTTCAGGTGGCCAGTGTAGATAACGCTACAAAAAAAAATGTGCATAGGTTCAGTCAGGTCTTTCTTCAGCTTCCTTTGTGAACGCGCGATTTCCTCGGAGACATTGTTTCTTCTACGCGGTCTTTTTAACTTTCCCATGTTATGAACAACGTCTCGCGTTATACACGGATCGCGCTTTTTAAATGCGAAACATTAAGCGAACTTCGGCGGCTTTGAGAGTATCTATCTATCTATCTATCTATCTATCTATCTATCTATCTATCTATCTATCTATCTATCTATCTATCTATCTATCTATCTATCTATCTATCTATCTATCTACAACCAACGAACCCATTCTTGTTGCTAGTAGAGCTGAGTGTGCGTCATCTTTTGCCGAGTGCATGAGTATCGAAAAAGCCAGACTGTCCCCACACGCACCTGTACTGCTTTCACCACTTCCTACATGCGGAAGAGATAATTAGCATGATAAAGTGGACGGGAACAGGTGGTTTACCATACGAAGGGCTTGCACAGAAACGCGCTTTGGGGGGTTGGCTCCCGACGTCCTCACGCGGTGCGCGCCGTCGTCACTGTAATGAAACAGATCCATTGTACTCGCGGCAGCTGCTCATGCCGTAAAGGAGGGGGCGAGCGCGCGCTTCCAGACCGGCCGTGACTGTACACTTGGCGGGAGGGTAGAGGGGTCAGTGCCGAAAATTTTATTATTTATTTATTTTATTTCATTGGACACTGTGGGCCTAATACAGGCCCATACAGGAGTGAACAGTCAATGCACAGCCCAATTTCACAACATAAAAACAGAACAAAGGTTATCGCATCACTTCAACACAGTTTTTCGCGACAGTGTTATCTACACAATTCAAAAGGAACAGCATATAATTTCAATTTTACATGGCGCAGTGTTACATTTAGAGGAATCTCAGAATGACTTTTAAAAATGTCAACTATTGCAATGTCAAGGACTCACACAAAAAGAAATTGCTCGATTTTGGCGGTAAACGCCTCCAAGGATGCAACATTCATGCAAGCGTGTGGCAGAGCGTTCCATTTTTCTATGGTAGACGGGAAAAAAGAATACTTGTATGTGTCGCAGCGTGTTATATATGGTCTGATACACTTTCTATGATTAAGCCTAGAAGAACACAGTTAGGGGGGTTTGAGGTGGTCGTTCTTATTAACAGTAAGCTTATCGTGATATGCTGCAGCTTAGGGAAACATACAGACACTGAACATCAAAACACACAAAACCAACCATCCAAACTGGTAACTAAAAGAAACCTGCGGAAACGAACATCCCCGGCGACTCGAAGCCGTGAACCTCCACTCTGCGCTTCGCTCGCACGGGCTCTTACACAAAATAACGCTCCACGGCGACCCGATGCTGACGCCAGACGCCTCTTAACCAGCAAACCCGTGTCGCGTCTATGGTTGCTACCTCAGCTGGTCCAGCCGGTGGCTACTAACATCCCTCGACACGCTGCCCGAACTACACGTTTCGCCTGGGCTCTCAAACACCTGTAAAGCCGGTTCGCAATTGCCATCTATACGACGAATTTTAACAATGGTTGCCGTGTTCACCGCATGTCCGCCACGTGGCTGCGCGCCTTCGAGGCTTCGCCGGTGCAGACTCCACCATATCGGACTACTGCAATTTCAGTCTCTTTACGACGACCCTTAAAACCTTTATACGTCAGTTTTCCAAAATGATTTGGCACGGAATGCATTGCACCTAAACTGTCATCCACTGTTGGTATCATCTCGCGTGCGATACACTTCGGCTAAAGTTAAGATACTTCTTTATAATCCCTTGGAGCTCTCCACCTTTAAGTGTTCAATTACTGGCTGGTGGGCAACTGGCACGTCGAACCTGTCGAAAGTACACTTAGCCCACGAAAAGAAAAAAAAAAGCTGTTCGTTGTATCACCAATGTGGTATATATTTCCCACATCGTGAGTCTCTGATAGATTAGAATATTTTACTTGTGAATTGAACGGATAATCGAAAATTTATTTTAAGTTATAGACTTAAAGAACAACCACACATAATTATTTCCCTGCCTAGATTACAGAATAGCATTCATACAGAAATTACGAGGCACAAAGAAGGCAATTTTGTCCGAACACCTCGTACCAATTACGATAAACCATCTATATCCTACACCTTGCCATGGTCAAATTGAACGACGGCCATGCTTGTACTGCTATTGAAATGTATTTCCAGCAGAAGTATTTTTTTCCTTTAAAAGTAACACACATGTGGTTTTTCCACGCTTTACATTCTGGTTGCATTTTGTGCGTCGATATATTGCACTAATTGAAATGTTTCCTTTGTACTTCCTGCATGGAATTTTGCTGTGAATTGAACCTTATTATGTATGTTGCATGTGCGCATTCTCTTGTGTATTTTCATCAGTGCAAGCGCTTTTTTTTCTCATCTATTACATGTTCCTGCAAACTCGGTGCAATTGCTCTACTTCTATCGTTGCTGCATTGTTATCAGGGCAGTACCTCAGTCTGTAAAAGGCATCTTGCGCAAGACGCACAACGCAGGAAAAGAAAAAAAAAAAACCCGAAGCGTGCAGAAAGGGCGCAAACTGTCAAATCAGTTGAAACTTTGCGCCCTTTCTGTACTCTTTGGTGTCTTTTTTTTTTTTTTTTATCGCGACAGTGTTTTATGCCGGGGTCCACCAAGAAACCTGTGACATACTTCCGTACCCGTAAGGGAAGTAGATGTCTGAAAAAGAAACACGCATTCGAGTTTGAAAAAGTACCACTCTCTAGGATGCAAACCCACAACCAGCCAGAGTATGAGGGTAGGAGCGGGACGCGCTGCCGATCACGCCACCGACTTTTTTTTATGAACACCGCGGCTCTCAGTTTATAAAGCAAAATTCCGATGTGGGCGCATTGTTCATGGCTTAGGTGTACAAGTCGGAGAAGCAATCTTTTGGATACAAATTAGCACGATTACGCCTACAAGATATGCTGCTCAGCACGCAGCATGTCGCGGCCGGTGGTTTTGAAAGGGATAGATTTGAGAAATCGGTGCAGGCAGGGAAGTGGTCAGGCAAACTAAGTGAAACATGCGACGTGATTATTCGAGAAAGGGCCGAACATTTTGCCAAGTGTTTTCGTTTTGCTTCGCGTCCCCCTCAAGTTCGATATTAACGCTATTCCAGTGCTGCAAATGGCTGCAACTATATTCTATTCGATGCATGGAGCGCTCCAGCAGAACACTGCATTGTGGTGCCAATCTCAGATTGTTTGCCGCTGTTATGCCATGTCGCAAGACGCGCAAAAGCTATGGCGAAAACTGTGAAGCGCTGAATTCAAACATTTCAGGTGAGTGGGAGCAACAGCGCATATGGCCGCTCCCACAAAGATCGAAGGCCAGCTTCTGGGCAGCTGCCGTTTGACGCCTTCTTTTTTTTTCTTCTTTCAATTTGCGCCTATCCGGAGGGCGCTCCTCCGGGAACGGGTTTCAGGAGCGGCGCCCATTAGGCGGCAAACCTGTTCCGCCAGCCACCAAATTACACGCTCGCTCAGACCGCCCCCACGGCGAAATTCCCCGCTGGATTCCGGAACAGGGGTGTCGGCGCTCCTTTTCTGACAGCTTTAATTGTGGCACTGTGTGCTTAGCCTGCTGCTAAAAAATTGTAGCTCCCTTCACGCATTGGTCTGTGTAAAAATTTAATAACACAAAAATTCCGACTGTTGTATTCAACGAGTAGTGGAAAAGAATGTAACTCAACTTAGGATTCGGTTAGCTGGCATTATGCATGCTGGTACAGCACAACAAGCTGTGCAAATCTGATTGCCGTATCCACTTCCCTGCCCGCAGTTATTTTGCATCAAGCACAGGATTGTGCCGCTCCAAGTTGAAGCGCGTTTTTGATTCCTTCACTGCCGTCATGGGGTCATTGCCGCAGGGTTTGCAAGATCCTGATATACTGGTGACAAGTGCGGATGTTTCATGACTGGCTACAGGTGCTGATGGGAAGGGAACCGTTGCAAGAATCGAGACGTTTGACAGCACTAAAGAAGCAACGGAGTTCCTATGGAAAAGAGCTCTTACGAGTCTTGGGAAAAGACGAAAACAGCAAGTCGTCCAAGGAAACCAGGTCAAGGTGACACGGTTCTTCTGCCGGAAATCAAGAAACTCTTGGACAAGGGACCTAAGTACAGTTTGACGCCCTCTGTGAAGCCGTCAGGACTGATGGCCGCACAATCGCTAGTCACAGCGGGGAGCAGAGCCGAGACGCTGTTTTGTCGGATGGTGCGACTTGCCTAAAGAGAAACATTGCGTCCTTGCCTTCTGCAAAGCCACCTCTCGCGAAAATTTCAAAATCTGTCCAAGCCTCGCGATACTCCTTGATGGTAAAGAAGGCGGTTTTTCGGTGCTTTCAAAACCCATGTTCAATCAAAAGGCTGCTCTTGCAACTGAAAAGAATTTCAAGCAAGTTGAATTCAACTCGCAGAAACAAGAAAAGCAAGCTGTGCAAATACTGCGAAAGGTACACCTGGACGCCCTCGCAAACGAAGCAAAATAATAATAATAATAATAATAATAATAATAATAATAATAATAATAATAATAAGAAGAAGAAGAAGAAGAAGAAGAAGAAGAAGAAGAAGAAGAAGAAGAAGAACCGGAAGGATTTCTTCAAGTCTTCACGATAAAGACTCACAAGACTGGAGCACCGCTTCGTGCGATTATCTCTGAAAATGGCACATGAAAACGCTTTGTTTCAAGCTTTCTGCAAGAACACCTTATGTGTTGATCAGCGAGGACCCTTTTCCAGTAAGAAGTTCATCATACATTGGGAATTGTTCAAAAGGCCCGCCTCTTAGCATGTACATGGGTGTTTTCCATTGACATCGAAGAATTGTACTATTCTGTGCCACATCAGCGACTCCTAAGAGGAAAGGGGTATCTGGCGGATTAGCTGGTTCATAGCGCTTTTAGAAGATTTTTAAAACTGAGCGAGAAGACGGGGACAATAAACACACAATGAGCGCAGACTGCCAACTGTTTATTTCCTGAAAGCAAGCAAAAGATATTCCAAGCAGGAACCCTGGACACGTGGTCATACTGTCACTCACCCATGTGCCTAAAATATATAAGAAACTGCTGATCATCATTACAAACCAAGAATTGGGACTGAGCAATCGCCGGGAAATAAGAAGCCCCCCATTCTAACAATACACTAAAGAAGCCAAGAAAACTTATAAAGCCAAGTCACGCAAGCATGTGAAAGATAAGAAAAAAGAAAAATGGCGGATGTCTCATAACTGGGGTAAAAAGGCGATGAGATCATAGAACCAGAGAACAATCAACAAATGTAAAGGCGATGATGGCACAATAGGTGAGAAACACCGGCCTGCGCGGAATCGCAGGTGAGTGACAGCGTAAGTTGGAGAAGCGACCTTCTTACAGGCCGTTGGGGCCAAGTGATCGGGCCATCAGAAGTCAGGTTGCTCTCGGGGCTGCGCACGTGGCCTTTCGCGTGACGCATGGCACGACACGACAAAATTGCTTCACGAGGCAGCGCTTCGTAATGACGGCAAAGAAGGTTGTTTCATAATGATGATGTTGATGATGCCTCTGTAATGGGTAAAGAGCTACAAAGCATGCGGCCCTGTGTTCTTTCGAATAATTCCGCGAACTCGTTATGCAATCCACTTTTCTCGACGCGTAGTGACTCTGCCCCGTCACGTTACATTTGTGAATGGGAATCCTCGGCAGGCTTTATACCTGTATAGGTCTTTTAGCGATGATTTTCTTAACCACAGGCGTAGCTCAGTGGTAGAATGCTGGACTGCCACGCAGAAGGACGTGGGTTCGAATCCTCCTCGGTCCTGGTTATCTTTTCTAAAATTAGCGCGATAGCGGTTACGGACGCCGGCGGCGGCGGCAGCGGACAACTACGGCGCCAAAATCGGCCCTTGTTGTGATCTCGTAACAACTTACCCTGTAAAAGAACCAAAAGGCGTCATGGAACAACAATCAACAGAAATAAAGTGAAGGCGACGGAATTAAAAACCTGATAACAGAAACAGTAGAACTCGGTGGAAGGCAAACACTCAGCTGCAGTTTGAGCCATAAAGAAGATAACGAAACTTCCGAAACCCCACCACCAAGAAATGTTTTACAGCGTAAGCTGTTATAAGATCACAACAACGTTCGTTTTTGCGCCGTAGTTGTCCGCCGCCGCCGCCGCCGCCGGTGTCCGTAACCACTATCGCTGCAAATTTTAGAAAAAAAAACCAGGACCGACGAGTATTCCAACTTGTCCTCTGTCTGGATTCGAACCCACACTGCCTGCGTGGCAGTCGAGTGTTCTACCACTGAGCTATGCCTGTTTTTTTTTCTTTATTGCATGAAAATTGTTCCGTAAATAGGTTTGAATTGTACTATACAGTTGCACACATATTAACAGTCTAGCATAAACAAAACACGCCTTTGCACTTCTAAGACTCCTCAAAAGTCAGGCAAACAGACACAAGCGTCCAGAAGCGAAAGCCAGTCCGGAACAGGATCAAAAGTCTCAACCACACTGCGTACTTGGGCAACCTCTTCTCGGAACACAGACTTCGTCGAGCGAGGTGGTTCAGCATGCCTGTCAATCATGCGGCTCCTCCAGAGGGCATAAAGTCCTAACAACATGACCATATCATACGGCATAGTACTACTGCTCTTGCTGAACGGGAGGAACCTAATTCCGTGAGGTGTGAGGGGAAGTTCTTTTCTAATCGTCCGCTTGAGAATGTCCCAGAAATAAAATGCATCTTGACAAACAATAAAACAATGTTCAATGGTCTCAGGTTGACTGCAAAGACTACAGTTTACTGACCAAGGTACGTGTATTCCTTTTTCATTAAGCCAGGTCTTCACAGGTAACGTACCCGTGTGTAGCTTGAAGAAAAACGTTTTCGCAGCAGGTGATACACACATTTTACGTACACGGAAAAACACATCATGTCCAGATAACGACAAATATGGCAACCGATAAACAGGCGCAGAGAAAAGGTCGTTCACGAGTGCAGCAGATAGTGTTGTTCTATCGACAGTATATAAGTACTCTAATGTGAATCTAGCTTTTAAAAAACAGAGAGTGTCAACAATTTCTTTCAGAAAGCCCCATAGCCGCGATTCTTGAGGAGTGTTTGTCGTTACAAAAAGAAAAGGGAGGTGATGAGCAATACGGGTTCTAAGAACGGCTAGTAGAAATGGATGACAAACATCTTTCAGGTAAGAGAAGCGAAGTACCAATTGTCGCACAAACAAATGCACAAGATTGAGGCCCCCCTTATCGAGCGGTAGGAAAAGATAGTCTCTTCTCATAGCTTCCCAAGATGAACGCCAAATAAAACAAGCGAATATTCTGTGAAATGCCTGTAAATGGACACCGGAGCAGTGCAACACCTGCAGGACATAAACAGGTATAACGTCTGCCGCGGAATCGCATTAACAAACGTAATGTTACGTTGAAAAATAGTAATACACCGCTACACGACGCGGAAATGGATTGTATAACGAGGTCGAGCAATCATTTGAAAGAACACAGGGCTGCATGCTTTGTAGCTCTGAACCCATTACGGAGGCACTTGTAATTATGGCATAGTGGGTACTTCCCTACTAGGCAAAATGGTAAGTTATGGCGCAGGAGATACCTGCCACTTCTACTTGCACTAGTTTCCTCAAGCGTTTAAAGTGGCCTCTAAGAAAGTAGCTCCTCCAGCTTACGCTGTCACTGTCCTGCGGTTCCGCGCAGGCCTGGCTCTTTTTTTGGTGTGAAGAATGCACACAAGTCATTATAAGGCGCGTTCTAGGAAGGATAACTGCTTTTGGGGAAATTAAATTTCAGAACGCCACAGGAATTTGCAGTGACGCCTTTTTAGCCGTGTTGGAATTCTACTTTCAGTCAACAGCTATAAAGTTCCATGGGAAATATTTTATTCAGAAACGTACAATTGGATCGTCTATGGCACCTGTTCTGTGCGACATATCCGTTATAGGGAAACGTATCCTTTCCCAAATTCAGGACTCGCGTGTGGTTAAAATTTGCAGGTGTGTTGACGGTGGACTTCCTTGTAGTTGTGAAAGACGTGGCTAAAGAAGGGATAGAAAATGTCGCCAGGAATTTGTTGCTCTCTTTACGACCAATGCTGGCGGTCTTAAGTTCACGTGGGAATTACCGGAACACAACAGGCATCAATTTCTCGACATATGCATGCTTTTCACTGCTGAACACTTATGCGGAAGTTTAGTCCAAGATCAATCAAAGGCCTGCTTCCTTTTGAGACCGCCCATTCCAGACTTGTTAAGAGAGGAATGGTGATGAATTTCCTTCAATCTCCCCTAACAAAATCGTGCGACCATTGCATGAGTGCAAGTTTCACTAAGCAGGTACCGCATTTGGAGGGCACCACTTATCCTCTATTCTTATATAGTGTCTAAGGTTTGTGAATCTTTGCTTCAAAAAATTAAGCGGTCCCGCGTGGGAAAGAATAGAGAGATTAAAAAGGGGCAAGTACAGGTGATCCCGTACATTCACAAGTTATCACACAATATCAAGAAAATAGCCTCCAGACATGATGTACATGTAGTGCGTTGTGCCCTGTCCAAGTTGTCGAAACTGTGTAGCATGATAAATCGAGAAAGGTTGCTTAGTGCACTACCAAGCACAAAAATAGATTCACTGGTTGCGCTAAGAAGGCCGCGTTTATGATATTCCGCTAAATTGTGGTCATCACTTACTGACGCCGAAGTTGAATTTTTATATGGTTTTGCGTAGCGTTATTGTTTCACCCTCACGCGTTGTCACGTGGTTCTTATGGTCATTCCTACATCTTTTTCTCGGATTTTACGATCCGACGCTGAGTTATTTCTCTAGTTTCGTTAATTGTCTCATCCTCACGCGCTTTCCGTGTTTATTGTTGGTCATCTGTTTCATCCTCGACGTGGGTTTTTATTTCTAGGATTTTGCTGTGGTTTTTCTTTTGTTCGATTTGGTTCTCAATGCTTGGGTTGAAGTCTTTTTCGCCCAGAGTTGATCCGTCTTGTCATGGTTGAGTGTGTACGTTGAGGGAGTGCACATGCGGAGGTTTTATCTTTCCTGTATGCTTAGGTCACTGTGTTCTTTTTGTGTGTGTGTGTGTGTGTGTGTGTGTGTGTGTGTGTGTGTGTGTGTGTGTGTGTGTGTGTGTGTGTGTGTGTGTGTGTGTGTTTTGTTGGACTGCTTAGGGTGATGTGGCCAGATTTTGCACAAAAATGTTTGGTGAAGTGCAAATAAATCTAGTTGTAAGTCGGCTCTCGTCTGTGTGGTTTTATGTGTCTCCTGTCTTCGTCTTCGTCCCGCTGCAGTTTTAAGACTACTTGCAAAGGATGACTAGTTGAGGATAGTTGCAATGGTCAAGCTGTACACTCGCTTGTCCTTTGTTGGTCAATTGGTAAATAAGGAAATGAGTCAATCTTTTCTGGTTCTGTGAGTGCATAGTCGGCAAAGTCGCTGCTATATTTACACTTTTATTCCTCGCTATCCTTTAGCAGTGCCTCACTCTTAGCATGGGTGCCACACAAAACCAGAGGTCTCTCCAGGAATTGAAATTAGAAGGTGGGTCTAGACATCAGTGGGAGGTGTGAAGCACCAGATATATTGAATTGGTTACAAAAGATTTAGAAATTAAAGGCGTGCCTGTAGAAAAAACAACGCGGTGTGAACACCTCTCCTGGGGGGGTCTGTAGGAAAATCTCTGCTCAAAACAAACCTTTTTGAGCTACATAGCTGTTCAAGGAAATAGCACTCATCACGCATTGAAATCGAAAATACGAGCAAATGCTACCCCATAACCGCAGCGGGATCTAAGTATACTTCTTCTCTGTACTGTATGGACATACTTTTTAAAACCTGATGGCCTACTTTAGATCTCTTGTGTGGAACTGATTTTATTATTTGCCCTATTCCTGTGACCGAGCCTAACAGACAGAACAAGTTACTTGCACACATGCAACAGTGCTTTGTGGGCGGAGTGTTCGTTCTCACATAAGCCGGCCCTTTAATAGACCAACCATTCATTCACTGCAACTAGGTATGACCTTTTTAAAATGCATTACAAATTACACAGCCTGTTTCACAAAACACTGTCTAAAGCTTTGTGTTCAATCTCCCTTCTGTTCTAATAATCAAACTGTACTTGGGATTCATGGCTGCTATTCTCCAGGTGACCACTACATGACATGCCTGTTTTAGCGAAGGGTCAAGTGCCTGCACACAATTTTCTTTCAAAAGCTTACAAAATGTAGCTCACTAGAAAACAGCATTGAGTCTTAATAGCATTCCCTGCTATTGCTGTGCAAAATAATGTTTACATTTACAAAGGTTTGCACACAGTGCAAGGAAGAAATGCTGTGCTCGGACACGCTACTGCTAGCCTGCTTTCCACCATGTTATATGCAATACTCGGTAAAAACCTGGACACACACTTACAGAAGCAAACTATGTGACAGTCACTATTCAAGGAATTCCAAGCCGGCACGTTTCCCTTGCACTAGTTGCTTAATGGATCTCACTTGTGCAGCCAATCTCACGCTGGTTCAACATACCACGCATTATTGCAGCAACTGTTTTTGGTGACGCACGGAGTACAGGAATACCTCTTGTCACTACGGCGACTTTTGAGCTTCTTGCAGCTTGGTAGGGGTAGCTTGAAAACTAACAATCATTTTGTTGTCCACTGCCCTGAATATAAAAGTAAATGCATGAGGTCACGAGGAAGCGATAAAAAGGAAATTGTGAATAAAATTTGGTCTAATAAAACAGCGAATAAGAACCATCAATTAAGTGTCCACAAACATACCGTGTGATGATTTCGGTCCTTAAGGTTACTTCCAGTGGCCACACAATATCTGCTGACTTGAGATAGGTCCAGAGATAACAGCAGCCGAGCGTGTGCAGATATATGCAGTTTCTTGAAGGCTGTGGTTGACAAACAAAAAAGAAAGAGCCATGGTTACTATGGTAGAAGCATGGATAACTTTGTAATTTGTGTCTAACAACGCATACAACAATGCTGCAAGCGTGAATAGCGTGCGCGTAACGTTTATTTGAGCATCTATTTCATCGGTTGTGCCTTTTAGTGTGCTGTGCTTAGCCAAGCCTCAATCGTTGGTCTGTCTATAAAACGGCAGCTAAATCCTACAATGACGCTCTCAATAGTGCCAAACACCATTTCTTTCACTTCACACTACCAGCATTGTTGCAAACTAATCCAAAACAGTTTTGGAACACATTTAAGCCGAAAGAGGACTCAACTATTTGCCTTGTTGATGAACTCGGTAATCCAGTCCCAAAAGATCACTGTGCTTCGTTACTGAATGAAACGTTCGCTTCTTCTTTCTCCGACTTCATCATTAACAATCGTCCATGCATACAGAATCTTGACTTTCTTCCTATGGATCCCATTACCTTTGATACAACCGGCATTGCGACACTCATTAATAAGCTAAAGCGATCACCGTCATGTGGAGTTGACTCAATTAACTCTAAATTTCTTCAGAATACTAAGGAATACAGTTCCATTATCTTAGGCTGCCTCTTTACTAAATCGCTCCAGGATAACTGTCTACCTAAAGACTGGAAAACCGCTAAGGTGATCCCACTCCACAAGTCTGGTGAAAGGCATAACCCCCGTAATTATCGTCCTATTTCTCTCACGTCGGTCCCTTGCAAACTAATGGAGCACATAATTTACTCAAACCTCGTTAAACATTTGGAATCAAATAACTTCTTTCATAACTCCCAGCATGGTTTCCGCAAATTTTTCTCTTGCGAAACACAACTAATACTATTTATTAATGATCTCCACGCTGCACTTCACTTAGGTGCGACTATTAATTGTATTTTCTTAGATTTCGCCAAAGCTTTTGACAAGGTTAACCATGAAATGCTCCTACTAAAATTACATTGCTTGCGCATAGAACCTTTATTACTTGACTGGATAAAAGAATTTCTTTCTAACCGCACTCAGTTTGTTTGCACTAACGATATTAATTCCTCTCAAGTGCCCGTGCGTTCAGGCATACCTCAAGGTTCTGTTTTAGGTCCACTACTATTTTTAATTTATACTAATGACTTGCCTAATAACATATCCTCCCCTATTTGCCTCTTCGCTGACGATTGTGTCATTTACCGTAAAATTACTGATCATAACGACAACGAAACCTTACAAACAGACCTAAACAACACTTTACATTGGTGTAAACTTTGGAAAATGGAACTTAACATTTCTAAATGTAAAGCAATGAGAGTTTCACGTAACCACACATCTATCGATAACTATTCCTACAGCCTGAACGCAACCCCTCTTGAATATGTCCGGTCTTATAAGTATCTTGGTGTTCACATTACTAACTCGCTATCATGGTCCGACCACATTAATCGCGTCACATCCAAGTCTAATCGCGTGCTCGGTTACTTAAAACGAAACTTTCCTGTTGCGCCGACTTTTTTAAAGAAACAGCTGTACATCACCTACATCCGTCCTCTACTGGAGTACGCCGCATGTGTATGGGATCCCGGCCACGTAACACTCGTTAACAAATTAGAGGCAATCCAAAACCGGTCGTCACGTTTCATTCTTCGCAGCTATAATCGAACATCTAGTGTAACTGCCATGAAGATCAGGCTTAATCTCCCTCCACTTGTCATGCGCAGAAAAATCGCTCGCCTTTGCGCGTTACAAAAAATATACTATCATAATCACGTTCTAAAATCGCGCTTATTACAGCCTGCATCTTTCATATCGTCCCGCATAGATCACCCCCCCAAAGTGCATATCCCTCGAAGTAACACCGTCACCTTTTCCCAGTCTTTCCTTCCTAACACATGTCGCGACTGGAATCTTCTGTCAGCATCAACCCCCAGTATTACTGAACCTGACGCGTTCCGTCAGGCCTTGACATCTTCCATGTAAAATGCATTACATGTTGCGCACGCGATAGTATCTCATTGTATTCGTAACTTGTATTTCACACCGCATTTTTTTCTCGTTTTCTTATTATTGAATCTTTTATACTTTTTGTGCGTTGGCTGACTTATTACGTGTATGTTTTGCTTTTTGCCCCTCCCCTCTACAATGCTGTAAAGCCCTGAGGGTAAAATAAATAAATAAATAAATAAATAAATAAAGAAAGAAAGAAAGAAAGAAAGAAAGAAAGAAAGAAAGAAAGAAAGAAAGAAAGGGACATTTGTTTGTTGGTTTGTTCTGCTAGTAAAATTTGTTTGTTCTAGTAAAATTGATTTCCTCGACACGACAGTATCCATGGAAAAAGGAAAACTAAAGACGGCACTTTACAGAAAACCAACGGACAGCCAGCAATATCTAGATTATAATAGTCATCACCCGCGACACTGCAATCTGGGGATATTTATAGACAGGCAAGGCGCATAACAAGGATTTGTAGCAACGACGCGGATTAGGTTCACCACTTAAGCAATTTAAAGGCAACCTTAGCTGAACGAAATCACCCGCACGACGCTCTGAACAAGGCATACAATGACGCGCTTAAACTGGATAGTACACCAGCACTAGAAAAAAGAGCCCCTAAAGCGCAGGCCAACCAGCCGCTAGCATTCATAACGAAATACTCCAATGCGCTTCCAAACATAAATAATATCCTTCGCAAATACTATCCAATACTAAAAAGCAACGATCGCCTTAGAAAAGCGTTTTCGGAAATACCAAGAGTCACCTACCGCCGTAATAGAAACTTTAAGGACCTGTTAGTACATGCCAAAGTAAGCCCCCAGCGCACCACCTGCGTAATAACTTGCTCCCGTCCCTGATGCAAGACTTGCAAGCATATTCAAAATGATCTTAAAGTTAAAAGCACTGTCAGTGAATATGTCCATCATATAAAATCCAGTTTCACTTGCACTAGTTCAAACGTTATTTACATGTTGGAATGTTCACTCTGTCACAAGCAATACATCGGCGAAACTGGTCAACCAATTAATGTTAGATTAAACGGGCACCGCGTGGATACCGCGAATAACTTGCCGAAGGCAGTGGCGCAGCATTTTAATACGGCAGGTCATAATTTCGATGAACTGAAACTCTACATAGTCCAGGGAAACTTCCGCTAGCCGAGGGACAGAAAAGACAGGGAATCGTATCTCATCTACAAGTTCAATACTTTCCAGCCTACAGGCATAAACCTTTCAAAGGGAACCCTTGAGTCCATTAGATACGGTGTGGGGTTAACACAGACGACAAAAGGTTAAAGCATGCACAAGCTAACAATGTTTCTCCCAGAAAGTCTACTTTCAGGTGCGGATCTCCCATCCAGTTCGACGAGAACAACGGCGTTAAACAGTGTAGTTACATTTTTAGCAACCAGCTTTCGGTGAAATGCGCTGCGGGTGCGGCGCAGGTGGTGCGGGGTGGAGAGGGGGACACATGCCATAGGAGCAACTCTTGTTCCAAGCGTGTGTTCCTTTTTTTTTATCCTGCTTTCTAGCGCTGCGCACACAATGCATTTGCAAGGTATGTACAAGGATCAGATTCTTTGGAAGCTTTCGCTCTTGCCATTTATATTACCCGTCACCGAACTTCCCCTACACCCTCCCCCCTCTTTTTCAGTTTTCTTCTTTCTTTTATTAGTATCCGCAAGTGCTGCTCTTCTCCTCCTCTCTTTCTGTGGACGGGGGAGAGTGTGCAATAGCGTACATAAACGAACGCTGGAGAAGGCAGTCGCCGCCCTGACGAAGACAAGTCCACGTGTCGAAACGTTGGCTCCTGCGACAGTCCCTGTTCTACATCGTATCTTGCGGTCTATTCATCGATTCAAGCATCCACTTCCCCTGAGCTTCTCTTCTAGTTAAGAAACATTGTAAGCGTACCATGGGACACCAGCAGCAGCGCGGTAATTGTGCGGAAAGGTTTGGTACGGAACCACGAGCTCACAGGTGCACAAGGTTTTGTTTGCCTGATTGTCGGTACAGTGAGGAGGCTCCCTGAAGCGAGGATCAAGGTGTAAACACACTACTAGAGTGGGAGAGTCACGGCTCTGTGTATGGAAAACCAACTTTTTGATCTGATTGTGGGAAACATTGCTGCACGAGACCTTAACGATTCGGAGCTGCGATATGAAGTGTCGACGAGTGAAGCTCACCGGGAATCACCATCTCTAGCTCAATTACAATGGAAACCATTCGAGCGTCCTGTCATGCCGGACTCCGAGAAGCATTCGGCACGAGCTTCATTTGAAGGAGATTTTATCGTGCTCAGCGTCTTATTTTAATTGTCTTCGTGTATGCTCCTGACCAGACGGGTTTCCGTCCAACTCTCGACTTGATCAACTTACGCTGGGCGTACGGCCAAGCCGCCATCACTCAGATTGGCCAGTACATCTCCTTGACCAGCCAAATGGCCGCCTTCAAAAGGCACCTTAACTTCAATCTGCAGTGCAAAACCCGTGGTTTTATTCCGCGATCCCTTCGCCTCAACAGACCTGTGCCTACCAGCTTCGGGAATAGCGTTGTTCTCAAGGCTGCTGCTACAAGCCAGAATTTTAGACTGCAGACAAAAAGCACGAGCACTCGAGAACGAGGCTTTCTTTGCCCGTCGGCGACTCGAGTACCAGTTTCCGAAGGAATTCGCAAGTATTCAGCTGCATGCCAACTTCAAGGCAAGACTGCACTGCCGCCTTGCCTAACAGAGAGGGCAAACTCGAGAGACTGCATCACAGAAACCCCGTTTCGAGTTCCAAACCGGTAATGTCCACTGTTCACAATTTGTCTTCGCACAAGCCAGATGCCGCTGAACTCTCTGTTCTGAGCTGAACTTCAATGTAGGTTCCACGACAAACGCAAAACGAGTGATGTGTGCTGCGGAAAACGCGGTGATGCAAGTTGAATTCTCCAGACGTGATGAGGCCCGCACTCGCGCCGTCGGTGTCCTCTCACGACTTAGCCTCGAGCGTCGTTCTCACCGCTCTCTCCGGCAGAAAACGCAGCCTTCGGAACAATCCTAATATGGTGGTGCTCCCTGCAGACAAAGGCACTGTGCTACTTGACAGCGCCGAGTACCGTAACAAAAAATGATCGCTCTGCTTTCAGGCGTATCAACGCCTTGGGACTCCGAAAAGCTTCTTTCCAACGCATTCCGTTGCGTTCCGCCTCAACACAAATCCCTGTATTACTGTCTCCTGTGTCATAATTGTTCTGCGCCAGCCTTGTACGGATTGCCCAAGATCCATAAGCCCGAGGTACCAATGCGCCCCATCGGAGATTATACCCGCATCACCCCTTCATAAGCTGTCCGGGTACCTGCATCGGGTACTGCGACCACTTGTCGGCAAAGCAATACGTACGTGCACCATTCCGGTGACTTTGTAGACAAGGTGCGCGACATCGCCCTCGAGGATGGGGATGCCTTGGTGTCTTTTGATGTGCAATCTTTATTCACCAGCATACCTACGGGTTGATAGTTGACGCATGTGTCTCAGCCCTCGAAACAGACACAACCTTGCCTGAGCGCATACCTATTCAAGTCCAGGACTTGCGGCGCCTCCTGACGTATTGCCTCGACAACACGTACTTCACGTTCGAGGGTTGCTTTTGCAAGCATGTACACGAGACAGCAATGGGTGCTGCCGTCGCGGTAACGGCAGAAAATCTGACGATGGAGCGTCTTGAACAATACGCACTCAGTTCGTTTAATCCTGAAAACCTTTTTACGTTCCGTGGGTGATTGCTTCAGCGTAATCAAAAAGGAGGCATTGACTGCTTTCACAGAACACCTGAACGGCATGAATGCAGCAATCAAGTTTACCGTAGAGGAGGAGCAGCACGGTCAACTTCCTCGACGTCCTCGTGAAGCGCGAAGGAGAAGGACTGTCGTTCAGCGTCTACAGAAAAAGCACCCAGACGGCTCGCTATTTGCATTTTAATTCGGTGAACCCGGTTTCACACATATGGTCTGTGATCGCCTCACTAGTGACTCGCGCGAAGAGACTTTGCGCAAAATCAGAGGACTTCACTGCTGACATACAGCACGTGCATCGGGATCTTTCCAAAAGTGGCTACCCCGACTCGTTCGTGCACTCTGCGGAACGTCAGCTAGCACGTTCGCCACGGTCTGACAACTCGCGCCCAAGAAAACGTGTGCCGTATGTTCCTGGTATCAGCGAGCACCTTGCGCGTGTTCTATGCCCCTACGATGTGCAGGTAGCACACGCGCCAACAAACAAGTTGAGGCATTCCCTTGTGAGGGTGAAAGACAAGCTGCCAAAAGAAAAATTTCCAGGCGTTGTCTACAGCATCCCGTGCGCAGACTAGTGGCGGGTACGTCGGCGAGACAGGCAATTTTCCGCCAAAGTCTAAAGCAGCATATATATCACGTAAAAAAGAAGGTCTCATCGAACGCGCAGGTGGAACACGCAGAAGCATCTGGACACAAAATAGATTGCGATACCGCAAGAATAATAGAACGAGAAAAGCACTGGTCATCCCGGCTTACATGTGGCTTGCCGCCCATTGCAAGAAATTTGAGTGTAATCCCATCTTTACTGACACGACTGTTTTTTTCAGACGTAAAAATCGCACCATAAGGGAGATTGTGGAAGCCTTTCTTATAAAAAAAGGGGGAGAGAATTGCGTTAGTCAAGCGTCGCTTAATCTCTTGGATAAAGAGATCAGGTTTTGGGAAGGTACATAGGGTACAATCAGCCTTGTTGCGCTTATCGGCTTTTTATGTCATGACCATTATGGTCCACGTGCTGTTTCCTCCTTTATATATGTGCTATCATATCAATAAAATTTCAACAGCACTCGTGTCGTCTATTCCTTCTCTTCGGTCCTTGTTTGTGCGCGCTGTTCCACCATGACAATATACCAACTCGCCCAACTTGCTGCCTTGCTTTTGTTACATCTGACAATCCCAACAACGGCGCACACGCTTAATCGCAATGACAGGAACTTCCCACAAATGTACACACATCGCTTACGCCACATTTTGAAACATACATAACCGGACTGCTCACGCACAGATTCTTCATTTGTGAACAAGGCTCCCGTGCGGGAGCCGAAACGTCTTGCTTTTATTTGCTTTTATCGTGGTCAGCGTCTTATTATAATTGTTTTCATAAAGGAGATTCGCAAATGGCGAGACACCCGTGACACCGTGGATTGAAATACAGTCGGGTGAGATGCGGAGTAACAGCGCAACTTTTAATTAAAATTCGGAGAATGGGACCAAGGCACTGAGGAAGAAAACTCCGCAGATCGACGGAAGGGACTGCAAATCTCATCGGTGCCAGCACAGCGTTGCGATCCTGTGGACGAGGGTTGTTTACCTCAGCAGGAGATTAAAAGGAACAAGCAGCGGTGTAAGCGAGAAGCAGTCTAGAGATCCGTGCCCATTAGCAGGATGAAACTACATGTATTGGGATTGATTACAAGTGTTGATGCTAAGCGAAACAACGTTTGCATGTGTCGTTGTGTGTGTTACCCTGTGATATTTTGTAAACTTTGAGAACATTCACGTGTTGAGCGCTCTGTCAAGCGAAATGAGTGTGTTTCGGTTATTGTATGACGCGTGTGTACGCGATGTGTTGTTTTCACGCCATGTATTGTGAACATTTATGTGACATATATGTGCGCGCTTCATTGTGAAGTGGAGGTGCCGTGTGTGAACAGATGTGTTTGCACCCTCATGTGGACTTACATGCTATGGACTGACGTAAGGACACCTTGGTGCCCTGTATTTTTGTGTGTGAGCACTATTTTGCGTGTTTTTTTTTAATATTAATTCGTTACATTCTTAAGGTGCGGGGCAGTGTCACAAAATAGCGCCCATTTCGTCGAAAAACCCGGCGTCGAGCTAAAGGGAAAGCCGAAAAAAAATTCGCAGATCCCACATGCAGTGGGAATCAAGGAAATGCAAAGAACGCATCAGGAACGTAAAATCGATTCGCATTGTTGTTTCGCTATACCGAGTTTGGTACATATGAACTTAACCAAACGGCCCCAAGAGCACCATGACTGTGGCATGAAAACCATGCCGCTCATACACGCATCTCATGATTCTAACGTTATGACCTGTCATTTACCTTCTTCATGTAGTCGCGTTATACCAAAGCAATTTTAGTATCCCATTAACGAAACGAGTGGCATGAAGAAAAACACGTTCTTGGCCTAGTGTGCATGACATATTTGAAACAAAAAGGTTGCGCGAAGAAAGACAATCACAAGGTAGGGTACAGGGACAAGCGCAAACTCACACTGCTTTATTCTTGATCAGAGCCACTGAATAAATAGGAAAGTCACATCAAGACCACGTGTGCACGCGCCAAGAAAGAGCACCAGAATTACACATGCGCGGCCAGAAAGCCCCCTCTCCAGCATACAGGCTGATAGAAGTATAGCTGACACAATCGGTTCCCTTCTGCCATATAGGAAACGCTTCAAGTACCAAACGTTCATTCAAATTTACACTTCTACCTTTAATCTTAATCTCACTGAATCGAGGATCACACATGCAGGTATTACAGGGCTCAGCTAAATTAGTTTTTTCTTTTCTCTTTACATCTTGCCGATGTTCCCTCGCTCTATCATTGATGCAGCGTCCCGTTTGGCCTATATAGACCTTTCCGCAGCTAAGTGGAATTTCGTATACCACTCTGACTGCGCATTTGCCGGAGGGCCTTTCATGCTTTTTTTCGCAGGGTGCTGTTTCCTTCCCACTAATGCGGGAACAAAGAACAGACAGCTTTCTGAGGGCTAATTTAGCTGAGCACTGTAATACCTGCATGAGTGATCCTCGATTCAGTGAGATTAAGATTAAAGGTAGAAGTGTAAATTTGAATGCACGTTTGGTACTTGAAGCGTTTCTTATATGGCAGAAGGGAACTGATTGTGTCAGCGATACTTCTATCAGCCTGTATGCTGGAGAGAGGGGCTTTCTGGCCGCGCATGTGTAATTCTGGTGCTCTTTCTTGGCGCGTGCACACGTGGTCTTGATGTGACTTTCCTATTTATTCAGTGGCTCTGATCAAGAATAAAGCAGTGTGAGTTTGCGCTTGTCCCTGTACCCTACCTTGTGATTGTCTTTCTTCGCGCAACCTTTTTGTTTCAAATGTGGCATGTAGACCATGCCGCTCATAACATCCACGTCAGGATTTTCATGTTATGACCTGTCATTTATGATCGTCATACAGTCTTGATTTGCCAAACCAATTTTCGTATACATCCCATGCCAAACGGCAGTATAGCGCCAGGACCGTGGCATGTAAATCATGCCGCTCATGACATATTACATGAAAATCATGACATGCATGTCATGATTTTCATGTTATGACCTGTCATTTCTGATAGACATGCAGTCGTGTTGTGCCATAGCAATTCTTTTCTTATATATCCCATTAACGAAACGGCCGCAAGAGCACCAAGACTGTGGCATGTAAACCATGCTACTCATGACATACATGTCATGATTCTACTGTTATGACCTGTCATTTACGTTCGTCATGCTGTCGTGTTGTGCCATAGCAATTTTGGTACACATCCCGTTAACGAAACCCGTGGCATGTAAATCATGTCGCTCATGACGTGCATATCATGATTCTCATGTTATGACCTGTCATTTATATTCGTCATGCAGCCATGTTGTGGCATACCAATTTTCGTATAGATCCCATTAACGAAATGGCCAGGAGAACACCAAAACCGTCGCATGTAAATCATGTCGTTCATGACATGCATGTCATGATTTTCATGTTATGACCTGTCATTTATCTTTTTTATGCAGTCATGTTGTGGCATGCCAATTTTCGTATACATCGCATTAACGAAACGCGTGGCATGTTTATCATGTCGCTCATTACATTCATGTCACGACTTTCATGTTATGACCTGTCATTTATGTTCGCCATGGAGCCATATTGTGGCATACCGATTTTCGTATACATTCCGTTAACGAAACGACCAGGAGAGCACCAAGACCGTGGCATGTAAATCATGTCACTCATGACGTGCATATCATCACTTTCATGTAATGACCTGCCATTTATGTTCGTCAGGCAGTCATGTTGTGCCATACCAATTTTCGCATACATCCCATTAGACAAACGGCCAGCAGAGCACAAAATCGTAGGCGGCTGATACATAGATACGCTGAAAGTCGCCGAAGTTCGCTAAGAAATGCTTCGCATTTAAAAACACTCCCCATGCTCCTAATTACATTCTGTTGTTGTATTTACTGGCACTTTCCTAATTATTCCTCTGAAACTTCCCCCAAAGGGTCGCTTACAACCGCAGCGCCCTCTTGCGTTTAGCTGAGCGTACGACGGCGGCCAAGTGCCCTCTCAACTAGCTGCATCTACACATCTACGAAGCAAACGAGAGAGGAGGTGTCTCCACACTGACACGAATGGCGCTGCTTTAGTTATTTTTCAGGGACTTTAGGGGCGGCGGCTGCGGTGCGCCATCTGTGGGACATCACTGCTCCTCGCGCATGCGCAGCACGGCTCTCGGACGCGCACGCGAAACTGCTCCAGCTCGGCCAGTGTAGCTAACGCTGCAAAACGAACTCCAAACAAGGAGATTGCCCGTTGAGCCGAGCCACTGAGCCAGCGTGTTGAAACTCGCTCGTCGCACGTGGCGGCAATTCAGACACTCATGGAGGCGTCCAAGCTCCCTCGAACGCTGTGAGGGATGACCATAGAGTTAATATACAGACTCTACAGGCAAAGCCCCCCATAAGGCCCTTGTATGGAAGGGGGAGTCCCCCGTGGTCGACGCCATCTTGCAACGCTCACGCTATCCTTGGGGATAGTAACCGGTATTAATCTGGCAACAAAGTATAAAAATTAACACCATCTTCCCAAAGGGAACCCTGATGGGATGCGAAGCAGCAGCGTTGCGCACGGGTGGCGTCACTGGTTGAACGGCGCTAACGCGGGTGCTTCGCATCCCATCAGGGTTCCCCTTGGGAAGATGGTGTTAATTTTTTGCGCGTGAACCGACGAGTCGGCTGTGTAGCGAGCGGCGGTCGCGGTAGCGGAGCGAGCGGCGGTAGCGGCAGGTGTTGCAGGCGAACGGACGAGGCGGCAGCTGGGGGCGCTGCCGCGAGCGCGCGGAAGGCGAGGAAGAGAGTGACGTCAACGCGCAGCTGCGGCGTGACCTACTTAGCACCGCTCCAACACCTGCGGCGAGGGGAGCGCGTTGCAGCGCGTTCGTACGGAGACACGGAGGGACAGCTTTACACAGGCTAGTCAAAGAGCTGCTTCGCATCTAAAACACATAGCCTCCGAAATGGCGCATAGGCACGCCAATCTTGAAGGCAATACCAGAGTCCTTCAATGCTTTTCTGGTCACGAAACTCCGCCGTCACTCTATGGGAGAGCTTCATACGCTGCCCAAAACTGCCGCGACGCGGCGCCACTGCGCCACAGAGGGCATCGTTCGGGCTGCTCGCGTACTGAAACGCGTGCGCACAGCGAGACAAGCTGGTGGATAAACGGTAATATAGGCGCAGGAACAACACTCACATTGACACGAGGAGACAGGACAAGCGCTCTTTTTTTTTGTGTGCGTACGTGTCCGATTTATCCAAAATGTTGTAAGACGACGATGCCCAAGACGTGTTGCGTGCCGTAGTGCCGTTCCGGCTACAGAGGAACGACCAAGAAGGTGCCGTTGTTTTCTTTTCCATCGGACAAGGAGCAGCGCGAAAAATGGAAGCGGGCCATACCGCGGCAGGAAAGTGGCGACTTCAACTTTGAGTCCAAATATACATGTGTGTGTGCAAAGCATTTCGACGGCTCGGACATTGTCACTCCTTATGATTTTAATATCAACGGCGACGCGCATTAAAAGAACCAAAACAACTTCTTATGTGTCTTTGTCGAAAGCACGAGCGGCGTAAGTTACTGGTTTACTGTTTCTTCTATATGAGACTGCTAATAAAGCAATGGCCTAATTACAATACACTGTCAACTGTGTTCGACCTTGCTTTTCACGTTCGCCATGATCACAAACTAAACGCCGCACCGATTGACTGATCGGGTTTTACGTCCCAAAAGCAGCTATGATTATGACAGACGCCCCGTGGTGGAGGGCTCCGGAATAATTTTGACCACCTGGGGTCTTTAACATGCACCAAACTCTAAGTACACGGGCCTCAACATTTCGCCTCAACCAAAATGCAGCCGCCGCGGCCGGGATTAGATCTCGCAACCTTCGGATCTGCAGCCGGGTGCCATAACCGCTAGACCACCGTGGCGGGGCAACACGCCGCATCGAAGACTGCTATGAGGTTAGTATTACCAGAGTCCTTCATTGCTGGCATTTAAGGACTCTGATATTACATATATTGTACCTAAGGCTCGTAGTGGGATTTAATCGTTAGGTCGAGAAATTTGAAGCGCATGGAACAGCTGTTTCATTTTTTTTTTGTCTTGAAAGGAAGGCATTTTACGGAAGCATTTCTTGCAGTAAGTATTTATATGTTCGGGTTTTCGGTCGAATAAAATGACACCAGGAGTCTGATAATGTTCACAGTTTAATAGAAATTGAGCAGCCGTGCCATGCGAACCATCTGGCCTTATGCGCAACTTTGCGCAGTCGAGAGATTTCGCTCACTTGCGGACGAATGGACGTGTAACAACTCGTATGTTCGCCTCTGTTTACAAGTGGCACAGCAAGTGCATTATTGCGAATGTACAGTGTCTGATTTCAGGCAAATTTCGAAAAGCTGGACCAGTTGCAGTATTGCGACGAACGAGCGGCGCTCCCCCGGCCACGACGGCTGCATTTCGACGAGGCGAAACGCAAGAGCAGAAAACAGGCGTGCACTTTGATTTACATGCATATAAAAACGACCCCAGCTGTTAAACATTAATCAAGAATCCCCCGCTACGACGTGTCTCAAAATCATATCATGGTTCTGGTGCGGCAAACCCCGAATTTTTGTGTCATTTTCGACCGCGACTGCGGCGAGCTGCATGTCCAGAGCTGTTAGTTTCTTTTCTCCCGGATGCTCATTTCAAGGCAGACGGCGCGTTCACGCAGTCACCGAGGCACGCTGAATGTTCGAAATAAATGTGGTAAAGTGAAACGATCTTTTCAGATGTTTAGAAAGCTTGGAAATCAAAGCAGACCAACACACTACCGCAGCGGTAGCGGACGGCAGAATGCCCTCATGTGCACAGCTGCGCCCCTAGCGGCCAGTGCTGGCTCCATATGAAGCTGAGGCGGCACTTTCGTGACCAGAAAAGCAGTGAAGGACTCTGGCAATACAGAGAAAATCAGCGCCGATAGATGGCAGCAGCTATCCTGTTTACGATCAGAGCTGGTAAATCAAGGTCTTCAAAGAACACGTTTCGTTATCCCAGGCGATGGGAGCTTAGAATGTGTAACGGTGGCCGTCCGTGGAGCTGGGAAGCTCAGTCTCAGCAAGAAACCGAGAATACACGGGGCGTTGTCAGTGGACGCGGTGCACCCGGCGCTGTCAATGCGATCTTGTCGATTATCGCCGTGTCCGAGCGGTCTGTGCGCGATGTTCAACGTGCGTACAGGGAACACCTATATAAACGTATGTACGTGTTAAGCATGGTTTATTCTTTCGGGTGCAGAAAGCTCTTTCGACGGACAACCTACTAGTTTGAGTTTCTTTGCCTGTACATTGCGGCTGAGGGGGGCCGAGGCATGATCGAACAGCCCAGCTGCCAAGCTGGTGCCCTCGAACAACACCGCATCAACCCGTCCGTCGCTACCCCGCTACGGTCACAAAGAGAAGGGCCTGTCGTAACAGTAACAACGTAACCGCACGAATGCACCATCGCGTCAGCCGATGTCACCGCGCGATCGCATATGTCATATCAGACACGCAAAATGGCGGAGAATCCGAAAACAGAAATAGAGATACGAAACCACGCTTTATTGACCAAATGCGTGCATCGTGAAATATAATTATTACATTTGTAGGAAGCGTTTTCAGTACGCTCAATATTCACACTTAATGTTCGCAAGATTATTCGTTTTTTAAGAAATCGGCATAAGACGACCTACACTTCTTTTTAGCACTTTAAGTAATACTTAGGCTGGCTGCATTGACACAACTGCAACAGGGCGGCGCGCGGGAGGGATCCCCCCTCCGCGGCCCAGCTTTGCCTCTAGAGTCAGTATATTAACTCTATGGGGTCGACACTGCCGTCTTTCCCGCGGCCGCCGACTCTGGCTGCTCAAGCGCCTCGGTCAACCAAAACACTGACGACACTGGGGTCATATATATATATATATATATATATATATATATATATATATATATATATATATATATATATATATATATATATTGAAGCGGTCTGCACTGAATGCATGAAAGAAGACGAAGTGGAGTGCAGGGGAAGGGAGGAAGAAGTAGGAATAAAGGGGCGGACGACACCCGTCTATTGAGACCATGTGTTTTATGTCTCAGTTCCTTGTAGGAACGCTACATTTTGGCGCAGCCGACAGCTTTTGAAGAGCAACCATGTGGGTTACCTTCTTCACAGACGAAGCGTCATCGGAGTGTCCTTGCCTTCACCCGGTACCAAGTGCACGGTGAGCCAGCGATGGGCATTACTCACGAAGTTAGCTCTACCGACCTTATCGACTTTGTGCTGCAAGAAGCTTCGATGAGCCGTCAAGCTCTAGTGAAAACAGGATTTGTCAACGTGAATCTGCGGCTCCAGAAACTGAGCGAACTCGTTCTGGAACCTATTCGCCGCGGTTCCCTCAACCAGGAAACGCCGTCCGAGAAGGTGAGCTTGGTTCTAGCAAACATTCAGCAACAACAGCGATGCATGCTGCAGCAAACTGAGCTAATGCGAGGGTTGGCCAAGTCGATTAGTCAAGAAAGGACAGCACGAAATATTATACAGCCGGATCTTTTTGAAGGCGACTCGCAGAGTGCGGACTATTGGATGAGGTTTTTTGAGTACGCATGTGACCAGAACATGTGGGACAATGACGACACAAAGATTTTGCACATGCGCCGTTATCTAGGTCCCATCGCCAGAAAATGGTACGATGTTCAACTTATGGATAAAACACCAACGTGTTGGGAACTGTGGAAAAAAAGCTTTCTGGGGACTTTCCAAGGCAACGCTGTAGAAATATGGGACAAGGCGCTACGCTTTACATATACGAATGGTTCTTTGCTGGAGTACTGTCTTGAGAAGCGCCGCCTTCTGTATTATGCAGAACCAAAGCTCCCGTCATCTGCAGTGGTAGCTTTGGTAACGCAAGGCCTCTGCATAGATGTTCGCAGTCAAATACAACTTAATAATCCAAGAACATTTGATCACCTTCTGCGGTGTGTGCACACCATAGTACCAGCATGTATTTCGCGAGCACCGCAACCTCTTATAGAAGCACATGGTCGCCACAAGCATATAGAGCATCCAGAGTCAATTCCATCATCTAAATGTAAGGACGAGTCTCTAGGAACTGTACAACAGTGGAATTATGAGGCGGGACCTACTGCCGCGTCAAACGACGGAGCGAATCCGCAAAACCTCACTACCTTCAACGATAAGCCCCAGACCGAGACAGTTTATCTGATATCATCAACCTTACTTTATGCCCCTATTAAGGTAGACGGCATTGAAGTGAAAGCTCTTGTAGACAGTGGGGCTACTGTCTCCATCATCAATAAGACTATAGTGGATGCCAGTCGTCTGCATGCTGGTAGAGAATTGCGCGTGCAAGCCTACGATGGGTCTGTCAGCACGCATAGCGACTGGATAACCCTAAGCATCGAATTTCAAGGACACTCAATTACCAGTGACGTATTGGTGCTTCCTGGTGTCACATATGATTTTCTTCTTTCACGCCCAGACATGAAGAGGCTCAAAATAAACATCTGCTGGGATGACAAACTAACGGTTGGCGACAACGTAGAGCCGCAGTACCTTCCTAATACACCCAGCGCACCAAGGATGATTTCCGACCAGGAGGACATTAAAATCAAGTACCCGGAACTTACGTGTATGGGCAGCTACCCTCCGGCTATGAAGTCTCACGTGGTTCCTTTCGAGCTCGCTGACAAAACTGTGGTTCGCAAATCTCCTTACAACATGTCCAGGGATAAAAAGGTGTGGTTGAAAAAGGAGCTGCAAGAAATGTTGGATGCAGACATTATCCGCCCTTCTGTATCTCCATTTGCTTCTCCCATAACTATTGCACCAAAAGAGGACGGAACATTTCGACTTTGTACAGATTATCGAGCTCTTAATAATCAAACAGAACTGATACCCTACCCAATGCCGAGGATCGACGATATTATTGACGAAACTGGTGGCTGTCATTGTTTTTCAAGGATAGACCTCTGCAAAGGATTTTGGCAGATTCCACTGAGTGAAGAAACGAAAAAGTACACCGCCTTTATAACACCTTTTGACTTGTTTGAGTACAATCGCTTACCATTTGGCTGGAAAAATTCTCCGGCGTGGTTTCAGAAAATTATGACTGACATTCTGAAACCCTACTTGGGCATATTCTGCAGCGTGTACATCGATGACATCATTGTATACTCGAAGACAAAAGAGGAACACCGTTGTCACCTATCTAAAGTGCTTCACGCCCTGAGCCTTTCTCAACTCAAGGTAAATTTCAAGAAAAGCGCTTTCTTTCAAGACAAGGTTGTGTTTCTAGGAAGGGTGTTCGACGGACACACTAAGAGCACAAAACAAGAATCGGTGGAACGAATTTCTAAGCTAACAAAGCCTTATGATGTGCACTCTCTGCGTGTTTTTCTTGGACTAGCAGGACACTTCCGGGCGTTTATCAAGGACTATGCGCTGAAAACCAGGTGCCTTGTGCGTTTAACTCAAAAAGACACACCTTTTGAATGGAACCAGGAGTGCGAAGCTGCCTATTGTGAGCTCGTCAAGCTAATATCGTCGGATACCATCCTGCGAATACCAGATTTTTCTTTGCCATTCGTACTGAATACGGACGCATCACACTACGCAACTGGGGCTGTTCTGTACCAAAAACCTTCCAAGCAAGCTGATCAGACGAAACCTTACGTTGTGGGATACTACAGCTATACGCTGAAACAAGCTGAAATAAATTATTCGACTACAGAAAAGGAAGCGCTGGCCGTCTTAAAAGCCGTTCAGTATTTTCGAACATACCTTGAAGGCGCTAAATTCACGCTTTTCACGGACCACCAAGCCTTGACTCACCTTTTAAATATGGCACAACCAAGAGGACGCATTGCAAGATGGGTGAACTATCTCCAACAATTCGATTTCCTAGTTTCACACCGTCCTGGCCCACTTCTCACAGATGCCGACGCCCTCTCCAGGTTGCTTGTTCAGGAGTCAGCTGATAACTCAGAAAGAATCAATCATGTCAAGCTATGGGAAGGTACACAAGATCTCAAGTTTATTGATGGAAAGTACCATGTCCCACCCACTCTTGTTCAAAAGATTCTTCACTTGTACCATGACACTCCTGGATCAGGCGGACATGATGGCTTCTGGCGCACGTATAAGAAATTGCTCATGAGGTTCACATGGCCTGGCATGAAAAACGACATCAGCAACTATATCCGGACGTGTCATCTTTGCCAGGTGAACAAAGTAAAGTTCAAGCAGTCGACTGACGTTATGGCAAACCCTGAGTACTCACGAGTACCTTTCGAAGTTATTCATTTGGACTTTGCAGAGGTCAAAAAGAAGGGGGAGGGAGTCAGACGTACGCAAGCTTTTCTACTCTCGATTGACGAATGCACAAGGACGGTTACCGCTAAAGCAGGAAAGGAGGATGCAAACAGAGTTATTAATCTACTTAAAGATGAATGTTTCAAGCACACCAAGACGACAGTTTGCGACAACGGTCCTGCGTTCCGGAGTTCCAAGCTAGCGAAATGGGCTAAGGAACGAGACATAGCTATTAAATATTCTTCTCCTTATCACCCTGCAGGAAACGGATTAGCAGAACGGGCTATACGGGACATTAAGCAGTTCCTAAAGATGTATCCGGATTTTGCAGGCGGCTGGAAGTGCTGCCTTGATGCCGCTGTAAAGCATCATAACCGGTCCCACACCATTGCTTTAGGCTGCAGTCCTCACTTCTTTACGTCCGGGACAGCGCCCATACTTCCTGCAGACCGTGAAATAGGACTGCTAGGAAATCTTAAACTTACAGAAATGAAGAAAACGGTAGAAGAACAACAACTCTACCGACGCCGGATGAAAAGAAATTTTGATAAGCGGCACAACAGCAAGATACCACACATTCAACCTGGGGAATACGTCCTTGTCAAGAAAGGCGTTGCACCTTCAAATACTCAATACTATGGACCCTTCCAAGTTGTAAGGACAGCATCGCAGCACGGAATATTGAAGAACGTTTGGTATACTGGAGCCCGGGGTCAAATCGAAAGTGCCTCCATCGGAAACGTATTCAAATATTACACCAGGAGGTGTAATCAAAGAAGTCGGGAAGAGTGAAGCGGTCTGCACTGAATGCATGAAAGAAGACGAAGTGGAGTGCAGGGGAAGGGAGGAAGAAGTAGGAATAAAGGGGCGGACGACACCCGTCTATTGAGACCATGTGTTTTATGTCTCAGTTCCTTGTAGGAACGCTATATATATATATATATATATATATATATATATATATATATATATATATATATATTGTTGCGTTGATAAAAGAACTGGGAAAGTATAGTAAATATATTTAGATTGACAGGCAGAAAGCCGCACGACAGTCAAAGTGTGCTCAGCATAGGTTCCACTGCAATTACTGGAACTTCAGTGTGCTCTCGCGTCATGTAACATAACCCCCGGCGGCGAAAGCGCCGACCAGGTGCGTCTAGGGGGCTCCAGTAGCGGGCGGGTAGTAACGCTTGAGCCGTGAGACATGGACGACATCTCGTGACTGCAGCGCCGAAGAGGTTGTCGGAGTTTCAGGGGCAATTTCGTACGTGACGTCTGTGAGTTGTCGAAGAACACGGTATGGGCCTGTATAACGAGAAAGCAGCTTCTCAGAAAGTCCTGGGCGTCGTGTGGGGGACCGAAGGAGAACAAGGGAGCCTGGTGGAAGATGTTCGTCGCGATGACGCTGGTCATAAATGCGCTTCTGGGTTTCTTGGGAAGCTGTAAGTCTGGTACGGGCAAGTGCACGTGCGTGGTCAGCGTGGGCGATTGCGTCGCGGGCGTAAGCCGTGGTCGAGGTTGCAGCAGAGGGAAGGAACGTGTCCAACGGCAATGTTGGTTCGCGTCCGAACAAAAGGTAAAACGGTGAGTACCCAGCAGTATCATGGCGGGAGGAATTATACGCGAATGTCACGTATGGCAGTGCAACGTCCCAATCAAGGTGGTCTGCTGACACGTATTTGGAAAGCATGTCCGTGAGAGTCCGGTTCAAGCGCTCTGTGAGGCCGTTTGTCTGCGGGTGGTATGAGGTCGTGAGTTTGTGCTGTGTAGAGCAGGAGCGCAGGATATCATCAATCACCCGGGTAAGGAATGTACGGCCGCGGTCGGTGAGCAACTGACGTGGAGCACCGTGTACAAGAATAACGTCAGTGAGAAGGAAGTCAGCTACGTCTGTAGCACAGCTGGTTCGCAATGCTCGTGTGATGGCGTAACGCGTCGCGTAGTCGGTGGCAACAGCAATCCACTTGTTTCCGGCAGCAGATGTTGGAAATGGACCGAGAAGATCCAAGCCGACCCGGTAGAAGGGCTCCGGGGGGACGTCGATGGGTTGAAGGTACCCCGCAGGTAGCCTGGATGGTTTCTTGCGGCGCTGGCAGACTTCGCAAGCATTGACATAGCGCCGCACTGAGCGCGCGAGGCCAGGCCAGTAGAAGCGCTGGCGGACTCGGTCATAAGTGCGAGAAACGCCAAGATGGCCAGCAGTTGAGGCGTCATGAAGTTCGCGAAGGACTGTGGCGCGCAGGTGTATAGGGATGACGAGAAGGAACTCGGGCCCAGCAGGTGCCATGTTGCGCCGGTATAAAGCGCCATCCTTGAGAATGAACATGCGCAATGAAGTGTCGGTTGGCGACGACTGCAGCCGTTGGATCAAAGTACGCAAGTACGGATCCTGACGCTGCTCGTCGCCAATTTGAAGCAGCTGGGAAACTGAAAAGATGCCATGGGTGGATGCATGACTCGTAGAGTCGGAGTCAGCCACTGGGTAGCGTGAGAGGCAATCAGCATCTTTATGTAGTTTGCCGGACTTGTAGACCACCGTGTAAGAATATTCTTGGAGACGGAGTGCCAAGCGTGCGAGACGACCGGTAGGGTCCTTCAGCGAGGTCAGCCAACAAAGGGCATGGTGGTCGGAGACTACAGTAAATGGTCGGCCAAACAGGAAAGGCCGAAATTTTGCGACTGCCCACACAAGAGCGAGACATTCGCGTTCTGTAATTGAATAATTGCGTTCCGAGGTGCTCTCGCGTCATGTAACAATATATATATATATATATATATATATATATATATATATATATATATATATATATATATATATATATACACGGGATCAGACGGGCAATCAAGGTATGATCGAGCCAGGCAAGGGGGAAGACGAGGAAAATACGAGCATAAGCCCAAGAAACTCCGCAGCTCCCGCAGTGACTTCGGTGGTTCAAGGGAACTTACTGCTTCAGTCTTCCGTGGATCGGGCCTGACACCATTTCTGTCGACTAGATGTTCAAGTACCAACGCTTCAGTCTCTCCAAAGCGACATTTCTTGGAGTTCAGTACCAGACCGGCTTTCTCGACACAATCAAGGACGAGGCTAAGACGTCGGTTATGCTCATCCAAAGTGCTTCCAAAAATCACAACATCATGCAGATAGTATAAGCAAATTTCCCATTTCATTCCACAGAGGATGGTGTCCATAAATCGTTCGAACGTCGCCGGCGCATTACAAAGACCAAAGGGCATGACGTTGAACTCATAGAGGCCATCAGGTGTCACGAAGGCTGTTTTCTCTTTGTCGTCTGGGTGCATTGGTACCTGCCAATAACCTGACCTCAAATCCAGTGAGCTGAAGTAAGCGGCAGAATGGAGGCAGTCGATAAGATCATCGATCCGAGGAAGCAGATACACATCCTTTTGGTGACAGCGTTTAGTTTTCTGTAATCGACACAGAACCGCCATGATCCATCCTTCTTCTTCACTAGGATCACCGGTGCTGCCCACGGACTTGAGGACTCCTGAATGACGCCTTTCTGTAGCATGTCCTTTACCTGTTCAGGGATAACCGTTCTCTCTGCTGAAGACACACGGTGAGGCTTTTGTCGAATGGGGTGTGCCGGTGTCAATAAGGTGATGAGCACGAGAACGAGGAAGTGAAGCCTGCTTGTCGCCTTGTACGAAATCGAACACAGACACATGCGCCAGAAGAACTCGCGCAAGAGCTTGGCGCTCATCTGAAGGAAGAGACTTGTTTATCATTCGTAGGACGTGCTCTTCAGAAACAGCTGGGTTGGCGTTGTAGGTTCGACACCGCGCCTCTTCGCTGAAAGCCACAATGGAGCTGTAAGTCATGTCCTCAAAAGTGGCGAGTTTCATATTGCGCGGGAGAACAACAGGGGCAGATGAACAATTTAAAGCCCACAGATTCGTGGCACCCTGCACTACACTCACGACAGAACGCGGAATGTGGACATCCTTCTTGGCACAGCTCGGAGCTAGCGGTGAAACTTGTGCATCAAATGAAGAATGGTCGGCAGTAGTGACTTTGACACAGACACGCGAGAGTGAACAAGGCGGTAGCAACAGATCATCGGAAACAACGAAGTACTTTTCCTCTTTCGGAGATGTGTCTGCAAGGGTGGCAAGAAGTGCACTATCCAGACTTATTTCACCCGTACCACAATTGACAGAAGCGCCACAATCCTTAAGTCAATACCGAGAATGACATCATGAGTGCAACGCGGTAATACTAAAAATTCTGTTTTAAAATCTTCCCCGCAGAACAAAACACTTGCAGCACAAATACCGAGAGGAATAAGGCCCTCTCCACTGACACCACGAAAGGTCACACCATCATTCCACGGGAATATAACTTTCCGCCCCAACCTCTCTTTGAACGTCGCACTCATGACGGACACGGTAGCACCAGTATCCACTAACGCAGTTGTAGGTATACTATCGACGAAGACATGCACTTTGTTTTTCACCGTCACAAGAGGAATATTTCGCAGAGATCCAGGCTGTCCGGCGACCTCACCTCCATTGGCCGCGTCGGCTAGTTTCCCGACGGCGGTGGTGACGTAAGGCGTCGCCGTGGTCATGGTGAACGGCGTTGTCGACGGGTTGGTGGCGTCAGGCTGCGATCTGAAGCTGGCGAGGCACTCCTGTTGTGTTGTCCGAAAGCATTTATCTGTGCTGAGCCTGTGGTTCGGGCAGCGCCAAAGTCAGTTTGCCAGTGGTTGTCATAGACGTCGCGATCTAAATTAGCCCATCCTGTTGGTGGACCGTATCTTGTCTGTCGGCGTCTGCGACAAAATCGAGAGATGTGACCCGTGGCTCCACATGTATAACAAACGGGCGATGTGCGACTCGTGTTGTAGACCTCGCGGTCAAACGTCGGTTGTTGTGCATAATGGCGAACACGGCTTTCGGATTGCCGATGCGGGGTGACGGGTCCATAAGAGCGCTCGTCGTGCGTCACTTCATCGCGAAATTGACATTGATGCTGCGGCCGCTGATCGGCAGGGTAGCTTGGAACTCCTGGCATGGCAGACGAGGATACAGCGGGCGCAGGTTCATGGTAATGGTCGGGACGACCCAGCTGTTCGACACCCGCCGCTCCTTTGTGTGTCGTTCGAATTCTTCGCGGACTATCTGCTTTATAGTGGTCGCTAGATCAAACTGATAGCCGGAGCTGTCGTCAACGCTTGCAACAGTGGTGACATTTGCTAATCTCCCGAATTTTGGCGTAATACGGCGCAGCTTCAATGTTTCAAACGTTCGGCAGTGCTTGATGAGGTCGGTGACTGAGCTGAGACTCTCTTTTCCAATCAGGTAGCTATACACGTCTTCAGCGATCCCTTTGAGAAGGTGCCCAACCTTATCTTCTTCAGACATGAGAGGGTTTACGGTCTTACACAGCTTCAAGACCGCCTCTTTGTACGTTGTACAGGTCTCACCTGGGACTTGTGCACGCTGAAGTAACGTCTGCTCCGCCTGTTTCCTCTTCGCGATGGAATCTCCGAAGCACTCTGTGATGTCGGCGACAAAGCGGTCCCACGTTGTTAGTGTCTCCTCATGGTTCTCGAACCACAGAAGTGCGGTGCCCGTGAGAAAGAGAGCGACGTTCTCTAACTGAGCCGACTAGTTCCATCCGTTGTACTTGCTCACACGCTTGTAATGTGTGAGCCATTGCTCGACGTCCTCGCCATATTTTCCCGAAAAAGATTTGATTGATTTGTGGGGTTTAACGTCCCAAAACCAGCTCTGATTATGAGAGACGCCGTAGTGGAGGTCTCCGGAAATTTTGACCACCTGGGGTTCTTTAACGTGCACTGAAATCGCACAGCACACGGGCCTCAACATTTCGCCTCCATCGAAATGCAGCCGCCGCGGCCGGGATTCGATCCCGCGACCCTCGGATCTGCAGCCGAGTACCTTAGCCACTAGACCACCGTGGCGGGGCTTCCCGAAAAAGATCGTGGCTCTATCGTGTGCATCCGGACACCGGTTGACCGCACCGGAGAGGACGGGGTTGACGGGTCGTTGCCGTGATGAGACATCACCAGTGGCGGCAGTCGAGCGAGGCGTCGGCTTCGTCGTAGGATCCCCGGTAGCAACTCCGTCTTCTTGGTCAGAGTACGCGGCACTTCCACCACAAAACTGTTACGGTTGAAGGTCAAACTAGGGTTTATTTACAGGAGAGCGCGGAGCGCTAGGTGGTTGGTACAGCCGAGGCAAGATGGCGTACAGCGTCATCACGGATCTGAGCACGTTGTGGCTTATGCCAGTCGATCTCTGAGTAAGGCGGAACGCAATTACACCGTCACGAAACAAGAATGCTTGGCAGCAGTTTTTGCGGTTCACAAATTTCGGTCCTACGTCTACGGGCGCCCGTTCACTATAGTTACGGACCACCACGCTCTATGCTGGTTGGTGAACCTCCGTGATCATAGTGGTCGACTGGCACGTTGGGCTCTCCGACTTCAGCAGTACGACTTCGTCATCTCTTAGTGCTCGTTCACACAGCCGTCAAACGGCCCGTCACGTCACCGTCACGGCGCCGGTTTTCGTCAGCGGAGAGGGTTTCCGTGACGTTTTCTCCTCAAAAACGGGTTGACGGCGACGTAGAGCAATGCTCTACGTCGCCGTCAACCCGTTACGTCTCGGAACCCTCTCCCCTAACGAAAACCGGCGCAGTGACGGTGACGTGACGGGCCGTTTGACGGCTGTGTGAACGAGCACCTAGTGCTCGTTCACACAGCCGTCAAACGGCCCGTCGCGTCACCGTCACGGCGCCGGTTTTCGTCAGGGGAGAGGGTTTCCGAGTCATTTTCTCCTCGAAAACGGGTTGACGGAAACGTAGAGCAATGCTCTACGTCGCCGTCAACCCGTTTTTGAGGAGAAAACGTCCCGAAAATCCTCTCCCTTGACGAAAACCGCTGCCGTGACGGTGACGCGACGGGCCGTTTGACGGCTGTGTGAACGAGCACTTACAAGTCCGGTCGTCGTCGCGCAGATGCCGACTGCTTTTCCCGCCTTCCTCTACCGACTACGGAGTGTGACGAAGACAACTTCGATGACTGTTTTGCTTCTATTTCGGCCACATTCCCGGACTCCACGAGATTCAGGGATGAAGAAGCCAGTGATGTTAGCCTGGAGCCCCTTTTTACTGCTGCGCTGCGTCCTCAAGCCACCGTCGATTTTGTGTACGAGATGGCCTCCTTTACAAAACGAATTATTCGGGTAAAGGCGCACACTTCTCCTGGCGGTTCCGCTGAGTCTGCGACCAGACGTACTGAGTGCCATGCACGATGACGCAACCTCTGGCCATCTAGGCTTCATAAGAACACTGAACCGAACACAGGAGCGTTTTTACTGGCCCAAAATGCGAGACACTATCAAGCAGTACGTCAGCGGTTGCGAGAAATGCCAACGCCATAAGCGTCCTACGACTACTCCACCGGGTATTCTCCAGCCTCTGCCACCAGCTTGTCTGCCGTTTGAACAAGTAGGCATTGATCTCTTGGGGCCATTTCCACGATCTTCTAACGAGAATCGGTGGGTTATCGTATGTGTAGACCACCTGACCCGTTATGCAGAAACTGCGGCCATACCATCTTCAACAGCTACATGTGTTGCCACATTCTTCCTGCGGTTTGTTATCCTCAGGCACGGCTCTCCCGTGTGATAATTAGTGATCGTGGTCGTCAGTTTGTTGCGGACGCCGTTGAAGAATTACTTCGTCTCTGCAGCTCGAAGTTTCGGCATTCAACACCTTACCACCCTTCAACCAACGGCCTTGTAGAGCGTACGAACAGGACTCTTACCAACATGCTGGCAATGTATGTCTCCTCCGACCACAAAGACTGGGATGACGCGCTCCCATTCATCGCACATGCGTATAATACCGCAAAGCATGAGACGACAGATTACAGTCCTTTTTATCTGCTGTACGCACGTCTACCGCTAAGGAGTATTGATACAATACTGCCGTTTGGCTTCCACAGTGAGTACCCGGTTGCCAAGACGCTGTGCCTTGCAGAAGAAGCACGTCGGATCGCTCGACTTCGTACCGTGGCGTCACAGCACCGATCTAAGAAGCGCTATGACAGCCGACACCAGTCTGTCTTGTACAGCAAAGGGGACTTGGTATGGGTGTGGACCCCATAGCGTAAACGTGGATTATGCCAAAAGTTTTTGCCCCAGTATACTGGACCTTTCGTGATTGTCGATCGGTTGAGCGACTTAACGTACGTGGTGGCCCGTTTAACGTCAGCTGGTCGTCGTTCCAGCCGAACGCAGGTTACACACATCGCACGTCTCAAGCGGTTTCATCCTGCTGTTTTCCGGTGATTTGAACTTGCCCCGCGGGCTTCGTCTGTGAGCCGGGGAGTGCTACGGCATCAGACGGGCAATCAAAGTATGAGCCAGGCAAGGGGGGAAGACGATGAGGACGATATCTTGTCTAGCGGTTGGACACCATCTTGCCTCGGCTGTACTAACTACCTAGCGCTCCGCGCTCTCCTGTAAATAAACCCTAGTTTGACCTTCAACCGTAAATATATATATATATATATATATATATATATATATATATATATATATATATATATATATATACATAAAACAGAAGGGAAGGGGATCAAGGGCTCGCTTTATTAGAAACAAATTAATGAAACAACAAACATTGAAGCCTAGGAAAGCACAGGGGAAGTTATTCCAATTCGTAATTATGATATTGTAATGTTGGGGTAAGTGGAAAGGAATTAACGTGGACGAAAAGACAAACCTGCCTTCGGTGGGAACCGAGCCCACAACCTTCGGATATCGCGTCCGATCCGATGCTCTACCACTGAGCTACGAAGGCGGTCTTCCCGCCTTCGTAGCTCAGCGGTAGTATATATATATATATATATATATATATATATATATATATATATATATATATATATATATATATATATATATATATATATATGTGAAAAAATGCACTAAGTTCCATGTCGAAGGGAGTGCCGCAGTCTCACAAGTACATTAGACGGAATTGTGTCTGTCCGGTGATGTCTATCGCTACTCAGGTGGGCGAGGCTGGCTGTTCCAGTCCGGACAACGTAAGCATGCCCTGAGCGTCGATACTGATGGGGATGCAGTTTGCGACCACGTCACAATCGCATGAGACATGTGCATGTTGCAGCATCCGTAGTTCGGATGTCGTAGGCGCGGGACTGTTGGTCGTGGCCAATAGATACACCGCTTTTCCAATTCGCTTGTGCGCGCCATGAGCCTAACGAGGTGACGTTCGTGTTCTAGCGGAATGCATGGGGTGGTTTCTTGTAGGTATTTTCGCCGTATCCCGAGTTTTGGGAGTCGCTTTGGCTGTAGGTGTACACCTGATGGCTGATGCTGACGGTGCCTCTGAGGACGTTTCGCTGAAGGTTTCTTGCGGTGAGGATGTCGCAGATGTCGAGCTTGCCTTTGTTTTATCGCGCTTGCATTTAAACGTCCCTTTTTAACCACCAGGCGTGTTTTTGGCAAAGTTCTCGTTCGCCGTTGTCCTTCTTCAAGTCGTCGTTGTAGTCGGTGAATCTTTTTGACCCACTTGCGTGGCAACAGGTCGGAGGCGCATGGTTGCCTGCAGTGACGCTTGAGAGGCATTGGTGTTGCTGGGCCTGAATTATTGGAAAGCTCCTCGTTTAACGTGCTTGTCTCGGAGTAATGCACAGGCAGGATACATGTCTTTTCCTTGTCACCAAAAGTACTCATTGCCTTTTTGTTTGCGTGATTGATGCTGGTCCTAAACGCTGAGTCCACGTGCACTCGACTTTGAAGTGGTTTAGTGGACGGTAATGCGGCAGACACGGCTTTGTCAGGTAATGCTTGCGAGCGAACGTCTTTTTCGGGAACCTGTGGTATTGAAAGAAGGTGGGAGACAGACTGCAGCCGTCACTATGTACAAAAGCCCTCTTTATTTACATACGATGACATATATATATATATATATATATATATATATATATATATATATATATATATATATATATATATATATATATATATAACAAAGGACAGAGGTGCCCCCTGGGGGATAAGAACTCAAAATAAAAACCGAAACAATACAACATACTCCCTCCCTTATTTTAGTGGTTAGTAGTTAGTAGTATTAGTAAGGAATACCAAGGACATGGACACTTTATTCACTATGTACACCTATGTACAACCTATTTACACAACGTGAGCCGTTTGACAATGTCAGACCGCTAGCTAGTCAGTCTGATAATCACGGAGCCACGCCGGTGGCCGGCGCTCCCGGGTCGGCCGCTTTGGACGTTGCACTGTCGACGGGCTCGTGGACTGCTGCTGCCGTATGCCAGGAGACCGCGGCTGCGGCGTGGCAGGCTGCAGTGAGCCAGGAACCTGCGGTGTAGCAGGGTGCGGTGTGCCAGGAACCTGCGGTGTCGCAGGCTGCGGTGTGCCAGGAACCTGCGGTGTCGCAGGCTGCGGTGTGCCAGGAACCTGCGGTGTAGCAGACTACGGTGTGCCAGGAACCTGCGGTGTAGCAGACTGCGGTGTGCCAGGAACCTGCGGTGACCCTGGAAAGCTTGGAGGCATTCCACGCGCGGCCCCTCTCCAAGTCGGAAAGAGGCTGGTCCCCTCCCCTCGATGACCTTAGTTGGTGAAGAAAAGGAGCAGTCTCCCTTGAAACGCACGGACGGTTTTCTTATACGGACAAAGTCGCTTACAGCTATCTTCATCACCTTGGCAGCTCTCCTTCTGTCCGTGTAGTGCTTGCTGCTCTGCTGTTGACGCCTGACCCTTTGACGGAGTAGCGCCAGCTCCTTAGCTGGGTCTTTCGCAAATGCTGGTGCTGAGAAGCCCACGACATCCAGCATGGTTCGGGGCATTCTACCATGCAGCAGAACTGCTGGGGCGACCCCGGTGGTGGCCTGCGGAGTACACCGGTAAATGGCAAGGTATTCTGTGACTGCTTGCCGGAGTGGTCGTCTTTCGAGGAGTGATATTTGTATGAAGTTTCTCAATGTGCGATTGAACCGTTCTATCTGCCCATTCGCCTGAGGGTAGTATACCGAGGAATGTGACAGACGGATGCCTCTGTTTTGCAGCAAGGCGATGAATTTACGCGAAGTGAACTGAGGTCCATTGTCACAAACGATCTCTTCTGGATAGCCTTCACGCGCAAAAACACTTGTTAAAAAGTCTTTCACCGTGCTTGTGGACACTTCTCTGCAAAAATAGACCTCTGGCCACTTGGAATGGTAGTCTACGAGCGTTACTGCAAATCTGCTGTTGTAGGCTGCATGCTCCAAAGGACCAACAATGTCGAGGCCAAGCTTCTGCCACGGTCGCTCAGGCCATTCAACAGGTTGTAACGGTGCTGGTGATGTCTTGGCGGACTTATCTGCCTCCCGGCAGATGTGACAGTTTCTCACAGCCATTTCCACTTGCTTGTCCATTCGTGGCCACCAGAATCGCTCACGCAGTCGCGCTTTAGTGCGAGTGATACCTGGAAGTGTCTCGTGTGCGGTGTCGATGATCTGAGCCGTGAGGGAGGACGGAACCACGAGGCGTTCTGCACATAGTAGTAGGTCATCAACAACAGAAAGTTCTTCTCGAATAAGGTAGAATGGTCTCGCCTCTTCTGGTATAGACTTGTTTGGTGGCCAGGAACTTAGCACGAACGACTTGATGGTTTCCAGGCAACCGTCGTCGAGGACTGCCTGTTTGAACTTTTCCTTTGTCACGCAGGCTGGCTCAATGAATGAAACTATTTCTTCCTCCTTGGCAATCTCTGCCTCCGAGGAAGGTGCTGGCAGCCGAGAAAGTGCATCTGCTACGGTGTTTGTGGACCCCTTGCGGTATTCCACAGTGAAATTGTAGCAAAGCAGTCTCGCACTCCAACGTGCGATTCGGAGTGGGCGTCTTCCACGTCCTTGTGACGACAACAAGGATACCAGTGCCTGGTGGTCTGTTCGAATAGTGAAATGGCGACCCCAAAGGTACGTGTGCCATCGCTCGCACGCCCAAATACATGCAAGTGCCTCTCGTTCACCGACGGAATATTTCGTCTCCACAGGCGACAGTGTACGAGATGCGAAAGCGACTGTGCGGAGCTCGTGGCCACTTTGTTGCTGCAGAAGTGCTCCCAGCCCACAGTCGGACGCGTCGGTCGACACAATGACTGGAAGTGACGGATCGAACATATGGAGGACGGTACTCGACGAAAGCATTTCTTTGACCGTCCTGAAACTGCTCTCTGCTTCGGCTGACCAGATGAACGGTTCATTTTTGCGAAGTAATACTCTCACAGGCTCGACCACTTGTGCCAAGTGAGGTCTTTGAGTAATATTCTACGAGGCCCAGGAATGAACGGAGGGCGGCAACATCAGTTGGCACGGGTGTGTTAACTATGGAGTCTACCTTTTCTGGGAGTGGCGAGATACCACTTGTCGTGACCTTGTGCACTAGAAACGCAAGTTCTGGAACATCGAAGAGGCATTTGTTGTTCAGTTTCAGACCTGCGTTCTTGATCTTTCGCAGCACAGTCTTCAGGTTTGAAAGGTGTTCTTCTGCAGTTTTGCCAAAGATGATCACATTATCAATGTAGAACAATACGCCAGGGCAGTGGTCAAGGATTGTCGCCATCATCTTCTGAAATGCCGCTGGGGCAGAAGCCAACCCAAACCAAACTCTTTTAAAACGGAACAGGCCGTCATGAGTGATGAAAGCTGTCAGATCCCTGCTGTCAGGGTGCAAGAGAACCTGATGGTAAGCGGAAGCCAAGTCAAATTTTGAGAAATGCGTAGCGCCTAACAAAGCGTGAAGAAGCTCCTCTGTGTGGGGCAACGGGAAACTCTCAGGAACAATAGCTTTGTTCGGCTCTCGAAGATCTACACATATGCTGATGCTACCATCTTTCTTGTCAACAACGACAATGGACGACACCCATTCAGAAGCATCGATGCGCTCGATGATGTCAAGGCTCACCAACCTCTGAAGCTCATTTGATACTGGTGACCGGAGAGAATAAGGCAGACGGCGAAGCTTGGAACTTACAGGCTGCACGCCTTGCCGCGTCTTGATGCGAAGCGTGAACCCCTTAGCAAGACCTAACTCAGGACTGAAAAGTGAACTGAACTCATGTGCTAAGGCTGGCGGAAGATCGTTACGCGGCTGCACGCTTGACTGTGGAAATGGAACAGGATAACGGGTCACTGACAGTCGGCAGCGGAGCAATGGACGTGTATAAGCACTTGAGAGCAGAACCATCAATGTTAAGGTTCAAGGCTTTAATGCCGTCAAGCCCGATTAGAGAAGTTCCTTGGGGAACAACATAAAAACGTAGTGATGCTGTGTGGCCATTAAACCGAACGTCTGCCTGGAAGCAACCTAGCAGGGAAATTGGCCGTTGAGAGTAGTCGAACAGGGTGCCATGCGGAGCAGGCAGAAGTGGAATGCTCTGAAAATGTCGACTGAATTCTTGTTCCGACAGGATTGAAACAGATGACCCTGAATCGACAAGTAATGTCAAAGTGACATTCACGACTTGCACTTGAATATGAATTCCGCTACGCGAGGAACGGTGCACAGTCAAAACTTGCTCAGCAGTGCTACACGCTGAAGTATCTTCATGAAACTCAACTTCACGGACCCTGCCTTGCGTTTGAGTTCGTTTGCGGTTGCATACATTTTGGAAGTGGCCTTTGCGACCGCAAAACAAACAAGTCTTGCCATGCGCTGGGCAGTGCCGCGCTGATGCGACGTGGTTCCGCGAACCGCATCGGAAACGGTAGTGTGATGAGACGGGGCGGCTACTCTGTTCTCGGTTGCACTCAGGGGGGCAGTTCCGCTGAGGCGCACGTGAGACACCCGCGCTGCTCGTTAAATTCTGCTGAAAGGGGGCTGCGGGCTGTGAACTGCTCTTTTGCGCAGAATGCGAGGACGGCTTACGACGCTGGCGCAATGAAATAGCCTCGACCGGAGCAGAAAACTCCTTTAGTTCTTCAGCCGCCTGCTCAAACTGAAGTGCAATTCGGACTGAATTCTCGAACGAAAGTGTGGAACCCTCGAGCAGTAACCGCTCACGCACGCGATTGGAAGCTACGCCGGCAACGAATTGATCCTGCAGAGCATCATCTTGCGAGGCAAAGGAACAATGTGATCCTAGCTCCCGTGGAGCGGCAACAAAGTCATGAACGGACTCGCCTGTGTGTTGGCTGCGGCGGTGGAAGCGATGACGCTCGACGATAACGTTGCACGAAGCAGAAAACTGGTGCCGTAATGTAGCAAGTGCACTGTCCTATTCGTCAGGAAGGGCCGCGACAGACTTGTCATCGGCGGGTGCTGCGGCGCTGGCCCCTGCATGTAATGTCTGATAAATACGCTTGCCCTCCGCCCCCAAACAATGCAAAAGAATAGCCTTGCGTCGTTCCGGCTTGAATTCGGCGGCTCCGGATGCCAGTAAGTACACGCTGAACATCTGCTCCCATGGCAATGACGGGCGTCGGAAGGAAGAACGGTGGCGGAGCAAGCCCAGTGAAGCTCATGGTGGGCGGATGCTGGCAGTGCAGCGGGGCTGGGGTACGTTCACGATGTTCGCAACATCCTCGTCGCCAATGTGGTATTGAAAGAAGGTGGGAGACAGACTGCAGCCGTCACTGTGTACAAAAGCCCTCTTTATTTACATATGGCGATATATATATATATATATATATATATATAACAAAGAACAGAGGTGCCCCCTGGGGGATAAGAACTCAAAATAAGAACCGAAACAGAATACAACAGAACCATTGCACTAGACTCTTGTATGGCGTGAATCTCGGTGGAATGGCCGAGGCTTGGTGCGTTTTCTCGGTGCATCAGCTCGTCTACCGTGAATGTAGTAATCTTGCGAAGCATGCAGGGGGCTTTACGAACCACACAGGAGCCATTTGTAGGAAAGACAGGTGGTGGACCACGTACGTGAGATGTTGAATCAAGTACATGCGATGATTCACTAATGTCTCCAACACTACAGCGCAGTGAAGAGGTAGGCGACAGCGACATTTCGGCAGGCGGGAATGATGGGGCAGCTGGTGGGAGGTTGGGCCTTTTGGAAACACGACTGGATGGCAGTTGAGGGAGCACTGGCTTCACACGTTTGAAATTGCGAGTTGATTGCTGTTCAGGGATCACTGGCTTCACATGTCTCTTGATAACTGTAGATTGAGGCCAGGAGTTTGAGTGCGCGTCGTATATTGTGAGAATTGCGAATTTGGGACATTCGTCGAAGATGTAATAACATCCGGTCTTGTTCGGCAGTTATAATGGCTATATGAAAGCTCTTTGTGACTTCCACGGCTGACTCGAAATGTGTCGAACTGGTGGCTGATAGACGAGTCTACACCGTAGTCTTTAAATCGAGCGGTCATTTCTTCTTTGATTCTTTTCCATGATTCATTGTTTCCGAAGACGTTAGGCAGGTAAAATCGGACGGCCTCACCGGTGACATAGTCATTGAAGTGGGCGACCATTTTCCCTTGTGACCATGATGCAGCGGTAGCGTGGAGTTCGAAGAGGTCGAACCAGTCCTCCACGGGTGCATCGTCCGCTGTTCCGGCGTACTTGGGGATGTCAAGGCCCGCAAATGATGCTGCCATGAAGGTGGTCGTTGTGCAGAGCAGATGTCTCCTTACATGGTCGACGTTTAGTCACGGCATGGTGTTGACAGCGTCGTTGATGGCGTGAAGCTGACGCGGTCGCGACCAGGTCGTCATCCTGTCGACTCGTGTGCCGCTAGAAACGGGAGCCGTGCCGTGGTTGATGCGCCATGGTTTATTCCACTGCACGCGCCTCTGCGCCTCTTCCTCATCGTCGGCTTCTCCTGCTATCGCCCGCCTGTTACGTCACACACACACACACACACACACACACACACACACACACACACACACACACACACACACACATATATATATATATATATATATATATATATATATATATATATATATATATATATATATATATATATATATATATGTGTGTGTGTGTGTGTGTGTGTGTGTGTGTGTGTGTGTGTATACGGTTGCGATTGTATCCGTGAGCCCTTCTCTCCTCCTTCAGAAGCTGACCTCCTCCTCGCCACCGACGGTACTGCAAGGCGAGAGCGCGTCTGCTGAACGGAGGACACGCTTCGACAGGCATGGACCATGAAAAACTTTGGGAAAGGTTCACGAAATGGGTATAAAAGGGGAAAGAGGACGCGCCGCCCGGCAGTCGTTTTCACTCTAGTGCGTTGTTGGAGGCACTTTTGTACTGATCTTTTGAGCGCCTCCCTCGCCCGTAGCGATGTACTAAATAAATGTTTGTTGCTTGTTCTTTACGTCGCCTGTTCTTCCCTGCTGGCCCTCCTGATGGTCAACCTAGTTCGCGCTTCACGCAATCGCTTCTGCGGGTTAGCCACGCAATGCTACCTTAACATCGCATATGGAGCAATCATCGGTCTTTGACCAAGAGAGTTTCCGACGAAGCCATGCAGTCCGCATGCAGACAATTGCATGAGGTCCGCATGGAAATCTTACATGGACCACGTCGCTCTCGATGAACTGTTTCAGCTATCAATTCGGCGGTCTGTTATTATTCCTTGGTCGCACAGTTCTCTTTGTCTTTCCACATTCGCTCTATTAACCACGCCACTTACATGCTTCAATGCACTCGCCGCAACTTTTCCTCGATCTCACTTACACTACTTATGTAAAAAACGTTAAAGGGGCTGCCTACCGTCCTTCATCGTTCTCCCCTTTTTTTGGCTCAATGGAAAGGGTACCTTTCGAAGTGTCCCAGCGGGCAGTGGTTTCTCCAGCAGCTCAGTAGAAATTATTAAATCTGAATTTTTTTGTCTACGAAGTCGCTCCTTCCCTGTGTGTACAGACGCCGGCAACAATGGTTCAATGGACGATGCGTCGTCGTCTCCCTGGCAACCCTTTCGGGTGCGGGAGGCTTCTTCTCAACAGGAACCAGTCCAAGGACGACATTGCAGAGGTGATGAGGAGGAGAGGTGAGGGAAAGTCGGTGCGCTGAGTTGCGCCTCGGACATGCAGCGCCGCATGCATGACAAGCGCTGTACTACGCTCCTGTACAGGCAGACGAATTCGAAGGCAGCGCTGCCTGCGCCACCCCGAAAGCAGCGAAAAGAACGAATCGGTCTTGCACGCTATAAAGAGGTGTCTCATAGGGTGACGTACATACACTTGTCGGACATCCATAATTGTCTTTTAGCAGAATATGCATACCTGCGTGGGTCTGTTATTGTACACTTGGAAATTGGCAAAGACGCTGCTGGCTTTCCCTAGCGGCGTTTTTTCCACCACTCCCAGAACGAAAATAACAACATAATTCTTTTCTTGTGGGATAAAAGGGTGCTCGTTTTCGTAAGTGTGATGCACGATCTGCCTATTTTTACCACAATCTGAAAGGTTTTCCGAGCGGTAGGCATTCCCTTTAACTTGCAGCAAACTACAATATGGTACAGCTGTTCGCGATCCTTGTTCAGCAGAAGTAATTAATGCTCTTGAATTATTCTAAAATAATGCCGTTCGCTTCATTCTTTTCAACTACAGGGCGATACGAGCATTGCCGCCATGAAGGAAACACTCGAAGTGGCGTGTGCTACGTTCGCGACGCTGGCCTCATAAGAGCTGAGGCAACACCCGATGGTAGGAACAAGAAGAATGCCCGTAGGAGTTATTGTCACGCTGATATATAGGCGATATGTGTGATAGCAGTGCTATCACGACAAGGTGCGCAGAGAGCGCATGCCCGGTACATATTTTGAGGGGTAACGAATAAGAATGACAGAGTCCAGGGTACTTGATTGAAGGGCGCATCGTAACGAAGCCGCTGCGGTGGCTTGCTGGTCCGACCCAATCCTCTTGGTGTGGGCCTGGATGGAGATAGCACGTGGTGCGGTGTAACTGGGACGGGACCAGAGGCGGACGCCGCCTGAGGGCGTGGTGTAGACTGGCGTAACAGGAATGCAGCAGTAATGAAAAATAGGGCACTGTGGAATTATAATAGGTACGAGGTAGTGAGAGGGATCTGGAAAGGGGTGATGGTTCCCGGCCTGACGTTTGGCAATGCAGTCTTGTGCATGAGACTGGAGGTTCAAGCGAGGCTTTAAATTAAGCAACGGGGTGTAGGCAGGCTTGCACTGGGAGCACATGGCAATACACCAAATCAGGGGGTAAAGGGTGATATCGGATGGACACCATTCGAAGGCAGGGAAGCCAGCAGCAAGATAGAACTTGAGGAACGATTGAAAGACATGGGGGATGGGCGCTGGGCTAGATAAGTTTTCAGCTACTTGTAAATGCGAAATATCGATACAAAATGGAGGAAGCGAACCAGAAAATTTCAAGCAAATATTTAGACAATAGCAGGCTACCTAGCAAAAACGAGTCATCGGTGAAGAAAACGGTTAAAGAAAGGGAGAGGGACATGTGGAAATTAGGGATGCTTACAAAATCAGCACTGGAAACCTACAGAACTTTCAAGCAGAAAATTGTCAACGAAGATTTACGATAATTCTCGGGGTAGCTCACTGCGGTTTGAAGCCAGGGCGGGAGTACTGAGGACTAAGGTGTAGCGAGCAAGATACGAGGTGATCGACACATTGTGTGGTGCGTGTGGAGAGGAGGAGGAAACGGCTGAGCACTTGATACTTTTCTGTAGAGGACTTGACCCTTTAGGCTAAGGCAATAAGGCAGAATTTTTTAAAGCATTGGGGTCTAGGGAGAGTGAAGGCAGAATAGAGTTTAAAAGGGTAGAAGGGACCAAGAGGAGGTTGTTGGATTGGCGGCTAAAATCAAGGCAGGAGTGAAAGTTAGCTCTTCACTACATGTATAATACGAGACATTAAGGCTAGGTGGCGTGAGCCGAAGCGAGATATAAAGGGTACAGCCTGATATATCCATCCATCCATTCATGGCGTAGCATCCACAGAGCTACTTGATGCAGGTGCCCCACAGCCTGCTGACACTTTCGGAAGGACCACGTCTGCTGTCCACTGTTCCCGAGTCTGAAGGAGATTCCGTTTGTTGCGTCTAAACACCGGACCACCCGTTCCCCCGCCGTAGGACCTCGAAGACGTTCTTCCCAATACCTTTCGGCGACCATGTTGCGTCCCTAAGCCGTACGATCATCCAAGGGTGATAAAGGCTTTCCGCCACCGCTCTGATGATGCTTTTTGACTGACGTGGACTCTGCGTCGCCAAAATCTGGTACGTTCGATCTCAGACGCCTGCTTTGAGGAAGTTCTCCAGGCCATCCACAAGCAGCGTTGAGCGCTATGCCAACAAGCTGCCAACAAGGCAGAAGTCTTCGCGCGAGCCTTCGCTTTTCTTCAGGTGGCGTTTCACGATCTGTACCCCTTTCTCTGCCAGACCATTGTACTGTGGGAAGTGAGGACGATGCGACATGAGTGAACTTATATTTTCTTGCGAATTCTGCGAATTCATAACTTGAAAATTGCGGCCCGTTGTCCGTGCCCACCTCCAGAGGTACGCCGAGCTAGCGAACGTAGCTCTCAGTGCGGAAATGGTTGTTCTTGCGGTGGTGTCGCGGAGCGTCTAGACTTCCTGGAAGTATGAACTGGCGTCGAACACGACAACGTACGAACTTCCTCCGAACGAAAATGTGCCCGCTTACTCGAATCCAAGCGCATAATGAAACTGGGCACATGAGTAATGGTTCTTTCGGTTGATTGTATGAAAACTTTCGGCATGTCGGGCAACTCTGCATCAGCTGTGATATGTCACTGCTGAGCCCAGGCCAAGAAAACCAGACGTCGTGCTTTCTTTGCACTTCTGCAGTCTAGGTACCCAGCATGAATTCGCCCTTCAATTTCACGTCGCATGCTTTTTGGTACGACCTCTTTTGTTCCTCTCAGCAATATAGCATACACGACGAAAAGTTGTGACAAAAAACGGCTTCATTTCACCCTGCAGACTCTCACCGCCTGACAAGCTGGAGATGACAGTGCTCAGGTAACCATCCTTAGCAGCTTTTTGCACGAGCTTCTGTCGCGTATCGTCCGTGACCAAATAGCCCAGGACTTGCACTGCGTACGCTACCACGTCGTCCGCGACGCCAGCGCTGTCCTCGTGACCAGCTGGAGATGATCTTGACAGCATGTCGGCCAAGACGAGTTATTTTTCTGGTACGTACTGCAATAGACCCCCTTCATAAACTAAAAGCTAGCTTCCCTGCAATGCAGCTTGCCCTACTAATGGTGGCATTGGCGATCCGGTAAACAGTGTGTGCAAGCGCAATTTGCTTCCACTAGGGCATATAAAATGTCGACGCAGCCCTTCTGATACAAACATTACCCCCCCCCCCCCATAAAAAAACCGGGCGCAGCATGTGCAACTTGAATTTTGACAGCATTTAAATAAACACAGCTCTCGATATTAGTAGGGCAAGCTGTATTGCAGAGAAGCTAGCTTTACAGCTTGTGAAAAGGGTCTATAGGAAATCATATTTCAGAAGCCTTAAAAAAAACCTTTGAAGGCAGGGAGGCATGCCACAGACACCTTTCGCGCAATAGAAAGGAGCGGTTTATGGTCAGTCTCAATCAAAACTTTGTCCCCGTACAGGTAGTGGTGAAACTTCTCGCAGCCGAACGAAATTCTGAGTGTCTCCTTCTCATAGGTAGGCAGTGTGGGAGAACACTCACTCACACTCACTCACCCTAATTTTTCCAGCACCCGCACTCACTCGAACTCGCACTCACCTCAACTCAAACTCACTGGCACTCACTCGCGCTCACACTCACCTCCACTCACACTCACTTGCACTCACTCGCACTCACCTTCACTCACACTCACTTGCACTCACTCGCACTCGCTCTCACTTCCACTCACACTCACTGGCACTCACTCGCACTCGCACTCACTTGCACTCACTCGCACTCGCACTCACCTCCACTCACACTCACTTGCACTCACTCGCACTCGCACTCATTTCCACTCACACTCACTGGCACTCACTCGCACTCGCACTCACCTCCACTCACACTCACTCGCGTTGAGCGCTATGCCAACAAGCTGCCAACAAGGCAGAAGTCTTCGCGCGAGCCTTCGCTTTTCTTCAGGTGGCGTTTCACGATCTGTACCCCTTTCTCTGCCAGACATTGTACTGTGGGAAGTGAGGACGATGCGACATGAGTGAACTTATATTTTCTTGCGAATTCTGCGAATTCATAACTTGAAAATTGCGGCCCGTTGTCCGTGCCCACCTCCAGAGGTACGCCGAGCTAGCGAACGTAGCTCTCAGTGCGGAAATGGTTGTTCTTGCGGTGGTGTCGCGGAGCGTCTAGACTTCCTGGAAGTATGAACTGGCGTCGAACACGACAACGTACGAACTTCCTCCGAACGAAAATGTGCCCGCTTACTCGAATCCAAGCGCATAATGAAACTGGGCACATGAGTAATGGTTCTTTCGGTTGATTGTATGAAAACTTTCGGCATGTCGGGCAACTCTGCATCAGCTGTGATATGTCACTGCTGAGCCCAGGCCAAGAAAACCAGACGTCGTGCTTTCTTTGCACTTCTGCAGTCTAGGTACCCAGCATGAATTCGCCCTTCAATTTCACGTCGCATGCTTTTTGGTACGACCTCTTTTGTTCCTCTCAGCAATATAGCATACACGACGAAAAGTTGTGACAAAAAACGGCTTCATTTCACCCTGCAGACTCTCACCGCCTGACAAGCTGGAGATGACAGTGCTCAGGTAACCATCCTTAGCAGCTTTTTGCACGAGCTTCTGTCGCGTATCGTCCGTGACCAAATAGCCCAGGACTTGCACTGCGTACGCTACCACGTCGTCCGCGACGCCAGCGCTGTCCTCGTGACCAGCTGGAGATGATCTTGACAGCATGTCGGCCAAGACGAGTTATTTTTCTGGTACGTACTGCAATAGACCCCCTTCATAACTAAAAGCTAGCTTCCCTGCAATGCAGCTTGCCCTACTAATGGTGGCATTGGCGATCCGGTAAACAGTGTGTGCAAGCGCAATTTGCTTCCACTAGGGCATATAAAATGTCGACGCAGCCCTTCTGATACAACATTACCCCCCCCCCCCCCATAAAAAAACCGGGCGCAGCATGTGCAACTTGAATTTTGACAGCATTTAAATAAACACAGCTCTCGATATTAGTAGGGCAAGCTGTATTGCAGAGAAGCTAGCTTTACAGCTTGTGAAAAGGGTCTATAGGAAATCATATTTCAGAAGCCTTAAAAAAAACCTTTGAAGGCAGGGAGGCATGCCACAGACACCTTTCGCGCAATAGAAAGGAGCGGTTTATGGTCAGTCTCAATCAAAACTTTGTCCCCGTACAGGTAGTGGTGAAACTTCTCGCAGCCGAACGAAATTCTGAGTGTCTCCTTCTCATAGGTAGGCAGTGTGGGAGAACACTCACTCACACTCACTCACCCTAATTTTTCCAGCACCCGCACTCACTCGAACTCGCACTCACCTCAACTCAAACTCACTGGCACTCACTCGCGCTCACACTCACCTCCACTCACACTCACTTGCACTCACTCACACTCACTGCACTCACTCGCACTCACCTCCACTCACACTCACTGCACTCACTCGCACTCGCTCTCACTTCCACTCACACTCACTGGCACTCACTCGCACTCGCACTCACTTGCACTCACTCGCACTCGCACTCACCTCCACTCACACTCACTTGCACTCACTCGCACTCGCACTCATTTCACTCACACTCACTGGCACTCACTCGCACTCGCACTCACCTCCACTCACACTCACGGCCCTCACTCGCACTCACTTCCACTCACACTCACGGCACTCACTCGCACTCGCACTCATTTCCACTCACACTCACTGGCACTCACTCGCACTCGCACTCACCTCAACTCAAACTCACTGGCACTCACTCGCACTCGCACTCACTTCCACTCACTCGCACTCACTCGCACTCACTCCACTCACACTCACTTGCACTCACTCGCACTCGCACTCACCTCCACTCACACTCACTTGCACTCATTCGCACTCGCACTCACTTCCACTCACACTCACTGGCACTCACTCGCACTCACCTCCACTCACACTCACTTGCACTCACTCGCACTCACCTCCACTCACACTCACTTGCACTCATTCGCACTCGCACTCACTTCCACTCACACTCACTCGCACTCACCTCCACTCACACTCACTTGCACTCACTCGCACTCATTTCCACTCACGCTCACTGACACTCACTCGCACTCGCACTCACCTCCACTCACACTCACTTGCACTCATTCGCACTCGCACTCACTTCCACGCACACTCACTCGCACTCGCACTCATTTCCACTCACGCTCACTGGCACTCACTCGCACTCACCTCCACTCACACTCACTCGCACTCACCTCCACTCACACTCACTTGCACTCATTCGCACTCGCACTCACTTCCACTCACACTCACTGGCACTCACTCGCACTCACCTCCACTCACACTCACTTGCACTCACTCGCACTCACTTCCACTCACACTCACTTGCACTCACTCGCACTCGCACTCACTTCCACTCACACTCACTCGCACTCATTCGCACTCGCACTCACTTCCACTCACACTCACTCGCACTCACATCCACTCACACTCACTTGCACTCACTCGCACTCATTTCCACTCACGCTCACTGACACTCACTCGCACTCGCCTCCACTCACACTCACTCGCACTCGCACTCATTCGCACTCGCACTCACTTCCACTCACACTCACTGGCACTCACTCGCACTCGACTCACTTCCACTCACACTCACGGCACTCACTCGCACTCGCTTCCACTCACGCTCACTGACACTCACTCGCACTCGCCTCCACTCACACTCACTTGCACTCACTCGCACTCACTTCCACTCACACTCACTATCACTCACCTCGACTCACACTCATTCGCACTCACTTCCACTCACACTCACTGGCACTCACTCGCACTCACCTCCACTCACACTCACTTGCACTCATTCGCACTCGCACTCACTTCCACTCACACTCACTTGCACTCACTCGCACTCAACTCCACTCACACTCACTTGCACTCACTTCCACTCACACTCACGGCACTCACTCGCACTCGCACTCATTTCCACTCACGCTCACTGACACTCACACTCACTCGCACTCACCTCCACTCACATTCACTTGCACTCACTCGCACTCGCGCTCACGTCTATGAAATGAGTGCGAGTGAGTGCACTCATGAGTGAGTGCGCCGACCTATGCTCCTTCTCGATCTGCGCATAACGCTGCCCAGCTTGCGTTAACGCACGGGAATCATGTGCCAATGGGCGCCACGCATCACAACTGTAAGACTGCAAGAACGCTGTCCCCATGCCACCTTTTGATGCATCGCACGTTATTTGGGACTGCCTTCGGGGATTAAAGACAGCGAGGAAAGGTGTGGTGGTTAGAGCCTGTGTGATGCCTTTCCACCAACTTCTGTGGTTTCCAGACCACTCAAATAGTGAGTGCGCTTTGATAAGTGCAGTCAGTGCCCGGTATGATAAGTCAAATATCTCAGTGCCCGGAGAAGCGCAGTCCGCTTCTCCGGGCACTGAGATATTTGACTTATCATTCTTTAAAAATGTCAGGCGCTGAGGCAATGCCGAACGGCAATCAGCGGCCACTGCCAAAGGAGTAGCGAAGGTGCATATTTTGGACGTCTGCTCCTCAGGGACAATCTGGTGAAAGCCGAAGTTTGCGTTCAAGGAGCTAAATCAGACTAGGCACAGAGTTCGCCACCCCCTTCCATATCCTCCCGCCTTGGGAGCTGGGCTTGTCCCGCTGCTCTAGTCACGGTGGGCCCATTGTGACTGCAGCAGCGTGTGCCCGCCAGCGCATTAGAGGCGGTCAACCTGTGCTTCGCTGGATCTGTGTGGCTAGACGGGGCGACGCGCTTTGGCTCTGTAAACCTTCTTGACGTTCTTTCCTTTTCGCGATGCAGCTCGCAAGGAGCGCGCTCTAGCCCGCGAGAGACAACGCCGACGCGGGGCCGATAAAACTATACGTGCCCAGCAAGCAGCGGCAGCGCAGGCAAGCTGACTCTAGCCTCTGTATATAGTTGAAACGAAAAGAGTCTTCTGTCCCTCAATGCTCATTAGCAGCGATTGAAGTGTTCCAGTGGGTATAGCACCGGTCCATCACTGCATGCCTCCCTAGTTTCACGCCAGTGGAGCTGAAATTTCAGCGCTATACGTACGTTCAGTAATGCGGCGAGCACAAGACCCGCGCGCCGTTTCTTTTCTTGTCGTCTTCATTCTTCTTCGCGCGGTTCCACTTTCCTCCTCTCTCCGGAACGCACGCACTCTATTCTTTTTATTTGCTCCTTGATTTTTCTGGGAACAAAGCAATTTAATTCTGCCATCCTTTTTTTCTTGAACCAAATGACTTACCCAGTTTTTGTGGCTTGTTTTTCTTTTACGGTGACGCCTTCGCGCTCTAGTTTTCGTAGTTCTTCCAGAGGCCGGCGCGCAGGGAATAATACGGCCGCGCTAGTTGAACGACAGGCACCGCTGTTGGTTGCAGGACCGTTCTAGTATGTATTGCTCACTCGCACTCACTTCCTCACACTCACTATCACTCACCTCGACTCACACTCATTCGCACTCACTTCCACTCACACTCACTGGCACTCACTCGCACTCACCTCCACTCACACTCACTTGCACTCATTCGCACTCGCACTCACTTCCACTCACACTCACTTGCACTCACTCGCACTCAACTCCACTCACACTCACTTGCACTCACTTCCACTCACACTCACTCGCACTCACTCGCACTCGCACTCATTTCCACTCACGCTCACTGACACTCACACTCACTCGCACTCACCTCCACTCACATTCACTTGCACTCACTCGCACTCGCGCTCACGTCTATGAAATGAGTGCGAGTGAGTGCACTCATGAGTGAGTGCGCCGACCTATGCTCCTTCTCGATCTGCGCATAACGCTGCCCACTTGCGTTAACGCACGGGAATCATGTGCCACTGGGCGCCACGCATCACAACTGTAAGACTGCAAGAACGCTGTCCCCATGCCACCTTTTGATGCATCGCACGTTATTTGGGACTGCCTTCGGGGATTAAAGACAGCGAGGAAAGGTGTGGTGGTTAGAGCCTGTGTGATGCCTTTCCACCAACTTCTGTGGTTTCCAGACCACTCAAATAGTGAGTGCGCTTTGATAAGTGCAGTCAGTGCCCGTATGATAAGTCAAATATCTCAGTGCCCGGAGAAGCGCAGTCCGCTTCTCCGGGCACTGAGATATTTGACTTATCATTCTTTAAAAATGTCAGGCGCTGAGGCAATGCCGAACGGCAATCAGCGGCCACTGCCAAAGGAGTAGCGAAGGTGCATATTTTGGACGTCTGCTCCTCAGGGACAATCTGGTGAAAGCCGAAGTTTGCGTTCAAGGAGCTAAATACAGAGGCACCCGCTAATTCCCCTTCCATATCCTCCCGCCTTGGGAGCTGGGCTTGTCCCGCTGCTCTAGTCACGGTGGGCCCATTGTGACTGCAGCAGCGTGTGCCCGCCAGCGCATTAGAGGCGGTCAACCTGTGCTTCGCTGGATCTGTGTGGCTAGACGGGCGACGCGCTTTGGCTCTGTAAACCTTCTTGACGTTCTTTCCGCGATGGCAGCTCGCAAGGAGCGCGCTCTAGCCCGCGAGAGACAACGCCGACGCGGGGCCGATAAAACTATACGTGCCCAGCAAGCAGCGGCAGCGCAGGCAAGCTGACTCTAGCCTCTGTATATAGTTGAAACGAAAAGAGTCTTCTGTCCCTCAATGCTCATTAGCAGCGATTGAAGTGTTCCAGTGGGTATAGCACCGGTCCATCACTGCATGCCTCCCTAGGTTTCACGCCAGTGGAGCTGAAATTTCAGCGCTATACGTACGTTCAGTAATGCGGCGAGCACAAGACCCGCGCGCCGTTTCTTGTCGTCTTCATTCTTCTTCGCGCGGTTCCACTTTCCTCCTCTCCGGAAACGCACGCACTCTATTCTTTTTATTTGCTCCTTGATTTTTCTGGGAACAAAGCAAATTCTAATTCTGCCATCCTTTTTCTTGAACCAAATGACTTACCCAGTTTGTGGGCTTGTTTTCTTTTACGGTGACGCCTTCGCGCTCTAGTTTTCGTAGTTCTTCAAGAGGGCCGCGCAGGGGAATACGCCGCGCTAGTTGAACGACAGGCACCGCTGTTGTTGCAGGACCGTGCTGTATGGTTGCTTCAGGCAGCCTTGTCCTTGGGAGAGGTGCTGGAAATTCGTCAAGGCTTCGTCGTCTGTTCAGGCACTTACAGGAGCTGCGGTGCGCTGAAAAAGCCTAAGGCTTCACTTGCCTCGAGCCCTAGTATGGCTTGACTCAGTACACGTTAAAGAACCCCAGGTGGTCGAAATTTTCCGGAGAACTCCACTACGGCGTCTCTCATCATCACAGCTGGTCTTGGGACGTTAAACCCCACAAATCAATCAGCATATGGCTTGACTGCCATGCTTTACGACAAAGAACTCCACTGCGGCATTCCCCACTTTCACTTTCTGTGAAGTCGTTCCAAAATGCGGCATGACGCCTGCGTTGTGGGACCGTAGCACTGTGGTAGCAGCAGTCAGTGTCCCGCAGCACGTATTTTCCGTTACGCCGAAAATGGCAACACGCTGGCCTGCGACCCAGTGTCTACTCTGAAGGAGACCTTTTTGCCCGCCACCCATCTTCGACTATCCAGTCTTTCGCATTTTTGTTTCCAACACCACTCACACTCACTTGCACTCACTTCCACTCACACTCACGGCACTCACTCGCACTCGCACTCATTTCCACTCACGCTCACTGACACTCACACTCACTCGCACTCACCTCCACTCACACTCACTTGCACTCACTCGCACTCGCACTCACTTCCACTCAAACTCACTTGCACTCACTCGCACTCATTCGCACTCGCACTCATTCGCACTCGCACTCACCTCACTCACACTCACTTGCACTCACTCGCACTCGCACTCACCTCCACTCACACTCACTTGCACTTATTCGCACTCGCACTCATTTCCACTCACGCTCACTGGCACTCACTCGCACTCACATCCACTCACACTCACTGCACTCATTCGCACTCGCACTCACTCCACTCACACTCACTTGCACTTATTCGCACTCGCACTCATTCGCACTCGCACTCACTCGCACTCATTCCACTCACGCTCACTGGCACTCACTCGCACTCATTCCACTCACGCTCACTGGCACTCACTCGCACTCACTTCCACGCACACTCACTCGCACTCATTTCCACTCACGCTCACTGCACTCACTCGCACTCACTCGCACTCACTTCACTCACACTCACTGCACTCATTCGCACTCGCACTCACCTCACTCACACTCACTCGCACTCACTTCCACGCACACTCACTCGCACTCACTCGCACTCACCTCCACTCACACTCACTTGCACTTATTCGCACTCGCACTCATTTCCACTCACGCTCACTGGCACTCACTCGCACTCACTTCCTCGCACACTCACGGCACTCACTCGCACTCACTTCCACTCACACTCACTTGCACTTATTCGCACTCGCACTCACCTCACTCACACTCACTTGCACTCACTCGAACTCATTTCCACTCACGCTCACTGACACTCACTCGCACTCACTTCCACTCACCCTCACTTGCACTCACTCGCACTCGCACTCATTTCCACTCACGCTCACTGCACTCACTCGCACTCGCACTCATTCCACTCACGCTCACTGCACTCACTCGCACTCATTCGCACTCGCACTCATTCGCACTCGCACTCACCTCCACTCACACTCACTGGTCCCGCAGCACGTATTTTCCGTTACGCCGAAAATGGCAACACGCTGGCCTGCGACCCAGTGTCTACTCTGAAGGAGACCTTTTTGCCCGCCACCTCAGCTTCGACTATCCAGTCTTTCGCATTTTTGTTTCCAACACCAACCTCCACGATGTCGAAGTCATCATCAATGACCTCTGCAATTTCGGACGTTCCTCGACAGCACACAGTAAGATTATTCAGTAGGTGGCATACGCTGTAGTTCTTTCCGTACGCAGGACACTGCCTTCATCTATGCCGCCGATCGCTCTTTGCGCTGGTGCACGCCCCGAAATAGCGTCAATGTGGGTGTCTCTCGCCCTCCGAAGTTCGTTTCGTTGTGCCACCGATTCGGCAACCTTGCAGAGTTCTTCTGCCTTCCCTAACGTCAAATGTGCTTCGCGAAGCATTTTTTTTTTCACGCAACTTTGAGTTATTTGTGCGGAACACTATTTGATCCCGGATCATTGAATCGCGCTGTTCCCCGAAATTGCACTGCACAGACTGCTATACAAGGTTTCGAAGACATTTTTTGAACGGCTCCCCTTCTGCCTGCTTCCTTGAGCAAAACAGATAACGCTCACGCACTTCGTTGTTACCACAGAGCAAGAAGCCTCGAACTTTGCAACGACTGTCTCGTAGTCTTCCTTCCATTCCCGTGCGTCAAACTGAACGTGTTGAACACGTCGAGTGCTTCTTCACCGGCCACCTCAGGAGCGCCGCTTTTGCAGCTTCAGTCGGGGCTGCTCCTTCACCGCGGTCGAACTTTTGCTTGAAGCACTTCCACTGCTCGGAGAGGTTGCCGGTCAGCTGCAAGAGTGGCGGCGCCATGAGCAGCTCCATCGTTGGTGTTCCTCCGGGACGAGACTTCGACCCGAAGCGCCCACTTCTGACATCACGCAACGTTCGCGACGTTGCAATGGCATCGTAAACTTGAGGCGACACGCGATGGCAGGAACAAAAAAGGCAGATCCCATGTGCAGTGGAAATCAAGGAGATGCGAAGCACGCATCAGGATAGTAAAGTGGACCTGCATTGTTGTGTCTCGCTATACCCATTTTGCTACATACGAAGTTAACGAAACGGACGCAAGAGAGCAAGACTGTGACATGTAAACCATGCCGCTCGTGACACGCATGTCATGATTGTAATGTTATGACCTGTCATTGACGTTTGTTATGCAGTCGTGTTGTGTCATGGCGATTTGGTATACATCCCATTAATGAAAGGCGTGACACGGAAATCATGCCGCTAATGACGCCCCCACTCACTTGCACTCATTCGCACTCGCACTCACTCGCACTCACCTCCACTCACACTCACTTGCACTCACTCACACTCACTTCCACTCACACTCACTTGCACTCATTCGCACTCGCACTCACTTCCACTCACACTCACTCGCACTCATTCGCACTCGCACTCACTTCCACTCACACTCACTCGCACTCACATCCACTCACACTCACTTGCACTCACTCGCACTCATTTCCACTCACGCTCACTGACACTCACTGGCACTCGCACTCACCTCCACTCACACTCACTTGCACTCACTCGCAATCGCACTCACTTCCACTCACACTCACGGCACTCACTCGCATTCGCACTCATTTCCACTCACACTCACTGACACTCACTCGCACTCACCTCCACTCACACTCACTGACACTCACTCGCACTCACCTCCACTCACACTCACTGGCACTCACTCGCACTCGCACTCACCTCCACTCACACTCACTCGCACTCATTTCCACTCACGCTCACTGACACTCACTCGCACTCACCTCCACTCACACTCACTTGCACTCAGTCGCACTCGCACTCACTTCCACTCACACTCACGGCCCTCACTCGCACTCGCACTCATTTCCACTCACACTCACTGGCACTCACTCGCACTCGCACTCACCTCCACTCACACTCACTGCACTCACTCGCACTCACTTCCACCCACTCACACTCACTTGCACTCATTCGCACTCGCACTCACTTCCACTCACACTCACTGGCACTCATCGCACTCACCTCCACTCACACTCACTTGCACTCATTCGCACTCGCACTCACTTCCACTCACACTCACTCGCACTCACCTCCACTCACACTCACTTGCACTCACTCGCACTCATTTCCACTCACGCTCACTGACACTCACTCGCACTCACCTCCACTCACACTCACTTGCACTCATTCGCACTCGCACTCACTTCCTCGCACACTCACGGCACTCACTCGCACTCGCACTCATTTCCACTCACACTCACTGGCACTCACTCGCACTCACCTCCACTCACACTCACTTGCACTCATTCGCACTCGCACTCACTTCCACTCACACTCACTGGCACTCGCACTCACCTCCACTCACCTCACTTGCACTCACTCACACTCACTTGCACTCACTCACACTCACTTCCACTCACACTCACTTGCACTCATTCGCACTCGCACTCACTTCCACTCACACTCACTCGCACTCATTCGCACTCGCACTCACTTCCACTCACACTCACTCGCACTCACATCCACTCACACTCACTTGCACTCACTCGCACTCATTTCCACTCACGCTCACTGACACTCACTCGCACTCGCACTCACCTCCACTCACACTCACTTGCACTCATTCGCACTCGCACTCACTTCCACTCACACTCACTGGCACTCACTCGCACTCACCTCCACTCACACTCACTTGCACTCACTCGCACTCACTTCCACTCACCCTCACTTGCACTCACTCGCACTCGCACTCACCTCCACTCACACTCACTTGCACTCATTCGCACTCGCACTCACTTCCACTCACACTCACTCGCACTCACCTCCACTCACACTCACTTGCACTCACTCGCACTCATTTCCACTCACGCTCACTGACACTCACTCCACTCGCACTCGCACTCACCTCCACTCACACTCACTTGCACTCATTCGCACTCGCACTCACTTCCTCGCACACTCACGGCACTCCTCCACTCATTTCCTCACTCACGCTCACTGCACTCACTCGCACTCGCACTCACCTCCACTCACACTCACTTGCACTCATTCGCACTCGCACTCACTTCCACTCACACTCACTGGCACTCACTCGCACTCACCTCCACTCACACTCACTTGCACTCACTCACACTCACTTCCTCACACTCCACTTGCACTCATTCGCACTCGCACTCACTCCACTCACACTCACTCGCACTCATTCGCACTCGCACTCACTTCCACTCACACTCACTCGCACTCACCTCCACTCCACTCCTTGCACTCACTCGCACTCATTTCCACTCACGCTCACTGACACTCACTCGCACTTGCACTCACCTCCACTCACACTCACTTGCACTCATTCGCACTCGCACTCACTTCCACTCACACTCACTGGCACTCACTCCACTCACACTCACTTCCACTCACACTCACTGGCACTCACTCGCACTCACCTCCACTCACACTCACTCGCACTCACCTCCACTCACACTCACTTGCACTCACTCGCACTCGCACTCACTTCCACTCACACTCACGGCACTCACTCGCACTCACTTCCACTCACACTCACTGGCACTCACTCGCACTCACCTCCACTCACACTCACTTGCACTCACTCGCACTCACTCCACTCACACTCACTCGCACTCACTCCACTCACACTCACTCGCACTCGCACTCACTTCCACTCACACTCACTCGCACTCACATCCACTCACACTCACTTGCACTCACTCGCACTCATTTCCACTCACACTCACTTGCACTCACTCGCACTCGCACTCACCCCACTCACACTCACTGCACTCATTCGCACTCGCACTCACTTCCACTCACCTCACTTGCACTCACTCGCACTCGCACTCACCTCCACTCACACTCACTTGCACTCATTCGCACTCGCACTCACTTCCACTCACACTCCTCGCACTCACCTCCACTCACACTCACTTGCACTCACTCGCACTCATTTCCACTCACGCTCACTGACACTCACTCGCACTCGCACTCACCTCCACTCACACTCACTTGCACTCATTCGCACTCGCACTCACTTCCTCGCACACTCACGGCACTCACTCGCACTCATTTCCACTCACGCTCACTGGCACTCACTCGCACTCGCACTCACCTCCACTCACACTCACTTGCACTCATTCGCACTCGCACTCACTTCCACTCACACTCACTGGCACTCACTCGCACTCACCTCCACTCACACTCACTTGCACTCACTCACACTCACTTCCACTCACACTCACTTGCACTCATTCGCACTCGCACTCACTTCCACTCACACTCACTCGCACTCATTCGCACTCGCACTCACTTCCACTCACACTCACTCGCACTCACCTCCACTCACACTCACTTGCACTCACTCGAACTCATTTCCACTCACGCTCACTGACACTCACTCGCACTCGCACTCACCTCCACTCACACTCACTTGCACTCATTCGCACTCGCACTCACTTCCACTCACACTCACTGGCACTCACTCGCACTCACCTCCACTCACACTCACTCGCACTCGCACTCACTCCACTCACACTCACTTACACTCACTCGCACTCACTCCACTCACACTCACTCGCACTCACTTCCACTCACTCACTCGCACTCGCACTCACTTCCACTCACACTCACTCGCACTCACCTCCACTCACACTCACTCGCACTCGCACTCACTTCCACGCACACTCACTCGCACTCACCTCACTCACACTCACTCGCACTCGCACTCACCTCCACTCACACTCACTTGCACTCATTCGCACTCGCACTCACTTCCACGCACACTCACTCGCACTCGCACTCATTTCCACTCACGCTCACTGGCACTCACTCGCACTCACCTCCACTCACACTCACTCGCACTCACCTCCACTCACACTCACTTGCACTCATTCGCACTCGCTTCCACTCACACTCACTGGCACTCACTCGCACTCACCTCCACTCACACTCACTTGCACTCACTCGCACTCACTTCCACTCACACTCACTTGCACTCATTCGCACTCGCACTCACTTCCACTCACACTCACTCGCACTCATTCGCACTCGCACTCACTTCCACTCACACTCACTCGCACTCACATCCACTCACACTCACTTGCACTCACTCGCACTCATTTCCACTCACGCTCACTGACACTCACTCGCACTCGCACTCACCTCCACTCACACTCACTTGCACTCATTCGCACTCGCACTCACTTCCACTCACACTCACGGCACTCACTCGCACTCACCTCCACTCACACTCACTTGCACTCACTCGCACTCATTTCCACTGACGCTCACTGACACTCACTGGCACTCGCACTCACCTCCACTCACACTCACTTGCACTCACTCGCAATCGCACTCACTTCCACTCACACTCACGGCACTCACTCGCATTCGCACTCATTTCCACTCACGCTCACTGACACTCACTCGCACTCACCTCCACTCACGCTCACTGACACTCACTCGCACTCACCTCCACTCACACTCACTGGCACTCACTCGCACTCGCACTCACCTCCACTCACACTCACTCGCACTCATTTCCACTCACGCTCACTGACACTCACTCGCACTCACCTCCACTCACACTCACTTGCACTCAGTCGCACTCGCACTCACTTCCACTCACACTCACGGCCCTCACTCGCACTCGCACTCATTTCCACTCACACTCACTGGCACTCACTCGCACTCGCACTCACCTCCACTCACACTCACTTGCACTCACTCGCACTCACTTCCACTCACGCTCACTCGCACTCACCTCCACTAACACTCACTTGCACTCATTCGCACTCGCACTCACTTCCACTCACACTCACTGGCACTCACTCGCACTCACCTCCACTCACACTCACTTGCACTCATTCGCACTCGCACTCACGTCCACTCACACTCACTCGCACTCACCTCCACTCACACTCACTTGCACTCACTCGCACTCATTTCCACTCACGCTCACTGACACTCACTCGCACTCACCTCCACTCACACTCACTTGCACTCATTCGCACTCGCACTCACTTCCTCGCACACTCACGGCACTCACTCGCACTCGCACTCATTTCCACTCACGCTCACTGGCACTCACTCGCACTCACCTCCACTCACACTCACTTGCACTCATTCGCACTCGCACTCACTTCCACTCACACTCACTGGCACTCACTCGCACTCACCTCCACTCACACTCACTTGCACTCACTCACACTCACTTCCACTCACACTCACTTGCACTCATTCGCACTCGCACTCACTTCCTCGCACACTCACGCACTCACTCGCACTCGCACTCATTTCCACTCACGCTCACTGGCACTCACTCGCACTCACCTCCACTCACACTCACTTGCACTCATTCGCACTCGCACTCACTTCCACTCACACTCACTGCACTCACTCGCACTCACCTCCACTCACACTCACTCGCACTCACTTCCACTCACACTCACGCACTCACTCGCACTCACCTCACTCACACTCACTCGCACTCGCACTCACTTCCACTCACACTCACTCGCACTCATTCGCACTCGCACTCACTTCCACTCACACTCACTCGCACTCACATCCACTCACACTCACTTGCACTCACTCGCACTCATTTCCACTCACGCTCACTGACACTCACTCGCACTCGCACTCACCTCCACTCACACTCACTTGCACTCATTCGCACTCGCACTCACTCCACTCACACTCACGCACTCACTCGCACTCACTCCACTCACACTCACTCGCACTCACTTGCACTCACTCGCACTCACTTCCACTCACCCTCACTTGCACTCACTCGCACTCGCACTCACCTCCACTCACACTCACTTGCACTCATTCGCACTCGCACTCACTTCCACTCACACTCACTCGCACTCACCTCCACTCACACTCACTTGCACTCACTCGCACTCATTTCCACTCACGCTCACTGACACTCACTCGCACTCGCACTCACCTCCACTCACACTCACTTGCACTCATTCGCACTCGCACTCACTTCCTCGCACACTCACGGCACTCACTCGCACTCATTTCCACTCACGCTCACTGGCACTCACTCGCACTCGCACTCACCTCCACTCACACTCACGCACTCACTCGCACTCATTCGCACTCGCACTCACTTCCACTCACACTCACTGGCACTCACTCGCACTCACCTCCACTCACACTCACTTGCACTCACTCACACTCACTTCCACTCACACTCACTTGCACTCATTCGCACTCGCACTCACTTCCACTCACACTCACTCGCACTCATTCGCACTCGCACTCACTTCCACTCACACTCACTCGCACTCACCTCACTCACACTCACTGCACTCACTCGCACTCGCACTCACTTCCACTCACACTCACTGGCACTCACTCGCACTCACCTCCACTCACACTCACTTGCACTCACTCACACTCACTTCCACTCACACTCACTTGCACTCATTCGCACTCGCACTCACTTCCACTCACACTCACTCGCACTCATTCGCACTCGCACTCACTTCCACTCACACTCACTCGCACTCACCTCCACTCACACTCACTTGCACTCACTCGCACTCATTTCCACTCACGCTCACTGACACTCACTCGCACTCGCACTCACAGCCACTCACACTCACTTGCACTCATTCGCACTCGCACTCACTTCCACTCACACTCACTGGCACTCACTCGCACTCACCTCCACTCACACTCATTTGCACTCACTCGCACTCACTTCCACTCACCCTCACTTGCACTCACTCACACTCACCTCCACTCACACTCACTGCACTCATTCGCACTCGCACTCACTTGCACTCACACTCACTCGCACTCACCTCCACTCACACTCACTTGCACTCACTCGCACTCATTTCCACTCACGCTCACTGACACTCACTCGCACTCGCACTCACCTCCACTCACACTCACTTGCACTCATTCGCACTCGCACTCACTTCCACGCACACTCACTCGCACTCGCACTCATTCGCACTCGCACTCACTGGCACTCACTCGCACTCACCTCCACTCACACTCACTCGCACTCACCTCCACTCACACTCACTTGCACTCATTCGCACTCGCACTCACTTCCACTCACACTCACTGGCACTCACTCGCACTCACCTCCACTCACACTCACTTGCACTCACTCGCACTCACTTCCACTCACACTCACTTGCACTCACTCGCACTCGCACTCACCTCCACTCACACTCACTTGCACTCATTCGCACTCGCACTCACTTCCACTCACACTCACTCGCACTCACCTCCACAGTACAATGGTCTGGCAGAGAAAGGGGTACAGATCGTGAAACGCACCTGAAGAAAAGCGAAGGCTCGCGCGAAGACTTCTGCTTGTTGGCAGTTGTGGCATTAGCGTAATAACTTGAAAATTGCGGCCCGTTGTCCGTGCCCACCTCCAGAGGTACGCCGAGCTAGCGAACGTAGCTCTCAGTGCGGAAATGGTTGTTCTGCGGTGGTGTCGCGGAGCGTCTAGACTTCCTGGAAGTATGAACTGGCGTCGAACACGACAACGTACGAACTTCCTCCGAACGAAAAGTGCCCGCTTACTCGAATCCAAGCGCATAATGAAACTGGGCACATGAGTAATGGTTCTTTCGGTTGATTGTATGAAAACTTTCGGCATGTCGGGCAACTCTGCATCAGCTGTGATATGTCACTGCTGAGCCCAGGCCAAGAAAACCAGACGTCGTGCTTTCTTTGCACTTCTGCAGTCTAGGTACCCAGCATGAATTCGCCCTTCAATTTCACGTCGCATGCTTTTTGGTACGACCTCTTTTGTTCCTCTCAGCAATATAGCATACACGACGAAAAGTTGTGACAAAAAACGGCTTCATTTCACCCTGCAGACTCTCACCGCCTGACAAGCTGGAGATGACAGTGCTCAGGTAACCATCCTTAGCAGCTTTTTGCACGAGCTTCTGTCGCGTATCGTCCGTGACCAAATAGCCCAGGACTTGCACTGCGTACGCTACCACGTCGTCCGCGACGCCAGCGCTGTCCTCGTGACCAGCTGGAGATGATCTTGACAGCATGTCGGCCAAGACGAGTTATTTTTCTGGTACGTACTGCAATAGACCCCCTTCATAAACTAAAAGCTAGCTTCCCTGCAATGCAGCTTGCCCTACTAATGGTGGCATTGGCGATCCGGTAAACAGTGTGTGCAAGCGCAATTTGCTTCCACTAGGGCATATAAAATGTCGACGCAGCCCTTCTGATACAAACATTACCCCCCCCCCCCCCCCCATAAAAAAACCGGGCGCAGCATGTGCAACTTGAATTTTGACAGCATTTAAATAAACACAGCTCTCGATATTAGTAGGGCAAGCTGTATTGCAGAGAAGCTAGCTTTACAGCTTGTGAAAAGGGTCTATAGGAAATCATATTTCAGAAGCCTTAAAAAAAACCTTTGAAGGCAGGGAGGCATGCCACAGACACCTTTCGCGCAATAGAAAGGAGCGGTTTATGGTCAGTCTCAATCAAAACTTTGTCCCCGTACAGGTAGTGGTGAAACTTCACGCAGCCGAACGAAATTCTGAGTGTCTCCTTCTCATAGGTAGGCAGTGTGGGAGAACACTCACTCACACTCACTCACCCTAATTTTTCCAGCACCCGCACTCACTCGAACTCGCACTCACCTCAACTCAAACTCACTGGCACTCACTCGCGCTCACACTCACCTCCACTCACACTCACTGCACTCACTCGCACTCACCTTCACTCACACTCACTTGCACTCACTCGCACTCGCTCTCACTTCCACTCACACTCACTGGCACTCACTCGCACTCGCACTCACTTGCACTCACTCGCACTCGCACTCACCTCCACTCACACTCACTTGCACTCACTCGCACTCGCACTCATTTCCACTCACACTCACTGGCACTCACTCGCACTCGCACTCACCTCCACTCACACTCACTCGCACTCACTTCCACTCACACTCACGGCACTCACTCGCACTCGCACTCATTTCCACTCACGCTCACTGACACTCACTCGCACTCGCACTCACCTCCACTCACACTCACTTGCACTCATTCGCACTCGCACTCACTTCCACTCACTCGCACTCACTCGCACTCACCTCCACTCACACTCACTTGCACTCACTCGCACTCGCACTCACTTCCACTCACACTCACGGCCCTCACTCGCACTCGCACTCATTTCCACTCACACTCACGGCACTCACTCGCACTCGCACTCACCTCCACTCACACTCACTTGCACTCACTCGCACTCATTTCCACTCACGCTCACTGACACTCACTCGCACTCGCACTCACCTCCACTCACACTCACTTGCACTCATTCACACTCGCACTCACTCGCACCCGCACTCACTTCCACTCACACTCACGGCACTCACTCGCACTCATTTCCACTCACACTAACTTGCACTCACTCGCACTCATTTCCACTCACGCTCACTTGCACTCACTCGCACTCGTACTCACCTCCACTCACACTCACTTGCACTCATTCGCACTCGCACTCACTTCCACTCACACTACCTTTCGGCGACCATGTTGCGTCCCTAAGCCGTACGATCATCCAAGGGTGATAAAGGCTTTCCGCCACCGCTCTGATGATGCTTTTTGACTGACGTGGACTCTGCGTCGCCAAAATCTGGTACGTTCGATCTCAGACGCCTGCTTTGAGGAAGTTCTCCAGGCCATCCACAAGCAGCGTTGAGCGCTATGCCAACAAGCTGCCAACAAGGCAGAAGTCTTCGCGCGAGCCTTCGCTTTCTTCAGGTGGCGTTTCACGATCTGTACCCCTTTCTCTGCCAGACCATTGTACTGTGGGAAGTGAGGACGATGCGACATGAGTGAACTTATATTTTCTTGCGAATTCTGCGAATTCATAACTTGAAAATTGCGGCCCGTTGTCCGTGCCCACCTCCAGAGGTACGCCGAGCTAGCGAACGTAGCTCTCAGTGCGGAAATGGTTGTTCTTGCGGTGGTGTCGCGGAGCGTCTAGACTTCCTGGAAGTATGAACTGGCGTCGAACACGACAACGTACGAACTTCCTCCGAACGAAAATGTGCCCGCTTACTCGAATCCAAGCGCATAATGAAACTGGGCACATGAGTAATGGTTCTTTCGGTTGATTGTATGAAAACTTTCGGCATGTCGGGCAACTCTGCATCAGCTGTGATATGTCACTGCTGAGCCCAGGCCAAGAAAACCAGACGTCGTGCTTTCTTTGCACTTCTGCAGTCTAGGTACCCAGCATGAATTCGCCCTTCAATTTCACGTCGCATGCTTTTTGGTACGACCTCTTTTGTTCCTCTCAGCAATATAGCATACACGACGAAAAGTTGTGACAAAAAACGGCTTCATTTCACCCTGCAGACTCTCACCGCCTGACAAGCTGGAGATGACAGTGCTCAGGTAACCATCCTTAGCAGCTTTTTGCACGAGCTTCTGTCGCGTATCGTCCGTGACCAAATAGCCCAGGACTTGCACTGCGTACGCTACCACGTCGTCCGCGACGCCAGCGCTGTCCTCGTGACCAGCTGGAGATGATCTTGACAGCATGTCGGCCAAGACGAGTTATTTTTCTGGTACGTACTGCAATAGACCCCTCATAAACTAAAAGCTAGCTTCCCTGCAATGCAGCTTGCCCTACTAATGGTGGCATTGGCGATCCGGTAAACAGTGTGTGCAAGCGCAATTTCTTCCACTAGGGCATATAAAATGTCGACGCAGCCCTTCTGATACAAACATTACCCCCCCCCCCCCCCCATAAAAAAACCGGGCGCAGCATGTGCAACTTGAATTTTGACAGCATTTAATAAACACAGCTCTCGATATTAGTAGGGCAAGCTGTATTGCAGAGAAGCTAGCTTTACAGCTTGTGAAAAGGGTCTATAGGAAATCATATTTCAGAAGCCTTAAAAAAAACCTTTGAAGGCAGGGAGGCATGCCACAGACACCTTTCGCGCAATAGAAAGGAGCGGTTTATGGTCAGTCTCAATCAAAACTTTGTCCCCGTACAGGTAGTGGTGAAACTTCACGCAGCCGAACGAAATTCTGAGTGTCTCCTTCTCATAGGTAGGCAGTGTGGGAGAACACTCACTCACACTCACTCGCACTCATTCGCACTCACTTCCACGCACACTCACTCGCACTCGCACTCGCACTCACCTCAACTCAAACTCACTGGCACTCACTCGCGCTCACACTCACCTCCACTCACACTCACTTGCACTCACTCGCACTCACCTTCACTCACACTCACTTGCACTCACTCGCACTCGCTCTCACTTCCACTCACACTCACTGGCACTCACTCGCACTCACCTCCACTCACACTCACTGCACTCACTCGCACTCACCTCCACTCACACTCACTCGCACTCACCTCCACTCACACTCACTTGCACTCATTCGCACTCGCACTCACTTCCACTCACACTCACTGGCACTCACTCGCACTCACCTCCACTCACACTCACTTGCACTCACTCGCACTCACTTCCACTCACACTCACTTGCACTCACTCGCACTCGCACTCACCTCCACTCACACTCACTTGCACTCATTCGCACTCGCACTCACTTCCACTCACTCACTCGCACTCACCTCCACTCACACTCACTTGCACTCACTCGCACTCATTTCCACTCACGCTCACTGACACTCACTCGCACTCGCACTCACCTCCACTCACACTCACTTGCACTCATTCGCACTCGCACTCACTTCCACGCACACTCACTCGCACTCGCACTCATTTCCACTCACGCTCACTGGCACTCACTCGCACTCACCTCCACTCACACTCACTCGCACTCACACTCACTTGCACTCATTCGCACTCGCACTCACTTCCACTCACTCGCACTCACCTCCACTCACACTCACTTGCACTCACTCGCACTCATTTCCACTCACCCTCACTGACACTCACTCGCACTCGCACTCGCACTCGCACTCGCACTCACCTCACTCACACTCACTTGCACTCATTCGCACTCGCACTCACTTCCACGCACACTCACGGCACTCACTCGCACTCGCACTCATTTCCACTCACGCTCACTGGCACTCACTCGCACTCACCTCCACTCACACTCACTTGCACTCATTCGCACTCGCACTCACTTCCACTCACACTCACTGGCACTCACTCGCACTCGACTCACTTCCACTCACACTCACGGCACTCACTCGCACTCGCTTCCACTCACGCTCACTGACACTCACTCGCACTCGCTTCCACTCACGCTCACTGGCACTCACTCGCACTCGACTCACTTCCACTCACACTCACTATCACTCACCTCGACTCACACTCATTCGCACTCACTTCCACTCACACTCACGGCACTCACTCGCACTCACCTCCACTCACACTCACTTGCACTCACTCGCACTCACTTCCACTCACACTCACTTGCACTCACTCGCACTCACCTCCACTCACACTCACTTGCACTCACTTCCACTCACACTCACGGCACTCACTCGCACTCGCACTCATTTCCACTCACGCTCACTGACACTCACACTCACTCGCACTCACCTCCACTCACACTCACGGCACTCACTCGCACTCACTTGCACTCACTCGCACTCGCGCTCACGTCTATGAAATGAGTGCGAGTGAGTGCACTCATGAGTGAGTGCGCCGACCTATGCTCCTTCTCGATCTGCGCATAACGCTGCCCAGCTTGCGTTAACGCACGGGAATCATGTGCCACTGGGCGCCACGCATCACAACTGTAAGACTGCAAGAACGCTGTCCCCATGCCACCTTTTGATGCATCGCACGTTATTTGGGACTGCCTTCGGGGATTAAAGACAGCGAGGAAAGGTGTGGTGGTTAGAGCCTGTGTGATGCCTTTCCACCAACTTCTGTGGTTTCCAGACCACTCAAATAGTGAGTGCGCTTTGATAAGTGCAGTCAGTGCCCGGTATGATAAGTCAAATATCTCAGTGCCCGGAGAAGCGCAGTCCGCTTCTCCGGGCACTGAGATATTTGACTTATCATTCTTTAAAAAATGTCAGGCGCTGAGGCAATGCCGAACGGCAATCAGCGGCCACTGCCAAAGGAGTAGCGAAGGTGCATATTTTGGACGTCTGCTCCTCAGGGACAATCTGGTGAAAGCCGAAGTTTGCGTTCAAGGAGCTAAATACAGAGGCACCCCCTTCCATATCCTCCCGCCTTGGGAGCTGGGCTTGTCCCGCTGCTCTAGTCACGGTGGGCCCATTGTGACTGCAGCAGCGTGTGCCCGCCAGCGCATTAGAGGCGGTCAACCTGTGCTTCGCTGGATCTGTGTGGCTAGACGGGGCGACGCGCTTTGGCTCTGTAAACCTTCTTGACGTTCTTTCCGCGATGGCAGCTCGCAAGGAGCGCGCTCTAGCCCGCGAGAGACAACGCCGACGCGGGGCCGATAAAACTATACGTGCCCAGCAAGCAGCGGCAGCGCAGGCAAGCTGACTCTAGCCTCTGTATATAGTTGAAACGAAAAGAGTCTTCTGTCCCTCAATGCTCATTAGCAGCGATTGAAGTGTTCCAGTGGGTATAGCACCGGTCCATCACTGCATGCCTCCCTAGGTTTCACGCCAGTGGAGCTGAAATTTCAGCGCTATACGTACGTTCAGTAATGCGGCGAGCACAAGACCCGCGCGCCGTTTCTTGTCGTCTTCATTCTTCTTCGCGCGGTTCCACTTTCCTCCTCTCCGGAAACGCACGCACTCTATTCTTTTTATTTGCTCCTTGATTTTTCTGGGAACAAAGCAAATTCTAATTCTGCCATCCTTTTTCTTGAACCAAATGACTTACCCAGTTTGTGGGCTTGTTTTCTTTTACGGTGACGCCTTCGCGCTCTAGTTTTCGTAGTTCTTCAAGAGGGCCGCGCAGGGGAATACGCCGCGCTAGTTGAACGACAGGCACCGCTGTTGGTTGCAGGACCGTGCTGTATGGTTGCTTCAGGCAGCCTTGTCCTTGGGAGAGGTGCTGGAAATTCGTCAAGGCTTCGTCGTCTGTTCAGGCACTTACAGGAGCTGCGGTGCGCTGAAAAAGGCCTAAGGCTTCACTTGCCTCGACTCACACTCACTTGCACTCATTCGCACTCGCACTCACTTCCACTCACACTCACTTGCACTCACTCGCACTCACACTCACTTGCACTCACTTCCACTCACACTCACGGCACTCACTCGCACTCGCACTCATTTCCACTCACGCTCACTGACACTCACACTCACTCGCACTCACCTCCACTCACATTCACTTGCACTCACTCGCACTCGCGCTCACGTCTATGAAATGAGTGCGAGTGAGTGCACTCATGAGTGAGTGCGCCGACCTATGCTCCTTCTCGATCTGCGCATAACGCTGCCCAGCTTGCGTTAACGCACGGGAATCATGTGCCACTGGGCGCCACGCATCACAACTGTAAGACTGCAAGAACGCTGTCCCCATGCCACCTTTTGATGCATCGCACGTTATTTGGGACTGCCTTCGGGGATTAAAGACAGCGAGGAAAGGTGTGGTGGTTAGAGCCTGTGTGATGCCTTTCCACCAACTTCTGTGGTTTCCAGACCACTCAAATAGTGAGTGCGCTTTGATAAGTGCAGTCAGTGCCCGGTATGATAAGTCAAATATCTCAGTGCCCGGAGAAGCGCAGTCCGCTTCTCCGGGCACTGAGATATTTGACTTATCATTCTTTAAAAAATGTCAGGCGCTGAGGCAATGCCGAACGGCAATCAGCGGCCACTGCCAAAGGAGTAGCGAAGGTGCATATTTTGGACGTCTGCTCCTCAGGGACAATCTGGTGAAAGCCGAAGTTTGCGTTCAAGGAGCTAAATACAGAGGCACCCCCTTCCATATCCTCCCGCCTTGGGAGCTGGGCTTGTCCCGCTGCTCTAGTCACGGTGGGCCCATTGTGACTGCAGCAGCGTGTGCCCGCCAGCGCATTAGAGGCGGTCAACCTGTGCTTCGCTGGATCTGTGTGGCTAGACGGGGCGACGCGCTTTGGCTCTGTAAACCTTCTTGACGTTCTTTCCGCGATGGCAGCTCGCAAGGAGCGCGCTCTAGCCCGCGAGAGACAACGCCGACGCGGGGCCGATAAAACTATACGTGCCCAGCAAGCAGCGGCAGCGCAGGCAAGCTGACTCTAGCCTCTGTATATAGTTGAAACGAAAAGAGTCTTCTGTCCCTCAATGCTCATTAGCAGCGATTGAAGTGTTCCAGTGGGTATAGCACCGGTCCATCACTGCATGCCTCCCTAGGTTTCACGCCAGTGGAGCTGAAATTTCAGCGCTATACGTACGTTCAGTAATGCGGCGAGCACAAGACCCGCGCGCCGTTTCTTGTCGTCTTCATTCTTCTTCGCGCGGTTCCACTTTCCTCCTCTCCGGAAACGCACGCACTCTATTCTTTTTATTTGCTCCTTGATTTTTCTGGGAACAAAGCAAATTCTAATTCTGCCATCCTTTTTCTTGAACCAAATGACTTACCCAGTTTGTGGGCTTGTTTTCTTTTACGGTGACGCCTTCGCGCTCTAGTTTTCGTAGTTCTTCAAGAGGGCCGCGCAGGGGAATACGCCGCGCTAGTTGAACGACAGGCACCGCTGTTGGTTGCAGGACCGTGCTGTATGGTTGCTTCAGGCAGCCTTGTCCTTGGGAGAGGTGCTGGAAATTCGTCAAGGCTTCGTCGTCTGTTCAGGCACTTACAGGAGCTGCGGTGCGCTGAAAAAGGCCTAAGGCTTCACTTGCCTCGAGCCCTAGTATGGCTTGACTCAGTACACGTTAAAGAACCCCAGGTGGTCGAAATTTTCCGGAGAACTCCACTACGGCGTCTCTCATCATCACAGCTGGTCTTGGGACGTTAAACCCCACAAATCAATCAGCATATGGCTTGACTGCCATGCTTTACGACAAAGAACTCCACTGCGGCATTCCCCACTTTCACTTTCTGTGAAGTCGTTCCAAAATGCGGCATGACGCCTGCGTTGTGGGACCGTAGCACTGTGGTAGCAGCAGTCAGTGGTCCCGCAGCACGTATTTTCCGTTACGCCGAAAATGGCAACACGCTGGCCTGCGACCCAGTGTCTACTCTGAAGGAGACCTTTTTGCCCGCCACCTCAGCTTCGACTATCCAGTCTTTCGCATTTTTGTTTCCAACACCAACCTCCACGATGTCGAAGTCATCATCAATGACCTCTGCAATTTCGGACGTTCCTCGACAGCACACAGTAAGATTATTCAGTAGGTGGCATACGCTGTAGTTCTTTCCGTACGCAGGACACTGCCTTCATCTATGCCGCCGATCGCTCTTTGCGCTGGTGCACGCCCCGAAATAGCGTCAATGTGGGTGTCTCTCGCCCTCCGAAGTTCGTTTCGTTGTGCCACCGATTCGGCAACCTTGCAGAGTTCTTCTGCCTTCCCTAACGTCAAATGTGCTTCGCGAAGCATTTTTTTTTTCACGCAACTTTGAGTTATTTGTGCGGAACACTATTTGATCCCGGATCATTGAATCGCGCTGTTCCCCGAAATTGCACTGCACAGACTGCTATACAAGGTTTCGAAGACATTTTTTGAACGGCTCCCCTTCTGCCTGCTTCCTTGAGCAAAACAGATAACGCTCACGCACTTCGTTGTTACCACAGAGCAAGAAGCCTCGAACTTTGCAACGACTGTCTCGTAGTCTTCCTTCCATTCCCGTGCGTCAAACTGAACGTGTTGAACACGTCGAGTGCTTCTTCACCGGCCACACTCAGGAGCGCCGCTTTTGCAGCTTCAGTCGGGGGCTGCTCCTTCACCGCGGTCGAACTTTTGCTTGAAGCACTTCCACTGCTCGGAGAGGTTGCCGGTCAGCTGCAAGAGTGGCGGCGCCATGAGCAGCTCCATCGTTGGTGTTCCTCCGGGACGAGACTTCGACCCGAAGCGCCCACTTCTGACATCACGCAACGTTCGCGACGTTGCAATGGCATCGTAAACTTGAGGCGACACGCGATGGCAGGAACAAAAAAAGGCAGATCCCATGTGCAGTGGAAATCAAGGAGATGCGAAGCACGCATCAGGATAGTAAAGTGGACCTGCATTGTTGTCTCGCTATACCCATTTTGCTACATACGAAGTTAACGAAACGGACGCAAGAGAGCAAGACTGTGACATGTAAACCATGCCGCTCGTGACACGCATGTCATGATTGTAATGTTATGACCTGTCATTGACGTTTGTTATGCAGTCGTGTTGTGTCATGGCGAGTTTGGTATACATCCCATTAATGAAAGGCGTGACACGGAAATCATGCCGCTAATGACGCCCCGCCACGGTGGTCTAGTGGTTATGGCACTCGGCTGCAAATCCGAAGGTCGCGGGATCGAATCCTGGCCGCGGCGGCTGCATTTCGACGGAGGCGAAATGTTGAGGCCCGTGTGCTGTGCGCTGTCAGTGCACGTTAAAGAACCCCAGGTGGTCGAAATTTCCGGAGACCTCCACTACGGCGTCTCTCATAATCACAGCTGGTTTTGGGACATTAAACCCCACAAATCAATCAATTCCGCTAATGACATGCATGTCATCATTTTCATGTTACGCCGTGTCATTTATGTTTGTCATGCAGTCATGTTGCGGCATGCCAATTTTCGTATACATCCCATTAACGAAACGGCAAGGGAGCACAGAGTCGTAAGCGGCTAGATAGATAGATAGATAGATAGATAGATAGATAGATACGCTCAAAGTCGCCGAAGTTCGCTAAGAAATGCTTCGCATTTAAAAGAATAAATCTAGGATTTATTGCCGCGCTAATATATACACTGTATGTGCGATAGCAGTGCTATAGTGATAAGGTGCGCAGAGAGCGCATGCCCTACACAGCGTCCACAGCTTGTCTTCGTGAACTCGTTCGCCTAAGTCTAATTTATGCTGGACCAATAAAGCCTACCTCACATCATTTATTTTATAACGTTCGCGCTCCTCGTGTATGCTTGACCGCTCTTACATATTGACTAAAACACTTCATTGGCTAAATAGTGTATATTGTCTCGAAAAATTGGGGGGAAGACTGGAAAGAAGGACAGGACGTGTGCCGTCCTGTCCATCTCATCCTTGTTTCCTGTTGTGCTTCCAATTTTTCGTGACCCTCTTACATAGCAGTCAAGGTGGACAATTACAATAAAATTGGTATAATGCCATGCTTACCAGAACAATCGTTCATTGATCCCGAGAATATCTGTCGATTGAGAATCTTTGGCCACCGTCACCTATCATCAACGGTTTCGCTCTGCACAACTGACATTGTGTGAATTCTCGCTGCACTGATCGTACTTACATTATTGCATTAAGAGAAAAAACTTATGAAGCATCGTATAGGCAAAGGAAGCATGTATTCCGCCCTCTCCATAATGACTTCAGGCCGGGGTGTATTCGTTAAAGCAAATAAATCAAACGGGTCCAGCATGATCCATCCATAGCTTAGACACCCACGCATGTCGCGAAAGAGAGCGACGGCTTCACATATAATGTTACTTATCTGTGTGGAGGCTTCCTTGTACGCAATTTCACCTATTCACGCTCCTGTACCACAATCGCAAATGAGGCTTGCGAGTTAGTATTGCCTTTATGACACTCAATGGAAGAATCCATAGTCATAGTTTTAACCTTAGCACACATTATGCGGTATTGTTTAAGGCTACAGGTTAAGTGCGCCGAATTTGCAACATAAGAAACACTCAAATGACCTTTGGTGACCTTCTTGCCCAAAGCTTCGTTCGCTCTCGAAGATGTTACCAACTACAATACACATTTTCAAATGTTTAATTGGCGCAACGGTTTTCTGTCTGGGACGGAAATCTGCTGCGAGTGTTGTGCACCGTACGTTCAAAGATAATTTCATCGTACACTCTTTTCAACCCTCTTGTGCATTAGCAGTGCCTTTTAATGTTTCCCACTATTTAAGGCGGTTCTTTTGAGCTTTCTGATCTACCAGCTCCTCCCAGATGAGAAGGTTCCTTCAGTTGTTCTTCCAGCACCTCAAAGCATTCTGCAGTTCCTTTTTTGCTCATCCCTCCCACCTTTTTGAGGCATATAAACAAGCTGTCTTTCCTAAAGTTATCGAGCAGAACACCACCAGTGCAACTCGCTCCATGCACATGCAACGTAGAGGAACACACAGACGTCGTCCACCAAGGTATTTATTGTAAAGTAAAAGGGTCCTAAACGGGCAGTGCATCAAACGATTATAACAGCCGCCCTATAAAACTTCCAAGGCTGCATATAGGACAAGTATGTAAGGCACGTGATGAGACATCGGAAGCATTTGAACCGTAAAAACAAGGCCCTCTCAGGCATTACATTTGGGCACATCAAGAACAGTGGTCCTCGCTCTGGTGCCGAAAAAGGCCATAAATAAGCACTCTCATAAATAGATTTGGCGGGGAATGTGTAGAGGATCACAGGGCTCTATGGGAGTCCGCGTTGAGCAAGTGCCCGCCGTTTCTTTTTGGCACAGGCGGAGGTTTGTACTGCGGGGCCGATCGAGGTCCGGTCGGTAGCCGCCGCGCACAGCCAGAATAGCAAATGGTGGCGGCTATTCTTGGCCGCTATCACAGCAGTCCTTCGGGCTCCTCTTTGGGCGCACCTGCGCAATCAAAGTTCCCTTTAATATCGTCGACCATTGTATTCGTTCCAGACAAGCATGCTCTGTATGGCGCACAACTTAGAGCAAGCGTATACTTGTCTAGTGTGTACTGTTTATTTTGCACTCTAAATCTTTCTGCGCCCTTTGTTAAATTCCATTGTTCACGGAAGAATATGATGACCCGCAGAGCACGCATGAGGAGGCGCGAAAGTGTGAAGCGTAAAGCACTAGGCGAAGTGTACCATGTTTGAAGGAACAGACTGAGGGCCTAGTTAGTGCATGACTAACAAGAGCTCTCATACTCACTCATCGTGATCATATTTTAAGCTTCGCAAGCCTAGCCGCTAAGAGACCACGGCGGGGTCTAAGCGCATGCATCCTGTACTTGGACCATCATTACCTCATTGTACATCATGTGAACAGACCAAACGTCATCCGCGCTAATCTACTCGGAAGAAAGCTATGGGCTTTCGACAGCGTAATGCTGCCCATAATTATGCTGATATACACCCGTGGCTTACAGCCATACACTTCGATGCTACGTCTCTACCAAACGCCAATTCGCCCTTTTTACATAGGGACACCAATGTGCGAATTGGTATTTTCACCGCGGTTTTCGGAATTCCATAGCGTTCCTTACTTCCAGCCAGCGCGCTGCGTGAGAAACATAATATCGCTGTGCGCGAATAAATTAAGCGTAGGCGAACGTCTATCATGTCATAAATGGTATGCAAAATGAATGCACAGCACAAAAGTAACTAGCTGCCAAATGTAGCACAATAGATTGAAATGCGAAAGTAATATTTGGCGACAAATCACTGGAAAACAAGGAAAACAACTTTACGGGGTACATTAACTGATCCTCAAACTGTTGCGATCCCTGCGGGCGCTCGCTACTTTCCAGGGTTTACTGCGCGGGCAATATGAATCTGTGAAAGAGCCTGTTCATCTGGCAGGGCACTCGAAAAGGAAATTCCCCGAGGAATAAGCACAGCCTTGAGTGCGCTAGGAAAGCATTCCAAAATTAGAAGCGTAAACTTATTTCTGTCCGAAAAGTGAGCAACCACTGCTTCTCTCAGTGCTTCCGCTGCATAAATATGGAAGGTAACAAAAAGCTCCAGAAGGAACCGCACAGCCTGCAACTCAACGGAATGGATCAGGGAAGAACCTTGTGACAATTAAGAGAGAGAGAGAAGTGGGCAGGACAAGTACGGGTGAGTTAGAAGGACCCCCATAGAAGGAAAACGGAGCAGGCTCGATTTTGGTAAGATTTGTCTTTTTTCCGTGCAGAGGCCATAAAATAGGGTGACGATAATAATACAGGCCAAAGTTGCAGGCACATAAAAGGCCTTTCGAAACACTGGAATGGGGCTTCAGTTCACCAGTGAACTACCTTCAGAGCACGCATTACAATTCCTGGACAAGCTTTGATAACAATCAGCCTTGTGGAAAGTATAATCCTGGATCTGCAAGGAACCTCCTTAATTACTTGTGAGGGCACTAGTCACCGCTACGTCAAGTGGCTGCGATCAACAAGTGACGCAAGACAAGCTTTTCCGAGTATAGGTGGGTTGCCGGTGCTCCGATTCGACTAATAGGGGATATTCATTATGCATTGTGATCTGGCAACATTGGATGCGCCCGCCATGTTCTTCGGGGCGCCGTCGCGGAATCGTCTGCTGTCGCTGGCATTGGGAAAGGCTGGGAGGCTGTCACTGATAGTGCTTTCGGGCCAAGAAAAGGCAGCAGTTTTCGGCGTCATCCAGCCACGAAAGGTCAGGGAAGCTCAGCACAATAACGAGGTCTTGCGCACCCGGAAGGCAGCTGCTACAGGCCTCGTAACGGTAGGCCGAGATTTGTCATTTTGCGATCTGATCGAGGGGGCTGTCTAGAAGGCGCCCGAGTGTAGGATACAATGCCCCGTTACTTATACCAATGCGATTAGAAACGCGCGTCAGATATCGAAACGACGTTGTTTGTCGCTGTGCTGCTTTCTACCTCTCGTTTCTCCAGCCGCAGGCATCTCACAGTTGTGTGCTTGATATTTTCTAGAAATAAGCAGTGCATGGACACATGAGCCATGAACGTCTCGGAAAAACTACACTGTTGCGTTTTGGAGTTTGCATGTGCGGCCGGTGTTATTTCACTTCTGATACGCTAGTACACTTTATCCACTGCTTCGTCTGTTGATGTGAGCAGAGAGAGAGGTCTAGTGTATGTGACAAGTACGTGTGTTAGAGGATGAAAACTTATTGCGAGTGTCGCCAGGTCCTTGCCGTGTTTTCCTTAGTAAAGAGTGGAGGTACGCGCGGCGAAAGTACTCGATCGTTTGGTTCTTGAAAATATAACAAAAATGAGGCTCGACAAGGTCGCCTTAACCTTTCTCCGCAGCTTCATTTTTCGAGGAGTGGCAGTACATATAGAGAGGAACAATATGCGTATACTGCGCATCCGCCAAGTTTTGCGACATGCCGTTATATTCTAAGAACATCGCGTAAATGGCACAGTAAGCATGCGTTGCCTTACGTGCACGTGCGCCGTATGTCAGCTTTCCAAGCGCCTTTAAATTTGTTTGCTTTAATCTTATGGCCGCCAAGCAGTTGTTCAGGCGCACCGAGGATCAGGATGCAGTGCGATGCTCCGAAATGGCACCGAATGCCTGCTGGCAATGAGCGCGCCGCGGAGCTGCAGCCGTACATATTACCGATGCCCATCAAAAACAGATCGTGATACAGAATCTATAGCTTTCATGAACGGTGATTCATGGTGTCAAGAAACTTGCATAGCATGCTCACTGTGCTAATGACGCGATGTTCATAACTGCACGTCGCAAAACTTGGCGGATGCGCAGTATACGCATATTGCTTTGAAACAAATGCTGTGCACGCTAAAACCACGTCATAAACTGACGCACATTTATACCCGCAGACACTCGTTTTCGTCCGTGAAAAGAATAGAGGCAACAAGCGTGCCCTCATGCTCTCTCGATCGTGCGTGCATGGTGTACCGGTCCCCTGAAAATCTGTTAAACACGTGCGTCTTAAATCCGTCAGTGCTTTTGCCGCTGAGAAAACAACTCACGTCCACGGGGAAATATAGAAAGGATGCTAAACCACCGTTCCTAGAACACGCACTTGTAATATACTCGATGAGATTACCTGCGCGCGGTGACAGTGTGTATTTTATTTTTTTTCGCCGCTTCCCAGCGCGTCACGGCTACACGTTGCGTGCACAGCGGCACGTAGCAGTGAGAAACCATCCCGGAGCGACCGCAAACAAGCAGCGGGGATAGAGATACTCTAGTAGCAGGGATCTTGTTTCCGGCGCCCCGAAGAACATGGCAGATGACGCTTGCGGGGATGTCGACAGATAGCGCTCTGCATTTTGAATATCCGCTATTCCACTTGTGTCTGTGAAGGGCTAGTGCGACAGATAAAGAAAGGGGGAGAAAGTGCAAGAGCGATAAAAAAAATGTGCCATCACGCTCCGATGTTCAGGTACCCTCCTCAGCGAAGAATAAATTAGGAAAATTGTGCCCTTTGGTAAACAAAAAGCGTGAAAAACAAAAAGGCCTAGCCAAAAAAAAAATAATAATAAGTGGCAGATCCCACGTGCAGTGGAAATCAAGGAAATGCAAAGCGCTCATCAAAAACGTAAAATGGATCTGCATTGTTGTCCACTATACCGATTTTGATGCATACGAAGTTAACGAAATGGCCGCAAGAGCAGCAAGACTGTAACATGTAAACCATGCTGCTCACGACACGCATGTCATGATAGTAATGTTATGACCTGTCATTTACGTTGGCCATGCAGTCGTGTTGTGCCATAGCAATTCTGGTGTACATCCCATTAACGAAACGCGTGGCATGTAAATCATGCCACTCATGACATGCATATCATCATTTTCATGCTATGACCTGTCATTTATGTTCGTCATGTAGTCATGTTGTGGCATACGAATTTTCGTATACATCCCATTAACGAAACGGCCAGGAGAGCACAAAGTCGTAGATAGATAGATAGATAGATAGATAGATAGATAGATAGATAGATAGATAGATAGATAGATAGATAGATAGATAGATAGATAGATAGATAGATAGATAGATAGATACGCTCAGTCACCGAAGTTCGCTAAGAAATGCTTTGCATTTAATAAAAGTGGTGGTGTAAAGCTTCATTGCCCTGCGCATGTACAGAATTCCGCTATCCTGTACCAATGTACAGACGGGGCGACGCCTGTATGGCAGACAAGGCAGACGGGGCGACGCCTGTATGTGCCCCATAAAAGAACACTATACTGATCTACGAAGAACAGTGCGTATGCTGCCACACGTGCACCTGTTCCTGTTCAGCGACACGAAGGTGCTCTTCCCACACACAACGATGCGACGATAGGGAAACTCGTGGAAGCATTCTACATCGCTAAAGAAGGAGAGTCATGCGTCAGCCAATCATTGGTTTCTTCACATGAAAAAAAAAAAGTGAACCTAATCAGCAGTATGTTTCTCTATACTGTTAAGTGTTGGGCTAGTTGGTAAGTCATACTTGCGGAAGAGAGCGCTAAAAATTTCGGAGGGCTAAGTGTGGACAGGAAAGACGGTCACTTGCAACTGAGTTTATTCTTCCGAAATACAGCCACCCAGCAGAAACCTTGAACTGCGCATGTGATCTCTGAAAATTCCATCAAACCACCCCCCCCCCCCCCAAAAAAAAAAAAACCGAAAAGAAGCGCAAAAAAAGTGTAAAGATGGCTTAGAGCCAAGCATGCGTCGCTGCATAGAAGCATAAGGTGAGAGATTTTTTAGTTATGTCAAACTTATGTCAAAGAACATCAACTCTTTGTCCTTCAGGTGTACAGACGGAGCGCTAATACGGCGATCACCGTACTCACCGTACTTTTGGGTTTGGCTGGACGGAATTTTGAGACATCTGCACATGCGCAGTTCAAGGTTTCTGGTGGGTGGCTGTATTTCGAAAGAATAAACTCAGTCGCAAGTGAGCGTCCTTTCCACACTTACACCTTCGAATATTTTAGCGCTCTCTTCCATAATCAGTATGCTTGTTTGACTTGCTCTTTTGTCGCGCCCATGTTCCTCAGCGCAAGCTCGTTATGTTTATCCTGAATGTTTAAATAATCTGTATATTCTAATAAATCACCAGTTGAGAGTCAGCGCTTGTCGTGTGTTACCCATCCCCATCTGCGCGCTGTTTTCTTTCCCATAATGTATCAGCAAGTGTCAGTTTTGCTGCATAAAAGAGGTCATCGCAATTTGCGTGTCTACGCCATACACCATTTTTATGGGAGACTTGAATGCCAAGGTTGGCAAGAACCAGACTGGAGACAAGGCAGTCGGGAAGTATGTATGACAGAGGGGACTCATTCACACAGCGGAATATTTCGCTATGTTCGCTCCGAGATCCTTTCTCCGCTACGCAGATGACTGCTTTTCAGCGGTCCATCGCCAAGACTTTCCTCGAACATCTTTTGTTCCAAGCATCCTGTTCAGCATGGAAGAACAAAACAATGGAGAGAATGCCTTCCTCATCAGACGGCCTTCCAAAGGGTTTACAACCAGTGTGTGTGTGTGTGTCGACCCACACGGGTGACTCTGCGCATCCTATAGGCCCCCCGTTCCCGCTGCGCGTCGCGCATCTGCTCTGAGCCTGGTCTGCGCAAGCAGGAGCTAGCCGTTCAGAACTCAACAGTTGCGGACGTCAGTTGCTAGTCCTGAAGTAGTTCGTGAAGAAGACTGACAAAAATGTGCTGCCGTCGCCTACGCACAAGGTATGCAGTGAGTTTCTTCAAATCAAATCAAATCAAATCTTTATTGTACATCTCATAAGAAAGTAATACACATATCAGGCCTGCCAAAGCCTCATAGGGCTTGAGCGGCAGTGCCTGGCAGCAGCGGAAAACAGCAATCTTTGAAGTTATACATCTGCCTATAAAACAAAATGAAAAAATAATATACGGCACAGGAGAGAGAACAACAGAGTGTTTGGCAAGTAGGGCACCAAAATTGTGTACGTGCCAACGAATAGACTCAGGGAGAAGTTAGTGCGTGCGAAGGAGCCCTTCGAAAAGATTTCGAGGTGTTATCTACAAGATACCGTGCAAAGATTGCAACGCATCCTACACAGGTGAAACTGGAAATTTTAAAAGGAGAATTCAGCAGCACCGCAACGATGTCAGGAAAGGCAATACAAGCTTGAACGCCTTGGCGGATCGTCACTTGACCACGAGACACTGATTGGGATTCCGCAACCATTATCGCGACAGAGAAGCGCCCATCGACACGGCCACGTTTAGAATCTGTACATATTGGAACGACTCAAAACGGACAATGTGTGAGACGAAGCAGGTGCAAAAAACTCCGACAGGGATAAACAAGCGCCACCGGAGAGACTGCCAACCTGGCCGCGCGCGCAGGTGTGATGACGTCAAAATTCAGCTTCTGCCGGCGGCCACTTGGAGGCAAGGCGCAGCTGAAAATCGCAAAAGACGTTTCTGGTTCTTGTTGTTTCGTCAGTACAGCTTGTCGTATTCGTCATTCCCAACAGTTCAACTTTTGTTCCGACCGAAAACTAAAAAAAGCTTTCGTGTCCTTATATCAAACCTTAACATTGCACAAAAGGACAGAAAGTTGAGCGAGTTGGTAACAGTCCATAATCAAAAGAAGAGGCGTGCAGGACACGGACACAAGGAGAGCAGTGAACAGCGGCGTTCGTGGTGTTCACTGCTCTCCTTGTGTCCGTGTCCTGCACGCCTCTTCTTTTGATTATTAACATTGCAGCCGGGCATGTTGTCACTATTCCTGAACATTAATGAACATTACTGGTCCAAATGACATTACGGATGCTTCTTTAAAGCGGTGCGCTGAACCCGTAGGTAAATTCCTTCAGCTAATGCATTTGAAATTACTTCGCGTAGGTCGTCTTCCATCTGGAATGGAAAATTTCCATGATTATTCCTGTGCACAGACCCATCTCACCAAGGTTTACCTCTTGCCAAATACTCCAACACATCATGCTGAAATATCTGACAGAATTCGTCGAGTCCAACAACATAATGCACTCTAACCAGCGTGGATTTCGCAGAGGCGTATCGACCAAGTAAGTTGAAACACTTGATGACTTTGCCAAAGAAATTAACAACCAACTACAAGTCCATATTATTTTTAAGGACTTCTCCAAAGCTTTTGATTGCGTTTTCCACCTAAACTCAACTATAAATTAAAATTCCTAGTCGGAGATGGCCCACTTACTCGTTGGATCCAAGATTCTCTTGCTGAGCGCTGCTATAGTACGCGCAGTACAGTGACCAGAATATCAGACACCGATACCGTTTTACCCGGTGTACTTTGCTGTTCTGGCCCCACTGCTCTTCTTGTACGTAAACGATATAACTAATCACGTTGACGTAAACGTCCGGTTATTTGGAGATGACTGCGTACGTTATCGCACAATTAAAATCCGTGACGACCAATTAAAACTAAATTCCGTGCACGAAGTAGCCAAGTGGAGCTCAGACTAGCAAATGGTGTCAAATGCAGGCAAAAATTATTTATTTATTTATTTATTTATTTATTTATTTATTTATTTATTCATTACTGCAGACACTTAGGTCCAAGCAGGTGGGCAGTTTCAATAGGACATGATTAATACAGAAAATGGCATAACAAATTGTTGGGGGTTAATTGGTATGAAATACAGCCATAGCAAATACAAAAGCGACATGGAAAACAATTTCGTAATTAATGGAAGAACGGGCATAATGAACAAAAGAAGGAAACTACATTATGTTTTGCGATTATAGAAGGAATAAATACAACATAAATACAAAGCAACAAATACAAAACAACAACACAGTCCACAGTCAAAGATAAGAAAACTGAGATAGTGAGATATTGCTATTTTAGTGTGGAAGTAGAGACTAACGCGAAGGAGGATAGATACTAGGAGGATGCCTGAGTAGTTTCGTTCCAATCTGAGACCGTTCGTGGAAAATATGAATAGTTATAAGCGCCTCTTCTGCAGAAATAAGGTGTTCAGGATTTAGCGTCATGATGCCTTGCGGGTCTGGTTGTTAAGGGTTTGAGATACGGAGATGGGTCAATCGCAAGTTTGCGGTTGAGAAGAGAAAGCAGGTCAATTCTAATCTGTTTTCGGCGCGCGATAAGAAGGGGAATGCTATTAGCTTTCATTATTCCAGATGGAGAGTCAACGCGGGAGAACTTATTAAAAATAAACCGCACTGCTTTCCTCTGTATTCTTTCGAGACACTTGATGTTAGTTTGAGTGTATGGGTCCCATGCTGCACTGGCGTATTCTAATTTAGGTCTTATCAAAGAATAATAGGAGATTAATTTAACATTGCTTGGTGCGCCGTGAAGTTTATGCTTTAGAAAGCAGAGCTTTCTGAAGAATGCAGATGAGCAGATGCTATGGACATGTGCATTCCAGGATAAGGTAGTTGTTATTGTGACACCTAAGTATTTGTAACTGTCGACTTGCCTAAGTGGCGAAGAACCAAGCCTGTACGTGAAAGGCAGGGGTGTTTTTTTACGCGTTATAGGGAGGAGTACGGTTTTATCGGCGTTCAGAACCACTGCCCATTTTAGGGGCGAAGCTCCTTAGGGCGTGGGTCTGTACATCCCATGGTGTTCGTTGGTGATGTACGTACGTAGCCACGTCTACTTCTATAAAAAAAAAAATTTCCGAAAGTTGTGTCCTCTGCCTGGATTCGAACCCAGGCTCTCGGCGTGGCAGTCGAGCGTTCTACCACTGAGCTACGCCTGTTTTTTTTTTTTCTTTATTACATGGAAATGACAACTGAAGTTAAAGACCAGGATGAGAACAACTCCACACTCAAAAATCAGGCAAACACACACATGCGTCCAACAAGTGCATCCATTCAGGCGGCGACTCCTGAGCCGCATACACACTTCTTACGTAGGCTACAGTTTCTCGGTAGAATGATCTTGTCGAACGTGGGCTTTCCGCATGGCGATCACACAGTCTTGATCTCAATAGGCTGTATAAACCGAGCACTATGAACATGTCATAGGGAGGACCGGTAATCGTTTTGAACGGTAGAAACCGAATTGAGTAAGGAGTGATGTCCATGTCCTTTTTAAGAGTTCGCTGGAGAATGTCCCAAAAAAATATTGCATCCGTACAGTCAATAAAACAGTGATCAATTGTTTCTGCGCTTGGACAGAGTCGACAATTCAAGGACCACGGCACGAAGCAGCCCTTCGCGTTCAACCAGGTTTTAACGGGAAGTGTTCCCGAATGAGCTACGCCTGTGGTTGAAAAATTAGCGCTAAAAGACCTAAACAGGTATAATGTCTCCCGCGGAATCGCATTAACTAACGTAATGTTACGTTGAAAAATAGTAATACACCGCTACACGACGCGAAAATGGATTGTATAACGAGGTCGAGGCATCATTTGAAAGAACACAGAGCTGCGTGCTTTGTAGCTTTGAACCCATTACGGAGGCACTGGTAATTATGGCGTAGTGGGTACTTCCCTACTTGACAAAATGATAAGTTATGGCGCAGGAGATACCTACCACTTCTACTTGCACTAGTTTCCTCAAGCGTTTAAAGTGGCCTCTAAGAAAGTAGCTCCTCCTGCTTACGCTGTCACTGTCCTGCAGTTCCGCGCAGGCCTGGCTCTAGCACAGCATATCCCCCTTAAACGCGAAATCCCAGCGTACGAATACAGTGTTTCTCACGCCTTTACATGATGATCGACTGGGCGATTTACGCGAAACATTCACGGTTTACCGATGATTCCCTCCGGAGCTTCGCCCACTCATCATCATTCACCCCGTGGATATGCTGCGATTTTTTCGCACCACTGGAATACGTTATTTAAATTGTTATTTAGCTCAATTTGATCCTCGCGGCGAAAAATTTCTTTAAACAGTACGCAGTCGTCTGCAAACAATCGTATTCGAACACCAGGGGTTACTACGTTAACCATATCATTATTATAAACCAAGAAGAGCAGGGGGCCCAGGGCACTGAAGTGACTGGCAAACGTTCGGAAAGTTGACCTCCAATGTCAGTATATTCAGAGTCCTTCTCCGGTCACGAAACTCCGCCCGCAGTTTCATACAGGGACAGAAGCCGCCGCTAGGGTCGCCACGGTCAACGCGGGGGCATCCGCGCGCGGCTGAATGCTGCGCCGGATATCTTTTCTTGCACCAAACCGCTATAATTGAACTACCACTAATACTTCACCTGCCATACAATGAGATCGATGCATACGCGTCTGAAAAACTTACTTTCCCATATTTTTTTTCGAAAATGACAAAGCTGCGATGGATCCAGTCGTACCGACGCAGCAATGTTTTTATATGTCGTTCCAGTACGGTACCTTATCTCAGGCAGTGGAGAAAGAGAGTACTTATTCAGACTTGTGGCACTTCGCAAGCCTCGCAAACCCCACCAACTCGCAAGCTTAAGTCTCACAGCGAGAGTTCAGCCAGCGCCGATGGTGCTATTTACAATCAGAACGCCTACACGGCGGCAGTTTAACACGACCTCATTACGAAAAAGAAAAACCTTGCATTCCTGTTTACAGTTTATAAAACCTTTATTCACTCCGCTGCAGCTTACCTCACAGAGCTTCGGCAACACTTGAAATCGGGAATGACGAAGCTCTCGCAAGGTAACGTCCGTGTGCTGCGCAAATACCCACCGATCTCTAAGGTTTGCAACCACGTTCTTTTCATTTCCTACGAGTATATTTGCTAACTTCATGTTACATGGACATTAGGAGGGGGCACGAGCTAATGTGAGCCGCACTTTGCATTGTGCAGCTATACGCAAGGGCGCTCAGGTAGCGACCATGTTTGCGCTGGCGGCACTTTCACAAATCACAACGTGCGTTACTAGAGATATTTAGTATTGCGGAAAATCTTTGCGTTAGCGTTTGCGAGTCACGCACGCTAAATTTTTGCGGAGTGCTATTCGATAGAATTCCATAGTTCTTTAGTATAGCGCGAGACGACGACGCGCCGCAAAACGCAAATCTTCGCTGCGCCATCTAAATGCGAATAGTGAAAGCGTCAAAGCCGCTCTAACTCTGAAGCGTATCGGCCGTTGTTAGTACCTTAAGAGCAATGCAAGCGCAAAAGGAATTATTAAAAAGAGCATCGTGCAATAATACATGCATAAGTATTGCTGTAGTCTGACACGGCAGAGTTTCGCTTTCGTTGTGCATGTGTAAATGTGGTCAAACTAGAATCCACAGCGAAAAGATAGTTGTCTTAGCGTCGGTTGTCTATCAGCGGAGCAAGAATACTCGAAGCGAAAACCAGCAACACGATTTATTGTGAATCAGCTAGTCCCACAATGCAGCAAGACGACGCGATAGATGCGAAACGGGCAGCCGTCACTTGTAGGGGGCCGCCATGCTCTCCGCGCTAAACAAACTTAGCGAGCGTTTTGGGTCTCCGCTAAATTCGAAAAATATCGAGCGATCGCTAAACGCAAAGCTGGAATAGCGTGCTACGCATGCGCAGTCTGACCGCGCTAAATTTTAGCGTTTAGCGGGCAGCAACTTAAGCTGCACTAAAACTCTCTACTGACTGACTGCTTGGATGGGTACGTTTGCGCGGCGTGATGCAACAATTTTCTTGGTGAAGAATGCAAGGGGAGACTTGATTAAGTGAAACGAAACCGTGTTTTACTAATTTAGATAAAACAAGCACACGTGTTCACAAGAGGTCTGTTGCATTTTCGATTTATTATGAACGCGAAAAATGAGACATGGGGCAAAATACCCAAAAGCGTTTCAAGCTGAGGAAACACTAACGCCCATTCACTCTGATGGCTTATTTCACTGCAGATGTTTGGGAACATCACGTTTGAGAACATCCTCGCCGACCGGGATCGCGGTTTCGGCTTGCTCGTGTACGCCGGCAATCCTTCGAACAGCCGAGGAACGGCGCCGGACTGCAACCATGCCTTTTCGCGTTGCAGCGACGCATTTTCACCATTCACTACAAAGTCGTCCGTTCGAATAACGTCGGTGGCGTCAAACTGTTTCTCGTACACCCTAACATGCTCCGATTCAGGGTGGCAGTTATACCATACATTCATCGGGCATCGCACAATCTTAAGAAAGCTGCGCAGAAGGCAAATGTGAAAGTCTTGTTCTCTGCCCCAGTAAAGTTGTCTAGGCTGTGCAGATTAACTGATCCCTGCTCCAGAAAACGGCCAGAGTGCAAGGTCAACCACAACAAAGAATTAAGATTCGTGGAATGTATAACCGTCGTGGTATACAACATACCGCTTCCCTGTGGGAAAGTATACATAGGCCAAACCGGCCGATGCCTTAATGACCGTCTAAGGGAGCACAACAATAACGTCAAAAACGAGGCTAATGGTCATCTCGCAAATCATTGTCAAAAATGCAAGTGCACCCCCATATTTAATCAGTCCACTGTAGTTTATCGTAATCGCAGTCAATCTGCTAGGCTCATCGTCGAAGCGAAAATGATTTAGGAACGTACAGACATTTGCGCAAGCGTAGCTTCCCTTGCACTATCAGACAAGGAACTGGAATTTTTGGGTGCCCACAGAACATAGAGCGCATGCCAAATTGCCACGTGTGATCAACATATATAAGTGATGCTGCCTTCATTTCCCAATAAAGTTGAAAGTTGCGCTGTGTGTGTTTCGTCTTCTCTGTCCGCGTCCAAAGCGCATTTCCACCAAAGATAATATTACGTCGTACCGTGAACTAGCCACGGTACCGTAGTTAGACTGCATACACCCATTCATAGACTCGGCTGAATGTCCTCGCCGATTCCCACAATGCCATTTGTTGTCGTTTCTTTATTTCGTAGTTTGACAAGGCGTGCTAATATGCTGCTTTCAATATCTGTTTACCCTTGGCTATGAGTCCTTCTGTACCAGTATCCTTTTGTTCTAAATCATGAAACTAATTCTCCATTACCGCCACGGTGGTCTAGTGATTATAGCACTGGGCTGCTGATCCGAAGGTCGCGGGATCGAATCCCGGCCGCGGCGGCTGCACTTCGCCTCCGTCCAAATGTTGAGGCCCGTGTGCTGTGCGATGTCAGTGCACGTAGACCTCCACTATGGCGTCTTTCATAATGAGAGCTGGTTTTGGAACGTTAAACGAAATCAAATCAATTCTCCATTCCCCCGCGTTTGCTTTGACCACTTCCAGATTTGCCTGCTATTTAGCCTTTTTTGGTTTCGCACCACCACCTACGCGCCCTTAAAGGGACCCTGAAACGGTTTTGACGATTTTGTGCAAACATGATGATCCGGTAGAGCGGGTCATTAGGACCATTACAGGACAGATTTCAGCGCTGTGCGTAAAGTGTGTAATTTACAATAAGGTTTTCAACACGCGTATCGCAAAAGATCTCAGCGGCTCGCCAAAAGGCGTTTTCAAACGCCCCCGCCATCGACCGATCGAATGAGAAGTCGCTGATTGGCCCCGAGCCAGTGACGTGCACGTAATTTTCAAAACCTAGCTGCGAACAACGTGCTTCTACAACGTACTCCTTCGTTTCAGCCAACGGTATCGTCGCGGCATCTGGCGGCGTACACACGAGTCGCCGGCGCTCTATTACAGAGGCTAGCACTGTCGAGGCGGGCGACCTCAGTGAGGATATCGGGGCGCTGTGTCGCTACGGAAGGCTCGGCAGAGCGGCTGACGCGGGAGGCGCTGTCGTCGCTAGCGCACACTCCGCATCAGATCGAGTTGAGGAGGAACAGCAGTGGTAAGGAGGAAGGCGACAGAAATAAGCCGATAGCTGCCTTAGCGCATGGTGCTTCGCTTTATTTATGGTGTGAATGATTTCACAATTGTGTTGCCTAATCAGTGACGCAACGTCAAAAAAAAAAAAAAACGTTTCAGGGACCCTTTAATAAGTTGCGATCGCTTTTAGCCACTACCTCTGTGAGTTGTACTATGCATTACAGTTTCATCTTTCTCCGCACGGGTTTTTGCCTTTGTGTTCCTTATCGGCAGTCTCTGCCAAATGAACTACTCCACGGTTACTCCTATTTCCGATTCTGTAATTGCCCCTCGCCTGTTCTCCGGTTTGCTTTGTTCCTACCTTGCCGATAAAATCACCTATAACTATTCTGTACTTGCTTTGTACATTTTGCGTTGCTCATTCAATATCCTCATAGAATTGTTCGTCACCATCGTGACTCATGGTTGGAGCGTATCCCCGTATTACTTTCGGTCTCTTAAAAAAAGCGTGCGCATATCCGCTAAGAAATTACCAAGCATCTACAAGTGCCAGCGACCCTTCGTGTGGCTGCAGACAGCGAAATTCACTGTCTCCTGATATCAGCGATGGCACTAACTCAAGCTCGCCTTCTTAGTAAAAAACTAACTGCATGTTACGAAAAGTTCGTAGGAATATTCACCATGCGATCCGACAAGCCGTGCGCGTTTTATCAGTTCTTTTTCTTGCTGTATATAAGCATATCGCTGTTACTACGGCTAACTGTAGCAATTGCGATGAGTTTGTGAAACAACCACATGTGGTCGCCCGCATTCAGGCATGTATATTTCATTCAAACGGCGCAGACGACAGGCTGTGCCTTTGAATGAAATATACATACCTGAATTGTGTATCGCAGTACCCGAGTACTGCGATACACGGATCGCGATCGGCTGGCATCCACGTCGGCCCAACGTGCAGTGGCGTGTGTTCGAGCACGTGCCACACACCGCATTTCAAGAAATATGCAATGAAGTGAGCGGCGTGTGAGTTCTGCCCAGGTACAGTGCTCATCATGTATAGGACATACACAAGCAACTTTTTATGACTCTTTCGTTTCGCGCGAACATAATTCAGAAAGAGCACCCCTTCACGTGTGACAAGCACGTGGGAACAACGCGCCGTCATGAAGGCTTCGCTGACAGCCCATGAATATGACGCGGGCAGGGCTAGGTAGACGGTGCCACTAACGCTGTTTTCAATCCGGCAAAAACTCATCAGCGTGTACATTTGCAACATGATTAGCGCTTACATTTTCATGTTGTGCGCCACTATGTGTGACTAGTTCCCGACTTCCTAAATGTTGCGACCATTAAGAGAAGCCAGTCGCTTTTATGCGAAAAAAAAAAAAAAACAGCACGGCCGGCGTCCCTGTATTTTTGTGCTGCAGTTCACAATCTAGCGAATGGTTTGGCGCCGGACACTGCTTTTATGGAGGTGTTATGCTTTTGACACCAATCTATTCAACTAGAAGGGATTACGATTGTAATAATAATAATAATAATAATAATAATAATAATAATAATAATAATAATAATAATAATAATAATAATAATAATAATAATTGTCTTTATTTTTCCCGTGCAAAAGGGGGGAAGGGACCCCAGACCAAAACCTACAAATCTGTAGCTTGAGTGCGCCTGAGGCCCAACAAAAAATACATTCATGTAACATACATGGCAGAAGGAACTAAAAACGCAGTTAACAAGCAAAAATTGAAAAACATTGCACATACAGGTGGCACGTCAGACAATACATAAGTAGAGGAATAGAACTATACAAATTTACTCTCATACCCACAGCGCCATCAGGCATTACAGTGGGGGGGGGTTACACAGAGAACTTATACACCATACATTTCAAGAACACAAATACAACTATGATGACTAAGGAGAAACAATGGCATATATTGTCAATGAACATCAGTGACAAAAAGATCAACTAACGTAGACAAAGAGTGAAAAAAAAAACTTATACTGTACAAACATAAAACATACAAAAGCTATGTGATAAGAACTAAACTTTGCGTAAAATTCAACTGTAGCCGAAGACAGAACGAGATGTCAGAGAGTGGCCGCAAAAGCTTCGTTATCTAGTATGCTGACCGTGTCAGCAGGCAGACGATTCCATTCATAAACTGTTTTGGGGAAAAAAGTGCTTTTAAACAGATTAGTCTTGCAGTTATATTCTCTAACCTTGAGTTCATGATCTGTTCGTCTTGATATATAATGAGGTTGAAGGATGTACTTATTGCGGTCTATTCCAATGTGGCCATAATATATATTGTGAAAAAGCTTCAAGCGCAAAATTTGCCTTCTTTTTTTTAGAAGCTCCCATTTTAATGTTTCCTTTGTAGCAGTAATGCTAAGGTTTCTTTCATAGCTACCGATAACGTACCTTGCACCTAAGTTCTGAACTTTCTCAAGTTTGTCGCAATCGACATTCGTGGGAGGGTCCCAAACAGTGCACCCATACTCTAAAATTGGTCTGACGTAGCTCTTGTAGAGAAGATCGCGGGCCTGCTGAAGAAACAGCTTTGTGTTACGCCTCAAGAATTCCAACACCTTATATGCCTTTGCTGTAATGAAATTGACGTGCCTGTGCCAACACATGGGTGGTGTAAGGAATACACCCAAGTACTTGTACTCAGAAACAGTTTGTAATGGAGAACCAGATAGATTATAAGGTGTCAGTGCCATTCGCTTTTTTGTGAAACGCATGTGGACAGTCTTCTGAACGTTTATTTGCATTTGTGATTCACGGCACCAGTTTTCTATTTTAGCTAAATCATTCTGCAAAATAACGGTATCAGCGACGCTTGTAACTTCCCTATATATTATTAGATCATCAGCAAACAATCTGATGGAAGAAGCGATGGTGTCGGGAAGGTCATTTATGAATATTAAAAAGAGCAAGGGGCCCAACACTGAACCCTGAGGGACACCAGATGTTACGCTAGCCACACCTGACTCTGTGCCATTTACAACTACGTACTGAGAGCGCAAGGACAAGTATTCCCGAATCCATGTTATCACCTGTTCATTGATATTAAACCAACGTAGCTTACATAGAAGCAGCCCGTGATCTACGAGGTCGAACGCTTTCCTGAAGTCTACAAATATCGAGTCAACACAGGAGCATTCATCCAATGCACTACAAACTTCGTGAACAAATTCTGTTAATTGAGTTATGCAGGGAAGCCCTCGTCTAAAACCATGCTGTCTTGGAAGATTTTGATTGGTTATGTGTGCCATTATATTGCTGAACAAAACGTGCTCTAATATTTTGCAGGCTGTGCTTATTAGAGATATCGGTCTGTAGTTGTTGACCAGTTCACGAGGACCTGATTTATACACAGGAACAACGCATGCCACCTTCCAATCGTGCGGCAGGCTTCCCGTGCTCAATGATTTTGAGTATAGCACCTTAAGGAAGGGCGCGATGAACGGTGCACAAATTTTGAGAAAACCGCCTCTCAATCCATCCGGTCCTCCTGCTTTGCTGGGGTCTAAGTGTTCGAGAAGACGCTGAATGCCGTTTTCATCAATAGCTACGTCATCCATGTCTGCCATGCATCCGTTAGTAGGCGACGGCAAAACTCTGTTTGACGAACACGATGACAAGAAAAGAGAGAGAAAAAAAAAAGAAAGGTTGTACTCTACTAGTAAAACATGCACACAAACAAAAGACCTATACACTGTACCTTACAAAATATTCATTATGTTCTTTGGGTTTTAGTGTGAGTAGGCGACAATCGTCTTTTTCATATTTGTTTAAGATCGTTGGTAGAAGAAATTGGAGGGTTTGATTTCCGTAGCCAGTTCTCGTATAGGGAAGGGTCCACTTTTCGGCACTTCTAGTACAGACAGCTTTGTCTTTCAAGGTTAAGTTTGCTAAAGATCTCAAGGACTCTATTACGACAGGTGGTGAAAATCTAAAACAGTGCAATAGCCGATGTTCATAAGTAGTGGTAACACGGATAATATTATATTTAAGAAAGAACTCTCTAGTGTGTGCTCCGTAACCGATGCCGGCAATATGCCTCACGGCTTTCTTTTGTAGTACAAGTAGTCTGTTAAGGTTAGTTTTTGATGTCGTGCCCCAAACCAAATGGAAATAATTTATGTGCGATTGAAACACAGCATAATAGATAGTTAGCTTCAAGCGGGTAGGGAAATCAAAACGACATCTGGAAAGAGAACCAACTGCCTGATGCAATTTCTTTTTGATGTGAGTGACGTGATTTGTCCACTTCATTGACGAATCGAATATTACACCAAGTGATTTAAAAGAATCTGTGATGTCTATTTGATTTTCGCTAAGCACTAGACGGTTTGTTGGGGCAACTACAATATTTATGGGCCGAAAGAAGACAGCTGTAGTTTTTTTAGTATTTATGAGCAGTCCATGTGCCATAGACCACTCATTTAATGCTTTGAGAACAATATTACCTCTTCGTATAAGCTCGTCGGGGGTGTGGCCGCTAAGAAATATGCTTGTATCATCGGCATAAAGAATGAACTGTGGCTCACTAGAAATGCTGATGATATCATTAATATAAACATTAAAAATAAAAGGACCGGGCAGGCTACCTTGGGGAACACCACATTTGATTGACCGCGCAGGTGATAACTGGCCATCAACAGCAACTTCTTGGCCACGTTGGTTTAAGTACGACCGAAGAACATCAAGACAAGGACCTCGTATACCATACTTATTCAGCTTATGAAACAAAATCTCATGATTTAAGAGGTCAAACGCCTTAGTGAAATCTATGAATATTCCAAGCGTTAATTCTTTCCGGTCAATATTGCGTAAAATAATTTCTTTTTGTAAAAGCAAAGCGGACTCGGTTGATTTCCCTTTACGAAATCCGAACTGGAAATCGGTTATCATTGAATATTTGTCGAAAAAGCTGACCACTCTCTTCAATAAAATTTTTTCAAAGGCTTTTGAGAATAGCGGCAGTACAGAAATTGGACGATAATTTGATAAAATATTTTTTTCACCACCTTTGAAAATAACAGAAACCTTCGCGGTTTTCATCCCTTTGGGGAATACCGCCGATGCAATGCATTGGTTGAATATGTGTACTAAACAAGGAGCTAGAATATCAGCCAGATTGAAGAAGGGTCACCCTTCTTCAATCTGGCTTCCACAGTGCTCGGGAACGGGAACAGCGGGAGTCGTATTTTATTCATAAATTTAAAACCGTAACACACGGCATTAATGAAAACATCGGGTCCCTCTCGTTTCTTCGAGCGTAGGGACAGACCAGAAATATAAATAAAAATCACCAAGTAAGAATAAAGAAATGAGGCATCACGAGACACGATAAAATTGGCACCACAACTTATTTTGGGGAAGCGGACCATACGAATCTCTGTGCGCATATATATATATATATATATATATATATATATATATATATATATATATATATATATATATATATATATATATATATATATATATATATATATATATATATATAATGTGTGCTTATTCATGTGTGCACATTTATATCTGTAACACCCTTTACCGCCTTACGGCCCTATTGAACCAGGAACCCCTTCCATTCTTGGGACAGGAAGGAATATATATATATATATATATATATATATATATATATATATATATATATATATATATATATATATATATATTCCCTTTCTTTCTCTCACTCTTTATGGCTATATTATTTTTCCGAGTATAGGACAGCCATACTTGCAGTGCACTTGTAGGCCATCCCCGTCATGGGAACAAGGAATTTCGACAATTCCCAGACGTGAACTAAAGGAAGGAGGAAAGAAAGAAAAAGAAAAAATCTCCTTATTGCCCATAGGAGCCACCCCGAGGACGACCCCAACAAAGCACGGCCACCTCTTGTCGGTGCCCACAGCTAGGAATACTCAGTATCACCGAAACTCAAGTTTGGCCCCTGCTGTGCACTGCTTGCCGCCAATCCGTGTTGCTAGCTGCCCTCCTTGTTCTCCCTCCCGTACAGCCTTCTCTCAAGCACCCATAACGCTCACCTGCAGAATTAATTGTGTACCTCTAGTACCACTCTCTCCCTTTTCTTCTTCCGACCAGTTTGAGAGCGATATCACTTCACTTCTCTCTATGCCTTGAAAAACACCGGACCCGCGGTCGAAAGTGTTGGCAATAAACGACCACTGCGAAGTCGTGTCTGATATTTCACTCCAAATACGTTTGGCCCATTGAGCACAGGTTCTCATTATATATATATATATATATATATATATATATATATATATATATATATATATATATATATATATATATATATATATATACTTTAATCACGGCGAGCTCATTGGTCGGCCGAGGTATAGGCCATCGGAAGTGGTGAGAACCGGCCGGCAAGCTATCTGTCTCTCTGGAAACGTGAAGCGTTTGCCCCGCCGTTTTTTTTTGCGGCGAGATCCTCGATATGCGCACAGACAAAAGGGACCGCGTTGAGGTTCAGTAGTGCATAACTTCATCAACAAGCGTACCGATTATATTCGAAACGGTTCGAGATGTAGTCGCTGTCTAGGAAGCGCCTCGAACATAGCACACTTGCTCTTGTAGGAGTGACGTTTCTCTCTTTCCTAACAGCAATGACCGCCCAGCCACTGTGGTCTAGTGGCTATGGTACTCGGCTGCTGATGCGAGGGTCGCGCGATCGAATCCCGGCCGCGGCGGCTGCATTTCGATGGAGACGAAATGTTGAGGCCGGTGTACTGTGCGATGTCAGTGCACGTTAAAGAACCCCAGTGGTCGAAATTTCCGGAGACCTCCACTACGGAGTCTCTCATAATCAGAGCTGGTTTTGGAACGTTAAAACCCACAAATCATCAACAGCAATGAACCACTCAGTGGATATCTAATCTTGAGGGAATTTGTGAAATGCTGCTGCTCCGCAAACGTCGCCGCTGAAGCACGCACAGAAGCTCGGTATGGCAAGTCCGCTACGTCAAAATAATACACAGACCGGAGCAAAGGCAATATTGTAACACAATCGCTGAACTTGCTACGGCCAAGCATGACAACAAAGCAAGCAGTTCGGTGCGCAGAAACCAGCGCAAGCTCCTCTACTGACACTGCGCTGTGCGCAAACGAAAGCCGCAAACCAATGCACCTACCTTGCTCACCCTCCGGATTGGTGCTTAGCCGTATCCCCAGTATGGGAGATAGAAATTAGCGTCTCTTCCTTCCTAAGGTACCACTACCACCTCCGGATGACGTCACTCCGCGGCGTTTCACTCTGTCATCCTCCTCGCCTACTCTCCGCGCTCGCCGTTCCCTCGGACCAAGTTTGGACGCTCATATCACTGTTGTTTAATTAAATGTCGCGAAAAAATACCATCGCAGGCATGTTATACGAGGTCGCAGGTTCCTAATTTCCATTAAATTCCAAAATGTAAAACCGCTTCTGTGTCCCCTTAAAGACGATAGTCTTTCTTGGGATACTTGAACGCAGAAATCTTGGCCCGTCTGTTTGTCTGTCTATCACACGATTCAGCCACCCGGCCAAACTTTAAGCACTTGCCTAACGCCCAGCCATCTAGAACTGGCAGCTGCGTACATACTTGTGAACATTGTCGATCAAAAAGCAAATATTACGCATATCTGAAGTGCAACATCAATACGCAAGTATCAGGTGGTGTGTTCCTTTGCTAGAAAATACATAGACACGTAATTCTAAAGACCCTAGCGTTGGTTAGGCTGCGTTAAAAATGCGACGCTATGCACGAAAAAGGCCCCTGCCGACGATTTGGTGCTGCCACCTGGCAGTTGGCTGGGGATTCTGCACAAGCTCATGTTTCCCGAAGGCGCTGCCAGATGGCGTCCATATATCACGCAGCGTCGTACGGCCGGAAGAAGACTACCGTCTTTCGACGACATTTGCAGCAAAGCACCAAGATACGGGGCTGTTTTTTTTTTTTTTGTTCTCGTCTACTCAGTGTACTGTTGTTGCAAAGTTCACCTGTAATAGGCAAAGCTAATTCGTAGTTGTTGAAGAAACGCTATTCGATCATTAAAAAAGTACGTGTTTGCCGTTTTTCTTACTTCGCCGATCTGATTGATCGTTGCGGCACTTCAGGCGGGCTTCTTGCGGTCATAACCATGAAAACTGCACACTGACTTTCTGCTTACCTTTTATGTGGTCTGGCATCACGGTAAAAGAGAAAAAAAATTGGCAGATCCCACGTGCAGCGGGAATCAAGGAATTGCGAAGCACGCATCAGGAACGTAAAATGGATTTGCATTGTTGTCTCGCTATACCGAGTTTGGTACATTTGAAGTTAACGAAAGAGCTGCAAGAGCACCATGATTGTCGCATGTAAACCATGCCGCTCATGACACGCATGTCATGATTCTAACGTTATGACCTGTCATTTACGTTCGTCATGCAGTCGTGTGGTGCCATAGCAATTTTCGTATACATCCCATTAACGAAACGCGTGGCATGTAAATCATGCCGCTGATGCTGTGCATGTCACTACTTTCATGTTATGAACTGTCATTTATGATCGCCATGCAGTCTTGTTGTGCCATACCAATTTTCGTATACATCCCATTAACGAAACGGCCAGGAGAGCACCAAGACCGTCGCATGTAAAGCACGTCGCTCATGACAACATGTAATGATTTTCATGTTATGACCTGTCATTTACGTTTGTCATGCAGTCGTATCGTGGCATGCCAATTTTCGCATACGTCCCATTAACGAAACGAGTGGCATGTAAATAATGTTGCTCATGACATGCATGTCACGACTTTCATGTCATGAGCTGTCACTTATGTTCGCGATGCAGTCATATTGTGGCATACCAATTTTCGTATACATCCCATTAACGAAACGGCCAGGAGGGCACCAAGACCGTGGCATGTAAATCATGCCGCTCATGACATGCATGTTAAGCTTTTGATGTTATGATGTGTCACTTATGTTCGTCATGCAGTTATGTTGTGGAAATCGGTTATCATTGAATATTTGTCGAAAAAGCTGGCCACTCTCTTCAATTAAATTTTTTCAAAGGCTTTTGAGAATAGCGGCATAGCCCACCCCTCATGTAAAACCCCATCCTGGGGCCTTTGAGGTATTGTAAATAAATAAATAAGTAAATAAATAAAATACTAATTTTCGTAACACCCCGTTAACGAAACGACCAGGAGAGCATCAAGACCGTGACATGTAAATCATGCAGCTCGTGACATGCATATCATGCTTTTCATGTTATGCTCTGTCATTTATGTTCACCATTCAGTCATGTTGTGGCATGCCAATTTTCGTATACATCCCATTAACGAAACGGCCAGGGGAGCACTAAGACCGTGGCATGTAAATTATGCCGCTCATGACATGCATATCATGATTTTTCATGTTATGACCTGCCACTTATGTTCGTGAGGCAGTCATGTTGTGCAATACGAATTTTCGCATATATCCCGTTAGCGAAACGGCCACGAGAGAACCAAGACTGTGGTATGTAAATCATGCCGCTCATGACATGCATGTCATGATTTTCATGTATGACCTGTCAGTTATGTTCGCCATGCAGTCATGTTGTGGCATACCAATTTTCGTAAATATCCCATTGGGGAAACGGCCAGGAGAGCACAAAATCGTAGGCGGCTAGATAGATAGATAGATAGATAGATAGATAGATAGATAGATAGATAGATAGATAGATAGATAGATAGATACTCTCAAAGTCGCCGAAGTTTGCTAAGAAATGCTTCGCATTAAAACAAAATCACAGCATATCCACGAGGTGAATGATGGTGAGGTGGGCGAAGCTCCGGAAGTTATGGGTGTCGGATCGTCGGTGGGGCATGGACGAAGCGGAGCGGCGGGCGCGGAGGGCCGCGGCGGCTCGTGCTCGTCCCCAGGATCCCGCGGTGCGAGCCCGAGAAGCGGCGGTGAATCGAGCGCGGCGCCTGGCGGATCCCGAGACGGTGCGGGGTAGCTACGATGCCGCCGCAGCTGTAGCGCCAAATCGGCCTCCGTCGATGGGCCGGGCGGGCGTCGTCTTGGAACGGCGACGATCCAGGAGAGAGGCACTCGTTTCCCGCGCACCCTGGCACAGACCGCGCAGCAGCCAATCGGAGAGTAGCGGCACTTCCACAGCCATCTAGTGGCGATTCACACAAGCGCACTATTGCACACACTTCTATTGGACCAACGCCATCTAGGAAATGAGACGAGAAATGGTGATGACGACACAGATTGTGTACAGCGCCATCTAGAATATCATCACTCAACTGGAGTTTGTATGTACTTCTATGAGACAGCGCCATCAATTATACTGTTCGGGAGATACTGCCGGTTATGCGTGACGCGTGACAAGGTTAACCTAAGAGGAGCTTCGCCCCTAAAAAACCCCAGGTTAGCCCACAACACGCGCAGATTGTTCGACAGCTCCACACATCCAAGCATGAGCGCGCGCTCTCTACACGTCTGGCACAAGCCAGGAGAGGAGGAAGGCGCGGCTTGCCAGTGCTCTCCTCGGCGCCCCGTGAAAACGGTCTATACAACGCGTCTGTCAGATTGCTTCCTTCGCACTTCTTCCTTGGTAGCTTCATCTGTATGCGCTACGCGGCGCTTTTGCCGTTTGCGATAATCTAGAGTGGCGCTTGAAGGATCCGCAGCTTTGTGGCATCGAGGCATTCTAGGTAGCTTTATTCGCAGTGGTCGTTCCGCAGACGACTGCATATCGCTAAACATATCAAGCGCTGTGCGTTGTAACGTTCGTGTTTCCAGACGCCTCGTTGACGAACATCATTTTGCGCGTGTATATGGTGTGGTCCAATAGCAGAAAATCTGTCTTCACGTTATCGGTTACCACACACCCTATCGGCAAACACAGGTGCGCCACCAGCAAACGTCGCGTCTCGTCAACACCTAGCGTGACAGCCTAGCATGGCAATCAGGAGGAGTTATGTTTTCTTTGTTCGTTTTCTCCTTGATGTCGATTGAAGTCCCGTCAAGAAGATGATCGACGTCGATGAAGCAGGAGGCAGGTTTGAGGTAATGAACTTGAAGGTATATTGCAGCGAAATATTTACAGTCATATGTACATCTTGCCGAAGCACACTGATGATAACATAGACATCAACAGCGTCTTACTCTTCTACTTAACTTTTCTTAAGTTAGAGCCTAGAACACTGTTACTACATACAACGAACCTAGTCTCACTGTTCGACCACCGAGTGGTTACGGCCCAGACAGAAGTTGCATCGTACGTAGTCTTACTGATCGATCAGTTAAGTGATTACAGCCTAGACTGAAGGGAAACGAATCCCGTCCAGTCTTTAGTACCTTGCGGTAACAAAGAAAAAGGGGAGGTGGCCAGTGCTGGTCCGCCTCAACCTTCTGTTATCCAATCTGTTTACCCTCAGATTAAGCCACTCCCTAGTGGGCTGTCCCTAATCTCGACAGCAGCGTCTTTGCAGTTTAAACAGGCATTTTGGCATTCTTTCCCATCATGGCTCTCCCTCTCCTTATCCCACGCTCTCAGAGATTCTCACAGTCGAAATATCGGTATCGTAGCAGCGCTGCGGCATTCGCGCCATCTCCCACGCTCATCCAGCCGAACCCCCGGTGACTGTCGTAAAGTGGGTTCCGGGAAACAATGCGTGTCCTCGCCTTTCCCGCATTCGGACCGTGCATTGTTGCGACTCAACTCTGCATTCCAGTCGGCGCGCCGAAAGCGCATGCCGGTCGTTAAAGAATTGGTTGGGCCAAGCGCATTGTTGCCTCGAGCGACGGCGCACTTCTCACGCATTCTCCTCCTACGCGTCCGGGCCGCTCTTCCCCGAACCGGCCACTGAGAAGACAAGCACGGTCGCGCAGCCGCAACCCCCCGAGCGACTGCGGAGAGCATGAGATGTTTGCCCGCCTCATCTTCCCACGCGTTGGCCGCTCTTCCTCAAGCCGGGCTCAGCGAAAGGGAAGGGTCTCGTACCAGGAACCCCTGGGGGCCAGCGTGGGAGACCAGCCGCTCAATGGAAGCCGTTTGCTTTCCGTTGATAATTGCACAGTCACAGACCATGCAGAGAGAGAGCCGAGAAAGAAGCTTTGTATAGCGTACGGTGCTACGCCGTCCCTTCTGTGCGATCGCCTTATGAGCGGCAACATAACAGGAGGGTTTCAAAGCGCCGTCCCAAGCATATAGATACAACTCGCCAAAAAAAAATCCTTCTTCCGACAGCGGCCATGAGGTGCGACATAGAGGGTACTCTCCCCCTCCGACCGCGAAGCAGGTGCGAGAGCTAGCCGACAGGAAAGAGTCGACGGAGAGGGTGATGAATTGCCGGATCGGACGCATCTGTCTCGCATTGGAAAAAAAAAAGAAAAATCGAGGAGTCGCTGTTTCGACTGACAAACCCTTGAGTTTTGCTGCGTCCTTCATCCTCACGACCACGTGACAATACGTTCCTACACAATTTCAAAAGAGCAGTGTACAGGAAGAGTTTGAAACTTAAAACTGCTAATTTATTGATTAACTTGTGGAGTTGTACGTCCCAAAACCAACTATGATTATGAGAGATGCTTTAGTGGGGGCAGGGGGTCTGGAAATTTTGACCACCTGGCATCTTTTGACGTGCACTGACAACCTTTCGCCTCCATCGAAATGCAGCCACCGTTGCCGGGATTCTATCCCGCGACCCTCGGATCAGCCGCCGAGTACCACAGCCACTAGACCACCCTGGCGCGGTTTTTGGAACTGCTCAAACATGCGCCAAGATTCGTAAGCTTAATAATAAGTGCGTCGTCACGATGCACAAGAATCCACTGTACAATAAGTGTGAAACAGGGGATTTCATCGATTTTACACTATCAAGGAGTACAGCATATAGCAAACAAAATGTTTGTGAAACAGTGACAAAAAATTTTTTTGAGGACATTCCCTGTCAGAGAAGTTGTCGGAAGGACAGGCTGTGGCACGAAATTAACGCGTTAATAAATCCCATTGTCCATGAGTTTGAGCTAATTCGTAATAAGAGAGAGCTAATGGGCACAGAATTTCTGCAAATACGTGTAACGATATCGTACTTTCATTACTTTACAACGCTATTCCAAAACCAGCGCACCCAGTGCATTTCCAGTACGTTTTTCGCACTGGGAGCACTGGGAACGCGCTGGGAACGATGACACTTCACTGGGCGGCACACACTGGGACGCTGGCAGCGCTGGCTTGCACTGGTGTGCGCTGACATAGTGCTGGGACAAGCGGCATAGCTGGAATGTCACTGGTATCAGTGAGACACTGGGAGGCTGCGCACTGGCACGAGTGCGGATCGCACTGGAAGCAGCTCAAGAGACGCTGGCGCTGGTTTCACAGGCACACGCTCTGCACTGCGTCCGCTATTGGTTGATTTTGCTAAGTGTGAGGACTCTGAGAACATTTACGAGTTGGCCGCACTTCATCGCTATGAGCTGCAGTATGCAGCAATGCGCGGCATACGGGTTCCGCGCGCATTGAGCGCTAGCAGCTGTGAATGTTTAGATTTGTGCCTTTTCCCCGCGCTTAGCTTAGACGCTCAACTTCATGTCTCTGAACTACTCCGGTAATAGTTTTGCTGTGGTGTTAGTTGTCTGGAGAAGTCGGTGCAAACAACAGTAAAATTTTACATCGCCGCGCAGTTATAATGTTCATTTAATGAGGCTCTCAACGCGTCCAAACTCATGCAGAAAAAAAGAAAAAAAAAGAAGCCACCGGTCGGTATCACAACGCGGTAAACGCACCTCTGGCGATAACTTCACTTTCAATTACTCTGGGTGCACCAAAAGGCGAGAAAGCTTCTTCAGCTGATAGGCAATAACTTCAGCTTTCGCAAACAGCCGAGTCCCGATCGGTCTATACCAGTATGCTCCCAGTGAAGCTTAGGCATACCGCACCGGCCGAGTCCGTCTGCACGCGAACCGCTCTCGAAGCCTTAAGGATACGCTACTCCGAGGGATCATAATTACTGCTCAGTACAGCCTTGGCATCGGTTAACCTGAACAGGTGATTTTTCATTTCTTCGCGGTCCTTCAAGATGAAGCGGTGAGCATCGAAGCGACGCGCTTTGAGCAAGCACATATACGTCACAGAAAGTTGCTCCCGCACTCAAATTCAATCGCACATATTTGTCGATCAGTACGGTTTACTGAACAAAGAATATTAGATGTTTCCCACTGCACTACGCTTGCTTTTTGCGAAGCGATCTACAGTTGTGAGCTTCGATGAACCTGTGTATGTCAGACACTGGCACTGCCGCTGTCCTAAAATATCGCCGTTTGAGCGAGAAAACTGCTAAATGCCCCTTGAAGTACAGGTTCAATTACCGAACGGCATTACAGTCTACATCACACACATCTACATATATATGCCGACTGCTCGTAAGAGCATGAAAAGGCTATCGAGCTCGGCCGTAACAGCCGATAGTCCCTGCCCGTCCGTCTAATATTTTTTCAGTATACTAGACATGAATTGTATAACATACTAACTGCTGTCGCCATTATTCGAATCTCATGCGTGATCGGCTGCTTCTTTGATTTGTCTGACAAACGTGTGAGGTTCAATTGCGCATAAAAAGCGCGTTTGTCTTGTGTGTATCACTGCAAACGATGAAGTCTGACGGCGGGTCACACCACCGGATAAACTGTTTTGCATGCGTTACCGTGTTGTGCCGTGGCGCAGCATGGTCTACTTTGCGTTTTGTCCATGACAAAAGCAGCGATGTTCTCGCGCAGATTCTTTATGATTTCGAATTAGATGATGTTGGCGAGTGCTTCGGAGGTTCCCGTCAAGTAACGTTCACCCACTTTCAGGGGAGAAGTCACGCTCGTTTAGACCGTACATACCTGCATGCTGTCGGTGTTACTTTGTGTTGCCTGTTTCGTTTTCTGATCTCGTGAAATGTGTAGGACCGCAGAAAAAGAACAGTAATTTTGTTTGGGAGCTTTGGAAGATGAACGAAAGGTTAGTGCAGGACAAAATGTTTATAGAATCCGTAGTGAATTTTCTGAAAGCTGTACGGAAGGACCTTTCTATGCACCTCGGTGAGCAGTGGGAATTAGTAAAAGAAAGCATTAAGACGAAAGCTGTAGAGCGGTCAACTGCGCTTCGTTTTCACCAAAAACAGAAAGAAAGTGAGCTAAAACCGTTGCCGTCTAAGCTCACCGCACTTGAATGCGGGGAGCGCGGTGCTTATCATGAGGATATACACAATATAAAAAAAGAAACTCGAAGTCTTGGGTGAAGAACGCTACCGAAGAGCGCTCGAGACCGGAAGCCCTGGCAGGTGGAGAGAAGCCTACAGTTATGTTTTCTTGTTCGTTTTCTCCTTGATGTGGACTGAAGTCCCGTCAAGAAGATGATCGACGTCGATGAAGCAGGAGGCAGGTTGGAGGTAATGAACTTGAAGGTATATTGTAGCAAAATATTTACAGTCATATGTACATCTTGCCGAAGCACGCTGATGATAACATAGACATCAACAGCGTCTTACTCTTCTACTTAACTTTTCTTAAGTTAGAGCCTAGAACACTGTTACTACATACAACGAACCTAGTCTCACTGTTCGACCACCGAGTGGTTACGGCCCAGACAGAAGTTGCATCGTACGGAGTCTTACTGATCGATCAGTTAAGTGATTACAGCCTAGACTGAAGGGAAACGAATCCCGTCCAGTCTTTAGTACCTTGCGGTAACAAAGAAAAAGGGGAGGTGGCCAGTGCTGGTCCGCCTCAACCTTCTGTATCCAATCTGTTTATCCTCAGATTAAGCCACTCCCTAGTGGGCTGTCCCTAATCTCGACAGCAGCGTCTTTGCAGTTTAAACAGGCATTTTGGCATTCTTTCCCATCATGGCTCTCCCTCTCCTTATCCCACGCTCTCAGATATTCTCACAAGTCGAAATATCGGTATCGTAGCAGCCCTGCGGCATTCGCGCCATCTCCCACGCTCATCCAGTCGAACCCCGGTGACTGTCGTAAAGTGGGTTCCGGAAACACAGCGTGTCTTCGCCTTTCCCGCAGTTCGGACCGTGCACTGCTGCGACTCACCCCTTCGTTCCAGTCGGCGCGCCGAAAGCGCATGCTGGTCGTTAAAGAATTGGTTGGGCCAAGCGCATTGTCGCTTAAAGCGACGGCGCACTTCTCATGCATTGTCCTCCTACGCGTCCGAGCTGCTCTTCCCCGAAACGGCCACTGAGAGGACAAGTGCGGTCGCGCAGCCGCGACCCCCCCGAGCGACGTTCAGCGAAAGGGAAGGGTCTCGTACCAGGAACCCCTGGGGGCCAGCGTGGGAGACCAGCCGCTCAATGGGAGCAGTTTGCTTTCCATTGATAATTGCTGTCCAAGACCATGCAGAGAGAGAGCCGAGAAAGAAGCTTTGTATAGCGTACGGTGCTACGCCGTCCCTTCTGTACGATCGCCTTATGAGCGGCAACATAACATCTACCAAAAGATTTTTGGGACTCGAGAAAAAGCACGCCCGCCGAAAACAAATTGAAGCAATTGAAAGTGATGGAGTCATCTTGTCCGATAGCAGAAATATAGGAAACGCGTTTATTTTCAGAATCTTTTTTTGCTTTCAGTACAGTGAAAATGTGATGCTTTAAAGAGCTCTTCCTCAGTCGTATGCCCAGGCTGTCGGAAGAAGTAAAGGCTTCATTAGAGGAACCAATATCAGAAGAGGAGGCTAGTTGTGCAATCGACAGCCTAAATTCGGGAAAGTCACCTGGGCCTTTGTGCTGCTTGGTACAAGACCATTAAAAATTACCTGTCACCAGTACTTGCAGCTATATAGTATAATGAAGCTTATGAACTAAAGATGCTACCGCCGTCATTGGGTCGTTCTCACACCATACTTATTCCGAAAACGGAGGAAAAAGAAAAACTGAAGGAAGTCTCATCTTATAGACCTATCTCATTAACAAACTGCGATTATAAAATACTTATGAAAGGTTTGGCTTGTCGAGTCCAATCCGTAATTCAAGACGTTGTTGGACCACATCAGACCTGCAGTATTCGTGGAAGAACTATCTTTACCAATATTCATGAGATGAGGCGCGTGTTGGAGTGCTCCGATGCGTTACAAAGTGTTGCTGTAATGCAGTTAGACCTCGAAAAAGCTTTTGATCGCGTCTCACATTAGCTGTTATTGTCCGTGCTCCAATATATATCAACTTCGGCCGCGTGATCACTGACGGGGTGGCCATGGCGTACAGGAATTGCTCTACCTGGCTGGTAGTCAATCAGATATTGGGGGCTCCAATTATTATCATGCGTGCCGTGGGATGGAGCTGTCCACTCAGCCCTCTTTTATTTGGTATTAATATAGAAACGTTGTGCCTGGCTGTCATTGAAAGCGAAGCTGTCCGAGGCATTAAAGTGCAGCCTTCAGAAGTGAAACTGCTAGCTCATGCAGACGATGCGGCTGTATGCTGCACGGATAAGAAAAGCGTCGAGAATAGTGAATAAATTTGGGGACGTTACAAACAGCTTCGTTAATTGGCGGAAGTGCCTGGGGTTTTGGCACGGCCAGTGGCCGTCTGCACCAGACTTGTTCGCTAATGTCAAATGGATGACTACCCCCGTTAAGTATGTAGGCGCGCCGCTTGATGCTTATAAGCAGAATGACGAGTACTGGAAGCAGCAGACTAAGGAGGCGAATGAAAAAGCCAGAAGATGGAATGCAGGTCACCATTCAATATTTGCTAGAGCCACAATATGTCACATTTTCTTGGTTGCTAAGGTATGTCATGCAAGTCCTCCATTGCTCCCGTGCAAATGTGCAAATGTTATACAGAGTATGTGCGGTTTTCGCGTGGGGCTCAAGCTGGGAACGATGCAGCCGGACTAATCTTTTCAGACGTGTGAAAGACGGTGGAATAGGCCTGGCGCACCTTTCCATACGGCAGATTGTCAACAGGGTTTTATTTTGTCGAGATGTGGAAGATCCCTTTTTACGCACGATGTGCCAGTTAAGGCTCCGACACGCACTTCCTCAGTTTGTAGCCGGAATAGAGAGCATGCCGGGTTCAGTACGTGGGTTCTTTAAAGGGTCCCTGAAACGTTTTTTTGACATTGCATCACTGATTAGGCAACACAATTGCGAAATCATTCACACCATAAATAAAGCGAAGCACAATGCGCTAAGGCAGCTATGGGCTTATTTCTGTCGCCTTCCTCCTTACCACTGCTGTTCCTCCTCAACTCGATCTGCTGCGGAGTGCGCGCTAGCGACGACAGCGCCTCCCGCGTCAGCCGCTCTGCCGAGCCTCCCGTAGTGACATAGCGCCCCGATATCCTCACTGAGGTCGCCCGCCTCGGCAGTGCTAGCCCTCTGTAATAGAGCGCCGGCGACTCGTGTGACGCCGCCAGATGCCGCGATGATACCGTTGGCTGAAACGAAGGAGTACGTTGTAGAAGCACGTTGTTCGCAGCTAGGTTTTGAAAATTACGCGCACGTCACTTGGGTCGGGGCCAATCAGCGACCTCCCATTCGATCGCTCGATGGCGGGGGCGTTTGAAAACGCTTTTTGGCGAGCCGCTGCGACCTTTTGCGATACGCGTGTTCAAAACCTTATTGTAAATTACACACTTTACGCACAGCGCTAAAATCTGTCCTGTAATGGTCCTAGTGACCCGCTCTACCGGATCACCATGTTTGCACAAAATCGTCAAAACCGTTTCAGGGTCCCTTTAATCGTTTTTCGAATGAGTACCTGTGGAGTATTGGGCCCAAAAAACTGTATAATGATGTGCGTGACACTATATTGCCTGTTCCAATGTACAGGACCATATTTTCAGTGGAGGCCGTGGTCTTGACGTATTGAAGCGTGTCAAAAAAAAAATGCCAGTCCAACCTGCAACAAAAACGTTCTTCTTCAAGCTCCATACGGGCACGTTGTCGTTGTCTGTTAAAACTTTTATGGAACAGCGAGGACTTTTCTTACCATTGGGGCACTGCCTGTCTAATCTGTAAACAGCTAGAAGATATGGACCACGTTTTCATTCATTGCTGGGAAGGCGGGTATTTCTGGGATGTCCTTCAAAGAACACTGAAAAGGGAATTTCCAATTGATCCCCATGGTATAAGGTATTTGGCGATAAAAAATGATGATGGATTACCCTACGACCTAATAATGCTTACGGGCCTCCACTGCTTATGGCGCTCCAGAATGGCTGGGTACCATTGCGACCCTGATGCCCAGCCAGCACGCATATATTTTCGGCACGATACATTGAGGAATTGAAGCAGCAAGAGTGTGTGCCTGAGTGGCTTAGCCAGATCGAACCGCTGACTGCTTTAAAGGAGTTTTGAATGAAAGCGCGCTTGACGAATTCATCTCGTGTACAACGTAAAAGTGATCCCTTCAAGTGAGACTCAATTTTTGTTCACCTTTGTGCTTAGTTTTGTAGTCAAGTGACCGTTGTTTTACTGTGTCTGGTAATAAAGAAAAAAAAAGTGCCGTGGCGCAGTCGTAGCGAGCGGGGTTGGAAATCACAGGGTGCCGCGTTCGAGTCCTGGTAGCGTGAGCCTTTTTCATAATGCTTTTTCCTTTTTTTTTTTGCTATAATGCGCGTCCTCTAGCTTTGCTTATATTTATATATTATATAGCATGCATTTCAGGGAAGCACTACGGTTTTTTCCGCCCTAATGCAGTTTTGCGTGCCAGTAACCCGCGCCTTCCAGTATCCCAGTGGCGTGCGTGCCAGTATGCATGCACGCCAGCGTGCCAGTATGCAGCGTCACACTGGGCCCATAATCAGGCATGGCGCTGGACACTGGCACCCAGTGGCGCTGGGTTTTGCAATAGGGAAGCTAGGGGGAAAAATACGGCTTATTCCTCTGGCAACGGAATCTGTATAAAACTAAAGTGAAATGCATCTTCGCATAAGCAGTTGAATGTTTATTGTTACATTGAGGTGAACTTGCCCATTACTATCGCTGTTCCGCTCATGCGGCACTGTTTGACGTGGATGGACCCAAGTTCACGCATCGCCTCCATAACTTCAAGTACGAAACCCTTGTGGCAGCTGAAGCAGTTTACCTAATAAATGGACACAGTCGATCGTAAATGCCGTGCGAAAAAGCTATCGATGATATTGCGCCACATTGACATCGTTGCCGTGCTTGGGCGCCTAATCACGCTCGAAGTGTGGTCAGCGGGGGAACCCTCGACGAAAGGTGCTCTACCACTGCGCGAAATAAATGCCACGTGCACCGACGGAGTACGCAATAGCGATAAATCTATCGAAATGACAGAATTATACCGGAAGCAGCCGCTGCAGCCAACTGACGGACGAACAGCGAGCACAAAACACGAGCGGTCCTCCAGTCGTCGTCTTCGCCTTGCTGGCAGCCTCCCAAGCTGGGGCGCTGCGGCGCGCTTCTCTCGCCCTTGCCTCCTGTGAGTAGCGGCCGCTTTACGCGCGTACTAGCACGTTCTTACAGGGCGCCTCGCACGCACTCAGCGGCTGAGAGTACTTGCTACGTCATGTGTCGGTTGCATGGCAGCTCGAGCAAACCTTGTGGCATCGAAAAACATTTTCGCGCTGCCATTCTCAACATATACCGTGCTTTAAATACCACAATTACGAGACCTAGTCGGTCGTTGAAAACTATGCCGTGTTCGTGGCTGCCAACAGCGTGTCGAAAGTGAATGACGACGTTGCCGACGTGAAACTAGAGACGGGTTTTCAGTTTATGTCATTATACGGCCGACAAAAGCATCGTGGCTTCCGCTCTGAGCTGTCAGTGCAAGAAATTGTATTTTCGTTTGTGTTCGCTCGAAATTCCATCGCTTGCAGGCCACAACAGACTTCAGATCTACTGTGCAATTAATATTAACACTTCATGGTTACGTTTACCTTGTCGAGTCGCTGGCTGCATTAAAATACGCAATGCTGACAGAAGCGTGCATTTTTCCCCTGGCAAGATAGCGACATCTCATCGTCGTTCTCGTGCCGTTTCCGTGTTCTCGAAGCTGATTTTGTCAGCAAATTACAATGCGGCACGATAATCTCTAATGCCCACTGCGACCACACATGTTCCTTGCAGTGCGAGCATTTATTTCAGACCGTGTACGCTTACTACAATGGCGCTTTGTTTGCTTTCAAAGCCCGATTGGTCAACACTATGAAATGGCCCCCTTCGATCGTCTCTGTTTCCCGTTACAGTGTAATTTTTGGTGATAAAAACATTATGAGACCTCGCGATATCTTTGCTCTTTTTATCGCCACCTTGATTCTCTCTACAGCTACTACTTAGCCAAAGCGGCAGCTACATACCGCCAGTGGCACAGGCGCTTCCATGGCCAGCGTAAACGCACTCACTATGAACATCCAGTTGCTCAAATTTTGTACTGAGCAGCGACTAAAAACTTGTCTGCTATAGTTAAGTAAAACAGCACTGGTACTCACGGTATTTAATAAGTGCAATGTATGGAGCCAAAGTGTACCACTGCTGTCATATTCAAAAATGGTAAGTGAGCTAGCCAAGGCACGCTCTTCGAAATGTAAGGCGAATATTTACTGCATGCACTTGCGCTTGACACAAGCAGTTTCTGTTAAATAAGTTTGGCCATCGCTCTTCTCCGCGTAATTATTGACAATAGCTTATGTGACAAAAAATGACATCTCAAGTTACGGCGCGTGCATGCAAGCATCCCATCTTTTTGAGACCTCCCATAATCCATGCTGGCCGTCTCTGCTAGGGTGCCTTTTCACTGGCAGTTCTCGGCGATTCCGCTTTTTTTTTTAAACTGCTGCGACAAAGCATTTGTATTGTATGCCTGCTTTCTGCATTTAAAAAAAATGCGGTTGATCCCTCTGTCAGAGAACACGAGAGTTCTTCGGACAGCAATCTGGTGAACCGAAGGGCGGGAGATTGTACACACCAGCGGCACGTCGACACTGCACAGGGACAGTTGTATGCGAGCGAAACCTCTCGAACGACACATTTCTGCGGAGACGATGCAATGAAAGCGCCAGCGCCCTGCGCAAACCTGCCATAAACTAGGAGCATCTGCAAACGGTGAAACCTTGCAAGCGTAACCGAACTGTTTGTCGGCGGATCGTTTTGCGAACGCACACTTCGCTGGGTGAAAGGCGCATCATTTACTTGCCGTGATTGCGTTCCTGGAATAAAGCGCGTCACAACGCAACTGGCTATCACATACGTCACACAAAACAAATTATGTAGCGGCCGTGGCTGAAGCAACGCGCCGACAGAACGCTGATGCATGCGCGGGTATATAGGCGTCGAAAGCCCCGCCACGGTGGTCTAGTGGCTAAGGTACTCGGCTGCAGATCCGAGGGTCGCGGGATCGAATCCCGGCCGCGGCGGCTGCATTTCGATGGAGGCGAAATGTTGAGGCCCGTGCGCTGTGCGATGTCAGTGCACGTTAAAGAACCCCAGGTGGTCAAAATTTCCGGAGACCTCCACTACGGCGTCTCTCATAATCAGAGCTGGTTTTGGGACGTTAAACCCCACAAATCAATCATCATCAATATAGGCGTCGAAACTACTGAAACGCCAACTGTCGACGTTTATAGTAACGCGACCACCCACCACTTCGCTCCATCGTTCCTAGGTGGCAGCGCTCAGAACCGAGAGTACAGTGAAAGGGAGGAGATAGAGCAGTTTTGCTGGCTAAATACGTTTCGGACATCAACTACATAGAAATTGTAAAGCGGTCTAGTAGATATATAACGCCCATCTTTACCGTCACTCTCCAAGTTTGTCGGTGGCGTAGGGGTAGCGCTTCCAGCGTCTGCCGGAACACTGTGGCTGGTTGTGGGTTCGAATCCCAGTGCGTGCCACTTTTTCAACCTCAACTGCACGTTCATTTTCAGACACCCGTTTCCGTTACGGGAGTACGTCACAGATTTCTTGGTGGACCTCGGTATAAAACACTTTCGCGTTAAAAAAATGGAGGAACCTACGTCCAGTGCGAATCAAGGATATGCGAAGCACTCATCAGGAACGTAAAATGTATCTGCATTGTTGTCTCGCTGTACCAGTTCTGGTACATACGAAGTTAACGAAACTGCCGCAAGAGCAGCAAGACTGCGGCATGTAAACCATGCCACTCATACACGCATGCCATGATTCTGATGTTATGACCTGTCATTTACGTTCGTCATGCAGTCGTGTTGTGCCATAGCAATTTTATTATACATCCCACTAACGAAACGCGTGCCATGTAATTTCTGGCGCTCATGACATGCATATCACGATTTTCATCTTACGACCTGTCATTTATGATCGTCATGCGGTCATGTTGTGCCAAACCAATTTTTGTATGCATCCCATTAACGAAACGGACAGGAGAGCACCAAGACCATGGCATGCAAATCATGCCGCTGGTGACATGCACGTCATGATTTTCATGTTATGACCTCTCATTCATGTTCGTCATGCAGTCATGTTGCGGCATACTAATCTTCGTATACATCCCATTAACGAAACGGCCAGGAGGGCACAAAGTCGTAGGCGGCTAGATAGATACACAGATACGCTCAAAGTCACCCAAGTTCGCTAAGAAATGCTTCGCATATATAAAGTGCAGTTCCCGGGCGGTAAACGCAAGGTAAGCCTCTCCACTCGCGCAATGCGGTACATGTATGAGAGCGACCGTCCGAGCGACCGGTGTTTCCAAAAACCCGTCCGTTTCAGTGGCGGACGGCGTAGCGCAAACTTGGGGTTGGGCTCTCTATAAGGATGACGCGCTGTTAACTGAGCTAGAATGCTTTGTAACGATAATGACTGAGTTATTGCGTATGGCTTCACACTTCTAGATTATTACAACGGCAAGATCTGACCGCGACAATGTTTCCTATGAAATGCGATCGGCGCGCGAAGTCGCATAATCGGGCAGAGCAAGCCTGAAAATTCCACAATGGTTGCAGACTTTTACAGAATTCACGCGCAAAATAATACGAATACGCACGCACACAATCATAACTTCCTGCGGCACGCCGCGCACCTCACCGCTCGGGCACTCGTGAAATCCGTTCCCTCGACCCCCCCCCCCTTTTTTTTTATCATTTTGCTTAAGTTGTTGATAACGTCACCTTGTTTATCTTTTAGCGAATGCATTTTGCTCTGTCCTAAGTGCAGTTTCATTATGACAAATTTAATGGTGGTACATTTTCCTAGTTCTCTCTCTACTTGTGTCACGTTAAAGATTCTTACATGTCTTTGTTGTCTGGCTTTACTGATTAGTTTTGATAGTTGTGCCAATTCTATATTTATCTTTTGACGAAGTCACTTTAATATGTTGGCGTTTTTTAAATGCGAAGCATTTCTTAGCTAACTTCGGCGACAGTGAGCGTATCTATCTATCTATCTATCTATCTATCTATCTATCTATCTATCTATCTATCTATCTATCTATCTATCTATCTATCTATCTATCTATATAGCCGCCTACGATTATGTGCTCTCCTGGCCGTTTCGCTAATGGGATGTTCACGAAAATTGGTATGCCACAACATGACTGTATGACGAACATAAATGACAGCTCATAACATGAAAATCATGACATGCATGTCATGAGCGACATGATTTACATGCGACGGTCTTGGTGCTCTCCTGGCCGTTTCGTTAATGGGATGTATACGAAAATTGGTATGCCACAATATGACTGCATGGCGAACATAAATGGCAGGTCATAACATGAAAATCGTGACATGCATGTCAAGCGACATGATTTACATGCGACGCGTTTCGTTAACGGGATGTATACGAAAATTGGCATGCAGCACCATTACTGCATGACGAACGTAAATGACAGGTCACATCATGAAAATCATGACATGCATGTCATGAGCGACATGATTTACATTCCACGGTTTTGGTGCTCTCCTGGCCGTTTCTTTATTGGTATATATATGAAAATTGGTATGCCACAACATGACTGCATGAAGAACACAAACGACAGGTTATAACATGAAAAGCATGACATGCATGTCATGGGAGGCATGATTTACATGCCACGCGTTTCGTTAATGGAGCGTATACCAAAATCGCTACGGCACAACACGAGTGCATGATGAACGTAAATGACAAGTCATAACGTTAAAATCATGACATGCGTGTCTGAGCGGCATGGCTTACATGCCACAGTCATGGTGCTCTTGCGACCGTTTCGTTAACCTATTTATTTATTTATTTATTTATTTATTATTTATTTATTTATTTATTGGATACTGTGGGCCTAATACAGGCCAATACAGGAGTGAACAGTCAATGCACAGCGCAATTTCACAACATAAAAATAGAACAATAGTTATCACGTCCCTTCAACACAGTTTCTCGCGACAATGTTATCTACACAATTCAAAAGGAACAGCATATAATTTCAATTTTACATGACGCAGTGTTACATATTTACAGGAATCTCAGAATGACCAAAAAAATGTCAACTATTGCAATGTCAAGGGCTCACACAAAAAGAAATTGCTCGATTTTGGCGGTAAATGCCTCCAAGGATGCAGCATTCATGCAAGCGTGTGGCAGAGCGTTCCATTTTTCTATGGTAGATGGGAAAAAAGAATACTTGTATGTGTCGCAGCGTGTTATATATGGTCTGATACACTTTCTACGATTAAGCCTAGAAGAACACGGTAGGGGGGTTTGAGGTAGTCGTTCTTATTAACAGTAAGCTTATCGTGATATAACAAGTACATCATTTTCAAAGAGGCAACGCGCCGGCGAGTTTGAAGTGTTTGTATTGTTTGTGTATTGAAGTGTTTGTTTGTACTGTGCCAATCTCGGTATAGCGAGACAATAATGCAAATCCATTTTACGTTCCAGATTGGTGCCTCCCATTTCCTTGATTCCCACTGTACGTGGGATCTGCCAATTTTTTTCATTAAGTATTTAGTAGATTGGGACAACTTATTTATATATACGTTTCCTTGAACCCCGACTTCTATGGCTGTTTGGAAGATCACTTTCGTTATTAGTTTGTTTACTACGTCTAAATCTTCATCGTTTTCGTCTAACGCATCAAATCTGTTTTTAGTACGACTTTAAGTTCTTCGTTGTCTGCTTTGATTACCTATAGGTTTGCCTTTTATTCATAGTAACTAATTTAGTTCTTACTTTCCCTAGGTTAAGTACAATCTTCACCCTTGCTAACCTCTGATCACTACATCTTATCTAGCCTACCGTTTGTGTCTCATGAAATGTTAGTAGGAATTATGCCTGGTTGTGCACACATTATAAAGCCAATTTCGTGTTTTTGTTTCCCCGTTAGGGCTCTTCCGTGTCCTCTTATTGTCATGCTTAATAAAGAACGCATTCATTGCTCGGAGCTGGTTTCTTTCCGCGAAGTGCACTCGCATATCTTCAGCTTTATTCGTATGGCCGACACCGTAGTTGCCAATCCCTTCTTTTGTTCCTACTTTTGCGCTAAAATCCCCCACGACTATTGTGTATTGTGCCGTTATGCTTTTCATATAGCTAATTTGATGTCCTCATAGAACTGTTCTACTTGCTCGTCGTAGTAACTCGTTGTTGGAGCATATCTCTGGATTACCTCAAGTTTATACCGCTTATTTAGTTTGGTGACGGCGCATGCTTCCCTGTGGAATTCGTCTACCTTGCCCGCTATATCTTTGCGAATTAGGAACCCGACGCCATATTCTCTTCTTTTCGGGTCAACCCTCTATAGCAGAGGACATGTTCGTTGTTTAAAACTGTGCAAGCTTCACCCTCTCTCCTAACTTCGCTAAGGCCAATGATGTCCCAACTAACGCCTTCTATAGCTCCTCGAGTAGCTCCGCTAGCCTAGCTTCGCTCGAGAGGGTTCTTGCATTGAACATTCCAAGGTTTAGTTCCCATTGGCGGCCTGTCCGGATCCAGTGACCACCATCTGATGCTTCACAGAGCTGACCCCCGCCGTGGACAGATGTTCTGCAGCTGCTGGACACTGAGGGCGGGGGTTTAATTGTAGACATCGTGTGGGAGGTGGTGGCCAACTACTGCACCAGAGATGCCAATTAATGTGCAAACCAGAAATAACAACTACAAATATTGCAGAGCCACACTACTTCTACATAAGAGAAGAAGAAAAACTCCAATTAAAAGAGATGTCAGACAAGGCAATAAGATGTCCCCAATGTTAGTCACTGCAGTTTAGGGGAAGTTTTCAAACGTGTAGACTGGGAAGGAAAGGGAATTCGAATACACGGAGAATTTAAAGTTTTGAGACGACGCCGTAGGAATGACGGTGGGAAAATGTTAAAATAGGACTAAGAGTGAATAGACAAAATTACGCTCAACAGTCTAGCCAAAATGCATAAATTTAAAATGAGCAACGAACACTTGGAACGTTTGAACGAATGTACATTTGGGGCAGTTACTAGCCTACCCATGAAAAGGAAATTCTCCGTAGAATATGGATGGTCTGAAGCGCGTTCGGTAGAAATTCCCAAATAATGACTGGAAACTTGCTGCTGCCACTAAAACGAAATGTATTTAATCACTGTATTCTCCCGGTATGAACGTGCGGTGTCTAACTAGATGTACACACGCCCTAGGCAAGGCACCTCCTGCGCGTGCCACGCTTTGTGTATGCCACAGGCCTAGCCAGAGGGGGAGTTGAGGGACCCCTCCCGAAATTTTTCAAGTTTGTATGCGCATGCACAAACACAAACGGGACTCGGACCTGCAGGGAAATATCTGACAACAAAGGCTTTTTTCTTTTGTGTGTGCACTGCTCGCACGGGAGTATAGATGCGCCCCGTGTCCGGCATGGCCGCCGAAGTGAACATGGCCTCGACGCTCCTTCCAACGGCGACGTTTTTCACAATTGGACCGTTGATAAGCCGAAAACGTTGATAAGCCGATTGGAAAGTTTGAGGCTCACTATGGACCAGCGACGAATCTAACCTTCAACGAATTTCGTTTTAGCTCTTGAGACCAGCTAGTGGCTCAAGGCTTCAACGAGTGGCTAATTAACCTTAGAAGCCTCGCTCCCCCGAATGCGAATTCGGAGACCTAGAAGAACGACTGCTGCGCAGTCCAATTCCTCTAGGAATCGGAGGCTTGTAGCACAAACTGCTGGCGGAGAGTGCCAAAACTATTGAAATTTGCCGGGCCAAAGAGCAAGGACAGAATTGTTTTAACGAAATCCACGAGATCTCGGCGAGCATAGTAGATGAGAGCAGTATACACATTCTGTGAAAGCGCGGGGAAAAAAATCACTTTTGCCGCTAGTATGCTCAGCGAGAAAACACGCAAAACGCTAATACAGGTGCCGCCTTCCCGCAGCAACTCGCGGTGACGTCATAGACTTTGAAGGCTCGTATAATTATGAAGCGGTAAAAATTAAATGTGTTCTCAGGTGGCCATGGAATCAACATACCGTGTTTCATAAAATTTCCTTGACACCATATGGCCAAAAAAGAAAGCTTGAAATGTGTGAGGCCCTGCTTGCGTTGAGGTGCTCAGGAATCGGCGCGAAATTTAAAAAAGAGAAGCCAAGATCAAGCTTTGACCTTCGTTTTCTCTTCTAATATACAGGCCATGATGGCGAAAAAAACGACAGCAGAATTCCTAAAGAACGACCTATCAGTATCACTTGAGGATACCTTTAAGTACCGGAAGGCATATGCAACAGGCGCACTGCTGCGCAACGGAAATAGCAGGCCGAAATTCCTCCTTCGGCGACGCGTACTTCTCACCTGAGGTGAGCACTCGATGAAAATTTTTGGTTATCGAGGAGGTCCGAGAGTAGAATGTCTAAGTTCGTACGGAAATACAATGCACACGTTATTTACCAGTGCAAAGGCGCGCCAGATACCGAAGCCACGGTGTTTCTGAGCGTCGCTCTGCTGCCGGCCATTTCTAATTTCTCCAGCCGCGGGCACGCAGTTGCGTGCTTGATGTTTTCTTGAAAGAAGCAACGCGTGGACATACGAGGCCGACGACGTCTCGGAAAAGCTATCGCACTGTGGTGCTTCCACGTGCGGCCTTTGTTATTTCACCGCTGATCATGCTAGCACTATTTAACCACGTCCGCTGGCCTACGATTAGTGTACCTAACAGATACGTCAAAGGACGAAAACCTATTGCCGGTCCCGCCGTGCACCCGCCGTATTTTCCTTAGTAAAGGGACGCAAGGTGAAGGTAATCAGTTGGTTAATGTCGCCTCAGCTCCTATCTCTCTCCGCAGCTTCCTTTTGCGAGGAAGGGCAGTATACAGAGAACACGGGAGTTAGTAAGACACGACCAGCGCGTTGTCTTGAGTGCATGTAGCTTGCCAATTAGCGCTTTTGGATTTGTTTACTCTTATTGCCGCCAAGCAGCTGGTACAGGCACCGACAGCATACAGGCAATCAACGCACCGACGAACGAAAAAGCATAATGTAGGACCACTTGTTTCGGTGAAGACGTATTGTTGCACTAGTTGGCTCATAACCATATTATAACAGCGCCTCAGAAATCAAGGACGTGAAACACACAACAAGATCGCGTCCCGTGGTCTCGTTGTCCGTTTCAAGTCCTTTCACGTCCGCGTTAGTTCCCTCTTTTACTATCGTAACACTGGTTTAGGTTTCCGGCCGCCTGAAGAACATGGCGGATAAAGCTTGCGAGGGCAGATGGCGCTCTACATTTTGAGTGTCCTCTAGCAAGAGAAAAAAAAATTCGCCAAGCTTGCGCTTGGTCGCGCACATCGAGCAGCTTCCCACGGCGCTGCAGTTTGACAAGGCTTTCCCTTCTCCTCAACCTCACTTCCTTCCCCCGAACTTTGTAGTGTACAAGACTATATGCTACTCTCCCTTCCTGGATGGATGGAGCGTGGGTCGCGGGCCACCATGCTCTACCATTATCCCCTACAAGCCGTTTATTATCCCCTACAACCATTATCCCCTACAACCACATATTTTCGCAACCAGTTTTTCTCCTCGCCTGCCTATTTCATCTACTATCGCTCCGCTGTGAAGCAACGATCTTACCCGGACTACCTTGCGTTTCTGTTTGCTCCATACGTTTGCGCCACCAATACTCTAAGCGCCTTTTACGTATCTCTATTGCCGACATGTTCAGCTTTCCCGCGCTATTCCTGAAACCAATGGCCTCCTGCAGGGTAGTGTCCACACTTACACCTGCGTTGACATCTGTACATTCAATCAAGATATGATCTGTCGTTTCCCTAGCTTTTCCACAGCACGTACATGTGTCCCTTTCTTTACTGAATTTCGTTCTGTAACTTCGGGTTCTCAGGCAACCGGACCTTGCCTCAAACAGTAATGCACTTCCCTTTGAATTATCGTAAAAATTTTCTCTCTTGATTTCGTCTTTCCCTTTTCTGTAGTTACTTCATGCCGGCTTCTTCTCCACTGCTGCTATCCAGTCCGACTTCCCCGCCGCTCTGACCATGCTCTTAACGCTCTTTTATGCCCCCTCCGTTCCATTAAGCCTCCTAGCTCTCTTCCTCCATTGTGAGTCAACATTTTTCCTATGCAAATATCTGAACACTGTCGCTGCCCATCGACTATCTTTCATATTCCTTAATCTCTGTTCGTACCTAATTTTACTCTGAGCTTCCCTTCCCTCAAAGTCAGACCATCCCATATCCCCCTTAACAGCCTCATTTGTGGTCTTCCCATGGGCGCCCAGTGCGAGACGTCCGACCGTCCTCTGATTCACGTCCAGCCCTGATTGTACCTCTGACCTCATGCACACCACTGAGTTTCCGAATGTAAGTCTTGGCACCATCACAGCTTTCCAAAAACAGCGAATTACCTCGTACCTGTTGTAACCCGACAGCGCTCAATGTTCAATTATTGCAGAATTCCTCTTTACTTTAGGTGGCATAGCTTTTTCCTGTACTTCTATCTATCTATTGCCATCATTGATCCATAGCCTGAAGTATTTGTACTCTCGTACTCTGGGTACCTCCTCGCACTGTACTGATATTTTCTGGTCGTTGTTGTCATTGAATATCATCCAACCGCATTTTTTTCACACTTTCAGTGCCAAATCATCACTTTCCTGACCACTGTTACAAAGCTGCTGCAGATGCGCTTGCGACGGTGTGGCGCCGCCAGGGGACACGAGTTCCTGTGCCGCACGTGCGCGTGCGCTTCGTGTGTGCGAACGTTTTTAGTTAGCACAGAAGGAAGGCCAGCCGGGAAGACCGTCCGGTCCCGAGCCGAAGAGTCGACCCCGTCCGGCTCATCTGGAAGTGGTTCGTCCGGCGAGTGTCCACCTTTTCAGCATCGGACCACACAAACTGTTAACCGGTGTGTGTCTCCGCACGTGCACGTGGCCGCGTGACGTGATCGTCTCCGGCGTCGTTTCCCGGACTTTTGGTAATTACGGCCATGGGCGGATCAAGTACGGACATCTCCCATCCTCTCCCTCCTCCCTCGCCCAGGAGCCAATGGGGGAGAAGTCCGGGCAACAAAAAGCGCGGGACCCAGAGAAGGAGCCCGGAGGAAAGAACTCTGAAGAGAACGCACTTGTAAATATGTAAATAAACGTCTTTTAAGTTTTCCTCAACCTCTGCCTCGTCTCCCGAAGTCCAAGTGCCTGCGAGTCGTCTCCGCCGCTCCGCAACACGCTACCCGCTGGTCGGCTAATTCAGCAGGCCAGTCGCAACACCACATATATCAACCAGACAATGCAGATACGCTCGGATGTCTGCGAATAGCGCAATATCGCCTGCAAAAAACAACCTAGGGAGCTTTTGTTCTACTACCCTACCAGCCCGTTTGTGTGACAGCTTAAAACCAATATGACTCATCTCGAATGCTTTCTCCATTCTCCTCATGTAAAGCGTGAATAATTGTGGGGACAACGGGCATCCCTGCCTCAACCCCTTACCTATATCGACGACCTCCATTGTACCATTACTTTCCATACCTTCCCATTCCATACAGACTGTATTTCCACTGTATACCTCCTCGATACAGTCGTCTCCTATACCAGCCTCTTTCATTACGTTCCATAGGATAACACCGCAAGAAACTAGCGTCGCGGGGCTAGCGCGGTGGCTGTCGGAAATGAGCGCAGACAGTGATCGCGTGAGCTCAAGATTCCATGATATTGCGGAGAGCGCCAGAGGCAGCCCAGTTGCTCGTCTGCTCCCCGCACTCGCTTTGCATCACGCCGTCAGAGGCATAGTCGACGACGTTCGCCCAGACAGATCTTTGTCGTCCGCGACGTCGGTTCGAACCGTGACGGCAGCGCTGGTGACATCATGCCGGTTCGTTTCTTGGCGCTTTTTAGACCACCGATCGATTCGCCGTACCACCGCTCACTATACGGCGCAGCAAATATTGAGCACATTTTGGTTCTGGTCGTCATTGTGCAAAGTTTTGCTTGGAAGGGGCCATTTATTTCTGCAATGCATCAAAAACACTCGAGTGATGGGAAGCCGAAATGCAAGGGCATTTCATAGCTAAACAGGCGCACCAGCCGCTTCACGCTGCAGCTCTCTTCGCTACCAGAATTCACGTTGAGGTGCACAAAAAAGATAATCACACATGTTAACAGAAGATCTATGGGTAAAAATGATCATCGCGGTGGTAACAAGCGTCATGGGACGAGCTCACGCTTACCTCGAAAGCGTCGTCACTGCGCCTGCCTAGCAAGGCCTACCGGTCGGAGTCGTCAGTGACGGCGGGCTGTTGAGGCGTGGTTGCGCTATAGGAACTATAGTTTTGTGCGCAATGTTAGTGTACGATAAAGCAGGGCTATGCGTAATCGTTTGTGTTGTACTTGATGGCGAAGGCATAAACTCCGATCGTACACGCCCAAGTGCGCGGGTGCCCACGTAGCCACAGTCCGCCAGTGCGGAGCCTACGCGTTCATCACTCGTTCGCTCCGTTTGTCCTGAATAACCATACGCCGCTTGTCCTAGCATGGGGCGTCGCAGGTCGGTTCACACGCCGAACCATACAGCGTACGCTTGGGCGGCCAACACGGAGAGGAAGCAGGAAAAACAATTCACGCATCTCCACAAAGCGAACCATGACGAGTGGGCGAAGCACTGGGGATCGTTCAGTGTTACCGTAAATCACCCGTGACATCGCCCACTAATGCATGTAAATGAGTGACAACGCGTGTGTATATTTACACGAGCGTTGTCATTGACGCTCCTGGTCTTTATGAGGTTCCTGCTCTCCCACGTCGTAGATCGTGCCGAGTTCCGGATTAATTTAGTTAACGCGCACGCTGCGATTCCTTGTGGTTCAACTATGCGCAAGAGAAATCTTCCACCGGCACTACACTGCAGGTCAAGATCCAGTGCCTATATATACAGGGTGGCCGGTGAACGGTTGTGCAGCGCGAGCAGTCGGTTTTTCAATCAAGAAACACGCTCTGCCTGCGTCAGCGTTGTCTCTCGCGGGCGAGGGCGCGTTCTCGTTCCTTGCAAGCTGGTAGAGCGTTCATCGCAGAAAGAGCGTTTCCATAGTCAATGCGCGCCGTTCTCTCACGACAGCAGACGACACTGCCTCGGGAATCGGCCCACACATGCGCACACATCGTCTGACTGCACTGCCTCCACTATGGGCCCGCACCCACACGCTAGGGGCACCGCAGCACCATCTAGAGGTCTCAACTCAAATGAACCCGCGCAGATATGCGCTGCAGCGTCTCTAGCGGTCGCCGCTGTAAACACACGGTCACGCCGCCGCACAACCCCCGCCGCAAGCTCGGTCTTAAAGTGCTTCGCCATCTTGGTATCCCATAGCGCTGCGCGCCCGTTTCTCTCTGTGACGTCGACGATATCCGCTTGCAATTGAAACGTCGCAGATGGGCCATTAATCGCGTCATAGCAGTGGCGATGTCTCGAGGTGCTGCAAGCTCAGATGGGCATTGCTGCTTATTTTGAAACCATATTAATGTCACTCACAGGCTTCGCCACTAATACTCGGTCAAGATTGCCTTCGTATATGCAGGACAACCAATTAACACAAACATCTAGCGTTTGAAATTTCGGTGTCATGGGACCTTTGAAGTGCTGCCGAGGTAATAGGTCCCTTGGCTTATTCGCGCAGCCCCACGAGATGTGGTAGAGAGACGGCCTACCGGTGCACCACGGACACACGGCCAGGTATAGCGTCGGATTTATTACGTGTAGTTTCAATAGATGGGGGAAAACGTCCGTCTGAATTTTTCCAAGATCGGTGGTATCTTCCCGGCTAAGGGATTTATGAGGTCGCGTGAAGCGCTGGTGGACAAGGATCTCCTATAGCTAGAATTGGTACGGCCAATGAATTAGAGGCGTCCTCCGCTCGTTTACAAAATGCGCGCGCGTCCGCCCTCCTCAAGCCCTGCGTGGCCCGGGCACCAGATCAACCGATGGTGGTGAGTGGGTCCTCGCAACCTAAGCGCCGTGGCGGGAAGGCGGCCGGCTAAAAAGATCCGGCACGCCTCTTGGGAGTCGGATAGAATGACTGATGGCTCTACGCTCATGAAGCCTCAATGCTAAGGGCAGTTGCCTCTGCCTTTGTGACCAAAGTTGTACGTAGGAAAGCGCTTGCGAGCAGTCTTACGTGCCTGGGCCAGTCGTAACAGTCCGCATCGGCGTGCGTTAGGCGCTGATGCGAAATGTTTTCGAAGCCGCGACGCGTCGTTCTGCGTGACAGTAGTGATTTTTTGCCACTGGCGACCTGCCTGCGGACCTCTGTTGACCAGCTCCTCATCAAGGTGCTGAGGGTATGGACAGATTTTAGTGAGTCCTGCCTGCTGAGAGATGACCGCACTGAGCTCGGCATACGTGTTAAGCGCTCGCTCGGTCGGTGCACTGATGACCGAGTGATAAGAGCGCTTCTAACAAGGAAGTGGCTCTCCTCACTTTTGTCGAGTGAGGAAGGCCAAACGTTACCCTGCTCATAAACAAGGCCTGAACAAGCCGAATTTACCGAAATGTAACGCATAGTTTAAACAGTTTCGCTGTTAAAAAGTGGGCCCGAGCAGTACATGAATGCGAAGCACAGACAACCGATTGACATACAGGATATGCCAAGTCATGGAAAACCCAGCAGAGGCCGTCATAAGGTTAATGGCGCGATGAAATTAATAAACTCGCAGGAATCAAGTGGAATTAACTCGCTGAGGACAGAGAGAATAGGAAATCACTGAGAGAGGCCTTCGTCCTGCAGTGTAAATAATGACTATGATAGGTTCTCTTGCATTCGTTCAGAAAGATGCTTCCTGTTTTTCAACTCCTGTTCTTTAACCAAGCCGCTGAAGCTTTTGGCGTTCTCTGATCACTGACCTACCTGGATAACCGATCAGGAAATGATGAGAATGGAACAACGCAAGCTTTATGGCGTAAGGTTAGTATTGTTACGGGGTATTTACAATATATACACAAGCAAGTGCCAACCAACACTAATGGCAGGCCCGAGTCTGATGATGATGATGTTCCTGAAGAATTACGGCACTTACCCACCAGGGGGGATTGGCCAAGAGGTGATTACGTTTTGATTTTAAATTATTGGAAGGAACCGATAGAGAGAGAGAAAAAAAAAGGATGTTTTAGAGGGAATTTAATTAGTGGAATTGTGCATGTTAACCATTCAAACCTGACAGATGAGTCACCAAGACATGTACCGAAGAATAACTTAAGTATGTTTTGCAGTACTTGTCCGAACACTTCGTTTCCTTCGCCCCGTGTCCTGCGTACAGAGTGAGCCCCTCTGCTACCTTGTGACAGTATACGATGAAAGAATCGCCGTCTTATTTTTGGCGACTAATTAGACCCAAGTCATCCAAGAGAGACACATTTTTTATAAATTATGTTTGTATATATCGCATGAAAAACAAATTGCCAATGCCTTGGCGTCTATTCTTACTTGTTATAATGGAATCGCACTTTCATGCTCTGCCCCCACATGAAGATCGAGAAATCACTGAGGCTGGCGTATTTGAATTATACTAAATTTGAATATGAGGAAATCTTCTGGGCCAAATGATTTGCCTGATGTATTTTTAAGGAGATATGCTGAATGGTCTTGGAAATTCCTCACATTACTTTCAATGAATCGCTATGTAGTGGTGTCGTGGCCGACAATTGGAAAGTCTGTACTGAGCCTTTATTCAAACATGGGGACAAACAGTTGGTTTCTAACTATCGCCCAATAGCTTGGACTTGTACGTGCTGCACGTTATTGCAGTACGAAATACATAAGCAGATTTCCTGCTTTTTGGATACACATTAAGTTCTTTCTTCAGCTCAGCATGGTTCTCGGCGCGTTCTCTCCACAACAACACAATAAAGCAGCCCGGTTCATCCTGCCTTGATATTCTCGTCACGAAAGTGTATCCGCCTTAAAGAAATCACTAAATGTTGTAAGTCTCGCGCAGAAAATTTGCGCGGTTGTCGTTTTTTCGTAATCTTTATCATGGTAACACCCCATTTGCTCGAGCTAATCTTCTGCCTGCTCCCAATGTATCAACTCGGCGAGACCACGTTCATAAAATAAAACCTATATTGCCCCGACCAACTTTTATCAAAATTCGCCATTAGTATTATCGATTGCAGGATGGAACTCTTTACCCTCATCTATCGTGTCGCTTACAGAATCATCGCCATTCCAAGCTGCCCTAATAGTGTTTCTGGAAGGACACCACCCGTAGCCCCCATAAACATATCCGCATATCTCGCATCCGCACATTTTCCACATTAAAACTGTATAACGCAACATCACAGTTGTGCTTTGCTTTGTGTTTATTTTTCGGTCCTCTCTGGATTGTGCGCTTCTTATTTTACAGTTTATCTTATGCATCTGTGCTTGATATGTCATTTAAATTATGTTCGGTTTCCTATGTTGATTTTCCCATGTTCGACCCCCCCCCCCCCCCCTATGCGATGCCCTTCTTGGGCCCTTAGGGTACTCGTATAAATACATAAGAAATAACTTAGGTCAAGTTGTCCATGACTTGGCAGTTGCCATAAATAACTAGTCTCAAATGGATGCCGTTTTTTTTAGACTTCGTTAAGGCGTTCGGCAAAGTATCTAAAGCTATAGTCGGATACAACTCAAATCTGCAGTGAAGCCCCTCCCAAACCCTTATAACCGCCAGCCACTGTACCTCAGCGAAGTCACAAATAGTTCCTACTTTGAATTTTCCATGTCACCAAAATAAAGCGAGGGTGGCAACAATAATGAATGGGTGCATACATTTTACGTTTTCGTTCGTTTATTAGAGTGGAACATGCAAAGGGTAATTCTTTAAACTCAAATCAAGAGCCTGCAATGCAGAAACTCGGCTTGCTACAAGAGTCGCCGCCCGTGTTTTTCAGCACAGTTCAGTGAAGTTTCAATTGTAAAGTGGGCTCGCAAGCGAAATCAACTGTCCCACGGCCTTTTGCGGATGGACACGCTCAGACCAGACGCATTTTTGTCCATGCTTCTCGAGCACCTCATGGCTTATACCTATGAAAGTACTCAAGAACAGCAGACGCTCCGCAGGTATCGAAGGCATAAACGCGGCGCCATTTTGAAAAGGTCGCATGACGACAATTTTGTTTCCTTCTGTGATTGGCTGGCGGAGTAACATTGACGCGCACGGCCCGTCGGTCCTTGTTGCCAACTGCTGTTTTTTAAGTTGTATCCTACTATAGGTTATGAAGCTTTGGGAAGTATGAAAAAATCCGCAACTCTTTCATTGGATAGAAGCGTACCTGACTTCTCGAAAGCAGTATGTTGTTGTAACAGCGACGCTGTTTAGAAAATCGTTCCTTGTCCGGCGAACCAAAAACTACCATCATCATTAGTCCCGAGAGTGCGCGTACGTTTCATCTATGCAAATGTGGCGTCTTCTATCTTTTCTTGCGCACATGACCTCAGCCCACTTGTAAAGGTCGTCGGAAAAAGACGGAAATTACGGTAGTCCGAAATGGTCGAGTATGCGCGGGAGAAGGCCCACAGCCGCATGGTGGACATGCGGGGCAGGAGGCGACCATTGTTAGAATTCATTGTACAGCTGGGAACAGGCTCGCTGGTAACTGGGAACCGGTTTGGCAGCCCCAGGGAGACGTGTAGTTCAGACAGCCTGTCGAGGAATGTCTGTAGTCACCTGCTGGTTAGGCTGGGGTTTGGCGCCATCGCACCCCATGGAGCGTCTTTGTTAAAAGCACATGTGAGCAAGGGGCAGAGTGCAGGCCAAGTTTATTGTTCACGGGTTGTCTTTGTTGTCAGTGTGGATGGTGGTGCCTGCGGGTTTCCATGTTCCTTTCGGTGTGCTAGTTGCTATGCGGGGTTCTGTTTGTTTGATGCATGTATGTTGCTAGGGGTTTGGCACCATCTTAGACATGCGGGGTTCTGTTTGTGTGGAAGACTGTGATTGGCTGTGAGGGATTCAGGGGCGGAGCAACTAGTGTTTATAAGGTGGCCTCTCGTCCCTGGCACGGTGGTTGGAAGCGACGTTGGAAGGCTGAAGGTGGCCAGAAGGTTGGAAGGCCGAAAGTTGGTGAGGACAGGAGCCGATAGTGCTAGAGAGGACATCTAGGACGAGTCCGGGTGGCGGTTCTGGTCGCAGGAGCAGTGCTATGCACTGGGGTCGGCTCTGCCGAATGGAAGCGATCGTTCCACCAAGGTCCTACTAACCGAGGCTAGGGAGCGGATAGTGCTAGAGAGGACATCTAGTACGAGTGCGGGTGGTGGTTGAGGTCGCAGGAGAGGTGATATGCACTGGTCGGCTCTGCCGAATTGGAGCGGCGGTCCCACCGAAGCCCTACCAACCGATGGTTCCACCTAGGCCCTACCAACCGAGGCTACTGTCTGTCAATGTGTATGTACCGTCTTGTGTATATAAAGTCGAGTTGTGTTTGTGTGTGAAAAAGGCTGGTCTCCATCCTTCAAGTTGAGACAACCAACGACGGACAGGCAGTAGGGGGAAGGCTTCCACCTATCCTTCACAGCAGCAACGTCAGCTGGGGGAGGGAGCTCGGCTCCACGAGGAAGTGAAGAATTAGGAGGAAGAAGAAGGTGTGAACTGAGCACAAGTATCCCACAACAAGATGACCTTCTACCTTATTTCCAAAAACTACTCCGCTGCTATACATTAGCAAAGCTGCGGTCGAAGAAAAAGAAGACAGTGTGCGTCAATTCGTCCGGTGCACAGAGTCGCGCAAATCTTTGGGCGTAGCTTCGGACCACGAGAGCATGCGCCCTAGCATGGCGCGAGACGGATAGTGCACTAAGGTGGGACGGCGTCAATGACCGTCTGTGGTTTGTCGCTGAGAAGCGTTCGCTGTGGCGCTTGCCGAAGCCTTGGACCACGTGGAGGGTGTGCCGGAGACAAATGTGTATTAGCCAAATGTCGACCAGCTTAGCTGCTTCCCTAGCCTTGCCTGTCAGAAAACTTCCCCGTCGGTTCAGGTGGCCCCAGGGATTAGTTCTTGGGCCTTCCTTTTGTAAATGACAATGTGGATGACTGTGGTATTAAGATAAGACTATATACCGACGACTCGGTTGTGTATACTATGATCAACTCAACAATCTGACCAGAATGAATGAAACTGTGAATTAGCTAAACTGACGCAAGACCTCGCATGTATCTCTGAATCACGACAAAGGTGCTGTAGTAACCATACACTCTAAACCAAAATGGACGAAAAAGGGGGATGTTGTTCGTCCTTTCCGGGGACTAAGTGGGCTGCCACAGATTTTGAACCAATTATGCAGCAACTGCGAGACTAACAGCGCCGGTTCAATTTTTTAGTCAGTTCCCACTCGATGGTTTAAAAGTTGCCCTCGGTAGAGCATTCCAGGAAGTCTAACTGTTGAACCAGTTCCGACCAACCGAAAAAAAGAAAAATGGAGGCTTCCCACTGCGATCACATTTTCACTCGATTTATCAGCATTTATAACACACATACACACTTTATCAGCACTCAATATCGCATATACAGACTCCCATGAATTCAAAGGAACATCACACACGTATAGACACGCAAACATACACGCAAGCATATCACAGTAATGCACCACGTAGACCACTCACCTCACGCAACCGTACACCGACGATCCGGTATACACTGTAAACAAAAATTAGCCGAGATGGGAGTAGATGGACCTGTCCTCTAGCGCATTCCCTGATAAGAGTTTAATATACTCCGGTCATGCGGAGTAAAAGATTGACTCCGCTTGACCGGAGCTATATTTTCATCCATCGAGTAGCTTTTGCGGGTAGCTATGGGAGTATGTGTTTACATCCATCGCGGAGCTCTTGCGGGTACCTATATGGGAGTTAATGTTTACATCCATGTAGGAGCTTTTGCTCAAGCCAGCTAAGCCTAGGCGTGGTCCGGGACAATTTCTTGCATAATTTTATTAATATTCGATCTACCTGGGTAAGTTTGGTATCCTTTTGGTCCTTTCTCCTTCTGGTCGATAGTCTTGACGTTTGCTTTCCGATAATACAATCTTGATAATTTCGGAAGCCTAAAACCACGTCAACACTCGCTGGGTGGTGGTGCCCCAGCCACAATTCATAACATAATATTTGTGGTGGTCTGGTCGATGCACGGCATTCGGCTTCTGGCTGGAGGAGCAGAGCGGTAACCAGTGGAAAGAGCCTCGACACGTTTACACAGAACACTGATCGGCTGTTGCAAACTCACTGCGCTCTCAAGACTCGTTTAAAAAAACGAAGTGGTGCTTCACTTGGACGCACTAAGCACACGTGCGATCACGCACAGATACAACTCCCACCGACGATTCGTCGAACCAACCAATGCACTGGAGCATCACACGGAAGCACTAAACAGACACGCGAGCGCGCATACACACACACATCACACCGCCGCAAGAGCGTCGCAACCGAAGACGGCTGTTAAAAACTCCCATGTGGAGGTTGGGACCACGTGAAATGAAACTCCGTGTGGGTAGTATAATAAGGTCATGTCGTTTTTATACTCCGTCACTTAGCAATGGTGGTAAAACGATGTCATGTGCCGAATTCACTCCGCTATGACGGAGTAAATGGTTGGGGCATGAGAGTTTTTTCGGTTGACACGCTGGTAAAAGCTCCCATCTCGGCTAATTTTTGCTTACAGTGTATATATCCACACACACTTACCTCACATGTGGTGCCGGTGGTGTGTTCCTGTTCAGCGCAATTAAAAAATATTCACAGAACAGCTGTGCGGTTAGCATCGGCTCTTAGATAACCCGGCACCACACAGAGCTGTTAAACTGAACCCGCCATACAGTCAGCGCGTTTGTAATTAGCGAATCCCAATTAGTAGCTCGCACATCGTCAAATGAAGCGAACGCGCGTTCGCACTGCCATGCGCGAGCTCATAAAGCGCCCCTGAGCACACACAAACACAGTAACTGCAACCATTCAGCATCGGCGGCGAAGAAACGCGATGCATATTTGCCCCGCCGGTATACGTTCTTGCCGAAGTAGTCCCTAGGCCTTTTCCGTAGAGCACGGCTGTATAGAACGAACGATCGCCGGCGCTCACGAAATACCCAATCCTGTGCTGTTTCTACGGTCGTTATCCCGCACAGAAATGAAGAACAGGCCTTGTCGTCACTGTCGCGGCTAAGATGTGATGTACTTACCTCACTCGCTACGAACAAGACGGCTCGCAGTCACGGTATGCAGCGTATACTCGCAGTGAGCCGAACGGCAGCGCGAAACATACAATTTTAATTGCACTTTATTCCACGATACAGACACTATATCTCCCGGAAACCAAAGGCGACGTTTCTTTCTCTTTATTTTTAAATTTTTTTGCGCCGGCGATAGCTCATATCGGCCGCCAACGGGCTCGATGCCGACGGCAATGCGAAGTCTCTTTTCGCGTACAAATTGCAGCTCTTCGGGCATTCGGCAACCAACCGCTGACCATCAAAACAACTTACTTTTGTTATCGATGTAAGTATTCCTTGTAATTCGGCGCGTCCAAGCAATGTATCCACAGCGTCTCGGAGGCTCTCACTGGGGCGCACACACTACAGCGGCAAACTCGCCGACGCCGGCCTCCGCAGGCCTGAGACGGCAGCCGAGGTGTCCAAATACACGGCCAGTCCTGCCAGTACCGTGACGCAGCCTCGCACCGTCGAAGTATGATCGTGTGACGGCGATGGTTCGCGCACTTTGCGTTTTCTAAGAGTGAAAGAAGCGCCTCAATTCTTCCTGAACCACTCCAACAACATGGCGCGACCAGGCAGCGCGGAAGCAGACGATCCAACAATGGGCGCTTTTCAGTCCCCCATTGTTATTTTGCACATGACACGCACTGGCGCAAAATTTGGTCCTTGGGGTGGTCTAAATGTATGCAGTTAGTCCAATTTTGCTCAATTCTGGTTTAGAGAGCAAAAGGTCCTCTTTTACATACATCATACACAGTTCATGGTAAATCATTCAACAGTATCAGTGAGTCCAAACATAGCATTAGTTGGGATAATCATATCACCGCTACTTATAGTAAGGCTATGCGAAAACATCATTCTTTTAGAAGAGATGTCAAAAGTGCATCTATAGATGCACATTTGAGATAGCATATGTAGACTCGTCGCTTTCAAAGCTCTAATACTACCGATCTTAGAATATGCAAATGTTATTTGGGACGCAGATTAACACCCATAAGCTGGAAAGAGTTCAAAGTAAGGCTGTACAATTTTTTTCAGTAGTTAGGATCCCTCATCGATTACTCAGCTGCTTAGCCAGACAGACAAGAAACGCATATCACTACGAAATAAAATCACTCGACTTAAGTTGATGTTTAAAATTGTTAACGGTAAGTTGAGTAGCCTAACACGTGACTATATTTCATACGCTTCTGGTTATCATACAAGACAACGATATTCCTTAGTTCTATTTCAATCCAAGGACAAAGTCATTAAATATTTCTTTTTTCCCCCCGAACTGTAACGTAGACATAGTCAAGGAAGATGACATTGAGGTTGCTCTCGAAGTGCACGGTTGCTATTTTGCACCTCTGAATGCTTGCACGTGTCTTGCATTATTGTGTAGAACACGGATATTTCACGTTGGCATTTTTTTGCTGTAATACTTTACATTGCCTGAGTTTATGACGTGTGCAAACAGATCTTGTTATGTGTCTTTTGTACCACCCTCCTAGGACCATTGAGGTCAACAGTATCGTAAATACATGAAATAAATTACCGATCTTGGCTCTATTTTTATACGGCCTTCGTTCAGCTCCCTTGTCGCCGCCAAGGATCACGACGTCATCCGCAATGGTGAGACACTCTCCAATATGGCTGCCTTAACACTTCGCATCACACTGAAGACGTCTCCCTTTCTGAAGTTTGTGCTCTTGTCGAGCTGCGCAATATTCGCATTGCCAAGGACTGCGTGTTTGTCCCTTGTCGATGTAAGGTTTCTAAACAGCTGGTATTTCTATTTAGTCGAACGCTTTTTCGTCACCTGTAGAAAGCCATATGTATCAAGTGCTATATGTATTGCTTCAAATACGATGAATGTGAAGGATGTATCAAGTGGTTTGTTCTATTCATTATTATATTGATAGCATGGCTGTCATCCCTCGCGAAATAAGCTTTCCTGAAACCAGCTTGCCGTCTGGCTTGCTTAAATCTAGTGTTTCTTTTATCCTATTGGGAATAACTTTCGAGTCGCTTGTATATTACTGAAAGGGGACTGACACTACTACAATGCTTTAACTCTTTCATGACGCATTTATTGTTTATAATAATTATATTGTTATTTGGGTAGATGCTTCGTACATTAGCGGCCCCAACACTTTTGTGAATAATCACGCGTGTTTTCGAAATGCGCATTTGATCACGTCTCCCGATGGCGCACTTCCCTGGGACCTTGTCGGTAATGTCACCATGGGAACGTTCTCCTACTTTCTGCTGACGTCGCAAGGCCAAATTGGGAGCTGTACAGTTCAGAGTAGAAATCTTACACTACCTTCACGATTTCATTCTAGTTGGTGATAACGTTATATTTTACGCCCGTCCATTTCTTACTGTCTTAAACAAACTTCTTTTTCACCGGTTTCATGCTGCTACTCTGTTGTCTTCACGTTTGAAAAAACGTGCCTTCACGATCGAAAACCAGACATTAGCAGTCGTAGAAAACCTCTATCTAGGACAGCTACTGACAGGAGAACCCGTCCATACAAAAGAAATCCACCGCAGAATAAACATGGGATGGCGCGCGTACGGGAGACATTCCCAACTCGTGAACGGAAATCTACCACTGTCACCGAAGTGGAAACCATATAACTACTGCATCTTGCCAGTAATACGGGGCAGAAACTTGGAGAATTACAAAGAAGCTCGAGAGGCAGTTAAGAACCACGCAGCGGGCGATTGAATGAAAAATGGTGGTAGGTGTTACATTAAGAGATAGGAAGACAGCCGAGTGGGTCGGGGAACAGACAGGGGTAGCTGACATAGTAAACGATGTCAAAAAGAAAAAAAATGGATATGAGCAGGCCGCGTGGTGAGAAGGCTAGATAACCGATGGACACTTAGAACGACTGGATGGATACCAAGAGAGGGTAAGCGCAGCTGTGGACGACAGAGCCTAAGATCGGGGCACGAAAATAAAAAATTTGCAGGCATCAAATGGAATTAGCTCGCGCAGGACAGGCAAGGATGGAGAGCATTGCGAGAGGCTTTCGTCCTGCAGTGGACTTCAGATAGGCTGCTGCTGCTGCTGCTGCTGCTGATGATGATGATGATGACGACTCTGTTGTCTCTAATTCTTCCATGTGATATATCAACTTCGACAGCTCGGCAAGCTCTCTTTTTCAACACAATAACTTTGAGCTTTTCTCGTTTCTTTATTAAATCTGCAGTGGTTCCTTCGGAAACTTAGGAAGCTTCAAGATAAGGACCGTAGTGCGTCTGCGGTACAAGTGCTTTGCGGTGCCTGTGTACCCGAAGATTGTGCTTCCGAAAGGTCCGAAATTCGGACTGAAGTCTGAAGCCCTTGCCCATGAACTGGTAGTTTTGAACAGAAAGCTTGCTGGGAAAACTGATCAGGAACAACGTGACAGGTACCTCCTTGAAAGTACGCCTTCAAAAAAAAACGCAGAGAGAACGAATGTTCCTGATGCTTCCGGCTCACTGTTTACTTCAAGCGTAATGACCAATGTCTATCACAGGCCCACTTTGGCGTCATGCCGAAAGGCTTGTTTTTGCAAAAAGCGCACCAGGCGATTGCCAAGAATTTCGTACCCATAAAAGTTAGCTCGTCGAAAGCTAAAAAGGCGGTCTTGAGAATATGTGATTACAATAACCTACAGCAGCTAGGTAAAAGAGTTAGTAAGAGTCGCTGCAACACCTTGACTGTATTTTTTTAGTGCTAAACCCATAAACAAGATGTCCCATTAAAAGCGACTGGCAGTGAGCGTAATTGTGTAGCTTCAGTTGTGTAACGGTTTGAGACACCTTGCCACTCACGATCCTTTCCATGTCCTGAATTCGGACGGCTCCTGCCATTTTTTTTCAACGAGGCCATAACTTGAGTCTTGCATTCTGGCATAGCAGCTTGGGCTTGTAGCTACATAATCGTACCAGCAATAGCGCCTACTAAGACAGGGATGAAGAGAGCAAGAGGACACAAGCCCTAAATTTCACGAAGCTTATAACTTCAACAACTTTCAACAAATGTTTAAACATTTATTGAAAGTTAGGGCGGAGCGATGATGGAGCACGCCAATAACTTCGAAGAAGGACCATATTTCAGCGCTTTGCAAAGCCTGCGCATATTCTTCAAGGTTTCGAGATGTCAAGATCATCGGTAGGTGCAAAAAGATCTTGTTGATCCGTCTGTCTTAGGAATCGGTCAAACACGGAAGTAAAACCGATGTTCACGAAGCTGCATACGGCAGTCTGATGAAACGAGGGGCGGGAGATGGGTTGGTTACTCTGGACATGTGAATCCGTTGCAAGTAGAAATCAGCGGCACCCCGACGCTCCACAAGGATCCTCGACGAGCGAAACTTCTCGAAAGGCTCATTCTTTTTTTTCCCGGAGGCACTGCAATGCACACGGGCCCTGCGCAAACGTGTCAGAAACCAGGAGTGTCCGCAAACGGTGACACCTTGCAAGCGAAACCGAACGGGTTGTGAGGGGATCGTTTTGCGAGCACAAAATCCGTTTCAGCGATAGCAGCATCATCTGCTTGCAGCTGGGCGTCTTTGCGTTCTTGGAGCACAGCGCGTCGCAACACAACTTACCACACAAGAGAAATTTTGTAGCGGCTGTGGTCGCACCACATTGCTCAAGCAACGCGCCAGCAGGGCACCACAACGTTGCTAAACCCCTGTGACACGAGACAAGTGCGCCGCTAGTGTCATTCGCACGCTGTCACACGGGAACGTTCAGTGACACTCGCTGCAAAGCGCACTTGCAGGCGAGTGCGTTCGCCGAACTCACTTCACGGCGGCGGAGTGTGGCCTCCGTACCAGTGGCTAGCAAACAAATACTATAATGCATAACGTGACGCTCGTAGTATATTTAATACATTGTTTTCGTTATTAAAAATTCTCCAATGTATTAAAACAAATCATGTTTCAACAAAAAGTCCTCGCTATTCTCGCCCTCGGGCAGTTTGCGGCCATGTCCGCTAGGGGAATGACATCATTTCCAAACCACACTTCTCGTGTAGCAGCGCGTGAACGTACGTGCACTCTCGCCGAAAGTTGCCTCGCGCATTATAAGCTCCGCTGCGATTTAGGCCACGGATTTTCGCTTGCTAAACACCTCTCACGAAACATCAGTTACATGCAAATTGTAAAGCGGTGTAGTGAAGATATAAGGCCCGTCTGTCATCTACATCGCTAATTTGTTGGTGGTGCTAGAGTTACTGTATACGCTACCGCAAGGAGTTGCGCGTCTGTTTTCCAAACGCCGCCAGCTGCGAAGCAACCACGCATTGCGGAGAAGGTGACGTTCAGGCCAACTTTTGTGCGTCTCGGCGGCGCCGCAGCGCGTTCCGACCATTGTTTTTCACGAACGCGCGTGTTGCGGGACAACTCAAAGTCCTCAGGAAGTGTTATTTTTCAAGTGCGTTTTTACAGTGGTTAGAGATTAACCCTGTAGCATTTCTGTTGGAACCGAGTGATCGACCCATCGCGCGACGGCCCATTCCGTATCGCGTCGCATTCGCGCGGAAAATCGCATACATGCGGTTTCGGCTTAACAACTGCTCAGTGCGATACTAACCGCTGAGGATGCATTTGGCCGGTGTGCCTGGAATAACCAAAGTGCACATGCGTTGTCATGTGAAAAGTTGCGAGGAGTGAAACACACCTGACAAGATGCCATCGTTCTGCATCTCGCGCGGCGTGTTAAAAAGAACAACGCCTTTAATCTGTCTCGTCACTGAGCTGTCGCTGTGTTTTATTTGCTATTATGCTTCAAAGCGGTCTACGAGAGTTGGAAAACTGCCCATGCTCGCTCGGGGATGCCGCCTGCAAAAACTGAGCATGGCTTTGCCACATAGCTTTCGTTGCTTCCTGGCCAAGATGGCGTACCTACGCGCAACTCTGCTACCTGCGGCAGCATATACAGTAACTCTAGGTGGTGCGATCGGTATAGAGTGTTTGCAGCTCCTATCGTCGCGTCCCGGGTGGTTGTGTCCGAGCGGGTGCTACTTTTTTCATTGTAAATGCCAGTTCATTTCCTCAAACGTCCACTTCCGTGACGGAAGTACGTCACTGATTTCTTGTTGGACACCGGCGTAAAACAGTTCAAAAAAGTTGAAAGGGCCCAGTGTGCTAGAAATAAAGCTTGATAGGGTTGATGCTAGGGCTAGTAGGTTTATGTTCGCAAAGATGAAACGAACAGCGCTGTGGTGGTCTGGTGTTCTTTTGTTTGTGCCTTGTCAAATATGTGTAATCTAGTCTTTTTCTCTTGTGTCCGTGTTTGAATGCCTTTTCTTTGCATAATGATTGATTGATTGATTACTGCGGTTTAACGTCCCGAAACCACGCTCTGATTATGAGAGGCGCTGTAGTGGAGGTCTCCGGGAATTTTGACCACCTGGGGTTCTCTAACGTGCGCTGACATCGCACAGCACACGGGCCTCAACACTCCGCCTCCATCTAAATGCAGTCGCCGCGGCCGGGATTCGATCCCGCGACCCTTGGATCTGCAGCGGAGTAGCATAGCCACTAGACCACCGTGGCGGGGCATTAAGGATAATGAGCGCTTACTAGCTCGCTCAGCTTTCTGTCCTTTTAAGGTGATCTGGCCTTAAGAAAGCCTGAGGCCGCAAGAACCAAGAGTGGGTAACTACCTATAGTTCGAATGGTAGCTGAAAAATCACACCTGCACGATAGTCTTAGCGTTTAGCGAAACAAGCTACGTTAAAGCCAGGTAATTCCAAAACCAAAGAAAAAATCAGAGCTCATAAAAACGTAACGGAAGTGTAACGCGAGCTGGCGATAAAATAAAAAAGGAACAGATTCAAATAATAATAACCCATAAATTAAAAACCTAAACGGGAAAAATAGAGGGTGGGTCGGAAAGCTACCGAGCCAGAACGGCTCAGAGAGCAGAAGGGGAGACTAACATTCGAAAGAAAAGTTCTCCTCCAGCCTTTTTTTGAATTCTCTCTTGACTGCCCTCCTGTGGTTGGTTGAGGGATTTCATACCACATGAACGCCTTCGATTTCTATAGAAGGAAAAGAAAAGAAAGAACCAAACGAAATTTGTTACCGGTACAGGGATATTCGAACCCCCGAGCTCAGAAAGCTCAACCACTTGTCCACACGACCACGCTAACAAGACGCGAACATGTGTGAACCACATCAATGCATTTGCTTTTAATCGTTCGTCGGGAACCGCGTGCCCATAGAAAAACTTTGCAATTTTTCACCTGTATGTGTTGGAAATGTCGACCTCTGGAGCTCAAAAGGACAGAAAGTTGAGCGAGTTGGTAAGGATCCATAGTCAAACGAAGAGGCGTGCAAGACACGGACACAAGGGGAGAAGTGATCAACACGAACGCCGACTAACAACTGATGCAGAGCAGAGAGGCGAAAAAGAAAGAAGAAAAACAGCTTATCTGCGCATGCTCGGAATGGTACACTGTTAGCAAAAGTTGCCCGATATTTGGGTTTTTGCGGCTCATGAGCCTTAAGAACTCCCTTGTTTTCAAAATTACTACGTCTTGTTGAGGTAAAAGGAGCATATGACATAGTTTTACTACCACACTCTTAAAAAAAAAGGTAGTAGAAAAGCTAGTAACGGGACCAGTTACTACCGTTTTGGCACCATTACTACCTTTTTTCGTCCCTTACTAGCTTAGATGTGTGCTAGACGTAGTAAATGTCAGGGGTAGTAACTGTCACTACATCCGTACGTAACAGGTTAGTAAATGTACTACCTCCACTGGCAGCAGTGTATTATGCTGTAATTGTGATAGGCGTACGCGGTATTTAGACAAACTATAATTGATTTGATTATGTTTGAATAAGAGTCCCATGCAGCGTGGTTGCACACATATAGGGAAACAGAAAAAATACAACAATCTCGATCCAAAATGTTGATTACTTATCCGAATCCACTTCTGCTTACCTGAACAACGTGAGCGTCCTTAAGTAGGGACATACAACGTTGACGTTGCCGTTAGGACGTCAAAGTTAGGACGTCAGCGTATATCGCGTAGAAGCTTTGATCTTCTGTGTGCGGTATATAGTGTGTGTCGTTTCTGGTTCGACCATGTTTCTAAGCTGCCACCTAAATATTTCTATGTGCAGCGTATTCACAGGGCTATCACATAAACTAATTAGCGATCGTTCATTGGTGCTACACGATGTAATTAGCACCAATAAGCGTGACCGGACAATGCCTTACCGCGCTCATTTTTAATTCATCTTTAACTTTTGCAATACAGTCGACCTGATACGGCAACGTAAAATATAAACCGAATCATAATAAGCCCGATAAAAGATTGCCGTGGTAGTAAAGTTACTACCTTTGGTTACTACCCATACCTATAGCTAGTAACTGCAGGTAGTAAATGACATGGTAGTAAAGTTACTACCTTGTCGTTGACTACCTGCAGTTACTACTTAGGTAGTCAATGTTGTGACAAGCATTTACTACCTCAAAGTTAGTAAGTAGCACTACCTTTTTTTAAGAGTGGTGCACCTGTTAAAAAGGTAGTAAAAGGACGTTATTACCCTATTTTACTACGTAGGGGGTTTTGTGTCACGTGATAAAAAAACCTCAGTCTAGAGTTTAAAGCCACGTGATCAAAAACTACGTACCACGTCACGTGGTAAAAAACTCCAAACTGCCGTGGCGTAGGGGTGGAGACCGTGATAGCCCTCGAATGACTATTTAGGCCTAGCCACATAGTACGCGTTTGCAAGAACTGTTCGTCAAAAGCGTCGGTCGCGGAAGAGGGGGCGCGACGTCTCGGGGCGTGAGTGTGAACGGCGTGAGTGTGATCAGCGCGTACGCGTATCGGCGCACGCGCTGATACGCGTACGCCGGCGTCCGTCAACCAGAACGTGATACCGTGACACCTCCGGCAGCTCTGCCTAGTGACCGTCGTTTCGAAGGCACCGCCGAGTTCTGGGAAAGCACGGAAACTACGGTCGCAAACGTTCCTGACTGACCGCATCGTCAACCAGTACGACAACGACACGGCGAACTACCCCGAGTGTTACCAGTGCGGCGTGGTTTTGTGCTGAGTTCGAGTGATGCTCGCTGTCCTAGCGCCGGTCTTGGTGGACGGCGGCCAAGTGGAAACGCACTTTCGAGTATCTCTGCTCCCGCGCTTGTACCTGTGTTTGTTGCGCTCTCAACGAGTGAAAACGTGCTTCCAATGTTATAAGTTCGAAGGGTGAGTCCTCGTTTACTGCTCAATAAATTGAGTGATGTCTGCATTTTGCGTAAGCCTAATGTTTACCCAGCCACAGTAAACCTCGAATGAGCTTTAAAAATAACTCTAAAAAAAGCCGAGAAAACATTGTTTAGGCAGTAAAAAATTACTCCGCGTATACTCTCTGAAAACCTCCAGGGGGGTAAATAATTACTGCCGTTTCTACGTTCAAAAACTCGGTTAGCGTGAGAGTAAATTTTTACCTTGGCTGTTACGTAGTAAAAAAAACCCAGAAAAGGTTGTGCGCTAGAGGACAAGCTGTTTACTCCCGTTCCTGGTTATTTTTGTTTAGTGTGTGCATGTAAGAGGCGCTCGACCTGCGCATTAAGGCTAATGGTCAAACGGTGCACGCACGACTTCGATAGGGCTGACTTTAAACAGGACAAGGCTATTCTGTTTTTTACTACTTTCGAATGCTTGGAGTGAAAGTTTAACAACGGCTTAGATGCTCTAGGGGAATACTGCCAACACACGTGATTCTGCTCAAATGACAACAAGATATCTAAAAATTGTATTACGTTTCTCTTCGGTAGTTCTTTCGTAAACCTTAGACCATCTCCATTAAGTTTAAATTGATCGCTTACATAGGTAACGACGGATTCAAAATCATCCTTACTACAAAATATCAAGTAATCGTCTGCATACCGAAATACCCTGATGATGTGGTCACCTAAGGCCTCTTTTAAACGGCAGTCAAGCTTGCTCAAGTATACATCACTTAGAACAGGGGCGACCTTTGAATCTATACAAATCCCTGATTTCTGCACAAACACGCCTTCTCTGTATCCAACTAATGTTGACGTTAAGTACATGGAAAGAAATTCTAGAAAGGTACCTGTAGAAACTCCGCATCTATCTATGAAACCGGACTCTTGCCCTTGTTCTACGGCGTTCGTGTTGTTCACTTGTCCCCTTGTGTCCGTGTCTTGCACGCCTCTTGGTTTGACTATGGACCTCTAGAGTACCGTCAAGAGGGCGAGCTGGATGAGTTTTCATAGTTTGCTCTGATCTGTCAACACCGGTAACAACGCGGCTTACAGAGTGGTCTGTAATGGTAAAAGCGGCTTGCCACTCTCATGCACCCACCATAAATGTGCCTGTGGAAATGCTAAACCTTGAAAGTTGTTCACTACAGGTATTTCGTGAGTTATCCGTTGAAATCATTTCTCAGTGGAAATTTTCATTCGTTGTATGTTTGACAGTGGCGTTCCAGAAGTACTAAAAGCATTATTCACAACATTAAAAAGAACACTTGTATATCTATCGCGGCCATTAGCAACCGCAATGCAAATGTCGCCAGGACAAGATATGCAGGCACTCGTATAGCAGAGAGGTGGTTAAATGACACCCTCTTGGGTGAACAACATAAATGCACGACACGCAGATTTGACGAAATCGTTCGACGACTTTAGTGTCAGATTGGCGGCATTTCCCAAGTGACTGTGCGGTGCTCGTGTATGCAGCCGTGAGATTTTTCAGCGGTGTCGTGCAAGACACGCGGCCACATGTGCAGCGATTGAAATGGCTGAGAAAAGGGGCGCGCCGTGCGCAGAGCCGGTAGCCGGGAGGGCGAATTTGTTTCCCAGCCTTGGGACAAAAGCAGCGCGCGGTAATCTCAGTGATTTGCCACCGGGAGCTGCTCGCTCGGAGCGGCCGGGGTCATGAGGTCGGGAAACCAGTTTGTCCGGCCCAGTGGCCAGTTTGGGCCGCCCACACCTCGGCGCCTTTCCCACGCCGGTCAGCGCCCTGGTCGCCTCCTTCCCCCCCGCGCGCATTCCGAAAAGGCTCCCGTGCCGGTAGCCAACTCGTTCGCCGCTCATTTTGCCGAGCACCAGACTCTCAGCATCGATGCATGCATTCACAAAGTGATGCGCTGGACCACACCTGAAATTGCACCGCTTTGGCAACATAGCAGCAGTTCCGGGGGGAAAAGTTTTTCCGTAAACCTCCTCGCTGCCCGCGATTGGTTGAGGAGCTTGATGACGTCATCACTGGTACCTCGGAGCAGCAGAATGCGCTTCGTGTATCGCCCTTACGCGTTCCGTCTGTTCTTTTCTCATTGCGATTTTCTCATTGAAATAATTGAGAAGTACGCGGAATATAACAAACCTCTTTATATGGCGTTTATCGACTACGAGAAAGCATTTGACTCCATAGAAATACAAGCAGTTCTCGAAGCTCTACGTCGACAAGGGGTACCTGGCGTATACGTGAAAACCATAAACAACATATACAAAGATTGCACAGACGCAATACTCCTACATGAGAGAAGCAGAGAAATCCCGATTGGGAGAGGTGTGAGACAGGGAGATACGCTATCCCCGATGCTATTCACTGCATGTTTAGAGGAAGTCTTTAAACGTCTACACTGGGAAGAAAAGGGCATTCGAATGGACTGAGAAAATCTAAAAAAATTAAGATTTGCAGACGACATTGTGCTCTTTAGCAATGATGGTGACGAACTACAAAACATGACTGATGACCTAAACAGGGAAAGCATTAAAATTGGATTAAAAATGAATAGACAAAAGACCAAAGTTATGCTCAATAGCTTAGCTAAGGAACAGGAATTTAAAATCAACAATGAACCCTTACAATGTGTAAACGAATATGTATATCTGGGACAGTTAATATCAGGAACTCCTACCCAGGAAAACGAAATTCTCCGTAGAATAAGGCTGGGCGGGAGCGCATTCGGAAGGCATTACGAAATCTTGACCGGAAACTTACCGCTCTCATTAAAGCGAAAAGTATTCAATCACTGCATTCTCCCAGTACTAACGTACGGTGCAGAAACATGGAGAATAACGAAAAAACTAGAGATGAAACTAAGGAGCACGCAACGTGCAATGGAAAGAAAAATGATAGGGGTAACGCTAAGAGATAAAAAACGAGCGGAATGGATCAGAGAACAGACAGGAGTAGCCGATATTATCTTATCAATTAAAAGAAAGAAGTGGACCTGGGCAGGACATGTCGTGAGGAGGAAAGATAACAGAAGGACAGTAAGAGCGACGGAATGGATACCAAGAGAGGGAAAACGCAACAGAGGCAGGCAAAAGGTTAGATGGAGCGATGAAATTAAAAAGTTTGCGGGCATTAAGTGGAACCAACTCGCTCAGGATAGGGTGGATTGGAAATCGTTGGGAGAGGCCTTCGTCCTGCAGTGGACCTAAACAGGCTGATGATGATGATGATGCATGTAGACATATCGCTGTATTATGGCTGTGACAGTTACGGTGAGTTCACTGTACAACTATGTAAGTGGTCGCCCGCGTTCGAGTATGTCGATTTTGCCATTCCATACAGACGGTGCAGACAACGACAGGCAACGACATCGCGATCGACTAGTATCCACACCGGTCCGATGTTCAGTGCCACGTGTTCAGTGTTCCTACAAAACAGGAACGAAAGCTCGTTCCTCGTTCGTTCCCAGTTTTGTAACGAGTTCCCGTTACAAGTTCTTTTAATGAGAAAGGAACGCGTTCCAGTTACATTTCGAAAATTGGAACGTGTCGTTGCATTTATTTATTTATTTATTTATTTATTTATTTATTTATTATTTATTTATTTACAGATACTGCTGTCTCATGTTTGAGACATTGCAGGAGTGATTACAAGAAACGCACAAGGACAAAAAAAAAAATGAAAGCATCAAAATACATAATTGGACACTTGTTTTACAAACTGTGCATGTGGTAGCCGTCTCAATTAAATGTCAAGGTTATTCCAAGTCTCAACTGTGCAAGGGAAAAAAGAGTATTTATAACAATCAATATAACATCTGAACGGCACAATGTTCAACGGATTGTATCGGCGGGTCACTTGGGTAGTATGACCGGTGAAAGAAATGGGTGTAGCTATGCTAACAGATTCGTGCGCGATGTTATGTAACATAAGCCGATCGCACATACGTCGGCGTTCTAAATGATTCAGCGATAAAACGTGGTCGTGCTCTGAAGGGGAGAAGTTACGGTCGTAGCGATTAAAAATGAATCTGATTCCTTTTCGCTCGACGGACTCAAGAAGTTTATCTTTGTCATTTGCAAGATGAGGTGACCATACAACTAACGCATATTTAAGAAGAGGCCTGACCAGTGACTTATAGGCTATAAGCTTGCATTCCTTTGTGGCGCCTTTTAACGTTCTTCTTTGGTAACCTAATTTCTTAAGCGATTTTGCAGAAGTAAGGTTAACGTGTTTGTGCCACTTTAAGTTTGGGGAGAATACAACACCAAGATACTTAAGTTCCTGGATGTTTCCTAGTGCATGATCGGGATTGCTATACTTAAATTGCAATGGTTCATTTTTATTAGTAAAAGTCATTGTCCCAGTTTTCCGAAAATTAAGCTCGATCTGCCACGTTCTGCTGCACTCGCAAAAAGAAGAAAACATATCACTTAACAAAACCTGGTCAGTGAGGCTACTCACACTAGAACATAAAACACAGTCATCGGCGTATAGACGTAGCTTAACTGGAGTGTTAGTGACAACTTGAACGACATCATTAATGTAAATTATGAATAAAAGGGGAGAGCCTTGTGGAACACCTGAGGAAATTTGACCTGATGATGACTGCTCGTGGTTGTAGCGAACAAACTGACTCCTCAGGTGTAAATAATGCGTAATCCAGCCAAGTAATTTGTCAGCATATGGGCCTGTGAAAAGGTTACGAAGTTTGAGGAGAAGTTTTTTATGGCATACCTTGTCGAAAGCTTTGGAGTAATCAATAAAGATGGCATCGATCTGTTCATGGTTGTTAAGTGATGAGGCTATGTCATGCGTGAATTCGATCAGCTGTGTAACCGTGGAAAAGCCGCTGCGAAATCCATGCTGATGCTGTGAAAGGATGTCGTTATCAGTTAGGAATTGAATGATGTGCTTGTGAATGATGTGCTCCAGTAGCTTGCAGCACGTAGATAATAGTGAAATTGGTCTGTAGTTAGAAATGATTTCGTTCTTACCCGATTTGAAGATAGGGACAACATTGGCGATCTTCCAAATTCGCGGAACCCTTTCAGAGTCAATTGATTTCTTAAATATAATTATGAGGTACCGCGCACGCCATTCAGAGTACCTTTTCAAAAAAGCTTTGGGGACATCATCTGGACCGGCACTTTTAGTAATATCTATGTTTAGTAAGAGATTGCAAATTCCAGAGCAACTTAGCTCAATATCCGGAATAGCTTCCGATACAGTACGGGAGACAAAAGAAGGAACAGTGCCGTTATCAGTGGTAAACACAGACTTAAAATAACTATTGAAGGCTTCTGAGATCGTCTGAGCATCCGAGCAGGTTTCGTTTCCAATGATGAATGAGCAAGCGCTGGTGGGAGGTGGACTAATTGTTTTCCAAAACTTGGTCGGATTATCCCTAATGAACGTTGACAATGTGTTATTGTGATAGAAGTCTCTGGCTTCATGCATTTTATTTTTTAGTGTTGTTTTTAACGTACACAGAACAAAATCGTGGTTTGGCTTGGAGCGGCACCGGCGACGTAATCGCTTTATGCGGCGAATAAGCTGTATTATTTCTCTGTTGTACCATGGGTGTTTAGGATTGCACTTGACATATTTGTTTGGCACAAATTTCGACATACGTTCGGACACACGTTCGCACCAAAGTGTTCTACTAACGCGTTCACACCACATCTGTTGCTGGAAAACAGAAAATTGTCATAGGAATCTGCAAGCAGGGAAAGTACACCTTCACCGTAGGCACGTGAGAAATCAGTAACAACTTTGTATTCTGGTTTCTTAAGTTTGCAGGAAACAGAAAAATTAACAAAGACTGCGTTGTGATCAGAAAGACCTTCTACAACCGCACACTCAAAGTCATCATTCAATAGGTCAGCCGTAACGAAAACAAGATCCAGGATTGAACAACCTCTAGTGGCGCTGTGGACAACTTGAGTAAAATCATGGGATACAGCGAAGAATTACAGAGAACCTTGTCACGGCCGGTTGTGGTGAAGGACTCCCAGTTAATGTGGGGCGCATTAAAATCCCCGCATATGATCAGTTTGTGGTCGTGAAGTCTGTGCTTCACGATATAGTCAGTTATTGCCAATATGCAATTGTCATCTTGATTTGGCGGCCGGTATACAGCGCCAATCGCTACAAACACACTGCACACCCTAATCTGACAACAGACAGACTCAAGGAAGTCAGGAAGTGTCGCGTACTCAATGCCATTTTTGATAAAGAGCGCCACGCCACCACCCCACGACCTGTCGTTTCGAATAACCGAGTAAGCAGAGGGCAGAAATTCATTTTCAGAGATAGATTCATTAAGCCAGGTTTCAGTGACACATATAACTGACGGATTATGGCACTCTACTAGGCAACTGAAGTCGACAAACTTGTTTACAAGACTGCGGGCGTTCAAACACAAAAGCGTTAAATTTTCTGATTCATTGTGCCTGGTGTCAATTCATTGCTTTGTCTGCTTTTTTTTCTTCTTCTTATCGCTGCTATCGTGCGCCGGGATTCTCTCTTCTCGCGCATCATCCCAATGAACAATTCTTCGCCAATATTTATCTTGTTAGAGATTAGCTTAACCTTCTGACCAGCCCTTCGAAGTTCTGCAGTGCTTTCATTTGACATTTAAAACTGAATATAGTGTCGGATAATTGTGGAAATTAGTGTCGCGTAATTGTGAGGAGAAATTAAGTGACTGAAGCATTTGAAAATTCACATCGACCTACGCATATTAGGCGAACTTTAACCTCACCGACAGCAGATTGTTTGGAGATAAAAAATATGAATGGAAACAGTTCTAGACATATTTTCAGGAAGCACCAAACGTACTAACGACATGTTTCCTGCGACTTTGACATTATTACAAGTGTAACAAACACATAATGGGCGTTCTAATGTGCAGTCAGCATAGGGCGCTTGAAATGTGCAAATATAAAGTGACTCACATTCACCAATGTATGCGAATAGCAAGCATGCATTTAACACTAAAAGCTATAAGTAGACCTGTCGATTTATATTCGCATATAATGTATGAGAGTTTACATACAGCAACGCTATATCATTAACGAGAGGGTAGCGGGCTTTGTAACTAAACTTAATAATAAACTGAAGGTGGTACAGGGCTATGCACCTAAATCCAGCCACCGGCTAGTTTAATGCTTCTATGTGGAATCGGCAATGGCTAAAGTAAAGACGCAGTACACTATTGCGATGGGAGACTTCAATGCTAAGGTAGGCTGGAGACAAGCCAGTCGGGAACTATGGCGTGAGTTGTAGGAATGGCAAAGGGGACTTATTAGTAGAGTTCCCAGAGCGGAATAATCTGCGAATCTTGAATACCTTCTTTCGTAAACAGGAGAATCGGAAGTGGACGTGGGGAAGCCCCGAATGGCGAGCATAAAAGTGAAATAGACATCAGCATATGCGATGACCCTGGCGTCGTGCAGGATGTGGAAGTACTGGGCAGGGTCAGGTGCAATGACCACAGGACGGTGAGATCTCGAATTGGGCTACACTCGAGGAGAGACCGTGAGAAGCTAGTACGAAAGACGCCGATCAACGAGCTAACAGTAAGATGGAAAGTCGAAGAACTTAGGATAGCACTGCAAAACAGATATTCAGCTCTGCAATTCGATGTAGGCGAAATGTTGAGGCCCGTGTGCTGTGCAATGTCAGTGCGCGTTAAAGAACACCAGGTGGTCGGAATTTCCGGAGACCTCCACTACGGCGTCTCTCATAATCACAGCTGGTTTTGGGACGTTAAATCCCACAAGTAAATCAATCAATCTAACGCATCCTATATTTGTCTAGCTTGTCCAGCTGGACAAATATGGGATGCGCAGCCAACCTGGACAAATTTGTCCACGATGGCTGCGGTTCGGCCTACGTTGCCGTGTAAGGCTAGTTGACAGCTCGAATCTTTTTCTCCAGCCACAGGGTGCGGCCACCGTAAGGGAATACGTAGTGTCCCTGCATTGGCGAAAGAGAAGCTTCGCCCTCGTCGAAGCCTCGAAGAGGGAGAGTAAAGCAATAATGTCTTGCGCCTGGCTTTTTTTTTTTTTTTTTGCGTAAAGGAGACTGCTCACTCATTAGCTCATTAAAGCATAGCCTCAGATGGACAAAATGACAGTAAACAACACTGATTGTGGCATTGTCGTAATGCGCGAGTGGATATTTCTCAAAGCTTGGCCAAAGTGAACTGAAACACTCTGCATACAAAGTGGACGACAGCTAAACCTTGGCATTCCGGCCTAGCGGCTGCGACAAAATTACAATACTGTTATAGGCCATCGAATTTCGATCGCTTAGCGTACATGTATGACTTGAGTTGCAGTGAACGTCGCGCTTGCTAGCCGCTGAAATCGCCTGTATTGCGTGATCTGCTTTCTTAGTATGGGCTTAGTTGTGTGGGGGTACTTCTTCTGTTGTTTTTTTTTTTTGCGAATGGCGTGCTGCAAATTAACGTGGCACTCAATAAATGCTTCATAGAGTTCGTGAGAAATACGCACCGCAGGCGCCCACTGGGATAAGTCTCCCTGAAAACTAGCCATAAATGTGTTCATGAAGTTGCACATTTTCCTTCTGGGGCTAAACTTAACGTGGACAGTTAAAAGGAAGAACGTTTCCAAAGAATAGACAATGGCCTGTTTGAGAATATAACTAGATTCCTTTGGTCGCAAAACTGCAAATGGTTCTGATGTATTGGCAAAGGTTACGAGAAAGGAGCTTATTTTCACGTTATTTTTATTCCCAGCATGTAGCACAGTATGCACCCTCGTATCACGCGGCATTTACCTTGTCGATATCAGACTCCCCCGTACTTTCGTATGCGCTAGTTGGTTTTCTGCTAATCTAAACGCCTTCACAAACATTAGTTTATTGTATTTACAAGCACATATGAACACGGGTCGCGGTGTGCTCTCGCGAGCACGAATCCCGTTCGAGTGGACAATCGCAAGACCGGTGTGATATTTTGCTCGTTTCCCTACTAAATTCTGCCCCATATTCACATTGCATGTTTTGTTTTGCCTTAGTGTTCAGGTCCAAAGAAAACGTGTATCGTCAAAGGCGCTATGAGGTGTGAAATGAAGGCCAAAATACGCAATCGTGAACGACTTCCGGGACGAGGCATCACACTGCCGGCGCCTACACGCGAGGCATCCAGAAGCCGGTTCAGAGCGCACGGCTCTCTTGGCTGCCTGGGCACGCGGCTTCCACCAGAGCGCGAGTGTACTCGAGCCGCATCTCGTGCCGACTCTCAGCTGCTTCCTGACACCTTTGATGATAAGTTCGGACGAAGAAGACTTGGCGTTCCGCTTCTTTAATGGCGCATCACGAACCCCGGCTGGAGACGCACGCCGCCAACGGGTCCGTTCCGCGTTGAAGAAACAATGGGCCATGCTGAGAACGTTGCCGCAACTTCGGTGTCGCGACATCGAATACTACAGGGAGTGAGTAGCCATTATGAACTAATTATGTGCGCAACTGGAAATATTAAGTTGTACAGCTTAATGGCATATCTATTAAAGGTTGCGCAGAGAACATAGCCGTTCGCTCAGGCATGATGGGCGCCATTTGCATTATCTCAACCGGATGTTTACTTCAAGTACACACCAGCGCGTTTTGATTGGCAAAGCGGAGAGCTTGGGCGGCCGGCAAAAGATTGGTCCGGGAGCGATCGCACTAGCCGCCTCGTATTCCGCGCTTTTCGCGAGCCCGCTTTGGCCGTCCCGCCTTCGGTGTGAACGAGTCTTTCCAGGATTACACGCACATAAATACCTAACAGAATGGGCAGAGAGAACGGCCGCCGCAGTAGCTCAGCATCACACGAAGGTGGCAGGTTCGATCCGTACCGACGGCAAGCGTGCTTTTTTCGTCCATTCATGTCATTACTTCTGCATGCACTACAGTTAAGAACCCTACGCCTTCCTTGACTTGATTGGGTTAGCACGCGTGTTTGTTTTGTGTGCTTCGAAACGGTATATCGGTGCAGTTCTTATATCACGGAGAACATTGGCTCGTTCATAATGCTGCATTGTACCGGGGGACAGTGTATATTGTCACGTGGTCGTGACGCATGCAGCACTCAAGACGAAGCACGCAGAACTCAAGACTATGTCAGCCGAACTGTTAATTGGGCGAACTTGGGCCCAGAAAAACAAAGCCAACACACAGCAATAATAACGTCAACAGTCGTCGGTCGACGGAAAGACTGAGATGCGGCGCAATGCGTCGGCTTTTATACACGCGTCATAACGCGCTCCCGCATTTTCTCTGACATCCCAGAAGCTTCCGAAATGTACGCGTCAGGCATGCAAAGTTTCAAGAATTGTCGACACGGTTCCCGAAGTCTCATGCAAGATAAACGCGGCCTGCGTTGGGGCGCGTTACAGAAAGTCATAGCGGCGCTCGCCGCAAACAATCAAAGCAAGCGCGCGATTCAGAGGAAGGTGATAACGGCGTCCTCTTTAAACAAATGAAAACAAGCGCACGTGTCAATATCTATGCCGTAATACAGACGTATTCCGGTGAGAAGAATCGGGAGCGACTAAGTTACACGTACCGTAAACGAGGACCGGGGATAGATGTGCATTTTTGGTCGTATGGAAACGTGTATATAGTTGTGCATGACCTTCGATAAGAGCTATCGCATTTCCTTGTCTTTTCTATACGCAGCATATGACGTGCGCGGGAAGGGGGGCAGGGAGCGGTGACCGTTTTCAAGCGCCTTCTTCAGGGAAATTGTGGGCACTTGGGGGCGCAGGGCTAAGTTACATGGGAAATGGTGGCTTTCCCCTGCTGCTTACCCCACTTCCGTTTCCCACCTCCTTGCTATACGCGGGTATGCTACGCTTTACCCTCTCCCTTGCTCATTTCCCTCTACATCACTCCTTACTCTCACTTGCCAACCCCCTTGTATACTACTGTGGCACTAGTGGCCTTACACATGCCATCATGTAGCCTCTCCTCATTTCACTCACATCACTCCTCCCCACGTCCACTTTCCTTCTTTCCCTCACTTCCCTTTCCCACCTCCTTGCAGTACCATAGCTATTCACCATGTATGCGGGCTTTTTGTTTCCGAAGCAGCGTCAACCAATGGCGTGGGTCCTTGGTAGAACACCTGCCTGCCAAGCAGACGGCCTGGGTTCAATTCCCGCTCTAACCAAGCTAGCGTTCTTGCGATGTTGGACTCGAAGGAATGTTCGAGCTAAAGGCCTTCTCATTCGGTTGCGTAAAATGTCAACTAGCGACGACGATTTGTTTTATGAAAGGGAAAATTTACGTCCACCCGTTTTTGTAGCACAAGGCTACAAGGAAATCCATACGGATTCCTCAGAAATGAAAGCTTCCTAGTTGCCCAAGAATTGGTCCGGGGTTCGAACCCGGGACCAACGCCTGGTCGGGGCGCTCGCTCTGCCAACCAGGGGGCTAGATAGCGCGAATCTATCGACAACTGGAAGCAAAATGGCATGAAAATCCTTATGGATCTCCCTGTATAACTAGCTTGTACGGGTGGGTACCTTCCACCTTCCGGGTTTCCGCAGAACTAATTTGCCAAGAAAAATTGCTGCAACTTCAACGGACACCGACGCCTTGTTTCAGTACTTCTGCATGTGGCGCATACACGATATACCGTCTGCAATCTCCGAAGGACCTGGAGCTAGAAGAGCTTCGCTATTTACATGACACCAACTAGCCCGGTCAAAAACCTTGCTTCTACAAAAAGCAGCTGCTGGTTGTGACGATTTTCATTCTCCCGCGCCGCAGCATGAGGTGAATGCGTTGTAATTGCTCTCATTTGTGGTGCTCCAAGTTCGTTCCAAATAAAAAGCCCTATTGTGCTTCTGCATCAGCTGCCCATTTCGCGTACGTGTTGCACGTGTTGCACGCCAAAGTACGGAACCACTAGATACATGTCTTCAGTATGCGAAATAAGAACCATGCTACATACAAGTAGCTCGAACAGCGAGGGCATAAAATGGCGTGCCAAAGGACGCAGTTCGTGCACATGCGACCGGCAGTGTCTCGAGTGATTTCCCGCGGGTAATGTCAAGTGCACTTTTGCACAGTCGCCAGCCACGCGAGCAAAGAAGGTCCACCACGCTGTTCCGATGTTGCCTTTTTACATGAAAATTATAGGAAACATCTGTTGAAGCCCTGAAAACAACGTTAAAGCGGCATTAAAGGGCAAAACAATTGTTCTCCCATCGGTAGATAACAATAAGAAAAGCACACAGCTCACAGCGATAAGGCGCTCGTTAAGCGAGAAAACAGGCGAATAGAAATTGCATGAGGCGGCGCCGCCTTCAGAACAAAACGACTTTGAGGTTCCCGCACGAGCTCGCTATGACATCATATATTCCAAAGGCGCCCGCTAGGGCACAGATAATTATTCGCTGGTAAAATTAAACTGCATTGTGTCTTCTGGTGTCCAGATAGTTAACGTAGCAAGTTTCATGAGGTACTTTTGCGCCAATATGGACAAAATACTGCAAGACATCTTAAAAATCTATGACGTCATGCCTACTTCAACGTCCACAGGTTTCGGCGCGACATTCAAAAGGTCAAACTTTGACCTCCTCTAATATCGAGCCCACTATGACTAAAACAACGCCAATATATTTCTGAAGAAACGATCGATCAGGATCAAATGATTTGCTCTTTCACTTAGTGTTGCGCCGCCCATAGTAATGTTGACTGCCAGTTGTAGTGTACTGTTGATGTTATATTAATGGGGTTCCGCTCCTCGCACGTCTCAAAGCCTACAAAGCGGTGAACCGATGGCACGGTCGTCTGGAGAGCGGTCTGGCTATTTTAGGACAGCGCCGCTGCTAATCTCGGATGCGAGGCTGCTTGCTGCAACTTGGTTCACGAGCTCAAAGTGGCTCCGCGACGACCAGCAAACGGCAGGCACGTGCTCAGAGGTGCACCTCATGTGCTGGATAAAAACGAGGCACTATACAACATCCAACACAAATGGGAATGTGAGCGGGATACCACGTATTCACCCAAGTGACATCTCGTTAACAGCGTTGCCATTTTACGGATATTTAGCGTCCGCATAGTCATACCGCTAAAAGAGTTTGTTCAAACACGCGTTCTCGTGCTGTAGTCACTGCCCAGTGCGTCCAGGTATCAACAAAAATGACCATCTCGAGGCTAGCGGAGTTCGAGTCAGGCTAAAAATAAACCTTAATAACCAGACTACAAGGTCACATAAGCTGTTTCCAGTGGCCAAGAAATGAAAAGCATGCGAAAAGAAGCGTTAAATACATACGACGTTTCTGAAGAGGCCACTGTTATCGACAAAGGAAAACCCTCATGGAGTTTACGAAATCATTCTACTGAAACAAAACCTTTCGATCTCGTTCGCCCTCACCGTAGCCTGTCTGGGTAATCGCAGATGTTAGAGAATACATTAAATTCAATCGCATCATACGATTTCACTTGGCAATATAACTTTCTGTCTCACTGCCGTTTGTTTCCTCTGTCAGCCAAAGAGAGGTAGTCGGCAGAACGCTGTCTGCACCAGAATCCTGATGCAGCCTCTGGCTCCGTTGATACTGCGCTTTCTGACGATGAATTCATGCTGGCTCACCATCAAACTCTACTCAAACACTTTAGAAAAAGCCTTCACATACAATGACGAGTACATGCAGTCTCTTTCAAGTCGATGACAGACGCCATCATTACTCGTGAGAGAGACGCGTTTCATACCGCTAAGAATGCCTTTGAGCAGGCGCGATCAATGCTTCTATGCAAAAATCCCAATTATCTATTTCCCCGCAGAATATTCACTTGTCATAACTCCTTTATAAGAAGAATGGTCGCGCATGCTCACCGCATTCTATTACAGTGTTACCTTTACAACGCACTCTTACTTTTGGAGCCGAAAACAATATGCAACTACAGATATTCATCTGTTAGAATGTGTCAGTTAGACCCAAGGTCACAGCTGCGGTTTCCAGACAACCACCACGGCGAACGGTTCCTGGAAAGTACGACGCCTCCGCTACACTTCAGGGTGCAGATGGTAGGGCTGTTTCGCTTCCTTCAGGAAACAACGTCTCCGCTGACCACTTCCCGAGCAGGTCATGTGAGTGAAAAAGCCATTCTGCTTGCAACGGAAAAATACGACCATCGTACTCACGACATCGTGAACTTTCCAGGTGCTAATACCATTTTAAGCCTACTCCGAAAAGCTGTAACACCTACACCGACGACTCCCTGAACAATTTAGGTGGTAAAACAATTGTGCCTGCTCAAAAGGACAGAAAGTTGAGCGAGTTGGTAACAGTCCATAATCAAAAGAAGAGGCGTGCAGGACACGGACCGTTTGACAGGTGGCGCTACCATTCCGAGCATGCGCAGATAAGCTGTGTGTCGTCTTTCTTTTTCGCCCCTGTGCTGTGCATCAGTTGTTAGTCGGCGTTCGTGGTGTTCACTGCTCTCCTTGTGTCCGTGTCCTGCACGCCTCTTCTTTTGTGCTTGCTCCGCGAATGAACCCTACAAGGACAATTTCCTCAACAATAATGCGGGCAAAAACCATTCTGATTTGTGCGGGAAACCATGACGCCACCACTAACGACTTCCCGAACAATACAGAACCCAATGTGCCTGCTGCGCGAAACTATGAAGCCTCCACTAACGACTTCGTGAACAATATAGGTGGCGTACCCCTTTTTGCCTGCGGCATGAAACTATGACACCTTCACCGACAACTTCCTGAACAATGAAGGCCGCGAAACCATCCCGCTTGCTCCGGGAACCTGTGAAACCTCCACTCATGACTGCCTAAACAATCCAGATGGCAAATACATTTTCCCTGCTGCTGACGATCTTCACTGACGATTTGCTGAACAATCGAGGTGGGGAAACCCTTCTGCTCACTGCGGAAAACTTTGACGCCTAAATGACCACTTCCTAAAATTGCAGGTGGCAAACCCATTTCGCCAGCTCCGGGAAACTATGAAACCTTCCATGGCCACTTTCCGAAAAATCAAAGCGGCGACACCATTTTGCTTGCTGCGGATAACTTTGACGCGTCCACAGGCGTCTTCCTGAACAATCCAGGAGGGAAAACAATTTTGCCTGCTCCGGGAAACTATGACACCTTCACTGACGACTTCCTGAACAATGGAGATGGCAAAACCGTTGTACTTGCTGTGAAAAACTGTGACGCATCCACTGCCGACTTCCACAACAATCTAGGCAACAAACCCATTTTGCCTGCTATGGTGAAACTGACGCTTTCACTGACGACTTCCTGAACAATCGAAGCGGCAAAATCAATTTGCTTGCAGCGGAAAACTATCGAGCCTCCACTGATGATTTCCTTAACAACCAGAAGGCAAACCAATTTTTCCTGCTGCAGGAAACTAAGACACCTTCACTGACGACTTCGTGAATAATCGAGATGGTAAACCCATGTTGCCTGCTAGGGGAAACTATGACATTTACACTGCCGAACTGCTGAAAAATCGGGCTGGCGAAACCATTTTGCCTGCTGCTGGAAACTATGACACCTTCACTGACGACTTCCTGAACAATCTATCTGGTAAACCCATTTTGCCTGCTGCGGGAAACTAAGACGCCTGCACCGCCGACTTCCTGAACAAGCGAGGTGGCAACACCATTTTTCCTCCTCCTGGAAACCATGAAATCTTCATTGACTACTTCCTGTACAATCGAGGTGGGGAAACCATTCTGCTTGCTGCGGGAACCTGCGACCCCTCCAATGATGACTTCCTGAACAATCCAGATTGCCTCCTGCTGGAAACTATGACACTTTCACTGCCGACTTCCTGAAAAATCGAGGTGGGGAAACCTGCGACGCCTCCAGTGATGACTTCCTGAACAAACCATTTTGCCCCCTCTGGGAAACTATGACACCTTCACTGACGACTTCCTCAAGAATCAAGGTGGGGAAACTTTATCAGATTGCAGCTTATCAGTATGACTGTACGTCACACTTAGTCTGTCCTTCCTTTGTTCCCTTTCCCTTTCTTTCATATCGCTCGCTTTAAAAAGGGCTCGAAATAAACCGCCGGCCTCTTTTAAATGCGAAGCATGTCTTAGCGAACTTCGGCGACTTTGAGCGTATCTATCTATCTATCTATCTATCTATCTATCTATCTATCTATCTATCTATCTATCTATCTATCTATCTATCTATCTATCTAGCCGCCTACGATTTGTGCTCTCCTGGCCGTTTCATTAAAGGGATATACACGAAAATCGGTATGCCGCAACATGACTGCATGACGAACATAAATTACACGGCGTTACATGAGAATCATGACATGCATGTGATGATCGACATGATTTCCATGCCATGGTCTCAGTGCTCACCTGGCTGTTTCGTTAGCTGGATGTACACGAAAATTGGTATGGCACTACATGACTGCATGACCAACATAAATGACATGTCATAACATGAACATCATGACATACATGTCATGAGCGACATGATTTACATGCCACGATCTCAGTGCTCTCCTGTCGTTTCGTTATTTGGATGTACACGAAAATTGGTATGCTACAACATGACCGCATGACGAACATAAATGACAGGTCATAACATTACAATCACGATATGGATGTCATGAGCGGCATGGTTTACATGCCAGTCTTGCTGCTCTTGCGGCCATTTCGTTAATTTCGTACGTACCAAAATCGGTGTTTCGCCTTCGCATGCAGAACGAAGGAGAGCCGTTTGAGCAATATTTGCGAGAGCTAAAAAACAGGCGAAGCTATGCAGTTTCGGCACGCTAGAAGAATCCATGATGAGAGATCAGGTTGTTTTTGGCACAACCAACCCGAAGATCAGGTAGAAGATGCTGCGAGAAAAGGGCTTAACCTTACTGAAGGCGCAGCAGATGCGCAAAGCAGCCGAGGTTTCAGCACGACAGAATGCTGCTTGGTCGAGTCAAACGCTGCAAGTATACTACGCCCACCACGCAGAGCGGAACCAAAAAAGATTTCGGTGCCGACAGTGCAACAAGGAGCGTGCGCAAAGGCATTGTCCAGCATATGGCAAGACATATGCTTTGCTTGCAGTAAGTCGAACTATTTTGCTATATGCTGCAAGCGTCGCCCGAGCCGACACATAGACCACGTCCAAGAAGTTGATGCAGATGATGGATTTGACATTTTGGACATCGGTGTGTACGGTGTAAGCGACGGGGAAAGCGCAGACTGGACGGTGAGCGGAAAGATATGCAGCCGGGAAATCAGATTCAAAGTGGACACAGGTTCACAAGCCAACATAATTCCTTGGTCTCTTTTCCGACGTTTCAAGACAGCAGCGGACCTGCAGAAAGGCAGTGCAGTTTTGAAGGCTTACAACGGCAGTGCCATCAAGCATGGCGGATGTGGCAGAGAATTGTTGCTATTAAACGACGTGACAGAGGCTGTGACCTTCTTCGTAGTCAAAAAAGGTCGCCAGGCCATATTAGGGCTGCACGCATGTCAGCAATTTGGGCTTGTCCCGAAAGCTGTGGATTCGGTAAGATGGAGCGTCCCGGCACCAGAAAAGACCTTTCCAGACTTATTTCAGGGTACGGGCTGTGTCGGAAGGCGATACCGGATGGCGATACCGGGAGGATGCTGTTCCAGTCGTGCACCCAGCCCGACGGGTACCCTTGGCCATCAGGCAGCTTCTTCGACAAGAACTGGAACGCATGGAAACGGCCTCCATTATCAAGAAGGTCGACGAACCGACAGAATGCGTGAGCCCTCTTGTTATTACGCGTAAGAAAGATGGCGCCCTTCGTGTTTGCATAGATCCGAGGGAAATAAACAAGAACATAAAGCGTGAGCACTACCCTATGCGAACAAGGGAAGAGATTGAGGCAGAGCTGTCAAGTGCAATATTTTTTGCGCCTAGATGCCAAGGCGGGTTTTCATCAAATTCCACTGGACGCAGCAACATCACGAGTGAGCACTTTTGCGACGCCGTTCAGGCGGTACCTTTTCTTGCGCCTTCCGTTCGGAATTTCGTCAGCAGGCGAAGTTTTCCAGAAAACGCTAACAGAAATATTTGAGGGATTGGCAGGTGTCCGCATATACATAGACGACATTTTAGTGTGGGGTGACAGCAGGATCAGCACAACGAACTCCTACAGGCCGTGCTGAAGCGGGCACAAAATGCGGGTCTGACTTTTAACCTGCGGAAATGCGTTTTTGGCTTGAAAGAAATTGAGTTCCTGGGTGACGTGATAGGTGAGCAGGCAACCTGGTCCGAGTCGCAACCTTGTTGAAAGCGTCCGTTCACTGCCGAGACCAACAGACAGGCACACCGTGCGCAGAATGATGGGCGTTGTCAACTACTTCCGCAAATATGTGCCGTCGCTGAGTGATAAGACAATCTTGCTGCGGGGCCTTGTGAAAGAAAACGTCACGTTTGAATGCACCACAGCGCATCAGCGCGAATGGGAAGCAGTGTGCGACGCGTTGACAAACACACCGTTACTCGCACTTTTTGACGAGAATAAGGATACTAAGATCACTGCGGACGCTTCGGGGACCGGTCTAGTCGCGGCCCTGCTGCAGAAAGATGGCAAAGACTGGCGCCCAGTGACGTATGCATCAAGAACATTAACCGATTGCGAGACCCGTTACTCGCAGATCGAAAAGGAAACGCTCGGTATAGTGTCTGCATGCGAGAAGTTTCATCATTTTGTTTATGGTCGAACGGTAGGGATCGAAACTGACCACAGGCCCCTGCTGGCCAACCCCGGACAGGCCATGGCACCGAGTGGGAATAGACCTTTTTCAGTTCGGGGGAGCCTCGAATGTCATTGTATACGATGCCCACTCCAATTTCCCTGACGTAGAAAAGCTAAGAAGCACAACGGCCAAAGAAGTCATAGATAAAATATCTGCCATTTTCTCACGGTACGGCATCCAGGTTCAAGTATGTACTGATAATGGGCCCCAATTTAGATCGCAAGGGTTCCGAGAGTTCGCGCAAAAATATGACCTTCAGCACATCACATCGAGTCCAGAATTCCCGCGGTCAAATGGACTGGCAGAAAAGGGGGGTCCAGATTGCTAACGGCATCCTAAAGACCAATGACTCCCATGGTGACTATTGGTTGAGTCTTTTAGCCTATAGGTCATCCCCACTAGAAGATGGTCGCTCTCCGGGCGAACTACTGCAAGGCCGGCACCTTCGCACGACCCTTCCTAAGAACCAAGATGATCCCGCAACTACAGTGGAAAAGCATCGTCAGTCTTCGAAGGGAAAGGCACTACCACCGCTCGAAAGTAGAACCTCAGTGCGCATTCATAATGGAGATTGGTCACGCACAGCGACAGCAAGCCCCGCCACGGTGGTCTAGTGGCTATGGTACTCGGCTGCTGATCCGAGGGTCGCGGGATCGAATTCCGGCTGCGGCGGCTGCATTTCGATGAAGGCGAAATGTTGAGGCCCGTGTGCTGTGCGATGTCAGTGCACGTTAAAGAACCCCAGGTGGTCAAAATTTCCGGAGCCCTCCACTACGGCGTCTCATAATCAGAGCTGGTTTTGGGACGTTAAACCCCACACAGCAACAAGCACAGCGACAGCAAGCGAGATACACCGGGATAACAACCGCACGAAGACCAACAAGGCATGGTGGGTCCCACAACTATAACGCAAGGTGCCGACCATGAAGGTGACAACTTATGAGATGTATGAAAGTCGACCAGGAAACGTACGGAACCTCGACGTTTGCATTACGACACAAACTTTCACCAAGTTTCTTAAACATGTTTTTTTATTGAATCAGGAAGAGAAGATGTATCAGATTGCAGCTTATCAGTATGACTGTACGTCACACTTAGTCTGTCCTTCATTTGTTCCCATTCCCTCTCTTTCATATCGCTCGCTTTAAAAGGGCTCGAAATAAACCGCCGGCCTCTTTGGTTGGCGCAGCTCTAGCCACCATGACTGCCTGCTTCTTTTAGAGATTTAATACAGAATCCATTCTGCTTGATGCTTAAGTCTTGATGACTCCACTGACGTCCTGCTGAACAATCCAGGTGGCAAACCCATCTTGCCTGCTCCGGGAAACTATGACACCTTCGCTCACGACTTCCTGAACAATCGAGGCGAAGAAACCATTCTGCTTGTTGAGGAAAATTTTGACGCCTTCCTGGATAATGAATGACGACTTCCTGAAAAACGCGGATGGCAAAATTAGTTTCCTTCCTCCTGCAGCGTCACTTTTGTAATCAAATGGACTGGCGCGAAAACGGAAGAAAAAAAGTCATCGAGCATGCAATGCGTCCAGATACGATTTCATGCCACATTGATTCAAGATTTGATTTCCCTCGTGGTATCCTGATTAACGCGAGTGTCATGCCCTTACCGCCCCTTGTGACTTGTATAAGTGTACGTACGTTTTTTCAATAAACACAGTTGGAAGTTAGCGCCCGTCCTGTGCTCTTTGTCTGTCCGTGTGTTCCTTTGCGCTACATTTTTATTTTATTTTTTTTATAGAAGCAAAACCATTTTTTTCTGATCCGGCAAACTATCAAACCTTCATTGACGACTTCCTGAACAGTCGAGGTGGCGAAACCACTCTGCTTGCAGCGCATGCCTGCGACGCCTGCATTGATGACTTCCTGAAAAATCCAGATGGCAGCCCCATTTTGCCTCCTGAAGGAAACTATGACGCCTCCACTGACCACTTCTTGAACAATCCAGGTGGCAAACCCATTTTGCCTGCTCCGGGAAACTATGACACCTTCACTGATGACTTCCTGAACAACCGAGGTGGCGAAAGCATTCTGCTTGCTGTGGAAAACTATGAAGCCTCCACTGACGACTCTCTGAACAACCTATCTGGCAAACCCGTTTTGCCTGCTGCAAGAAACTGTGACACCTTCACTGGCGATTTCCTGAACAATCGAGGTGACCAAACCATCCTGCTTGCTGGCGGAAACTTTGACGCGTCCACTGACGTCTTCCTGAACAATCCAGGTGGGGAATCCATTTTGCCTGCTCCGGGAAACTGACACCTTCACTGACGACGTCCTGAACAATCGAGGTGGCGAAACCGTTGTGCTTGGTGTGGCAAAACTATCACGCTCACTTACCACTTCCTGAACAATCTAGTTGGCAAATACATTTTGCTTGGTGCGGGAAATTATGACACCTTCAATGATGACTTCCTGAACAATGCAGGTGGCGAAACCCTCCTGCTTGCTGCGGGAAACTAAGACACCTTCACTAACGACTTCCTGAACAATCTAGGTGGCGGAACCATTGTGCTTACTGCAGCGAAACTGTGACGCCTCTACTGAAGAATTCCTGAACAATCTAGGTAGCAAACCCATTGTGCCTGCATCGGGAAACAACGACACCTTCACTGATGACTTCCTGAACAATCGATGCGGCAAAATCAATTTCCTTGCTGCGGAAAACTGACGCTTCCGCTCACGACTTCCTGAACAGTCCAGGCAGCAAAGCCATTTTGCCTGCTGCAGTAAACTATGAAAGCTCCACAGACGACTTCCTGAACGATCGAGGTGGTAAAACCATTGTGCTTGCTGACGAAACCTACGACGCTTCCACTGACGACTTCATGAACAATGCAGGCGGGGAAACCATTTTGCCTGCTGCGGAAAACTGTGACTCCTGCACTGACGACAGTATAAACAATCCAGATGGTAAATACATTTTCCCTGCTGCCGGACACTAAGAAATCTTCACTGACGACTTCCTAAACAATCGAGTTGCCGAAACCATTGCGCATGGTGCGGGAAAACTGTCACGCCTGCACTTACGACTTCCTCAACAATCTAGGTAGCAAATACATTTTGCCTGATTTTGGGAAACTGACACCTTCACTGACGACTTCCTGAGGAATTCACGTAGCAAAACCATTGTGCTTGCTGCGGAAGACTGTAACCCCTGCACTGATGACTGCCTCAACAATCTATCTGGCAGATGCGCTTTGCCTGCTGCCAGAAACTGATTCCTACACTGAGGAATTGCTGAACAATCGAGGTGGCGAACCCATTTTGCCCGCTGCAGGAAACTATGGCGCAAACCATTCTGCTTGCTGCGCAAAAACTGTCCCACCTCCACTTACGACTTCCTGAAAATCGAGGTGGTAAACCCATTTTGCCTCCTGGGGGAAGCTATGACACCTACATTGACGAATGGCTGAACAATCGAGGTGGCGAACCCATTTTGCCTCCTTCGGGAAACTATGACACCTTCACTGACGACTTCATGAACAATCTAGGTGTCGAAACTATTCTGCTTGTGGCGTAAAACTGTTACACCTCCACTTACGACTTCCTGAACAATGCAAGTGGTAAACACATTTTGCCTGCTGGGGGAAACTATGACAACTACACTGACGACTTCCTGAACAATCCAGGTGATAAACCTATTTTGCATGCTGCGGGAAGTTAAGACGCCTCCACTGCCGACCTCCTGAACAATCGCGGTGGCGAAACCGTTCTGGCTGCTGCGGAAGAATGTCACCCTTCCACTGACGACTTCGTCAGCAATTCAGATGAAGAGCCCATTTTGCCTGCTGCCGAAAACTATGACACCTTCACTGACGACTTCCTGAACTACCGAGGTGACGAAACTATTCTGCTAGCTGCGGAGCTCTGTGACGCCTAAACAGATTTCTTTTTGGACAATCTTGGTGGCAAGACCATTTTGCCAGCTGCGGGAAACTATGATGCCTATGCTGCGGCTTCCTGAACAATTTAAATGGCGAAACCATTGTGCTTGCTGCGGCACAACTATGACACCTTCACTAACGATTTTCTGAATAATCTACGTGGTCAACCGATTCCGCCTGCTGCGGGAAACTATGGCATCTACATTCACTAATTCCAAAACAAGCGAGGTGGCGAACCCATTTTGCCTGCTGCGGCAAACTATAACACCTTCCCTGACAACTTCCTGAACAATCAAAGTAGCGAAACCATTCTGCTTGCTGGGGAAAACTGACGCTTCTACTGAACACTTCACGTGGCAGACCCATTTTGCTTACTGGGGAACTATGACACTATCACTGACGACTGTCTGTACGATCGAGGTGGCGAAACCCTTCTGCTTGCTGTGGAAAATGTCTCGCCTCCACTGACGATTACCTGAACAATCCTGGTGGCAACTCCAATTTGCATGCTCCAGGAAACTGACACCTTCACTGACGACTTCCTGAACAATCAAGGTGTCAAAACCACTCTCCTTTCTGCAGAGAACTATGAACCCTCCACTGACGACTTTCTGAGCGACCTAGGCGGCAAACCCATTTTGCAAGCTGCGGGACGCTATGCAACTTTCGCTAACGACTTCCTGAACAGTCGAGGTGCCGAAAGCATTCTGCGAGCTTCGGAAAACTTGACGCCTCCACAGACGACTTCGCGATCAATAAAGCCTTGCAGGCTAGTTGGCTCACGTTGATCGGGCATTACAGTGCGCGAGTTGAAAGAAAGCAAGGAACAGAGACAGGAAAGAGCGCAGTATAGTAACAAGGATCAACGAAGAACAGCTCTCAGATAGATATAAAACCGACAAGTTAAACGTGGCCTTCAAGGAACTCAACTGCCCTGGATGAAAGTGAAATGGAAGTCCTGCTGACGCAGTTGTCCTGACACCACCTTATGAAAAAGCCTGTATGGTTTCCCTTTCAGTGTTGCCTTTATTTTACGAAAATTACCACTCTTTTGAATTGCGCTTCGCACCCACAGCTTCTACAGTGGAAGTCTGCCCTTTTTCCCGTCTCTGTTCCTTGCTTCCTTTCTACTCACGCAGTATAGTACCTGTTTCCTGAACAATCCAGATGGAAAACCCATTTTGCCTGCTGCGGGAAACTGACACCTCCACTGACCGCTTCCTGAACAATCCAGGTGGCAAACCCACCCTGTATGCCATGTTTGCCAAGCCCGGGGGTACAGACCCTGTCAAGCCTGATCTACGGCTTTTTGTCTGTACCTACCAAGCTTTACTGAGTGTTTTTGAAGCTGAAAATAAATCCTGATTGATTGATTGATTGATTGATTGATTGATTGATTTTGCCTGCTGCAGGGAAACAATGACACCTTCACTGACGACTCCCTGAACAATCTAGGTAGCGAAACTATTCTACTCGTTGCAGAAAACTGTAACGCCTCCACTGACGACTTCCTGAACAATACAGGTGGCAAATCCATTTTGCCTGCTGCGGGAAATTCTGATACTTTCAATGAGGACTTCCTGAACAATATGGTGGTAAAACCATTGTGTCTGCTGTGCTAAACTATGCCTCCGCTAACGACTTTCTGAACATTCCAGGTGGAAAACCATTGTGCCTGTTGAAGGAAACTATGTCACCGCTGACGACTTCCTGAACAATCCAGTTAGAACCGTTGTACCTGCTCCGGATAACTGCGACTCCTTGACTAACGACTTCCTGAACACAGCACGTCCCAAGATGGGGTGCCTGTGCTTTGAAACGGCGAAGGCTACAACAGTGGATTTGTAAGCAATACATACGACAAACTATTCTTTCTAATTCACGGAGCTATGTCGCCTTCTCTGTCAATATTCTGAACTTCATGTGAACTTCCTCGGGTGCATCGACGCTGATTGCCGATGCATGCGCCCTACACTATTCAGGACAGGTATATTCGTAAACGAATGAAGCCTCTTAGGTTACTTGGGCCGCTGTTATCATGTGCTTTTTCAGGTTGACACATCACTATGCATAACAGAAGGGTCAGGCGGCAAAGCGGAAGGCGTCGCACAGGAAACAGCGGCATATTTTGTGCTTGGTTCGCTTGCTCGGCGACCTTAGCCCGCGAACGTTTCACCCGCAGAAAAACCACGCGTGTTTCCGGGTAACCAGACTCGCCATATTCTTCGATCACCGCAGAGCGCTAATTGTCAACACATTGCAGAAGTGTCTGCCTGCCGCAGCTCTGTGCTGCAAAGACTGCAAGCTCCCTTTTCAGGCTCTCATCGCAGCACTCTTTGCCGATAAATGACAGGTGTCCCTCGTTTGCCACCACGGTTTCTTGCAGACAAACTACAACTTTCCCCGCCATAGAGTGACAAGTCAACTTCCTCTGTGAGTTGAAAGAGCCGCGTTCTTTGTTTTTAAGCCCATTGCAGAGATGCGAATGCCCATAGCCGCACCTTCCCAGAATGGGCGCCTTTGTTCGTATATGTGATGGGCCAGCATAGAGAGGCAGTGGGGCACCGGCTGGAAAAATTTCGGGGGGGCATCAGCCCGGGCAGCCCATGCCTGCCTACGCCACTGGAGGCCATGGATTTCAGAGATAGCACAGCAAAGCTGAACATGTCGATAATAGTCGGTTATAAGGACGTTGAGAGTATTGGTGACGGAAAGCTATGGAGCACACAGAAGCGCAAGATAGTCCGAATAACAAGCTGTTACGCCCGCAACATCCATTGTGAGCATCACGGCAATCGAGTCACGGGATGCGCGTGAGAGGAGTCTGCTGAGGCAGTGCCTGTAAAGTTATTCGAACGTACGAGGAAAAAATCAGATGCGCAAAGCGCGAGCTAGCCGTTTACTGCATGCCTAGCTGCTAAGTTTTCTTTTTTTTTTTAATCCGCGATACATCGAGCATAGTCAATTTGTAGCCCAAGTAACGTTAGTCGTGCCCCACAGTATTCACTCAGAACACCCACCGTCACGATGTAATATGTGCGGAAAGAGTGCTTGAAACAGCCCCGCAAGTGCGTACCATTGTTATGGCGGCCCTTCAAGCATAGGTAGATCAGGCCCTCTTATTCATGGCCCAAAAACGCGTTCTCTGTGCAGCAAGCAACAGCGGTATCATATTTCTGTGACGCAGAATCTAACAGGCTTTATATTGCAGCAATTCTAACATCAACCAAAATATTAGGCGCATTGTAGGTTTTGGCGCGTCCACGGCACATCTTCTACAGCAGAGAAAGATTACGTTTATAAAGCCCCTTCAAGAAAAGTAGAGCCAACCACTTCTCTCCTCGTCCTAAATTCTCCCTCTCCGGCCCGGCGCGGCCTCGATGGTGTCGCCGCCTATGTCGGACCTGCCACAGCAGACGACGGCTGACGCGCTATCGGTGGAAATACGCGCCAAAGTTCGTTGAAACACTGAGGAGCAGGGGGGCTATCGGAGTTCGGCCGTTCGCTCGAGAACGCTTTCCGAACGCTGACGTCACGAAGTGGGTGGTCCGCGATAGCTTTGAGCCATACTTTGAGAACGGGAGGAGCGCGGCCGGGGCGGCCAATGGGGAAGCGGCGCGCTCCTCGGATGATGACGTACACCGTTTGTCGTCTGCTTCTGAAAGTCAAAATGTTTTTCCTGAGAAATTAAGAAAGCTGCTCCTTTTAAAAACTGCACTTTCTTCTTCTCAGACGTAAACACGCTCTTAAGAATCGATATCTTTCTCTGCAGGTTCGCTAAGCGGTGTCGCGGGCGCGAAAAACAAGAAGCGTGCGCTTAAGTGGCGTCATATCTAAATTTCGTCTCGTCGTCTGCTGCTGCCATGTCCTCGCACAAAAACGTGCATCTCGGCCCTGAGAGGCAGAGGGGGCTCCTTCTCGCATTTTTGGAGGTGCACTCCGACTGTGAAAGCCCGACAAACTCTTCACTACCGACAGCGCGCTAGAAACTTCCAATAGCAAAGAACCTCAATGCGCACAGCACTTTCCTCTCCGTCGAAATTCCATGGGTATTTGGCACCCGATTTCCGATCTCCTGACCACTCCCTCGCCTGGAGCGCGGGACACTGTTCTCCGCGACTCAAGCCTGGAGAAACAACTCCATGGCTATCAGACGAGCAGAGGAGGTGGCGGCGAGGATTTTTTCCCCATAAAATAAGGTTGTTCTCTCTATCTCGGGATCAAGTTCGGCGCAGCGCCAACGTACACACTGTAAATGAAAACATACCCAGCTGGGAAGTCCTGCAAGTATACCTCCCCACAAACTCCCATGACCACAACATTTACCCCCACCCATCGCGGTCGAGGAGGGTATATGAGGCACACGCCGTCATCAACCTCCCTAGGGACTATAACGGCGCACTTCCCTGACGATACCCCCATGGATGTTGATGAAAAACCCCCATCTCATGCCGCAAAACCTCCCCTGCATCGCGAAACGGGTTTTGGCTGTCGGAGGAGGGACGTCACAGCCCTACCGAAGGGGGGGGGGGGGGCCTCGCGAGCCAGAAATAACATGGCGGCCGGACAATCGACCACGTCGGACGGACGCGAGACCTTTGCGAAGCTGGCAAAGGCTATTGCCACGTTACGAAAAGGGAAATCGTTTCGTCTATCCTGTGAATATTACAAGCGCCGACGAGCGTCAACGAAGGTTGTGATCTACAGTGTCAAGCGTCGGGTGAACTCAAATTGTGTGCCGGTGTTGTGCAGTGAGCTCTGTATGCTATTTCAACTACTTGTCTCATTTTGATATAGAAGGAGGGAAGTTCGGTATTCGATAGGTCACTATTCGTGATTCCTGGTATAAACTAGTCTCGAAAGGAGTAGTTATAGTACTGAATATATCGCTGAAAAGGTCTGCCGAATTCCGGAAAATCCATTGTTTGGAGCACATGTTCGGAGAGCGAAATAAATGCCACTAACTTCCGCAATTTTAGAGATAAACCTTTACTAATTGGCATAGTTAGCGACTGCCTAAATATCTATATCATCAGTGGAAAACATAATTGTATCTATTTCACTTACAGCGTTATAACGAGTTTACTGTTAAGAAGCTATTTTGTTGTATTTACTATATACGTAAGTTAAATTTTCGTGCGCTAAGAAGCGCTAGGTAAATATCTGTCACCAGTTGCAATTTATTTTCAGCTATCTTGTAAACTGACCAAAGAAAAACATAAAAACTGAAATCAGCAATATACCTTTTTATAAAATTAGCCAATTGCGCTAAGGATTCCTGTTTGGTATCGATTTTAAGAACACATCGATGCACTCATCATGGTGAAAAAAGAAATGCTTTAACAGTATTCCAAAATCAGAGATATCGACTTAGAAATTTTACGAAAGAATTTCTGTCGTTGCCGCTTTCTTTTTGTTCACGGAACGGTGGTGCTTTTTCTTATTTTTTTAAAGACGATATTTTCTTTCTTGGGATACTTCAACGCAAAAATTTTGGTCTGTCTGTCTGTGTGTGTGTGTGGGTTTGTGTGTCTGTCCTGCTGCGAAAGGTGAACCCCTTCCTCAACGACCACCCAGCTTGAACTGGTGGCTACCTTCATACTTCTGAACACAGTCGGCCAAAAAGCAAATATTACGCATATCTGAGGCACAACATCAATACGTATGTATTGGACGGTGTGTTCCTTTAGTAGAAAATACATAGATGTGTAATTCTAAAGACCCTAGTGCTTCTTAGGATGCGCAAAAGCGGACGTTTCCTGTACTAGGCAAGCTTCTTGCGTTTCCCGTAACCATGGCCAGATGGCGCCCTTATCTCGCGCTCGTGCCGAACGGAAGGCAGGGAACGGCCGCCCGCCACTCCGGCCGGTCCCTTTCTCTCCTCGCGTCTCTTCGTTTTCCCTCTCGCTTGCGCAACTCCTCGGGGGGAATAGAAACACGCGAAACTGGACTCATGTAGTACGGCCGGAAGAAGGCTATCGTCTTTCGACGGAATTTGCAGCGAAGCACGGAGATACGCGGCCAATTTTTTTTGCCATGCTTCTGCATGACGATCAAGCAAGACCGGACAGGACGTGTTCTGCGAAACACTAAAGAGGGGCATTCCACAAGCTAGTCAGCAAGCGCCTTTTGTGTCGACACCGTTTGTGCGCTGTTCGGATCTACAGGCCTCGGCGCCAGCTTCGGCAGCTTCTGCGGTGCCCTCTCAAGTTTTCAACGTTCCAGGGATGCACGGCCGAAGGTGGCTTTCATGTACAGTACCTGCCCCCCGAGCCGACGGTATACGAGCGGGAACAAGCAAGTGCGCCGCATATGTTTCTTTTTTGTTGCCTTTCGAAAGACGCTTAATCCTTAGCAGCTCTCCCCTTCGTGCGGGTTCGTATGTTCGGTGGGACTTGTGTGTGTGCTTCGAACTCCCCTCTTTCGTTCCTTGTCTTTCATATCCCCCTCCCCTTGAGTGTACCGGTTGAGGTGTCCTCTCCGGAGAGACAGTTATCGTGCACTCCCCCCACCTATTCATATTTCTGTGTTTAGAAGAATCTCTTTACTGCTCGCTCTCGTGACACCCCGACCACTGTCAGGTGAACGCGGCGGCAGAGGGCTATTTTAACGGAAGGCATCCTTGGCAATCTGTGGAACCCTGCCCTTAGAGGTATTATCAGGTATTATCTTTGTAAGCGAGAGATGATATCTGTACATGACGGTCTTGATTATTTCAGTTGTCTGTATCTCCTTCTTTTACACTCGCTTTTGTTTTTGTGTTGTTTTTTTTCAATATCATTATGTTAGGACAGCTGGCTGTAATGTTTCCTCCTCCCCACGTTTTCGTATTGAAATAAGAAAAAAAAAAAGCTGAAAGAATGCTTCAGCTGGGAGGAGGCAAGTGAGAGGACGATACCGAACACTCAAGGCACTTCAGATGATAACGATGCGTTAATACCGAAGGGGGAAGATTTGTCAAAGCTTAGTTTCACTTGTGCAATCATCACTAATTTTAACAAAATTCTCATGTCCGCTTTCGTGCCGCAAAGAGCCCAGGTTTTCTAGCAGTGCAGAGCTTTATACAATTCGTTTTTCTTTGTTTTAAAGGCTCCATATGGCATCGTCATCAGCGTGGCTAAAACTCGTCCTTTGCAATCACAAAATGTTTAATTAATGTTCTAATTAAATATTACTTTGTTACCCAATTAATAAATGCTTTCCTGAGCCTTTGTGACGTTTGCCTCAGCGAACAGTTTCTTTATGAGGAGGTTATCCTTTTTTTTCTCGAACAGCCTATTTTTAAGAAATTTTGCAAGTTTTCACTGAAACACCCTGTATATCCTTACATTGTGCTTGTGTTGTGGGGCGATTAATGCGATCAGCGGAGTTATTTCTCTGAGAATCATTTTCTTCAGCTCGCTGAAGGAATTAAGCGCCAATACATTAGCGGCGCGGATGGTGCTGGTGTTTTTTCTTGCATGTGCTCGTCAAACTTCTGTATCATTGAAGCAGTCCGTATATGATTGCTTGTTTTTTAGCATATATACCTTTCTTTATTTTTTCTTTGACAAAGTTTTCTAACCCACTCTTAATGACTGTGCTATGGAACTATTTCCACTGTGTGCGCAGAAAATTTACCGCCCAATCGACGTATATAAAGACGATTAGAGAGTCAACAAAAAGGTCGTCGTTTTGTGCAAATACACTTACACACGAATGCAAGTGAAGTTGCCAGTAAACATATATAAATGTCAGCACAATTTTATCTTGTGGTTTCTCTACATACGAATAAGCAGTCATACAACGCAACGGCAACTTACATTGCGCTATGAGCTGCGAGTTGAGTTACCCTTGCCCTGTGTTCATCGTATCTCTGTGATTATATGAGACATCTTCAGAAAACATGTGCGAAGATCTTGTATACACAGAACACCAGATATTTGCGTAGTTCTTGCGGAATCGCTTCTTTCATGGCAGCGCGCACTGTAATATGGTAGGAGTGAAATCGAATAATACAACAGAAATTCGCGGGATCGAATCCCGGCCGTGGCGGCTGCATTTCGATGGAGGCGAAATGTTGAGGCCCGTGTGCTGTGCGATGTCAGTGCACGTTAAAGAACCCCAGGTAGTCGAAATTTCCGGAGACCTCCACTACGGCGTCTCTCATAATCAGGACTGGTTTTGGGACGTTAAACCCTACAAATCAAATCAATAATATAACAAGACTGACTAACTTTATAGCCTGAAAAGCCCGCATTCAAGCCTAAATGAAAATGGAGTTTACTTATACTGGGAGTTCACGCCCAACATAATTGCTAAAGCGCGATCCTGCTAATTTCTACATATCGATCAAAATCTGACTAATTTCACTCAGGAAACACAAACTGAATGGTGTAAGAGCGCAGTTGCCGCTACAATTGGAAGTGCCCAGTGTGACGTACACTTAGTTTTCCTCCCATTGACGGCGAGCGAGGATAGGCAAGTGTTATCAAGCGGCAATTTTTATTGTTTCTTTGCTACGACTGATCACGCTTGCTAAAATAGCCGCTTTACAACGACACTTGTTCACTGTTGCGCGGCATAGTAAGGGCAGCAACTATGTCGCACAGAGGTCCACGGAAAGTGCCGACAACAGCGCTTTTTGACCATTCAATTTCGGTTTCCTGAGAGAAATAAGCCGGATTTCATCGCGCTGCGGCAATTCGAAAAAGGTGCCCTTTTCAAATACTACAACGGATATCGAATTCCCGTATAAGTAACATGCATCTTTCCATTAGGTTTGAGTGTCTTGCTGTTACTGTCTGGGCTTTAATCATTCTAATATTGTTAATTACCGTTAGCATTTTAACATCCTTTACACGGTACGTGCTGCCATGAAGGAAGACCACAAAGATTTTGCAGATGGTTATCTGTGTTCAAAACGTTTTTGGACACATTTTCTGAAACACCCTTTATAGCTTTACGTAGACCATTATTCTTCCCAAATTTTAATTATTGCTTTGCTTTCTGGTTTGTGCAGATGGGACATGAAACGTCCGCGTTATGTGTGAAATGTTCAAAGATTTTTTTATTAGGGATGTGCGAAGACCAAATTTTCCGAATACGAATTGAGTAAAAATATAAAATTTTATATATGGAATAAATATCGGATATCAAAAGAAGAATGCCTCTTCCGTAATAATAACGTACTTAGTACAAAAATTTACGTTGAAGAAGTGCGTTATTAAGCTATCAGCATAAAATGCAATGTTATCTAGATATGCAATATTCAAGAATATTCGAAACATTCCAATATTCGCACACCCCTATTCTTGATGTACAAGCACCTTTCTCTGCTTAGTTCGTACAAGTTTCATTTCTGCTCTAGAGCAGTGATCTTTTTACACTGATTAGCTTGAAAATTTTGCTGATTGTTGGAGAACCTTTAAATGCTTTTAAATTTTTTCGTGTATTTATTTGCAACGGCGATAATATAATGAAAAAATACACATTTTCGACATTTCCTTCTGCTATCGCATTGGCTCAGTCAAGTGTGCGCCCTGGCTTTGCAATATGTCAACTGTGGGATTTCTTGCTAGGAAGCACCCATTCGAGTTTACTTCTAAGTTGGAATAGTAATGAAATTATCCAAACAAATTGATGCTGTTCTGGAAGCCTTCGTTCGCATTTAGCATTTTGCTGAACGTGTGTTGCCCTATGTTTCACTATTAATGCGGCTCTTGCAGCTCATCTCTGTCGCGTGTTCTACTTTCTTTTGCCCACTGCACATAAAACTGATTGCTCTTGTTTTCACGTTTCCTGAGATCTGCCTTTTTGTGTTCTGTTTATCGGTCGCTTTCTGTGTCCTTGTTTACTCCTTGTATTTTTTGAACATCTGCTTGATCTGCAACCGCAGACTGGTGTTTATTGTGAATAAACCAAATAACAGCTCAATTACCCTTTTGAATACCTTCTTGCGCTATTTGAAGAAACCACTCGAACGCAGAAGGGAAGTGCTGTCATGAATGTTCCATTATGTAAAGATGGTGCTGATGCGTAACACAATATACGATCAGGACGCAGTAAAAAGTGGGTACAACAGAGAAAACACACCAAATATAGTCCGGGCGTGCCAAGCAAAAATTCTGTCCGGCACGGAGTACAAAAATTTATCTATATACTCTGAATGTGACTCTTGAAAACTCCGCCAAACACGGAGTATGCAAAAAAATATATACTCCCAAGGCACCACGCAGGAACTCCGTCAGGCACGGAGTAAAAAATAAAAATATATACTCCCAAGGCACCACGCAGGAACTCCGTCAGGCATGGAGTAAAAACATAAAAATATATACTCCCAAGGCAACACGCAGGAACTCCGTCAGGCACGGAGTAAAAAATAAAGATATATACTCCCAAGGCACCACGAAGGAACTCCGACCGATGCGGAGTAAAAGTTTACTCCGACCCTACGGAGTATAACTCCCAATGGGGGGGTCGCTAGAGGACACGCCATTTACTCCCAGCAGGGAGTAATTTTTTTTTTTTTTACAGTGCATGTTCCCTTCGACAGGCGAACGTGACACTGGAATTCACTTTCTGTCAATTGCTCAAATACATCGCGAACCTCAAGCCGCTCCGCGTCCTCTTTCAGCGACGATAATGCGAGGAACGCAGCACCCAAGGGAACCGCCATTTTCTGCTATGACGCACCATTCCGCAGCCGCCGTTTCAATCCAAGCGGAGACCCTGCCGCGCGCGCTTGCGAACGGCCGTTCGCAAAGCGTTCGTAAACAAGTTCGTAAACCGTTCGCTGAGCGATCGGCCTCGGGCATCGTTCTCCTCATAGCAGCAGACGACACGCTCGGTTTGAAAATGATTGACAGGGAATTGACGTCAATTTGACGACACCGAAATCTCGGGGCCCCGGAAGGCTCGACGTTCCACAAGTCGCTACAGGTGGCGAAAAAAAAAAAAAAACAACCACGGCGCGTTCCATCAAGCTGCGCGTAGAGTGGAACTATTAACCTAGCCCTATATTTTAAAAGGACAGAAAGTTGAGCGAGTTGGTAACAGTCCATAATCAAAAGAAGAGGCCCTATATACCCTATATTTTAGTTTGCAATTTTCCTGCTAGGGGCTTTCAATAACGTAGAGTTTCCTACTAAAATACTAGAGGGAAAACTGGCGCTGCGACCGTGAAGCTGCCATGGGAACGATGGGTATGACATGGATTTGTCTAGTCTTCGTGCCTGCGGCTTCAAACGTTTTGGTGGATTTGTTTATTCGTGTTCTTTAACTTCAGTGATGCGAGTGACGTTACTACACTTTTTCATTACGCGATGAAGGCAGCGGCTGTAGTGTACGCATCTGGGGCGATATCTTATAACGGTTCCCGAAGTGGACCGGTTCACTTGGCCTCGCCCGATTGGTCGCAATCGCTCTTTTGCTGACGCAACCGCGGTTTCACCCAATCACGCGCGGGCAAGTGGACCAGTCCACTTTTGGAACCCTTATAAGATACCGCCCCTGGCTTTACTCCTAGAGATCGTCATACTGTCGCATGTACGAAAGTCGTTTGCAATGATGAGGTGCCATGCAGTGTTTCGTTGTTGTGTTTGTTGATGGATTGCTACACATATTATTTGCAGCGGTATTTTACCCAACTTTAGAAATATTCGAGCTGCGTCTCGCCAACGTTATCGATGCTGTGTTGGCTCTTTATTTTTCTTTTCTTTTGCATCAGATGCGACAGAATCTGTAAGCGTAGGGTCGCTTTCACGGCTGATATACAGCCCTTGTCAGAAGGCTGTTCGTATATCTTGTACTACGGCATTTCAGTTCGGCTGTCTGATTAATTCAACGCCGACCGAACGCGCCAAGCAGGCGCACAGTTATCGTGCGTAGTGGACGCCCAGTGCGCGATAGGCAGACGCGCCTGCGGACGACGCTCAAAAAGTCAGCTCAGGTCAAAGCTCAGGCGCAGCTTCCGATGGAGTTTAACGGCACGGTTGTTTATTTAACATCGCGTTTTTTCACAAAACCAACCACCAAGCGATGGGCGATATTGCGCTCCTGCTACGACCTTGCCCAGGGGCTTGACCCATGCATATAGTTTGTAAAAATACAGTGGAGCACTTGCCCTGCACTAAAAGAAGCGAGCGAAAGCCCTTTTGTTATATTTAGAAGACACATCTACCTTTTCCATGCTTGAAAATGTCAGCACGTCACTTAAAAGAGCAAAACTCTTTAAGTTCGAACACAACTACATCCGGAACTTAAACCTGTATGGATGCTGCTGAATCTGGGCAAAACCAGAAGAGGCAACATTGCCATATCGCACAATATTGCTAAATTTCTGCGCGTTCAGTATTTTTCCAAACCGCGAAAAAGCAACTAGTACCTGCGCACGTACATAGTTATTCCAAGGTCTTCCGTTTTAGTGCAATATTTTGTCGTAAACGACCTATTTTTTTAAAGTCGGAAAGCCATATGAAGCCAGAAGAACGAAGACTAGGCAAATCCATGTCATACCCATCATTACAGTGTACTAGAATATACGGGTAGTGGGCTCAGGGAGCGGCCGGCAGTGACGCTTCTCACGTTGATGGCACGAGATGGCGCCAGTAGAGCATGGGCTGTATGCAGTACGAAGCTCGAGCAGGCGCTGTGCGTTACGTCGCAGCATGGAATTGTTTCTCCGCATTTCAGTGCCTGTCCCGTAAAATAGTCACTGCTGCCCGCAAGAATCGCCGGGCTAAATGATACGTAAATGATATTGTGGCTAGTAAAACCGTACAGCATGGCTCGATGGGAGCGGATTTGCTCAGAGGCGCTCAGTGTCGTGTGCGCTGTCTCTAAACGACGCTCTACTTACATAGAGAACATTCCTATGATAAACGGTTTGTGAACAGATTGAGAGCTGATTTTGGAAGCTCGGCGCGGTCTTGCCGGGGGATCAGCACATGAAAATTATTACTGCATACAAAGGAGAAACAGCTGCATCCCTACCTAATAAGTTTCGTCCTTACATCATTCCGTACGCGAGAAGTCGGTGTTAAAAAAGTGAAAATTTCGAACCATCAATGACGTGAACGATTATTCCCAGATTATATGTAACTTTGCACAAATTCTCGGCCACTATTTGCAGAAGTCCACCAAAAATAGGTGTTAGGTTGGCAGACCTAACTCGTAGCTTTTTCCGAATAGACCATTTTTATCATTCGATGCATCCTATGATGTTTCCGGGTTCGCAAAGGACAGACCTGGTGGTGCGACCTTCTAGCTAATTCCAAAGTCCGGTGCTGTCATTGATTAATAGCGAGGTTCCCTGGCTGCAGAGAGCTACTGAGCGGCTTTAACATATGCACTTCCTACCCTCCGAAGAAACCAAAGCGTTGGTGAGTAACAAATAGCCACTTGCGTGTTCTATTAGGAGTGAAGTACAAGAAAGACATGTTTTCATGACATTCCCATTCTTTATTTACAGCCGTGCAGGTGTCTTGTGTTCCCGAAAGTGCATAATTAATAGGGAGTCCCATTATGCATTAAATTTCTGAAAAAGGCAGAAGTTTTAGAAAAAATTTCTCAGCTAAATTCATACTTGCTGTAGTCGTACGTGTGTACTTACAACGGCTACATTTTATGACTAAGTGTCAAATAATAGTTCTTGTAATTAGTCGACTTCATAAATATTGCTTTAATCGCTAACAAGTCCGTGCAAAGTAGCAGTCCGCCTCAGATAACCCGGACATCAAGCATTTCGAAAAGAAAACAAAAATCGCGAGATACGTGTTCTAATGAAATAGACGCGTGCTTGCGCACCGCTGCTCAAGCGTCCCGAGTGGTGATTTGGCAAAATGCACGGCTGCACGCGTTTGTCGTCGCAGCGTACATGTCTTCGCCATGCAAGGAGGGTCGAAAAGTGTCACGACTTAAATGGCAGCGAGGTAAGCGTAAGCGTGTTTCGAGATGCATCATGTAGCTATGTAACTGTCAAATATCGCTTGCAGCGCGCATTTATTTCGCATTCCACGCATACTTCAAGGCTGCTTGTCTTCTGGTAAAGAAAAATGTGACAAAGTTCAGCATGAAAGGAATCATTCCCGGTTTATCTGAAGCGAGCTGTAACTTTCTAACTGAAATATATAAGGGATTAAAGCGACATTTAAAATTTTGAGTTGGTAAAAAATATGTAATAGATATTATAAAAAAACACTGGTTGAAAGTACACATCACTGCCCACAAGGTATGTGAGACTATATATTTCGCTCCAGCGGTCAGATATTTTCAAATTCTTTGTGCATGGTTGTTGAGGCACGACCCCGTGGTGTTCTTTCAGAGAACATAGGCCGAAGAAACAACTACGAGCACTCACTCAACTTCGCATGCAAGCTTTTTTTCTTTTTTTGCTTTGGTGCTTTAGGTGACACGTTAAGGCCTTTTACATGAAAGTGAAGCCTTCTGGCGGCACCAAACTTAGCGATGCTGGATGTAAGCATCGGGGTTAAGCACTTCGGGGTTCTCGTTGCATCCTAAACAAGGAGTCTTAGCTTTGCGCAACAGCATCACATCGACTGCGCTGTAGCTGCAGAACAGCGAAGGATCGAAACGCCAGTTACTTCATTCTGCACTCGAGGTAACGGAGAACAACAGCTCACGACACAGCGACGCAAACAGGACAGTAAAAAAAGCAAACGCAAGTCGCTGCTACTGCAGCAGGCGGGAGTGCTGGGGATATTGCTGAGCGCAGCCGACGAGCGTACAGCCCACGCTACCGCAGCGCCGCCGCATACATACGCGACTCGTCAACACTCTCCGCTTCACGCCGGCGCGTGGAGCATGCCCTCTCCTGAACCCACTACCCATATTCTAGTGCACTGTACCATCATTCCCATGCTGGCTCAACCGCCTTGTTTGAAACTCCCGTAGACACTAGCGCCAGTTCTCCCTCTAGTATTTTAGTAGGAAACTCTATGCTCAATAAGGCCAAAAGGCGTAGGCGCCAGAAACAAAACGGCCATATTACATCTAAACAATGATGATGATAGTACATGCAGCACCATCTCTTGACCTTATATTTTAGTTTAGGACGCCACCGCTACCCTTATTTTTCGTTGCCCTGTCAAAGGTACAGTTTCTTTTCTCTAATTTGGTTATAGGTAGGTGTTCCGTGGGCACGCCCCGCGGATGACAACACCGGAGCGGCGCTGGCCAATCGCGTGCGGCGATTGTGAACGCTTTCGTAAAAATACCATCTCCGATCGCCCCCCTGTTCTTGGGTCCGGAATTTGCTTAGTCAGTCAGTAAATGGCGTTGATAATGTAGTGTTTAAATCGCGCAAAAAATAAAAAACGTACAATTATTTAAGACGTAAAAGGTCCGCTCGTACAGGGCCTGTGTTGGTAAAGCACGGCGCATGCACGCGGTGTAAACAAGCGCGACTTAGCGCGTGATTACGAAGGTTTTAGGTTTCCAGTGCGTTAATTTATGTGAACGTGCTGATTCTTAGGTTCAGTTACGCACATGCAGAATACCGTCTTGGCTGAATAATGTTTATCAAGTACATGGCTTCTTCGCGCTGTTTGGATGGTTCACGAGTGCTGGAGCGTTCAAAGTGCACATTAGACACACCCCAGATGACCTCTGTTACCCAAGAACATCTACTACGACCTCCCTAATAGCGAGATCACTCAAGATGTTAACAAGGTTAAACACAACACACTAAATCAAACCATGCGGAAGTGCGTCGACGCCAAACGACTGCATTCGGTGCTAACTTCTGGTCGACCTGAACACATGGCCTTAATAAAGTTGATTTGAAGTCACAGGCCAGCGGAAGATGCGAGCACTGTCGACGCAAAACAGAGCCATAAAACAAAGTGAGCCGATTCTATATAAGAAAAGTGAACTTCAGCGCGTTAAAACCATGCACAGCATCGCCAGGCCAGCCTCACGCACCTTCGGCGCAGCACTACCTATGAAGTAGAGAGAGAGTGCATCAGCTGAAGCGTACTAAAGAACCATGCACAGCATAGGGTCACGAAACGTACGTTGGGGTCATAAAATGTGGGACTTACTTTACAAACCCTTGCGCTTTTTGCAACCTCCTTTAAGACAGTACGCCCGGTCCTGTCGATTTAAACATTTCTTCTTTGTAGGTCGCGTTTGTCGGAATGCAAACAAAAAAAATTTTTAAAAAAGCCTTTTTGGTAACCTTGTCCCCTACGACAAGCACGGCCACAGAATACCGTTGTCCTTCTTAACACGTTCCTCCTGACATTGTAACCCAATAACACACGTACTCAATCAATCCGTTCGCGAGCACAGCATCGTCGTCGCGCAGGTCCGAAAATGGCGACGAGCACGGTGGAAAAAAAAAATACAAATGAACGCTCGTCTTCTTCCACGTGACACGAATCAGCCAATGGGAGACCGGAGAAGGTCGGGGCGCGGCAGGTGGCGGGGAGCAAATGCGTGGGAGAGCGCTGTGGCGAAAAGGGCAATGAATGGCGCTACTTTAAAAAATAGCGGGGCTTTAACGAGCTGGCCACGTAGCGCCGCGGCGTGGCTGTTCTCTCCGAACGACTCACACTCTTTCATGCATTCACGCGCTTTCCCCACTCTCCCGGTGCGCCAAGGCCACGTACCGCAGCATGAAGGTGCGGGATATCATATTGCTCGGACGCCTGTATGAACAACTGTGCTTAGGTCTCGTTTCTGGAAGCACCACGGAAATCTCGGCGCCTACTTGACGTCGGTTCATTTCTGCAAGGTTGGTGCCGCAAAAGGTACAGTTTCAAAGCAGCATTTAGGACGAGTGGACGTCGAAACTCTTCGTTCCAATCCGCCGAAGCGGCCGAGCAGCGACACTGCTGATCTGTGTGGCACGGGGTTTCGTGTTTTGGACCGTGTGCTGTCGAAGGGACGCAAGTCCTGCGCTACGAAGAGTGCTTACGACTTGGGAAGTATATTAACACGAAAGTGCCTTACGCCAGGGTCCACCGAGAAATCTGTGACGTACTTCCGTAGCAGAAGTAGTCTCAAAAAGCAAACACTCATTTGAGATTGAAAAAGTACTTCTCGTTGGGATTCGAACCCACAAAAAGCCAGGATGCCATGGTAGCAGCTGGAAGCGCTACCGGCGACACTACCGCCCAATTTTCAATACGACGGAAAAAACGGGCCTTACATCTTTGCCACATCGCTTTACAATTTGCATGTAATTGATGTCCGGTTGAAGCAAATGTATTTAGCACACAAAATTTCTTTTTAATTAACGTCGCCTCTCTTTCACTGCACTCTTGCCATCAGCGATGATACCGCCACGTAGCAACGATGGAGCGAAGTCGTAAATTTTGTTAATATGCGCGCCGGCAGTTAGCGCTTGTGGGAATGCATGCGCATTCCAGCGGTCGCAGAACGGTTGCGTGTCACATGCGCACGCTTTGGCAAGGGCGGCGCGGTGGGAGAGGGCACTCATGCCGCTTCCCCCGCTGCCTTTCATGCCTCGTCGCAGTGCAGAAACCGGTATGCCCCCGCTTCCTCTTTCTACTCATTTCCCTTCTCCCAAGTTCGGGGAGATGCCTCCTCGCTCAACCTCGCGAAAGCGCGCCGCTTTCTGCAAGGTCTTGGGTCTTTCGTCCGGAGGCATCGGGATTGACCGGATCCCCTCCTGGTACGCGAGTTCGCCGCCCGCCGCCGTCACCAAGCGCCTGCCCTTCCTTCCGTGAGTGATCTTCATTCTTGGTCGGAGCGCAAAGCCACACGAAGCGAGCTGAGTCACTATCAGCCCCTTTTCGTCGTGCGCTTTTCTAGTATTGTTGTTTTGCCCAGCCGTGAGGAATATTACTCCTGCGCGCTGAGGCACTTGCATATTTTATACTTGTTGTGTTGGTGGCGTCGAAATAAGGTGAATAAACACCTTCATTTCAAAGGCTTGTCTCTGTCCCCCTGGCCTGAACCCGCCGTGGTTGCGATCTAACGCGAACCGCGGGATAGGGGCCACAGCTCTAATTGTTAGGGCTGCTGCGTTTGTGCTTGCGAGTGTCTGCCACCGCTTGCACCCATGGCAACCTTATAAAGGTTAAGAGAGACCCCTATACGCTTCAGTAGTCTCGGCGCCTCTATCGACGCGCAGGCTTCGGCGTCCTGCCGGCGCGTTGCTTCAGCCACGGCTGCTACATAATTTGTTTTTGTGACGTCTATGATGGCCAGTTACGTTGCAACGTGCTCTACTCTAAGAACGCAAAGACGGCCGCCGACAAGAACATGATGCGTCTTTCGCACAGCGAACTGTGCGTTCACAAAACGATCCACTGACAGTTCGGTTTCGCTTGCGAAGTTTCACCGTTTGCGGACACTCCTGGCTGATAGCAGGTTTGCGCAGGGCGCTGATGCGTTTAGTGCTGTGTTTCCGGAGTGTGTGTGTGCCGTTCGAGAACTTTCGCTTGCGTGCAACTGTCAAGGATCCCTGTGCAGCTGACGTGTGTGCATGCAAGGGGGTTCACATGTGCGCAGAGCATCCACCTCCCGCCCGTCGTTCGCCAGACTGCCGCTGGTGCGGTTGTTATGCCGATTCCAGAGGGATAAACCACTTTTCTGTGTGTGTACAGCGACAATTGTGACGTTTCTACGAAGTACCACACACAACTCAGCCTGGTCGATCAGAAAGCTGCGAGTAAGTGTGCCTGACTGCGCGTGCGAAGCTCGACGCGGCCTGCACCGTGCGTCGTCATATGCCCGCTTTAAATTAAATTAGTTTAGCAGCCATGGGCAGCTCACGTGATGAGAAGGCTAGGCAACCGATGAACAGTCGGAACGGCGGAATGGATACCAAGAGAGGGTAAGCGCAGCCGTGGACGACAGAGAGTAAGATGGAGTGAGGAAATTAAGAAATTTGCAGGCATTAAGTGGCATCAGCTCGCGTAGGACAGGCAAGGATGGAGAGCACTGGGGGAGGCCGTCGTCCTGCAGTGGACATAAGATGGGCTGATGATGATGATGAGTTTGTCACAAAATAGTGCCTATTTCGAAGTGAAACCCGGCGTCGAAAGGCCAAAACAACAACAAGAAAAGCGGCACGCGGAAGGGGCGCCCAAGGCCACGCCGCTTCTCCAAAAGGCAAGAACTTGGTGGAATCTTTCTTATCGCGGCGACCGCGTGCGCAGGGCAGACGTAAGGAGAGAGAGGAGGCGCAGAGTACACACCGACGCTCCTCGCGCAGTGAGAGAAAGAGGAGCCGACCCAAGGGAGACGGGCCTAGAATGGGCGAGAAGGTTCCCAACTTTGTGTGTGCTTCGAGTCACGTGGGCCCGCCGAACCTTCTAGCACTGCTTCCCAGGGCTATATAAGCACTCGGACACGGGCCGCGGAGGGAGTAGGAGTTGCAAGTAAAAAGAAGAAGCAAGAAGTCGTGCGTGACTCATTCGCCGTTCCACGAGCCAGCTGACAAGCCACCTGCAAGCTTCGAACTGAGAAGACGCCCGAGTGACTTGGTGAATAGGACTCTTTTGTGTTTTGTTCTTTGTTGCAGTGCATGAGCTTGTTCGTGTTGGTTGGCCTTGTGTAACTTTGTAACCCATCAGAGTCTGAGTTTGTAAAAGCCGTGTTTGTGTACGTTTTGTGTAACGGCCTATTTTATGAGAATATATTTGTTTTGTTTGATCACCCTTGGCTCTGACTCGGTCTTTGAACCACTGCTGGCGTTTTGCTAGTGTGCTAAAGGGGACCAAAAAATCTTATTGTCCAAGCTTCCGGGGGATATTTTTCGGGGAACCTAAGCCTTGGTTCTTGGAATTATTTCCGGCGATCGCGTCCCGTACATCATAGCACGGGTTTGGTGACAGTTTATCAGCTTGAGTGGGGCATTCAGCCCAGTGGCAGTCCCTTTGAACGACTTACGTAATCACTGTATAGTTACAGCTTTCGTACTAACCAAACTAGAAGAGAACCTCAGGGGAAGATGGATGCGTGAATCGATGAACAGATCGCAAAATACGATTTCGAACAGGGAATGTCGCAGGAGCCAACGTTTCGACAAGCGGAAGACAAGTCCACTTGTCGAAACATTGGCTCCCGCGACATTCCCTGTTCTAAATCGTATTTTGCGATCTGTTCATCGATTCAGCTTTCGTACTATGTTACTTAAATTTAGAAGTCGTTTCTGTTCACGGTATTTTAACAGTGTTAACTTAGCAGAGTCTGCTATCACATTTTGTGAAGTTCACAGCGAAACATGAAGTGGCCAAGGCAGCCTGCCATGGCCGGAGTAACCGAAAACTGCAGACACGTTGCAGCGATTGTGTTTTGCGTAAACAACGCTAACTAACCTTCGTGAAACGACCGTGTTTACAAACGTCGGGTCAGCCGTCGTCTGAGTCCGATTCATCAAGAGCTTGTTAACGGAACTATGAGGGCATAACCATAAACAGCTGGCTCTACAGTACCTTTTTAATCGGTGGCGGAATATGCTTCAGCAACACGGTTTTTTAGCAATCGTCCTTTTGGTAACGCACCTTGGAATGTCGTGACAATGCAGAATAAATTGTGTAGCGCAATTTTTACGCAACTTAGAATGAGTGCTTCTCTGTTTTGCAACACCAGTAAGTTGTTATTTGTAATGTTTTACATAGCACCAACGCCTGTGCATTCGCGGGAAGCAACTCTGAAAGGAGTCCAGTATCCTAGACCATTTCCTTGAAGCCTTGTTGTTGTTGCATCGACTTGAAAAATAAAACACCGCTCTCATAGCTTCTTGCTCGTTTCACTATCTCACGCAGATCAGCATGGTCGCCGCTGGGCACGTGCATTTTTTACCGAATTTTGCCAATCGCGCCCGACATGGCGGCGCTGCGTGTCCGCGGAAACTCCAGGGCTCGTTTTCGATAGGTCGTAGGCACCGCGAGGATACAGGGAAGATATATGCCAGGATAGTTCATGCTACAGATGTGGCCACTTCCAGAATGAATGTACCATGTCACTCTCAACCAATCTTGTTTCCGCTCCGGGATTACGGCCCGCCGTGATAAACAGTTTGTCAACACAGCCGAAACTGGCGAGGGTGAGAAAGCTGACCTTTTATCTCTCTGTCGAATTGAGCGCGCTACCTCTGCCAGCTATTGTCCTGTACCAGATATCAGGGTATACATTCAAGGCACAGAAGTATCTACACTATTGATATTGTATGGAACCTGCGTCTCTTTTGTTGATGATATTTTTCGCTTTTGTCAAGCGCGTAAAAGTGCAAATTGCACAATGTAATAGGCGCTTCACTGTTGCTAACAAAGCAGTAATAACAGCACAAGTTGCAGTGCGTCTCAAGCTTCCGTTGAGAGAAAGACTTACAGAAAACGTTGAATATATTGCCCGGGAGTGGCAGTAGCTAAGTTATTGGGGCGCGGCTTTATTTTCCGTAAAAATGTAGTACTGGACTTTGCAAACGACGGCTTCCGAGTTGATTTGTGTCCGTTCCCTCCAGCGTCGGTGCACACCACTCGTGACTCGGTTGCGTTCCTCGGCAATTTTCCATTGCCGCCTAAAATGCTGGAAACTATCGAGAAAGGCCCGCTTCAGGATGCCATGAAACGGCAGCAACTGCGCATATTAGAGCCATTCGAATTCACGGCCAGGTTGCACCCCTGACAGACACACAACCTTAGACCTGCAGCCCAAGGCGTGCAAAAGTCCTGGACGTCACTAGTTGACTAATTAGAATCGGTGCGGTGAGAGCGTCTCACAGCCACTCTCCTAACGGCCTGGTGCGTAAGAAAGATGGCACAGCGCGCGTAATTATGCTCAAATTATTGCCGCTTGCACGACGATTCCGGATGCTTACTCCTTTCCATCAGTTGAGTCCATTCTATCTTGGCAAAGAACGAGTGTTTACGGCACTGATTGGTCTCGCGGTTTCTTACAGGCAGAGATGGAACCCAGTGACCGCATTCACGTGCTATAAACGGCTCATCGATTTGTCCTCCTGCCATTCGGCTGGAAAAATTCGCCTAGTTCTTTTCAAACGCGAAATGCGCTGCAAATTCGCACTGGCATATACGAATGATGCCACCTTGTCGCGCACTTTCGAAAAACACTCACACCGCCTTGCCATCTTCTTCAGAAAACGTAGAAAGCAGGGCACGAAACTTCGCCCAAATGACTCGAAGCTTCATGCCATTGCGGAATGCCCTTGCCCGCACGTCGTTAGGAGTTTACAACGGGAATGATATTGTTACGAGTGCTACGTAGGCACAACGCCGAGTAGGCACAACGTTCTGGCAAAAAATGGCGCCGGTACAACGGCCCTGACGTCTTCTTCCTCTTTCTCCATGCCGCTGCGCTGTGATGGCTGGTTGGTCTCAAATAACCCCCCGGCGGCGCAAGCACCGTCTCGGTGCGGAAGCTAGACATGTGCAGTCGAGGGAGGGTAATAAGGCTTCAGCCGAGCCACGTGAACTATGTCGCTCGCACCAACCGATGACGGGAAAGGATCGGCAGGGACGACCTCATACGTGACGTCACCTGACGTACGACACGGTAGGGGCCAGTGTAACGTGACAGAAGCTTTTCGGAAAGCCCCACGCGTCGAGTAGGTGACCACAGAAGCACCAGCGAGCCAGGAGGGAAGTGCACGTCTCGATGATAGCAATTATAACGCTGCCTTTGATGGTGCTGTGAGGCCTGTAGACGGTTTCGGGCGAGTTACCGGGCATGGTCGGCGCGGGCGATGGCTTCACCAGCGTATTCAGTCGCTATGGGCAGTAGGGTGTCCAAAGGTAACGCTGGTTCTCGGCCGTACACGAGGTAAAATGGTGAATAACCAGCGGTGTCGTGGCGCGATGAATTGTAGGCGAAGGTCACATATGGCAAATGAACATCCCAGTCTTGGTGGTCAGCCGCAACGTATTTGGACAGCATGTCAGTTATGGTGCGGTTGAGGCGCTCCGTGAGACCATTCGTCTGTGGATGGTACGATGTTGTGAACTTGTGCTTGGTAGAACAAGACCGTATAGAACGTCGTCAACTACAGCTGAGAGGAAGGTACGGCCGCGGTCAGTGAGACGCGGGGCTCCGTGCACTAAAACGATGCCGTATGGCAGAAAGTCCGCGACGTCAGTGGCGCAACTCGTCGGAAGGGCTCGTGTGACAGCGTACCCCGTAGCGTAGTCGGTAGCCACAGCGATCCATTTATTTCCGGAGCTGGAGAGTGTGAATGGGCCAAGCAAGTCGAGACCAACTCGGAAAGAAGGTTCGGGTGGAATGTCGATTGGTTGGAGGAATCCAGCTGGAAGGGCGGACGGCTTTTTCCGACGTTGGCAGGGCTCACAAGCGGCAACATAGCGTCGAACAGAGCGGGCGAGACCAGGCCAAAAGAAGCGACGACGGACACGGTCATACGTGCGCGAAACGCCCAAGTGGCCCGCCAAGGGAGCGTCGTGAAGTTGTCTGAGCACAGTGGAACGCAGGTGGACTGGTATGACGACTAGCAGGGCAGGGCCGAGAGGATCGAGGTTACGGCGGTACAAGATCCCGTCTCTGTGGACGAACATCCGCAGGGAAGCGTCGTGAGGAGTTGTCTCCAGGCGGTCAATGATAGCTCGTAAGGCAGGATCGTGGCGTTGCTGGTTGCCAATTTCAAGCATCTGTGACACATACAAAGAGCCAAGACGTCAAGAATATAGGAGACGTAAGATTCAGTAGACGTCTGGGCACGCGTGGCCAGTGCCTTCTTCGCAGCGAGTTGGCGACCACATGCGTCACCAAAAAGCTCCCGAATCTTTTCTTTAAAAAGGTCCCAGCTCGTTATTTCGTCTTCATGGGACTCAAACCATGTCCTCGGAGTGCCGTCCAGGTAAAAAAGAACATTAGCGAGCATGAGCGTCGGATCCCACCTGTGCGTGGCACTGACGCGCTCGTACCGGTTGAGCCAGGCATCAACGTCGGCAGTGCCATCGCCGGAGAAGGTGCCTGGATCCCGAAGGTGGGGTAGCGTAATGTATGTTGTGGCTACAGTTGAAGAACTTGGCGGTGAGGAAATTGTGGGAGCAGGAATCGGCGAGGTGTCGCCGGTGTTAAGACCGCTCCGCAGTTCCATGGAACGTGGTACAGGGATCGTCCACCTCCACCAATAATGTTACGAGTGCTACCTATAGGCACAATGCCGAGTACGCACAACGTTCTGGCAAAAAATGGCGCCGGTTGTTGTTGTTGTTGTTGTTGTTGTTGTTGTTGTTGTTGTTGTTGTTGTTGTTGTGGTTCACCTGACAATATATATATGGCTCAGCCCACTGTGGGGGATTGGCCAAGAATTGGGTGCTAAAAAATTTTATATTTAGGAATGCAGTAATCTTCACAGAGAAATGGCGAAGTGGTATTGATGTAATATGGGGGGGGAGGAAAAACTCTAATGATTCACATAATGAAAAATTGAATAATAGAGAAAGACTAAAATTTGTATTGAACGTTAGTTGTGTATTTGAATAAATATAAGGATACTTCTGGCTTGTTTAAAAACGATCAGTTTCATTAATGTAACTTTGCACGGCCAAGCAAACATTCGTATTGCAGTATCTAGAAATGGAGGCACCAAAAGACAGCACCACAGGCGTAGACAGGTCTATTCCAAGAGCTCTCAAGGGGTTTTCTAAGCATGTTTTCCTGGCCACGGTAAATCGCCGACAGCTTAAAAGGAAATGATCTGTCGTCTCTGGCTCTCCGCAGAATGCACACAGTGGTGAAGGAACCCGACCAGACCTGTGTTCATAGAAATTTAGGCTCGGTACACGGCAGCGTAGCCTGGTAAGGGACACTTCCAGCTGACGTGTTTGACATACTGTTCTCCGCCAGGGATATAGAAGGTGACAGTAATCTGTGGAGTTTGTCAACGCGGAGTCTTTCAACGCTTCCCTTATGACTCGCCTACGAAACCTAGCAGCCGTGACATAAGCGGACGCAGGAAAGTAGGGCAGTATCGGTCCGTCTAGAGCAGCCTTTGCTAAAGAATCAGCAACTTCGTTGAGGAGCAATCCTTTATGGCCGGACTGTTCTCAAATGCGAAGGTACTAATGCCTGAAATGACTTTATCACGTGCGTGTCCACGCTCGCGGTGAGCGAGCAACAGAGGGACAGAGAATCTGTGAGAACCACGGCTGACAGAAATGGAGAATTTAAGTTGCGCAGCGCAAGTACGACTGCCAAAAATTCAGCCACGAAAATGGGCACGAAATCAGGAAGCCGCACGGAATAAGACCAATCAAGAGTCGGGCTAAAAATTCCAACACCTGACTTTTCCTCACGCTGCGATGCATCGGTGGCAATAACGACATTTGTTCCGATTCTCTGAAGATGGTCTTGTAATATGCCATCCAAGATGCGATGTGGAAGTAATTTTGCATTATTCGGGAAAATGTCATCGAATTCAATTTTAACTGAACAAGCTCTGTCAATGACCGGACGTACATCGCATAGACGCACGTTTAAGGGGTCGAGCAATCGTTGCACAAATATAACTTGCGGAGTGTGAAACCGGGGCCAATTAGTACCGAAAAACATTGCCGAATGAGAAATAAAAACAGTTTCAGACTGCCTTAATGGGGATTCATAAATTCTTAAAAATGTATTTACACTCAAAAGGCGAAATCTGCATGATAGAGATGTAAGTCGCGATTCCAGATACAACACCACATTTGCAACTGTTTTTGGAAGGCCAAGGCATAAGCGCAATGCTTTTCTTTCCAAAACCATTAAGGGTCTGACCATGTACGCTGGGGCACCAGAGAAAAGTACGCAGCCGAATTCTAGAATAGGGCGAACGTACATGCAGTAAATCATTAGAAGTGTGTCTCTTCTCATACCTACACGGTGGTTGCTGATCCTGCGCAATAAGCCAATTGCGCGTGCACCTTTTGCGGCTATGTAATCAATGTGTAGTTGCCATTTAAGAGAGGCATCATAAATTACCCCAAGGTATTTAAGAGATTCTAACTGTGGTATGTCTTTCAGCGGGTAGCAGAGCGAAATTTGCACAGGCTAATGAAGAGGAAAGACAAGAACGGCACATTTACTGGTATTAAGTGAAAAATGATTGCTAGTTAGCCAGCTCTCTAAGGTGTTAAGATAGTCCTGCAGACGCTTATATAAGGTATGGATATCGTCTGCCGCTGCAAAAAATGCGATATCATCCGCATAAACATAAGTAGTTACATCCTGGTGTCGTGGAATGGAGCCCAGTAATACATTAAACAGCCCAGGAGAAAAAACTGATCCTTGCGGTACTCCTCTTGTTTGTGTGTATGTAGACGAAGAGAAGCCACTTTTATAACAATAAGATTTTCTGTCCAAGAGAAATCTGCTAATCCACGCAACTATATAATCCGGGAAACCAAGCGAATTTTATCTGTCTATCAAGATCGGATGTTCTACTGTATCATATGCTTTAGCAATGTCTAGAGTCACCAGCGTATTGTTTATGGCGCCTTGCTAAGTGAATACGGCTTTCTAAATCGACGTGTGCATTCCAGATGGAGCAGCCAGCCCTAAACCCAATTTGACAGGGGCTTAGAATTGACCTTTGATCAATAATGACATTTATGCGGCGATGACGAATCCTCTCAATAAGTTTTACTACACTGGATGTCAGAGCAACTGGTCGTATGTTCTCTAAAGAATACCCTTCCTCTTGTTTCTTGAGCAACAGCACTATTTTGGCAAGTCTCCAGTCTGGTGGTACCCATGCTTTCTTTAATGAATAATTTACTAGCTCTAAAAGAACCTTAGCCGATTGCTGAAATAAAAGCTTTAGCATTGCATTCGTGATGCCATCTGGTCCAGGTGCTGAGTTGGGCAAACACAGCACAGTCTCGGCTAATTCAGATAAAGATATCTCAGCGAATTCATGGGATGACGTAAACTTGCACTGAGTTGCCGGCAGATGTGCAGTAAAGCGATCTTCTAAGCCTTTCGCTATCAGTTCAAGAGAGGCACTCATTTCTTGCGGCGTCAAGACACATGACTAATATCAACGACATCGGTAGTACCTTTCGTGTCCGAAGGTACGCGAACAATGCACGCTTATTGTTTGATTTTGAGAGGTAATCATAATGCTTGCTGTCATACTCATCTTTCGCTCGGTTAACAGTGCGCTTAAATACACCAGCAAGAAATTGATAGTTTTTCCAATTGGTCGGACACTGATTCTGTAGAAGCTTTTTCCAAGCGGCTTTTCTTCTTCTGTAATCTCGCGTACACTCCTCATTCCACCACCGAGAGGATGTCCGTTTAGCCGATTGAACCACAAACTCAGATCTTTTTCTGGAGTTTTCTAGAATTGTAGAAACTTCAAAAGCAATTTCTTTGCCATCAGCATGCTGGAGGGACAATAGGGCCGACCGTAACAAAGTCTGAAGTTTATTCAGGTTGACATGTGTGCGCGTTGACTCTTGTAAAGTTACTATTGGACAGCTAATTTCAAAAAACACAGGAAGATGATCACTATTAGTAGCAGAGTCAACTGTTGACCATGACGAAATTTTGACTGCACTGCTACAAAACGTTAAATCAAGAACTGAACGTGACTGGCCTCGAACAAATGTTATGTGTCCTCGGCTCACGCACAAGAGCTTGCGGTCTATTGTCCACTCCCATAGTCGCGTGCCACATGAGTCTGTCTTTAGCCCCCACGATACATGATGGGAATTAAAATCTCCTGCAAGCAATATGTCCTGCCTACAAGCCGCCAAAGCACTGTCAAGGTGACGCGTATTGTGCACACCGACAGGAAAATAGCAGTTTACAATAGAAAACGGGAAATAACCTGGGAGACACAAATCCAATGCTAAAATTTCACAGTCGGAATCTGACATTTTGAAAGAAATTTTCACCTTATATATCTTATTTGACACAAAAATCATTAATCCACCGCCTCGCGTAATCTAAAAGAGCGAAAACCTGCGAGTGAAAAATTGTTATCCGACGTAAGCCAAGTTTCTTGAAGAAGTATAATGTCGGGATTAAAATGATTACAAAGGTAACATAAATCAGGTGAGGCTGAGAATATAGATCGGCAGTTCCACTGCAGCACCCTCAACTGCCCAATGGTTTTGAGCGAACTGCAGAGGTACCTGCTGCCTCCGACTTTGTTTCCTTACGCGTAAGCGATGACTGGCTCTTCTTACTTTTTGTCTTTACATCAATAGAAACGGGGGATCCAGCATGCGTTTGTGAGTTCGAGAATCTATTTCCATGTGTGCGGTACCACTTGTGCTTGGTTGAGAGAGGGCAGGGTTACCTAATCGCACCAGTGATCCAGACCGTTGATGCTTGTCGACAGAGGGCATCTACTAGTGCGCTTTTTAGCAGAGTGTTGTCCCTGGTCACGGAGGACTGTAAGGGTACCATAGAAGCCTGCAGTATCTGATTCATCTGATTTGAGATTATTTGTGTGAAGCATTCTGACAAGCTCGATATTAACTTATACATGGCCTTCGTCACAGCCTTCTCTACAGCAGAGTCAATTGCCTGCGAGAGATTTGCATCAATAATTGTACTGTTTCGGGCTGTAATACCAGAATACCCGAAAGTTCTGTCTTTAACTATAGCGATAGCTTCCCTTCGCGAACAGCGGCGGCGGTCAATAATTTCCAGTATTTGCGACTCCTGAGCCCGAACTGAACATTCAGAATAATCTGCGGCATGACTCCCTCCACACAGGCAACACTTTTCTGGTGTTGCGGAACATTCAATTGAACGGTGGTTCTCTCCACAGACACGGCAGATTTACATCCTCCCGAACTGTGGCCAAATCTCCGACAGTTTTGGCATTGAATCGGCCGAGATGCGAGGGGTTCCACACGAAAAATGAGAGGCCATAACTTTATTTCTGACGGACATGCCCACAAATGTCGCGATAACAGATTCAGTGGGAATCCTCTCATTGTTCACCAGTCGGTTACATCGGTAAATCATGGAAATCAAAGGGACAGAAAGTTGAGCGAGTTGGTAACAGTCCATAATCAAAAGAAGAGGCGTGCAGGACACGGACACAAGGAGAGCAGTGAACACCACGAACGCCGACTAACAACTGATGCACAGCACAGAGGCGAAAAAGAAGGAAGACACACAGCTTATCTGCGCATGCTCGGAATGGTAGCGCCACCTGTCGAACGGTTACACGTGCCGGTCTTCGCGATAGACAACTCCTAAGGCATTCTATCTCCTCTCTGTTTAAGCTAATCGACGGCTGACTCACGCATGCACTTCCACTAATACTGATATGCCAGACCTCAACCAATAAACGCGTATCTTCGTTCTTATGCCTGTACAGGATCTCGGTTTTGTCTAACTCGGGCATGCAGCTACAGACCTGGCAGTGCAGGGATAGATTGGACGGCGTCCCGTCTGATAGCGACCTTCTGTGTTCAATTAATCTTTGATGAATACAATGCGCAGTTTGCCCTACATAAAAACGTCCGCAGCTAAAAGGAATCTTATAAACCACACCCATGCGACAGTCGGTAAAATTGTTCTTGGCTATATGCTTAACCTGACAGATATCCGTTCGCTTCTTACCTTCCATCTGCTCATTTCTTCTATGCACGGCAGCACAAACCATATTTACTTCCCACAGTAGTTGAGCGTCTGAAGAAGTTGATTTCTACCGGAACGAAAGCTGTAGCAGAGAGTAACATTAACAAGAAAAAAGGTCGTGAGTATTCCGTATATCCACGCAGTTTCGCACAGGCTTAAGAAAGTGGGAAGTAAATATGGGGTTAATGTTGTGTTTACGGCTCCCAATAAGTTAGGAAGGGTTTGTGCTGCCGTGCATAGAAGAAATGAGCAGATGGAAGGTAAGAAGCGAACGGATATCTGTCAGGTTAAGCATATAGCCAAGAACAATTTTACCGACTGTCGCATGGGTGTGGTTTATAAGATTCCTTTTAGCTGCGGACGTTTTTATGTAGGGCAAACTGCGCATTGTATTAATCAAAGATTAATTGAACACAGAAGGTCGCTATCAGACGGGACGCCGTCCAATCTATCCCTGCACTGCCAGGTCTGTAGCTGCATGCCCGAGTTAGACAAAACCGAGATCCTGTACAGGCATAAGAACGAAGATACGCGTTTATTGGTTGAGGTCTGGCATATCAGTATTAGTGGAAGTGCATCTGTGAGTCTGCCGTCGATTAGCTTAAACAGAGAGGAGATAGAATGCCTTAGGAGTTGTCTATCGCGAAGACCGGCACGTGTAACCGTTCGACAGGTGGCGCTACCATTCCGAGCATGCGCAGATAAGCTGTGTGTCTTCCTTCTTTTTCGCCTCTGTGCTGTGCATCAGTTGTTAGTCGGCGTTCGTGGTGTTCACTGCTCTCCTTGTGTCCGTGTCCTGCACGCCTCTTCTTTTGATGATGAATCATGGAAATGACGCCTGCGTCGGAAAGCTTGTTCAATGTCTCGGCTGGAGTTAATCTGGAATCGATGCCCCGCACGAGGCCTTTTGTACACGCGAGGTGAGGCGGAATGAAAGCACTCACCGGAGTTGACGCAAAAGAGGTGCATTTAAGCAGGTCCTGTACATAGGTCTGATCGGGTGACCTACACACTATGCCCCCTCGTCCAAACTGGCGCACGTCAGTGATGGTTTGAAGTCGCCTTCTGGACCCCCTGTGGGTTTGTGAGCCTGACGAAGTCTCCATTCCTAGGCACCAGTGCAATGCTGCTGACACCACTGCGGAAAAACAAGTCTAAAGGCAATGTCAGGAGGGAGGCTGACCAGGGGGACTGCCCCTGGCCAGGAGACATCAACAAGGATTGCGTGAACGTTAAGGACAAAAGTAGTTCGAGACTATAAGAAAACAAAAGCTAAAGCACCCAATACTTAGCCAAACCGCCACGACGCAATCGAACGCTCAGCCACGGCCCTGACGTCTTCTTCCTCTTTCTCCATGCCGCTGCGCTGTGATGGCTGGTTGGTATCAATATGCATTCTGCCGTGCTTTCATACCAGGTTGCGAGAGAGGTTTGACTGAACCAACTCCAATAAGATCTCAAGTGGAGTTGGCGTGCACCTCAGCAGAACGCAATTAGAGCCGGAGCACTTGGTCAGCCCTAAAAGTTCGGGACAGACTTGCGACCGGTCCCAACTCGCACGCCAGTACGAAAGAGCCGCACCGTTATGTAGCGTCATTCGCGCCCAACACCTCGTTTACTTACTGGCCTGCACCGTTTACAGAATCCAGCAGGTGGCCTTGTTAGCTGGATGTTGTTAACGTTGCAGAATTGCCATTTCGCCGCCGCCCTTGCTCATGGACCCTCACGCTGTCCGCACAGGCACAACATTCTGGGTAGTTCCACGAGGATTGCTTCAGAAAGATGAAAATGTGCGCCTAACATCAGGGTCCTTTGACGGATTCGATTTAGCAAACTTTGATTTGTCGAAATGCTCTATTTAACAAATTATTTGCATTTCTTGGTTTTAGTTACACTAAAAACCACGCACTTATTCTTGCTAGTTAACCAAGCCATTTCGTAAGCGGTCTCGATTTAACGAAATTTTCCGTCATTTGAAGCATGCACGTGTGCTGCTCAAATTTTCAGTGAAAACGTGACGAATTGTGGCTGCGATAAAAGTTAGTTGGAAACGTCCTTTTGCCTGTAGAGTTTGAGCAGCACAAACACATTCAACACGCCCGCATTCCGGCTGAATTCATGCTAACGGTGCAGCGTACTGCTGGAAAAATTAACTTGGTATGCTGGAAAACGACCGAATAAAACCAGGTGGAACAAAAACAGTACGACTTATCGCCGACATGATCGCGCTAAGCATCTGCAACCATTTGCTTGACACAGTGCGCTTTTTTTATCGCCAACAACCCAAACACGCAGCATCACTGCGCGGAATCCATATATAAACACGTCATAGGTGTTGAAATATCTGGCTCAGTTAGTAGTAACCAATATAGGTGTCCTGCACAACAACCGGTGCATCAAAACTTGCACTCAAGTTTTACTGGCGAATCCTTTGTGCAGCGTCACGATGCGAGACTGGTAGGCATGCTTGTTAAGCGCGAAAAAACACACATGACAAAACCTTTTCGTGCCGTGCCGTCGTGGAAAACGTGACAGACTTGTTCAGGCCACACGGAACGCGTGGGCTGTACAAAAAGGTTATGTCCACACCCGCGGATGCCTTGTTTACGCCTAGCTTTGCTTTAAAGTCTGAACAAAAGCATGATAAAAAAGGATAGGCAAAGAGTGGATGACGTGTGCATTGTTGCAGCTTACGTCCCCAGACCAAGAACCACGAGAGGCATCAAATACGCAAGACGAATGGAGCTAAATTGAAAACATTCTGCTCACCGAGAGTATCTGGCCACGAACCAACGAGCAACTTGCGTAATCAACCGGGACGCACATCACGTGATAAGGTCGCGTGCTGCCCAGGCGACCGCATGGGGCGACGAGTGCGCGCCTGAGGGGTGCGGTTACTTCCTGGCTTTGAGGTTCTTAATAAATGGCTTCGGCGGCATCACATCCATGGAGCCGCTTCACTTGCACATGCTTTCGAGCTGCAATATTTTGTTTCTGTGCCTGCAGTGTGCGATAACAATGTCCGAAGAACTCGAGAAGAGCTTTAAAGCGTGCCGGGATGCTATGTGTTAAGAAAACTCGCCCCTACGCTCAGACCCCTTCACAAAATCCCGGCCAAAACATGAAAACACTGCCATTGTCTGTTACAAAATTTAGTTGAGAAGCTACTGAAGCGATATTCGCCAGTGTTGAGATTTGTGCTCAAGTGTCATTGCGTGGCCGTGGAAAAACTCAAGGTTGATATTTCTTTAAGATTATCCACAGAAATATTATTGAAAGCCCGTTGAGCAGGTAGTGCTCGCATTATTGTTGAGATATTGTTGAGCCGACGTTGTGCGCTAAAAATTCATTGTGACGCCTTCGTAGCATACATATACAGTTAGAATTGAAGCAGCAGTGCAATTTGTCAATACACTTTCCTTATTTCCTAAGTTGCATTGGGCCAGCCATGGACAAGTGGTGAAAAGACTGGCGTTGTTCCCGTACCCCCTTGCTGTAAGTGCCTCTCTTCCACCCCTTGAATTAATCTATGTTAATCGGTGGGATGCAAATGCTGACGCTTACGAGATTATTATATCCCCTGCAGTTATATGACAGATGTTTCCCACTTTTGAAATATATAAAAAAAAACATAATATGCAAAGAAACCTTGGACATCGTGTCATCTCTCTAATGGAATTGAGCGATAAACTTTTTCAAGCTTTTCTGAAAAGCAGGAGTGAAGATGACTTCGGGGCCTTCAAGTCTGAACGATATGAGATAAATTCTGGTATCAAACGCGCCAACTAAGAATATTTTATGAACAAGCTTGCAGCTATTACGGGAAACTCGAATCTGATGTCGGCGATGGTCAATGAGGTAATGAGCAAAACTTCCCACAGCAACAAAGATTACATTTCAGTACAGCGGCGTATCAGATGCTCAAATAGCGAATACACTCAACGCGCACTTTATAGGTGTTGGCTCCTTCTCACAACTTGCAGTCACTTCCATGGAATATATATATTTACTGACGTTTCGGCTGGTGGACCAGCCTTTGTCAAATGCTGGTCCACCAGCCGAAACGTCAGTAAATATACTGTGCAAAAACCCAACGTGCGTCGTACTCTCTTTTGTTCCTTATATATATATATATATATATATATATATATATATATATATATATATATATATATATATATATATATATATAGCCCCGCCACGGTGGTCTAGTGGCTATGGTACTATGGTACTCGGCGAGGGTCGCGGGATCGAATCCCGGCCGCGGCGGCTGCATTTCGATGGAGGCGAAATGTCGAGGACCGTGTGCTGTGCGACGTCAGTGCACGTTAAAGAACCCCAGGTGGTCGAAATTTCCGGAGCCCTCCACTATCTCTCATAATAAGAGCTGGTTTTGGGACGTTAAACCCACAAAACAACACACACACACACACACACACACACACACACACACACACACACACACATATATATATATATATATATATATATATATATATATATATATATATATATATATATATATAGTATTTTCAGATTGAAGTTCGATGGGTCCGGTCCAATGTAGGGTTGAAAAGAGACACACGTTCAAAATTCTTGCTTTATTAACGTTTCGGCCGGTGGGCCGACCTTCGTCAGAATGGTCATTCTGACGAAGGTCGGCCCACCGGCCGAAACGTTAATAAAGCAAGAATTTTGAACGTGTGTCGACCATTCTGACGAAGGTCGGCCCACCGGCCGAAACGTTAATAAAGCAAGAATTTTGAACGTGTGTCTCTTTTCAACCCTATATATATATATATATATATATATATATATATATATATATATATATATATATATATATATATATATATATATTGTGGGAATGTTGACATCCCCTGATGAGTTTCTATCGCGTGGCGCTCGCGTTTCCTCAAAGCTCCTCTAAAGTGGCTTTCCCGCGAGGCACGAGACGTGACGTCATCGTCATGCGCACCGCTGCGCTGAAGATGGCGCTGTGGTTCCCGCGGTAGCGCTACCTGGCGGCGAGGATTCGCGGGCCCGCGGACGGGGAACGATCCGCTCTCTCTGGGCCTTGGGACGTCGTCGCGCGTGGTCGATGCTCGTGCGCGCGGTGGCGATGAGCTCCGCTCGGACGAACCCGCGGATGTCTCTCCCGATAGCCGATTGAGCCTCTGTTCGCGCGACTTATCTCGCGAGCAATATAGGCTTACGGTTCCAGCATGGGCGAAAACTACTTCGCTCGGTATCCTGCTGCGGTGAGTCGAATGTCATCGATTACGCGTGGGGTATTGCATTAGCATGCCTGGTGTGTATAGTTCGGCTAGCGTGCTTACTATGTGTAGAAGGTGCAAATAAATGCCCTACTGTTGGTTTGCACTGCGGTGAACTGTGTCCTGTGTTCCTAGAGCGTGGGAGAACCCCGTGGCCACCGCCACAATATATATATATATATATATATATATATATATATATATATATATATATATATATATATATATATATATATATATATATATATATATATCGCGTGGGTGCACTTTTACTGTGTTCCACGGATGAACATGAAAAGATAACTGAGCAGACGATGTGACGCCCCTGAAAGCCTATTTGCACGCGCTGATTCTTTCTATTTTCCCAGGTAAGATAAAAGTGGCACGAGTGGTTGTTATCCATTAGGGCGGTTCATTTAACTGTAGGCCAACCTTTGTTTTCGCAAAAGTTGCGGAGCACGTAATAAACGAACGACTCATTGGGCTCTTAAACTCATAAGCAACATGGTTTCTGTAATAAGAAATCTTCAGATGCTGCTTTGCTTGAAATAAAAGAGCAAATCAGTCGCAACACTGAACACCGAATGCTAACCATTTTGCTCGAGTTTCGAAAGGAGTTTGATTGCATGCAACACGTCGTACTTTTTTGAAAAAGATACTCCTTTATGGATTTCGTGTTGTTGCGTTATACTCACTAAAAAGCTATTTAACAGGAAGAACACAATACTTAACAATAAATGGCATTAGTTCGGAAGTTTGCCCATTAAATATGACGTGCAACAAGGATCCGTCTTAGGGCCCAGCTTGTTTTTATTGTATATTAACGACATCGTAAATGTTCAGGGTTACCCTAATATTATACTATACGCCGATGACACTAACGTTGCTTTACTCGGGGAGGGTAACACAAAATCTTTTTGAGCGAGATAACATCTGGTTTCAGCAGTTAGGCATGTGGCTAAGCGCAAGTAAGCTTCACTTAAGGATTCATAAAACTAACTGTTTCCTTTTTAAATCAAAAGGAACGATGACTGATTCTCATTTTCAGCTGTAGTTTCAAAAAGAGCCAGGCATGCGCGGAACTGCAGGACAGTGACAGCGTAAGCGGGAGGAGCGACGTTCTTAGAGGTCATTTTGAACGCATGGGGAAACTCGTGCAAGTAGAGGCGGTGGGTATCCCCTGCTCCATAACTCTTATCATTTCGCCAGGTAGGGAAGTACCCACTAATTACTGCGGTACTGTAACGTGCAGATCTGTATAACTGCACATATTAGAGAGTCTCTTGGCGTGTCGTTTTCCCGAGAACGAACTCTCGGCCCGACGGCGAGCAGCGGTTTGGGCTTCTCTCTGCACAGCTGTCTGCTGTGCCCGACGTTGCCCTGCTGCAGCCGCGCGCGTAGCTCGCTCCTTCAGCAGCGGTCCGCACCTTGCCGAAGAACCAAGTCAGGATGCTGTCGGGGCTGCGCACGTCGCCTGCCTCGTGACGCATGGCACGATACGACAAAACTGCTTCAAAGGGTAGCGCTTCGTAATAGTGATGACGGAAAAGTCGAAGAAGATTGCTTCATAATGATGATGTTTATGATGCCTCTGTAATGGGTTCAGGGCTACAAAGCATGCAGCCCTGTGTTCTTTCAAATGATTCCTCGAACTCGTTATGCAATCCCCTTTCCCCGACGTGTAGTGGTGTGTTATTATTCGGCCACGTAACATATTACAATTGTTAAGGCGAATCCTCGGCAGACGTTATACATGTGTTTTAGCGATGGTTTTTCAAGCGGAGGCGTAGCTTAGTGGTAGAATGCTGGGCTGCAACGCAGAGGGAGTGCGTTTAAATCCTCCTCGGTCCTAGTTATTTTTTCTAAAATTTGCGCCATAGTGGTTACGGACACCGGCGGCGGACAACTACGGCACTAAAAAAACGGCCCTTGTTGCGATCTCATAACAGCTTACGCTGTAAAAGCGAAGATCGAACAGGCAAGAACAGCTAAATATTGAGGGGTCATGTTTCATGAAGATATGTCACGGTCGTCGCATGTAGACCCTCTCAGAAAAAGTATTGCTCATGCTTAAGGTGCGTTAAGCAGGTTAAGATACAAACAACACTTATAATGCACACGTCCAATATCGATTAATGCTATTGGTTCGGTCGACCACGACTCAATCCAACTGATCATCACTGCAAAACCGTTCACTACGTGAAAGAGGAAACGTGGGGCGTATGGAAAGCACCAGACCATCCTATAGCAAACATGAAATATTAATAGCGTCAAAACTATACATTTACAAGCTATTTTCTGGCAATTTCACACAGGCAAATCTTCTTTCGAAAAAGAAAAACCGACAGGACAGAACTTGAGACATAACCTGGTAATTAGAGAACGTAGCGGAACTAGCTTGATATGAGGAACAAATACTTGCAGCGAAAATTACTAATCTCCATAATGACTATCCAATGGCCACACAACTCTTCAATTCTATAACTTCCAAGCAAGCTTTTAGAAGAACGTACGGCCAGGGAAATATTACTTGCATAAGAAAACTTAAATTAGGATGCTAGCTAACCTTGTTTTCGTCCTGTGGTACAAGTGTTATCAGATCATATAACGTTCTTATTGGTTACCATACTTGTTTATCTTGAACTTTGTTTACCACTGCGTATCGTTCTTTTCTTTTAGGGGCGAAGCTCCTCTTAGTCTAACCTTGTCACGCGTCAGTTGTCAGGCGTAACGTGCGTGCTGGGAGGCACGCGCTCGCCCTCGGCGCGTGCCTCTCTCTCTCTCTCTCCCGGCGCGTGCCTCTGCTGTCTTGTGACAGAGAGAGAGACAGAGACAGAGAGAGAGCGAAAGGCGCGCGTAGGCTATGGAAACGTTGTTTCTTAGAGGAACGCTCTACCGGCTCGCAAAGAAGGAGAACGCGCCCTCACCCGCGAGAGACAACGTCGGCGCAGGCAGCGTCTCCTAGCGAGTTTCTTGATTGAGAAATACCGACTGCTCGCGTTGGAGAAGCGTTCACCGGCAACCCATATATATATATATATATATATATATATATATATATATATATATATATATATATATATATATATATATATATATATAGGCACTGGACCTTGGCTTGCAATGAAGTGCCGGTGGGAGATTTCACTTGTGCATAGTTGAACCATGAGGATTCGTAGCGTGCGCGTTAACTAAATTAATCCGGAACTCGGCACGATCTACGATGAACATCCCGAGCTTCGCCCACTCATCCTCGTTCACTCCGTGGATATGCTGTAATTTTTTTATTGTGTCAATGCTTCTAAACTATATGAAGTCTTACTTGCTTTTCATTCTTTGTTGTTTAAATGTTACGTACACATGCCGCTGATTCGGTATGGGTGGCTCGGCCCAGTCAGGCAATGTTTGCCGCTAGGACAATCCTCTGTCCTGAGTAAATGAAGAAACAAGGCCTCACATCCCTTTCCCCCACCCAACCTGCCAGGAGGGCAAAGAGAGTTCTCTTTACTCCTTTCCCTTGCCACGATTTCTTTCTCTCTTCACGAGGTTTTGGAGAGAACACGTTATTATCTGCAACATGGTTTTGGCGGGAGCAGACTAGCTGTAACATGATTCTGGTCACATGAACGTCTGTTACGTTATTTTAAGCACGTGACTGCTTACGTGGTGTTACGTAGTCACGTAAAGCAGTAACATGCAGTAAGAGATACGCAGGATAACTTTACCACCAACTTTAGAAACAGTGAAGGTATCAGACGACTTCGACTGTCAACTGCACAGCTCTCAAATAGACCGTAGAACCCCAGTGGAAAACAAAGGGGCAGAGAACGCTCAAGTTCCCATGGTGATACTACCGACGAGGTACCTGTACAAGGCATGTCCCGGAGAAAAACAGCCGGTCAAGACGGCAGAACGGTTAATTTGGTGAAAGACGGAGGATACGTGTGTCATTTTCACAAAATCGCTCGGGACAACAAATGTGCCAACCTACTGGATAAATGCTAACATAATCGTAACGCACAACTAAGGAGGCACAAAACGCCTAAAGAATAAAAGCCTACCTTCAGTATTGTAAACAGCGTTCACGAAAGTTATTTCCATTAGTGTAGGAGGAATGTTCGACTTTTACCTAGCTCGAGAACAAGCTGGTTTAAGGAAAGGGTATTCCACAATGGATCGAAGCCATATTATCGATCAAATAATTGATAACTTTTCCCAGTATAACAAGCCTCTTTATCTGGCTTTTATAGACTATGAAAAGACATTTGACGCAATAAAAATACAAGCATTTCTAAAACCTTTACGACGACAAGGCGTACATGAGGCAAACGTGCAAGCAATAATTAACATCTACAAAGATTGCACAGCTACCATTCTTATACCCAGAAGGGAAAGAATTCCGATCGAAAAATGGGCCAGGCAAGGTGATCTCGCTGCACGCTTGGAGGAAGTGTTTAAGCAGGGAGATTAGGGAGATGCAGAAATTAAAACTGACGGAGATTATCTCAGCAATGTGAGGTTTGCAGATGACATCGCGCTCTTCAGTGCATATGCCGATCAAATGAACTACAACAAACAATTCATTTCCTAAATCGGGAAAGCACGAAAGTAGGAATAAAAATGAATACGCAGAATACCAAAATAATGCTCGACAAGCCAGAATGGTCGACCACATTTTTAGGGTGCTATTCTTGTTGGAATGTGCACAGCAGTACGTACATCTGGGAAAGTCGAAGGATAAGATTAGGCTACAGCGCATTCAGAAATCATGATGGGAAAGTTCTCTGCGAAACCAATGTACTGACAGATGGTGCGGAAACATGGCGGATAGCAAAGTAACTCCAGCTCGAACTGGGGGCCACACAACGTGCTGTGAAACTAAAAGTGGTTCGAGCGACAAAAAGCGAATGAATCAGCCAGGAGTAATTGGTGTCAATTAGCAGAAGTGCGTTGAGCCCTCGCTCTCTCTCTCACAGGTGCGCATCCCAGAAAATCCTTGCACTTCCATTGCCCGCCTTCCTCACCCCCTCTGCCGTATACTGCTGCGCTCATAGCAGCGGGATGAGAGCATGTGACCCCGCGTTCTGATCCCGTGGCTCGCGCCGCCCACAAACACTCATTCCATGACGATGATAATAATTTCGTGTGGTTGCGAAACGGACTTTTGCCGAGGTTAAACAGCTACACTGTTAAATGTGGAGCAGGGATGTATGGTGTGACCATCAGGAAATCACTGAGCAGTAACAGAATGGACATACCAATTGTGATGGACACAAGAGGCAGGCAATTCACTGGGCGATGAAATAAGGAAATTCGCTGGCTAACTCGTTCAAGACGAATTGTAAATAGCTAGTCCTGCAGTGGCCTTACAGAGCTATACAAAATGGTTGCCATCAAGGTTCTGCTACGTGATGTTACATAATACGGTGAGTAACCATACCATCCGGCTGCTAAGCGACCCGAGGCACAGCTAGGCAGAGTTTTCACACCAAAACGAAAAGCACGAGTAGAACCAAGTATAGCGTCATTGAGCCCCACTCGCATCGTCGTATAACTACGCTTTCTCGTACATTAAAATTGCAGTCCGAGCTATCATGTGCGTACGTGTTAAGTCATAGATTACGGTTTTTGTCCAGATTTTACTCTGAAAAATTAAATTTTATTCAGTAATGCACCGTGGCGGGATATGTGCATCATTTCGCGAGCCGTTAAATAAAAACGTGGCGATATGTTTGGTGTTGATCCACCTGTGGCACATACCCGCAGTGCTTGGCCAGGGTATTGCGGGTGTGTGCCAATGAAAGTCAGTCGACATTCATGAGTACAATCCAATATATTGCTAAGCAATATATTGGATTGGTTTCTTGTACTTTCCTGGTTTTTTTGCTCCTGCGTTGTTGACATGTCACCTTCCCCCCCCCCCCCCCCCTTTTTATTCTTTTTGTCCCCCTCCATTTCCCATGCTTCTTTGAGGCATTTATAAAACCACGTCATTTTTTCCAAATAAAGCCAGTTGATAGTCCGCGCTCGTGTGTCCTTGTCTCTCCTTCTGTGTCGTCTGGTTGCGCCGGTGTCTTTCGGTTTCAAGCTTGTCTTCTTATTTCATTCTTTATCGTAAGTTCATTTGCACGCACATGCTGTTGAGTGTTCATGATGATATGTTGTTATGTGTATACGCGTGCGCAAGTAACGCTCACTGCGTCGTTTGTTTGTCATTTGAGTCATTTTCACAACCCGATTTGTATCCAACTTTGCTTCCCTTTTCTTTGACACAGCGTGTCTTCTGTGCTCAGGTGTCTCGTTCTTGATCTTATGCGTCTTTCTTAAACTGATGCTTTGGCAGTACTACTTGTATGCCCACTTCTGTATGAGCTTTCGGGCTTACAGTATTGATAAACAAATAAACTCTGTGTGTGTGTGTGGGGGGGGGGGGGGGGGGGGGCGAGACATGACGGAAACGGCGCCCGCTTCAAGTGTGTCCATACAATTGCTCTCGCAAGAAAGCAGCGACAACGAAAGGAACCACAAGCGCTGCTCGAACCAACTAGCCTCATCAACTTATTACTCAGAAAGCACAGGCGCAAAAGCTTCGCTCGTATTGCCTCTTCACAAGGAGTTGGAACTGGTTTAACTCTTTGCTCATTTATTCATTTCGAGGTCACTGCTCGGAAGTAATCTTTGACAAGAGAATGGTACTGCATCGTGAACCTACATGGCGCGCTCCTAGAAGCGTCAACTATGGTGTAACCAGTGAGTCGAGTGCATAACGCGATACACTGCCGCAACATTATCGTGGCACACGATGGCACTGCCGAAAATGGAAGTCATGCACAACTTGCCAGCGAGTGCGCACAGCAGAGGCACGGCAACCCCACTGGCGTGCATGATCGACCAGCTTATGTAGCGTACAAAGTTTCGCCTCTACTCAAATGCCTTGTAGGTATATCCCACATTTTTTAAGGGCATGCGACAACTTTCTCTTTTTTTTTTCTTTTTGCAGTTCTTTAATGTCAACCCGATGCAGTTTAAGGCAACCGCTCTGCAAAAGCTGTTGTTTATGCTGCTCAGTGATCCTTTCAAAGTGCGTACGTACACAGCCCCCGGCGCGCGAGCCACTTCTGACACATCCCCTATATACAAGGGCGTGTGTAGACTGGCTGCGCCGTTAAGCGTCCGTATCTGACGCGGCACTGTTGTCCTACCCCTTTCTTTTTTTTTTTTCGTTTCAAGGCATTTATCAACGAGTCCTCGGCGAGTTTCCGTGCCACTCTCGTCCGAAACCTTACACGATGTGGCGATCAAGGAACGCAGCCGTGTGCAAAACAAAGCTCGCTTGGGAGCGCGCGTCTATTTCATATTTCGCCTGTTTTCCGCGCTTGTGTTTTTTCTCGAAAAAAAAAACACAACCAGACACACTTCAGCGCAAAACGAATACTTGATTGCGAAGTTATTTGGCATGTTCTAGAACTTTGTAATGACATGTTAGCGATATGAGCAATAATTAAAAAATCTAGCAATTAAAACCAATTAACTAATTCATAATTAGCGATTAAAAATACTTTCTGTAATGTGCGCGCAAGTGCCACCAATATGCAGTAGGCACAATTTTTCTTCCCCTTTTATATCCAGTTAAATGGGGCACCCTGTGTGTGACGATACGTGTATACAGACGGGGCTTTTCTCTATTTTTAATTGGGAGTCTTTAACGAGAGCTCATGCCGACGGCGCCTCACACACACACACGTTTGACCTTTTCATCGCGAATCCTTTTTTTGTTTTCTATAAATGCTCCGCAAAGCACAGGCGGGACACAGCCAATGGCGCGGCGCTGTCCCGCTTTGCCGGCGTTAGAGAGCTGCTGCTTTTTTGGCGGAAGCAAGCTTTGCAGTTGTGCTACAAGAAGCTCAGTCATCATCATTGGCCTATTTTAGGTCCACTGCAGGACGAAGGCCTCTCCCAACGATTTCCAGTCCACCCTATCCTGAGCGTGTTGGTTCCACTTCATGCTCGACAAGCTTTCTGATTTCATCGCTCCATCTAACCTTTTGCCTGCCTCTCTTGGTATCGATTCCGTCGCTCTTACTGCTCATCCGTTATCTTTCCTGCTCATGACGTGTCCTGCCCAGTTCCACTTCTTTCTTTTAATTGATAAGATAATATCGGCTACTCCTGTCTGTTCCCTGATCCACTCACTTTTTTTATGTCTCAGCGTTACACTTATAATTTTTCTTTGCACGCTGCGTGCTCCTTAGTTTCATCTCTAGCTTCTTCGTCATCCTCCACGTTTCTGCACGGTACGTTAGTACTGGGAGAATGCAGGGATTGAATACATTTCGCTTCAGTGACGTATGGAAGCACATTGCACTCGAGTACTTTTTCTCCCGAACGCGGTAAAACGTCCCGTCGTGGACCGTAATGCCGAGAGTAAATAAGCGTTTTTATTTCATCTTCTTCCTAATTCCATCTTGGTTTGAACCTCTCCCTAAACGTGTGACCTCTCGTGAATGCAGCATGGTCGGCAGGTGTAAACGCGCTGTCGCCGTGTGCCGAGCACACGAAAAGCTCCAAGACTGGCTGTAAAGCGAATAAGATTAATTACTAATAAGGAAGTATTATTATTATTATTATTATTATTATTAGTAGTAGTAGTAGTAGTAGTAGTAGTAGTAGTAGTAGTAGTAGTAGTAGTAGTAGTAAAATTATCTAAAACGCTTATTTGACCGGTACTGAATGCTGTAAAGGCAAATGAGAAGTCACCGTTAATCGTCTTTTATTTTTAGCTGGCGGCTGAAAACGGCGAGAATAACCATTTCATTTATTTTTCCAATAAAATAATGCCAGAGCTGGGCAGGGGCAATACACTATTGCCCCGTGTCGAAAAGTTTCCATAAACACGACCTGAAAGAAATCACCACGATGTCTTTCAGTGACTCCATTTTCTTATTCAATGTGACGACGCGTTTGTGCTGTGTGAGCCGGCAGTGCAATACAAGACGAGGAAAAAAGCTCGCGTCTGCGTGTGTGTTTCGTAAAAGGCATTCCTGTAGAAAGCCGGGGCTCTTTTTTTTTTTTTTTTTTTTTTTGTGAGCACGGACGGTAGACCAAACAATTGGAACTCGCCAAGTGGGAGCTAACGGAGCAAAATGTCACGATCACGAACGAATGTGCGGGGCCCCCCTGTCCGGACCCATACGGCTGCCGCTATGCGCACAACATGAGCCCTTTGATTTTCATTCTTGAAGACAGCGCGAGTGATGCATGTCTCCCGGCGCCGATGCAGCTACCGCGCTTCCTTCCCCCAATGCGCTCTCGGGAAGCGGAAAAACGTTGCCCATGGTGATTTTCTGCAATGCATCCGAAAACACAGCCAATCTTGTTGCTGAACGCCAGGTCCCACTGCGACCACCAAACAGCACACGCATGGCAAAAAAGAAAAATAATAATAATAACTGCAGGAAACGCGATAGGGAAGACGACAAACACTCCCGGCGAGGAAAGTGGAAGAAGGCGGAGCAAAAAATTCCCAAACGCTTAGCCACAGGGTTGGATGGGGTTAGTCTAATAAGTGACCTCAGAAGAAACAGCAAAGAAGCCCTACTGAGAACAACTGAAAAAAGCTTACAGTTGGCGTCAAAGTAGATGAACTTGACCTATAACGACAAGGGAGAGAAAATAACATTCGCTCATATAGACCATATAGACATCAGTATTGTACCAGTTGGCGGTGCAGGCAATTAAATTAAAAATGCACATATGGACGAAGCACAACGGCAACTCCAAAAGACTCAGCAGACAAAAAATTCCTAACTTAAATATGCAACAAAAAAATAAGGTGTTAATGCTCACACGGACTAGCAGGCAACTGACAGAAACGCGAGTCGTCGTCGTCGTCGTCGTCGTCGTCATCATCATCATCATCATCATCAGCCTGTTTTGGTCCATTGCAGGACGAAGGCCTCTCCCAACGATTTCCAATCCACCCTATCCTGAGCGAGCTGGTTCCACTTTATGCCTGCAAACTTTTTAATTTCATCGCTCCATCTAACGTTTTGCCTACCTCTGTTACGTTTTCCCTCTCTTGGCATCCATTCCGTTGCTCTTACTGTCCACCTATTATCCTTCCTCTTCATGACATGTCCTGCCCAGGTCCACTTCTTTCTTTTAATTGATAAGATAATATCGTCTACTCCTGTCTGTTCTCTGAACCATTCCGCTCGTTTTTTATCTCTTAGCGTTACCCCTATCATTTCTCTTTCCATTGCACGTTGCGTGCTCCTTAGTTTCATCTCTAGTTTTTCATTATCCTCCACGTTTCTGCATCGTACGTTAGTAGTGGGAGAATGCAGTGATTGAATACTTTTCGCTTTAGTGAGAGCGGTAAGTTTCCAGTCATGATTTCGTAATGCTTTCCGAATGCGCTCCAGCCCAGCCTTATTCTACGGAGAATTTCTTTTTCATAGTTAGGAGTTCCTGCTATTAACTGTCCCAGGTATACGTATTCGTTTACACATTGCAAGGGTTCATTGTTGAGTTCAAATTGCTGTTCCTTAGCTAGGCTATTGAGCATAACTTTGGTCTTTTGCCTATTCATTTTTAACCCAATTTTAATACTTTCCCTGTTTAGGTCATCAATCATGTTTTGTAGTTCGTCTCCATCATTGCTAAAGAGCACAATGTCGTCTGCAAATCTTAAATTGCTTAGATATTCTACGTCTATTCGAATTCCCTTTTCTTCCCAGTCTAGACGTTTAAATATTTCCTCTAAACATGCAGTGAATAGCATCGGGGATATTGTATCTCCCTGTCTCACACCTCTCCCGATCGGGATTTCTCTGCGTCTCTCATGTATAGGAGTAGTGTGGCTGTGCAATCTTTGTATATGTTGTTTATGATTTTCACGTATACGCCAGGTACCCCTTGTCGTCGTAGAGCTTCTAGAACTGCTTGTATTTCTATGGAGTCAAATGCTTTCTCATAGTCGATAAACGCCATATAAAGAGGTTTGTTATATTCCGCGTACTTCTCAATTACTAGGTTGATAGCGTGGCTGTGGTCCATCGTCGAGTAACCTTTCCTAAAACCAGCTTGTTCTCTCGGTTGGTTACAGTCGAGGGTTTCTCTTATCCTCGTAGAAATTACTTTTGTAAATAGCTTGTATATTACTGGGAGTAGGCTAATTGGTCTGTAATTCTTTAACTCCTTTATGTCACCTTTCTTCTAGATTAGGATTATATTAGCATTTTTCCAGCTGCGCGGTACGCTACATGTCTTGATCCATTTCGTGAAGAGCGATGCAAGTTTTTCAAGTACAATATCAGCTCCATCTTTGATCAAGTCGGCTGTTATACCGTCTTCACCAGGTGCTTTACCGGGGGACATGCCTTTGGCAGCTTTTTTGACTTCGTCAGCGGTTATACATGGAATTTCAGTGTCCTCTGATTCTATTAAGGTTGTACGGTGAGAAGTGTATAGAGTATAATGATGACTAAACAACGTGGCAGAACAGGCGCAGTGATTGAAGGCTACTGACTCCCAGCACAGTCGTTCCTACACAGCATACTATTGGCAAGTAAAGAAAATTGCAAAGCCTGCACTAGTAATGCTAGCGAAGCTGATGGCTGGTGCGGCAGTACGCTTCGAACCAGAGACGCTGGCGTGGCCTCGACGCCGTCCCATATAATAGTGCATGCCTGTGCTATCTCGATATAGGAACTGCTTGGACGGCGAAGCTATGCACAGTACGCATGTATACAGGGTGTTTCACCTAAAAAGCACAAAGTATTAAACATTACGTGTCTCGCAGTGTTGTTCTCAGCCATATACAGCACGTCAGAATATTTTTTTCCAATCTGCCAAGCTCGGCAATTAACAAAAATTGCTTAGTGAGCTTATTTAAATAGTAACTCTAGAGAAAAAAATCTTCAATGCAACAATGACAGCGTTTTTCCAGAGATATCAAAACATTCAATCTATGGTAAGATAACTGCGCTGCATAACTTATCTTTTTTTTTTCTTTTTTCGCCGTTTGTTTGAAGTGCGCGAAATTCAAAAACATACCACGTGATTGGGGCCCCTTTGGTGCCTCCTCCATTCGTACTTGCGCAAAACGCGTGGCCGCGTGACGTCTTGTGGCGGTCGGATGTGTTTTGCGTATAACCTGTTAATTTTGTGCCGTTCATTTGGGATTAAACACCTTCACGCTGTGCCTCTTCTTTTTGCAATGTTGTTTCCATCATACCAACACCTCCACTCACAAACCTCTATACTCAATAAAAACAGCCAGTCTCAGTTTTTTGTTAAACAAAAGCCAACGTGCCGCGAGGTGCGACATTTCCGTACAGCCAATCGGTGTTTGGTGACCTTCATTCACGGGGTCTGGCGCATGCACTGGAAGCCGTCATTCACTCGAACGCGCGCCGATAATCACCGTGACATCCTCAAGTCGTATGCGAGGAGGTTTGATTCAGCACATGCTCCATCATGCTATAGACAGCTGTTGAGGTAACGCAGTGAATGAAGGTAAAATAAATGACACAGCGGGAAATGTTCGTGAATTAGCATTTCAATCGGGCGAATACTTTGATGTAACGCTACGGCCCTCATGGCCCCTGTACAGATAAATCTACCCTAAATGTCTCATAAGTTCTTTTGCAAACTATTGCAATATGTAACACAAGTTTTATCACGAAATGTAGACTTGAAACTGCGCATTGTAGCACGAAAATAAATTGGAAACGTTTCAACCACCACCTTTTTTTTTTTTTTTTAATGAGGCACGAAAGGGCCCCTGACGAGCTCGCCACCGCGCCTATACGCCATCAAGCTAAGTGCGTTGTGTGTACACAAATATTCAGAGCTAAGTTAAACACTACACGTTAGCCGACCTCGTCGGGATTTGTGGAAGCATAGCTTAGACACAGAGGACGCCATCAGTCTGGAAAAGCTGCGCCGCATAGAGTATTGATCGGGTCACGCGATGAGGGCAAGCGTGGCTTTATCTACACCGGTGTTCATTTGAAATGCCGCGGCGCGCAAGCAAGGTAGAAGGATCTCCCACACGACGGGATGAGGACCACGTTGTTTTTATGAGCTTCATTTTGCCACCCACTGGTCAGCGCTGCGACATCGGTAAAAGGAGGGGTCCATCGGCTGTGCGCGGCGTGTCGGCGCACCAAAGGCAGCGTGCACCGCAGCGGCTATATCGCTTGTTTCTCTCATGATGAGCACTGTGCGTTCCTGGTAGTATTTTCTTACATAATTGTGAGTTATCACCAATAAAGGCGCGCCTTTGCTTTGAATACGATTCGTATTGCAAGAATTCACAGGTGGGCATACGTTCCGTAGCTTCTGCCAAGAAAAGTCTGCGCGCAATCAGGTATCTTGAACGACATTACGAACATGACCCGGCGAGTTCCGATATAAGCTTAAACAAAATATGCTTATTTTCGAGTCGCACTTCGTATGCATGCACTACGCTCGTACTGAAAGCGTTCCATTGGGATCAGCAATTAGGGTGTGCTCAATGTTTTAATTAGAAATGAATGCGCAGCAGTGGGTATGCGTGCAATTCCGTGCCGCAGTGAGTATAAGGGCAGCACACGATTTTGAGAGCGATAGGAAACAGTTGTCTCCAGTAAGAAAAATTGAGCACAGTATAATTTTCTGACAACTAACAAGTCATGCACCTTCATTCGCTGCAACGAACGCTTTAGAGGTGCGCTCTCCGAGTTGCACATTTCAACCTTTTGTTGTCTTATCAGTGGTTTCCATCACTTAGTATCTACGCTGCAGCGTTACTGTCCTAGGTGACTTCAAGTGATGAATGTTGCATAACGTTACCACCTGAGAAGGAAATGCATGACGCATTACTTGGCACTGGAATTAAGTTTATTCGCTTTTTACTGCCTCGTTTATTATTTTCATTCATATCTGCGGGCAGCTGGAGAAAGTCACGTAGTACATACAGTGCAGCTGAATCCGAGCAAGGCATCTTTGTTTCCTTTGAGTGGTGGTAGACGGGTTGGCTCCACTCTTAGCGCTGCTGCGGAAATGTAATGTCAAGTACACTCGAAAAGCCAATCTGTCAGCCTCTTGAAGGCCGAGTGCGTTTCATGCTTTGAGAAGTGAAGCTTAGCTGTGCGTGACTGAATCATTTCGTGTGCTATCACAATAAACAAAGTTAAAAACATTTGTCGGGCTCAAAGATTATATAGTCCATTTCGTTCTGCACAGCAAAATTTGTTCATTCATAAGTCTGTGGCCAAAGCCCACAGCACAATTTCGCAGCACATTTTTTCACTGGTGAGTGGTAGGCTGCCGTTTCATTCAATGAGGCAGTCTCGGAGGAGTGCTCATGCCGATTACTCTAAAAAAGTTTGTTAACTCTGGAAAAAGAATTCCTACACGGACTAGCGAATACTCTCCCAAAATGGATTCGGGGCAGTTCTTAGGGTGTGGGCGCTCACTATATACACAAGAAAGTTGTGTCTACATACTGAAAGCATAGTACGTCTTACAGAGTTACCAAAATATAAAAAAATTGATACGTGAGCAGTACAGATTGGTTAGGTGTTTTTATAATGACGAAGGAAGAAAAGAAAACAACTCAATATAGCACTCTATTCAAGACGGCTCAACACGGGTACATAACGCACGGCATATCCACATGACCATATACATTTAAAAAAAAAAGATGTTTGACTGGAAGCGCTTTTACGGGACACATTGCGAAAGGCGAGGTTGTGTATTTGTTGGGACTACTGCACGTTCCTGAATCTTCAGGTGTGGCATAAACATACTTACGTGCATGTTTATGCCACATTGCATTGAAGTACATCAAAAAGTGTGTGAACACATGACACACATGAAACACAAGACAGACAGACAGACAGACACACACACACACACACACACATATATATATATATATATATATATATATATATATATATATATATATATATATATATATATATATATATATATATATATATATATATATATATATATATATGGTGTGCTGCTATCTTACGTTTTTGCGTCGCTTAAATTTAAAGCGCCTGTAGGACTTCTTTTGTGACCGCCGCAAAAAAAAAAAAATAATAAGGCATAAGAGTAAGCAAGGTCTTGGACTGGCATTTCATCAAACACAACTATCGTTTCTACAATTTCAGTTTCGAGCCCCCTAGGGCTAAATATAATTTTCTTCATTTCCAGCATTGTTTGCCAACGAGGGCGTCGTCAGCATAGATTAAATGTGGCGAGGTGCTGGCCAGACAAGTTAGCGGCTTTCAAGTGCCGTGAAAACTATGCTCGCAGGTTGACGCACACGCACGTACCTGCGTCGTCGTCTAGGCTGGATCCACTGGAGTCCGGCGGCTCGTAGCGTGCGTGGGTGCGCATGTGGCGCGTGATCATGTCGCGGCGGCAGGCGGCGTACGGACAGAGCGGGCACTTGTAGGGTTTTTCGCCCGTGTGGGTGCGCTGGTGCGTGCTCAGGTGGTCGCTGCGACTGAACACCTGGCCGCACACACGGCACGTGTACGGCTTGAGACCCGTGTGTAGCCGCATGTGCCGGGTGAGCATGTCGCTGCGGGCGAAGCAGCGGCCACACACGTCGCACCCGTAGGCCCGTCCGTCTCCCGTCGGCCGGCCGTGGCGCGACGCGACGTGCTTGGCGAGCCGGTCGCGCTGGGCGAATCCCTGGCCACACGAAGAGCACACGTGCGCGGGCAGCGACAGGTCGAGCGGGCCGTCCGACGAGTCCGACGATGGGGGCGAGAAGACGCTGCGCTCGGCCAGTTTGTCGAGCACGGCGCTCAGGCGACGCCGCTTGCGGGCTTCGCTCATGCTGCGGCCCGCAGCAGCCCAGGCTGCCCAGGCCGCCCGCCGACCATCCGCCGAGCTGCGAGAGAGGCGACTACTGTTACCAGCAGGGGGGAGACGCCAGCGGCTCCTCACCTGACACCCGTCGTGGTCGCCCGCACGCGCCGCCAGAACGCGCGCGTCTGAGGCGCCGGCGGCAAGACGCGGTTCGTGCCGGCCGCCCTCCCGCTCGACGCAGCCAATAAGCGCCCAGCGCCTCCCCCGCCGCCACCGCCCACATCCGGCCATTCGCTCACATTATTCGAAATAAAAGAGCGCCAAGGTGTCGTCGGGAAATGTCGCTACGCTAATACATCATCGGCAGTGGGCGGTTCTCGTCGGCGCCACTAACAGGTGTCTCCCATGATTGAGAAATGCTTTGAATGCGTCGTCAAGTGCAGCGACCACAAAAGTTGACAAATACGCTACTCGTTGGGTTAGGGAGAAATGAACGTGTTACCGCCTCACGCTCCGTACAAAAATAATACGTTACCGAGGAAAAACTAACGCACGTTATATCTTACGTTACCCCATTGTCAGGGATGTCGTTAACACTGTCGTCGCTGCAGAATCCCCTCAGCAACAATTTGCTAAAGCTCATATTTATACTGCTGATGCACGAACTACGCTTTTAGCGCAGGTACCGATTTTACGAGACTGCTCTCTGCACAAATGTTCCGCAGCAATATTATTATAGGGCCTAGGGTTGCCTGCAGAGTTAATACGTTGGCATGAAACTCTGTGGCATATGTCGGAGCCATTATTCCCAGTACGTCATTAACGGGATTTCAGGATGAGGTTAGTGCGCGCACCGGTGCACCCTGTGAGGTTTTGTTGAGTATGCGCTTACAACGGAGAAGATTCGTGTGGTATATATAAGCGTCAGCAGTGTGCGAATGGCCGCTTCTTTCCAAATGGTCGTATTCGGGCATTTACTCGCGCCGTCCTGAACTTGTTCATGTCGTACGCATGAACTAGCGAATGACTGTGCGAGACACCCTAATTGCCGCAAGACGTCATTTCTGCTATAGCATCGGGACGATGCTCCTCAATGAGAGAGAGGGTGTAAATGACGCGTGCGGTATGCAGACGACAACGAAAGATGTGAACTGACGTTCACATCTAGTGGGATTTTCGGGCAATCTGTGTATTTTTTCTACTTCTTTCTTCTTCTCGGAATTCGTTTTGTTATTGTTCCATTTTTTTTTTCTTCGTGAAGTGGCATGTAACACTCAGGTTATCAGGCCTTGGCCAATCCCCCGACGTGGGTACGCGCCATTTATGTAGGATCATCATCATCTGACTGTAAAAGAAAAATACTCCCAGATCGTAGTAAAATGGCGATCCCCCCCCCCCCCCCCCCCCCCATTTCGAGTTTTTTTACTCCGGAACTCCGGAGTAAAGTTGTTACACTGGCTAGCCGGAGTTATTGCGTGGTGTCTCCGGACTAGTTGTTGCTGTTTTTCACTCTGGTGGGCGGGAGTTCTTGCGCGGCGCCTCCGGGCTACTTTCTGCTGTTTTTTACTCCGGCTGGCCGGAGTCGCTGCGTGGTGCCTCCGGATTACCTTTTGTTGTTTCACTCCGGTGGGCCGAGGTTTCTGCGAGACGCACCAACCAGCTAGCACACAAGACCAAAACGACGTCTTATTGGGGGACTGACGCCTTAGTTCGTGTGGTTGACGTCTCAAAGACGTCGCAAGCGGGAGCGACACCAAAGGGACGATGAAGGCGTCTGCAAAACGTATTCGCAAGACCGAAAGTAAACGTGGAACAATCCAGCTTGGCCCCCTCCCTCCCTACCTGAGATACGAACGCAGGGCATGGCTCAAAGCGTCGGCGTGTGTCGGCACAGTTCTCGGCGCCGAGATGTTGCCGGCTACCATGGGGACGGGTGAGAGGCACCAGAATGTCTGGCGCCTTCTCTCGCCGGTAGCTGGGGAGAAGAGGCGAGAGGGCGCAGGCTGGCACAGACGCGAAGCAAAGCCAGCGAAGCTCGGATGGGTTGTTGGCGGTGGGTCAGTGTAGTTGTTGGCGCCTGGCTCTTCCTTTGTTTCTGGAGAGAATTCAGTTACCGTGCTGCAACTGTTGCGCGTGTCTGTGTGGTGATATTTAGTTCTTTCTGCTTTCCTGCTTGCCATAACCCTGGATCAATCCCGGCGCTTCTGTGACTGGATCCTATAACATCAATGTCTACGTCTCCCCGAAAATAAATGGAAGTACCACATTTGAGTGGCTTAGCACGATGCATGTGAGATCACTCATGTGTTCCGCGGATAGGGCAAATCGGCCTGTAACAGATACAATGAGCATTAATTCTATGTAAGCTCGAAGATAGTTCACACATTAAACACAAAGCAACGCAACTGTGGATTTATTATTCAGATCACCGGGTACGAATGCATTCGGAAACTTTCTTAGGTCTATGTGCGTGTTTTGTCCGATTAATGAGTGAGGCGCGCATTGGATTCGTTTCCACCATCCTATCATTTATCCGTTACAAATAGTGAGTAGAGCGCCTGTACAACTGTGTGGGATAGTAGTAATTTACTCGTGTCTTACACAGATGAATACGTGCATGTGATATCGCGTGTTGTAGGGCAACCGTTGCCGCGCGTTCTTTCACTGTGGCATTGCAGTCGTGAGATTTCAGTTCAGGGCTGTGAAATTTACATGCATGTGATAGGGATGTGAAAATCGCGCACTGTTTGTTGTGGCATGTCAGCAGAACTGCCGCAGGCAATCATGACGTGTTATGGTGGTGGAATGACTTGTCGCAGCTCAGCATTCATATAAGCATGAGTGTCGTGTGCGCGTTCTCAGTCACATTTAAACTTTGTCAGAGGCATGTGACTCGTTTACAAATGTTCGTTATTATTATTTCTCATTGTCCACGCTGTTGCGGTTTTCTGCATCTGGGGGTTCGTCATTTTTGCAGACCGCAAATACCAATACAATTACACGACGTGTTATCTGGCACCACACACTAAAAAAACTGGAGCCGGTTCTGCAGGAGTGAAACGACCCAGCTACTCTTGAGGGCATCGTTCTACTCAGCAAAACGTCGGATGGAGTGAAATGTCCATACCTCTTGCGGCATGAGAGAGTAAAATGCAATTTCACTCCTGCCACACCCATGTGATGCTCGCATTCGCAGCCGCAAACATGGCGGCTGGGGTGGGAGCGGACGATTGAAGAAGACAACAGCCGCTTTGCGAAGCGTTTTTCGATAGAACTATAGCAGCGGCCTTCCTACGACTTCCACGTACAAGCTTTCGCGTACAAACGCGTGCAGTGTACGTTTAAAGAACGGTGCCTTCCTCGACTACGAGCCTCAACCAACGGGAGTCATAGCGAGCTGCCTCTCCTGTGTTTTTCCCCGATCGAACGGCCGTACCCGTGCTATGTGAAACCCGCCGTCCTACACGCCTCGGATTCTTCGCTTACGTGTGCGAAACGAAGAGTAATACACTTTCAGCGACACAGTACACTCTAAAAACAAAGGGAGTGCTGGGCACTCACTTTGGGGGAGTACTTTCGTGTCCCAAATTTAACTCCTTTTTTCTGAGTAGATCAACCCCATTGCAGGGTACCGGTACTCTCGCCAAAACAGAATAGTAGGACGCCTCCGAAGGGGATTCGAAGACTCTTTTGAAGGGAGCTCTACTACCCCACCAAGCGGGGTGCTAGTTCTCCCAGAGGGAGTAGCAGAGACAAAAAAAAAAAAAAACCAATGCGTTTTTCGACCATGCTACAATTAGCAGGCATTTCATTACATCACACTGAACATAGAACATACAGGCTGACACGACACGAACGCACATACACGCCAATAACACAACCACAGCAAAGCACAAAGCCCAGAACACACTCGCGATATACCGTCTTACACTGAAGTCCCGTATTTATAACTACTATACTTGACCTGCTACGTAGCGCCAGTGGTAAGGTACTGTTCTGCGTAATTAAACAAAACGTATGCACAGAACAGGTGTATATTTGGCGTTGGCTCATAGGTAGCCGCTCGCCACACAGATCTGTTAATCTAAACGCGCGGAACATATACAATGTCTTTTAGATTAACGCATTCCTATCATGGGCTGGCATTCCGTTTTACGGGCAAACGCGAGTTCGCAGTGCTGGTTCGCGATGTAAAATGCACCTGAGGAAGCCAGTACACTCTAAACCAGAATTGGGAAAAATTGGACTAACTGCATACATTTAGACCACCGGTTGAACGGTTCATCCGAAAGGACGAAATTTTGCGCCAGTGCGTGTCGTGTGCAGAAGCCCGCCACGAAAAATACCAATGGGGGGACTAAAAAGCACCCGTTGGTCTGCGCTGGATCGTCTGCTTGATGATAGTGACTTTTATTAATAATAAAGAAGGGGAAACACTAGACGCTTCTTTCTGTCTCCCATGTTGGGGACACGGCTAAGCGCCTAGTGGGAGGGGGAGGTTAGGAAAAAAAGGGGTATAGTTAGGAAGGTAGGAGTAGGATATGGTGGCTTGGGATGTCGTCCGTCGAGGTGCAGGCACGTGGCGAAGCGCTGCCTGGCCGCGCCATGTAGTTTGAGTGGTTCAGGAAGAATTTAGACGCTGCTCGTCCGCTCCCCGGAGTCCGTCTGCCGATCGTCGTTCCCATGCTCCTGCCCCGCTGCGCCATTCTTTAGGCCCCCCCTTCCTGTCAGAAGCTCGAGCACGTCGGTTGTCAAAGAGCAACAAAATACAAAAGGAAGCAAACATGCATTCCTCAACAACCGGAGGACACCACTCGCTCGGCTGCCGTCTCAGGCCTGCGGAGGCTGGCGCAGTGTTACGGCGAGTTTGCTGGCGTAGTGTGTGTGTGCCAGTGCGAGCTTCCAAGCCTACACGCTGTGGATACATTGCTTGAACGCGCCGAATTACAACGGATATTAACATCGCTAACAAAAGTAAGTTGTTTTAATCGTTAGCGGTTGGTTGTCGAGTGCCCGAAGAGTAAATGGCTGCAATTTGTACGCGAAAAGAGACTTCGCATTGCCGTCGGCATCGAACCCGTCGGCGGCCGACGTGAGCTATCGCCGGCGCAAGGAAAAGAAAAGTACATTTTGTTTTCCGGGAAATACTGTCTGTATCGTAGAATAAAGTGTAATTAAAATTGTGTATTTCGCCTCGTGCGACGACCACTGTGAAGCAGCTATCGCGAAGGCGAGCGCCGATTCGTGGCAGACCGAACCAACGTGCTGCCGCCGGCGCGCTGCGACTACGCTGCATATCGTGACTGCGAGCCGTCTCGTTCGTAGTGAGTGGGGTAAGTACATCACATCTCAGCCGCGACAATGACGATGAGACTTGTTCTTCATTTGTGTGCGGAATGACGACCGTAGAAATAGCACAGGACTGGGTATTTTGTGAGCGCCGGTGATCGTTTGTTCCACAGCCGTGCTCTACGGAAAAGGCCTAGGGACGACTTCGGCAAGAAGGTACACCGACGGGGCAACTGTGCATCGCGTTTCTTCGCCGCCGCGGCAGAATGCTTGCCGTTACTGTGTTTGTGTGTGCTCAGGGGTGTTTTATGAGCTCGCGTACGGCATTGCGAACGCTCGTTCGCTTCAATCGACGAGGTGCTAGCCACTAATTGGAATTCGTTAATTAAAAACTCGCTCACGATATGGCGGGTTTAGATTAACAGATCTGTGCGGTGGTGGGTTATCTAAGAGCCGACGCTAACCGCACGGCTCTTCTGTGAATATATATTTTGTAATTGCGCTGAACAGCAACTTACCACCGGCACTACATGTGGGGTAATATGTGTGAGTATATATACCCGACCATCGGTGTGCGGTTTGAGTGGTCTATATGGTGCATTACTTTGATATGCTTGCGTGTAAGTTTGCGTGTCTACGTGTGTGTGATGTTCCTTTGAATGCATTGGAGTCTGTATATGCGATATTAAATGCTGATAAACTATGTATGTGTGATATAAAATGCTGATAGATCGAGTGAAAATGTGATCGCAATGGGAAGCCTCCATTTTTTTTTCCGGTTGGTCGGAACTGGTCCAACAGTTAGTCGGCCTAGAACGCTCCACCGATGGCAACCGTTAAACCATCGAGTGGTAACCGCAGGGGACGAAAAACTTGAACCGCTGCTGTTAGTCTTGCAGTTACTCCAAAATAGGTTCAAAATCTGTGGCAGCCCACTTAGTCCCCGAAAGGACGAACAGCATACCCCATTTTCGTCCATTTTGGCTTAGAGTGTACGAACATAATAGCGGCTGAATTTCATCAACGCCAGCGAAGAAAAGCGGCACCCGGGTGCTCCGCTACCACCCGCTGCATTCCGACGGCGTTCCCTTACGAGTCCGTCGACCACGTCTGTACGGCGAGAAACCGCTGGCGATCACAAAATATGCACTCCTCGTTGTTCGTTATTCTGCACACAGATGAAATATATTCTCTGCCATCAGAAGTGTTCAGGGTATTATGCTGTACTTACCAGACTTGCGAACGCGACGGATCGCAGTCACGGTATTTTCACCGTCGACGCGCTCATGGCCGTCATACGGCTCGATGCCGAAGTCGTAGCGAAGCCTTTTTCTTTGCATGTATGAGTTATATCCAGTGAGTCGTCGGAGACCAGCCGTCGACGATCACAACAGCTTACAGTGTCGCTGAAAGTGTATTACTCTTCGTTTCGCACACGTAAGCGAAGAATCCGAGGCGTGTAGGACGGCGGGTTTCATATAGCACGGGTACGGCCGTTCGATCGGGGAAAAACACAGGAGAGGCAGCTCGCTATGACTCCCGTTGGTTGAGGCTCGTAGTCGAGGAAGGCACCGTTCTTTAAACGTACACTGCACGCGTTTGTACGCGAAAGCTTGTACGTGGAAGTCGTAGGAAGGCCGCTGCTATAGTTCTATCGAAAAACGCTTCGCAAAGCAGCTGTTGTCTTCTTCAATCGCCCGCTCCCACCCCAGCCGCCATGTTTGCGGCTGCGAACGCGAGCATCACATGGGTGTGGCAGGAGTGAAATTGCATTTTACTCTCTCATGCCGCAAGAGGTATGGACATTTCACTCCATCCGACTTTTTGCTAGAGTAGAACGATGTCCTCACACTGTAAATGAAAACATACTCAGCTGGGAGGTCCTGCAAGTGTACTCTCCCCACAAACTCCCATGACCCCAACATTTACCCCCACCCATCGCGGTCGATTAGGGCACATGGGGCAAATGCCGTCATCAACCTCCCTAGGGAATATAACGGCGCACTTCCCTGACGATACCCCCATGGATGTTGATGAAAAACCCCCATCTCATGCCGCAAAACCTCCCCTGCATCGCGAAACGGGTTTTGGCTGGTGGAGGAGGGACTTCGCAGGCCGACCGACGGGGGGGCCTCGGGAGCCAGAAATAACATGGCGGCCGGACAAACCAGCACGTCGAACGCACGCAAGTCCGTCGCGAAGCTGGCAAAGGCTTTTGCGACGTTACGAAAAGGAAAGCGTTTCGTCTATCTTGTAAATGTTACAAGCACCGACGAGCGTCAACGAAGGTTGTGATCTACAGTGTCAAGCGTCGAGGAAACTCAAATTGTGTGCCGGTGTTGTCCAGTGCTCGAATACAACCACGGATAACGGGCGCAGCGGCCGCGTTGGTGAGTGAGCTCTGTATGCTATTTCAACTATTTGTCTCATTTTGACATAGAAGGAGTGAAGTTCGGTACTATGCTATAGGTAACTGTTCCTGATTCCTGGTATAAACTAGTCTGGAAAGGAGTAGTTATAGTACTGAATATATCGCTGAAAAGGTCTGCCGAATTCCGGAAAATCCATTGTTTGGAGCACATGTTCGGAGAGCGAAATAAATGCGAATAACTTGCGCAATTTTGGACATAAACCTCTACTAATTGGCATACTTAGCGACTGCCTAAATATCTATATCATCAGTGAAAAACATAATTGTATCTATTTCACTTACAGAATTATAACGAGTTTAATATTAAGATGCTATTTTCCTATATTTATTGTATACGTAAGTTAAATTTTCGTGCGCTAACAAGCGCTAGGTAAATATCTGTCACCAGGTGCAATTTGTTTTCAGCTATCTTGTAAACTGACCAAAGAAAAACATAAAAACTGAAATCAGCAATATAGCTTTTTATAAAATTAGCCAATTGCGCTAAGGATTCCTGTTTGGTATCGACTTTAAGAACACATCGATGCACTCATCTTGGTGAAAAAAGAAATGCTTTAATAGTATTCCAAAATCAGAGGCATCGACTTAGAAATTTTATGAAAGAATTTCTGGGTCGTTCTCGCTTCCTTTTCGTTCACGAAACCGTCGTCTTTTTGTTCTTATTTTTCTTTCTTTTTTTCCATGCTTCTGCACAGCGGGCAAGCGAGACACCACCGGACGGGTTCTGCGAAGAAGAAAGGGGGACATTCGACAACCGAGTCGGCAAGCGCCTTTTGTGTGGACACCGTTTCTGCACTGTTCCGATCTGCCGGCCTTGGCGCCAGCTTCGGCAGCTTTTGCAGTACCCTCTCCAATTTTCAACGCTCCAGGGATGCATAGTGGACGGCTGCTTTCCCGCAGCTGCCCCCCGAGCCGACGAGCGTGGACGAGCGAGTGCACCGCATGTATCTTTTTTGTTGCCTTGGAAAAGACGCTTAATTGTTAGCCGATTGCGTCTCCCCTTTGTGCGGGTGCATATGCTCGCTTTCGTGAGACGCCCACCACTGTCAGGTGAACGCGGCGGCCGAGGACTATTTGTACGGAATGAATCCTTGGCAATCTGTGGAACCCAGCCTTTAGAGGTGCTATCCTTTGTAAGCGAGAGATGATATCTGTACATGACGGTCTTCATTATTTCAGTTGTCCGTTTCTCCTTCTTTTATTCTCGCTTTTGCTTTTGTGTTGTTTTTTTTTCAATATCAATATCATTATGTTAGGACAGCTGGCTGTAATGTTTCCTCCTTCCCACGTTTTCGTATTGAAATAAGAAAAAGAAAAACAACTGGAAGAATGTTTCAGCTGGGAGGAGGCAAATGAGAGGACGATACCGAACACTCAAGGCACTTCAGATGATAACGACGCGTTAATACCGAAGGGGGAAGATTTGTCAAAGCTTAGTTTCACTTGTGCAATCATCACTAATTTTAACGAAATTCATTTGCAAGGCTAGTGACTTCGCAATATGAACCCTCCGCCTGCGATAACTGGCGGGGGGTTCATATCCACCACCAGGGCAACGTAGCACAGGAAAACATCTACTCGCATTTTACTAGCCTGGTTGCAATACTCCCGCACCCATTCATTTATGCACTGACCTGCTTGCCTGATGTAACATATGTCGCAGGAGAACGGGATTTCACAGACGACATAGATTTGCCATAATAAAAATTTTTCTTGCGCTGCTTTCAGGGGATCTTCATGGGATATAACTTTATTATTATTATTATTATTATTATTATTATTATTATTATTATTATTATTATTATTATTATTATTATTATTATTATTACTATTATTATTATTGCACTGATCATAGGCGAATCACCCCTTTCGTTCTGATTGTCGAAGTACCTACGAATGAAACTACTAAGCTCCTGAACATTCAGTGTGCGATGACTGATCACCTGACGTGTTGGTGTTGTTCAGCCAGGGCTAATGACGCACTTATCGACTTTCGTTTCAGCCCTTCCACACTGGTAAGACGCGATCTTGCTAAGACAGGTGTTTATTAATAGAGTGCCCTTAAGTCCGGTCACACTTATTGCAAGCTTGTTTCGGTGAGCAAGCTTCGTGGTTTTTAAAAGCCGGTGTATGGTGTATCCAACTCTAACGCTAATTCTATGTATACTACTAAGAAAAGTATTGTAGTGGCGTTATTCCCTACAACAACCACGTTTCCCTTAATGCGAAGAAATTAGCCGCGTGAGAAAAGGTGCAGATTGTATTAGCAGCACTATAGCAAACAGGGCGATCTGTGAAAAAGAAAGGAAGAAGAAGCACTGATCCCACAAAGAAGGCAAAGCGTGGTTGTCAAAAGAAGCACAAGGGAAAAAATCTGAGTGCAATTCCGGTCTCATAACTCGGATCCCGTTCTCCTGCGCACGTCACATCGGGAAAACAGGTCGGTGCACAAATGAGCGGCTATTCGAAAGCGTTGCAACATGTCCGTTAAAATGCCATAAGCCGGGCTTTCTCGCGATACATAGCCAAGATTGCAGATGTGCATGTATTCGGTAAAGCAGTTATCTTTAGAAAAACAAACGTGAAGTGACCTCGCGTTATGAATGAGAGGGAGCAGATTATTTGTGTCAGATTATTTGTTTCTATCAGCGAAACCTTATCGTTTTCTGACAAGGTATAGAATTTTCCGCGTTGCGGTAACGTACGATATGAAGTCTCGGTGTCCTATATACCGGGTGTTTTAGAGAACGATTTCAAGTTTCCAAAGATAGGCTTTCTGAGAAAAAAGAAAAAAAGCTTGGCCCGTATTCACAAAAACAACTTACGACAAAAGTATTCGTAAGAGAAAATTTCAGCCAATCTTCATGCCAGACATATCATTATATAAGCGGGTCAACCAACCACAACAAGCACTTACGAAAGAGGAGTTTCGTGAATCCGGCCCCTAATTTTCTTACGGTACGGCCTCTAAGGTTGGGCGCACGTGAGTAGTCGTAAGATACTTGCAGTTTGCACGGTAAATAACTAAGATCGTATAATCCATTTCTAATCAGCAACCTTTTCAGGTTCCTTCCATTGAGGAATTCGCAGCCGAAAGACGACGATGCTTATCTGCTTTTAGTCTAAAACAACAAAAAAAAAAGTTATTCGCCGAGACCCAGCGACCTAGCGTTTTTTGCGTCATGGAACTCGCTGCAAAAGGAGCTCCGGGAGCCGCGTGCGAACACAGCGTCCGCTGGTGACGTGTTCCAGTGCATGCGCCAGTCGATTCGATATGCATGGGCTTTCCAAAGTAGTGGCTACGTAGTCTGTTATGATAGCGTCATGCAGTAAGCGAATAAGCAAAAGATAACGGAGGCTTCTGCATATGCAGAGCATCGCGGACATCGTACATCTTGAATGGCCCGGCCCAATAGTTGCTACACGTCAGCAGCAGAGGTTGCATTCGCACGTGACTTCTGGCGTTCTTCATGCGCGATTTCGTGCCGCAAAAAGCCCAGGTTTTCTAGCTCTGCAGAGCTTTATACAATTCGTTTTTCTTTGTTTTAAATGCTCATATGGCATCGTCATCAGCGTGGCTAAAACTCGTCCTTTGTACTAATCACAAACAGTTTAATTAATGTTGTAATTAGTAAATATCACTTTGTTACCCAACTAATAAGTGCTTTTTGAGACTTCATGACTTTTGCCTCAGCGAACAGTTTCTTTATGAGGAGGTTTTCCTTTTTTTTTCTCGAACAGCCTATTTTAAAGAAATCTTGCAAGTTTTCACTGAAACACCCTGTATATCCATTGTACTTGCGTTGTGGGGCGATTAATGCGATCAGCGAGGCTATTTTTCTGAGAATCATTTTCTTCGGCTCGATGAACGAATTAAGCGCCAATACTTTAGCGGCGCGGATGGTGCTGGTGTTCCTTCTTGCATGTGCTAGTATCATGTGCTAGTATCTGTATCACTGAAACAGTCCGTATATGATTGCTTGTTTTTTACCATATATACATTTCTTTATTTTTTCTTTGACAAAGTTTTCTAACCCACTCTTAATGACTGTGCTCTGGAACTATTTCCACTGTGTGCGCAGAAAATTTACCGCCCAATCGACGTATATAAAGACGATTAGAGAGTCAACAAAAAGGTCGTCGTTTTGTGCAAATACACTTACACACGAATGCAAGTGAAGTTGCCAGTAAACATATATAAATGTCAGCACAATTTTATCTTGTGGTTTCTCTACATACGAATAAGCAGTCATACAACACAACGGCAACTTACATTGTGCTATGAGCGGCGAGTGGAGTTACCCTTGCCCTGTGGTCATCGCATGTCTGTGGTTATATGAGACATCTTGAGAAAACATGTGCGAAGATCTTGTATACACAGAAAACCGGATATTTGCGTGGTTCTTGCGGAGGTGCTTCTTTCACGGCAGCACGCGCTGTAATATGGTGGGAGTGAAATCGTATAGTATGACAAGACTGACTAACTTTATAGCCTGAAAAGCCCGCATTCAAGCCTAAATGAAAATGGAGTTTACTTATACTGGGAGTTCACGCCCAACATAATTGCTAAAGCGCGATCCTGCTAATTTCTACATATCGATCAAAATCTGACCAATTTCGCTCAGGAAACACAAACTGAATGGTGTAAGAGCGCAGTTGCAGCTACAAATGGAAGTGCCCAGTGTGACGTACACTTAGTTTTCCTCCCATTGACGGCGAGCGAGGATAGGCAAGTGTTATCAAGCGGCAATTTTTATTGTTTCTTTGCTACGACTGATCACGCTTGATAAAATAGCCGCTTTACAACAACACTCGTTCACTGTTGCGCGGCATAGTAAGGGCAGCAACTATGTCACACAGAGGACCAACGGAAAGTGCCGACAACAGCGCTTTTTGACCATTCAATTTCGGTTTCCTGAGAGAAATAAGCCGGATTTCATCGCGCTGCCGCAATTCTAAAAAGGCGCCCTTTTACAAATACTACAACGGATATCGAATTCCCGTATAAGTAACATGCATCTTTCCATTAAGTTTGAGTGTCTTGCTGTTATTGTCTGAGCTTTAATCATTCTAATATTGTTAATTACCGTTAACATTTTAACGCCCTTTACACGGTGTGTGCTGCCGTGAAGGAAGACCGCAAAGATTTTGCTGATGGTTATTTGTGATCAAAACATTTTTGGACACATTTTCTGAAATGCCCTTTATAGCTATACGTAGACCACTATTCATCCCAAATTTTAATTATTGCTTTGCTTTCTGGTTTATGCAGATGGGACATCAAACGTCCGCATGGTGTGTGAAATGTTGGAAGATTTTTTATTAGGGGTGTGTGAAGACCAAATTTTCCAAACTCGAATAGAGTAAAAATATAAAATTTTATCATCATCATCATCATCATCAGCCTGTTTAGGTCCACTGCAGGACGAAGGCCTCTCCCAACGATTTCCAATCCACCCTATCCTGAGCGAGTTGGTTCCACTTTATGCCCGCAAACTATTTAATTTCATCGCTCCATCTAACCTTTTGCCTATCTCTGCTGCGTTTTCCCTCTCGTGGTATCCATTCCGTCGCTCTTACTGTCCACCTATTATCCTTCCTCTTCACGACATGTCCTGCCCAGGTCCACATCTTTCTTTTAATTGATATGATAATATCGGCTATTCCAGTCTGTTCTCTGATCCATTCCGCTCGTTTTTTATCTCTTACCGTTACCCCAAACATTTTTCTTTCCATTGCACGTTGCGTGCTCCTTAGTTTCATCTCTAGTTTTTTCGTTATCCTCCATGTTTCTGCACCGTACGTTAGTACTGGGAGAATGCAGTGATTGAATACTTTTCGCTTTAGTGAGAGCGGTAAGTTTCCAGTCATGATTTCGTAATGCCTTCCGAATGCGCTCCAGCCCAACCTTATTCTACGGAGAATTTCTTTTTCATGGTTAGGAGTTCCTGTTATTAACTGTCCCAGATATACATATTCGTTTACACATTGCAAGGGTTCATTGTTGATTTTAAATTCCTGTTCCTTAGCTAGGCTATTGAACATAACTTTGGTCTTTTGCCTATTCATTTTTAATCCAATTTTAATGCTTTCCCTGTTTAGGTCATCAATCATGTTTTGTAGTTCGTCTCCATCATTGCTAAAGAGCACAATGTGGTCTGCGAATCTTAAATTGCTGAGATATTCTCCGTCTATTCGAATTCCCTTGTCTTCCCAGTCTAGACATTTAAAGATTTCCTCTAAACATGCAGTGAATAGCATCGGGGATATCGTATCTCCCTGTCTCACACCTCTTCCGATCGGGATTTCTCTGCTTTTCTCATGTAGGAGTAGTGTGGCTGTGCAATCTTTGCATATGTTGTTGATGGTTTTCACGAATATGTCAGGTACCCCTTGCCTACGTAGAGCTTCTAGAACTGCTTGTATTTCTATGGAGTCAAATGCTTTCTCGTAGTCGATAAACGCCATATAAAGAGGTTTGTTATATTCCGCGTACTTCTCAATTACTAGGTTGATAGCGTGGCTGTGGTCCATTGTCGAGTAACCTTTCCTAAAACCAGCTTGTTCTCTCGGTTGATTAAAGTCGAGTGTTTCTCTTATCCTCGTAGAAATTACTTTTGTAAATAGCTTGTATATTACTGGGTGTAGGCTAATTGGTCTGTAATTCTTTAACTCCTTTATGTCACCTTTCTTGTGGATAAGGATTATATTCGCATTTTTCCAACTGCGTGGTACACTCTAAAAACTGCAGCCGGTTCGCAGGAGTGAAACGACCCAGCTACTCTTGAGGGCATCGTTCTACTCTAGCAAAACGTCGGATGGAGTGAAATGTCCATACCTCTTGCGGCATGAGAGAGCAAAATGCAATTTCACTCCTGCCACACCCATGTGATGCTCGCATTCGCAGCCGCAAACATGGCGGCTGGGTTGGGAGCGGACGATTGAAGAAGACAACAGCCGCTTTGTGAAGTGTTTTTCGATAGAACTATAGCAGCGGCCTTCCTACGACTTCCACGTACAAGCTTTCGCGTACAAACGCGTGCAGTGTACGTTTAATGAACGGTGCCTTCCTCGACTACGAGCCTCAACCGACGGGAGTCATAGCGAGCTGCCTCTCCTGTGTCTTTCCCCGATCGAACGGCCGCACCCGTGCTAGTGAAACCCGCCAGCCTACACGCCTCGGATTCTTCGCTTACGTGTGCGAAACAAAGAGGAATACACTTTCAGCGACACAGTAAGCCGTTGTGATCGTCGACGGCTGGTCTCTGAAGACTCACTGGATATACCTCATATATGTAAAGAAAAAGGCTTCGCCACGACTTCGGCATTGAGCCGTATGACGGCCATGAGCGCGTCGACGGTGAAAATACCGTGACTGCGATCCGTCCCGTTCGCAAGTCTGGTAAGTAAAGCATAGTACGCTAAACACTTCTGATGACATAGACTATATTTCATCTGTGTGCAGAATAACGAAGAACGAGGAGTGCATATTTTGTGATCGCCAGCGGTTGTTCGCCGTACAGACGTGCTCGACGGACTCGTAAGGGAACGCCGTCGGAATGAAGCGTGCACCCGGGTGCCGCTTTCCTTCGCTGGCGTTGATGAAATTCAGCCGCTATTATGTTCGTACTTGCTTCCTCAGGTGTATTTTACATCGCGAACCAGCACTGCGAACTCGCGTTTGCCCGTAAAACGGAATGCCAGCTCATGATAGGAATGCGTTAATCTAAAAGACATTGTATACGTTCCGCGCGTTTAGATTAATAGATCTGTGTGGCGAGCGCCTACCTATGAGCCAACGCTAAATATGCACCTGTCCTGTGCATACTTTTTGATTAATTACGCAGAACAGTACTTTACCACTGTATTGTATTCCACCACGTTGTTAAGGTGTTTATTAGGTGCAACTAGACGCAGCCCTGCGGCAACGGTCTTGTCCAAAAACGGGCACGGTCCTCGGGCACGAGCGGCGTCTTCTTCAACAGAGCGCTCAAGAGAGAATCCCACTGTAAGCCGTCTGAGAGGATGGCCCACTACAAGGTTCCAATTCTTCTTTACAATATATATACTCCCAATGTGACTCTTGAAAACTCCGCCAAACACGGAGGATGCAAAAAAAAATACTCCCGAAGAACCACTCAGGAACTCCGACCACAAGGGAGTATTACGATATAGAACATACTCCCAATGTTCCGCCGAAAATCTCCGTCAGACACGGAGTAAAAAATAAAAATATATACTCCAAGGCACCACGTAGGAACTCCGTCAGGCACGGAGTAAAAAATAAAAATATATACTCCCAAGGCACCACGCAGGACCTCCGTCAGGCACGGAGTAAAAAATAAAAATATATACTCCCAAGGCACCACGCAAGAACTGCGACCGACGCGGAGTAAAAGTTTACTCCGACCCTACGGAGGAATATTAACTCCCAATGGGGGTCGCTAGAGGACACGTCATTTACTCCCACCTGGGAGTAATAATTTTTTTTTTTTACAGTGCAAGAGTAGCTGGGTCGTTTCACTCCTGCGAAACCGGCTGCAGTTTTTAGAGTGTAAGCTGTTGTGATCGTCGACGGCTGGTCTCCGAAGCCTCACTGGTTATAACTCATACATGTAAAGTAAAAGGCTTCGCTACGACTTCGGCATCGAACCGTATGACGGCCATGAGCGCGTCGAGGGTGAAAATACCGTGACTGCGATCCGTCCCGCTCGCAAGTCTGGTAAGTACAGCATAGTTCCCTAAACACTTCTTATGGCACAGACTATATTTCATCTGTGTGCAGAATAACGAAGAACGAGGAGTGCATATTTTGTGATCGCCAGCGGTTGTTCGCCGTACAGACGTGCTCGACGGACTCGGAAGGGAACGCCGTCGGAATGCAGCGGGTAGTAGCGGAGCACCCGGGTGCCGCTTTTCTTCGCTGGCGTTGATGAAATTCAGCCGCTATTATGTTCGTACTCGCTTCCTCAGGTTCATTTGACATCGCGAACCAGCACTGCGAACTCACGTTTGCCCGTAAAACGAAATGCCAGCTCATGATAGGAATGCGTTAATCTAAAAGACATTGTATACGTTCCGCGCGTTTAGATTAACAGATCTGTGTGGCGAGCGGCTACCTATGAGCCAACGCTAAATATGCACCTGTCCTGTGCATACTTTTTGATTAATTACGCAGAACAGTACCACTGGCGCTACATAGCAGGTCAATTATACGGATTATATATACGGGACTTCAGTGTAAGACGGTATATCGCAAGTGTGTTGTGGGCTTTGTGCTTTGCTGTGGTTGTGTTATTGGTGTGTATGTGCGTTCGTGTCGTGTCAGCCTGTATGTTCTATGTTCAGTGTGATGAAATTAAATGCCTGCTAATTGTAGCATGGTCGAAAAACGGAGTGGTTGCTTTTTCTTTTCTTTTTTTTTTGTCTCTGCTACTCCCTCTGGGAGTACTAGCACCCCACTTGGTGGGGTAGTAGAGCTCCCGTCAAAAGAGTTTTCGAATCCCCTTCGGAGGCGAACTACAACTCTGTTTTGGCGAGAGTACCGGTACCCTGCAATGGGGTTGATCTACTCTGAAAAAAGGAGTTAAATTTGGGACTATCTATCTATCTATCTATCTATCTATCTATCTATCTATCTATCTATCTATCTATCTATCTATCTATCTATCTATCTATCTATCTATCTAGCCGCCTACGACTTCGTGCTCTCCTGGCCGTTTCGTTCATGGGATGTATACGAAAATTGGTGTGGCACAACATGACCGCATAATGAACATGAATGACAGGTCATAACATGACAATCATGACAAGCATCTCTAGAAGCTGCATGATTTACATGCCATGATCTTGGTGCTCTCCTGGTCCTTTCGTTAATTGGATGTGCACGAAAATTGCTATGCCACAATATGACTGCATGACGAACACACGGCACTACATGAGAATATTGATATGCATGTCACGAGCGGCATGATTTACATGCCACGGTATTGCTGCTGTCCTGTCCGTTTCGTTAATGGGATGTGAACTAAAATTGGTATGGCACAACATGACTGCATAACGAACATAAATGACAGGTCATAACATGAAAATCACGACATGTATGTCATGAGCAGCATGATTTGCATGCCATGGTCTTGGTGCTCTCCTGGCCGTTTTGTTAATGGGATGTATACGAAAATTGGTGTGCCACAATATGACTGCACGATGAACATAAATGCCGGGTCATAACATGAAAATCATGCATGTCATGAGCGGCATGATTTACATGCGGCATTTACATCATGCGGCATTTACAATCATGCAGCATTTACATGCGGCATGTTTCGTTAATGCTTTGTATGTCGCCTGCTTGATCTTCGAGGTTCACAGAGTTGGATAACTGGATAAATCATTTTTCATTTACGTTGATACGTTATATGAGTACTCACACAAAAATTGTATATCTTGTTTTCTTCTTTCGCAATAAGTAGCTAATGACCCACTTACCCCGGCTGCAAACCTGAAGGGCTCGAGCGCGCAATTGTAAATATTTTGTATACGGTTTTGTGGAGCCCAGACCCACTTTCCGTTTCAAAGAGCGATGAGTGAGGCGGCACCCAGGATGCTATTCATGTTAACATAGCCGACTACATGTGCACACAAAACCGAGTTCACATGAGCACTGCGCGGACAACTCTATTGAGTAAAGGCTCCCTGTGCTGCTGTAATCCCCTCTGGGAAGTTTCAAACATGCGTGATCCCTCAAAAATGCACTGCCGAGGCGAGGATGTCAGTTTGTACTGTGCCCCCTCTTTCCTTTGGAAACGCCTGCTGGGATGAGCGCTCTCCCATGAATCATGACAACAACACAAACTCGTCACGCAGGTGGAGACTGGTTGTTTACATGAAACAGAAAAGCGCGTTTCGCTTGCAGTGGCACGACACGCACGTTAAAATTGATATTAAATATGTTCTAAGCTATATCAGCCGTTGATATTTTGTGGATGCGTGTGTGTCTACGCAAATCTATCCCGCAAGTTATCTCGATCGCCTTAAATTTTGTGTCAGTACTCCTTTAAGTGGTGTTTAATTCACTGGGTCATGATTGCATGAAAATGTGAGTAACAAATGTGAAGTGCAAATAACGATGTAAAGTTCAAAAATTATTTGCACGAAAGTGACTTGCTGTGACGTTTTTTTTCTCTTGTACTTCGGTGTCATTTGAAAATACATTGCTATATTTATTGTAAAATAAATATTTCTTGGGCAAAAAATGCCAGATGTAAATTTACAGCGACGTCGATGCGTTCGCGGCCGGACTGGAGAAGCGACGCGCGCGCACTTGCGCGCGTCGCTTCTCCAGTCCGGCCTTGTGGCAATTTGCCTGTTTTCATCATCAGAAAAAAAAGTGAAATTGCCTGAGCGCCCCCGCGTTTTTGAATAATATGGGAGAGGGTGAGGAAGAAAATTATAGAAAGAAGGACGAGAAAGGGTAATTGGAGAATTATAACAGAAGACCGCAGCGGAGATCTCGGCGCCCCCTCCGGAAAATGAAAAAGTCTCCGCCTATGCAATATTGTATAAAGTCTTTTATCAGTCTTTTTCGACCTGTCGTCCCTCCTGGCTCCTCACTCCAGCGCCTCTTCGAAGCGGTGGGGCTACCAAAGTCCCCGTACCCCATCCGTCCTTCGCAACAGTGGTGGCAGCGGTTAGATACTAACGGACCCCGTGTCTTCCGCTAGGCCCCCCATTTCATAACATTGGATGGCAGCTAGATGGGATGAACCAGCGTCAACTACCCTGGTGTGGTGAGTGCCCGAAGTTTTCCGATCGTATTGCCAGACTTAGCTAGCTAACGTTGTTGTTAGTAGTAGGTTCTGAAGTTTTGTCTTTAGATTTTAACTTTGTTCAGTCAACCACGGATCATTTGACTGCTTAGTTATTTGGAGAGGGTGAACGAGGCGGAGTGCAGTGTCGGTATGGACAGGTTTGGAGTGCAGGATCTCCTCCAAATTTGCGAGGAATTGGGCATTTCCACCGGCCCCGCAAAAACAAGGCAAGCTCTTCTGGAGTTGATGCGGGTAGAGGAGGTGACGGTGGAAGAGGCCGATGAAGCTCTTGAGGCAATTGACCATTTGCAAAATAGTGCGCGCCCTCTACCGAGCGGCGCCCGGAACACTTCTTGGTTAGAAAGTCGTGCCGGAGATGCCTATGGGTATGCGTTGCTCGGCGTTGCTTCTTGCTGTTTATGATCGCATTTCAGTGGCGTTTCTTCTTGCATGCCTTTGTGGACATCATAGAGGTAGACTGAACTCTATTTGTTCTTTTTCGAGGTAGATAGACTGGAGATTTTTTGCAGTCGTGACCATCGATCAACGGCGTTTCGCGAAAACCGTATTCCAGCGCGCATATCCTTCGTCAGGTTCAACTGTGTTGCGTGCAAGTGTCGTGTGGCTGGGTCTTGAAGGAGGAAGACTGTATTCTTAGAAATAATTTACGACAGGGGTCGCATGCGAGCGCACCTGAGCAGCGCAACAGATTCATTGTGCGGTGGCTGATCGCGGCCCATCGGTTTTCGTGGCTGCGGTCTCTGCGTGAGCAGCCCGTACGACACACTCAAACTTGTGGCATGACCTCAGTAAGGTGCTAAAATTTGTGAGAGAAACATTGTCGGCCTATAGTCATCGTGCACGCGAGCGCCTGACGCGGTCGACTGTTATATCGCAAGCTTGGTGTATATATCCATGCAGGTCGGTACTCAACAAATGCTGTCAGGGTATTGTTGGGGTACACGGCGGCATAATCTTGTATTGCGATTGGAACTGTTACATAGGCTGGGTTCTGTCGCGATCTAAAGTGTCGACGTGCCCATGGCACCGCTACACAAGACTGTGCAAGCAAGTTATATGTCAATCGGGAGCTCCCCGAGTATTGGGAAAGCACGTAGAGAGAGTAATATAATCTTTCTTAAGTAATATAATCTGGTAAAGCAGGAGGTCACCGGTCGTATAAGAAAAAAAAATGAAAAGAAATGCCTTGAGTAAAATTCACGATTTTGCTTTCTGTTCCCATGGCGAACTGCCGCTTCAGGCGTCTACAACCGCTGTGACTCGCGCTCCTCTGTTCGTCAACTTCTTCTCGGTCACAAATCGAAAAAAGGATAATCCCGTGGCTTCTAAAAAATAATTTTCATAGCCGTAACCAATGCATTGCTGAAAGCGCAGCCGCAACGTCCAACGCCTCGTTGAATTTCACAACTTGCCCAGCCACCTGGTATGGCCTCCGAAATCTGCGAAGCGGGCGGATCTAACCAACGAGAGGGCGCGCCCATCGAGCAGCTTCTCGCGCATGCGCAGACGTATTTTTGCAAATCGTCAATTAAGCCGCTGCTCGTGAGCTCAGAGAAAAAACGAGAGGTTAGAGCGTGAACATGAGCGTAAAATGGAAGAGCTGGAGCAAGAATTCAAGTGGATAAGGGCAAGAAAATATCTGCATGTCCTCGAGAGAGGTGAGAACGTCGCAACTTTTCTCGCTAATTTTGAGCATACCTGCGGAAATTTTAGTATTTCTAGAAACCTCTGGGTAGATAAGCTCGTCACGTTGCTACCGCGCAATATCGCAAGTGTTTCACTGCATTTAGCCCAGGAGAAAGCTTGTGACTTTCGTAAGGCTAAAGACGCTTTGTTCAGCTACTTTCTTAGCGGTGTAAGTCCGGCCGACATTGAAAGCCACGACAATGCGGATAAAGACGAGCTTGCCGAGAGCAAAGAGAGCAGTAATCTTTCTGCAGCTGATTTAGAGGCCGACTGCGAAGGCCATGTTGAGTCCAGACATGTTGAGTCTGTAAGTCCGGCCGACTTCGAAGGCCGTGACGGAAATGGAAAGGTCTAAATTATCGACAGTAAAGCCAGTGTTGAGATGGCTAGCGCCCTGTGTGTTGAGGCGCAAAATGAAGAATGCAGCAAGTTTTCTGCATGCAATTTAGGGGCCGACTTCGAAGGCCATGTAGAGAAGTCCAGCCACTTGTGTGCTGTAAGTCCGGCTGACTTCGAAAGCCGAGACGGTAATGGAAAGGTCGAGTTTATCGACAGTGAAGCCACTTTGGACATGGCTAGCGCTGTGATAAATGATGATGTGGTACCTGTTGAGTACACACAGAATGGACAGAGCAGTACTTCTGCATCTAGGTTAGAGGCCGACTTCGAAGGCAGTGACGCAAATGGAAAAGTCGAAATTATCGACAGTAAAGCCAGTGTTAAGATGGCTAGCGCCCTGTGTGTTGAGGCACAAAATGAACAATGCATCACGTTTTATGCATGTGGTTCACAGACCGACTTTGCAGGTCATGTAGAAGGGAGTCCGGCCGATTGCGAAGGTCGAGAGAGTAATGAAAGAGTCGAACTTATCGAGAGTACCACCGATTTGGAAGCGGATAGCTTGGTGACTGTTGGTCACGGTGCTGTATCTGTGGAGTACCCACAGAGTGAGGAGAACAGTACTTTTACTGTATTTTCAGAGGCCGACGGCGAAGGCCAGCGAGAAGGGTCAATGCCCCATTATGAAGGAGTCCCACTAATCGATGTTAAATCAGTGGGCCAGCTGGATAGCTTAGACAGCGCCGAATCTGTCATTCTAACAGAAGCACGATGTGACCGTGATATGCCAGCGCAGCCGTATGGGGATTTGCCTAAGCAAATAGAGGGGCAAGTACAAGCGTGTACAGGAGTTGAGACCCCGAACATCGCGAGCCGCTACGAGGGCAAGAGATTCCGTAGAAATCGTCGGAAAGCGAGCCCGAAAAAGACGAGTACCGTCAAGCGAGGGAAAGCAGCTAAGCGTCATGACATCGTCAGCCGAGGCACTAAGCCCAGATTTAGGCGTAAGATCCCGAACAGATCTTCTAGGAAAAGTCCTAAGCACAGGCTGTTTCTAAGGTCGGAAATACGCGTGACGCGCGTCGTGAGGTACAGAATTCCAAGGCAATTCAAACTAGGAAGACTGCGCCCGGTTTTTTCTTTGTCACTACACCGCAAGTGCAGGAACGCGCCGCAGCGCTGCGCAAGAGCAGTACGACTAAGCCCTAACAAAGGCCGTCCCCCTCCGTGTCTAAAGGGCAGCTTCTCGGGGAGGAATGGGACAATAGGCATCGGCGGCAGTGCGGGGGCAGTTTACTGTCGCAGTGGAGGCCATTCAGGTCGCAAGTCAGTGGTCATGGCTGCCTGTTCGGACAAGCAATTAGGCTTTTTGTCCATTTGTCGAGATCGCGTATCGACGAAACCGTGGAACTCGCGACTCCCGAGAGTTCGTCTGAAAGGGTGCGTCTGGGCACACTTGGCGATAACGGGAGGATAACGACAACTGACGAGAGAATTTTTCTCTTTATGTTTTTAGCGGATTTTGTCTGCTAATGTATGAGTGTGTGCTTTCGACTTGAAAATACTGCGATATTTTTAGGATGTCAGTTTTATGCTTGCTGTAGAAGCATGTTTTTCAGTTTCCATTTTTATTTGTTGTTGATATTTGCACTGCAAATTCTGGCGCTCTATTAGAGCTTGAGAATGCTGACGTAGCGGACTGTTATTTCAGAGATGTAGGCTGAATTTTAAGAGCCTCTGTTTAAGCACACGCTTTGATTTGTTGTGTAAGTGAAGTGCGAGCGCAAGTGTCGAATTTAGTTTATTCCTCTTTATGGTCATATGCGTGAGTTTATTTCGTCGTTACTTCTTATTCTTGTGAGATTGTTTTGTTTTGAGTTTTATTATTCCCTTTGCTGAATGCGTCTAGAGAGCGATGAGCGAAAGGCGCGTGCGAAACACTGAGCAGCGCAGGCGTAAGGAAGGGCTGCCAGAGTTTTCATAAAACATGAAATGGATGGAGTGCTACCTGAGAGAGGAAGAGCTACACCAAACGTAGTTTAAATGGTGCCAAGAGCGACGTAAGCTTTGAGTTTTCAGGACAGGTGAGGACATCGCCACTTTTCTCTCTGTTCCTGGAAGCGTTTGTTTAGCATTGGAGGTTAACGCGGACTTATGGTCCTGGGGTAGACACTATTGTTCTCTAAGGATCTCCAAAGCTTTCTTGGAGCGTCCGTCGGATTTTTGAGAATCGCGAGTGAAATGATTTTATCAGAGTTTTGCTGAATCAATAGCGGAACACGAGCTTAAAATGGAGCCTTTGAGTTTCTGTTCGCCTCTTCGATTGTTTGCCTTACCTGCCTACGCGGCTACGGTAGAGTTACCTTTATCATGATGGCAATTATTGTATTCTGTGGACGCTGTTGTGATTGACAACGCCTGAAATTGAGGTCTAAATATGGACTTGTTGCCATAAGATATTGCACTTCGTTGCGTTTAACTTAAGAGTTAATTTTAGCTCTCAGGTTGGTTTTGACTTGTGGTGGTCTGGCAGTTCGAGGGGTGTGCAGAGGGCACTTGCAGCGCTGGGCGTGGTTCGACAATGCCTGTCCTGTCGAGTATCTCTTTCCTCCAGGATCCGTGAACACCTGTGAGCTGTGTGTTCGAGTGGAATGCCAGGAGAGGAACCTGTGCACCTGAAAGCTTCGCCACCGGTCCATGGATGAGCCTGCTGGCCCGTACGTCGCATCACTTCAGACGAGCCACGTTGAGCCGCTCGTCCTCCTGATGCATTGTTTGGTGGCGGGGGTGCTGTTGTGCCTCAAATTCCCCTGCCAGCCGGTGCAGTTCCACCAGCGACCGACCCCACAGCGTGCATTCCCAGAAGGCGTTCGTGCGTCATGAGTTGACGTCGTTCGACAGCCACCTCGCCGGTCGCCGGTCGACGAGAACAAAGAACAAGGGACGTTGGGAGGACCCTCCCGGCATGACTGCGGGCACGGACCGGTACCGCACTCCAGCCGCTTCGTGGGAAAGCGCGAGGAGGAAGCGACCGAACGAGGGTAGAAAAGCGGGTGCACCGGCGGCTGCTCACGGAGACCCGGCCGTGTCAAGAGCTCCTCACGGAGACACGGCCGTGGATTATGTACATTACTGTATAAAGTCTTTTATCAGTCTTCTTCGACCTGTCGTCCCTCCTGGCTCCTCACTCCAGCGCCTCTTCGAAGCGTTGGGGCTACCAAAGTCCCCGTACCCCATCCGTCTTTCGCAACAGTGGTGGCAGCGGTTAGATACCAACGGACCCCGTGTCTTCCGCAGGCCCCCCCATTTCATAACAATGCTCAACTCTCCAGTGGAGCGTTGCAATCGCATTAAGAGTGAGTGTGCGCGCTTGTTTATTCAGCCCTTTTAAGCGTCAAATACAAAGTTATTCCTTGTGAAACTGGCGTGACGATAGTATGCTTCCAGTATAACTTGGTGACATATGGTTTTATTCAGTGTTGTACACGTTCCTCCAAAACAGGAACGAAAGCTCGTTCCTCCCCATTTTTGTAACGAGTTCCTGTTACAAGTTCCTTTAATCAGAAAGGAACGCGTTCCAGTTACATTTCGGAAATTGAAACGTGTCGTTAAATTTACGTTACATTTGATTTTAAGATTGAAAGATATATAGGGTCGTATAATTGTGAGGCGAAATTATCTGAAACCTTTTAATATTAAAAGCATGCAGCCTGAGTTTGCTAATTTGAACCTCAATAGCAGCAGATTATCTGGAGCTGAAAAGCATGAAAAGAAGACATACGTTCACGGAGCACCGAACGCACACCCGACATGTCCACTGCGACTTCGACCATAGTCTATGACAAGTGCAACACATAATGGGTCTTCCAATGAGCAGTCAAAATAGTGCGCTTCAGATGTGCAAATAGGAAGTCACTCACGTTCACAAATGCTTGTGAGTATCAAGTATGCGTTTAACACTAAAACCTATAAATAGACCTTTCGATTTACGTTCGCATATACTAGTTTGCGCTTGACCGACGCCTATAAATACTGGAAAAAGATTTCCCGATATATCGTCATCATTTCAGGTCCTAAACTTTTTATCTCGTTTCAGTGCTTTAATAGCTTGACTGACAGCTATGGATATATTACTTTTGCTTAGTTCTCACAATAGTAAAGCATTTGTGATACCGTTCTTTTGTTGTTGTTTATGTTAGCGCGTAATGTGTGTCGGTGTGAAGAATTCGAACTACAAGGCAGTCAGTCATTGCTGCTTGTGGACCGTCGCATGCGGGTAGTGAAAAGCGTAAGGTAACGCGGCCACTGTGTACCGGCCGGTTTTCACAAAAAAAAAAAAAAGAAGAAGAAGAAGAGGGAGAACGCGGGTCGGCTCCGCTAGGAGGAGGAAGTACTAGACCTCATGCTGTAAGGTATTCTAGCCACTGTACTCTTACGGGAAGGAATGCCGCCAAGTGGTTGCCGGCGAAAGCCACTCGGGGTAACTAGTTTCAAGGACGCCGTCAGGGGGCCTGAGAAACGAAAATTACCGTGACCGCTTAAGTGATAGATGGGCCCTCGTTTGCCTATTATACCTTCGGTGCGTGTTGAAACGGCGGTACTCATGGCCCCAAGGGCTGGCTATCTTCTGACAGCTTGTGTGACGAATCCTGGAAGGCCATGTGTAGCGCACCGTCCGCCGGGCAGACAAAAGCGTAAGTACGCGTTCGAGCCTGGCTGCCTGTGCCAGCGGACATCAAGGGTGAGACGCCAGTGCTAATGCATGGGAAAGGAAAATAACACGTACTGCACGACAAACGCATCTGCTTGCGTGTTGTGAATTATGTTCTCTGCAACGAAAGTGTAGGCGCCATCGGTTGAGATTTTGTGGACTGTGTGTGATTAGTTCGCTTGTAACTCTTTATCGAATGGTTCAAAAAATTATGCTTCTAGGAGTAATGAAAGAGCGGAGGTTCCGGCTTGGACCAGGACAGACTTTCAATAAAACATTGCCTTCGCGGGCAAACGACTCTTTCTTCGCGCTGCCACAGTGCACTCGGGTCATCGATAGGTGCCGACAACTGGCCTTTAAAGGGGTCCTGAACCACCGCTCGGGCTTGGTTTTGAAAACGGCTGGGTGCGTATTGAATGCCTCTCAGAAATTAACAGCCGAAAGAACTTTTCAAAACGGTTTGTTAGGAGCGAAGATATTGCGACCGGAAAACTTCCCTTTCCAGTCCTGTCTCAACTCTGCGGAATAGACGGTACAGAGCTCCTTAAGGCGGTGTCGAAGGAGGTGCCCCGCCCACCGCTTTATGTCACCAGACTTCAGCGACGTGTCAGAGTGGCTGACGAAAAGCGCGCGACTACCGGGGACTGTTTGTCCGCAGCGCGCTTGTGGCCGCCTGCTCGCTTCGCGCCTGGGCTCGGTCGCTTGCCCTCGCGATCACCGCATTCTTTTTTTTTCGATCCTCCGAAGCTTTGTTTTCGTTCATCACATACGTTTAGGCTCGCAGGTGTGAGCGTTTACTTTGTCAGTGCGCTGCTTGTCGTCGATATTGCGCATAAAACGGCGTCAGGACAAACAGCGCAACTACCAACGCTGCTCCACCTTGTCCTGCATTACCCCAAGTTAGTTAATTGTTGATTAGTGATTGTAGACGGGATAATCATGCTGTCGGGGTCGAACGTGACTGCTATGACTCGAAAGGAAGACCTTCACAACTCGGACCGTTGCCGAGAGGTTAATGTGGAATAAGGTGCGTTGACATGATCTAAGATGGATGGATTAATTTAATGTGTGAATACACTAGCTCAATTTTAACAGTGAAGCTGTTTAAGCTTTTGGTCAAACTGGGAAATCTGCCGAAAACTCGGCTAAGCTATGTAAAGCTAGCATAACACTACCACGCTGTAGTAAAGACAAAGCTCCCTAGGAATAGTTAGGTAAGGCTAAGTCTCATTCAATGGAGCCTAATTAAGATTCCTAGGACTAGTTAGGTAAGGCTGTTTCATTCAATGGAGCCTAATTAAGATTCCTAGGACTAGTTAGGTAAGGCTAAGTCTCATTCAATGGAGCCTAATTAAGGTTCCTAGGACTAGTTAGGTAAGGCTAAGCCTAATTCAAAGGAGCCTAATTAGGAATAATTAATTGAAGCCTAGTTCAGACAGGACTAATCCAACTAAGCCAAACCAAGCCAAACTGAACTAATTCAACCTGAATTGAGCTGTGGTCACACCTAATTAAGCGGTTATAATAATAATTTATAATTATTAAGCCATGATACTAATAAACCATGCCTAATTAAGGTAAATCTAATTATGCGAAGGCTAATTTAGCTGATATGAACAAATCTAGTGTAAGCAAGCTTCTAATTAGACGTTGTTTAATTAAATAGTACAAAATATATCACGCATAGCTAGGTTATTACTAGTTAAGTCAAACCTAAGCTAGCACTTATTAATCGAAGGTAAATTATGCTAAGACTTCAAGGTCAAGCCTCATTAAGTTGAGACTAAACATTTCAGGACTAATTAAGCTAACACTGATTATATCAGGCCGATTTCAGGTAGTATTCATCAAGCGATACCTAATTAAGATAATATGTCAAAGAACAGCGTAACTAGGCCTGTACTAATTAGGCCATGTATAATTAAGATATTACTTATTGCCCCAAGCATAATTATATCATGACCAATGAAGACCAGTGTAATAAACAATGTATCATTAGGTATAAGTTAATTAGACCGAGTCTAATTAGCGTAACGCTAATTATTTCCTGACTAATTAAGTTAAGACTAATTCAACTCTCAATAAGCTCAGATTATTAAGTTACGCCAAATTAAGCCAAACATTACAGACGTAATGATTTCATTCGAAACTAATTTACCTTAGTCAACCCTAATCTGCTGTAATCCTTAATTCACCCTAATCTAAGTCTAGCGTAATCCGCTCTATAATATGCCATAGTCCACCTTAATGCACCTTAGTCTGTCTTAATCCACCTTAATGCGCCTTAATGAGCTATAATCCACCCAAGTACACCCTAATCAGACCTAGTCCTTTAATCTGCCTTATAGAAGAAATATTTTGGGTTCGACTCCAGCCATGTTATTGAGTACGAGTACTAGAAGGTGGCGCATTGGAGTACCATAGGGAATAAACCCATCTACAATCACTGATGAATTAAAGTTTGGGATTAATTTGTGTCAGGCTGCAGGCATGCATTTGTTGGCTTCTTAGAAAACTACATTTATGGTGACTTTTGCACCGCACCGTTCGCGTCCACGCCGAGGTAGTTTACGGACGCCTTCCAATGGCATCTATGAGGCTTGCGCATTAACAAATATATTTTTACATATTTCCAACAACTATTTTGCCTACATAGGTGCTCACAACGCAAGGAAAAACGAGCGCACGGCATGCACAGCACGCACGGCACGCACGCGCTCACGGTTTTAGAAAAGGCGCGCTGCGAAGGGACCGCACACAGCCGAGGGGGGCGTGTCTGCCATCGGCCAATAGCAGCGACGCTCCTTGTAAATGCTCTATGACGAAACAGAGCATATTGAAGGAGCGTGAGGAGAAGCCGCTTTTTGAGTTGAGGGCTCCTGAAGAAGTGGAAGCTTTGTGCTCCGCCTGTGAACTCTACGCTTTGGCTGAGATACTCATTACGGCGTAGGCAAGCCGTGGAATATGCTTTTCCACCAAGCCCGGAGGGTGGTTCAGGACCCCTTTAAACACGCACGGGGAAATTAACTATGGCCATCTGATGAGTTTGCTGGCAGATTATATTATATATTTCCTTTTATATTATGGCGTATAAGGAATACGCTTTATTGCCTCTTCAATTCGTACAACAGTAAAACCTTGCAGGCTAGTTGGTTTGTGTCGAAGGGCGCTCTTTCCTCTCTCTGTTCCTTGCTTTCTTTCTACTCGAGCAGTATAATACCCGTACCTCTGTACAGCAGGCCCACGTTCACGCGATGACAAGCAGACATTGATGTGTAGGGAATAAATAAATAAATAAATAAATAAATAAATAAATAAATAAATAAATAAATGATCGCATGCATCATTTCATCGGACGTGAACCAAACAGTAACGTCTGCAGCCAAAAAGGACGTATGTAACACATGAAAGGCTCGCAGCAGAACAAACCAAGTAGCAGAAATGTGCACGCGTGCTACTGAGCATGGGTCTAATTCTTATGAGGTCCAAACATGGTAAAAACAATGTCTAATGTAAACGACAAAGTAACAAATACGTAGATTTACACTTAGAATGCAAAACTCCCTTTTCGATGAGCAAATCGCAAAGTACGATTTAGAACAGGGAACGTCGCGGCGGGCAGTGGCGCAGCATTTTAATATGACAGGTCATAATTTCGATGAACTGAAACTCTACATTCTTCATGGAAACTTATTCCGCTCGCCGAGGGACAGAAAATACAGGGAATCGTATCTCATATACAGGTTCAATACTCTCCTGCCTACAGGCATAAAGCTTTCAAGGGGAACCCTTGAGTCCATTAGATACGGTAGAGGGTTAACAAAGACAACAAAAGGTTGAGGTATGCATGAGCTAACAATGTTTCTCCCAGAAAGTCTACTTTCAGGTGTCGAGCCCCCATCCAGTTCGAGGAGAACAACGGCGTTAAACAGTGTAGTTACTTTTTTTAGCCACAAGCTTTCGGTGAAATGCATTGTTGGTGCGGCGCATGTAGTGTGGGGTGGAGGGGGGGGACACATGCCATAGGAGCAACTTCTGTTCCGAGCGTGTGTTCCTTTTTTCATCCTGCTTTCTAGCACTGCGCACACAATGCATTTGCAAGATATGTACAAGGAGCGGATTCTTTGGAAGCTTTCGCTCTTGCCATTTATATTAGTCACGCTAACATCTGTCACCCAAATACCCCGGCACCCAACCCCTCCCCCCCCTTTTTTTTGTTCGCACGTGCTGCTCTTCTCCTCTCTTTCTGAGGACGGGGGAGAGTGTGCAAAGGCGTACATAAACGAACGCTGGAGAAGGCACTTGCCGCCCTGACGAAGACAAGTCCGCTTGTCGAAACGTTGGCTCCCGCGACATTCCCTGTTCTAAATCGTACTTTGCGATTTGCTCATCGATTCAAGCATCCATCTTCGCCTGAGCAAACTCCCTTTCCGTTATGCGAATAAGAAAGAACAATAAATAAATCATACCTGCACGTGATTCTGCATTGCACCAGAATCTAGCTGCCACAGGAGGCAAGATGGTGTTCCATGATTTTCGAATGTCAAGTGAAATATATCGTGTGTGCCCAGACTTCAGAACGACCCTTGCTTGCTGTTCAGACTGGCTCGGACAAAGCGAAAGACTGCTATCCCTTCCCACGTCGTCGGTCTCGCCGCGCGCGCTTTCCTGCCCCCCTATGGGCGCCTGCGACTAATTAGCCTCCGTAGTATCACACCTGCCACTGCTCGCTTGCTTTGCCGAGCAGTCTCCTGAGTGCCAGTGGCGCCGAGGCCCACACATGGGAGCCGTAACCGCATTCTCAGAACCAATGTGCTGAGCGGCGATAGCTAAGCGCGCGTTCCAAGGGAGCCGTGGCGGCGGCATCTGAAGGGACGAAACGAATTTCTCGGTTGGCTGCGGTTCGGCCTGCGCTGCCGCAGATGGTCGGAAATTTTTCGTCCACCTACATGGAGCGGCCGCATTGACTGCACTGGCGAAAGGGAAGCTTCGCCCTCGTCGAAGCATCGAAGAAAGAGAGTAAAGCAATGTCGTTTTGCGCATGGTTTTCTTTTGAGTGAGCGACACTGCTAACAGCAAAGCGGGGACTCGACCTCGGCGGTAGTGGCCCGGCCTATCCATCCTGCATGTGAACCTGTGGAACGCTTATAAAAGGAACGTCGTTGTCACCGCCGTTACTTCATAAATGTAACGCGTCTCCGTTACAGTTCCACCAACTCTTAAAGGAACGATAGCGTTCCTTCGTTCCTCCAAAATGGAACTAGTTCCAGGAACGTCGTTCCTTGGAACGACGTTCCGTACAACACTGGTTTTATTTCGGGACGCTGCGGTAAAAGCGAGCGAGAGCGCACCGAAGCGGTGGCGGCACGGTTTGACTCTCCATCGTCCGTTGGGCTGGCTGTACGGCGACGCGCATACAATGCAAGTAGCGTAGAATATGCAGGAGAATTTGTTTTTGTGCGTGGCCATATAGCTTGAAGAATGTAACGAAGAATAAATGTTTATTTAAAGTGAATTTGCCGGCACAGCCGAATGACTTCGTAGCAGTGCCACCGTGCGAAATACGTGCTGTGTTTGCAAAAGAACCTACATAAAACGCACATGCCTATATTTTGTGAAATGCTCGCTCGAACACGCGCGCACATACCAGATCGTGAACACCACATACGAATGCATGGGTCCACGTACACACACACGCAGACACAAAAATACACACACGCACATGCACACTAAGACCAAACGCGCACACGTACTCACATATACAAACAATGCAACTACATACACACGGCGAACGCGCACATAATACACACGTGCGAACACACGCACACAGATACCATTACACGCACACATACATGCACACGCGCCCACGTACGACCACATGCACACGCGCACACACAGACACACGCACATAGATGCATGCACAGGCGCACGCATGCGTCCACAAGTGCATAAAAACATACGTACGCAGGCACATATACATACACACGCAAATACATGCACGCATAGATACACACATATACCTACATACATGTACATATACACGTACACGAAGACGCGCACACATACAGAAACGTTCACACACACGATCACAAGCTCACACCTACATATACAAACGCACAGACACGCAATTACAGGCGTTTAACTTATGAATATATACATCAGTCGAAAACTAGCGCACGCAAAAGATATAGGCGTTCTCTAGGGTATTGAAGGAAGAGTCAGGGTATACAAGGTACATTACAATTTCCATGCAACTTGAAGAACACTTGAAGCAAAAATGTATCAGTGAAGTCGCACGGAACTACCCTATTGCAAAAACCAGCGAACCCAGTCCAATTCCAGTGCGTTTCCCCCACGGAGAGCACTGGAAACGCACTGGGAACGATGATGTTTCACTGGGCGGTACGCACTGGGACGCTGGCAGCGCTGGCTTGCAGTGGTGTGCGCTGGCACTGTACTGGGACAAGCTGGCATAGCTGGAACGGTACCAGTGAGAGGCTCGCTGGAGAAAGCTTGTACACTGGGAGGCTGCGCACTGGCACGACATTCACGGCTTGGCCGCACTTGATCGCTGCGAGCCATATTCGTGGCGTCCGCGCATATTAAGCGCTAGCAGCTGTGAATATTTACATTTGCGCATTCGTACTGAGCTTAGACACGCAACGTCTACGATCTTCTCCTGCGAGTTCTGCTGGAGTGTTGTCTGGAGGAGTCGGTGCAAACAACATCTTCCATCGCCGCCCAGTTCTAACGTTCATTTAATGAAGCGTTCTCCCCTCGTCCCAACGCACCCAGTAAAAAAGAAAAAAGCCACCACGACGTGGCGAATGCACCTCTGGCGATAGCTGCCCCTTCAATTCCTCTAGATGCGCCAAAAGGTAATCATGCGAGACTTCAGCTAACAGCCAATAACTTTAGCTTTCGCAAACTGCCAAGTCCCGATCGGTCTGTCCCAGTATGTTCCCAGTGAAGCATACATAGCGTACCGGCCGAGTCCGTCCCGCACGAGAACGGCGCTCCAAGCCTTAAGGATACGCAACTCCGACGAAGCAAAATTACTGCTAAGTGCATTCTAGGCTTGCATTGCAGGAAGTGCATTATCGGTTAAGCTGAACATATATAACCTGAACATAACCTGTATATATATATATATATATATATATATATATATATATATATATATATATATATATATATATATGCCGACTATTCGTCAGAGCAAGAAAAAAGCTATCGAGCTCGAGCGAAACAACCGATAGGCCCAGCCCGGCCGTCGGTCTATTTATATGTTTGTAGTATTACATATGAACAGGTGTGGGCAAAGATACTTTGAAATTATATCGCGATACGATACAAGATACTCGGGCAAGAAGTATTTCGGATACAGATACAAGATACCACCTCAATAATTGTATCCGATACGATACTTGCCATTTGTATCTTAAGATACTTCGATACATTTATAAATTTCATATTATAGACATATATAATGCAGCAGAAAACGCCTATGAACAGGAGTGTTTGCTTTAGAATTTCAAAACTGCGACCAACCAAGTTTAACTTGAATGAAACATGTGTTAGTATCTCAACAAGTGTTGTTTTCTGGCTATAATTATATTGTTTTCATTCCCAAACAACTGATTGGGGCTCTTTTGGCTGCTAAACATGACAGCTATGTATAAGCTACGCTGCGGCGGTTTTTTGTGGTTTTTGTAATTCATGGAAGTCGATGCTCTACTTGCCAACCAGGTAGTGGTTTGCCACCTAATAACAAAAATGGCGATGCAAAACCTCGGCACGATGCCGCAATTACGACTTTGAGTTTAACCTGGTCCGTACGCGTATACCGTTTACGCATTACCGGACCACGGGACAAGTGTACAGGAGTAACAACGCTCGTAGCGACATATTTTGTGACGGATCTTCTATACAGAAAGGACATAAAACCGCAATGACTTCCTAAATTCTAGTTATGTGCTCGCGTAAAGCGCTCGTCATCGACGGATTCACGAATGTGCAATTTTTGTAATAATTTCTCTCTACGAGAGAATTCCAGACATCGTAGCGGTACAAAGTGTCGCAGGATACCTCCGCTACTCATACTCTTGACATTGATTGCGCGAATTACCTTGTGATTTGTGACAGCGAAAAAAACAATGTGACTCAGAAAGGATATATATATATATATATATATATATATATATATATATATATATATATATATATATATATATATATATTATATATATATATATATATATATATATATATATAGAACGAATCGTGCTGTAACATTATTAGTTACGATGTTTCTCAGCAAAGGTGTCGTCAGCCTACCAAGTAAGATCACACACTGGAAATTTCACTGCTTGTGGAAAATGTCATGAAAGAGCTCGTGGGGACGGTCACAATAATAATTGTTGAGGTTTACATCTCCAAACCACGATATAATTATGAGGGATGCCGTACTGGAGGGCTCTGAAAGTTTAGACCATCTATGGGTGTAACATTGCGCAAAATTGACAAGGACACAAGAAAGACGTTGTAACACAGGGCGCAAACTTCAACAATTTATTGTTGAAACTTTGCGCCCTGTGTGTTACAACGTCTTTCTTGTGTCCTTGTCAATTTTGCGCAACGTTACACCCACTAATGGCAAACCAACAGGCCCAAATAGCAACCTTGGTTAGACCATCTGGTGTTCTTTAAGATGCTCCTAAATATATAATATATAGTATAATATATATATATATATATATATATACTATATATATATGCCGACCTATTCTTGTCAGAGCACGGATATAAAAGCTATCCGAGCTCGGACCGAAACAAACGATAGGCCAAGCCCGGCCGTCGGTCTATTTATATGTTGTAGTATTACATATGAATTGTATAATATAGTAGCTGCTGCTGCCATTGTTGGAATGTCATGCGTGATCGAAGGCTTGTTTCTTTTGTCTGGGATAGGTGTGAGGTTCAAATGCGCACAAAAAGCGTGTCCGTCTTGTGTGTACAGCTGCAAAAGACGAAGCCTAACGGCAGGTCACACCGCTGACTAACCTGTTTACGGGATCTCTGGCCCGTTTTAGCTTGGCGCAGTGGTAGCGAGCTGGGTTGATGATCCCTAGGTGCCGCGTTCTAATTCTGGTGGCGGCTGGCTTTCTTTTTCTCACAATTCATTTTCTTTTTTTTTTTGTCAGAATGCTTCCTCTAGCTTCTTATATTTACTTAGTATTTAGCATGCATGGCAGGGAAGCACCACATTTTTTTTCTGCCCTAATGCAGTTTTGCGTGCCAGTAACCCGCGCCTCCCAGCATCCCGTGGCACGCCAGTGTGTGCCAGTATGCAGCGTCACACTGGGCCCATAATCAGGCATGACATTGGACGCTGGCGCCCAGTGGCGCTGGGTTTTGCAATAGGGTACGTGATGGGAGACTTCAATGCTAAGGTAGGGAAGAGGCAGGCTGGAGACAAGGCAGTCGGGAACTATGGCGTGGGTTGTAGGAATGACAGAGGGGACTTATTAGTAGAGTTCGCCGAGCGGAATAATCTGCGTATCATGAACACGTTCTTCCGTAAACGGGAGAATCGGAAGTGGACTTGGAAAAGCCCGAATGGCGAGCATAAAAATGAAATAGACTTCATACTATGCGAGAACCCTGGCGTCGTGCAGGATGTGGACGTGCTGGGCAGAGTTAGGTGCAGTGACCAGAGGATGGTGAGATCTCGAATTGGGCTAGACTTGAGGAGGGACCGCAATAAGCTAGTACGAAAGACGCCGACCAATGAGCTAACTGGAAGACGGAAAGTCGAAGAATTCCAGATAGCACTGCAGAACAGATATTCAGCTCTAACAGACCAAGCAGACAATTGCATTAAGGAAGTAAGCGATAATCTCACGCGGATTGTCACGGAATGTGCAATAGAAGTAGGAGGTAAGATCGGTAGAGAGATTATTAGCAAACTTTCCCAGGAGACGAAAGACTTGATTAGAAAGCGGAAAGGCATGACAGTATCAAATGCAATTGACAGAATAGAACTAGCGGAGCTTTCGAAGCTAATCAATAAGCGTAAGACAGCCGACATACGAAAGTATAATATTGTTACGAGGCGCACCAAACCGAGGCTGTCACGAACGATCGGCTAGGCGAAGAGGAAGAAGAGACGACTCGCGAGAGATTCTGGCAGCCATACTGCTGCAGCCGCAGCCTGTGTATTTGTGAATGCACCCTTCTGGCTCTACCACATCCCTGTGATTCCCCGTGGCAATTTGGTGGAGGTGCGGGGTAGCAGAAGCACTTTACGACGGAGCTCCGCAGTGGTCGTCGAGTCGGGGTGTTCATCATGCCAGACCAGGACACGACCACGCCTGCGTCGGTCAATACGGCCCCTGCGCCAGCCCCAACACCGCGACAACAACGCGACAACAACGCGACAACAACGCGACAACAGCGTCGACGATCGTCGTTACGCATCCTAAAGACCCAGGGACGTTCTGCGGTACGGATGAAGTTGACGTCGACGATTGGATTGCCGACTATGAGCGCATCGGTGAGATCAATCGCTGGGATCCGACGCTCATGCTGGCGAACGTGCTGTTTTACCTCAAAGGAACAGCAAAAGTATGGTTCGAGAACCATGAAGAAGAGATTGGAAGTTGGGACACTTTCAAAGAAAAGCTTTGTGCTTTGTTCAGGAAGCCCCAGGGTCGAAAGGCAGCCGCAACGAAGAAGCTATCCTTGTCAAAGGCTTTTTCGAAATCTAGAAACAGTGTAACAACTAGGATGTTACGGTCTATGTGGAGGTGGATGTCATGCAGGAATAATGTTAGTTGGGTCTCGCATGAGTGACCTTTACGAAAGCCATGCTGGTTTGGGTGAAAAAAAAACAGATCATAAAAAGCTGGCAACATGAGAGAAGATGACGTGTTCCATGATCTTGGAACAAACACTAGTGAGCGATATGGGACGGTAGTTACCTGCAGATAAGCGATCGCCCTTCTTGAAGACCGGAATGACCTTCCCAATTCTCCAGTCCAACGGGACTTCACCGGTGTCGAGCGACTGCTGAAGAATGATTGACAGTATGGAATTGCAGACCTGCTTAGCCTTTTTAAGAATTTTGGCATTGGTGCCATCTATACCACATGAGGAACAATCTTTTAACTGGTTTATTACATTAATAATGCCCTCTGGGTTGGACTCAATCTTAGGCAGTGGCAGACAAGCAAAATGAGGAAATTCAGGAAGTTCGCTGCTATGCTCGTTAGTAAAAACGGAACAAAATGTAGAGTTGAAGACAGATGGAACGTCACAATCAGCAATGGGAGATCCAGAACTGTCACAAAGAGAAAGTGTAGTTTTGTCGTCCGGTTTCATGATTTTCCAAAAGCGGCGTGGGTTGTCCCGAAGCATGTTAGGTAGGGTGGTTGAAAAAATTTTTTTTCTTTGCTTTTGCTAATAATGCCACGTATTTTTGGCTGTACTTTTGTACTTGTCCCAGGCTAGCTGCGAATTTGACTGCCTGGCGGAACGAAACTGTCGTTTTCTTTCTTATTTTTTATGCGTTTTAGAGTAACATTAAACGAGGGAGAACGAGATCTTTCACATATAGTGATTGTTGGAATGTGAAGTTTGATCGAGTCCTGCATCTTGGATTTGAACATAGCCCAATTAGATTCAGTGGATCGTAAGCTGAGGAAAATTCGCTATAAAAGGCTGCTAAGTCGTTGTTCATAGCTACATAGTCGGCTCTGTCGTAAAGAGTCAGTAATTTCTTTGATTTCACGCTTTTTAAAATCATGTTACAGGGAAATGTAGTGTGAATCGCGGTGTGATCACTGAGACCACTAATATAAGAAAGAGAAGGGAAGCTATCGGGATGTGACGTAAGCAGAAGGTCAAGAATGTTGCTTGAATGATCAGTTGTGCGCGTAGGGTAAGTGACAAGCTGTGACAGACCGAACGTAAGGCACGTGTGTAAGAATTCATTGGAGACAATATCTGTGTTTTGGCAGGCGGATAACTTGGACCAGTCAGTGGAAGGAAAATTGAAATCGCCGAAAAGCAAGATGGGAGTATTAGGTTTAGCAAGCGTTACCTGGCGTAATGCGTCATGGAAATCGGATGCAAAGGAACTACCAGAACTGGGTGAACGGTAACAAACGCCAATGAGCACGCGCGGCGTGGTTGCGTGGCTGCGGACCCACAACATTTCTAAAGGTGTTTGCACGCTTACAAGGGAACATTGTAATTGAGGATTAGTATAGCTATTAGTACACCGCCACCGCGAGTGCTGTCCCTATCTTTGCGGAAGATATCGAACTCAGGTAGGTTGGGAAAGAGCTCAGCATTTGACACCAAAGAATTCAGCCAAGTTTCGGTTATTAGTACGACGTTACTGGAAGAGGACGAAACGAGGCTGCTTATGGCGTCACCTTTCGGTAAGAGGCTACTGTAAAGAATTGATACATCATGCTTAGGCTGCTTAACTGGATTCCCGACTTTCTTTGCTAATTGCTAACGTTTGTGCTCGACAACAGCCTGAGTAGGATGATCAAATACTAAGTTTCGTTACCACAGATAAGCTTATCGCAGCGCAATTTGATGGGCACGTTTTCAGCCTTGCCGAATTCAACCAGGCTTCTACGGGCCAAGCGCGTGTGCGGAGGAAAATCTTCACTTACACCATAGGCTGTACCTTTCAGCTTGCCGCCTTTAGAAAGAATGTGGTCTTTGTCCTTGAAATGGGCAAACTTGACAATGATTGGACGATTGCTTCCGTGTTTAAAAGCGCCAAGCCTGTGAGCTCTTTCGATGTCACGCGTTTGAATAGCAATATCAAGATTTTTTTCGCAATGCTGGATGACTAATTCCTCGGAATCGCGCCATGTCTCGGTTTGTTTGTCAGCGAGGCCATAGAATACCAGGTTGCATCGGCGACATATAGATTCCATATACTCAATGCGAGCTGAGACACCTGAGCGCTGCAGATGTTGGCGACTGTCTCTATAATTGACTTGATGTCTTATTCAATCTTGTCGAGCCTGTTATTGATGTCATTAAACTTTTTTTCGTTTTCGGACCATAGAATTTAGTTTCTCGATCATAGCTGACTGCCCACCTTGTAACACTTCCAACATTTCAAGTAAGTCGCCCGACGCCTTAGTAGCGGGGCCGGGATTAGTTTCGACAGCACCGGCTAACAAGAGCACTCTCATTAGCATGCATGTACGGTCATAGCATGCATGTACAGTCATATATATATTAACCTGCACGGCAAGAGTCACGATTGACACCTAGGTGTATTCGGTGAGCTTTGTGGTCCTGCAGCAATGCTCGCGAGACGTCATTTTAGGCATGGATTTCCTGGACGAGCACGGCGCAGTCATGGACCTAATATCCAGGTCAATCACGCTGTCCACGGATAACGCAACGTCGTCAGAGTGCAACGTCGCTTATCATGCCTTGAATGTGACAGAAGAGCAGGTAACCGTCCCGCCACTGTCCCGCGTCATCGTTTCCGTCGGCACCAAAGCGCCTACCAACTTACAAGGCGTCATCGAAGGCGACCGGCACTTGCTCCTAGACCGTCAGAGGTACGTCGCAAGACTCATAGCCAAGCTTCATAACGGCGAAGCCATGGTAATGGTGACGCACTTCAGCAATGAATACCGGCACCTGAATAGGGGTACGACGGTAGCGCACCTAACTGAATTTGTGGAAGTAAGCAATGCCTTCGCCCTCACCGATTCTCGCAGACCCGCAACGACGGCCGCAGTGTCCGCGCTTGCCTTCGACGTTAATCAAGGCCTTTCCAAGCAGCAACAAAAGCAGCTCAAGGCCTTACTCCAGCAATACAAGGATTGCTTTTCGTCGTCATCGAGGCTTCGTCAGACCCCTCTCGCGAAGCATCGCATCATAACCGAAGAATATGCCCGTCCTCTCCGTCAAAACCCCTACCGAGTTTCGGCACGGGAACGCGAGGCCATTAAGCAACAAGTCGACGAAATGCTGCGTGACGACATCATTCAGCCGTCTACGAGTCCGTGGGCGTCACCCGTGGTGTTAGTGAAGAAGAAGGATGGAACCCTACATTTTTGCGTCGATTATCGTCGCCTGAACAAGATCACGAAGAAAGACGTGTATCCTCTACCACGGATAGACGATGCTTTGGATCGACTCTACAACGCAAAGTATTTTTCGTCGATGGACCTCAAAACCGGCTACTGGCAAATCGAAGCAGACGAGAGAGACCGAGAGAAGACTGCCTTCATAACACCAGACGGCCTGTTTGAGTTTAAGGTCATGCCCTTTGGTCTTTGCTCGGCGCCTGCGACGTTCCAACGGGTTATGGACACAGTACTAGCAGGCTTGAAGTGGGAGAATTGCCTCGTCTACTTGGACGACGTAGCCGTAGTTGCTTCCAGCTTCGACGAACACCTCCGGCGCCTTGAAGCTGTTCTTCGGGTAATCAAAGCCTCCGGACTTACCCTGAAGCCAGAAAAATGCCGCTTCGCCTACGAGGAGCTATTGTTCCTTGGTCACGTTATTAGCAAGTCGGGAATACGCCCTTATCCGCAGAAAACAGCCGCGATCGCCGACTTTCCTCCGCCCACCGACAAGAAAGCAGTACGCCGATTTCTTGGCCTCTGCGCTTATTACAGGCGCTTCGTCAAGAACTTTTCGCGCATCGCGGAGCCGCTGACGTACCTCACGAAGCCCGACGTCGACTTCAAATGGGAAACGCCGCAAGTCGAGGCACTTGAAGAACTAAAGCGACGCCTGCAAACGCCGCCAATACTCGCGCACTTCGACGAAGAAGCCCACACCGAAATTCACATGGACGCAAGCAGCACAGGGCTCGGCGCCGTGCTAGTGCAGAGGACTGACAGACTTGAAAGGGTCCTCAGTTACGCTAGCTAGAATTCCGCCCCTACCTGTACGGCAGGCCTTTCAAAGTCGTGAGTGACCACCACGCCTTGTGTTGGCTAGATAACTTAAAAGATCCACCAGGGCGCCTTGCACGATGGAGTCTTAGACTGCAAGAATTTGACATCACCGTCGTCTACAAGAGCGGACAAAAGCACTCTGACGCTGACTGCTTGTCTCGCGCCCCCGTGGATCCGCCGCCCCATGGTGATCAGGACGACGACTCTTTCTTGGGACCCATAAGTACCGACGACTTCGCGGAACACCAACGAGCTGACCCAGAGCTCAAGAGCCTCATGGACTACCTGGAAGGCAAGACCGCCGCCATGCCGAAAGTATTCCGCCGAGGACTGGGTTCGTTTTTCTTGCGGAACAACATTCTCCTGAAGAACTTCTCGCCGCTCCACGCCGACCACTTCCTCGTGGTGCCTTCAGCGTTACGTCCAGAGGTTCTGGAAGCTTTACACGACGACCCGACTGCCCCGCCACGGTGGTCTAGTGACTAAGGTACTCGGCTGCTGATCCGAGGGTAGCGGGATCGAATCCCGGCCGCGGCGGCTGCATTTCGATGGAGGCGAAATGTTGAGGCCCGTGTGCTGTGCGATGTCAGTGCACGTTAAAGAACCCCAGGTGGTCGAAATTTCCGGAGCCCTCCACTACGGCGTCTCTCATAATCAGAACTGGTTTTGGGACGTTAAACCCCACAAAACAACAACAACAACGACGACCCGACAGCCGGACACCTCGGTTTTTCCCGCACACTATCAAGAATACAAGAGAAGTACTATTGGGCTCGCCTTACTGCCGACGTCGCCCATCACGTAAAGATATGCAGAGACTGCCAGCAACGCAAGACACCGAGAACTAGGCCAGCCGGACTTCTGCAACCCATCGAACCACCTCGACGGCCTTTCCAGCAAATCGGCATGGACTTACTGGGGCCGTTCCTAACGTCGACCTCTGGCAATAAATTGATCGTCGTAGCGACTGACTACCTCACGCGCTATGCTGAAACAAAGGCCTTGCCCAAGGGCACTGCCGCCGAGGTTCGCCAAGTTCTTCATTGAGAACATCGTCCCGCGTCACGGAGCCCCGGAGGTCCTCATCACCGACAGAGGTACGGCCTTTACGGCTGACCTAACTCAGGCGATCTTGAGGTACAGTCAGACAAGCCACCGTCGAACCACCGCGTACCACCAGCAGACGAATGGCCTCACCGAGCGTCTAAATAGGACCATCGCCGACATGCTGGCCATGTACGTCGGCGTCTAACACAAGACGTGGGATGCCATACTTCCGTATGTGACCTTCGCGTACAACACGGCCGTGCAGGAAACGACGCAGTTTGCTCCATACAAGCTCGTCTACGGACGGAGCCCAACAACGACGCTTGATGTCATGCTACCGGTCGGCACCGACGAAGAAGACCTCGACGTCGCCAGCTACCTGGATCGCGCCGAAGAAGCTCGACAGCTAGCCCGCCTGTGTATCAAGAGCCAACAGGCGGTCGACAGGCGCCACTACAACCTTCGACGACGCCACACCGAATACCAACCCGGCGACCTTGTCTGGGTCTGAACGCCGATACGACGACGGGGATTGTGTGACAAGCTCTTGCGGCGCTACTTTGGACCCTACAAGGTAGTCCGACGTCGTGGTGAACTGGACTTATGAGGTCGTGCCCGATGGCTTAACACCATCCCAGAGGCGGCGCGCCCGAGCTGAAGTTGTACACGTGGTGCGACTTAAACCTTATTACGCGCGCTGATTAACTATGACGCATTATTAACGTAACTCATTGCATGTACTCTCACTTTGATGTTGTGTCTTCAGCATCGGGACGATGCTTTTTCAGAGGGGGTAGTAACACGTGCGGTTGTTTTTGTTTAAGTGGAAAGCCGTTATCACCTCCCAGTGACATGCGCGCTCATTTTGATTGTTTGCGGGGAGCGCTGTTATCACTTTCGGTTACGCGCAACGCAGGCCGCGTTTATTTGTATGCCACTTCTGGAACTGTGTCGACTATTCTTGTAACTTTGCGCGCTTGACGCGCACACTCCAGTGACTTCTGGAATTCTAGAGATAATGCGAGAACGCGTTATGACGCGGTTATAAAAGCCGACGCATTACGCTGCTTGTCAGTCTTTCCGTCGACCGACGACTGTTCACGCCGCTGTTGCTGTGCATAGTCATTGGCCTTGTTTTGCTGGACACAAGTTCACCCAATAAACAGTTCGCCCGACATCACCTGGAGTCCTGCGTGCTTCGTCTCAAGTGCTGCGTGTGTCACAACCACGTGACAATATATATATATATATATATATATATATGGTTCAGGAAGAGGGTAACAAACGTTCAAAACACAACTTTTTTACTAACGTTTCGGCAGGTGGGCCTGCCTTCGTCAGAGTAACAGAGACTGCTTGCCACGCAGGGCATATATAGCGTTCGCATATTGTCACGTGGTTGTGACACACGCAGCACTTGAGACGAAGCACGCAGGACTCCAGGTGATGTCGGGCGAACTGTTTATTGGGTGAACTTGTGCCCAGCAAAACAAGGCCAATGACTATGCACAGCAACAGCGGCGTGAACAGTCGTCGGTCGACGGAAAGACTGACAAGCAGCGTAATGCGTCGGCTTTTATAACCGCGTCATAACGCGTTCTCGCATTATCTCTAGAATTCCAGAAGTCACTGAAGTGTGCGCGTCAAGCGCGCAAAGTTACAAGAATAGTCGACACAGTTCCAGAAGTGGCATACAAGATAAACGCGGCCTGCGTTGCGCGTAAGCGAAAGTGAAAACAGCGCTCCCCGCAAACAATCAAAATGAGCGCGCATGTCACTGGGAGGTGATAACGGCTTTCCACTTAAACAAAAACAACCGCACGTGTTACTACCCCCTCTGAAAAAGCATCGTCCCGATGCTGAAGACAGAACATCAAAGTGAGAGTACATATTTAGAGTATATATATATATATATATATATATATATATATATATATATACTATCAAAAAGACACAGTGACAAACATAGGATTTATTCTGACGTTTCGGCTGGAGGCCAGCCTTTTTCAAAGATGAAGGTTTCTCATGGGCGTATGGTCTTATACACTTACTGGGGCCGTTCCTAACGTCGACCTCTGGCAATAAATTGATCGTCGTAGCGACTGACTACCTCACGCGCTATGCTGAAACAAAGGCCTTGCCCAAGGGCACTGCCGCCGAGGTTCGCCAAGTTCTTCATTGAGAACATCGTCCCGCGTCACGGAGCCCCGGAGGTCCTCATCACCGACAGAGGTACGGCCTTTACGGCTGACCTAACTCAGGCGATCTTGAGGTACAGTCAGACAAGCCACCGTCGAACCACCGCGTACCACCAGCAGACGAATGGCCTCACCGAGCGTCTAAATAGGACCATCGCCGACATGCTGGCCATGTACGTCGGCGTCTAACACAAGACGTGGGATGCCATACTTCCGTATGTGACCTTCGCGTACAACACGGCCGTGCAGGAAACGACGCAGTTTGCTCCATACAAGCTCGTCTACGGACGGAGCCCAACAACGACGCTTGATGTCATGCTACCGGTCGGCACCGACGAAGAAGACCTCGACGTCGCCAGCTACCTGGATCGCGCCGAAGAAGCTCGACAGCTAGCCCGCCTGTGTATCAAGAGCCAACAGGCGGTCGACAGGCGCCACTACAACCTTCGACGACGCCACACCGAATACCAACCCGGCGACCTTGTCTGGGTCTGAACGCCGATACGACGACGGGGATTGTGTGACAAGCTCTTGCGGCGCTACTTTGGACCCTACAAGGTAGTCCGACGTCGTGGTGAACTGGATTATGAGGTCGTGCCCGATGGCTTAACACCATCCCAGCGGCGGCGCGCCCGAGCTGAAGTTGTACACGTGGTGCGACTTAAACCTTATTACGCGCGCTGATTAACTATGACGCATTATTAACGTAACTCATTGCATGTACTCTCACTTTGATGTTGTGTCTTCAGCATCGGGACGATGCTTTTTCAGAGGGGGTAGTAACACGTGCGGTTGTTTTTGTTTAAGTGGAAAGCCGTTATCACCTCCCAGTGACATGCGCGCTCATTTTGATTGTTTGCGGGTAGCGCTGTTATCACTTTCGGTTACGCGCAACGCAGGCCGCGTTTATTTTGTATGCCACTTCTGGAACCGTGTCGACTATTCTTGTAACTTTGCGCGCTTGACGCGCACACTTCAGTGACTTCTGGAATTCCAGAGATAATGCGAGAACGCGTTATGACGCGGTTATAAAAGCCGACGCATTACCCTGCTTGTCAGTCTTTCCGTCGACCGACGACTGTTCACGCCGCTGTTGCTGTGCATAGTCATTGGCCTTGTTTTGCTGGGCACAAGTTCACCCAATAAACAGTTCGCCTGACATCACCTGGAGTCCTGCGTGCTTCGTCTCAAGTGCTGCGTGTGTCACAACCACGTGACAATATGCGAACGCTATATATGCCCTGCGTGGCAAGCAGTCTCTGTTACTCTGACGAAGGCAGGCCCACCTGCCGAAACGTTAGTAAAAAAGTTGTGTTTTGAACGTTTGTTACCCTCTTCCTGAACCATATATATATATATATATATATATATATATATATATATATATATATATATATATATATATATATATATATATATATATCACTTCGTGACGCTTGAGGATGCTGAACGTCTACCTGTAGTAGGCTGTCCGGTTACGGAAATCTATAGGGTACAATACACGCTTGAAATACTTCTTTTGAAGGTGGTGAATTTACCAACGTTTTATCAACAATTCAGACATTGTTGATAAAACGTTGGAAATCATTGTTCACAAGATGTTGCTTTATTGTTATGAAATTGGGGACTGCAATCTTGAAAAATTTTTGGCAAAATGTTGAATGCAGACCTTGAAAAGTCGTTGAAACGTTGTTGATAAAACATAATATGTCAACATCGAGCGTGTTGGTTTTGGGGGAAAATGCACTAGTAATGACACACCTTGACATGATTACATGTCCCATTATAATCCCATTATACGTGTCCCTCTCGCAAGGTTCCGCAGCATTCGCTTTCTCTACATTTAAATGGGCACATAACGCTAACCAGCAGGCTATACCCCTGGTTTCACAAGCTTTATAAAGCTATGTGAATTGTTCCCCGGAGCACCAGACTGGTGAATTATTATTATTATTATTATTATTATTATTATTATTATTATTATTATTATTATTATTATTATTATTATTATTATTTGCCTTGGTGTCCCGATTTTTCTTGTTTTCTGGTGCTTTCCTGTATGTTTTTCTGAATCTGCTTCTTGTCATAGGGCTAATGTTTTATTTTGCCCTGTACTGAAGATACATTTAATTTTTGCAGTTTCCTTTTTTTACATTTGTTTGTACTTGTGCATATTTTCTCGATTTCATTTTATAGTATCGCCATTCCTATGCGTGCGCCAGCACCAAGACGTGTCGGTTGTTCCTGGGCTCATATAAGTGAATGCATGATTATTACTATTATTTTGTTATTATTATTAATGTCATTATCGTTATCGTTCGCTAAGGTGAAGTAACTTGTATTAAAGTACCGAAACAAATTTTACAGTACTTGGATATGTGTTTCTAATAGCCTTGCTCTAAATTATAAGCAGCTGAATGTTATATCGAAATCTTGGAGATTATAAATTAGGTGGGGGAATCTCGAAACTCACCCGCAATGAAACAGCACATGCTTCGCAGCAAGCCTCACGTTGTACGCGTCTTAATTGCTGGCCTAAGCCTACTGTCCTGGTTTATCAATAATTCAAACATTGTTGAAAAAAACGTCATTTTTATTGTTATTGTTGATTATTGTTACTTTTACTGTTTATGATGCTTACGAATCTTATTCTGGCTGTTGCCAGAATAAGACTCGAAAGCATCATAAATATTCTAGAAGCATCATCATATTCTAGAAGGGTGTCCTATGAGAATAGAAACATTATAGTATTTCATTTTTCTTTGTGAGGGCACTTAGGCGAGAACTCTGTATCAAATTATCAAATTGTCGACTGAAGACGTTGCACGTACATGGTAACTACCAATTTAGGCCATAGAAACGAGGCCATAACAGCCTGGGCTGTAATGTCAGCATGACTATAGCTACTTCTTTGTTTAAAAGCCCGTTCCTTGCAAATGCGCATACAAGACCTTTCAATTTTCGCGCGCAATGCGCCTCAGTGATTCGCAATATTGCCGTTTTCGCGTTCGAAGCACCAAACATGGATAGCATTTGTTTTGGTGTTCTTCGCGTCTATTTGATTATTCTTGTTATATTAAGCGATAATTTTGCAATCGTAGTTACGTAAGAGCATTTTGCAGCGTAAGCTGTTATGAGATCACAACAACGGCGCCGTAGTTGTCCGCCGCCGCCGGTGTCCGCCCGTGTCCGTAACCAATATCGCTCCTCGTGAAGAACAGGACAACTGCTGCCATCTATTGGCGCTGATTTCCTCCGCATACCCCTCGTCATGTGTTTTTACGAAGCGCTGCCTCGTGAAGCAGTTTTGTCGTATGCGTCACTCGACAGGCGACGTGCGCAGCCCTGACAGCAACCTGACATGGCTCTTCGATATACCTGATGGCGCCTCCTCGCAAGATGCGGACCGCTGCTGAAGAAGTGAATCGCAGAGTTACGCGCGCGGCTGCAGCAGGGCGACGTCGGGCACAGCAGACCGCTGTGCAGAGAGGAGCCCAAACCGCAGAGTTATGGCGCAGGGGATACCCGCCACCTGTACTTGCACTAGTTTCCCCAAGCGTTTACAATGGCCTCTACGAAGGTCGCTCCTTCAACTTACGCTGTCACTGTCCTGCGATTCCGCGCAGGCCTGGCTCTTTTTTAAAAAAGAAAGAAAGCATCGTGCGCTAATGCAGCTAGGGCAGTTAAAGCCATGGCTATAGTGCCCAGAATATATTGTATATTCTAGGCACCATACGAAACATACCGTTGGGTTGTTACGCTAGATTAATATATTAGCTTGATTAGGCGTCGCCTAATGAGTGCCGCCCTAATTAGGCCGGATTTAGTTCGTGTTAGCCTAATTAGTCCTGGAGTATTTAGTCTAAGATTAATTACACTCGGCTTTACTAGCCCTAGCCTAATTAACCTGGGTGTAATTAGACTTAGCTTATATATGTTGGAGTTAACTAGCGGTAAGTGTGTTATGCATGGCCGAATTAGTACATACCTAATTAAGTGCGGACTAATCTAAGCTTACTTATACTAGACCTGCTTATATCACCTCAATGTGGCTTCCCTTAATGTACTTTACTTAGGCTTGACTTCATTACTAATACTCCTTAATTACTCATACATTATTAGTCTCAGTCTAATTAGGTATGATTTATTTGTCATAACCTATTTAAGCGTGAATGAGTTCAGTTCGACTTGGTTTGACTTGGTTGGATAAGTCCTGTCTGTACGAGGCTTCACTTAATTCGTCCCATTTAGACTCTAATGAATTAGCTTAGTTAGGCCGAACTAGTCTTAGGAAGTTTTAATTGGTTTTGCTATAGCTTGGCACGCTAATGCTAGCATTACATAGCTTAGCGGAGTTTTCTCCAGGTTTCCCAGTTTCACCAATAGCTTAAACAGCTTCGCTGTGTAAATTGAACTAGTGCATATTAGGGTGTATTCACACTTTAGATTAATCCATCCGTCTTACCGCATCTGAACGCATCTCATTTCACATTAATCTGTCGTCGGAGGTTCGAGTCGTGAAGGTCTTCCTTTGATTCATAGTAGTCATGCTATCGAGCCCGACAGGGTGATTAACCCATCTACAATCACTAATCAAACAAACTTGGGGTTACCCAACTAGCGCACAAGACCAAAAAGACGTCTTATTGGGGGATTGACGTCTTAGTTCGCGTGATTCACGTCTCAAAGACGTCGCGAGCGGGATCAATATCAAAGGGACGATGAAGCCATCTGCAAAACGTCTTCGCGAGACCGAAAGTAAACGTGGAAGAATACTGCCCCCCTCCCTCCCCACCGGAGATAGGAACGCAGGGCGTGGCTCAAAGCGTTGGCACAGTGCTCGGCGCCGAGTTGACGCCGGCGGCCATGGACCTGGGAGAAAGGCGCCAGAATGTCTCGCTCCCCTCGCCGGTCGCCGGGGAGAAGAGAGAGGGCGCAGGCTGGCACAGACAGACGGAGACGCGAAGCAAAGCCAGCGAAGCTCGTTTGGGTGGGTGGCGGTGGAGTCAGTGTAGTTACGTAAGTTGTTGGCGGCTGGCACTTCCTTTGGTTCTGGAGAAAATTCTGTTACCGTGCTGCGACTGCTGCGTGTGTTTGTGTGGTGGCATTTTGTTCTTTCCACTTTACTCCTTGGGTTAACCCTGGTTCAATCCTCTGCTAATTTGACTGGATCCTGTAACATCAATGTCTACGTCTCACAGAAAATAAATGTAAGTACCACATTTGAATAGCGTAGCACGATGCCTGTGAGATCACTCATGTGTTCTGCGGATATGGCAAACCCGTCTGTAACAGATACAATCAGCATTAATTCCAAGATGCTCTAAGATAGTTGACGCACCACTTTGAACACCAAGCAACGCAGCTGTGATTTTATTATTCAGATGACCTTGTATGAATGCATTCTGAAACTTTGTCAGGTCTATGTGCCTGTTTAGCCCGATTACTGAGTAAGGAGTGCATTGGCTTCGTTCCCACCATCCTGTCATTTGGCCATTACAGGTAGTGAGTACAGCGCCTTTACAACTGTGTGGGATTGCAGTAGTAATTTACTCGTGTCTTACACAGATGAATACGTGCATGTGATATCGCTTGTTGTAGGGCAACCGTTGTCCCGCGTTCCTTCACTGTGGCGTCGAAGTCGTGAGATTTCATTTCAATTTGTGTGCATGTTTGAGCATCCGCGCACTGTTTGTTGTGGCATGTCAGCAGAACAGCCGCAGGCAACCTTGATGTCTTGTAGTTGTGGAATGACTTCACATAGTTCAGCATTGATATGAGCATGAGTGTCGTTGTGCGCGTTCTCTGTCACATTTAAACTTTGTCAGAGGCATGTGACTCATTTGCGAATGTTCGTTATTGTTATTTCTCATTGTCCACGCTTGCGGTTTTCTATATTTCGGGGTTCGTCATTCTTGCAGACCGCGAATAGCAAAACAATTACACGACCTGTTCTCTGGTTCCATAGTATTTTTACAGGCACCCTGTTGTGCACAGTGGACTTAAGGTAGGCCATAAGCTGTCCAGTGTTTCACGTGGTACGGACTGGGGAGTGAACACTTGAACTAGGTTGCTGGGCTGATAGTGCAGGGCAGAGGTGATGAGGTGACGAACAATAAACTAAATTAATACTTCGGGCTATGTTTGAGCTGGGTGTTACGAGGACCTATACATGCACGTTGGGATGTATTTTGTTTATTTTTATTGTATATTACGGGTGTCCTTGTCGTTTTTGTGTTTCGTCTTTGTACTTTTTTCGCGTCTTGAAGTCATTATGAATGGTCACCAACTAGCCCAAATAAGAGTTCTGATCCGGCCGCCAGCATGTCCGGTGCCGGGATCTAGCGGTGAATGCCTATACCTGCCACTCAGGCGCCTCCAGTGTGTGTGTGTGTGTATGACAGCTGTATTTTTAAGCTCCGCTTTATCGTCCAATCAAAGCCACGGTGCTATTCAACAGTTTTCTGCGGAACGTTTGACACTATCCTGCTTCGCCACGACATACTCGCGGGTCGGTGCTGCTAGTGACGTCACTTGTTGAAACGAGAGAAAGCTACTGCATGCTGTATTTAAAATAAAACTGCAAATCCACTGCTGCTTGCAGTATAATAATATTTGGCTCACACGTTCGCAGAATCCTGAACGATTGATTGGCACCGTTTGCTCAGTGTGTTCAAAAAGTGTTGCAGGGCCCCTTTCATATTGAGTGCGCAGTGAGCACGTAAGCAGGACTCGAAGAGTATTCTCACCCTCTAAGTGTGAAGCACGTGTGTCACTCGATTTCTACATGCTGAGTATGGGAATGCATCAAATTAAACTACGACTGAATAATGTGTAGTATAACGTTCACAAGTGGCATTCTATTGCGGCAGTGGTAGCATCAATCAGCAGGTGCATCAACTTCCCTACGGAGAAGGCCCGAACACCACTATATATCGTAAAGAGACCCACGCAGCTCCTTGATGATGATGATCATGAACCTCTTTTATGGCGCTCACTCAATGAGGCGGATAGGCCGGCTGTTCTGTTCTCACTTCTTTCTTTTCTTCTCTTCGCTGGGCACCTACTGCGAGCGTCCAAGCTTCGTATATATGTACATAGATATATGTACAGGGTCGTCCACTCTTGCGGGTGCGAACACGGCTCACCGTGGCGTGGCCGCGCATCGAATCTAATCTAGCGCACACGGGCTTGGAAGCGGGGTTTCGTTTCGCTTCAAAAGCGCGGGCCACAGGATGCTGTGCATCGCAGCAAGGCGTGCACTCCGGCTCTTTTGAAGCGAAACGAAACCCCGCTTCCAAGCCCGTGTGCGCATGCGCTAGATTAGATTCGATGCGCGGCCACGCCACGGTGAGCAGTGTTCGCACCAAGAGTGGACGACCCTGTACATACAATCCTGGGAGTGTTAGATTGCATGTGCATATATACCTAATAAAATGGACGGGCGGACGACCACCTTAGTAGCTGAACTGTAAAGCATCGGACGCGTTATTCGAAGTTCGAGGGTTCGGTCCCCACCGAAGGCAGGTTTATCTTTTCGTCCACTTTAATTCCTTCATACTTATTCTAGAATTATAATACTACAAGTAAAAAAATTAAGAACCTCAATAAATTTTTCTATGCTTTCCTAGGCTTCAGAGTTGGTTCAGTATATACAGGGTGTTTTTTTTTTTTTGCAACACATTTTGAAAATTAGAAAAACATAAATCGCGGGAATGTCTTTTGTACCATTCGAGTATACGGATTGGCGGCCTCTAGATACGGAACAATTTTCGCACTTGTATGCATAATTAGAGAAATTACGCTAATTAACCTTTTAATTATCAGTAATTTGTGGCTACAGCAAATAAGTACTTTGGAGCACGTCCTCGACACTACCCATCCCAATGATCAAATGTTTAATAGCGGAGTGCAAAGAAATTTATTTCGGTGTTAGAGTAAGAATTTCTTTTACGCACGCTTATTGTAACACCGAAATAAATTTTCTTGATGTTCACCTACGGATAGAAGACGGTGCGCTAGTCACGAGCGTATACAGAAAACCTACGGATAGACAACAGTACCTGCACTTCAATAGCTGCCACCCGCGCCACTGTAAAACTAGCATTCCTTATTCTCAGGCACACAGATTCAAAAGAATATGCTCCCGCACGGAAGACTTCCACAAAAGCACCGCACGGATGCGGGAAGTGCTTGTCGATCAAAAGTACCCACCATCTATCATTGAGGATGCGATTGTGAAAGCTGAAAATATCGACCGCCAGGCGCTCCTGTATGATCAAAAAGACACCGACCACGAACGCCGAAAAAACCTTGTTCTAACCTTTACTAGCAATCCACCGAACGTTAATAAAATCTTGAAAAAACATTTTAACATATTAGAACAAAGCGAGCGACTCTCCAAAATTTTTACCGATCCTCCGCGTGTGGTATACAGGCGACCGAAAAGCATAAGGGATCACGTTGTACATTCAAAAATAGGAACAGTGCCTCTCGACGGGTGTCGACCCTGTGGGAAATCCAGATGAGGCGTGTGCAAACACATCCAGAAAACAAAAGTTGCAGAAAGCACACATTCGAATTTTAAGCACAGAACAAAAGGACAACTTGACTGCGACCCAAACAATGTTATTTATCTCTTAGAGTGTGGAATATGTAACATGCAGTACATAGGACAGACGGACACACCATTCAGGATAAGATTCAACAACCATCGGTCCCATGTGCGCTCACTACCTGGCCTTCCGCTCATCAACACATCAACTTGAAAGGTCACAGCTTTGAGGATGTCAGGGTCACACTATTGGAAAGTAACTTTCGGAGCACCAGAGAACGTGAGCAAAGGGAATCTTACTTCATCTACAAATTTGGCGCAATTAAGCATGGCATAAATGAACATCCTGGCGCTCTCTCGGTGTTACGATCGTTAGGAAGTGAACAGTCGAATTGATAAACTTTGTATCCTCAATTACAAGATCGGCCATTCCCGCCAATTATCATTACCTCATTCGACCTTTCTTTTAGAAAAGAAAGAGCTGTGGACGCCCGATTCTATCGGCCTGGCCCTGTTGGCATTACCCGTGCAGTGCAAGCCGACACACGCAAAGTGGCTCCGGAGATCATACGACAAGAGGGGACAATACGTCATTGTGTTGTACACAGAATTTGACTGCTTCAAAACCTCGCCTTTCTGTGCGGCTCTTTCCCTTCATGCCGCCCTTCTTCTTCCTTGCCTACCTTACCCCGCCACGCGGTGGCGCCGAGTGTGTATTACAAATGTGGCTGCAATCGGGAACAAGAGCGCTGCGCCTTTCATGCCTGAATACCTCCCCCGTTCTTCCCTCCTGGGGCGCGTTGCTGTGCAGCGGCACCACAGGGGCAACATCCAAACCGCATAAGGTACGCCACGGAAGGTGTCGTTAGTTGCGCCAGATATAAGCCGGCGCCACGGTTTACAATACCTAATTGATGGATTGCTCTTAAAGATGTCTACGGACTCGGACAGCTCTGGCGCGGCGGGCGGCACTCGTCCTTCTCGCTGTTTCCCCCATTTTCGCCCCTTTCTCTTTTTCTTCTTTTCTCTTTTTTTTTCTTCGTTGCTTCCGCTCTCTCTCTCTCTCTCTCTTTGGTGTGTGTGTGTGTGTGTGCGCGCGCGCGAGTTGCCTTTGCGTGACTCGCTCATCTTTTGTTGCAGTGAAGATGCCAGCAATCTTTATTATTATTTTTATTTTTTATCTTTATTATTTCCGTATATTTTCAACCCACTCATTCGCTTTCCCACCCTTGTCCTTCTCTCCTTACTACAAGGCAAAGTGTGGTATATAAGGCCATACTGGCCTGTGGTTTACATGTCTTGAAAAAGGTCGGGCTCCGACCGAAACGTTGACTTAATAAACCGTCGTTCTCTAAGAGGCGCATCATCAATTCTGTTATAAACTAGCGGCAACCCAAGCTATTTTTGCATATACAGTCCTCTCTCTCTCTCTCTCTCTCTCTCTGTATATATATATATATATATATATATATATATGTATATATATATATATATATATATATATATATATATATATATATATATATATATATATGGGTGGCCGGTGAACGGTTCCCCAACGCGAGCAGTCGGTATTTTTCAATCAAGAAACTCGCTAGGAGACGCTGCCTGCGTCAAGCTTGTCTCTCGCGGGGGAGGGCGCGTTCTCCTTCTTTGCGAGGTGGTAGCGCGTTCATCGAAGAAAGAGCGTTTCCATAGTCAACGCGCGCCTTTCGCTCTCTCTGTCTCTCACAAGACAGCAGATGGAAGAATGAGAGAGCTCGCGCGCCGGTAGGCACGCGCCGAGGGCGCGCCTCCGACACGCGCCCTCCTCATAGAGTTTCTTACTACAAACTAGAGGGTAATCTGGCGCTGCGATCGTTCAACCATCATGGGAATTATGGGAAGTACAGGCTTCGGATTGGTTCGCGTTGGCTTGCGAACTGGGCACAAGCCATTTACTTCTGCAGTTTTGGTTTCGTTTCCCGCGTACCCTGCGGCGATGTTGTTCGAGGCGTGCAACGCACTCGGGAGAAACAAAAGCTACAAAGATAAACAGCCTCGACTACAGCCAAAGCTAGTGCAACACACAAAGGCGAAAAACCAGCGTCGCGCTGCCACATGACGCGATTCCGCCAGCCTGTTTTATTATGCTCGCCACTCGGTATTTTCTCGTTAGTGTTCTGGTGCACTCTCGATCGAAAGCCTGCGCGAAAAGCGAGCTTTCTAGCGTGGGCGTTCAAGCCGCGTTCATGTACTTTCTTGCCGTGTTGTGGCGGTGTTTCGAAAAGGGCGGGCAGAGCATAGAGACGCTTGTGTCGGCAAGTTAGATCCACCGACCGGTGAAAAGAATTCGTTTTAATTGTAAACACACACTTACTTGTGATATGAAGGGCTGCTGTATACAAGCTGCAGCCTGCTGTAGCATAGTGGATACGCGCAAAGCACGACAAGCGGCGCGCGCGCTTGTCAGTAAGTAATCAGTAACGAAAAAAAAAAAAGAGACCTGTCAGGAGGCCACAGGTATCCAGCTGCCGCCTTGAGCCGTTGAAACAGTCACCTGTATCGGTAGTCTTCAGAAACCTTGATAAAAGACCAAACGCGTGCAGTTCTCGATAGCGTCTGCGAGAGACGCTCGCGGTTCCCGAGCTCGGACGGAGCAGACGGCGAAGCAGACGGTACGTTTAGTGTTTCTCTTGAAAGCTCAGCACTTCTCACCAAATATGACATTGTTTTTATTTCAATCAATGCATGCTGCGTATTTTTCAGAGGGAAACGCACATGTTTGTTTACACTGATGCAAAAAACATAATTAATTACTTCGTGGCGCCACATCTAGAGCAAAATTGTCGAATGATGCATACCCTGGTGGCAAAATTTGTCTTTGCTTTCCTTCAACTTCACAGTTATGCAAACAACGTTTATCAGTTGTTGCATACTAGAGACAAAAGCAAGTATTAATTGCAAATATTTCTTTTTATTTTTGTTTAAAGCTCAGAAAAGAATCGTCGCGAGTCTCAAGAACGAAATCCATCCGAAGCAGATCCGAAGCCTGTACTTCCCATAATTTCCAGCAAGCATCTAATTGTCGTACATCCCACCTTTTGTTATCAGCTTCTAGGTACGTAGGGACAGAATGTCTAGGGTTTTTCGAGAGTGGCGCCGTCACTGTTGGCGGCGCTTTAGCGTACTAGAATTTCTCTTGCGCGCATGTCAACTCGTCCATGTGCGCATTTCGCGCTCTGGACAATTTTGGCCGGTGTTGGCCGCTTCTGCTGTAAACTCGCCGTGAGTCGCTGACGACGGGTCGCTCTTTGTACGGCGACCGATGCCGATCGCGCGTCGTTCAGCTTTATCGGCATGTAGCCACGTAGTATGCGAGGTGCTCGCCCGTAGCGACTTCGCTATGTCCGCCTTTTGCAGACGTATGCACGCCGCGATGTGCCACCTTGCCACAACGCGTAAGTAATGTTTACTATTTATTTGGAGCTTTGTCCTGTACGAGCGAGAGCACTTGACAACAGCCATGCTATCATTCTATTGCGACTGCGGAGCCTGATGTTGAGGCACACTGACGATAGCCGGGGAGAAATTAGCTGCGAGTGTAGCGGTCGAGGTGTGCTTCCTGTTCTGTTGTGCTAGGTGTCTAAGCACGACCGGTCGACATGGTTAGCGTGTATATCTATAGCTACTGATTCAACATTCGGTTCTGTCTGAGCGAGACTTCCCACTGGTGCCGGCTGATCAACGAGAGGGAATAATTTCTTTTTGCGCAAATTGGGCTCGAGCAAAAACACCGCGAGTCGTTGTGGAGGAGGATAAGGACGTGGTTATGAATGACATTACCGGCAGGAATGAGCGAAGGTTAGCGCAAGCGACCAGTGAGCCCGCGGTCCGGAGGCCCGTGGTTTCCTGAGCATGCCTGGCATTGCACTCCTATTCACTCACTCAAAGCTGCTTATATAACGAACTTTCAGTTGGCCAGACAGTGGTCCTGGGTTTACTATCTACAAGAACAACACGACAAACTGCTTGCTTTTTTGTGAGCAAACATTCTTTCTTTGTCACCTGAAAACAGGATTACAACATGCAAAGATAGGACGGCCACTTTTGACACAGCACGGTTACCATGCAGAATGCAGTGCCTTGCCGATAGTTGTTCAAAGGTGCATGCCTAGAGGTGGTGTATACTGGCACTTTGCTCAGAGCAAGCTGCGAGGAACGTGGTGAAACTGCACACATGTAACTGCCCCTCATTAGATAATGTTTTTAAAAGGTTGTGCAGCCATCTTTAATTTCCTTGGAAATTGCTAGGGCCGAGGCTTGGGCTAGTTGTTTCATGTTTACACAGTGCTAAATTTTTCAAAAGACACAAATCAAGTTGTCCTAAGTTGTCCCATGTGTGGATTCGACTGCTCCTATTCGGCTGGGTTCAAATCTGCACAGGCATGGAGTTTATCTTTGTAAGCAATGGCTGTTAATGACAAAGGCAGGGGCAGCGGACATTGTTGTTACCAAGTTACGCCATTGTAATGTGCCCATATCAGCTTGCACAGTAAATAATCAGCCGGCATAATGTAGGGTTAATGGATCAATGCTCAGCAAAATAGAGCACTTCATGGTTGAGAGATCACTGCCACTACATTCTGTTTTGTTGCAGCTGGAACATGTCAGCCATGCTTGGATAAGCATGTTGAAGCGTCTTTTAAAGGGCCCCTAAACAACCCCGAGGTGTAAAATTTGTTTTAAAGATATAACTGCGCTCCTGTGCGACGTGAACATGCTCCCGCAAGAATTTTGCGAATAGGTGCAATAATAAAGAAGTTACACGGGTTTAAGTGACCGCTTGCGTCGGTTTCGTTTTCTCGGTCGGCCTCCCCACCCTTCTCTGCTGAGGAGAGGGTAGGGGCGGCGCGCCGTCGAGACTCCGCCCACTTTTGACACGTGACCTGACGTGATCATTTGACGTCATTGACGCTTGCGCTGCGGAACCGGTTGCTCCCGTTCTAGAAACGTTGGGTTGCTCCTGCGCTCACGCCGGTGGGATGGCCAGGGGATCTGACAATAGACGTTTCGACCAATCAACGAGATACAACTACGCAAAGTTGTTCGCGGTAGAACATGACGACACCTAGGATGCGACCGCGACTGGTCAGTCGCCGGAAAGAAGCGCGGGAATTGTTTTTTGAAATACGGCGTCTGTGTGGCGCGCAGCGCTGTCATATTCGCAGAATGTGATCGCCGCAATCTTCTCTATGATTGAGTTAGCTTGTTTGGGCGGCTTTGAAAAAAAGTAGGAGCCTGTTTAGTGGCCCTTTAAGGTTCAGAACGCCTGTGATCAAGTAGAATATCACGAATCATTGTATGCTGTAAATAATGACCTTTAATTTCCTGTTTCAGAAAAGCCAGCCAGAATAAGGCTTGTGAGTATCATAGCAATGCAAGGTATTCTTTGGCCAACACTTTGAAAGAACATTGCAGGTGTGTCCTGTACAGTGGCATGGTGAACCTTCATCCGGAGTCCTCGTGTGGATATCTCCATAACAATATTCAACTCTCTCTGCCACCTGGAAAAAGGTCCCTGCAAATTGTGCCATTTCTGAAAGAAAAAAGTACATCTTAATGAGTCATCCTCCTGTCAAGTTGAAAATAAATGCTGTAAGGTCGTACATTAACTCTCTAGCACTGGCACTGAGAGAATAAAACTTGTGTAACTACAAACCACCATGCATTATTGGCTTAAAACAAATACACACATACTTGTGTGCAAAGGAGAAGTAACATTTTGTCACAAGAAATACCAGACCACTACCTATGCTGTGCCCTAGCACACTGACATTAAATATAAGACGAAACGTTACTTCTGGCTTTGCCACAGTGCCAGTGTTGGAAAGCACAACTTGAAAGTTGTGACATCTCATGGTGTGGCCAAATTTCGGCTTTTGTGCACAGAAGTAGCAAATATGTGTTCACTGAGCAGAACACCGTCTCTACACTTTCCATGTTTGTTATATCCATATTTGCTTCTACCGTGGGCTCCCTTGCAGTGTAGGATGGCAAAGCTTCACAGGGCAGTAAGGCTTCCATATGAAGTCGGGCAATTTGTGAAAAAGCTTAGCAATTGCAAGTAGGAGCCTTTCAGGGCTAGGTTTTATAAAATGTAATCGTGCAGATGACAGGAAGTCTGGATGCATGAAATAACAGTGAAGCCATTACTTGAAAAAACTGAAGTGGTACAAGAATATTGCAACACTTATATGCACTAAGTCATGATGTTGCAGCAGCACACATCTTTTAGTTTGCACAGCACATTTCAGTTTGTACGCTGGGGTTTCTTACGTGCCCCATGAAAGGCGGGGGGGGGGGGGGGGATGGGGGGTGAACCTTCTGCAAGAACTTTTCAAATTGGATCAATATCAGAGGTAAAAATGTGAAGCGGCACTACACCAGGATATTGGGAGGCGAATCACTGCCAGTACGACACATGGCGATGCTATGTGGCGAAGCAAGGGGAAAAAAAGAACGAAGTGTGCTTGCTATTGTGCCCACAGTTGGTCATCCTCTCCAAGGAGCCAGGTGCCTCCCGACTGATTCGAGCAGCCACTGCACGATCTGAACAAGTGTGACAGTTTGTAGCGACACACAGGCGCACTGTGGTGACACGGCGTGCTGTGCACGGTGCGTGGCATCATCGTCCACCATTTGGTGCGTGATCCTTGCAAGGGGAGGGTAAACAGCGCTCAGTCTGAAATTTGAGCACCTTCCACAGCATGTAACGATGCAGTTCTAGGCAGATATAAACACGAACGTGCAATGTACTTGTCAGCTCAAAATGGCCAGGCCTGGTGAGGGGCTCATTGAGAAAATGGTAAAGATGTTGCATTTTGGTTGCTGTCTGGTATTCTCTACCGATTTATTAGATTATCACACTGAAGGCACTGGTATTACTTCATGCCACACAGATTGTCCAAAACCATCTTAGCAATTATCCAGTATTTGCAAGGTCTTATGTTTAATCCTCTGTTGCATTTAACCGCATTAGTGCGCTTCCACCATGGCCATGTCAACACCTTCGTCTTTTCGTATGGCTACAATATCCGTATTGCTTTAATATGAGCAAGGCCCTGCACATGTGCATGGCACTATGGTTGTGGCAATATTCAAAGGCATTGCTCATTTCTGCCTGCAAGGTCCACTTCTGCAGTATCTTTAACAACACACTGTGGTAGTAGTCACAGATGATAATGACGAAAAGCGGAGGACGGCTCACGTAACGTTTCCTGCTCGCTCCTGACACGAGCAGAGGGAGACAACGTGACTATGGGGCCACTAGCTGCTCAGATGCCGGTAATACAACTAGTACAAACTTTCGAAGACAGTCATTAAATAAGACTGAATGGCTGGCAAAGACAAATCAAACTCTTATTGACGTCCTTGGACAGCAACGGCACATATGCTTTAAAATTTTCAGGGTACAATGAACACATGCAGATCGTACTAATTATGTACGCAACCGTACACAACCCCTGTACACAACTAGAACACTACAGTGTCGTTTTGAGCAAATGCATTTTAACACATGCTGTGTCACTTTGGAAGGGCACTGCCACATGTGAAAAAAGTCTTGGGTTTCATGGGTAATGCTGATGGATGAGTTAGTAGGTGCAGCAGTACATGTTTAGGCAGTGTTCGCTAATGCAATGCTGTGCTGTAGCCAGAAGTGGTATGAAATATAAATGAAGGAAATTAACAGCAGCCATCACCATGAACTTTGGTACAAATGTCACTCAAACCCTGCCACCTTTCTCTCTTGCAGCGATGGCTTATTTTGAAGGTGCCTCTTCTTTCACCACTGCCAATGATAACAGGAGCATATATTTTCCAAAGTGCTGTTAATAAAGACGATTAGCAGCCCCTGGTGTACATTGCCACTTTCTTGAAGCTGTACAACTGCTGCCCGTTGGGTCTGCCCTTCCATTTTGTCTCTCTAGATAGGAAATCCTGAAATAAAGAGAAGAACAGAGCTACATTTACCATTAATTAATAGAATTTGCAGCCTGATTTACAATGCCCCCAAAACAAGCATGCAGTGGTATGTGTGCTGAAAATGCAATCTTCTGCAACAAGGATTCCAATTTGTCAGGCCACTCTTGCATGTAGAAGCATGAATCGTTGGGCTAGTCGATGGAACATTTGTGGGACAAAGAGCAAAAATTGCATGATGAAAACTACATTTACAAAAGGGGCACATACATGAAAGACTCAACGTGCAACTGAATTCAATATGTATGTAGCTCTCGTCCAGTTCTTTGTTCTTCGTCCCACAAATGTAAATTTTGCATGCTTTACTTATCTACTGTAGGTGTCACAAATGAAAATTCTGGCTATTACATGCGACAGAGCACGTAACAGCGCAAAGCTCCGAATAACGGGGATTATTACTTACGTGTCATACGAAGTCGTCGATCTGTCAAAGGTGGCCACGGCAAAGTAGGCAAGGGTAACCAAAGCTCGCTACCTAGGCTGTCAGAGCCCCAATGAAGCTGCACGACGCGCGGTCAGCACGGCCGCTGTAGACATGGGATCGGTACGGGACCTACTTGTAACTCGGCTAGAGTTACGTGGAAAGGCAGCACATCACAATCTTCGCCCTCGACGTTCATAGATAAGGCGAACTCGCTACGGGGCACCGGACTGCGTTGACGAAAGGCACAAGCACTGGAGCCGTGTTCCGAGATGTGCACACTCCATGGCACGGCGGCACGGCCGCGTGTCTTCTCGGTCGCGGTACTTGGTCAGAGAACACCTGACTCGGTGGTTCGGTCGGAGGCGGCATGCAAAAAAAAAACCGCCAACAAGTGACGGCGCCACAGTCGAAAATCCCTATACATTCTGTCCCTAGGTACCTAGAAGCTGATAACAAAAGGTGGGATGTACGACAAATAGATGCTTGCTAATTCCCATGAGGGTTGAAGCGCCGCTGAACGAGTCGCCGTAGTCGCTGTAGACACTAGCGCCAGATTTCTCTCTAGTGTGTAAGTAAGAAACCCTATGCGCCCTCCTAGTAGCGCGTTCCCACACGCGCCCTCCTGGTAGCGCGTTCCTAGTAGGTAACGCGCTACTACAACGGACTGACAGACCCAAACCTTAAGGAGCTTCGCCCCTAAAATTGATATGCCGTAACATGACTGCATGACGAACATAAATGACACGTCAAATTACAAAAATCATGACATGCATGTCATGAGTGGCATGACCGTCTTGGTGCTCTTGCGGCCGTTTCGTTAACTTCATATGTACCAAAATCGGTATAGCGAGGCAACAACGCAGATCCAGTTGACGTTCCTGTTGCTTGCTTCGCATTTCCTTGATTCCCACTGCACGTGGGTTCTGCCAGTTTTTTGTTTTTTTTCATCCTGCTTTCTAGCGCTGCACACACAATGTATTTCCAAGACAAGGAGCGGATTCTTTGGGAGCTTTCGTTCTTGCCATTTATATTAGTCACGCTAACACCTGTCACCCAACTTCCCCTACACCCTACCCCCTTTTTTTTAGGGGCCAAGCTCCTTAAGGCGTGGGTCGTGCGTCCCCGATGTATGTAGTTGTAGGTAGCCACCTCTCGTTTAGTTCTTGGAATGTCCGCTAGATGGCGTTACTTGTATATGAGCGCTGGGGGTGCCGCTGCTCTCCGATTAGCTGCTGCGCGGGGCTGCGCCGGGAGCGCTCCTCTCATTCTCCTGGATCGTCGCCCTACGCGTCGGATCGCGCTTCATGGACGAAGAAAAAAAAAATCCAAACGTTGTGTCCGAAGCGCGGAATCGAACCAGGGACCCCTCGCTTCCAAACGCGCGGCGCTAGCCACTACGCCACGAAGCGCACATGGACACATGCACCAGGATGACAGTAAACACTCAATATTAACGAGAGACTGCGCGTTTTTAACGCGTTTGTGCTAGCGCGTTACGACCCGCGTGAGAAGCTGGTGTAAGACGCTGAGGCCTCTCCGCATTTTACTCTCTCAGCAGTCATGTGATGGCGTCGGCAAACGCGGTGCGCGTTCCGGCATGTGTAAGGGGCTGCGTGAGACGTCTTTACACGATGATCGACTGGGCGAATTGCACGGAGGATTCACGGTTTGCCGATGATTCCCTCCGGAGCTTCGCCCACTCTTAATCATTCACCCCGTGGATATGCTGCGATTTTTTTTTTGTTATTGTTCGCACGTGCTGCTCTTCTCCTCTCTTTCTGAGGACGGGGGGAATGTGCAATAGCGTACATAAACGAACGCCGGAGAAGGCAGTCGCCGCCCTGACGAAGACAAGTCCGCTTGTCGAAACATTGGCTCCTGCGACATTCCCTGTTCTAAATCGTATTTTGCGATCTGTTGATCGACTTTCTTTGAAGGTGACTTTGGTCAATATTCATTGTTACTTGTTTGATGCCTTTGGTTGAATTTTTAAAGCTTGCCTCGTTCTATCAGCTGATGCCCTAGGCAAATTTTCACTTTCATATCTGAGTCATATTTGAGTTCTTTTGTTTACATTCATTGATTTTATGTGGTAAAGATACTGCATAACATTATTGAAGGCGGCTATCACACAGTCATCCATTATGCTGTCTGTGTTCATATAACAGGATGCCCTGCTCTCATGGTGAAAAGTGCATAGTCGTTTGGCTGTTGATTATTGTGTGACTACTAGTGCTCTTTCTGTAAGCCTCTAGTCGTTAATAAGTTCCGAATATGTTTAAATTATTTCTTCTACATTTCCTTTTGTATATTTGTGGTTTCATTTCTCTCGCATTTCTCTCGAATTTGTCATCTTCTTAAACTTGCACAAGTTAGTTTCTCAATAAAATGTTGATGTAGCAGTGTTTTGACTTCATGACCATTGGCACAGGGGCCTCCTTGTTAAACCTCTTGCCAAGAAACTGTCATTGTAGAAAGATATGTAATCATTATTTTTGGTATATTTGCTGCATACTCTATATAGTACACGCTAGATTGATTTTTTTATTCATGACAACTAATTGTGACTTAAATGCTAAGGCTGATGAAGCCTTTGCAGACAGCTGTGTGCCTACCTTACTGCCCTATTTTTCCTCCGTTGCACTCAGTGCTGATGCTTTCAACCACCAGAAAAAGAAGAGAGATCCAGGCAAGTGCGACGCCAGGACTTGTTCCTAGGACGTAACTACGTAAGTATTCAGCTGGCACTACCCCCACTTTGCAGCACCGAAAAGCTTACGGTGCAGCTGGTAATATAGCAAGTCGCAGCTACTACCGCAAAGACAGGGACGGCGTCCGCTGTTCGGGGGTTCCCCCCCCCCCCCCCCCCCCCCAAACTTATGATCCCGTTGACACCTTCAGAACCTCAGAGTTAATGCCTTAGGGGTGCGAAAAATGCCTTGGCCGCATTGGAACCCCTAAGGCCTTAGATCTAAGGTCAGATTTTCGTTTATATATTCCGAGGTAGGCGCGCCCCGTTTCCGAGCACGATTCCTGCTTCTTTTTCAGATTACCTCTGACGTTTCAGGAACACCTTTTGATGATGTTTTTGGTAATTCCTTAAACGGATTCAGAAATCCCGGGAAGTGGGATTACTGGAGTCTCCTCTAAGCCGTCGAAAAGACCAGCTTTTTGAAGACCTTTCGAAGACGTTAAAGAAACGCCTCCTTTATGTGCAACAAGACGGACATTAGACGAAATATACGACGTGTCCTAGGCTAAAGCTTCTTACGCGTGCCGTTTCTGTGACGTCGTTAACGTCTCGGATATCCGTTTCCGTTGTGTGCTAGCTGGGTATGCAGGACAAGATGGAACAGCGCTGGTAAGTTGGTATGTCGCTGACGCTGTCGTATGCGCAAATGGAAGACAAGCAGCGCACTGACAACGTAAGCGCTCACACCCCTAAGCCTAAACGTGTGTGATGAACGAAGAAAAAGCTTCGGAGGATCGAAAAAATACAGTGATCGCGAGCTCACGCGACCGAGCCCAGGCGCGGAGTGAGCAGGCGTCCAGAAGCGCGTGCTGCCCTCGGTAGTCGCGCGGTTTCAATCAGCCACTCTGATGAGTCGTCGAAGCTTGGTGCCGTAACACGTTGGGCAGGGCGCCTCCTTCGGCAACGCCCACAAGAGATCTATGGGCTTTCTTCCGCAGAGTTGAGACACAACTGGAAAGGGAGGTTTCCCGGTCACATTATCTTCGCTCCTAACAAACCTTTTTGAAAAATTCTTTGGGCTGTGAATTTCTGAGAGCTAGGCCTTTATTACGCACCCAGTCAGTTTCAAAACCAAGCCCGGTGGGTGTTTCAGGGCCCCGGGAGTTGTAGGAAGTCACCGCTAGCAACACGCACTTGATTCGCAAAAACAGATTTCCCATACTTATCAGACTTTGAATTCTTTTGAATAAACTATCATGAGGTACCGGGTAATACAGATCTTCAATATCATAGGAAAACCATTGTACATTTCTTGGTCAGCGTTCAATCTTTCCGCCCGAGTCAAACCAACTAGCCCGAGTGAAAATCCTGCTTCTTAAAGCAAGCAAAAATTAACATCGCCTCCCTTTCACTGCACTCATGACGGAACGATGGAGCAGATAGATGCCAGTCCCAGCGTCTTGTCATTGTTTTGACAATGTAGTCATGGCCATTACAAGATTTCTCTTGTGTGGCCAGTACACGCTCGGCTCCCGAAGACACAAGCAAATGATGCGCATTTCTCTCCAGCGGGCTGTGCGCGTTCACAAAAGAATCCGCTGACAAATTGCTCGGTTTCGCTTGCTAGGTTTCACCGTTTGCGGACGCTACTGGCTTACCGCAGGTCTCTGGAGAAATGTTCGAGAATTTCCGCTTTTGTAGAGCTGTCCTGAAGTGCCGCGAATGTCTACGTACGACGGGTTCATAGAGTACATCGACCGCCCCTCGATTCGTCAGATGGCCGCTTATGTATTCCCCAGCTTAGCGAAGACATGTTTGGCGTGTTGTGTCGATTAGTATAGCAGTGAGATGAACCACATTTTTTTTTTCTAGGAAGAAAGGCACCCTGATCCCTACATTGAGTTGCAAGGTGAGCGTTTGCCTGTTAAAACGGGACATAAATTCCGGGGCATAATTCCAGACGTGAAGCTGCCGTTCCTGCCACATTTAAAGTATCTAAGAAACAAGTGCCCGAAAAATAGGAACATCTTCAAAGTCTTGTCTTGCACTACGTGGGGTGTAGTGACACGAACTATCTATTGGTAAGACAGTTACACGGTTCCGCCTAGATTAGGAATGCGGATTCTGCGACACCAAGCGCCTCGCAGGTGTTGGAGCGTGTCCACCATGTAGGCATTCGCCTTTCTACTGGGGCCTTCAGAACGAGCTCAAAAGAAAGACTCTCATCATCAGCCTGTCTACGTCCACTGCAGGCCTCTCCCATAGTTCTTCCACAGATCCCATAGAAAGACTTGTGGGTATGTTGATATCCCCCGATCCCGTTGGGAATGTCCTATGACCCGGTCGCGTGGCGCTCGCGTTTGCTCAAAGCTCCCCTAAGGTGGCTTTCCCGCGGGGCACGAGACATGACGCCATCGTAATGCGCACCGCTGCGCTGGGAATGTCATGGAGCAAGGAAAAACTAAGGAGAGGCCATGACGTCACATTCGTGAAGCTAACATTCGTACCGTCAACTATCAAAAAAGCAGCTAAACAGGCTGTTTCTTTCTTTTCTTTTTTTTACATAACCTTCAAGACAGCAAACGCGCTCCGATATCCCGGAGGCTGCCTTGCGTTTCCGGCACGTTGTTTTTAGGTGCGGACGCGCGGACTTGTGCAAATGAAAAAAACCACAAAACTTGCGTAGTCTTTCGCCTTGCAAGCGCGCAAGGCTAGGAAATGCCCAGCCGAGCCCTCCACTACGGGGTCTCTCATAATCAGAGCTGGTTTAGGGACATTAAACCCCACAAATCAAATCCAATCAAATCGAAATGCCCAGCCGCTGAGTGCACGGGTGCAAGCCGAGAAACGAGCCGTTGTCGCTTCTCGTGCGCTCGTTTACGTGTATATTTCATTCCCGATGCATCGCCGATGCACTCGAAGCTCTGCATCATCCGCGCTTTGTCCGCCAGACAAGAACGCAAGTACGTAAAGTTTTGTTTGTGGCGCTTCTCATGCAGCACAAAGGTGCACACAGAGTATCGTGCTTTTTGAGATTGTGCCAACCATTCTATTCTATCGGATGGTATTGTGTACCTGTGTTCTGTGAGGTGTGTGCGCGCCGCATGTTAGGTATTGTTAGCACACCATACTCACGAATACGCCCATGTTCGTTAAGCAGCAGTCTCCTCTTATTTTCTACGTAACAAGTGGTCGAATACGCGCGCGATATAGTGTTGTAGTGAGTGCAGCTACTAAAACCGGCTCGTCGAGTGCCGCGCGTGCTGCATATACGCGCGCTTAGAAACGCCTCATGCAGAAGCTGCCCCAGAAGTTATTGTTTGGCACATAATTTCTGACCTCATTTGAGCCACACTTCCTGTAATGCATTGGGATAGAGCAGGGCCTCTCCTCAGCAGAGGAAAGAAAAACTAGGAGGCGGCGTCACGTGACTCTTCGGCAAGCCAACCTCCTCTGTCGCCGCTTCGAGGGCCTTGTCCGCGCTGCCTCTTGGGTAGGATTAGGCCCACAATGTTGCCGGACCACTCGAGGTTGTTTGTTTGGCACCCGGTAACGTTTAGTGGCGCCTGCCGCTTGCAGCAGCGTTCGCGGCATGGAGGAAGGACGGCGAGAGGCCGACGAAATGCGTGCCTGACCCGTGTCTACATAATTGATAAGGCGCCATTTGCGCATACTGCTGTTGTCGATGAACTTGCCAGCGCTCTCGCGTGGAAGGCTGCGCAGAGCGTCGGACAGCGATCCATTTTTGCCACATTAATATTTGTGAAATCGGCTGTTGTGCCCTTTAACAGCGGTGCGTGTTTTCTAGCAAATTTTGGCCTCGCTGTTTTGCACTTACAGTTGTTTCGAGGAACATCATATGTCGCGTTTCCATTTTGTCAGTCTCCAATGTGCGTCCTTCGTTTTGAGACAAATAAACAGTGTTAGCCGGCTCGACACGCCGAGGTCATCGCCGTTTATTCGGATTTACGGGCTGTTTTTTTTAGCAGTGTGTGGTGCCACGTCGTTACGCTGTCGAACCGCTCCTCGGGTGTCCAGTCTCGTTACACATGTAAAGAAGCATTGGAACCTTGTAGTGGGCCGTCCTCTCCAGCGCCTTACAGTGCGGTTCGTTCTTCGGCGCTCCGTTGAAAAAGACGCCGCTCGTGCTCGAGGTCCGTGCTCGTTTGGACAAAACCGTTGCCGCAGGGCTGCGTCTAGTTTCATCTAATAAACACCTTAACGCACAATACAGCCAGTGGACGGAATTCGTGCGTTATGTGAACTAGCCCATGGGCGTCGGCAGGATTTTGTTTTGGAGGCGGCGAAGCCTGTTATTACATTCACCCCTCCTCCCCCCTCCGACCAGAACGGTTGGAAGGGTAGGGGGGGGGGGGGGGGTGAATGTCATAACAGCGGGACTCCATAGTGTCCGAAACGCAAAAAGTAAGCAAGCAGGAGTGAAGAGTGGGGACATCCATGATAGAGGAAGAGTGGCCTGTGTGACTTGGTGGGTGTAGGTGCCCCTCTTGCACCCCCCCTCCCCTGCATTAGTCAACACCTTTCGAAGGGGAATATTAGCCCTGAAAGAGCTCCTCCAACATTGCGGTGGGGACTTTTCTTTCACCGCTGATGTGACACAACATTGGAACAGCCATTTCCATGATATATGCGAGCTGTTGGCTTGCAAACTGGACACACAGCACCAAAGGGAAAGCATGGAATTCATGTGGGCTTGTGGACTGATTGTGCAATTGCCACCGTACTTGGATGCACATTCTTTACAACACTGATTGTTTTGTTATTTATTGAATACTCATTGCACGTTTCACACAAATTCAGGAAGAAACAAGATAACTGGTTATATTGTAGACGGTAAAGCAGTAAAGAAAACTGCAAGCATTACACAGAAAAAGCTAATCATACTGCTGGTCCATGGCATCAGTATTAGTGACCATATTTGAATGCTAGAGGACATATCTATAATAATGTTATACAATAATGTTACATAACAAGCACCCCTAATACGTTCATGTAAATAACATCAGGTATTCTTGCGTTGTAGCTGCATTTTTGATTACAGAGACACTGTATCCAATCTTACGCCTACAGGCCATAATATGTGTGCTGTAATCACAGACACTTGTAGGCTTTTGTGATGGTACTTGTTGCAAATATAGGCAAAAATATGCAACCATCTCAAAAGGGCAGTTGTTGGTCACAAAATTAAAGTTCAAAAAAAGAAAAAAAAGGTGCTGTGAAAGAACAAACAAAATATGCAGCCATTAAACTACACTGGCTTTTGCCGCAAGTAAAAAGCAGACAGATAGCTTATGTTTTATTGCACACCTAGAAAAATGTTAGCACTGTTCAAGCACAGCCAAAGCATTGCAACATTAAAAGGCAAACAGCTTTAGTAAGCTCTGATCCCCAAATGAATGCACATTTGACAGAGTATAAAAACAGTAATCAAGTTACACTTCATTTAATATATACACCAACTATTCATTGTCACAGTGCATGTACACCAAATCATAGAAGGCTATTGTAAAGAGAGTACGCTAAACCCAATGAATATTTTGGTAGTAAAACCATCGTGTTCCAGGTGACGAAGAGACAAATTTAACAATGATCAGCTGAAGTATGTGCCCTAGTAAACATTGAAAATGCATTGCTGTCCTCTAGGTTACACTTGTCTCATGAATAAGGCATTGAGAGCATTCACAGAATGTCCACATCATTATACAGTATGCTCTAGTGATGCATAGTCATGGTTCATACAGTTTGCTTTGACGCCATGCAAAATGCTTTAGCAGAATTTATGTGCAAGTGATTAAAGCTAGAACTTAAAGCAAAACAAGAAACATGCTACAGTAAGGCATCCCATTTCTCCCCTGATGTCTGCATACAGTGCTCATGAGCTTGCCACGACTGCTCAGTGGTAGTATTGTTTTATGAGTGCAATGTCACAAGTCTGTTTTCTAGAAGTAGTCACATTCCAGAGACGGAGGGATGCAGAAGTCGTGTGTCTCAGTTTATTTAGGCAGATGTTGAGGAACCGAAACTGTGACACTTAGAGCCTTTAGGATTTTGCTTGTTTGCATGAGTAGTGAAGTACCTTTTAACTACAATGCTACGTGCCAATGACAGATTCGAAAACTTCATGCACCCTAACAAAGCTTTTTCAGTGCGCCCACAGGGCAAATGACCAAAATGAACGGTAGGTTTGCATTTGTACACACGAGGCACCAGCTTGGTTCACCATGAGGAAGCTGCACCTACTGACTGCCATCGTGGACCAGTGCTCTTAGAACTGTCCAGGCATGTTCACAACAATCTCGTTTTAATGAGATTTCTTTTTGCACTGTATTAGTGACTCATGGAGTGTATGTTATCACTAAAACCAGTGGGTCCTTGCAGTGAATGCTAAAACCAGGAAGAGAATCAAGCAAAAAGGACCCTGTTTCTCGGCAAGAGGCTGCAGGCACTATGATTACATTAGCTGCCACACACTGTTGTGGCAACATTAAAAAAGGCCAGTCTACTCTTTGGATGTGAAGTGAACAAGCTCTCCAATACATTATTGAGAAACTACTGCTTGCCGACTTGCTAAGAAACACGAGCTTTTTTTTTTAAACTTTGCTTTCATTTAATAATGTAACAGTGGCCTTTCAACCTTCATGTCAATCGTTTGTTCTCACATAAAAATTTGGAGTAACTGAATAATTATCCAGTGCTACCACAAAAATTCACTACGTTATCTAGACTTATTAGTCCTTAAACTGTGTCAACTTTGTGTGCTTTTGCACAATTCTTTTTTGGCGGAGACTGTCTGTTGTCATTTCGGCAACATAGGGCAGTCTGACATCAAGGTACTCGTCTATGATTACCCTCATAAGATGCGATGAGTGCCACTCATGTCGATGGTTTTCTAGCATGTGCTGATTCAGCACTTTAAAGAAGCCCTTGCCAACAAGGGTTGTCGTAGTGGCCACTGAAACTTTAGATCCAAGCCTTTGGAAAGGTAGTGGCAAGCACACCAGCGCTCTACGCAGGTCTTTCTCACATTGTCGGCAGATGTTCAGGACATCAGATGAAGCATAGATGAGTCCGCCTGGTGTTTTTTTTTTTTTTTTTTGCCAAATCAGGGAATATGCAGGCATGGATGGGGGAGTTGATACCTTCAGAAGGAAGCACATTCATCACGCTGAAGGCGAAGCAGTAAGCTGGAAGCTACGAACCCCGCTATGTGTACAATAATTACATCTCCAAGTCAGACACCCTCCGTGGGTCAGCAGAGTAGGCATGATCTAGCGAAATAGCTTCAGTAAGTTGTTCACTGCTTGCAGGGCTTCCTTCAGGGGCAGTCAAATTAATTACATCAAGGGACGCTGGTTTTTCAGAGGAGCTTGCAAAGAGGATCTTGGTGTGTTCTCATGGCAAGCAATTTCCTCCATCTATATCCTTGACCTCACCGTGCACTATGAAACGTTTGTATGCTACTGCCAACTGCTTTGCTGTTGGATTGTCGTTGCAATTCCCAAACAACCTTACTGCACCAAAAAAAAAAAAAAAAGCCTGACTGAGCTTGGAAGTTGGAAAGTATGCAAGTAGTCCAATTTCTTTCATCATGTGGTTGTAAAGATGGATAACACTGTCTAAGCATAGCACAAAGCCAATGAAGCCTGTGTTTCGGTTAGTCTCTGCCATTAGTTTACCTGCTGCAGACTCCCTGAGTGAGCAAAAGTAGGCCTTCAATTCTTGGACATACGCAGTGACATGAGCCTCATTTTCTGGACAGAGTGGCTTTTTCCATCCTCCTTGCCTTGGGTGTCTTGAATTTAAGATGTCAAATGCATTGTTAACATGTGTTATAAACTGCTCAGTTGGCAAGGAATTGTAAAATTTTGGTATTTTTCTAGCTCTACATTCTCCAATAGCATCTGCTACTTACTGATTAAACGTATGAGCTGCTAACGAGACTTTCATGGGTTGGTTTTTCCAATTGATGTGTGCCTGTCTAAGTTTGTTTGCCAGATGTAGGCCTTCTGTGTTCTGGAATTAATGGAGCTCATCAATGTGTTTCCGCAATATAAACTGTTCACTCGCATTGACAATAGCCTTTTTATCCCACGAGGTGTTCCACAGCAGCTTCAACAAATGTCAAGGATCCATTAGGAGAAGCACAGGCCTTTTAATAACTGGGTGGGGAAAAGAAGCATCCAACTCAGTCAGGTCCATCTTACAGCCAAGGCTCCGCAGCAGTGATAAGTCTGCTGCAGCACCATCACAGGTCAAACTAACAATATGTGCCTTTTTCGTGAGCGAAGCTAGCAGCCTCCAGCACCAGATTGCTTCTCTGTTCCCTATCAAGGCCATCAACCAGAAAGTAGCCAATTGGTGGCTTCCATCTGCCATCGATTGCAACAAGCATTAAAACAAATGCATCTTTGGCAAGTGGAAAGCGGTCATCATTGACATCAACGCCCAAGTCAACACATCCATGCACCTTCTTCTGTCCTATTCCACATGCCTTCGTATAGCCATCTCATCCACAACTAGATTGCATGATGTGGAGTATGTAACGATTTTGTGAATTTTGATTTACCTTCATGGACAGTGTAGTCAGCGCCTCCTTTGAAAAAGCAGCAACCCCATCAATTGATTGACACCATTTGCATAGTGTCCTTGGATGCCGACGCCATGTGTCAAACACAGCTCGCACGTATTGATAGGCTCTTGGAGAATAAAAGTGTAGTGGCAGCGCTAATGCCCTGAGCTCTGGTGAGTGAGTGAAGATGTCTCGCCAGACATACATGCCAGCTCGCGCTTGAGCAAGTCGTTTTTCGCCCCACCAAAGACTCTACAGCGTAGCGACATCCTCATTTCCTAGAATTCTATTCCCAACTAAATCATTAATGACGTCTTGGAGGTGGGCAGCCTTTTGAAGGAGCCAGCAACTTGCTTGCTGCAGTATCTTGATCTTCTTGGTCGTCGCTTGCAAATTTGAATAGCACCTTGCTTCACGCCTCAGAAAGGCTTTTTCAGGTGTGTCCTCTGCTAGCTGTGGCTGCAACAGATTAGATGTACAAAAATGGGTGCCAAGGAAAACACCATGACACAAATCACATACCCAGAACAAGCTAGGAAGGAGATGTTCCTTAAGGTGTTACTTTGCTCAAAAAGATTTCTGTTTACACCTTTGTGAACTTAAACATTGCAACAACATAAAAACTGCCATGTATAGGATACTTCTAGTGCAAGCTTATTTAAGCATTTATTTGATACTTTATTTACAAAATACTGCAAGCTCATTTGGGCCCAAGCAGGAGATTGATTGATTTGTGGGGTTTAACGTCCCAAAACCAGCTCTGATTATGAGAGACGCCGTAGTGGAGGTCTCCTTAAATTCCGACCACCTGGGGTTCTTTAACGTGCACTGACATCGCACAGCACACGGGCCTCAACATTTCGCCTCCATCGAAATGCAGCCGCCGCGGCCGGGATTCGATCCCGCGACCCTCGGATCAGCAGCCGAGTACCTTAGCCACTAGACCACCGTGGCGGGGCGCCCAAGCAGGAGAAGTACAAAGCACAGGAAAGGTCAGTGCAGCGTGGTTTGATGTGAGGTGCTTCGGAGCGGCTGTTAGGTTTTATTCAACAAAAGATAAGCATATGCACGTACACAAAAGACCAGTTTTGTTTTGCATGTATCATAGCTCATCATGGCTGGTCAAAAAAATAGAGGGCATAAAATGTTGTGAAAAGCATGTGGGTTATATTTGATTTTGTCAATTAGATGAAAAATAGAAACTAAGAAAAAAACATTCGTCGCACATTGGTGTTTCACCAGACATTGAGCAAACTTGTATTGCTGTGTATTAAAGTTGATATTTTCAGCTATTAATTACACTACCGCCATGACCACGTTTTCCACATGCATTCTCTCATTACTATGATTCAGCTATAAAACAGATGGCACACAGATAATTGCTACTTGACCTACACTAAATAAAAAAGCTTGTAAAAATTGTAGTGGCCAAGTAATGTTCTTACCATTGACCTGATTTAAAATTTAATCCCAGTTTGGACAAAGAAGCAAGAAAATTATTCTAGTGCCCCAAAAATGATAATTGATCAATATTGCCAGTGCAGCATGTTATCAAACTTATTACCGTAGTTAATGGTACAGGCTTGCAAAGGAATTACTTACATCCTTGATGATGGGCCATGGATTAATTATAGTTCTGACAACGGTTGGCTATTTTTTTATGCCTATGCTGAAAAAGATACGAGAGGCCTTTAACCTCTCATAACAATGCTCAGCTGCACTGTTTAATTTTCCCTTTCTTGTACTTCACCTAGATTGCCTAAAACAAGGTTATGATGTAGAAGATGTGGCTTTCATTCACGATCACTCAGTTTCGTGACGTTTTAAAACACCATTTGCACACGCATCTTACACGTCTGTCGTCGATGTAGAAAAATGGCAGCTGTTGATACGCTCAACATTTTTTTACTAATAGCTATTTTAAATCTGTCAATCTTACAATACGAAATACCTGTGCAAATGGCTTGCGCGCATATGTAAAATAACTACATTAAATGTGAGGCCCATAATCGCAGCGAAACGCTTAATAAGCAAGCCTTGTGATCATTAATACAGGCAAACATGCCGGTTCATACTGGACTTGGGAAGGCTCATCAGCAACGTCTTCGGATGTAGCATCAGCAGATGTAGCAGCACCTTTGCCGGTACATTTCTTCAACATGTTAATATAGCACCCGTGCTGGCGCCACTGCTTTTCAAGTAACCCCAAACGCGAAGAATTGCCGTCGCAGATGTGGCTTGGTTTCCTTGAGACATTTGCAGGACGAAAGGGTTCCCCATTTCGATGCTGGAGAGCACACCAAAACGCGACGAGTCGTCCTCTATGCGGTCGGTGCTGGTTGTTGGGCACAAAGCCGCTCACCATGAGGACAGCTTCGTTCGCTGCAACGCGGTGTCCGCAGCGGCGAGCCGCGTGAACGTAATGTTCAGTAGTACTGTAGTAGTTAGATGCATTTCCTGGCTGACATTACACAGACTCGGCAGCGTCACACGTTCGAACCTTCGACAACTTCGGCCAGCGCGTTGCCTCGGCGTGCGCGTTTGTCACGCCGCATATGCTCCGTGCAGAAACCTACGCCTGCCTCCGCCGCCTCCGCAGCAGACGCATCAAAAGCTCCCCGGTCGACTAAATCGACCGCTTGCCTATCACGTGGTCAGGGCCTATTTCCCATGATTCTTTCCTTTAAATTTTTTATGACTAGGCTTAAAGATTGTCACGTTACGGCCACTCCTAGTTTTTCTTTCCTCCATGGCGCATGGATGGATGGATGGATGGATGGATGCTGTGAGCGTCCCCTTTGTAACGGGGCGGTGACATGTGCGCCACCAGGCTCGTAAGAAGATTTAAGAACTTTTTTTTCCCCTCTCTTTAAATTTTCCTCATGCCTTTTAAATTTACTTCAATCAAATCGATCATACCATAGCAAAAACGGAAATTCATAGCCCAGTTCCCTGCGCCTTATGGCAGCAAGTCCATATTTTTCCCTATAATTATTTTTGTCCGTTCTCTCTAGTTTTCTGCCACCAATATTCTAACCGTCTCTTACTTATTTCAATCGCGCCTATGTTCAGCTTCCCGTTGTTCGCCCTAAAACCCAAGGCTTCCTGTAGGGTGGTGCCCAAACGTACACCTGGGTGGATATTTCCGCATTCAATCAGAACATGCTCCGTCGTTTCCCTATCTTCCTCACAGCATGTGCATTTTTCTTCTTCTTTACTGAATTTCGCTTTATAAATACGCGTTCTAAGGCAGCCCGATCTCGCTTCAAACAATAAAGCGCTTCCTCTTGAATTATCATAAAATGCCTACCTCTTTATTTCGTTTTTGCCCTCTCGGTAGTTAATCAGAGTCGGTTTTTTTTTTCCATCGCTGCCCTCCAGTAAATCTTCTCCGCCTCTCTGACTTTTCCCTTTACGCTCTTTGTTGTCAGTTCTCTTAGAGCCGTATATTTACTGGTGAGCCTCCTAGTTCTCTTTCTCCACTGCGTGTCAACGCTCTTTCTATATAAGTAACGGAACACCTTCCCTGCCCACCTACTCTCTTTCATATTCCTTAACCTCTCTTCAAACCTTATTTTGCTCTGCGCTTCCCTTGCCTCAAAACTCGCCCATCCCATATCGCCCTTTGGCATGTGTTCCCGCGCTGGCGCTACCTGGCGGTGAGGATTCGCGGGACTACGGACGGGGAACGATCCTCGCTCTCTCGGCCTCGGGACGTCATCGCGCGCAATGGCGACGGGCTCCGCTGTGACCATCCCGCGGACGCCTTTTCCCGTTGCTTCGATTGCGTTTCTGTGCGCGACTTACCTCACGAGCAACATCAGCTTGGTCTTCCGGCATGGGCGAACACTACTCGCACGGTATCCTGCTGCGGTGAGTCGAACATCATCGATTCCGCGGGGGGTGTTGCATTAGCATGCCTGGTTTGTATAGTTCGGCTAGCGTGCTTACTATGTGTAGAAGGTGCAAATAAATGCCCTTTCATTGGTTTGCACTACGGTGAACTGCGTCCTCTGTTCCTCGAGCGTGGGAGACTGCACTTAAACCCCACAGACTCTACGCCGAATCAAATGAGAGGTGACTCCGTCTACAGAGCGCGTACGTGCTTGCCCTACGTGCAACTTCTTAAAGCCGAAGAGAGAGCTAGAGAAAGGGAAAGAGAGGGAGGTGAACCAGACGAGATCTCCGCTTGGCTACCCTGTACTGGGGAAGAGGGAATGAAAGAGAAGAGAGTTTAGGGACAAATCAACATCATGGTCACTTATCAGGACACTGTCCCAAACGGTCACCAAGTCCAATCGCCCGTTTACCGAACACAAGATTTTAGGACACTGGCTTACAATGTCTTCAAGGCGAGTTGCTGTCAGGGCATTGCTGCGACTTCTTCGAGAAAGTGGAGCCAAACAATGCACACTCCATACACTGCGGTGCGCAAACCGCACAGAGACGTTCTGCAGTGGGAGAGCCGTGTTACTGTATGTCTTGCTTATCTTTTCGTCCACTTTAATTCCTTTCTACTTTCTCCACAATTACATTACCACAAGTAACTTCCCCTATGCTTTCCTAGGCTTCATTGTCTGTTTGTTCATTAAGTTGTTTCTAACAAATAAAGAACGAGCCCTTGACCCCTTCCCCTTTCGTTATTTCATAGCTTGGGCCTCGTTGCGGCAGATTTGGTGCCTTAGTATAGCATGCGAGGGCTTATTGGGCAGCAGCCATCTCATCTAAGTTCACGTTCTACGTGACGCCTCCTGGCAAGAAAGTGTGTTCCACACACGTCGCCTTGGCCACGAGTGGCGCTGCCTAACGCTCCCAGGATAATACGTACATAAATACACAATAAAGTGGACGGGGGGACGACCGCCTTCGTAGCTTAGTTGGTAGAGCATCGGACGCGACATCCGAAGGTCGTGGGTTCGGTTCCCACCGAAGGCAGGTTTGTCTTTTCGTCCACTTTAATTCCTTTCTTTCTCCACAATTACATTACCACAAGTAACTTCCCCTGTGCTTTCCTAGGCTTCATTGTCTGTTTGTTCATTAAGTTGTTTCTAACAAATAAAGAACGAGCCCTTGACCCCTTCCCTTTCGTTAATAAATGAATGTGTCACTCCACGAACACGATGTGATGCCTCCTCCTGCACAGCTCCCGCCATGGCAACTGGTTGTGATGTGTCTTTTGTATGTTAAGGCACGTCCTCGTAGCACGTATCCGATAGATACTTTCTAGAACCCAAATACTGTTGTCCTCAATTCTTTAGCAGAACATGTCTTCGGGCGACTTGGGTCATGCTTCAAACGGAAACGCGTCTGTCCTTGTGTCCCTCCTGCTGCATTTTTTCCGTCGTCTTTTCTTTTTTTTTAGCGATATGTTTTTGTTGTTTTTTTCATCTGAATAGACCGATCTCACCACGCGATCTGCGCATGCGCGAGTTTCCGGGAGCGGCGCCGCCGCCATATTAGTTGCAGTTCTCAAAGCACAGCTGCTACAGCTGTGCGTGCTGCGTGCTATTGGTTTAGTGGCGTTTCTCACGAATCCTTGGCGTATAGACGACGATTGAACGCGTCGGAAAACGATGTCCGCACCTCCTGTGGCCGTGTCTCACTTAAATTTGCCACGCGATGTAGCATTGTTAAAGGAAAAAAAGAAAAGGTTGGCAATGTAAACATGCGACCTAGTCATGATCTCGTAGTTAGTTCGTACGCCCGTGTCGCTTCGAATTGCTGTTACCCGTATTCGCTAAATTATTCGCAATAAAAAAAAACAAGTAAGGACGACTCAGAGCACGTATCGTGCAGAGCTACAACGCCTAGATCCCGGAATGAAGACTCAGTCGAAGGAGTGAGTCAGTAACTTTGGCGACAGGTGCAAAATGAAGAAAAAGCTGCAGCCCGCTCTGCCCGCCGCCCTCACATCCGAAGGCTCGGTGCCGATGTCGTCGTTAGGCCTTACCGCTTCAAAACTGCGTCGACATTAATTCGGTAGGCGTATGAACCTACGAAAGCCTCTCGCGCACATAAGATGACACGTTTTGTCACTGGTATTTGCTCTAACTTGTGCTCGCAATAAAATCACACATTGAAAACCGAAAACACCGGCGGCACCGATGGTTGCGATGCCGGCGTGGCGTAGCAATAGCCCTGCGTAGCGTGAAGTATGCGCTAAGCTGCGCTTGTATCAGGTCTTTCGTTCACCTTAGACGCTTGACAGTCGTTATCGCTCGTAAGAGGTCAATTTAAGCATTTTCTTGCGATCACAATTTTGTCCAGAACGCAAGCTGTATCCGACGCCGCTGGCGGAGGTCGCCCGGCAAGGTGATCATGCACACGCTATGAATCGTTGCGGTCACTGATCGGCCCGTCCGTGATGTGCCTAAGCTATATTATGACGCTGTAGGGCACTGCTAAAGTGTCATGCATAAAAAAACACAGAATTCGCAAACACTGCTGAACAAGCCGTCTGCCGTACGAGCCGGTCTGTCCGACGCAACCGTTCCTGTCGGAGCTTGACATTCTTTGTGAACACGAGAAATCCGAAGCGCTTTTGCTTCAGGTTGCTTTTGTAGCATCCCGGCACAGAGGACGTAAATCCAACCATCAAAACTCTTAGAAATAAGGCCAATAAATCCCGTTAACGCCGTTCGCCGATGCACCAGTCATGCATTTGAGCGTACTGCGACCACTGCGAGTACTACAAGTTCCGGCATGCACTGCGGCAGCGGTGGCGCGGCGAAACGGCAAGGTGAGATCGGTCTATTCTTTACATATGCTTCGGAGTCTCAAGCTGGCATGTCTTACGGAGGAGGGGGGGGGGGGGGGGGTTTGGTCCACCCTTTTCTCATGCCGGCGCTCTGCACCCTATAGCAAAACCATCGTCACAGCAGAGGCAGCAGCTAAACAGATTGGACAGACAAAAAATGCCAAGGCCAGTTATCTGTACATGGTATCGTGAAAGTTTTAAGAGCGCTTAATATAATTATATTTGTTTATATAACCTTGTGAACCGCGTGCGCATTTAAAAGCAAGTCGTCCTGTATTCCAGAACACCACGAGATCAACGGGAATGAGTTGGCTGACCAGCTAGCCACGTCTGTTGATACAAATGCTGGCAAATTCAAAGTGCACGGAGACGAAAAAGAAAGAAGACCCCTTCTTTCTTTTTCACATCCATGCACTTATTTAGTTGACAGTCGGCGTCCGTGTTGTCCACTTGTGTTGTCTTGTGTGCGCGCCTTTTCCTTACATAATGAATCCTTACCAACTCGCTGAGCTTTCTGTGCTCTTTTAAACTACACGTTGTCAAGCCGTATCTCGGTCATGGACTGCCAGAATCAAAGACACAAGTAAAACTTTGCAGACTAAAGATACACTCTAAACCAAAATTGGGGAAAATTGAAGTAACTGCGTACATTTAGACCACCGCTTGAACGGTTCATCCCAAAGGACCAAATTTTGCGCCAGTGCGTGTCGTGTGCAAAAGCCCGCCACGAAAAATGCCAATGGGGTGACTAAAAAGCGCCCGTTGGTCTGCGTTCGATTGTCTGCTTCCGCGCTGCCTGGCCGCGCCATATTCAGGAAGAATTGAGACGCTTCTTTCACTCGTAGAAAACGCAAAGCGCGCGAGCCATCGCCGTCCCGCGATCGTACCTCGACTGTGCGAGGCTGCATCGCGGCACTGGAAGGACTGGCCGTGTGTTTGGGCACCTCGGCTGCCGTCTCAGGCCTGCGGAGGCCGGCGTAGGGTTGCGGCGAGTTTGCTGGCGTAGTGTGTGTGTGCCAGTGCGAGCCTCCGAGCCTACACGTTGTGGATACATTGCTTGGACGCGCCGAATTACAAGGAATATTTACATCGCTAACAAAAGTAAGTTGTTTTAATCGTCAGCGGTTGGTTGCCGAGTGCCCGAAGAGTAAATGGCTGCAATTTGTACGCGAAAAGAGACTTCGCATTTCCGTCGGCATCGAGCCCGTCGGCGGCCGATGTGAGCTATCGTCGGCGCTAGGAAAAGAAACGTCGCTTTTGTCTTCCGGGAAATACTGTCTGTATCGTGGAATAAAGTGTAACTAAAATTGTGTATTTCGTCTCGTGCGACGACCACTGTCAAGCAGCTATAGCGCGAAGGCGAGCGCCGATACGTGGCAGACCGAACCAACGTGCTGCCGCCGGAGCACTGCGACTACGCTGCGTGTATACCGTGACTGCGAGCCGTCTCCTTCGTAGTGAGTGGGGTAAGTACATCACATCTTAGCCGCGACAGTGACGATTACGTGGCAGACCGAACCAACGTGCTGCCGCCGGAGCACTGCGACTACGCTGCGTGTATACCGTGACTGCGAGCCGTCTCCTTCGTAGTGAGTGGGGTAAGTACATCACATCTTAGCCGCGACAGTGACGATTACACTTGTTCTTCATTTATGTGCGGAATAACGACCGTAGAAATAGCACAGGACTGGTTATTTTGTGAGCGCCGGTGATTGTTTGTTCTACAGCCGTGCTCTACGGAAAAGGCCTAGGGACGACTTCGGCAAGAACGTGTACCGGCGGGGCAGCTGTGCATCGCGTTTCTTCGCCGCCGATGCTGAATGGTTGCAGGTATACTGTGTTCGTGTGTGCTCAGGGGCGTTTTATGAGCTCGCGAATGACATTGCGAACGCGCGTTCGCTTAATTTGACGAGGTACTAGCTACTAATTGGGATTCGCTAATTAAAAACGCGCTGACTGTATGGCGGGTTTGGGTTAACAGATCTGTGTGGTGCCGAGTTATCTAAGAGCCGATGCTAACCGCACAGTATTTATTTTTTAATCGCGCTGAACAGGAACTTGCCACCGGCACCACATGTGAGGTAAGTGTGTGTGGATATATATATATCCGATCGTTGGTGTACGGTTGCGAGAGGTGGGTGGTCTACGGGTGCATTACCTTGATATGTTTGCGTGTATGTTCGCGTATCTATACGTGTGTGATGTTCCTTTGAGTTCATGGAATTCTGTATATGCGATATTGAGTGCTGATGAAGTGTGTATGTGTTATAAATTCTGACAAATCGAGTGAAAATGTGATGGCAATGGGAAGCCTCCATTTTTTTTTTTTTTCGGTTGGTCGGAACTGGTTCAACAGTTAGTCTGTCTGGAATGCTCTACCGAGGGCAACTGTTGAACCATCGAGAGGGAACTGCAGGGGACTAAAGACTTGAACGGCTGCTGTTAGTCTCGCAGTTGCTGCATAATTGGTTCAAAATCTGCGGCAGCCCACTTAGTACCCGAAAGGACGAACAACATCCCCCTTTTTTGTCCATTTTGGTTTAGAGTGTAGGACACATACATGCCAAGTTATGTCGGACGGTCATCAACAGACGTGCGCTAAATAAGGTGACCCGTGCTTCATATTCAGCTACAGTGCAATCAACTAGAAGGTCTTAGAAAAGCAGTACTTTCCATTCTCATTCCGACAGCACCTTTCTTGCACGCTGCCATGATCTTCGGCAAGAAACCTGTTTTTAAACACGAGTCGCCCTTCGCAGCTTTAAAAAAAAAATATATATATAGGCAATTTTCGTGTCACGTTCCCGCGCAATCCGTAGCACGGCGTTTCAAAAGAGGCCGCTGCTGCGGCTTTAAATAAAGGCTTTGAGAAGACATTCGAAGCTATCTTCGTGCTCTCGAACTCTAGCACCATGATCACGTGTCATGCGCTTCGAAATCACAGACCCTTTGCCACTGCCACAATTTTAAGCAGCACATTTTGTGCCCATCAACGGTGATTGTCTTTTAGGCCCCTTTACAGCTCTGAGGTGTCTTGAACCTATCATCGTGCACCTACCATCTCGGCTGTTTCCGACTGAAATAGCCACGTGCGCACCAGGACTGCACGGTATTACTAAAGTACGGTAAGCCACCCTAGAACCGTCGCTTTTCTTGCGAAAGCCTGAGCTGTGAAATTCGCTGCTTGATCAGCTGTTAAAAGAGAAAAAAAAATTGAACTAATTGTCAAACGCTGGCCCGGTCGCGCACACACAATAGCAGCCCCAAGGCCAGAGTTTTCTCAGGGCTCCTTACGCAAGCGCATCCGGCGGCGCCCATTGAGCGCCGCCCATTCACGAGGGAGGGAGGGGGCCCGATCGTGAGAAAGCGCCCACCACAAAAGGCACACTCCCGACAGATGTGTCCCCTTCCCACGGCTGCATCCACACCTGGCCCGAAATGCATGAAGAAAATAATGCACTCCTCTGACGTCACTCGAATGAAAGTGGGATGACACCCCGGCGCAACATCTTAAATGTTGTGCTTAAAGGATTTTTTTTTTTTCATTTGCGCGTCAAAGTAGCATCTTCCCGCTCTGCATTTCAATACACGTTACTTCCCTTTGGCGTTCCAGTCATTCCTAATTGCGTACATTTTTCAAGCTAGCAAGCGTTGAACGCATAGAGCGGTATTGAACGAAAAGTATACATCGCATGTCCATGAAAGTCTACGGCCTACAAGCGGCAAGCGCAAGTAATAGTTAGAAATAATTGAGAGGGTTTTAAATCTTGAATCCTATGTGGTCAATTCTATTCGGTCATATGCAGGGAACGGTGCTGGTAACAGTAGTACATATCAAGTATTTGTCGAATACTTCGTACCTCCAACGGGTGTTTCAAATCTACGAGTGCAGTCAGTGTGGAAGTGGTGCATGAATGAAGTAAGTTGCATTTAATAGCAGTCATGACACGTGAGACATTATGTCGTTGTACCAGTTGCGCCGCTCTGGAAACCAGAATCGATTTATTCGCAACTGACTGAAGCATTCAGCGGGAGATAGATGAAGAAGAAAAAAAGAAGCCATCACCGAACCAAACACAAGCTGTCAGATACAAGAATGTCACGCATTTTCCTCAATATAGAAACATCCCGCATGATTTGTGCAAGAGTTATTCAAAAAGGTTGGTGCCAGCAACGAAGCCTATAGATGGGTAAAATGTTGGTCGTAGCTACAACCTGCATGTCATCATCATCATCAGCCTATCTTTTGTCCACTGCAGGACGAAGGCCTCTCCCAATCCTCTCCGTCCTTGCCTGTCCTGCGCGAGCTCATTCCATTTGACGCCTGAGAATTTCTTGATTTCGTCCCCCCATCTTACTCTCTGTCGTCCGCGGCTCCGCTTACCCTCCCTTGGTATCCATTCCGTCGTTCTAACTGTCCATCGGTTGTCTAGCCTTCTCACCACGTGGCCTGGCCATGTCCATTTTTTTCTTCTTATCGGTTATTATGTCGTCGATTCCCGTCTGTTCTCTGACACACTCGGCTCTCTTTCTATCTCTTAATGTAACACCTATCATTTTCCGTTCCATCGCCCGCTGCGCGGTTCTTAGCTTCCTCTCGAGCTTCTTCGTAATTCTCCAAGTTTCTGCCCCGTATGTTAGTACTGACAGAACGCAGTTGCTTTACAGTTTCCGCTTCAGTGATAGTGGTAGGCTTTCGTTCATGAGTTGGGAATATCTCCCATATGCGCGCGGTCCCTTGTTTATTCTACGGTGGATTTCTTTTATATGGGCGGAATCTCCTGTAAGTAGCTGTCCTAGCTGTTCTAATGTATGGGTTTCGATCGTGAATAGACGTTTTTTCGCCGTGCCACTTAGCATTATCTTTGTTTTCTGCGTGTCCCTCCTTAATCCTACCTCAGCGCTTTCTTGGCTTAAGTCTTCAATCATCTTTTGCAGTTCGTCGCCATCATTGCTAAAGAGTACAGTTAATTTTGGGAGTTGATCTTCTTCCTGGATGGTTCCTCCGAACATGCTCTACGATGCCGCAGTGAAGAGACCTGTCACCCGTCAAGTACCCTCTGCTGTGCAGCTATGTACGTCACAGCAATTACTGACCGCGTGCGTCGCAGGAACAAAGCCGCCGCTTTTACTGCGTACCGAGTGAATACCACGTCGTTTCTACGGAAAAGTCACGCGCTACGCCGCCGTCGCCTACTATTCCCCGTCGATCTGCCGCCGAACATAACAAGTACTATGTCGTCTGCAAATCGCAGGTTACTTAGACATTCGCCGTTAATCCTGAGCCCTCTCTCTTCCCAGTCTAGCCTTTTGAAGATTTCTTCCAAACATGCAGTAAATCGCATTGGAGAAATTGTATCTCCTTGTCTGACACCTTTCTGTATTGGGATTTTCCTGCTTTTCCTAAGGAGGAGTAGGGCGGCCGTAGAATCTTTATAGATGTTGGCTATTGTGTTTACGTAGCTATCACATATCCCCTGACGACGTAGTGCCTCCAGAACTGCTGGTATCTCTACCGAGTCGAAAGTCTTTTCGTAATCTATGAAAGCCATATAGAGGGGTTTGTTGTATTCAGCGGATTTCTCGATTGCTTGATTGATCGCATGCAGGTGGTCCATGGTAGAGTATCCTTTTCTGAACCCTGCTTGCTCTCTTGGTTGATTAAAATCATCATCATCATCATCATCATCATCATCATCATCAGCCTGTTTAGGTCCACTGCAGGACGAAGGCCTCTCCCAACGATTTCCAATCCACCCTATCCTGAGCGAGTTGGTTCCACTTTATGCCCGCAAACTTTTTAATTTCATCGCTCCATCTAACCTTTTGCCTACCTCTGTTGCGTTTTCCCTCTCTTGGTATCCATTCCGTCGCTCTTACTGTCCACCTATTATCCTTCCTCCTCATGACATTCAAGTGTGGCCCTTATTCTGTTTGAGATAACCTTTGTGAATATTTTGTAAAGTGCTGAGAGTAGACTGATCGGCCTGTAGTTCCTCAAGTCCTTTACATCTCCCTTCTTATGTAGTAATAGAATGTTTGCGTTTTTCCAGCTGACTGGTACATTTGAAGTTTTGAGGCAATGTGTGTGTAGTGTCGCGAGCTTTCCAGTTAGCAAGTCTCCTCCGTCTTTGATCAAGTCGGCAGTTATGCCGTCTTCTCCAGCCGCTTTTCCGCGGGACACGCCCTGAATTGCTTCCCTAAGTTCGTCCGCAGTGACGCATGGGATATCGTAGTCCTGCTCGACATCTAATACACTCATGGTGGGGAGACTCGTATTTAAGCTGTACAGTTCGGAATAGAAATCCTCGGCCACTTTGGTTGTATCACTGAAGTTAGTAACGATGTTGCCCTGCTTATCTTTCACTGCATGCATTATGTTCTTTCCCGCACAAAGCTTCCGTTTAGTTGTTTTGACGCTGACTCCTTTTCTGACGGCTGCTTCTATTTCTTTCACGTTGTGGTTACGTATGTCCCTGACTACTTTTGTTGATGAGCTTAGTCAGCTCGGCGAATTCTATCTTGTCTCTTGAGTTAGTTATTCTCATCCGTTGGCGTTCTTTGATTAGATTTTTAGTAGATTCTGACAGCTTGTAAATGCAGGCCTCCTCAAAGCTAGAGATTATTAATCTCGCTGCAATCTGAGCTAACAAATTTCATTAGGGGACCAAAGACATTGGCAGCGAAAATCGCCTACTTAGATCAATCGACAGCGGACACTTACATGTGTTGGGCCAAGAAAGATTGGACTCCATCATTACGTGTACCAGATAATATAGTATTGCCTCCTGGTACTTGCTTGGTACCTTCAAAAAATCATGTATTCTCTGCATTGTGATCACTTTTTCCTTCTTTCTCGGAATCCTGAATGTTGCACAGCCGCTAGACTGCAGGACCTATTTCACAGAGTACGCAACAGTGACATTAGTTTTATAAACAATCGTGCTGTCGCTCTGGACACCTTAAAACATTTGCAGTTTTGAAATCTATTTCTTATCTGAGAAAGACATTCAAAAAAATCACAGCATATTCACGGGGTGAATGATGATGAGTGGGGCGAAGCTCCGGAAGGAATCATCGGTAAACCGTGAAACTCTTCCGTGCAATTCGCCCCACAATTAAAAGTGAAACACTTGAGTAAATGTCATCAAACTATTATAACATCCCGCATCTTTCATCATCAACTACAAGTACCGCCATCTAGTTTTATAACATCTCGCGCATGCTACGAATCCTCACGATTCAACTATGCACAATGCACAAGTGAAATCTCCCACCGGCACTTCATTGCAAGTCAAGATGCAGTGCCTATATATATATATATATATATATATATATATATATATATATATATATATATATATATATATATATATGGGTTTTGCCGGTGAACGCTTCTCCAACGCGAGCAGTCGGTATTTCTCAATCAAGAAACTCGCTAGGAGACGCTGCCTGCGCCGACGTTGTCTCTCGCGGGCGAGCGCGTGCAGGGAGCCACGCGCTCGCCCTCGGCGCGTGCGTGCCTCCCGGCAGGCACGCGCCGGTGGCTACCTACTACTACTACTACTACTACTACTACTACTACTACTACTACTACTACTACTACATACATCGGGGACGCACGACCCACGCCTTAAGGAGCTTCGCCCCTAATAGGATATATGCATTTATTTAGAAAATAGCGTCTGTTCTGTGTAATATATTCCTGTCGACTGCGAATCATGCTATAACAAGTCAGGTGCAATATCTGGTGAGAATTATTTTACCTCATCATCTGTCTATAGTCTGTTTTAGCGAGTTCCGTGCAGCAGAGCCAAAGCCATCAAGCGCCGAATTTTTCCGAGGCGAGACACAATGTCATTGTTCGGACCTGCGAGCCACTCCTGCCAATCGTGGCCTCCCAGGGCTTCTCCTGCCACGGTTCGCGAGTGGCAGATGCCATGGTGCGGAGGGATACGTGTTTGCCCTCCTGATTGGCAGAAGGGGCCTTCCACGGTGCTGCACGGAACTCCTGAAACAGATCATAGCCTGCCACGGTAGTACAGTGGTGGCCATGACGTTGACCCGAACGATGCGAATTCGATCCCGGCACGCATTTCGACTGAGGCGTTCAAATGACTCGGGAGCCTTATAATCATGTCGTGGATTTGGCACCCTGGCAATCATTATAAAATATTTCTGCCTAATGCCCTAAAGGAGGCACTTAAAGAACACTCTTTTCTGTTTATCATTCGCCCCGCCCCGGTGGTCTAGTGGTCATGGCTGCTGGAATCCCGGCCGCGGCGACTGCGTTTCGATGGAGGCGAGATGCCCGTGTGCTGTGCGATGTCAGTGCACGTTAAAGAACCCCAGGTGGTCGAAACTTCCGGAGCCCTCCGCTACGGCGTCTCTCATAATTACAGAGCTGGCTTTCGGACGTAAAACCCCAAAAAGCAATTAATCAGTCAAATCTGTTTCTCATTCACACATATACAGGGCGTTTCAGAAAATGTGTCCAAGAATATTACCAATGCATAAATTTGAGCAGAACTGCTCTGTGGCACGCATTGTAACATGTGTAGAAGCGAACATTTGACGAATAATTAAAGATGTTAGAGTAATTAGCTTTTAAACCTAAACGGCTAGGTGTTCAAATCCAACTGAGGTATGCAAGTTATTTATGCAGGGAATCCACAAATCGTGTAATATTTGCAAAAGGACGACGCTGCCAATTTCAACAGATCGATGAAATCGGGGTGATTGCGGGCAGGACACCGAAACTAAAGAGTGCATTTGCAGTCTTGTGTGACGTAGCCATTTATATATTCTGGCTCGTGCGATCAGGCTTGACAACGACGCGCTTGCTCGTCGCCATTGTAAGATGAACAACTGTGCCACACGGGCCACTAGCGAATGCAGTGGCCTTCTTTGACCTTTCGTGGGTGAAATTAACCGGACTTGATCGATATTTAGAAATTTCCATTGTAACTAAGTTGGCAGAGCGTCCGATCGAGGCGTTATCCTGGCGTTGTAGAATTAGTTCCTACCGACAGCAGGCGCACTTCTTCGTCCACTTTAATTCCTTTCCATTTACGTCATAATTACTATACTCCAGCTTTTTTAAAAACTACAACTATTTCACCCTATATGCCTTTCTTGGCCTCCTTGTATGCTGAATTCATCTGATTGTGTCTAACAAATAAACAAGCCCATAATCCTCCTTCATATATATGAACCGGATGCGCCAAGTATTTGAGAACACTATTGCTCATTGGTCATAGACAACCGCAGGCTCATCATATCTACCTACGCGTGCGGTTTCTTGACCCGTCCATACTGAGCCGTTTGCTCAACGATGGAAGCGGGCAGCTTGACGAATGAAACGCCACGCAGTGCCCGTCGCCGTGGGAGCGCGCGCCACAGCCCTTTGCCAGCTTTCAGAACGTGGCCAAGTGTGTACAAGCTGCGGACATTGTTATGTGGGGTTTAACCAGCTGTGATTATGAGAGACGCCGTAGCGGAGGGCTCCGGAAATTTCGACCACCTGGGGTTCTTTAACGTGCACTGACATCGCACAGCACACGGGCCTCAACATTTCGCCTCCATCGAAATGCAGCCGCCGCAGTCGGGATTCGATCCCGCGACCCTCGGATCTGCAGCCGAGTACCATAGCCACAAGACCACCGTGGCGGGGCAAGCTGCGGACATAGCTGATCTGCTTTGGCGGTGACGTGGCGTCTGTAGCGAAAAGGGAAGAGCGCAGTCCCGGGACGTCACAACCCTTTCCAGCGGTCGCGAGTTACCGTAAGTGACGACAAGTCACTATGGGGGCCATAGGAGCTTCAAGACACTTGCGCTGCACCAGGACTTGTCATCGCCATAGTTATGAGGAGATGGGACTCACGTCCGATAAAACTAGGTAGAATCGCATGCTACGGTCGGCAAAGCAAGCCGGGAATCCTTTGTTTTCAGGTGAAAATAAGTTTGGCCAAAACCAACAAGTGACCACCGTAACAACAGGTGCCTGTGCGAAAGCGCTCATCATATGCCTACATATTGGTGCGCATAAAATTTCCGTCGTTTGTGTTGGCCGTCGTATTTGCAAGTCTCCGCGTGAATGCGAAGTTGCGTGCCACCGTTTAAGACCTGTTTCGAAAGGAAGGCTCCCAGTGCCTTCGTCACCCAGGAACGGACACTACGGGGTCACTCCTGGCTTGCGGCCTCCTCCAGAATCTGCTGGACTAGTGTGCCTGGGCCGTCGTAGGGAAAGAAGCCAGCAAGCAGCCACACAATACAAAGACCGCTGTTGATGAGGGGACGTTCATAATGCTCTCGCAACACTGGGAGCGTCCACCGTGTTCTTCGGGGCACAGTCGCAGAATCGTCTGCCAGCATTAGGGGATGCTGATGGTGCTTTCGGGCCAAGAAAACGTGGCTGTTTCCTGCGACATCCAGCTACGAAAGGCCATCTCGCTGTGCTAAGTTGACGAGAACGAATCATGAAGCGCTCTTAAATACCCACCCGGAAGGCGGCTGCTAAAGGCGTGTACTGCTTTGCCACGGAAATAGTATACGCCGGAATTTTTCCGACGCGTGCTTCTGATGTGAGGTAAGCGTTCGGGGAAATTCTTGGCTGTCGAGGAGGTTCGAGTGGAAAATGTCCAAGTTATGTGCGTATCCCACATTGTTTATTAATGCGATTAGAAAGGCACGCCAAATATCGAAACCACGTTGTTTCCTAGCGACGCTGTGCTGCTTTCCATTTGTCATTTCTCCAACCATCTCCACCCTTCGCAGCTTTGTGTTTTTATAAAAGAGGCACTGTGCGCCAAGAAAATTTGACTATCGTGTTTTGGAATTTGCCCGTGCGGCCGTTGTTATTTCGCTGCTTATACGCTAGTATACACTTTATCCAGGCCCGCTGATGTGAGCGTAGGGTCTGCTGAGAGGATTAATAGTACACCACTGAAACACGCTTTTTAGATAAACGCGTGCCACGATAGCATGCTTGATGTCACATTGTTTTGCTTTGCTGCGCATGTCGGAAAGCTCACCTAGCTATGTACCTGAATTTCAATAAACAGTTGGTATGTGGCGCTCGTCTGTATGTTTCCTTTGTTCTCTTCTCTTCCTCGTTTCTTTTTGCGCCGGAACATGTTTAATGAGATATATTGATCCGTTTCTGTTGGGTGACGAGTCACATCGGTATACCAGGCAATGAAAAGGCAGACGAATGTGCTTCTCTGGCGGTGCAGAAACCCATAACCGCAATAAAAATACCTTTAAAACAGAGCCAGCGAACGATTCGTCTAGCAGTCTTATTAAAATGGCAGCAACAGTGGGACTCCTGTACAAACAATGAACTCCATCTCGTCAAGCCCGTTCTTGGCGAGTGGAAGACATGGCAGCTACAGGAACGGTTGTTTAAAGTTGTACTGTGCCGCCTCCGAATAGGCCACGCGCACCTGACACACAACTTTTTGCTAACAAAGGAAGAACCACCACTGTGTGAAAACTGCCAAGAACATTTGACAATATTACACATTTTAATCTCGTGCCCACATCTTGAGACTAGCAGACAAAAGTACTTCCACGCTCTTTACAAATCCGATGTACCACTCCACCCAAAGCTCGTTTTAGGAGATGAAGCCGTTCTACACCGTACTAGCCTAATAAGCTTCTTAGGGGATGCAGGTTTTTTGAACAAGATTTAACCAATAAAATTAATGCTGTACTGACTAGTGACGTCTTATCAGCCTCTATTTTTATCTCCGCCTGATATTTTTCATGTGTTTTGTCACAGTCTTATAAATTATATATATTTTACGCACACCTAGTGGGAATTTCTTTTAGGCCCTTATACAGCCACTTTACCTCAAGCCATTGTCATTAGTCGCACCATTATGTACCACCATCATATCACCCTGTGACTGGCGCAGAATAGCCTTATAGTCGCTTTTTTGCAACCAAAATCCCTACTAAACCCAAAACGAAGCAACGGGGAGATGTTTCGCTTGAACGTGAGATGCAGGACGTTTCGATTCGGCTTCGCGTTGTCGTGCCGCCTCAGAATCCACCACTGCACGCTGACGTTTCGATTCGATTTGGCATTGCCGCGCCGCCTCGAGATCCGCCGCTCGACGTTGGTGTTTTGATTCGGCTTCCCGAGCCCGGAGTTCAGGGTCCGCTTGCCGCCGTTCACGTTTTGATTCGACTTCGCGTTGCCGCGCCGCCTCGACATCCGCCGCTCGACGTTGGTGTTTTGATTCGGCTTCGCGTTACCGCCCGCCTCGAGATCCGCCATTCGATGTTGACATTGTAAAGGCGTTTACTGAAGGCTGGCTTCAACGGCTGAAGGCACGAGTCCCGGGAGCGAGCGGCGAGCACGGGCAATGCGCGTTAGGTCCAGACCCACTTTATCACACTGGAGAGCCTGCCCCACTATAGGGTTCGTTACTTTCGCTACAATTACCCCCGGGATGCCAAGGGAGCCGTCCGGCGACCTAGCAGTTCGTTACTATATGAGTGGATCATAGTACGGCTTGCGACGCTCGATGTTGACAACGTCGCGTCCACGACGGCGCATGTCCGAAGACGGGTCGACGGGTTCAATCGCGTAGTTGACAGGTGATGCGCGTTCAACAACTCGATGGGGGCCTTCATACTTTGGCAGTAACCTTGAGGAGAGGCCAGGCGCAGCAGTAGGAACGTAGAGCCATACCAGCGCTGCAGGGAGGAAGGTGGGTGCAGAGGTAGGGTAGCCGCGAAGGCTCTGCTGACGCTCTTGGTCGCTGGACGTAAAGGCCCGTGCGAGGTCGCGGCACTCCTCGGCATACCTCACTGTGTCAGATATGGGCGCATACTCAGAAGTATTCGCGCGGTACGGTAGAATTGTGTCCATAGTATGCGACGGGTGCCGACCGTACAGTAGAAAATAGAGTGAAAAGCCCGTGGTGCTCTGCGTAGCGGTGTTGTACGCGTAGGTTACAAATGGTAGAATGATGTCCCAATTTGTGTGGTCCGAGGCGACGTGCATTGAAAGCATGTCGCCGAGCGTGCTGTTGAAGCGCTCAGTAAGCCCATTGGTTTGAGGGTGCTACGCCGTAGTCGTGCGATGAACCACGTGGCACTCTTTAAGAATAGCTTCAACGACTTCAGAAAGGAAGACACGACCGCGATCACTGAGTAGCTCCTGGGGTGGCCCGTGACGTAGGATGAATCGATGAAGCAAGAAGGAGGCAACGTCGCGCGCTGTAGCTGCCGGAAGCGCAGCAGTCTCAGCGTATCGCGTGAGGTGGTCAACTGCCACAATAACCCAGCGCTTTCCAGCAGCTGTCATGGGAAGGGCCCCGTACAAATCAATGCCGACACGCCCAAAGGGCCTGCTAGGACAAGGTGAAGGCTGCAGACCCGGCGGCGAAAGGCGACGTGGAGATTTCCGGCGCTGGCAATCGGGGCAAAAGCGCACGAACTTCTGTATGTAGCGGTACATTCCGCGCCAGTAGTACCGCTGTTGAAGGCGCTGGTAGGTCTTGAATATTCCGGGGTGTGCGCACTGTGGATCGGTGTGGAAGGCCGTACATATTGCCACCGGGATATGCGCGGCGGGCGCGAGCTAGCATGGACAACAAAGAAAGAAAAGGAAGAATTTGCTTTTGGCTCAGCGCGCGCCCCAGTCGTAGCCATCTTGCTCAGCTAGCAGTTCTTGTCTACCTGACGGTGCGGCCTCTGCTATCGTAGTCCCTTGTGTGTCACGTGACAAACTGGTGGAGGTGCTGGGTAGCCCCAACTAATGTACCAGACTCCTCCTGGTAGCCCTGTACCTGCAGTGACAACGCCTGTGCACCGGCCCAGTCGAAGAATTAGAGGACTGCCTCCTTAGAACGGACCTCTTCCAGAAATGGCGTCAGCGTCACCCCACGACGGTACGGAAGGCCCGACGACTGCTCATTACACACTGCAGAACCCACGAGTGCCGAAAGTGTTCCACGGCTCCATTTTCGAGGACGTGGATGACTGGCTCGCTCAATTTGAACGCGTCGCAAATTTCAATGGGTGGACCGACGCGAACAAGCTCAGAAACGTGTATTTCAGCCTGGAGGATGGCGCTCGCACCTGGTACGAGAACCGTGAACCCTTCTCGTCGTGGAGCGAGTTTTGCCGTAACCTGGTAGCAAGTTATGCCAGTCCCGATCGCCGCGAAGGAGCTGACCGGGCCATACAGTCACGCATCCAAATACCCAACGAGAGTGTTATGATGTACGTGGAGGACATGACGAGCCTCTTTCGTCGAGCAGACCCGGATATGACAGAAGACAAGAAACTACGCCACCTAATGCGAGGAGTAAAGGAACAGCTTTTTGCTGGCCTAGTCCGCAGTCCTCCAAAGACTGTGGCCGAATTTTTGACGGAAGCCACGACCATGGGAAGAGTCCTGCAACAGAGGTCGGCAGTGTACGACCGGCAAATCAGTGTCGCTTCATCGCTGGGCCAGATTGGTGCTGCCAGGAGTAGCATCAACATCGATTCCCTCTGTGACCTCCTCCGATCTGTCGTGCGCGACGAACTACAAAGGATTCAGTGCCCGCCTCAGGATACCGCAGGATCAATCTCCAGCCTCGTCAGGAACGAGGTACAGCATGCTCTGCGAATCCCGCTTTCCAACCCCGTTGCCCCGCCTGCACCGACAGAGATGCCACGCCTGTCATACGCGGAAGCTACAGGCCGTTTTACTCCCGCTGCGCCCCGCTTTGTGCACCCGATACCGCCGCACGATACCCTTCCACTGGTGCAACCGATCCAGCGCTCGTACAATAGGCAGCCGATTCGACGGAAATCTGACGTCTGGCGCACACTGGACAGGCGACCGCTGTGCTTTCACTGCGGTGAAGCCGGCCACCTATACCACGAATGCTCGTATCGCCGCCTCGGACTCCCGGGTTATGCCGTCGACTCGCCTAATGCGACTCGACTCGCCTCCTTGGCCATGTTGTGAGCGCGGACGGTGTTCGGCCTGACCCTGACAAGACTACTGCTGTAGCCACCTTTCCCGTTCCGTGTGACAAGAAAGCGGTACGTCGCTTTCTGGGGCTGTGTGCGTACTATCGCCGCTTCATCGCCAATTTCTCAAGGATTGCTGAACCTCTTACTCGTCTCACACGTGATGACATTGCATTCGTCTGGAATGAGGAGCAGGACGCGGCCTTCTCCGAACTGCGGAATCGATTGCAGACACCCCCAGTTCTGGGTCATTTTGACGAGGACGCTGATACCGAACTGCATACCGACGCCAGCAATCTAGGTCTTGGCGCCGTCCTTGTCCAACACCAAGACGGCACAGAGCGCGTGATAACATACGCCAGTCGTACTCTATCACGTGCCGAAAAGAACTATTCCACCTCGGAGAAGGAATGCCTCGTAGTGGCATGGGCAACAATGAAATTTCGCCCTTACATCTATGGTCGTCCGTTCAAAGTGGTGACCGACCACTACTCATTGTGCTGGTTAACCAATTTACGCGATCCATCGGGACGACTAACAGGCTGGAGCCTTCGCTTGCAGGAATTCGACCTCACCATCGTGCACAAATCCGGTCGCAAGCACGAGGATGCTGATTCGTTGTCGCGCGCACCAACCGAAGCGTATAATCCTGAGGCTGAGGATGATAGCGGCTTCCTTTGGGCCTTAACCGCCACCGACTTGATTGCACGACAACGCCAGGACGCCGAAATCCGCGCAATTATCGAAAATCTAGAGGGAAGTAATTCTCCAAGGCCTCGACGCCTTTCTCGCAGTCTCGTGTCGTTTAGCCTGCGAGGTGGTGTCCTGTACAAGGAAAACTCGAGCAGTTACGGTAAACCATACGTACCAGCAGACATGCGCGATGAAATCCTTCAAGCCTGCCATGACGGGCCGACATCTGGCCACTTTGGTTACTCGCGAACTCTCGCCAGAGTCAAACAAGCGTACTACTGGCCCCGACTTCCTGCATCTGTGAAGCGTTACGTCAAAAGCAGCCGTGCATGTCAACGTCGCAAATCCCCACCACTGAAACCCGCGGGACTGTTGCAGCCGATCACACCACCTAGGGCACCATTCGATCAAGTCGGCATGGACCTACTCGGGCCTTTCCCGTTATCATCGACCGGCAACAAGTGGATTATAGTCGCCACAGATTATTTAACAAGGTACGCAGAGACAAATGCCCTACCAAGCGCTACGGCTGCCGACGTTGCCCAGTTCTTTATAGACCAAATTGTTCTTCGACATGGTGCTCCTGCGAGCGTTATTACTGACAGGGGAGCAGCTTTCACATCCAAGCTGATTGATGACGTGTTCAAGATGAGCTACACAAGCCATCGCAAGAGAACCGCGTATCACCCGCAGACCAACGGCTTGACAGAACGACTGAACAAAACCATCGCCGACATGTTATCAATGTACGTAGATGTCCAGCACAAAACGTGGGATCAGGTGCTACCGTACGTAACATTTGCGTACAACACTGCCACTCAGGAAACAATGCGCTTTACACCGTTTCGTCTTGTCTACGGACGTGAAGTTCAGACCATGTTAGATGCCATGCTCCCACACGACCTCGACGCTTCACTCACCCCTGACGCTGAGGAGCTTACCAAGTTCGCCGAAGAAGCTCGCCAATTAGCACGCCTGCACATCACGCAGCAGCAAGGCACAGACGCACGGCGCTACAATCTTCGCCATCGACATGTGCAATACCGCCCGGGCGATCACGTTTGGGTATGGACTCCGGTTCGCCGCAAAGGGTTGTCCGAGAAGCTGCTTAGTCACTACTTCGGACCCTATAGTGTTGCGCCGCGTTAGTGACGTCAACTACGAGGTTGTTCCGGATGGCGTTATGTCGCCACATCGTCGAAAGCACCACTCCGAGATTGTGCACGTTGTACGACTGAAGCCTTATTTTAAGCGTTAGAATGAGAGAACCTCGGCCTTAGTCATTTTTCATCTTCCGTGCACTTCCTGTTAGCTTTTCTTTTTTTATTTTATTCGGCTGTGCCTGTCAAAACTCTTTCGCATCGGGACGATGCCGTTTTCAAGGGGGGAATAATGCCACCGGGACATGCGCGGCGGGCGCGAGCTAGCATGGACAACAAAGAAAGAAAAGGAACGAGTTGCTTTTGGCTCAGCGCGCGCCCCAGTCGGAGCCATCTTGCTCAGCTAGCAGTTCTTGTCTACCTGACGGTGCGGCCTCTGCTATCATAGTCCCTTGTGTGTTACGTGACAATATTTCGGAACGCAGGCTGCGAGGTACTACTAATAACCACTGGCGGCCGTCGGAGCTGTAATTGCGGCGGTGGAGGAGGTCGTTGCGAATGGCGAAATCTTGAGCTTGACGGCGTTTTGCGCGAGTGGTTGCTGTCGATGGATTAGACAGCAAGCCTATTATCGAGGCAATCCACGGGTCCTTGCGCTGCTCGGAGGCGATGGTCTCAAGGTCAGTAGAAGAAACAGTAACCTCGGATACTGAGCAGCGAGCATTGTCGTCAGCCAAGGGAGAGCGCGAGAGGGCATCGGCGTCCGAATGTTGTCGTCCACTGCCGTACAGCACGCGGACAACGTAGTCCTGCAGGCGAAGTGTCCAACGTGCAAGACGGCCGGAGGGATCCTTTAATGACGACAGCCAACAAAGGGCGTGGTGGTCCGTGACGACATCAAATTGGCGACCGTGCAAGTAATGTCGAAACTTCGCAAGAGCCCATATGATCGCCAGGCATTCTTTTTCCGTGACGGTGTAATTGGTCTCGGGTTTAGTAAGCGTACGACTTGCGTATGCCACAACATATTCAGGGAACCCTGGTTTGCGCTGCGCAAGGACACCGCTGAGGCCCACACCGCTAGCCTCCGTGTGTACCTTTGTAGGGGCTGTGGGATCGTAGGGGCGCAGTATGGGAGGAGACGTCAACAAACGACGGAGCTTCAGGAACGCGTCTTCGCACTCTGACGACCACGAGTCGAGGGGCCCGTTACTTCCGAGGAGCTTCGTTAGCGGCGATATGATGGCGGCGAAATTTCGACTGAAGCGTCGGAAGTAGGAGCACAGTCCTACGAAGCTGCGCAGTTCTTTGAGGGACGTCGGTTTGGGGAACTCGGCCACGGCCCGAAGCTTGGCTGGATCGGAGAGAATTCCGTCCTTGGACACGACGTAGCCTAGTATTGTTAGCTGCCGTGCCGCAAATCGGCATTTCTTTAAATTAAGTTGTATAGGTCGGCGTCCCTCAAACGTGTGAGAACATGTCGCAAGCGTTGTGTGTAGAGAAGTCCGGAGCGAAAACGACGACGTCGTCTAGGTAGCACAAGCCCGTGTGCCATTTTAAGTTGCGCAGGACAGTAGCCATCATGCGCTCAAAGGTAGCGGGCGCATTACACAGTTCAAACGGCATGACGTTGAATTCGTACAAGCCGTCGGGCGTGACAAACGCTGTCTTCGGTCGAGCGTCATCAGCCATAGGTACTTGCCAGTATCCTGACCGCAAATCGAGAGATGAAAAGAATTGTGCTCCTTGCAAGCTGTCAATCGCGTCGTCAATTCGCGGTAGTGGATAGACGTCCTTACGAGTTATCTTGTTGAGCCGTCGGTAGTCCACACAGAACCGTATGGAACCGCCCTTCTTCGCAACAAGAACGACAGGAGACGCCCAAGGGCTGTTCCAAGTTCGAATAACGTCGCGTCGAAGCATGTCGTCGACTTGCTCGTTGATTACTCGACGTTCTGCCGGAGATACGCGGTATGGACGTTGCCACAGTGGCGGTTGGCTGCCAGTCTCGATGCGGTGTGTAACAGTGGACGTGCGGCCGAGAGAAGCTTGTGCGACATCGAAAGAAGAACGAGATTCTTCTAGCAAGCCCGAAGCTGGGTACGTTGGGCCGGTGTAAGATCGTCAGCAATGGAGGACCAGAATACATCAAAGGGTGACGAATCAGAAGTCGATACAGCACTGAGCGCGCTCGAAATGGAACAGTCCATGTCGTCGGGCGCGTCGATAACTTGAGTGTCTTCCAGGGTTTCCACCCTGCCGAGACATTCCCCTCGTATCAACACAACTACGTACGGGGATGGGTTGGTTACAAAAATCGCGGCGCTGCCCTGAGTGAACTGTACGGTCGCAAAAGGCAGCAGCAAGCCTTTCCTAGTGGAAACGCGGTCAGAAGGCGAAAGGAGTGCAACGGTGTCGGCGAGATCGGCGCAGTAGACCGACACAGCCGTTGTCGAGTTTGGAGGCACTCTGGTGTCGTCTCGGACGAGTAGCTTGTACGAGCCCGATGGTTCGCTTGCCGGCGTCAAGTCTGAGAACGGCGAGAGTTCTAGCTCGGCAGGTGCGCAATGGATGATGGCGTCGTGGCGCGAAAGAAAATCCCATCCCAGGATGACGTCGTAATATCATGCAGAAATTATGACGAACTTGATAGCGTACAGAGTGCCCTGAATGACGACACGGGCTGTGCATACTGCTGTAGGGTGAATACTTTGGGCACCAGCTGTACGGAGGGAGAGCCCAGAAAGTGGCGTCGTCACTTTTCGTAGTAAACGGCTAAGTTTTGCGTTCATGACTGATACGGCAGCTCCAGTGTCTACAAGGGCGGATGCGCGAACACCGTCGACAAACACGTCTATTACGTTCGATGGGCTGCGCTGAGGGCTTTCACAGTTCGACAGCGTCGCAGCCCTTGCCTCATGGACTGCGACGACTAGTTTTCCTGGTCTCGGGCGACCGCACGTGGCCGCATAGGTGACAAGGAGCGGCGTCGTGGAGACGGTGAACGGCGGGTAGACGGAGCAGCTCGCAAAGGAGGTGACATAGGCGGAGGTGGGTCGTAATACGGGCGGCTGGACCGGCTGGCGACGGGTGATGCGACTCGAGGCGGCTGCACGCGATCGCAATAACGTGCGACGTGTCCGGCGTAACCACACGCAAACCCTATGGGACGGTTTTCGGAGGTGCGCCATCGGTTCGCTGGGGCAGGTCCCACCCATGTCGCAGGACGCGATGGACGGGGCGGCTGCTTATACGACTGCACGCTGGACTGCAGCCGGGCGCTAGCAATGACTTCGGTGCATGGAGGCGGACACCCGTTTCGAAAGACTGAGGTCTAGCGACAACTTAGGCGTTCGCCCCGCCACGGTGGTCTAGTGGCTATGGTACTCGGCTGCTGATCCGAGGGTCGCGGGATCGAATCCTGGCTGCGGCGGCTGCATTTCGATGGAGGCGAAACGTTGAGGCCCGTGTGCTGTGCGATGTCAGTGCACGTTAAAGAACCCCAGGTGGTCGAAATTTCCGGAGACCTCCACTACGGCGTCTCTCATAATCAGAACTGGTTTTGGGACGTTAAACCCCACAAAACAACAACTTGGGCGTAACTAAGAGGGGCAGCAGCAGGAATCGGTTGAGGCGGTGTGGCTACAACTGAAGCATGACTCAGTGGTGCAGGCGCCGGAGGGTATTGGTGGTATTCGAGCATGACCCCTGCCATTTCCTGCTCAATCTCTCGGCGGAGGGGAGGCAGAAGTGTGGTCGACGGCTGTTGAACATGCTGCGATTGAGCAAAGGCCAGCAGAGAGAACTGGCTTGCAACCTCCTCGCGCACGAATGTCTTGACTTCCGCGAGCAACGCGGAATGGTCAGAGATGGCCGACAAGCTAGCGAGATCGGCGTCGCGTGATGGAGGGCGACGGGTCATCGACCGCTGTCGACGCAGCTCCTCGTAGCTTTGGCACAGCGTTATGACCTCGGCCACAGTGCGAGGGTTTTTGGCGAGCAGCACGGTGAAGGCGTCATCGTCGATACCTTTCATAATGTTCCTGATCTTTTCAGACTCCAACATGGTCGCATTAGCTTTCTTGCGCAAGTCGAGGATATCTTCTATATAACTCGTGAAGGATTCACCGACCTGCTGAGATCGTTCGCGTAAGCGCTGCTCTGCTTGCAGCTTACGAACCGCAGGGGAACACGTCGACAATGGCGGTCTTGAAGTCGGACCACGTCAGGAAATCTGATGCGTTGTTGTTGTACCACAGACTCGCCACACCCGCGAGGTAGAAAATCAAGTTGCTCAGCTTTCCTGCCTCGTCCCACCTATCGGGCACGCTCACGCGCTCATAAATCGTGAGCCAGTCCTCCACGTCGGTCCCATCCGCGCCAGTGAAGACAGGTGGGTCACGCACACGAGGGACACCCGCACATGCGGTTGCTGCGGGCGGAGGCGTTTGCTCGGCGGCGTCTTGAGGCATGGTAGACATCACTGTGCGTGAGCGAAGTTCCAGGGGCATAGAAAGAGATCTAAGTTGTTGTGAGGGTACCCAGCACTCTCCACCAATTGTAAAGGCGTTTACTGAAGGCTGGCGTAAGGGCCGACCAGTAACTTGGTCAACGGCTCAAGGCACGAGCCCCGAGAGCGGGCGGCGAGCACGAGCAATGCACGTTAGGTCCAGACCCACTAGATCACACTGGAAATCACTGGGTTCGTTACTTTTCGGTACAACGTTAACATTCGGCTTCCCGAGCCTGGAGTTCAAGGTCCGCTTGCCGCCGTTCACGTTTTCGATTCGGCTTTGCGTTGCCGCGCACCTTGAGATCCGCCACTCAACGTTGACGTTTTGATTCGGCTTCTCGAGCCCGGTGTTCAGGGTCTGCTCGCCGCCGTTCACGTTTCGATTCGGCTTCGCGTTGCCGCGCGATCTCGAGATCCGCCACTCGACGTTGACATTTTGATTCGGCTTCACGAGCCCGGTGTTCAGGGTCCGCTCGCCGCCGTTCACGTTTCGATTCGGCTTCTCGCTGCCGCGCCGCCTCTGGAACCGCCACTCGATGCTGACATTTTGATTCGGCTTCACGAGCCCGGTGTTCAGGGTCCGCTCGCCGCCGTTCACGTTTCGATTCGGCTTCTCGCTGCCGCACCGCCTCTGGAACCGCCACTCGATGCTGACGTTTTTTTTTTTGTTTTTTTTTTTAGCTTCGCGTTGCCGCCCCGCCTCGAGATCTGCCACTCGACGCTGCCGTTTTGATTCGGATTCCCGAGCCCGGTGTTCAGGGTCCGCTCGCCGCCGTTCATGTTTCGATTCGGCTTCGCGTTGCCGCGCGACCTCGTGATCCACCACTTGACGTTGACAGTTTGATTCGGCTTCACGAGCCCGTTGTTCAGGGTCTGCTCGCCGCCGTTCACGTTTCTATGCGGCTTCGCGTTGCCGCGAGAGCTCGAGATCCGCCACTCGACGTTGACGTTTTCATTCGGCTTCCCGAGCCCGGTGTTCAGGGTCTGCTCGCCGCCGTTCACGTTTCGATTCGGCTTCGCGTTGCCGCGCGATCTCGTGATCCACCACTTGACGTTGACATTTTGATTCGGCTTCACGAGCTCACAGGAGAGAGAACGAGGCGCGCGCGCTCCATCATTTTCATACCGCGGAACTACCGTAGCGCCCCCAGCGGAGTATGCGGCTGTCGCACCGCTTGTCGCGCGCGCCGCTCCGTAGAGTAGAGGTATAGTGCCTAGAATACACATTGGCTAGTGTGCTGTGCATAGGGATGGCCGATTAAATTTTTTAATCGATTAATCGTTAATCGTTCGTCGATTTAGCCTTTCATCGATTAATTGCTTTTGCTGTGAAGTTTTAATCGATTAATCGATTAATCGACATGTTTTATAAGTGCTCGAAAAATGATGCCTTGTTTGAGAGGCGTTGCTTAATTGTGTTTGATATCTACACAAGTATTTATCCTGCGCGCTTGAGATCACATGTGCGCGTTAGCGGCTGCGTGAAAATTCGAACTTTCGCCCACTGAACACATGAGCCCGTCGTCTTTGGATGTGGTCAAGGAAGGGTACAAGATTCCGTGGGTGGCCATGATCCACGAACGATTTGGCAGAAGTTGTATTTCCTCGAAGTCTGCCTACTAGAGCGAAGCGAAATCGGAAGCGCTTTCGGCGTCCACACTGGAATTGGAAAGTCGCACCGGCAACATGCAGTGTGGCCGAGGGTGAGGAAATGCCGAGAAATGTAAAAAAAGAAAGAAACGAGGAGGAGAGAAAAGTTAAAGACGCTCGCTCTTGTACGGAAGGCAACATTTCTCGGTTTGTCCGTTAGATATTGTGCAAGCCCTCGATAATACTATGACCACGAACTGACGTGATATCTTCCTTGAGGTCACTCATGCGAGATTGTACAGCAACATACCGGTCTCAAACAGGCCATCAGTGCAGGCATCTGCGGGAACTAGAGTGACACGAGTTTTTCCTCTTAGTTAGAATAAACGGCAGCTGTGCCAGTATACTGCACGGGTTTCACCTTGCCGCCGACTTAACTCGGCGCTAGGCGCACCATTTCAATCGCGCCTACAGCTCGAACTGTGAGCACTGTCTAATGCATCAGAGATTAGAACACATAGTATTTCGCGACTGACCTCCATTCGTGCCGCAGCAGTATCTAGATGGCGGCCTCTAGGATGGGTGACATGGGAGTGCAAGCAACAGATGAAAGCTGTATTTCACCCAAAATAGGCGACCATACAGAATTATGAAATGCTACAAGGTCATTTTTTCAATAGAAATGGACTGGATACTAGACCTTCGGTATACCAATGCGCAAAGTTGAGGATTATGAAAAGCGACTATGAAACTTAAATGCAGCTAAAGTGGCCTCTTTCTATTATGTGCCTATTAGACCTTTTTCATAATCCTCGAGTGCGTTTTCCTGCACAGCATATTCGCCCAACTAATGGCGGCCCCTGTCACGTTTCAGCTGGAGGCGAGGTCCCAGTTACACGTGCTGGGGTTTGACTATTACGAGTGTTTATGTCAAGAGAGCCCAGTCGACATTTTCCGCGTCATAGCGCGCTGTTTTGCAAAAGTGAATAGCTGGCTCGGAGTTCAGGGTCCGCTTGCCGCCGTTCACGTTTCGATTCGGCTTCTCGCTGCCGCGCCGCCTCTGGAACCGCCACTCGATGCTGACGTTTTTTTTTTTGTTTTTTTTTTTAGCTTAGCGTTGCCGCCCCGCCTCGAGATCTGCCACTCGACGCTGCCGTTTTGATTCGGATTCCCGAGCCCGGTGTTCAGGGTCCGCTCGCCGCCGTTCATGTTTCGATTCGGCTTCGCGTTGCCGCGCGACCTCGTGATCCACCACTTGACGTTGACATTTTGATTCGGCTTCACGAGCCCGTTGTTCAGGGTCTGCTCGCCGCCGTTCACGTTTCTATGCGGCTTCGCGTTGCCGCGAGAGCTCGAGATCCGCCACTCGACGTTGACGTTTTCATTCGGCTTCCCGTGCCCGGTGTTCAGGATCGGTTCGCTGCCGTTGACGTTTCCTTTCGGCTTCGCGAGCCGGAAGTTCGGGATCGCCACGTCGCCGCTCCCGTTTCGCTGCAGCGCCCCGAGCGCTCATCACGGCGCTGCACAGGAGAGAGAACGAGGCGCGCGCGCTCCATCATTTTCATACCGCGGAACTACCGTAGCGCCCCCAGCGGAGTATGCGGCTGTCGCACCGCTTGTCGCGCGCGCCGCTCCGTAGAGTAGAGGTATAGTGCCTAGAATACACATTGGCTAGTGTGCTGTGCATAGGGATGGCCGATTAAATTTTTTAATCGATTAATCGTTAATCGTTCGTCGATTTAGCCTTTCATCGATTAATTGCTTTTGCTGTGAAGTTTTAATCGATTAATCGATTAATCGACATGTTTTATAAGTGCTCGAAAAATGATGCCTTGTTTGAGAGGCGTTGCTTAATTGTGTTTGATATCTACACAAGTATTTATCCTGCGCGCTTGAGATCACATGTGCGCGTTAGCGGCTGCGTGAAAATTCGAACTTTCGCCCACTGAACACATGAGCCCGTCGTCTTTGGATGTGGTCAAGGAAGGGTACAAGATTCCGTGGGTGGCCATGATCCACGAACGATTTGGCAGAAGTTGTATTTCCTCGAAGTCTGCCTACTAGAGCGAACCGAAATCGGAAGCGCTTTCGGCGTCCACACTGGAATTGGAAAGTCGCACCGGCAACATGCAGTGTGGCCGAGGGTGAGGAAATGCCGAGAAATGTAAAAAAAGAAAGAAACGAGGAGGAGAGAAAAGTTAAAGACGCTCGCTCTTGTACGGAAGGCAACATTTCTCGGTTTGTCCGTTAGATATTGTGCAAGCCCTCGATAATACTATGACCACGAACTGACGTGATATCTTCCTTGAGGTCACTCATGCGAGATTGTACAGCAACATACCGGTCTCAAACAGGCCATCAGTGCAGGCATCTGCGGGAACTAGAGTGACACGAGTTTTTCCTCTTAGTTAGAATAAACGGCAGCTGTGCCAGTATACTGCACGGGTTTCACCTTGCCGCCGACTTAACTCGGCGCTAGGCGCACCATTTCAATCGCGCCTACAGCTCGAACTGTGAGCACTGTCTAATGCATCAGAGATTAGAACACATAGTATTTCGCGACTGACCTCCATTCGTGCCGCAGCAGTATCTAGATGGCGGCCTCTAGGATGGGTGACATGGGAGTGCAAGCAACAGATGAAAGCTGTATTTCACCCAAAATAGGCGACCATACAGAATTATGAAATGCTACAAGGTCATTTTTTCAATAGAAATGGACTGGATACTAGACCTTCGGTATACCAATGCGCAAAGTTGAGGATTATGAAAAGCGACTATGAAACTTAAATGCAGCTAAAGTGGCCTCTTTCTATTATGTGCCTATTAGACCTTTTTCATAATCCTCGAGTGCGTTTTCCTGCACAGCATATTCGCCCAACTAATGGCGGCCCCTGTCACGTTTCAGCTGGAGGCGAGGTCCCAGTTACACGTGCTGGGGTTTGACTATTACGAGTGTTTATGTCAAGAGAGCCCAGTCGACATTTTCCGCGTCATAGCGCGCTGTTTTGCAAAAGTGAATAGCTGCCATAAGTTGGGCTAACTACATTGCAGGGAAGCTAGCATTACAGTTATCGGAGGGTACAGGCGTTAAGGCGGGCGGTTGGGCTAGTTGGTGTCAAGCATAATAAAATATTATTCTAGCGTCCATGTACCCTCTGCACAAGCTGTCATGTCCTATTATGCATATACGGATCACTCATTCTTATCCCCATCATCATGTTTCATCACTCTTTTTTCCCTGTTGCGTTCTCCCCAAATGGGAGTAGAAGGCCCGGGGCGTACTAGATCAGGCCACTATCTCTACCTTCCAATACATTATCTCTCTTTCGTTCACTGGTGATAAATAATGTTTAATTCGCTAAGGGGTAAAATGCAACGGCAATAAGAATCGAACCAGTCAAGAAATAAGCAGCGCATATTACAATGTGGCACAAGAGGCAAGTAAAATCTGGGGGTTAAATAAAACGGTGTAGGCGACGGAGATCGGGTCGAGTTCATTTCTATCTCTATGGGGTGTGGCCGACTGCGGCTCCGGGCTCCTTCTACATGCGTGGCAATTCGCGCTCGACATCTGCGTCTCAGCGTCGCGCGCCTCGCAGTCATGCGCTCCGGCCAAAGGGCGGTGTTGGTGCTCGGGGGGGGGGGGTGCCGTAATCGATTAATCGAAGAGCTTTAATTGATTAATTCGATTAATTGAAATGGGAAAAATGATGACGATTAATCGATTAACGGTGTGCATTTAATCGATTAATCTATTAATCGTTCATCCATTTTACCATCCCTAGCTGTGCGGAGGGGGCTCCCAATGAGAGGAGGTGGCAGGGTGGGTGATGCCTTCCAGCTCAGGCCGGCTGGCGGTAACGCTGAAGTAAAAAGGCGGCCGCGTGGTTTCGTGCGCCTGCAGCTCCGTCAATGCTCCACGTCTGGTATTTTCTGAAGGTATTTTGCCTGCGTCTGCATTGCAAAATTAGAGAGAGAGAAAAGACTGAAGCTTCACAAAAGATAAGTGAAGCTGCTAGAGACAAAGTGCCCTTTTATTCCGAGCTTTAACTAGGGTACAAGAGAAAAAGCCCAAATATTTTCCACACGCTTCCGCAGCTTTTGCATGAACAGCATGCCACAAGGATGAAACACGTGGGGGTGGGGGGCTGCAATTGTACTTGAAACACCTACTGATTGCATAAATATGCCAGTTTGAATGTCTCACAAGACCAAAGTATTTTCTAGCTGTTTGCTGCCCTTGGACTTCACTTCTTTTACATCACATTTAAAGCTGTCCACTTTCAAAAGCGCATTCTAGTATCTTAGCTAACCGCGTGTATGGGCAATTAAAACCTAATGAAAAGGGCAATTCATACTCTGCATTAAGGCACAAAATAGTACCTCGACGTTATCCGCGCTGGTTAGCCAAAGTTATATAGAGCGTGGGCTTGTCGGTTATACATGACATAGGAACGCCTCGGATGTTTATTATTTTTAGGAGACAGGGACGCACACGAATTGCGCACAGGCACATGATCTGTGTGCATTCTCTGTGCGCCCTCCCGTCCCCCCCCCCCCCCCCCTCGAGAGAAAAAAATTGTCTTGCGCAACAGTTCCTGGTTACCAAGTCATGTACGTTTACATTATGCTTCAACATCTGGGCTATCAAGTACCAATAGTTTACATCTACAAAGTCATATTCCAGTGCTGCTGTCGTTGCTTTTTTTGCACTTTCTGTTATTTCGAGATGAGAATCGCTGATGGTGATTCATAGTTTTTGCTTTTGTTCTTGTCATTCTGTTAAAACTAGAAATCTAGCTCGTGGACACCCTCATAAGGTCTACTTTGCATAAAACGAGCAGTGTCTTCCGCATTAAATGTATCAGCTGCGAATGCGAATCCTCTTAGCGCGAGCACCTATAGGGTGGGAGTACTTTCACTTGTCAGGCTGGGTCTGTCCTAGGATATTAATTGACTTTTTTGTTTCACTTTAGCAGTTAACCATGCACAGAATGCTGAAAACTAGCAGACGGAATGTGGTATACACGTTCAGTTCATGTTTACCGTTCCGTCATTTTCTGGTACCGCATTATGCAAGGATTTTCGGCGGGCACTGATTTAACGCTACGTTTTCTTCTTGTTGTGAGAGTGTTCCAGACGACTCTGCTGTGGTGGTGTCGTGGTTATATGCTCCAAAAACGCGCGTTCGATGGCGGCTGTGGCAGTCGCGTTTTCGACGGAGGCGAAAATGCCAGAGGCCCGTGCACGGTGTTTTGTTAGTGAACGTTAACGAACCTCAGGTAGTCATAATTTCCGGAGCCCTCTATTCTATGTATATCATTCCCTTACCCCATATAATTTCTCAGAGTATCCCCACAGACGTTGAGCCGTGATCCCTACATGGGCTGCAGAAAAGTGTCCTTTCCTTAACCGAACCACGATAATCAGACGAGACCGTGTTAAAAGCCACGAGGAACGCTGAATTCGGAGCAGGAAGCGCAGTGCTACGGAGCAGAAACCAAAGGTGCCGCGGAACCCGGGCGCGCCGTGAACCTTGCAGCGCCGCTATGCAGTGGCTGTGGGAAGGCATCAGCGCGGTGGCCACGCGAGTGCGCGCGCTTGGAACACTAGCCAGTATAGGCCTCCCAAGCTGGGACAGAGGGCGCTGCGGCGCGCCTCCGAAAAGCGCCGTTTCGGCAGCTGGTACGATTTGCGGTCGCTTCGCCCTCTGCTCTCGCCCTTGCCGCCTGTGAGTGCGCCCGCTTTCTGCGCGTGCTAGCGCGTTCTTAGGCCGCCCAAGGCGTCTCTCACAACTCGCACGCGCTCAGTGGCTGCATATGCTGCGTCATGTGCTCGTTGTATGGCAACTTCAGGAAAATTTGTGGCATTGAAAAACATTTTCGGGCTTCCAATCTCAACATGTACCACACTTTAAATACTGCAATTACGGGACCTAGTAGGTCGTTGAAGACGATGCTGTACTCGTGGCTGCCAAGCGCGTGTGGATGACTACGTTGCTGACGTGAAACTAGAGACGAGTTTTCAGTTTCTGTAATTATACGGCCGATAAAACGCATCGTGAAGTGGTGTCTGCTCGGAGCTGTAGGCGCAAGAAATTGCAATTTCGTGTACGTTCGCTCGAAATTCCATCGATTGCAGGCCACAGCAGACTTCAAATTTATTATATGATTAGTATGAACCGTTCATATTTACGTCTACCTTGCTCAGTCACTGGCAGCATTACAGTACGCAATGCTGACAGCCGCGTACAAGCTCTGCCTCGAAAGATAGCGACATCTCATCGTCACATCATGCTGGTTTCATCTTTTTGAAGCTGATTTTGTCTGCATTACAATGCGGCACGATAATCTCTAACGCCCACCGTGACTACGCATGTTTCCTGCAATGTAAGCAATTATTTCAGACCGTGTGCGCTTACAGTAATGGCGCTCTGTTTCTTTTAAAAGCCCAATTCGTCAACACTATAGAATGCGCCCTTCGAAAGCCCAATTCGTCAACACTATAAAATGCGCCCTTCGATCGTGTGTGTTTCCCGTTATAATGTAATTTTTGATGATAAAAACAGCATCAGACTGCACAATATCCTTGCTGTTTTTATCGCTACCTTGCTTCTCTCTACACATACTTGGCCTACCTAGCCAAAGCGGCAGACCGCCAGTGGCACAGGCGCTTCCATGGCCAGCGTTAACACGCTCACTATGAACATCCAGCTACTCAAGTTTTGTACTGAACAGCGACTAAAAACCCATATCCACCAGTTAATTAAGTAAAACTGCAGAAGAGCGGATACTCGGGCCAGTTAGTATGCATTCATGGTGATAAGTGCGCAAACACAGCACCTCTCTGCACCTCTCTGTCCTGGTGCTCTTTTTGCGCACTTATCGCCATGAAGTAAAACTGCACCAGTACTCACGGTTTTTAATAACTGATGTACGGGGCCAACGTCTACCACTGCTGTCGTATTAAAAATGGTAAGTGACCTAGCAAGCGCACACTCTTCGAAATGTAAGACGAATATACTTGCTGCATGCACTTTCGCTTGACATACGCAGTTCTGTTAAAATACGACTGGCCATCACGCTTCTCCGTGTTAACTATTGATGATATCTTATGTTGCAAAAAGTGACACCAAGATACCGCGCGTGCAAGCATCACATCATTTTGCGATTTGCTGTGGTGGCCGTCTCTGCCAGGGAAACGGAATCTGATTTTCACGGGCAGTTCTCGGCTATTCTTTTTTTTTCTAAACCGCTGTGACAGCGCGCAGAGCATCTGTATTGTGTGCCTCCTTTCCGTACTGACAAAAAAAAAAAACTGCAGCGCCCGGGCGGGCAACGCGAGATAAGAGCCTCCCGAAACACGTTTCTCCGCTCGTGCAATGCGAGTGCGACCGTCGGAGCGACCGGTAGTTCCACCTCTCTCCGCTTCACTGCCGGACGGCGCTGCGCAAACTTGAGGTTGGGCTCCCTATTGGGCGCGAGGGCCATCACTGGAGATGCTGGCGCTGCGGTCGTTCTGACGTGCAAAGTTGGATCACGTGGTCCCACGATCCCCCCTCGCTCCGCGCGTGCGACCGCGCAGGCCACGAAGCGGACGGTTGACTCGCATTTTAAAGACGATAAACGCAGAAATTTTGGTGTGGGTGTGGGTGTGTGTGTGTGTGTCCTGCTGCGAAAGGTGAACCCCTTCCTCAACGACCACCCAGCTTGAACTGGTGGCTACCTTCATACTTCTGAACACAGTCGGCCAAAAAGCAAATATTACGCATATCTGAGGCGCAACATCAATACGTATGTATTGGACGGTGTGTTCCTTTAGTAGAAAATACATAGATGCGTAATTCTAAAGACCCTAGTGCTTGTTAGGATGCGCAAAAGCGGACATTTCCTGTACTAGGCAAGCTTCTTGCGTTTCCCGTAGCCATGGCCAGATGGCGCCCTTACCTCGCGCTCGGGGGGAGTGACCATAAACGCATAACTTTGCGAATGGGATATGTAGATCATAAAGAGAGCATCGAATTAAAGTCGGGCAGCTCCTTTCTAAGTGAAAAACAAATTAGGAACGTAGTCGCAACAATCGAGGACATAGTGAGCAGAACAAAAGGCAAAGTATGGGATTATAATGAGCTTATTAATTTAATAAGGACTGAAGTTACGAAAGAGAAACAGAAGAGTTGCTGGAGGGGAAAGCGAAAGCCAAAACGATGGTGGAACAGGGAAATTCAGGACGCAATTGAGAATCGACGGGAAGCATCTCGAATACATAGGCAGGCAAAAAAGGAGCAGAGGCCACAAGACGAGGTCAAGCAAAAATGGGAAACATATCTCGAGAAAAAAGCCCTGGTACAGAGTTTAGTTGAAGCCAAGATTAAAGGCCAAAGTGAACGTTGGATATCGGACATTCGCGAAAAGAAGGACGCATCTAGGCTTTTCTGGAACCACCTGCAATCGCTGCGGAAGAAAACTGTAACTATGCAACGGCATATTGTGGATGAAGAAGGAAATAAATTGGAGGGGTACGACGCATTGACTTATATTCGAAACGCAACAGCCGATTCCTTTAAGAAGCATGACGAGGCTCCCTTTACGACGTGTAACAGTAGCAAGGGAGACCAACGGGAAGAACTAGTTCTGGAAAATTTCAATTGGAAGAAGGCGGAGGAAATGATTCCCAAACAAACAGCCACAGGATTAGATGGGGTTAGAATTACTGTAATAAATGAGCTCGGAAGAAACAGCAAAGAAGCCCTATTAAAAGCAATTGAAAAAAGGTTAAAGGACAGGCGAATACCGGACATTTGGCGTCAAAGTAGGATGAAGTTCATTTATAAGGGCAAGGGAGAGAAAAATAACATTCGCTCCTATAGACCACTGACCATTACATCAGTACTCTACAGGTTGTCGATCCAGGCAATTAAATTGAAAATGCAGATATGGACAGAGCGTAATGGCACTTTTGGCGAACTCCAAAATGGATTTCGAGTCGACAGGAGATTAGATGATAACCTTTTTGCGCTTATGCAGTGTATAGAAATAGCCGGAAAAGAGAACAGACCTCTACATTTGGCATTTTTGGATATTAAGGGTGCGTATGACAATGTGAATCAGAATATTTTATGGGACATAATGAAAGAGGCTGGTATAGGGGATGATTGTATAGAGCTCTTAAAGGAAATATACAGTGGAAATACAGTATGTGTGGAATGGGAAGGTATGGCGAGTAATGGTAGAATGGAGGCCGTCGATATAGGTAAAGGGTTGAGGCAGGGATGCCCGTTGTCCCCACTATTATTCATGCTTTACATGAGGAGAATGGAGAAAGCATTGGAGATGAGCAATATTGGTTTTAAGCTGTCGTACGGACAGGCAGGTATAGTGATAGAACAAAAGCTCCCCGGGTTGTTTTATGCAGACGATATTGTGCTACTCGCAGACAGTCGAACAGATTTGCAGGGTCTGGTTAGTATATGTGGTCGGGAAAGTGAAGATTTAGGGCTATAATTTAGTGTGACAAAATGCGGCTGGATGATATTCAATGACAGCAACGATCAGACCATATCAATACAGGGCGAGGAGATACCCAGAGTACGAGAGTACAAATACCTCGGGATATGGATAAATGATGGGAATAGATACATGGAAGTACAAGAAAAAGCTATGATAGTTAAAGGAAAGAGGAACTCCGCAATAATGAAGCATAGAGCGCTGTGGGGTTACAACAGGTACGAGGTAATTCGAGGTTTGTGGAAAGGTGTAATGGTGCCAGCACTTACATTCGGAAACTCAGTGGTGTGCATGAGGTCAGAGGTACAATCAGGGCTGGACGTGAATCAGAGGACGGTCGGACGTCTCGCACTGGGCGCCCATGGGAAGACCACAAATGAGGCTGTTAAGGGGGATATGGGATGGTCTGACTTTGAGGGAAGGGAAGCTCAGAGTAAAATTAGGTACGAACAGAGATTAAGGAATATGAAAGAAAGTAGATGGGCAGCGTATTCAGGTATTTGTATAGGAAGAACGTTGATTCACAATGGAGGAAGAGAACTAGGAAGCTTACCAGTAAGTATACATCCAGTAACGAAACGGATGGGACGAAAAAGAGCGTTAAGAGCATGGTCAGAGCGGCGGAGAACTCGGATTGGATAGCTAGAATGGAGAAGAAACCGGCATTGAACAACTACCGAAAAGGGAAAGATGAAATCAAGAGAGAAAAATTTTACGATAATTCAAAGGGAAGCGCTTTACTGTTTGAGGCAAGGTTCGGTTGCCTGAGAACCCGAAGTTACAGAGCAAAATTCAATAAAGAAGGGGATACATGTACGTGCTGTGGAAAAGCTAGGGAAACGACAGACCATATTTTGATTGAATGTACAGATGTCCACCCAGGTGTAGCTGTGGACACTACCCTACAGGAGGCCATGGGTTTCAGGAGTAACAGGGGAAAGCTGAACATGCCGGCGATAGATATAAGTAAAAGGCGCTTAGAGCATTGCTGGCGCAAAAGTATGGAGCAAACAGAAGCGAAAGGTAGTTCGGGTAAGATTGTTTCATCACAGAGGAACGATAATAGATAAAATAAATAGACGAAGTAAAAAAATTAGTTGTGAAAATATGTGTGATTCGGGAAAAGAAATGGTTGTAAACGAAAAAGAAATAAAGCTAGAGCTTGGTGGCCCGGCCACCGCCCCGTTATAAAGGGGACGCTCCTAATATCCATCCATCCATCCATCGTTAAAGTCCCTGAAAAATAACTAAAGTAGCGCCATTCGTGTCAGTGTGGAGACACCTCCTCTCTCGTTTGCTTCGTAGATGTGTATATGAAGCTAGTTGAGAAGGCACTTGGCCGCCGTCGTACGTTGAGCTAAACGCAAGAGGGCGTTGCGGCTGTAAGCGATCGACCCTTTGGGGGAAGTTTGAGAAATAATTAGGAAAGTGCCGGTATATACGACAATAGAAAGGTAATTAGGAGCAAGTGTGGTGTTCTTTTAGTGTAAAAATGTGCAGTACATTATCAGTGAGTACATGCATGTGCTCGACGTGTGTTTATGTGCGTGGTGTCGGCAACATGGCGTGGGACAGGTTCACGGTTACGGCGCAGTTATGAGTTTTTGTGCAATATGTTAAATATACCGCGTCATAAAAGAAGTCTGTAGAAGAATGAAGTAAGCGAAGCGCTTGTACCGCCAAAACCCATCCCCGCAAGCGAGCAGCACACGACGCGAGAGCCCAGCATTCGCTTGCCGATGTCCTTGGGGTTGACGCTGTCGATGGCAGCGCCGCCGCGCGCCATGCAAATTCGGCTTCGGCCGTGCTAAGAGATCGCAAAGTACGACGCACCTAGTGTGTACTAGAAGCTTTTGAGTGGCGCGACCGCGGCGCTCTTCCCTTGCTTGCCCCTTGCCCAACTTTCGGCGATGGGCGTCGCTGCCATCGCCCAATCTGCCCAGGTTTGCTCGGCGGCATGGTAGCCTCTGTAGTCGGCATCTCTGTTCTGGTCGCGAAATGGCAAAGAAACAGCGTTTAAACCATTGTTACGCGCCAGGTTGCACAACTGGATATCCGTGTGTGCAACAAAGTCGCAAGTTATCCGTTTTTAAGGCCCTGAAAGACATGAAATCTTGTGATTTCGGTGGTCTTCTGTACCCTTCGCCGAAACTTTTTGTCTTTATTAGTGAACTTGAAGACATTTTCACTGGTTGCTTTAGTAAGAGCTTACACAAAGATAGCATCTTGGATGTCCTGGCAGTGATCAACAGGAGAAGCATTGGGGCTGCTGGTTTCAAGTCATTAACTGCTAAGTTGATCAGCTTTTACGTGGTCAGGCCTATGCATTTCTATATAAAGGGTCTTAACAAGTGTCGGGATGAGAAACGAAGAAGCGCACAGCAGCAGCTGAAATTTAGTCTATAAATTGCTGCATTGGCATAAAAAAGATGTCAGTTTTCGTGCATATGTTATTGCATTCTTAATTTTTTTAAAGGGGCACCACCAAGAAGAGAGATGATTTTTCCGAGAAGAGGTTTGTAAGCAAGAAAACGTGCCAATTCTGACGCGAAATCTGAAAATAATATTTGATCTTGAATCTTTTTGTATCAATAAACCTGTGATGGTTAATTTAGCAGCTTTAGGGCTCTCAGAGCACAATTACTCGAACTAAGCCGATTCATTGTTCCGCTTTAGAGTCGGTTTAAACGATTTTGCAACGATAATAACATCCTTTTTTATTTAAATGCACTTTAGGAAGACAACCTAAGCTCTGCCATTCTGTTTTGTTTATGTTATATTGTGTATCCTGGCTCTATAATTTTATGCTTTTTTATAATTTTAATTGCAAATGTATTGTTTGTACAAGTATGCGAACCTTGTATTTTCACGTTATCAATTGTTAATACGACTTTGCTTTGCAGTGCTGTTGCTTATTTAAACTCTGGAAATCTTGCACTGCTATGTTTCACTGAAGGCGTTTTTTTGCAGTATTACGTATGTGCATTTTTGTGGGTCCTACAACAATAAACGCATTCCCATATTAAAATGATGAAAGGGAGCTTTGGAAAACTCTGCTGTTCTTCAGACAGTGACAATGTCAATAAAGCCTGCTTTTATTGTGAGTGAACGCAACCACAAGCAACGCGCCCTTTAATTGATTTCAACATTGGTGTTTTACGTGGAACGGGCGAGGAGTTCTTCGTCTTATGTGCAACACATTCCTTTTTATTTTTCGAGGAGGAGGGGGGGATTAGGGAGGCTTCCGATGTATACCGGCTAGCTGGTTTCTCGTGTAAGTGTACACTGTAAAAAAAAAAAGGGGGGGGGGAGGTGGGGAACGCGCTCGTTATGCGGTACGATGTGCTACGCTACTTCAAGCTGCAGTACAGTCGGCGGCAACTTCAATAACAATAATGTCAAATAATATTTATTTGAATTAAAATTTTTGAAAAGGGGGGTATAACAATGAATGAAAAAGATCATCCTGGGCGCGACGGAGAGGTACCAACGCGTACGCGGAACGCCTGCCAGCCATCCGCCCGGGAAGATTGGTCGACGCCAGCGCCACCGCATCATTCCACTCTGAAACGGCCGCGCACAGGCAGGCGCTCGCGCCACTCAAAAGTTCTAGTACACTATAACGCACCACTAGCTTTTTGAAGGTCGGGCGAACGCCATCTTGGTTGTCCACCCCACGTGACCAGGGCGTGCAACGCGCGCGGCGTCTGCTCGACCTTGCGCGATCATGCTTGAATCTGCCGACAGCGCTGCATGTTTTAGGATGCCGCAAAAGCACGTACAACAACGGAAAGAAGGAGTTTTCGCTTCCGCGGGGAAAGCTAAATGCCAAACGTCGAGATGTGTGGCTCCAGCGTATCGGACAGCTATTCGCACACACGCCGAGGCAACGGCGGAGAGGCCGGAGACGAAATGCGGGGACGATGGTAGCCGAAGATGGTTCCCGCGGCATCGAGCGCGTGCTCTCAGGGCGAAGCTGGCCCATCCTACGGCCCTACTAGCCGCCAGACACGCAGCTTACGCAGGGCTGTCAGAGCGCCCCATGCAGGGGTGCGGCCGCGTGTTTGCATACAAATCTCATCGCACTTTACAGCTACCAATAATTGCGCACTGCATTTATCAGCGATCAGTCAAATACAAAGCAAGTCTACCGCACGCGACATAGCGGCAACGAGGGCGAAGTCCGGCACGGCAACCGCCGACGACCGCTCCCGCAAGAACCGTGCTTTCAACGACGCGGCAGCCTCGCTGGCCTGGCCAGCCTGGCCGCGACGGCCGCCGCGTGCTTTCGCTTTTGCCACGGCCGGGCTAGACCGCGCGCGCGCTCGCTTCTTACGGCCTTCGCATCGGGTCTAGTTCTTACCTCTCGCCGCTGCTTGGAGGGGGGCGCTGCGACCCTGACCCTTTTAGGGTGCCTTGATGTCCGCGCGCTCCGCGACACTCTCCTCCACACGTGCGCTTTCCTCCTCAATCTTCCTCGGATTTCTTCCCTCCCAGCGTCGGAGCGGTGCGCACGGCACGCTGAACCCTCCAGTGGCGCGTTGCAACCGCATTGAGATGTATTGCGCGCGCTTGTTTATTCGGCCCTTTGAAGCGCCAAATAGGAATTTATCCCTTGTGAAACTGGCGTGAGGATAGTATGCTTCCAGTATAACTTCATGACGGATGTTTTTGTTTCGGGACGCTTCGGTTAAAACAAGCGAGAGCGCACCGAAAAAAATGAGTACCTGCCAGTGGCTGCGCGGTTTGCCTCGCCGTCGTCCGTTGGGCTCGCCTTACGGTGACGAATACAATGCAAGCAGCGTAGAATAGACAGGAGAATGTGTTACATGTAAGTGGTTAGTGAATAGATTAAATAAGGATCTAACGAAGAACAAATAGTTTATTTAAAGTGAATTTCCCGGCACAGGCGGGCCGAATGCCTTTCTATCAAAGCCACTGTGCAAAACACATGCTGTGTTTTCGTAAGAGCTATACAGAACGCACGTGCCTATACTTCGTCGTGGTTAAATGCAAGCGCAGCACGCACGCACATACCAACACATGCGCACATGCACATACATATACATACAGGCGCTGGAAGACACGCACATGAACATTCACGAACGATTACACGTGCGCGCGCATACGAACGCACGGGTGCACGCGTACACACATACGCAGACCACGGCCGCTGGATAAAAAACACACGGTGCGGCCCGCCGCGTGCGGCGAATACGGCGTAGCGCGCCTAGTTTTCCGCGCGGCCGCTGCGGCGCCACCGGTCAGGGAGAGCTGGGGAGCCTACATGCGCGCGGAGGCGTGTCGCGGCTTAACAGCGCTGCTGGCATGCGCTCGCTGGTTTTAAAGTCTTTAGTACTAAACTGCTAGAGGTTTAACGATGTTAGAAAGCATCGCCAACAAATGGGCGTCAGCGATGCTTGTACCTAAATACGGCAAGTGTCCATTTGCAATTGAAGTGATTGCTTGGGCGAGTAGGGAATTCTGCCGTATTATTTTGTCTGTTTCGCTGCCGTTGCGCTGTCCACCCACGAAAAGTGTTTAGTTATGCTAGTTTTCTTTTGACAGGAGAGTCATTCATTGACATTTAATTGTATGTACGGAAGGATTCAGTTTTTCACTCGAAGAAAAAGAAACAATGGGGAGAACATGGAAATCATGATCATTTTATTGCACGAGGAAAAATATCACAATGATGTTCGATTCACAGGCGCAGTACTTTCCTAGCGAGAGGCTTTTGCGCGAGACGCACGAGACGCTCAACTGACATGTTCACATTTCCTGCCCAGTTTGCAAGAAGCGCTCGTAAGAGCTTTTTGAGGAAAACTTCGCAAATTTTCATGGCGTGGCCGTCTTCCCCGCAAGTCAGCTCTCGGCATAAGGACAGGTGCGGCAGAAGTGCTGACGATAGCAGGTCACAAATTTTACCACTTCTTCTCACTTCTGCCATCTTCATCACTTTGTCGATAAAAATGCATATCAGCTTGCAGATGGCAATAATTTCCATTTTGGGGTACTTCAGGTTGCCGTTGTCAAAATTCTCCATCAGGCCGTACAGCGCGTCGTTCGCCTCTTGAAGCTGCAGCTGAGAGTTGCAAGCCTGACACTGTACCTGCGTTAGAGCCAAATAATTATGGGGGGAATGAGGAACAGGTATTACATAGTGTGAATACGCACGCCATGGTTACTTAATGCACCTGAAACACGCTCCAACTGTAGCAACCAAAAAAAAAAAAGTTGTAAATAAATTTGTAGGCGAACTCTGCTGTGCACCATTTTTTTTATTTACCCCTCGTGCTACGTGTAGGCTGAGTAACCAATATGACGCAGTTCCAACTAGACCAAATAACCGTTTTCAGTACTGATATAACTTCACATATTCTAAAACGAATGTTCGTTTCTTTTTTTCGATAACCGCGTCTATTGCAGATAATGCGCGGAGAAACGGATCGTTATCGATGTAAACCTACTTTTATCGTTATTGATAAGGAGGGCCACTTACTTTCTCTTCACAGACACGAACGAGGTACCCAGCCAAGTAGGCAACTGGAGCCAGTTCTATGTCAGCTCGCGTGTCAGACCAGCTACTCAAGCATTCCATTTCGCTGGACAGCTCTCTCGCAGCAAGCACAAGACCAGATGGCATGGGCACAGAGCCTTCTTTCTTTACATCCACCTTGATGGATGCGTTGGCCTCTGAACTAATAGGGGCGTTCCCATTCTTTGCAGCTTGCAGTATTCCACCTAATTGAATAATAAGAGCACGAAATAAATTATCAAAACAATAGCTCAATTCAAGCATTGGCAGTACCTTCAGAAGCTTTTCTGCTGTGAACACCGCAGCACGGGCATCTACCGTATCATTCCCACCATTGTACTGTCTGAAGCAGCTGAACAGTGATTCAACGGGATCGCTATTTAGGCCTCGGGTCAGAACGTAGCAGAAGCTGTAGAAGAAAACAGAATAAAAATGTAATATTTTAGCATCAAATAAAATTTTGGAAATGTGGAATAGGATTGAAAAACGGCACTCACTTGACATGGTCAAGGAGATACTCAATCAGGGCCACTGTTGATCGCGTTGTCAGAACTGTTGCCTCGTACGTTTCTTTGGTCATTCTGTTTCTCGATTTGCAGCCAGAACGTTGAAGTTCTTCTAAGTAGGCGATAAAGTCTACTTCCAGCCATGTCAGTCGCTCATCATCTGTTGTCATGAAAGGCTCCTCGTTTGCTCCTTAGAATTTCGCGCGTTGGCTGTGTGCCCTGACACTCCCAATATCATGAAGGGCGTACCACTTCGCCACCATATTCATAAATGCGATGGTGGCACGACATCCCTGAAATTCCTCTGCATCTGGATGGCACTGGGGATTTTCTTGTAGGTACTTGAGCGTCCCAATTACAACGGGAGAGAACACCTGCGTCGCCCTCCTCACTTTCATTTTTTCCAGGTTGTTGGGTTCTACGTGAGACCGCGTGAGAAATCTGACTGGTTTTACAAGCAGGTGACTTTGAATCTCCAGCAGTTTCTTGAGGTACGTGCCTCCTCGTATTGCTTCGCCCCCATCTGCCAACTCTCTCTCCAGAAAGTTAGTCCGAATGTTCTTTATCAAGTGATTTGGATCAAATGACAGATAGAGAGGAGCACCTTCCCGCAAAGGATGCAGCACTGCATGATCAAGTGTGCCATCTTCGCTCAGGCGTTTGAAGAGTGCAACGTTGGTCTGATGGCTGTCAGTTACGATCCTCACAACGCGAAATCCCACGTCCTCAACCACTTTCAGCACTTCCATCGTCATAGAAAACAGCTGGTCACTTTTCAGACACCTCATGAAAAAATACCCAACGGGAATTATATATGGTGTTGACAAGCCTCTTATTACAAAACACAGTAGCCGGTTTGCGACTTGGGGGACCGCTGCTGAGTGCTCTTCTGCACCGCGGTCAACGAGACCGAAAAGTTTATCGACTTGTCGATCGTATACGACCCTCTGCATTATGGCCATCTCGTCAATAATGAGAGAGCAGAAAGCTTCTTGTTCTACACTGAGGCCCTTGAATTCGACACACAGCCGCTCTTTTATCAACGAAGTCACGCCGATCTCACCGCTTGAATGGCCTACATATTTTTGCAGCGTTGAGCGGCAAGGGAGCTTAAAGAGATTTCTGGATCTCACATGCTCATAGCCTTTGTTCGAGCATGCCTTCCAAATTACACACTCCCTGAGAACTATATCGCTATAGTTGGGCTTCTTCGCGGAGAAACTGTTGACTTGGTTTCTAATGAACTCGGCCGTCTTGTCACCTTGCTCAACACCATGGAGTACTTTCATAAAGCAGGTCATGTCTTTGTTATTTTCATAAAACTGTGCGCGCTCCTCAGCTATGTCGACTTTCTCTTGGATGGTCTGCAGTGCCCCTTTCAGACGAGCGATCTTCGCTTGAAGGCGGCGTGTGTTCTTTTTAACCTCTTCTGTCATTTTTTGAAATTCGAGAGTAGTTTGGCATGATGCATCGGCAAATAATGCAATTCCCACACAACTTTCAACCCCTGGTTCGGGGTCGTTAGGCATATTCATTAGGGAACTGTCACTCAATGCGCCGTTTTGGCTAACGGCCTTGTCTTGTGAAGCAGCACAGCCCGTGGATTCTGCACATGTCTGCGGACGATCGCCTACGGTATCCAGCCGCGGTCGCTTCTTCCTCAAGGCTGGCATACTCCTCGTGCTCATGTAAGTGGGATAGCCTGGGAACACTGTCGGCACCGCAGTTGGCAAAAGCACCCTCAACTTAGCGGTCCTCTTGTAGTCCTGCTCCGTAAAATGCAAAGCACACACCAGGGACCTGTCATTCGGCTGCCACATTGCTCCTTTCCCGCCGGGTCCCTGACGAGAAATGTTTCGCAGCCATGCTGCCCTGCGTTCCGCGTCACTGGGGAACTCATGGTAGCGTATTTGGGGGTCCTTCAATGCATTAGTTGTACACAGCGGCACACAACAGTTGCGCGGCATTGTGCCTAACACACAATAGATCACGCACGCGCAAAGTGTCTTGAGTGACAGATAACGGTTACACTACATATCAGGAAAAACAAAACAAAACATCCGACTAGACCTTCCCGCTCTTTTTGAATGCTTGCTCCTTCCCGCCCGCGCGTCGCGTGGGGCTTTCCCCAAGGAGGTTATATATTACTTTTCTGGAGTGGAAGCGTGCCGCCGAAAGTGAAGCCGTCGCCGCCATCTTGCTCAAGGAAACAGTAGCAGACGACCACGCAGACGGCGGAGCGCGTAGACAACGCGACGCTGTTTCGTGGTGTTTAAACACTGCGTCCTGTTTTTCCTAAGCATCTAAATATCTGAGAAGGCAACGGTGACTTCGCGCGTCACTTTCGGCTGCACAAATCGCGTTGAGAAGAAGCCTGGAAGGACATTTCACGTGTAAGTTTTTCTCACTTTCTTCACGGCTGCCCGTTTTGAGTGCATTTTGCTAAATAGAGGGCAATTTTAAACGTTCGCATCCATATATTACCTCCCTACGCCTGTATGAAAGATAACTGTAAGCTTAAATACTTGCTAGTGCTTCGTTTTCAGTTGCGTGAAAACAGGCTTTGCTACGGCCTCGAGTTCTGCTAAAATACACGTCTGATGCACATATTGGATAGTCAATACAGTGTTTGTATGCGAACTTTAGAGGAAGGGCATCTTTCCGGAGCATAGACGCAGATTTGTTACGAGTACGTGTTGACGAATGCGCAAATGCAGCGAGCACGTACGTATGACGTGTTTCTCCGTGCTACTGGTTTCGAAAATGAAGGAAAAAAAATACTGTGCGTAGCCTTCTGACGGAGAACATGTGGTGTTCGGAGGGGTGGATGGAAAGCTTAAAACAGCCACTCGATCACCTCTGCTCTAGTGATACCGAACAACCCAACCTCTGTCTTCAAGTGCATGCTTTTCGACACGTGTCCCGTGTAAGACATCTCCTACGTACGGTACAGTCAGAACTAAATGAGAAAGTTTTCCGAACGCACCCAACGGGTCTTGACAGACGCGGATCTGAAAAGACTTCGCAAACGCTAAGAGCAAGGAACCATTTGGAAAAATGTACGTGAATTACGAAAAAAAAAAATAGAGCGTGCGCGGTTAGTTAAGGCAACATGCAGAAAACATGCGCTGTACTCAATCGGTTGGATACATGCTTAAATAAAGGGCACGAATGCATTTCACGTCAGCTGGCAGTCGCACAGTGCCGCATATTTGCGCTATATCGCATCACCACATCACAAAAACCTAGTTTCTACTAACAGACAGAGTAAGCCGGCAAGTACGATTTGCATAGAACCGCTCAGCCAGCGGTGTTCTTTTGTTTTCCTCGACGCCTGCAGCTGAGTACGGACGCGGGAAAATTTTTTTCTCAACTAGAAAACCCCGTTGGTAATTGGCATAAGCATAAAGTTCGTTTCTGTCTCAATGTTTTATCGTGAGATTGCAAAACAAGTCGAGCGCCTATCTTAATACATTGCCGTCTATGGCGCGCCCGCGTACTTTTTGCTCTAGTAACATGGCCGCCGCCGGCTTCACTTGGCCCCGTAGGCAGCTGCAGGGACTTCCACTCCGGAAGTTTAATGGAACCTCCTTGGCTTTCCCTTACCACTAGCGCCCCCATCGCGAAATGCGGCGACAACTGTCAACTCCGCTGCCACGCTCCCTCCCATTGCCTGCTCCGCCACGCGGCGGGCCGCACCCTGTTTTTTTCATCGAGCGGCCGTGCGCAGACGCACACTCAAAAATACACACACGCGCATGCGCATGCGACCACATGCGCACAGGTACTCGCACATTAACACGGTGCACAAACGCAAATACATATACGTACAGGCGAACACGCACACACGGACACGCGCACATAATAGAGAGTTTTAGTTTTTCCGTAAACTTCTTTACGTTTGCGGATACCGGTTTACCGTGCATGTTTACGGTGGAAGTAGAACTGCTGGCGCCATCTATTCGCGGTTTGCTTAACTACAATGCATTCGATTTTCTTTTTAGTAGCGTGAGCGTTTTCTTCGAAAGAGCTAATGAAAGTACTCAGAGTCAATTATTCTCTCACGTCCGATGCTTTACACTAAGAGTCAAGCAAAGCGGGCAAGCAACAATAATATTAGTTTTTTGTGTACCTGGTTAGGTTCCGCATCATCAGGTGTCGCCACCAGCACTGCTGGTCACGTACACTTTCCCGTTAAACCGGTATCCGTAAACGTGAAGAAGTTTACGGAAAAAAGAAAGCATTTCCCCGAGGGTGAACATGGTTAAGTGCGAATGCACGGGGTGATGCTATGAGGGGGAGTAAAGTTATGATTAAAGTGTAATTAATGAATTTAAAGTGTTGTCATGGTGCATTGTACACACACACACATTTATACACGAAGTATTATTTATTTACACCTCGCAATTTCGTAGATGCATAAATGCACACATCGCCGAGCACGTCACACACACACACACTCTACACACGTCACTACAGATCAGCACCTATTGGTGTTATCGTTGTAGCTCACGGTTAGTACCAGCGCTTTGTGATCCGAGAAATGTACGGTGAGCGGATCCGGCAAGACGGCGCGGACCGTACAGTTCCTACTGAACGCCAAGTCTATGAAGCCACCGTTGATCGTGGTCGGAAACTCCTACCGCGATGGATCCAACCTGCGATGGATCCATACTGCGAAAGACTTCACCGACCGCGGAGCCGAGCGAGAAGAGAGCGAGCGGCAGCCGGCGGACGTTTATATACGGACTGACGCGCCGGCGCCACACACACAGCTGCACAGCGACGCCAGCTGCACAGCGCGCCGTGACGTCACGCCGCGGAGAGCGGTGCGCCCGCGCAAACCGCGGTGAGGAGGCGGAGCGCGCGCAGTCACGTGGGGTGTGACGTCGCTGCGCCGTTGCTACAGACGCTCCTCTCCGCTCCTCGCGCCGTTGCTATGGGACGGCGGATTCAGGGTCGCTTATAAAGTGCATTCGCACTTAAAACTAAAACTCTCTAGTACACGTACACGTGCGAACACACGCAAAAATACGCACGCGAGCACATACAGCCACACGCACACAGTACATGCACACGCGGACATGTACGACACATGCACGTACGACCACACGCACATAGATACATGCACACGCATGTGTCCACACACATGCGACTAGCACATACACGCTCATGTACACACGCATGTCAACATACGCATACACACGCATATGCCAACACACATGCGACAAGCACATACATACACACGCTCGCACATGGATACATACATAGGCACGTGCACAGATACCACCACGCGCATACATACATACATACATACATACATACATACGCAGACACACACAATAAAAGCACGCACATACATACATACGTGCAGGGGTGGGCAAAGATACTTTGAAATTGTATCGCGATACGATACAAGATACTCGGGCAAGAAGTATTTCGGATACAGATACAAGATACCACCTCAATAATTGTATCCGATACGATACTTGCCATTTGTATCTTAAGATACTTCGATACATTTATAAATTTCATATTATAGACATATATAATGCAGCAGAAAACGCCTATGAACAGGAGTGATTGCTTTAGAATTTCAGAACTGCGACCAAGCAAGTTTAACTTGAATGAAACATGTGTTAGTATCTCAACAACTGTTGTTTCCTGGCTATAATTATATTGTTTTCATTCCCAAACAACTGACTGGGGCTCTTTTGGCTGCTAAACATGACAGCTATGTATAAGCTACGCTGCGGCGGTTTGTAATTCATGGAAGTCGATGCTCTACATGCCAACCAGGTAGTGGTTTCCCACCTGATAACAAAAATGGCGATGCAAAACCTCGGCACGATGCCGCAATTACGACTTTGAGTTTAACCTGGTCCGTACGCGTATACCGTTTACGCAGTACCGGACCACGGGACAAGTGTACAGGAGTAACAACGCTCGTAGCGACATATTTTGTGACGGATCTTCTATACAGAAAGGACATAAAACCGCAATGACTTCCTAAATTCTAGTTATGTGCTCGCGTAAAGCGCTCGTCATCGACGGATTCACGAATGTGCAATTTTTGTAATAATTTCTCTCTACGAGAGAATTCCAGACATCGTAGCGGTACAAAGTGTCGCAGGATACCTCCGCTACTCGTACTCTTGACATTGATTGCGCGAATTACCTTGTGATATATATATATATATATATATATATATATATATATATATATATATATATATATAATAGAACGAATCGTGCTGTAACATTATTAGTTACGATGTTTCTCAGCAAAAGGTGTCGTCAGCCTACAAAGTAAGATCACACACTGGAAATTTCACTGCTTGTGGAAAATGTCATGAAAGAGCTCGTGGGGACGGTCACAATAATAATTGTTGAGGTTTACATCTCCAAACCACGATATAATTATGAGGGATGCCGTACTGGAGGGCTCTGAAAGTTTAGACCATCTGGGGTTCTTTAAGATGCTCCTAAATCTAAGTACAGTACTGCACGGGACTCAAGTATAACGCCGCTATCGGATTTCGGCCTTTACGGCCGGGATTCGATCCCGCGACCTTCAGGCCAGCAGTCGAGCGCATTAACACTAGGCCGCCGTGGCGGGTGGGGGCCGCTCATGAGAAAGGAGACTTAGTACTACAATTTTCGAGCACGCCTAAATATCCCCCTCCACAGAGAGAGATGCGCCAGTATGGACTTCAAGATAGCTGCCACACGTACGCACATACCAACACATGCGCACATGCACATACATATACATACAGGCGCTGGAAGACACGCACATGAACATTCGCGAACGATTACACGTGCGCGCGCATACGAACGCACGGGTGCACGCGTACACACGTACGCAGACACACACTCAAAAATACACACACGCGCATGCGACCACATGCGCACAGGTACTCGCACATTAACACGGTGCACAAACGCAAATACATATACGTACAGGCGAACACGCACACACGGACACGCGCACATAATAGAGAGTTTTAGTTTTTCCGTAAACTTCTTTACGTTTGCGGATACCGGTTTACCGTGCATGTTTACGGTGGAAGTAGAACTGCTGGCGCCATCTATTCGCGGTTTGCTTAACTACAATGCATTCGATTTTCTTTTTAGTAGCGTGAGCGTTTTCTTTGAAAGAGCTAATGAAAGTACTCAGAGTCAATTATTCTCTCACGTCCGATGCTTTACACTAGGAGTCAAGCAAAGCGGGCAAGCAATAATAATATTAGTTTTTTGTGTACCTGGTTAGGTTCCGCATCATCAGGTGTCGCCACCAGCACTGCTGGTCACGTACACTTTCCCGTTAAACCGGTATCCGTAAACGTGAAGAAGTTTACGGAAAAACTAAAACTCTCTAGTACACGTACACGTGCGAACACACGCAAAAATACGCACGCGAGCACATACAGCCACACGCACACAGTACATGCACACGCGGACATGTACGACACATGCACGTACGACCACACGCACATAGATACATGCACACGCATGTGTCCACACACATGCGACTAGCACATACACGCTCATGTACACACGCATATGTCAACATACGCATACACACGCATATGCCAACACACATGCGACAAGCACATACATACACACGCTCGCACATGGATACATACATAGGCACGTGCACAGATACCACCACGCGCAAACACATACATACATACGCAGACACACACAATAAAAGCACGCACATACATACATACGTGCATACATTATACACGCGCGAACGCGCACACACGGACACATACATGCGAACATGTATCATATACACATCTACACATCAACTAGCTTCATATACACATCCACGAAGCAAACGAGAGAGGAGGTGTCTCCACACTGACACGAATGGCGCTACTTTAGTTATTTTTCAGGGACTTTAGTGTGGCTGTGTCGCCGCCGCCGAAGGGTTGTTCCGCCGGCTGCGCGCCGCGCGCGTTCTTCCGCTAGTGTGCACGGGCCTCGAAACGTTGGTTAGAAAGTTCTTTTCCGACACCGCTCATGCGTTTTCATTCCCGCAAAACTCGAAAACTCGCGATTTGATTATCTCTCTCTCTCTCTCTATATATATATATATATATACGACAGTGAAAAAAGCGCACAGGCACCGTTGATATACATAATAAGCGTGGAAGCACGACGTACGTGAAACACGTTTTATTGAGTCGTCAAACGTTTCGGCAGGTGATCGTCAGTGTGACCATACAGGATATATATATATATATATATATATGTGTGTGTGTGTGTGTGTGTGTGTGTAGGATATAATAGGAATATATATAATAGAAATATAATAGAAATAATAGAAAAAGTTCAATTAGCCTTTGAATATATATACAACACATTTTATTAAGTTATAAACAGCTAAAAAACAACAGATATTAAGTTTTGCAAGCACTAGTTGCAGCATATGAGTGTAAAGGATATTTATATTATAGGCCAAATTGTGTTCAAGGGATTTGCTCATTTTCTTTTTATATAGCACAGAAATATCCATAATTTGTGGCTGAGCATGCCTACTTCAGGTGGCTGTGACGCCCATTAACATGCCACCCGTTTTCTTTTTTTCTTTTTGGTGTGCTTTGCACTGTCATACTGCACTGCCTATGAAAAGACTTCACAATGTTGCCGCGAACAAAGCCTAGGAAATTGAAGATATTAAAGGGGCACAATCAACAGCAAAACTTCGCTGGATGCAAAAGTCACAAAAAATGTACATTATGGCTTAGCCTCATAACATAGCCTCTAATTTGTTTGTCTGTACATCGCAACAACCTCTACCCATTGAAACATTTAATTCGAGGCTATGATCAGAGGCTAAGTGGTAATATAGGCGTTTACGAAGTTTTTTATCCCGCAAACTTTTGCTGTTGAGTGTACATACAACACATGAGCAGCTACAGTGCAACATTATCGATACTTTGATGTTGAGATTCTACAATTAGCAAGAATACGGTTTATTTTCGAAGCACAAGTTTAAAAAGTGAATAATCCAACAACAAGCACATGTACTATAAGCATGACCTTTATTTCTTCCGGCACTGTCACCATTCATGTAATGTTCCTCCAGTTCAATTTGTGTGCATGTGTGTGTTTGTATGAGAGTGCATAATTTCTGTTGGCATGTCCATGCAACGCCGACATGCTCATGGCTAAGCGATTCTTTGCCACATACACCAACCTAGATGTGTAATGTATTCCTAAAGCTAATCTGCCCATAATTGTGCCTCTATAATCAGCCTGCATTATCCTAGCATCTCTGTCTTTCTATAGTATTCATATTTTGTTCATGCATTGTAGAATATCTGCTGTCAATTATAGCGCCTTCACAGCACACTTCAGCTTATTGGTGCAGTTATTGGTGCCATAGCATTCTTGCTCTACACGAACTGCATAAATGAACCGGAGTGACAAATTTGCGCAAGTTGTATTTACTACAGAAAAGAGCCATACGACATATTGCTGCTGTACACTATCTGTCATCTACAAAACTTCTTTTTCCAAAATATGAAATTCTTCCAGTATTCTCTTTGTATAATTACAGGCTGATGCTGTGTTATAGGGAGTTTATTAAGCATGGTACCAATACCATAATTAATCTTGCTAAGCTAAATGTAAACCCGAGTGTTCGACTGACCAGGCACAAAGAAATGTGGACTGTACCCACCCCTAGAACTGTTTATGATGAACAATCATTGTCCTACAGGCTGCCGTCCCTACTAAACTTCTTAAAGCACGAAGATTTTGATCCTTCGTCTAATCAAAACTGTCACATTAAACGCTTCGCCCATTGTATTCATTTTTCGGAATAATATATATCTCGGAATTTTGGCCATTCTTATTATTGTTGCTTTTCATGTTCATGCCACTTCATGACTATACATATAAACTATTCTCTCTATTTTCAGTGATTTGTATAATAATTTTTTGTATTACTTGACGCCATGTTAAACTTGTAAAGTGTATTTCTGTATTTTGCATTCATGATTTGTCCGCCATCCTGCTGCATTGCCAACTTGTAACGGGGTCGGGACCTCGTCAAGCTCTCGAGCTTTTAGTCCTGTACTCCTCCTATTGAAAGGAAATAAATTGATTGATTGATTGATTGATAATAACCAATTTAGCGACAGCGTACACAATTGTGCACTTGTTTTCGGCAACTTGTTCTTTGGCAGTTCAGTGGACAAGCGGCTAAGAAAGTGCAAGAAAGACAGCTTTGGATGAATTGATGTATTCAGTGTGTCATCAGTTTGCTACAGTGTGCTGTGTATTCCTGCAGTCACTTTTGTGAAGGCATTACAATATTTTAAGGGGGGTTTGACGTGGGATGTTCAGGGAGCGACATCAAAAATATGATTTTCGTTGGCTCATAATGAACTTAGCCAATAACAAACTGCACCCGCGTTTCAAGTCTGCTTCTGATTAATTTTATGACAAAGATAAAAGCTGACTGGCCTTAGAAGAAACTTACATTGAATTATGTTCTAATTACATTTATTTACTGGGTAACAAACAGTTCAACACATAACCGAGTTTTCTTTCTTGCTATTGAATGTGCAGTGCTGCGAAAATTGTGTGTGGAGATTTGGTCATTCATAGACGCTTTATCGCAGTCAGCGCTTGAAACAAAAGTGAATGTTTTTTTCGGCCATTACCTACACACCTACGGTATGGTTTCACAGCTGATAGTTGAAATAGCTTCTTGTTTGTAAGTCATTCATTTATCTTTATACAGAGACGGTGCATCCGCGATCGTTTAGGTAACGTTAACTAAGCGAAGCTAAATCGGTGTTACTGTGACATCTGCCAACGTTGCGCGCGTTGCTGATTCTGCATCGTGGATTTACCCGCGCTCGCTGTCTGAAAATCAACGTTAACAGAATGGGACGGCACAACGCAATGAGAGAGCAACATTCGTTCGATCACTCTGGTATCCCGTTTATCCATGCATATTTTGTCAGCGTTTAGCGTGGTTATGCACAAGTTGGAGCGCACAGTATGTATGTGTTTTGTTTGGACGCGACTGCAAAGTGTTGGCCCATGTGTGCACTGTACTGTACAGTACGTTGTTTGTACCAGCTGTGGTGCCGCAATAAACGATGCAAACCTTACTTGATTGGCGTTGTTTTTGCCAGTCGAGGCCTGTATGGTCACCTGGCGATAAGCTACAGTACCTGTGTACGAAAAGTACACACGCGAGCTGCGGTTTAGCGAGAGGAATAAGCAAAATACTACAGCGGGGCTAAATACCGGAGGGAGGGGGGGGCTACAGCAGGACGCGAACCAGCAAAAACGAGGCTTTCGGCGATGATGATGATGATAGTACTTGCAGCGCCATCTCCGTTCGCCCTAATGCACTTCACTACGCCGCCGCTACTCTTATTTGTGTTCTACAGTGGAAGGTACAGTTTCCGTTCTCTTAAGCGGGTATATAGGTGTTCTATGGAGCAAGTCTAGTTGGTCTAGTGCTTGGGGCAGTGTTTTGATGGTGTTCTGCAACTGGAGCAACTTAGACTGAGCAACTATGGCAACTCGGGCCATGCTGTGGTGTGTGTGAGTTGCGCTGCTCTAGCAGCCTGAAATTTCGCAGTGTGAGTGCCCGATATGGTCGAGGAGGGCCGGCACATCACCGCCAGTTCTGAATTCATTCACCGCATCAATGCCAACAATTGCAAACTAGTTGCGTGTCTTGTCGTCATCGGTTTCGTGGTCTACCATGGCGTTATCCATTTGACGTACGGTACGTGTTGTTCGCGCGTTCTTGTCCACGTGCGCTTGAAAGCATTTCCTCTTCCTTTGCAGGGATTGACACATGCAAGTGGCTGCTGAGTGATGGGCGATTTCAAGGCTATCATGTGTGGCAACCCTACGGTTGTATGTTGCACACCTACACCAATGCGTAAGATCATATCTAACACATTATGGCGCGTAATGCAACGGTGCAACAAATGAGTTGCACACCAACATAATTGTCTTGAGGTGTGTGCGTGTGTTATTGTTTCAGGGAATCCCGTATGTGCTTGCGCTACATCGCCTATTGGGGAGGCAAGAACCACATTGTGTTTGCTGGGGACTCGCGCATCCGTCAACTCTACTGGGCCTTTGTGCAGCAGGTGGAGCCATCACCCTCGCCAACACCCCAGGAGCAGGCCCACAGGGACTTGCGTTATGAAGAAAAGGACCTGCACCTCACAGTGGTAAGGGGCACCGCAAGTGAACTGCAACATACAGGAATGGTCGCACACATAAGTGAGTAATCTTGAACGTGATGTCACACCATCTTCTTATGGATCGATGGACAGATCGCTAGAAACGAAGTAGAACATGGAATGTCACAGGAGCGAACGTTTTGACAAGTGGACTTGTCTTCGTCAGGATGGCAACTGCTTTCTTGAGTGTTCGTTTCTGTATGCAATTGTACACTCTCCCCCGTCCACAACAACAAATAAGCTGCCGCAATGGATACTCTCAGCAACGGCGTTGCTCTCAGTTTGAACAGTGTACCTGTTGGCGGCTGCCCGTTGCGCTCCTCGCGCCATCTCGCTGGTAATGAAGAAACGCTTTAAGCGCCTGCCGTCTCCGAGTCCTGCCAGCAGTAAAGGGTGTGCATATAAGGCTCGCCCTTAGCTCCTTGAAGCGTCTGCTCTTTGCGGCGTAGTGGTTAGCACCACGCGCTGCGGAGTCAGAGGTTCCTGGTTCGATTCCGCACGGCGGAAGCATTTCTTCGAATTATTTTTCTTTGGGACTTTTATATACATATACATCCTTATACATACACGGTTCATGACGGCGGCGACGGGGACAGCAAAAACCAGCCGAGACTGTCCATATAATTGATATCGCAATAAAAGCTCGAGAAGACAGTCGCCGTCTTGTCGAAGACAAGTTTAGTTGTCGAAATGTTGGCTCCTGCGACATTCCTTGTTCTACATCGTTTTTAGTGATCTGTTCATCTATTCAAGCCTCCATCTTCCCCTGAGCTTCTCTTCTGGTTTGGATTTCATCTTCATATGGATATTTCATTTCACTGCTCTGAAGCGAAATGTGAGGCATGCTAACACTGAATGTGAAGAGCTTCGCTTATTTCACATGCATGTATGCACTTGTCAGAAATTCGCTGACATGTGCATTTAAGATGGTCTGGCAAAAGATTGGGGACAGAGCCTTTGAGCAAGCAAGTGTGCTCTCTCAACTGACTACTTGCACGCCAGCCTGCTTGGCCACTCTAAAAGCGTGCACAGGTTAATGGGTTTGATACAATCATGAACGCACATTTGATGAAGTGCTTTGCATGTCTTTTTAGACAGGCTTGTTTTCCAGGACCTCCATTGTTGGCTCAACAGCAAAGAGCTGAGAGCTTGCCGCATGTGCAGAGTAGAACTTTTGCACCAATTTATCCAGCTACCTTCTGTGGGAAAAGTCCTTTCTGCAGCCTTTATTGGTGCAGAGCACGGTACCATCTGAAAATGGCGTCCACGCAGAAGCGGAAGCCCACACACAAGCTGCATACCCACTATGCCCACCTAGTTCGTCGTCCTTACCATGCCGTGCACGGCATTCAACATCCTCCGCCCTGACAATTTGTCGCCTATTTCTAGCAGCTATAGAACCTGGATGGACCTCGTAATCTCGGTTCCGTTTGTTAACACTATCTGGCATGCTCTAACGTTTCCACCTGTGCTCTCGTATACATTAGTATACATTCATCATCATCATCATCAGCCTGTTTAGGTCCACTGCAGGACGAAGGCCTCTCCCAACGATTTCCAATCCACCCTATCCTGAGCGAGTTGGTTCCACTTTATGCCTGCAAACTTTTTAATTTCATCGCTCCATCTAACCTTTTGCCTGCCTCTGTTGCGTTTTCCCTCTCTTGGTATCCATTCCGTTGCTCTTACAGTCCACCTATTATCCTTCCTCCTCATGACATGTCCTGCCCAGGTCCACTTCTTTCTATTAATTGATAAGATAATATCGGCTACTCCTGTCTGTTCTCTGATCCATTCCGCTCGTTTTTTATCTCTTAGCGTTACCCCTATCATTTTTCTTTCCATTGCACGTTGCGCGCTCCTTAGTTTCATCTCTAGTTTTTTCATTATCCTCCACGTTTCTGCATCGTACGTTAGTAGTGGGAGAATGCAGTGATTGAATACTTTTCGCTTTAGTGAGAGTGGTAAGTTTCCAGTCATGATTTCGTAATGCCTTCCGAATGCGCTCCAGCCCATCCTTATTCTACGGAGAATTTCTTTTTCATGGTTAGGAGTTCCTGTTATTAACTGTCCCAGGTATACGTATTCGCTTACACATTGTAAGGGTTCATTGTTGATTTTAAATTCCTGTTCCTTAGCTAGGCTATTGAGCATAACTTTGGTCTTTTGCCTATTCATTTTTAGCCTAATTTTAATACTTTCCCTGTTTAGGTCATCAATCATGTTTTGTAGTTTGTCTCCGTCATTGCTAAAGAGTACAATGTAGTCTGCAAATCTTAAATTGCTGAGATGTTCTCCGTCTATTCGAATTCCCTTGTCTTCCCAGTCTAGACGTTTAAAGATTTCCTCTAAACATGCAGTGAATAGCATCGGGGATATCGTATCTCCCTCTCTCACACCTCTCTGCTCGAGCACAAATGGGGCCTTCCCATTGAGGATGAGCTCTCCTTCAACAGTTGTGGATAAATTTCCTTACCCATGCAGTTATCGTAACAGTTTTCTGCCAGCTACTGTTCTTGCTTGCGTCTAACATGGGTTCCAAAATTGTGTGCTTCAACATGAAAACCTTCTCTATCGTGTTTCTCTTGTCTAGCAACGAGTCGTTCAAATTAGCGGCTCCTTCTTTGTTCTTTGGCCATGTTTCTTGGGGAGCAGCAAGCCAGTCTGGTCCATATCACAAGGATTTGCTCTCTCCTAACACGCGAGGGCTTACAGTCCTAGTGTTAGCAGGTCTACTCTGTCTCTTCTAGTACAGTGGCCCCAACACGATGGGTCCATGTGGGTTTGAATTTCTATGACTCGGTTTCAAACAAATTGTTTCTTTCTGGGGGCTGTGGATTGAATCCAGCAGATGCTGGAATCGGTCCAACAGTAATGTGGAGTGCTCTGTGGCAGTGTGTCTCTTAGAAATGCGGTTAACCTGGCTCCGAGGAAAGCTGCAACCAATTCAAGTCGTGGCAGTGTCAGACATTTTAAAGGAGCGACTCTTGCCTTCGCCAGAAGTTTCTGGACACTAATTTTACCATAAGCATTTTTAGCTCCCAAATACGCCATAACACCGTAGGCATGGGTGCTCGCGTCAGTGAACAGCTGTGGTTGGTATTGGGTGTTGTTGCCTTTGAGATCAGGGTTTAGGGATCACCGGCTGATAAAAAAATCCTTTAGGTATCTAATTTCTGTAGTCCATTTGCACCACTCTTCATTAAGTGACTCAGGCAATGATGCATCCCATTGGACACCTCGAGTCCAGATCCGTTGAAAAAGTATTTTGGCTCATATGGTGAATGGTGCCAATGGGTCGAAAATTTGAGATGTGGTTTGCAGTACAACTCGTTTGGTGTTCTTCTCAGTGATATCCAACTTCAAGACTGTGTCTGAGTTGACACTAATTTTATTGTCTTTGGTGTTCCAGTACATCCTTTAGTCAGCTTAGAACCAACTGCTGCCATTTCATTATTTTGCTGTAGAGCACTTTAAAGCAACCTGCAGTTCGTCATCCATTTCCGCATCTTCATACCAGCTAGCTCCATTGTCTTCTTCATCTGCTGGTATGAATGCAGGGCTCCTTCAGTGGTCTGAGCACCAAATATTGAATCGTCCAAGTAAAAACTTTTCTTGAACTTTGCAGCTGTTTCTTGGTAAGGTGGTTCAACGTGGTTGAAGTGGTACTACACAGCAGCGGCTAGAAGGAAAGGACTCAAAGTAGTTCTGAAAGGTACGTGAGTCATTCTGATTTCCTATAATTTTAGAATGGGCTTTCCCTCAGAGGGCATCTCTTTGAACAAAGAAGCCAAAGTGCATCTCTGTCTTCTGGTATATATAAATCTGTAGGAACACCTTCTGTATGTCAGTTGTTATTCCAAAAATGTCCATGTGGAGCAAGATGACCATTTTGAGGAGGTTTGCATTAAGCTTTGGTCCCTTCTCGAGTTGGTCATTTAGAGGCAACTGTCTTGCTCCATGTGAGGAGGCGTCGAATACAACTCTGAGTCTTGTAGTCGTTTTGCAGGTATGGTGAGGCATGTAATATACACATCCTTCTGATGTTTTATCGGTGACAATCTTCTCCGCATGTCCATCTTTCTCGTATTGCCCGATTGCTTTGGTGTAAACTTTCATGGTTTCCTCTTTCCGCGAAAACCTCCGAACCAGCGAGTGCATTCTTGACAAAGCAACCTTGTGATTAGCTAAGCTGCCTTGTGCCGATTTCCACGGGAATTCCACTTCATAGTGACCATGTCGGAAACTGATGGTTTTGTTGAACTTCTTTAGGATGCTTTCTTCTTGCTTCCGGAAAGTATCTTCCACAACACAAGTGGCCACCAGCTCCCAGAATTGCTGTAATGGATAAGAGATGTCCTCCGCCTTGTGCACCTCCTTTCGCAGGACGCAGATACATCTGTTGGTATGACGGCTAGCCTGTCCCGCGAAAGATGAGGGTCCTTGCAGAGTCCATCCACAATTTTGTGTTAGTAGTGTCCAGTGCTCTGCCACGTTCTTCGGGGCATAGAGTTTCCTACAAAATACTTCAGGGAACCCTGGTGCACCAATCATGAGGCTGCCATGGGAATGATGGGTAGTACATGGATTTGTCTAGTCTTCGTGCTTGCGGCTTCAAACGTTGCTTTGTAGCTTTGGTGACGCGAGTGACATTACTACACTTTTTCGTACGAGACAAAGGCAGCCACCATAGCGCACACCTACGGGCTCTACTGCTAGAGAGCATCAGACTGCTGGATTTACTAACGTAATTTGCAATGACGGGTTGCTGTGCAGTCTCTCTTGGTCGTATGTTTGTTGACAGCCACACGTATTAGTTGCAGTGGTGTTTGACCTGATTTCATAAATATGTGCGCCGCACCTCGCGAACCTTAGTGATGTGGTTTTTCTGTTTTTTTTCTTTTTGTATCAGATGCATCATACTGCACGTTCATGTGGGGCCACTTTCACAGCTAATGTACATTCCTTGTAACAAGACTATTCACATATTTTATACTACAGCATTTCAGTTGTGCTGTATGATTAATTGAACGCCAAACAAACGCACCAAGAAGGCGCACTGTTACTGTGCCTAGCAGACGCCTACTGGACGATAGGCAGACGCACCCGCAGAAGACGCTCAGAAAGTCAGCTCAGATCAAGTCTCAGGCGCAGTTTTGGATGCAGTTGAAGGGCACGGCTGTTTTAGTTAACATCATGTTCTTGTACAAAACCAACCACCAAACGCCGGGCGATACTGCGCTGATGATACGGCCTCGCGCATTGGCTTGGCCTGTATAGTTTGTAAAAATGCAGTGCAGCACTTGCCCTGCACTTGAGGAAGCGAGTGAAAGCCCATTTGTTATATTTAGAAGACACATCTGCCTTTTACATATACTTGAAAACATTTGCACATCACTTACAAGAGCAAAATTTATTTTAAGTTTGAACATGATTATATCTGGAACCTAAACCTTTATGGATGTTGCTAAATCCGGGCACAAGTAGAGGAGGCAACATTGCCATTATCACACAATATTGCTGAATTTCTGAGAGTTTGGTATTTTTCTGACCGCTAAAAAGCAAGAAGCACTTGTAAGCATACATAATTATTGAAGACTTCCGTTTTTGTGCAATATTTCGTCATAAATGACCCATATTTTAATGTTGCAAAGCCATGTGAAGCCAGAAGAACGAAGACTAGGCAAATCCATGTCATACCCATCATTCCCATGCTGGCTGAACCGCCTTGTTTGAAACTCCCATAGACACTAATGCCACATTTCTCTCTAGCATTTTGTAGTAAAATCTGTGCTTTGGAGCGCATTCATGGAATCGTCTGCTAGCGCTAGCATTAGGAGAGACTGTCGCTGATGGTGCTTTGAGGCCAAGAAAACGATGCAGTTTCCTGCGACAACCCAGCTATGAAGGGACGGTGCAGCTCAGTGTGCTAGCAAAAGTTGACGAGAACACAATAGCGATGTCTTATGCTCTTAAATACCCGCCCAGAAGGCAGCTGCTATGTGTGCTGCTTAACAATGGAAACAGTACGCTGAAGTTTCTCCGTCGAGTGCTTCCGACTTGAGGAAAGCATTCGAGGACATTCATAGTTGCCGAGGAGTTCCGAGTGTAAAATGCCCAAAATAAGCTCGCATGACAATCCAATATCGAACTTTATTTACCAATGCGATAAGAAACGTGTGACACATATAGAAACCACGTTGTTTCTGGGGGAGGATGTGCTGCTTTTCATTTCTTATTTCTCCACCTGCAGGTACCTCTGTATCGTTTGCAGCTGTGTGTTCGATGTTTTCTCAAAAGAAGCATGCATGGACATGTGAGCAGTGGACCGAGAACGACTTGAAAAAAATTTAACTATCACGTTCTGGCATTCACACGTGCAGCCGTCGTTATTTCACTGCTTATATGCTAGTACAGTTTAGCCAGGCTACGTCAGTTTATGTGATCATACAGTCTGCTGAGAGGATTAATGTATGTAGGAGATATGTGTGTCCAAGGATGAAAATGCCCTGCCATGGTGGTCTAGTGGCTGTGCTGCGGATCCAAGGGTCGCGGGATCAAATCCTGGCTGCAGCAGCTGCATTTCGATGGAGGCGAAATGTTGAGGCCCGCGTGCTGTGCGATGTCAGTGCACGTTAAAGAATCCCAGGTGGTCAGAATTTCCGCAGCCCTCCACTACAGCGTCTCTCATAATCATAGCTCGTTTTGGGACATAAAACTCCAGAAATAAATCAATCAAAGGACGAAAACTTATTGCCAGTGCTGTCAGGTCCCCACAGTATTTTCCTTGGTAAAGGGTGGAGGGGTGCTTAGCAGTGAAGGAACACAGCCGATTCTTGAGAAAATAAGAAAAATGATGCTCGATAAGGTCACTTCGACCTCTATCTGCTCACCTTTCTTTTGCGAGGAAGTGCAGTATAGAGAGAAAAATATGGGACCTTGGAGAAACAACACGATCATCGCATTGCTTTACGTGCAAGTGCACTGTGTATCAGTTTCCCAAATGCTTTTAAAGGGCAGCTCCGGCGATTTTTCATTGTCCACATATCTCAAACTTTCAGTGTATGTTCTTCACGGTACTACAATAATTTATGCCAAGCCAGGCGGTTGCAGGTCGTCTAATTTTCGTGCAAGTAAATTTTTAAAATTTTTTAGCGGATTCCCACGCGAGCCACCCTGTGTTTTTGACGTCATTACCTGCAACGCTGCCTACCCGAGCAGGCGGGCCATCTAAAGCAAAACGGCGATACTTAAGCGCTCAAATCGTCGCCGTCGAGTTCAGAAGAGCTCAATACATCGTTGGGTGACATGGCCGCTTTCATTTTTCTGGCACCAGCTCCACATTTTTCATGGCGGGGAGGCTGTAACGTCATCACATGTGCTGCACAAAGCATCTACCCATTTCTGTTTCGGCTTGAAAACATTGTTCTTTCGGTTATTTAAAATCATTGGTGACTTTCTGAGCAAACTGAATGATCATGGCTGCTTCAGGGCTATCAATACTATTGGAAAACAGTGATATCAGAATGTGGTGGAAAAACCGCCGGAGTTTCCCTTTAATGTCGTTTTTCACTGGCGGATACGGAGCAGTTACCAAAATCCTGGAGCGAGCGCTCAGATTTCACGAATCCGAATCTGCCAGAGGAAAGCGAGACTTCTCCGCTAGCAAATACAGTTAAACCTGGATATAACGAAATTGAGAAATTCCCGGAAAACTTCGTTATAAAGAGGATTTCGTTATATGCAGGTTCGGCACAAAAATTCGAAAAATAAATGCTTAAGTAAGCAAAACGGTTACAGATGGCAGAGCTGACCCAAAACAATTATTTTGGGCGAGAAAACATTTACAGCTGAGAACACTTATGTGACCGCTTATAGTACAGGACCGGCAATAATGCGGTTTTTTCTAATCCCCCCCCCCCCCCCCTTCCCTATATGAAGGACCGGTTATAATGCGGCTGCCCGGAAATCGCGGACAGTCGAGGTAGGGAGCAGGCTTCACAAAGGAAGTGCGCCGCCCGAAAAAAGCGCAGCGATTCACCGTGGAGGAGGAAGGAGCGCGGAACGAATTAACAATGAACGGAGGGAAGAAAAAAAAAACGGCCGCGGCAGCAGCGTGTCGTGTGCGCGCCCTCTGAGGATAGGATTTCCAAGGCGAGGGAGGAGAATGCTGCTACGGCTGCTTGTCAGCCGCGAACACTACGCACGGAACGCGCGCCCGTGTCCTCCAGTTTACCGCTGTTTGTCTCCAGTTCTTTTTTTTGCCACTTCACGCGCGCTGCCCTTGAATCACCCCGCGATTGCCTGTGCACCCGATCCCTGTGTTGTCAAGGGCAAACTTCCCTTGAGGCGCGCTGCCCGTGACCCCGCGAGCTAGGCCTAACAACCGCTCTCACCTCCTGTCAGGTTAGCGAAGTGCAGACTCGCGCAGCAACCAAAGAGTCGCGCACGTTGAAAAAAAAAGCTCTTTTTTTTTTCTTTCTCTCTTAAACCGGCGCGACTCGGTAACATCAACTGGAAAAGGAGGGTGGCGGCTTGGCAGGCTAGGCCAGCTGCAGGAAGCGGCGGGAGCAGGTTTGAAGTTAGGGGGGAAAGGACACGCCCTCAGCGGGATGATCGCGGGGTCGAGGGATGCAGGCCCTCTTCACGCACGCTCGCACGAACGCACACGTGCACTCGCTCCCGCCTCGCAGTCGCCGTGTCTTTGAGCGCGCCAAGCGCGACACCGCCGCTTCGCATTCCGTTGCGGCGGAGGAGGTGCTTCCGGTTGTAGCTCGCGCAAAAGTGACAAAATTTGGGGCAACATCTCAGGCTGTCGGCGGAGAAAATTCGTTATTTCGAGGGGTTCTCCCACTGCCACTTCGTTACATAGAGGTTTCAAATACATGTACTTCTATGGAGTAACGGCGGGGAATAAAAAAACTTCGTTATATCCAGGAATTCGTTATATGGAGGTTCGTTATAAGCAGGTTTAACTGTATAGAGGAAGTCAAGGAACACATCACACAAACCCAACTTCTGCTCTGTATGTTTCCATGGCAACCAAAGATGCCTTTCCCAGACACATATTGACTGTGGCAGTCGCAGAGTTGTTTATGTTCAATTCACATATAAACAGTACTGCGTCAATGACGACTCCGAGAGTAGGCTTGGCTAGGATTATGCCATTGCCATCCTGTCATCGTTCGCGATTAACTATGATCTCGCCCCAAAGCGCTCACTTTTGCCAACGCGGTAAACGTGTGTACTCACATGTCATACGTTAATAGTTTTCTTGAAACATTGGTGTGGAGTGCAACGATGGAAACAAAGCAAGCCGCATCAGTGGAAAGGCCAGTGCTGCTGTTTACCTTTCGTACTGCGGCTTCCGATCTCTCTAGTGAATAGAAAACAGGTGCTGCTTTCCACTTTAAACATAATTTCACTCACTTGTATACTATTTTGTTTCACAAACAAATCGCAGTCAATATATTCCACACCATACTGGTGATACTGGCCAATACTAGCCTGTGCCAGACCTAGTCGAGTGGCGGGGAGAATCAAACAGTGGCCAATGGCGTGACGACACATGTACGGTGCATGACGCTACATACAGCACGTCGTAATCGCTGTCTTCTGAGCTGGAAGAGCTACTGCTTGTCCTGCTGTGGTTGCTAAATGTGAGATTCACTTTCTAGTACACTTCAGCTCCATGGCCGCAGCGAGCACAGCCATTTTGACAGACAAGACGAAAGTGACGCGATGACGTGACCCGCGTCCGTCCGAATCCGTCTGAATCGGTGCCTCGGCGCTGGAGCAAGTCAGAGCACTCTGGCGTGGATTCAGTTGACCTGAATCTGCCAGTGAAACACACCAACCTGCTTCCGTTTGACCAGTGAAACACGTGTTCGTCACCGCGGAGCAAAAAAACCTGCTCCAAATCTCCCAGTGAAAAATGCCATAAGCTTCTTTGCTTTAATCTTATGGCCACCAAGCAGCTGGCAAGGGCCATGAATAAAGTTGACAGTTGCAGTGCGATGTGTGCTGCGAATTGGCGCCACTGGGCTGCTGCAGCTGTAAGCCATCAGCGTGCCTATCAATGGGCGGCCGAAGCTGGGCCGCAAATGTTTAAAGCTACCAATGTCATATATTCCCATCAAAAACAATTAATAAAAACATGTTGGTGAGAAACGGAGCGCATATTTTTTAATGTTATTCACTCATCGTGCACCAATGACGAGTGCAGTATACATACATGAAGTTTTTGGTGACATACAGAATCTAATGTTCATGAGTGTTAATTCATGGTGCAATGTCATCAAACGTACATCTTGTGTTGCATGAATTTATTGTGCTAATAACGTAATGTTTTGGAAGTTGATGTCGCACCATTTGCAGGAGACGCACAATGTATGCACGCTCATTTGAAACAATTAATGGGTGCGCTCAAGCCAAGCCATTCACTTACGCATATTTATTCCCGCGAGCAATCACTTTCGTCCGTGAAGATCAATATGACAGTGGAAAAGCATACCGTCATGCTCTCTCGATCGTGTGTGCATGATGTATCAGTCCATTAAGAATCTGTTAAAACTGCATGTCTTAATCTATCAGTGCTTTTGTCGCTGGTAAAGCAACTCGTATTCACGAGAGAAATAGAAATGAGGTTTAACGGCAATTTTATGCGCATCCACGTCAGTTCTTAACACACACAATGCTAACCATGATGAGGTCACCTTTGTGGGGGTGACAGCATGTTTTTTTTCATTGATAAGATAATCAAGGTATTTCATTAAAAGCAGTGTTACATTTTTCTTTGTGTGTCGTATACACACTGCATGCACAGTGCCAGGTAGTAGCAAGAAAACATAGCAGAATGACGGCAAAAAAGCAGTAGGTAGCAGCCGATACAGGCTGAGATACCACAAGTTTTGGTTTCCAGCTCCCTGAAGAACGCGGTGGATGACGGTTACGGGGATGTTGACAGATGACGCTCTACATTTTGAATATCCCCTATTGAACTTGTGGTCTCCTTGGATAGCCGCTCGTTTTAGGTGCGGAGCACCTTAGGGGCTGGGCTAGTTGGCGTGTGCTGCTTCATGGTGGGCCCATCCTGGAGGCAGTGCAGTCGGACAGTGCGTGTGTACATTTGTGGGTCGTTCTTAGGGCTTGTCGGCGTGTCCTGCTGCTGTCATCGCGGTGGGCCCATCCTGGAGGCAGTGCACCCAGACAGTGTGTGCGTAAGGTTGTCGGGTCAGAAGCGACTCTAACGAGTTACTGCTAATGCGCCAGGGCTGTCGGTGTCTAATGTTGTCGTCATGGCAACGTAAAGCAAGCTGATTAGCAGTGATTGACGTTTCCTGTGGTAAACACCAGCGCATCACCTGATGCTTCGCACCTTCCCAGGTTTCACATTCGTAGAGCTGTTTTTTTTTTAGATGCCCACCTGCTTTTCACCACACGAAGCTGCATCCACAACCTAAATCTTGTGGGTCATTGAAATTTGCTTCTTTTTTTGGAAGCTATTATTGTGGTATGGCACAAGTGACTAGCACAGAAATATTGCAAAATAGTGTTGCGGTGTCACATCACCGTGCTTGTCCTCAGGTTGGTTTAATTAGAGGCTCAGCTTGACCACAGGCCTCCATTGTTGAGAGGCACAATTCAAACTTGTTTTGGAATAAGCGCGCTGGCACTGCCGTGGTAACAGCATTGCTAGCATGATGAGGTCTCCTGTCTGACCACGTCGACACAGCGAAGGTACATTTTTTTATGTCCAGTTTGGAAGAAATCCCCACAGATTTTGTCCACTGTGGCAGCATGGTTCTTTAAAAGTGAACTCTGGTGAACAGATAATACACACGGATGAAGCTTGGGTTGAAATATCAATACTATTCGAAACTGTCTTGTATGCAGGATTGTTGTGACAAATAGTTGTTTTGCTCTTGGACTGGATTTTGGATTAGACAAGAACGTAATGGGAAGCATTTCTGGCATGGTTTCAGCAGCCTGGGAAGATTCGCCAGTGAGTGGGTGGGGGAGGGGGATTGCTTGTTTAGTAGTGCACGAAAACTAGAAATGCTCAGATTGTGGTAGGGGGTGCTTGCGTGGGTGGGGGCCGTTTGATCAATGTTTTTTACGGTACTTGCTCAGGGCACTCTGTCTGGAGGTGCTGATTGGTGATGACTCGGCTCTTAAACAGAAAGGGTCTATCTTTGATGGATAAGACGGCTAGAGACTGCAGAACCACAGCTGCTACATATAACACGTCTTGCAGCCGCTGCCATCAATGAGAGAGTTTGTCTGAGCTGTGTTTACCAGTTGAGTCCGCTATTTTTGGTGAGGGCACCACTGACGGGGGACTCATCACACCGGGATCGCTGGCAGGCTTGGCGATGGTGGTGGATGTTGGCTCGAGATTGGGCTATAAACATACTTGCCAACTCTCCCGAATTGTCCAGGAAACTCCCGAATTTTGACGTAATCTCCCGGTCTGCCTTGGCCCCCGTTCCACACATAGTTTTGTCAGGAAGCGTTGATGCAAGTTTTTTGGGAGTGCCTGTGTTAATGCAACGTGTTGCCAATTTGAAACCTGTAACAACACCGGCCACTTCAGATCGCCGACTGCCAATGGAGATCGGTTGGTGCAGTGGAAAGGGGGCGTGCATACCACAGCGCCGCCGCCGATTGAGGCGATTGAGGAAATGTGTTGCGGGCGACGACCGCGATGATCGCTAGCTACCACCACTGAAAACACGGCAGGTAGGCATCTTTCTAGAGGAGATGTTGTTTGAAGCACAACTGGGTTTGGAGGAAGTTCAAGGGCATTTTGTACGCTAGGCCTGCATCGCCGTCAGCTGTGTTTGTTACGTGGTTGTGGGTGTTTTCTCAAGTTGAGTTTGGAAGGTCGATGGTGGTGTAAAAAGCAAACAAGAAGTACTTGCAAGTGTTGCTGGGCTCATACACAGCTGAGTTTCCTTGCTTTGTGATTTCGCGGAAAGGTGACAATTCTGTATAACGTGTGCCTGTTATGTAAGCGTTTCGCACGGTGGCAAGACCGACATGAAGCTGCACATCGCTTTACAGAAGCATCAGAACTATGTTCGTGCTGCAGAAGGGCAGGGCAACACTGGAAGTTTCTTCCAAAACAGCCACGAAGACTGTGCGATCCATGTAGAATGCCTATTCACAGGATTTCTTGTGGAACACAACTTGCCGCTCGGCATTTGTGATCACGCAGGACCGCTGTTTTGGAAAATGTTCCTGAAGTGTGAGGATACAAAGCGGTATGGGTGCGGACGTACGAAAACAACTGCCATCATCGGGGAAATGGCTGCAGATGCTGAAAACACAATGATGGAGGCTCTGAAATGCCATGCTTTCGCAGTCACAGTGGACCGAAGCAGCAACAGCCGGTCGCAAATGTACCCAATCGTGGTGACATATTACGTTGTGGAATCGCGAAACGTGGAAAGCCGACTGCTTTGTCTGCAGGAACTCCATGGAGGGGCCACCGGCCGAAAGATTGGAAACCTCATTCTGGACGCACCCAAATCATGTGGTATAGTAGTGGTTGAGAAATGCGTCGCATTTTCTGCCGACAATGCCAGTGTGATGGTAGGCAAAAAGAATTGCATGACAGCCATGCTAAAAGAAGCCCAAGAAAATTTGATAGTCGGCTGCCCGTGTCACCTCGTAAATCTTGCGGCCAAGAAACGAGCCGCTTGCTTACCTGCAAAATTAGACGTGCTCGTGGCTACCTCGAGAAGAGCGTCAAGTGAAAAGACAGGCGTGCTGAATTTCAAGGGGTGCACAACACAGAAGTGCGGAAGATTTTGAAACATGTGCCTAATGCAATGGCTATTGCTGGGAAAGTGTCTGACCAGATTGCTGGAGCAGCGGCAGCCCTTGGGCAGCTTCTTTTTGAAAGAGACAAAGCCGAAAAACCAGCAGCACCCATACTTTCTGGGTTCGTACCAGATCCCCAAGACTGCTGCAGCTTTGGCACATGTGCAGAACGAAGTCCAGCAAGACCACCAAAAACAGAAGGAGCCAAGAGGCAAGATGAAGTCAGGAGTTGGACGGAATCCCATCTGGTTGGGGAATAACACAGCCCCGACCAAAGTTAAAGTAAATACATTCGTAAAAGACATTCTGGCTCCCACACAGGAGCCTTGTTCACATTGAACAAGGCTCCCGTTCACGAAAAGTAAATGAAAGTACCGATAAAATGTTTCGGGGCAGAACCTCTATTTATTCCATTTACCCGAAAAAGTTTGCAGGCATTGGGCTCTGTTTTCTTTGCGTGCTATTTGCATGTGCTTGCTAAATAATTCCTCATTGTAAGTAGGTTACCTGGCCGTGCGTCGCACGTGCAACCGTAGTGAGTTGTACTATTGATGCGGACTTTAGATAGGAAATATTTCCATACCTGTGATGTTGACACCTGAGTGTAATGGGAACTTCTACTGATGGCTTCAAATTCTACTCGCAGTACGCAACAATAAAGCGCATTATTTTGGACCTGATAAAAGTCATTGCTGCATGGTACCAATGCAGCTGTGGATGCGCTTCTCTGCCCTCAGACGTCCCCAAACGGTGGCGCCACAGCGGGCACACTGAGAACTGTTTCAGTCCGCGCCGTGTGCGTTGTATGTGGTCGGGATGGCTGAACATTTATTTATTATTCATTCGTACTGTCAACCCTCTTATGGGGAGTTAAAGAGAAATGCAGATGAACCATGTAAACAGGCACATCAAGTAACAGCGGAATCGCTCAAGTACAGGTTTAACGTTTTTTCAAATGCACGCACAAAACTAGCACTTTCCACGAAGTTTGGTAATGCATTCCAAAGTTCAACCACAGCTGGGAAAAAAGAATAGCGGAACATATCAGTTTGAGCAAAGTATGTTCATAAAACATTTGGGAGTCGCACATATTCTTCTTTGCAATTTTTGGGTATTCATGTAGTATCCTAAACAACATTTTGAGCTGATTCTTTGCCTTCACATTTCTAGTGATTCCAGTTCACAGGACTGCGCAGTACTTTGCGCATATGAAGTGCGAGGCTGAGCTTTTGCTATCCTTTTTTTCAGTCCGTACTGATGAGGGCTGCAGATGACTTGGGCATATTCAAGTAATGGCCCAACAAAAGTTTTATACACTATCAGCTTTATATCTTGTGTAGCTTGGTCTAGTTTTTGCCTTGGGGAACCTAGTCTCTGTTTTGCTTTTGAGCATATCTTTTCTATGTGAGTTTGCCATGTGAGATTTTGCTTGACTGCAACACCTAAATATTTAAACTGGTTAGCATGATAAATTACTTTCAATGTAATAGTGAAAAGGTGGAACGTTTGCTTTATTTAGTGAAATGTGTGTATGTTGATTTAGTTCTGTTTCTTTTCATACATCATGAACGATACCATTGTTGGAAGTTAGTCAGCCTGTTTGTGGTGATTGGGGTGATCTTCCGTCGAAATTGCGCCATGAGGTCTGCGAGCTGTTTTGCTGTTCATTTTGTCCATGACGTGAAGAATTTTTTGTGATCGGAGCCGTGGATTACTGAATCCGGTAAGTAGTGCTGTTAATAGCGACATGTCTAGGAAAAATAAAGCCTCGTACTTCAGCATTCCTCCATTTGTATGCATGTATTGATTATGTGCCAGTAGTGGGCTGTTTTATTAAGCATTCTGGTTCTGTTGCATTTAGCTTGTCTCCTTCATGCACAACACACAAACACATTTTCTCGGAGCAATTTGCTACTGGTTATGTACTGGACGCCATTGGAAGTGTGCAATTTTGCTTGCATACACTGCAAGCATTCCTTTTTTTCTTTATTTCTTCTTGTTGAGAACGCCTTTGGTTGCAACACAGCATGTACCTTTCTTTGAGTGCACTGATACGCGTGTTATGGGTGTTATGGGTAGTAAGTGCTACAAGCCTATGATAATAATGATTGAGTGCAATTTGATCATGAGGCATCCGGTAGCTTATTTCATCCTCCTTGTCATCATCATCAGCCTATCTTGTGTCCACTGCAGGACGGAGGCCTCTTCCAAGCCTCTCCCAATGCTCTCCATGCTTTCCTGTCCCGTGCGACCTGATTCCATTTGATGCCTGCGAATTTCTTAATTTCATCACTCCATCTTACTCTCTGTCGTCCACAGCTGCACTTACCCTCTCTTGGTATCCATTCCATTGTTCTAACTGTCCATCGGTTGTCTAGCCTTCTCGTCGCATGACCTGCCCATGTCCATTTTTTTCTTCGTAACTTTGACTATTATGTCAGCTACCCCTCTCTCTCTCAGCTCTCTTCCTATCTCTTAAAGTAACGCCTATCGTTTTTCGTTGCTTATCCCATGCTTATTCTTCAGCGTATTTATTTTACATGAGTGCGTTCTCCTGTTAGTAGCTGTCCTAGATATGTGTATTCTTATACGACTTCTAATGGCTAATTTTCAATTCTGAAGGCACATTTTTTCGCCGTGCCACCTAGCATTACCTTTGTTTTCCGCATGTTCGTCTTTAATCCTACCTTAGCGCTTTCCCAACTTAAGTCTACAATCATCTTCTGTAGTTCGTCGCCATCATTGCTGAAGTGTACTATGTCGTCTTGTTTCATCCCAGTCTAATCTTTTGAAGATTTCTTCCAAGCATGCAGGAAATAGCATTGGAGAAATTGTATCTCCTTGTCTGACACCTTTCTGTATTGCGATTTTTCTGCTTTTCTTACGCAGTAGTAGGGTGGCTGTAGAGTCTTTATATATGTTGGCTATTATGTTTACGTAGCTATCGCATATTCCTTGACGGCGCAATGCCTCCAGAACTGCTATTATCTCAACAGAGCCAAAAGCCTTTTCGTAGTTTATGAAAGCCATATAGAGGGGTCTGTTGTATTCAGCGATTTCTCGATTACTTGATTGATCACATGAAGATGGTCTGTTGGGGGTTATCCTTGTCTGAACTCTGCTTGCTCTCTTGGTTGGTTAAATTCAAGTGTGGCTCTTATTCTGTTTGAGACAACCTTTGTGAATGTTTTGTATAGTGCTGAGAGTACACTGATCGGTCTCTAGTTCAAGTCTTTTACATCTACCTTCTTGTGTAATAATAGAATGTTTGCGTTTTTCCAACTTACTGGTACATTTGAAGCTTTGAGGCATTCTGTATACAGTGTCGCGAGCTTTTTAGTTAGGAAGTCTCCTCCGTCTTTGATCAATTCGGCGGTTATGCAGTCTTGCTTCTCCAGCTGCTTTCCCGCGGGACATGCATTGATTTGCTTTCCTAACCTCGTATGCGGTGCCGCATGCAACTTCGCTGTCCTGATCGGTGCTTATTACACTCATGGTGGGGTGTCTCGTGTTTGAGCTGTATAGTTCAGAATAGAAGTCCTCAGCCACCTTGGCTGTAGCGTCGAAGTTAGTAACGATGTTGCCGTGCCTATCTTTCACTCCCGCAAAAAGCTTCCTCTTAGTTGTTTTGATGTTGACTCCTTTTCTGATGGCTGCTTCTATTTCTTTCACGTTATGGTTGCCTATGTCACTGACTCTCCCTTTGTTGATGAGCTTAGACAGCTCGGCTAATTCTATCGTATCTCTTGAGTAAGTTATTCTCGTCTGTTGGCGTTGTTTGATTGAATTTGTAGCAGTTTGCGAGAGCTTAATCTCATCTTGTCTCAGTGCTTTGCCTCCTACTTTGATTGCTACTTCAGTGATCAGCCTAGTAAGGTTTCTGTTCACCTGTGTGTCCTCAGTTTCTTCCTGCCGTAGAGCGTCATACTTGTTCTTAAGTGCGATTTTAAATTCTTCTGTTCTTGCCCTGAGGACATTGAGGTTGGCTGTTTTCATACGAGTAACTTTGTTCTTGTCTGCTTTAGATTGAGAGTTATCTTCTCCCTTACTAGTCTGTGGTCACTGATCTTCCATGTCTTGTAGTGTACCTGGATCACTGTACAGTATGAAATCCCAGGGGGGCATGGGCACCGAGCGCCACCCCCTGGCTACGCCCCTGGCCCGCGGGGTAGATTAGAAAGGAAAATGCTATGAATGAAAGTGAATAGGTTTGCAAAAATGTCCTCCGTCATTTGCTGCACTTTGGTGCATTTTGCACTTCAGGATATTTGGTTGTGGAAGCTTTGGCGTAATGAGCGAGTAAAAGTTGTTTATTTCGTCATCACTGTTTATTGATACAACAATGTAAATTTACGATTCACAAGTATGGCTCAGCTCTATGTTGCACAGGAAGGAACAAAGCTTACATTAAGTGCTTGAAGTGTTTTCCTTCGGCAACAATACACATTTGTGCATGATGCTCCATTTCATGCACGTACCTCAAAAGCATGGCTTCCGGCATATTGGCAGTTGGAGTTCTTATTCTCTGCTTAAGTTTGTCGATGTTAGTGGACTCCGACCAGTAGACCTGATTTTTTACGTACCCCCAGAGGAAAAAATCCAGGGTGGACAAGTCTGGTGATATTGCTGGCCAAGCAATTGGGCTGCTGCATCCTATCCACTGGTTAGGAAAGTTGTTAAGACATTCGATGGCCCATGAAGATGCATGAGGTGGGGCTCCGTCTTGCTGAAACTACAATTTCACAAGTGTGTTCAGAGGCAGTTCGCTCGCAGACTCGGACATGGCACCACTGAGTATGTGCTCGGAGTAATTCTTGACGGTCAGCGGTCCTTCAACAAAGTATGGGCCGACTATATGGCCTTGAAGAATGTTGCACCATACGTTTGCTGACCAGCAGACCTGATGTTTGTGTTCTCGCAGCCAGTGGGGATCTTTATCGCACCAATAATGGGCGTTATGCAAGTTGACTTTACCATTTCGACAGAATTGTGCTGTCCACAGAACATTGTTCAGAAATTTGGGGTTTTCATCGCACTGTATGCTGAAGTCCAGACGCTGCCGGTGGTCATGCTCAAACAATTCTTGATGTAATGAAACATGGTACCTTGTACTTTGAAAGTATCCTCCAAACTTTCGACGAAATCGCACCAGTTGGTTGAGCCATCTGCCGGATGCTGGCTTCAGTATGTAGTGAAACGAAGGCAAGCAGATGAATGTCAGTCTCCATTCACTGCAATATCATTGTCCTTTCTGCCTCGACGCACGTCTATAGATCCGGTGAAACAGAAACGCTCGAATGTTCTTTTAAATACCTTGTGCGATGGAATGTGACTGTCTGGGCGCCAAGTACAATACATGCTTGTTGCTAACTGCACATCGCCTTGGGCTTGTACACAAGCGATCACCATGTTGACGTATTCGGCTGTGGAATACATGCCACGCATGGCAGTTGCCATCCTCGAAATCAAAAAGGCAAAGACACCTCAGCAATTGCAGTGGTGTTCGTCTGCATCCATCAGTTTACTTATGTCATGCATTTCCCAAAGGCGAGCACGTGCAGCTCGCTCACCCACGAAACGAAGTGTCTAGATCAACGGTTGATAACGGGGCTTGCTTCCCCACCATGCGAGGGAAACAGTGTCATCACTGAGGGCATTTCCGTAGTGAATGGCAGATGCACTATTTGGTGCGTAGTTTAAGGTTTCGCCAGCTAAATTAGCCAGACTCCATTGCTCCGCAGTGATTACCAATGGCCACGTTTCAGAAATTTCAAAGTGGCTATGGACTATTCTCAGGGAGGACTTCAATTTGCCCATTTGATTTGACCGCCTATTTCTGCTGATTAAAAAGTTAATTGTTTTAATTTCTATAATTACTGCTGCAATTAATGTTCGTACGCATCTTAAAATGCCCTCTCCCACAGTAAGGGTAAGGCCGCAGGTAGCACGCAGATACCTCCTTTCTGTAATATTTAAAAAATACTGGACGAATTTCTTGAAACACCCGGTATTTCTTGAAACACCCGGACCCCTTCCCTTTCGTTATTTCATAGCGTGGGCCTCGTTGCGGCAGACTTGGTGCCTTAGGTAGCATGCGAGGGCTTATTGGGCAGCAGCCATCTCAGCTAAGTTCACGTTCTACGTGACGCCTCCTGGCAAGAAAGTGCGTTCCACGCACGCCGCCTTGGCCATGAGCGGCGCTGCCTAACACTCCCAGGATAATATGTACATAAATACACAATAAAGTGGACGGGGGGACGGCCGCCTTCGTAGCTCAGTTGGTAGAGCATCGGACGCGACATCCGAAGGTCGTGGGTTCGGGTCCCACCGAAGGCAGGTTTGTCTTTTCGTCCACTTTAATTCCTTTCTACTTTCTCCACAATTAAAATACCACAAGTAACTTCCCCTATGCTTTCCTAGGCTTCATTGTCTGTTTGCTCATTAACTTGTTTCTAACAAATAAAGAACGAGCCCTTGACCCCTTCCCTTCCGGTATATATTAGAAAGAGAGGGAGAAGGTAGGGGGACAGAGAGGTAGAATAGCTTGTTGGCCCCCCACCCCCTCTGGGAAAATGGAAACTCTATGTCCCTGGGCGGAGCACTCGACCACGGAGGCCCCCGGACCATTTCTTCTCTGCATAACAGGCACGTCAGTATATTTATTTTTGTTGGGCAAACAAACGGGGGGGGGGGGGGTGGTGGTGAGGGGTCTAACTAACAATCGTGTGATGCCTGGTCAACACAATCAGCAACAGCCTGCGGAGCTCGGTGGCCCACCAGGCTTGGTAGGCGACATTGATCGTTCACATCACAATAAACACTGGCAAGCAGAGTTGCTCCCTGGTCGTCGACCCACCTTGTCCACGATACTAGGGTGTATGGTGGCAAAGATCACCCACTGTTGTACATATATGTCTTAATGCATCTGCAACGTTTCTTGAAAAATAACTGGGGAACCCATGAGACTGACATGCGCAAATCAGGTAATGGTCTGCATGAAGAGAAATTCTGACATTTTCAAGCCTAGTGATGCCACACTAATACAGATTAGCTTGTTCTTTACGTGAAATGCTTCTAAAGCCAGCCGACCTGTACGGTTCGGCTAGCTCTGTGAAATAGTGAACGCTCCCTGACACATCTAAGTTACAAAATTTTTGCCCCGCCACGGTGGTCTAGTGGCTATGGTACTCGGCTACAGATCCGAGGGTCGCGGGATCGAATCCCGGCTGCGGCGGCTGCATTTCGATGGAGGCGAAATGTTGAGGCCCGTGTGCTGTGCGATGTCAGTGCACGTTAAAGAACCCCAGGTGGTCAAAATTTCCAGGGCCCATCACTACGGCGTCTCTCATAATCAGAGCTGGTTTTGGGACGTTAAACCCCACATAACAACAAGTTACAAAATTTTTCTCATCCTGGCCGCATTTTGGATATTTTAAACCCTAATATTTTGTGAATGAAGCAGACAGTGGCATATGAGATTGTGTCCATGTTTTGACGTAATAGTACCTCCATAAAAACATTCGTGATGTTGCGACTTAGGCCGGCGGCCACGGAGCAAGAATACATATGGAGCAAGTGCTGCTTTCTCTGTGCTGGCAGCAGCCAGATGATGGTCACGTGTGGAGGAGAGGAGGTGGACGCGCAAAGACTCAGACGGGCGGCAGCCAGACGGGCCCGTGTGGAGGAGAGGCGGATGCACAGTGTGGAGAGGTTGACCTTGATAGCTCCCAGCTGTGGCTCACGTGACATGTCGGGTATAAGTCGTGGTGCTTCAATGGTCCGTGGTGGCGAAGGAGGGCGAGACTGGAATGTATTTAAGGGCTATGCATTCCGAGAAAAAGTGCCCTGGTCCCTACGCTTTGGTGTCTATCCAGTTCACCCTATGCTCTACCCCATGTCCTGTATCTATCATGTAACGAAGTCTTCCTAGTGTCAGTAAACCTTTGTTTTCGTTTTCCCAACTCCAGCCTTGATAGTTTCTCAACCCGATGACCTTGCCACACTACCAAGTGAGGTCTGGGTTGCAAGCAATGCTGCGTCACAACTGGATGCTAGCAGTGGGATACGAAGTCACTAACCTGTCACTGCCAGTATTGGAAGCTAAAAGCGACAACCTGTCAATGCTGGTATCGGAAGCCACAAAGGTCATCTGTTTGCAGCGACGAGCTCGCTACAAGCCACAAGCGGTGACTGATCAGCGGAGACAACTGAGGCCACAAGCTCCAACAACGGTCAATCAGCGAGAGAGCAGCTGTCTCGGTACATTGATCATGAGTGGGTGAGTGCTTGGCTTTTCCTTTGATGTGGACCAGGTTCTAAGAGAGGGTTAGGTTTTAGAACTGGTAGTTAACTTTGGTGAAAGGCTAAAGGTTAAGTGCTTTAAACAGTCGTTTTGGAAATAGCCAGCACTCGGATCGATCATGGACTTTTGGAAGCTGCTAAAGCCAGACCTGTTGCTGCTGTTGTGTGAGGAATTTGGGATTAGTACAAAGGATTTAGCACAGAAACCTATAATCATGCAGGCAGTTAATGATTTGGGAGCTGATGATGAGGAGCTCAGTGATGCTTGGAGCCTCATCAAACAAAAAAGGAAGAGCAACTCGGAGAGAAGAAAGAGCGGAAAATGGAAGAAGAGAGGCTTCGGCGTGAGCATGAACTGGTGTGAGTTTGAGCTCTGCAAGTTGGAACTTGAGTAAGGAGAGGTCAGGAAATTGTCCGCAGCTAGTGGTACCTCATCTCAACAAAGAGCCAGAGTTCAAGATGTCTAGATACATGCAGCCATACGTGGTATCAAGGTATATCGATCTGTACTAGCAAATTCTGAACGCGCGTGCGAGAAACTGTCATTTAAGCAAGACACTTGGTCTCGGAGGCTACTGATGGTTCTGCCCCACAAGGTAGCTGAAGTTGTTGTGTGGCTCAGCGACGAAGATGTGGACAGTTACGACAAGGTAAAAGCTTGTTTGTTAAGAAAGTACAGACAGACACAGAGGCGTTTAGGCAAAGGTTCCAGGGCGCTAAGAAATCGAAGGATGAGAGCTATCGCGATTTACTTTACAACTTGAGAGTAAATTTAACTAAATGGTTAAAAGGTATGGAGTCCTACACTCACAGGGGACGCTGTAGTAAAGAGAATTCTTTTAGAGCAGTTCTATGACTGTCTCTTAGAGCGATATAGAAATTGGTTACAGGACAGGGGCGACATAACTTCTGCAACAAAAGCTGCTGAACTAGTTGAGGAGTATGCATCGTGCAGACATAACAGTCTAGCACTTGACAGGGCCTGTAATTCAAAACCAAGTGCAATCAGCCGGTATGTTAAGCACTTTCCGACCCCACCAATTGAGAAGGAAGAAAGAAGACATTCTCTAGGTAAATCTGAGAGACAGGACACTGAGCCGAGCGAAAAAGTGACCGACGCACAATAAGCAAAAAGCACTCTTGAAGTTAGGAAGCCGCTCATTTGCTTCTGATGCAGTGAGGAGGGTCACATAGCAGTGAACTGCAGAAAAGAAAGAGTCGTGTTTTCATACATCAGCGCGCACGACGAGAACCTAGAGCTATTGAAGCCGTACATGCATGACCTGGTAGTGAATGGAAAACCGTGTAAGGGTACTGTGTGATCAAAACCTCTTGTTGGGCGAGTTGGTACATTCTTGAAACCTAAGGGCACCGGCGCAACCAGACGACACAGAAGGAGAGACAAGGACACACGAGCGCGGACTAACAACTGGCTTTATTTGGAAAAAATGACGTGGTTTTATAAGTGCCTCAAAGAAGCGTGGGAAATGGAGGGGGACAAAAAGGAATAAGAGGGGAGGGGGGTGGGGGGAAGGTGACATGTCAACAACGCAGGCGCAGAAACAACCAGGAAAGCACAAGAAACCAATCCAATATATTGCTTAGCAATGTAACCCCCCGATAGCCGCATCAAGAAGATTAAATTCCGCGTCAAACAGAGCGATAGACGGGGTACTTATGCACTTGCTGCCAAGTTTTCTAATATGGTAGGCTTCCAGACTTAGACGTGCAATTTTTTATCACTGCTCTTGCCTAGGATCGTCGTCTCCTTTAACCGCGCCACACAACCAGGACACTTGATGACATGCGCAACCAAATGGGCGTACTTGTCATGTAGTTTGTCATGTAGTACTGCGTGACTTGGCGGCAACAGTGAATGTTGTCCACCGGTCGTATGTGTCACCATCGGACTACACAGGCCAGTTTGTATGCACCCGCCAGGTGGTGGAAAAGAGGAAAGTACGTTTGCCACTCGCGAACGTGGTTGTAGAAGGCCCATTTGGTAAGCTTATAACAGAAGCGGCGGTTTCACGAAAGCTGTCTAAGTGCTATTCATACTTGTTCTCTAAAAATTGGATATGTTACTCTGAGAGAAGGGCATCTTTTTGAATGACTGCATGGTAGAAGCTGAAACAGGTGTAAGAGAGCCAGAAGTAACAAAACACTTTTAAGCACGACACCAAAGAAAAGCGCGCGAACATAATGATGGAAAGGGGTAAAACTATGCAGGCAACAGCGTTGACGAGACAACCGAATTTGATCAGCAGACAGAGAAAGCGTCTCACAAACTGCCAGCAATGGGTTAGTGCTGCTCGTCTCAGGTAGTGCCATTACGCTTTTAAGTGGAAATAGAGCAGATTTAGCTACTGAGAAAGGGGGGAACCCACCATTCAGGAGATAATGTAGTGCCCAAGCCCAAAGAAACAGGGTGAGAAAGGCATTTCGGAACCCGCCAGTCAGGAGGCAAGGAAGTGCCCAAGCCCAAGCTGAGAAAGGCATTTCTTTGGAGGCAAAAGGGGGGTGTGCTATACGAGGACAAACGCGGGGTCGTGAGAGACCAACAATTTGTTCCCCTTAAGCATAGCATAGACTTAAGACGCATTTCACATGACAGCTCATGGAAGAGTGACCTTGAGAGCAGGCCAACAAAGCTGAGGCTTTTTGAAGAATGTGTTTCGCCATGATACCTTAAAGAGGCCAAGAACTTGGAGCGGTCATGCAACATGTGTCGGAGGGATGGAAAGGCACGAGACAAATGGAAAGACCCCACGTCACGTTGTGGCCGAAAATACACAGGGATAGTTGAGCATTTCTGGGGCTCACTAGAAGCGGATCACTGTCCCCAGGTCTGGCTGCAAAGAGTGACACCAATGAACAAATGCCTATTGAGGTGGAGTGATTGTAGCAAGATTGTTTGGCATTCTGAGGGGCAAACTGAGGGGATCTGCGGCCATGTTGGTTTAGCCGCTCTTTCTCAGCCATCTGGGATGCTCTTCACCATAATTTGAAATTGCTGTTGACGTGTGCAGTTGTTTTGGTTTGTTTAAAAGGAACGCTGTTATCACTTTCCTGTGACACACGCGCTCGTTTTGATTCTTTATGGGGAGTGCCGTTATCACTTTTTGTGATGCGCCAGCGCAGGATGCGTTTATCTTGCATGTTGTGTCGGGAACCGTGTTGACCGTTCTTGAAACTTTGCATGCCTGACGGAACCGAATTATTCCACCACATAAAAGGAATGCCTTGCCATCATCTGGGCTACATCAAAGTTCTGCCTCTACCTGTATGGTAGGCCTTTCAAAGTCTTGAGTGACTACCGTGCCTTGTGTTGGCTAGCTAACTTCAGAGATCCATCAGGATGTCTCGCACGATGGAGTGTTAGACTTCAAGAATTAGACATCACCGTTGTCTACAAGAGCGGACGAAAGCACTCCGATGCCAACTCATACGAGGAGTGAAGCAGGAGCTCATTGCTGGGCTAATGAGAAACCCATTGAAGACCGTCCAGAGTTCTTCAAGGCAACGACAGTCGAGAAGACTCGAAATGCGCACCGGGCAATACAATCGGTGCTTGTCGCCAGACTACGGAGAAGCCCAGTGACTCTGCACCGACGACCCATGCGGGACCATAAGGGCTATTGCTCGCGAGGAACTGCGTTGGATGTTCCCGTCGTCTTGGCCTCAAGTAGACTCCCTCGAAGACATAGTTCGCGAGGAAGTACAGCGATTGCTGCCAGTTCCCAAACCCTTGCAATCCCAACTGGAGGCAATCACCTATGCCGCTGCTCCACGTCGAGCAGCCGCCGGTCCTCGCCCATGCCAAGACACCGTGCCTCCACAGTTTCGTCACCAGCCACCACCGCCACGTCCGACGCCATCCCGCTCGCCAGTAATCCAGCGCTGTGCGCCGAGGAAAACTGACGTTTGGCACACTCCTAACCACCGTCTGCTACGCTACCACTGTGGGGAAGCCGGGCACAGCTACCGCTTTTGGCAGTACAGTGAGGTGATACTGCGTGGCTGCGATGTGAACGCGCCACATCCGTGGCTAGGTGAATAACCTCGTGACATCGCCGACTACATCGCCGGAGCTGAGTGGCAACGATGACTACCATCCCGTTCACCGTCGCCTGGCCGCTGCATCTCTCCGCAACGGCGGCAGTACACCAGCCCAACACGGTGTCGATCGCCCAGCCCCTACTGGGGAAACTAAAGGCAGCAACCGATGAAAGTGCGGTTGCTGCTCAACACAATGTCAAAGATCCCCTGCCGCCACCGACAACCACGACGCACGAACCCTCCCAACGTAGTCTCAGCACGCCGCCTCGCCAGAGCCTTCATGACAAGACTTTGCCGCCAGAAGATTTACCGACGTCGCATAGCAGCAGCAGAGGAAGCTGACGCAGCCGTGATCCGACGCCCCGACCTAAGTGTATTGCCAGACGATGAACCACCGACCTCGACATGAATATTGACGGGCACAGCATCATCGCGTTAGTCGATACCGGAGCCGACTACTGTCATCAGTGGTCTTTTTGCCACCAAACTGAAGAAGGTAAAGACTGCCTGGGAAGGACCAGATATCCGAACAGCAGCGGGCCACCTTATAACACCGACTGGAACTTGCAGGGCAAGAGTCACGATTGACAGTCAGACCTATTCGGTGAGTTTTGCAGTCCTGCAGCAATGTTCGAGAGACGCAGTGTTCGAGATGTCATCCTAAACATGGATTTCCTGGACCAAGACGGCACAGTCATCGACCAAAGATCCAGGTCAATCATGTTTTCCATGGATAATGCAATGCCTCCAGATAGAAACGTCGCTTACCATGCCTTGAATGTGACGGAAGAGCAGGTAACCGTTTCGCCGCTGTCGAACATCATTTCCGTCGGCACCAAAGTGCCTACCGACTTACGAGGCGTCACCGAGGGCGACCAGCACTTGCTCCTAAACCGTCAGATGTGTTTCGCAAGAGGCATAGCCAAACTGCATAACGGCGTTCCCCTCACACAAACCAAAACAACCGCATGTGTCATTGCTTCTAAATCACCACGTGGTTGTGATAATTTGGAAGCAGCAGAACTCAAGACATGTCAGGCGAACTGTTTATTGGGCGAACCTGTGCCCAGCAGAACAAAGCCAATCACACTGAAAAGCAAAACGGCGTAAACAGTCGTTGGTTGATGGAAAAAACTGACAAGCGGCGAAATGCGCTGCCTTTTATATAAACATGTCATAACGCGTTCTCGAATTATCGTGGCCTGCGTTGTACGTAACAAAAAGTGATAACGGCGCTCCCTGCAAAGAACCAAAACAAGCGCGCATGTCACAGGAAAACAATAACGATGTTCACGTTAAACAAGGCAAAACGACTGCATGTGTCACTATTTAAGTCTGTTTATCATTCCGTAAATTGTGCGTGAAAGCAAAAGTTTGGTTTTTCAGTGTAAGTAGGTCCTGAGGAGTTTGTGTGTTGGCTTTTCGAATACAGCTAGCAGCCAAATATAGTCTACCAGCCCTCTCTTGGGACCCCGTTCATTCTGAGGGGGTCAGGTGCTTGCTTGTTCGTGTGGTTGAAGGTTGCGGGGACTCCTCGAGCAGGGTGCGCACAGGTCCTTGAAATCCTGGAAAACCCTTGAAATTGAAAATTTTGTTTTCAAGGTGGGGGGGGGGGGGGGGGGGGGGGCCCTTGAAGGTCCTGGAATTTCGTTTTCAGTCCTTGAAAACCCTGGGATTTTGGGGATTTTCACAGGGTCCGATTGTACTACTCGCAAATCATGGCACTTGAACGTGTCTGCGACGAACTTCACTGGATATCGCGTTCCGTGATGCCACGATCGCAAAGTCAAACACGGTCAAAATGCCTGTACTTGATGGATCGAGGCATGTGCACGCGCGGTCAATGGGCTACATCTTGAGCTCTCCGGAAAAAGAAAATTTCCCGAATGCGCTTATTGCAGTAGAATTTACTAGTGTTTGAAAAATTTTTTTGCGGCTTCTCTTTTAGCGGTATCCCTCGTAAACCCGCTAAAGTAAAACAAAAAAAAAATTACAGCGCACCTTCACTAGCATCAGCATCATCTGCTGGCCACATTGTGCTTTGTATTCTTTGCCACTGGTCAATGCTTGCTCCGGTGCCGACAATGGTGTTTGGTTTTCGACTTGTTTGTTGCGGTGGGCACATTGTGATCGCATGATCATGCCAAGAAAATGCAGATCAGACAAAAAGGTGCTGGATTATGGAGGAAGTTGAGTACATGCAGCTGAAGAGAAAGAAACTTGAAGCAGTTGTTGCCGATTTGGTAACCTCTGCTGATGGCTTTGCTGAAAAGGCAGAAGTGACTGTGTGGGGACCGGCGTCCCGCGCGACGCCATGTTTTGCGTGGAATGTCCTTGCATCCCCCTTGCCCAGCTGGACGGGGCGGCGGCCCATCACTGTGGAGGGCTGCCCGCTTCACCCACGTGGCTTTAACTAGACTGTCATTGGGCAGCTAGTAATTTCTGGCGTGTTCGCACGTTCGGGTTTGGGAGATGCTCGGGGAGAACTCGCTGGGACTCGGAGGGGTGCGCACATACTTTTGTGACCCTCCAGTCGACGTGGCCATCGGTCGGATTGCACGCATTTGCGGGCCCCAGCGACCACGGCGGCGACCTGCAATCGACACCCATCTCTGCACGTTCTTTCCTTTCTATTTTCCTTTTCTGGGGGCGCGCGGTCGCAGGTGCACTGGCCGGGGTTAGGCAGTTCTCCTCCCTGCATGGTCTTTGGGTGTTATTGTGTGTCCGCATTAGACTGATTATCGTCCTTTGTTTGTGTTCTTTTGTGTTTGCGTGTTGTTAACCGTTATTGTCCTTTCTTTGTATTTAATTTGACTGATCCGGCCTTGTTTGTTTGTTTTATTTAACATGTTTATTAAATCACCATGGTGGGAGAGTGACGCCTAATGTTCTCCTCTTTCGCCGCGTGCGCCGGTTCTTGCTGTCCTGCCCCGAGACAGGCCGTGGGCTGACGCGTGCGGCAGCACGGCGATACATGGCTGAGATGAGCGAACGAGCGTGCGGACACAATGGCCACATTCTCTGCTCGTCGAGTGCTCGAACCCACGGCACGGGGTTGCTAGCAGCGATGCCACTGCTAGTAGTAGTAAGTAGTAAAACACCCCACAACTGACGACATCAGACATGTAGTAAGTCCAACAGCCTGCGAAAGTCAAGACCGAAGAGCTTCATAGCATTAAGATGCAAATAGGAAAAAACTGAAAGACCTGCCTTGAGCTTCAGAACTTCTAGTCTAGTGAAACTGTGCAATAAAATTTACCGTGAACTACAGTCATGTTCTTTAATTTTTGTCAAAGGTCCTTGAAAGGTCCTGCAACTTTTCTCTTGGAAACCTGTACGAACCCTGTCGAGGAATGTTCGTCCCTCTCAATACAGACAGTGCGATAATTGACTGCAATTCTCCGGCATTTTTGGTGGGAGCTGCAATGTCTCTCTGTGCAGCAGTGATGGCTGCAACACATTCGAGACTCTCCTTGTGGGGGAGGAGGCTGTTGTGATTCAGGCCGGTGGCCATAGAGCAAGAATACATACGGAGCAAAACTTCTTTCTGTGTTGCGAAGGTAGCGGAGCACATTGTCCTCGCCCCGCCACGGTGGTCTTGTGGCTACGGTACTCGGCCGCTGATCCGAGGGTCGTGGGATCGAATCCCAGCCGCGGCGGCTTCATTTCGATGGAGGCGAAATGTTGAGGCCCGTGTGCTGTGCAATGTCAGTGCACGTTAAAGAACCGCCGGTGGTCGAAATTTCCGGAGCCCTCCACTATGGCGTCTTTCATAATCAGGGCTGGTTTTGTAACGTTAAACCCCACAAAACAACAAAACATATTGTCCTCAACAGACTAAGCAGATATCTTGAAGAGAACAATGTGTACACGCACAACATGATCGGCTTCCGCACCGGCCTCTCTACACAAGATGCCATGAAGGTGATCAAGCATCATATCGTCGACAGTAATACCAGAGACACCAGAGCCCTGCTTGGACTCGACCTCGAGAAGGTGTTTGACAGCGTTTTCCACGAACATATCCTGGCTTCCATCGCAGACCTTGAACTGGGCTCCAGACTATATATGTTCGTTCTTTCCTCTCGGGGAGAAAAGCCAAGCCGCGAAGTGGCGACTTTGTACCTGATGAGGTCCTCCTGGGCCCATTTGCGGCATTGAGAGTATTTAAATAAATAAATAAAATAAATAAATAAATAGGGCATGACACAAGGCTCGGTCATTTTGCCCACTTTATTCAGTATCTGCATGGTCGGCCTCTTGAGGAAGCTAGCCCATGTTGAAGGTATCAAACACACGGTCTGTGGCGACAAAGTCGCGATCCGGTGCACCGGCGGTAGCGAAGGGCAAGTGGTAGGCACCATGCAAGAGTCAGTAGATGTAACGGAGCAGTACCTGCTACCCACCGGTCTCAGTTGCTCTCCAGCCAAATCTGAACTTCTTCTTTACAGTAAGGAAAGAAGACCCGAGAGCTGGAAACCGGTCTCCGAAAGTGACATTCACCTGTTTACTCGAAGCGGTGGCTCGATGCCCATGGTTGGCACCATCAAGCCCTACCCAGATGCAGCACATTTGCTGCCATTTTCTGACGTTGCATCTCTTGCTGTCTTCACAATGTCGGTGGCAGCGAGGGGGACCAACCATACAAAGAGCGCACAGACCGGCGCCAGCCCAGCATCGCTCAACACGGGCATATGAATTTAACCTGGAACGCCCGAAAGCAGTGTGCAATGTGCATCACTGGAACAACAACAAATATTCATGATTACACCTTATATGCCTTACTTGAAGTTTCGCAGTGCAAAAGACATTCATGGCATTCCAAAAGAAGCACACTGTCTGCAAAAGTTTATTTTTGTTAGTCTACTTGTGGCGCCATCTATGGAGATAAAACAGAACCGGCAAACTCAAAAAAACATGGCCTCTGCGATCGGCTGCGACAGCATGCCACCAAGGGAGACTTGTAATTCCGCTACCGCCTTAAGGCGCCACTAGGTGGTGGCTTTAGCCCATGGCTTGCGGTGTGCTCGCCTGACCGGCACTGCCTGTGAGTTTGTGGGGCGACTTCAGTCATGAATCGGCCATTTTGGTGCATTTTCACGCAGAACTATGGGCACCAAGTAAAATTTTTTTCAACTCTTTCCTGCATTTGAAAAACACTTAAGAACCGCTTCTGCATGCAGCCTTAGTAGTCGTTTGCTAGGGGTAGAGGCAACCGACACTTTCATCGCGCTGAATTTGTCCAGAGTGCAGAATTACAGAACCTGTAATATGTGATGACACTCAAGTATGCATTTTTATGCCTTTCAGCTATTGTCAAGTTACTGGGCAGGCATTGTATAGCTCTCTGTGGCTTCAACAACATATACAGTTGACTGTGCTGGTTAGGAATTATATGAGCGCTGCTTTGTTGCACTTGAATGATTTTTTTTTTGTTCACCATGCTATGTCGTTAGGTGCGAGTAGTTTCACATACTCGTGTAATGCCACTAATAAATCATTCACTGCATAATGAAAATTGCATTGCTGTGCATGTGATATGCTTCACACTGCAATCCAGCATATTTTTTTACTTACAGATCAATGTACTGCTGTGTACGTTTCTGTCACTATGACTGGAGGAAAAATGTTTGGAATAAGTTTTCACGAATTTTCTGCAAATGATCATCGCCGCTAAGCGTGGCTGAAGGCCATATCGAGAAAGGCTTTTGTGCGAAACAACAAGGTCCGCTAGGGATGTCGTCTGTGGCATTCGCTTCTTAGTCAAATTATGCTTTGGGTGCCTCCTCAAGCGGGATGCTATTCCGGGTATGTTCTCAGCTTATCGAAGCTACATGCAGCCACAGCAGCCATTATCAGCAGCAAAAGCCAGCACACATGAAATCCACCGAGGCAGCGCAAGCTGCCCTAGCCAGGTCCATGTTTTTTACGTTCCTTTTTTTTTTTTGCCGCCAACAGCGATTTCTCTAATACACATATGTGGCACATTTTGCTGATCTGCATAGTATTTTTTGGGGGTTCGTAGGATCTGGAGGTTTTGTGACGGATATTGAGGAGCTGTTTACATCCTTGAAAGCAGTGCCTCATTAGTGCACACAATTTCACTTACTGCATTCCTTTAGAGTACAACCAAAACGCGGCCGTTTTATTCGCTTAACGTTAAAGCTACAACTGAGTGGTATCAGTTCATAATGTTTTTTTTTTTCTTTTTGAACTTGTGGGACTCTAGGTTGATTGGGGTACAGGTAATGTCATATTTGCTTATACACAGAATCCTCCAGTCATATTGTCTGTCCTGCCCAGCTGTGGCACTTGTGCATTAAACTGCCGTTTTTGTTTCTCGAACAGGGGAAAAAAAAAACAAAAAACTGCAGAAATGAACTAGAATAGATAGTTGGGCAAGTTGGTGGAACTTCATTTTCCAAGAATAACAGTGAAACAAGACGAGGACACAAAAAGAACAAGACATGGCCACTGACTCACAACTGTAAGTTTATTAGAAGACCCATGGAAAAACATATACAGGGTGTCCCAGTTAACTCGGACCAAGATTTATTAAAAAAAACCGAGAGCACTAGAGGAGTCGTACCTACTGCATATTAACGACAGTTGTGTGTACTTACAGCCAGTATTTCTTCATAATGAAACGTTAATTAATTAATTGCTTCTAATTAGTGAACATTTTAATTATCGCTTTAATCGCAAAAATGTCAATTACAAAGTTGTAGGGCACCTCAAATAACCCCCGAATCAAGCATTTTTATCATGCTAAGTTATGCGTCATTGTTTTTTCCGAAAGAAAACAAATGCACGCGAAACACTGGAAATATGAAATTGACGTGCATCCGCACGCTGCTGCTTGAGCGCTCCCAAGCGAAGTTTGATGTAAACAACGCTGCTCTAATTTATGGCGTGATCGTACAGGGCTTCGTTGCGTAGGGTGTCGCGATAGCTTGCACGACCTGACTGGCGCGTGCCGATAATCGTCTGCTTCTGTTGGCGGTAAGCTGTTTGCTTGATCATGCAGCACTCAGGATAGGTGTCATCTTTGCGTACAAATCACCATGAGTGCGTAAATGGACAGTCATAAGTGCGCCGTTACAGCTTCAACTGTGAAATGCGGACACCCCCTTCCCCGCGTCTGCGCTACGCTTATCAATGCGCCATCGCCGTGAGCTCTTGCTGCGGCCATCACATGCAAGCAGACGCTGCTGTAAGCAACGCCGTGTATCCTTGGCAAGTCGCTTGGGAGCGCTTGAGCAGCGGCGTGCGGACGCACGTCAATTTCATATTTCCAGTGTTTCCCACGCTTTTGTTTTCTTTCAGAAAAAACAATGACGCATAACTTAGCACGATAAAAATGCTTGATTCGGGGGTTATTTGAGGCGCCCTACAACTTTGTAATTGACATTTGTACGATTAAAGCAATAATTAAGATGTTCACTAATTAGAGCAATTAATTAATTAGCATTTCACTATGAAAAAGATACTGGCTGTAAGTACACACGACTGTCGTTAATATGCAGTAGGTACGACTTCTCTAGTGTTTTTGGTTTTTTTATAAATCTTGGTCCGAGTTAACTGGGACGCCCTGTATAGCCCTGGACTTAGTCATATGCCATTGCAATTGCATCTGCACAGCAGAGTGATCAAGGTCATAAAAATAACCAGATTACGTCGAACAGAGACGTGTGTCAAAACATGAAGACATAAAAGATAAAGAAAGTACAAAATATAGAAACAGATGCCAACAAAAAGCAGTTTACACGACAGTGTGGATTGCTATACAAGTGAATGCGGCAAGTGGAATTCCAAGTTGGGAACCTCCTTGTCACTAAGCGTCACTGACACTTTGCTAACACACCTTTACACCTCCCTTTCAATATAAAAAAAGCTTCCATAACTTCTCTAGTGCACTTTTCCGGATCATAAAACAAACACGTGGTTTTTTCAACAACCGGCTGGCAGCCACATTCCTTACAATGAGCGGGCAAGTGCAAACTGCTCGTAGCTGTTAACGAAGACAAGTATTCTTTTAATCTAACATTTATACATCGCCCGGTTAGTTATAGCCACTTTCCACCAAAAAGGCACATGCTTACACATAGTTCCTCTGGGGAGGGTGCAGTGCCCTCACCAGCTAGCCGTCTACATCGTGTGGATATCTGGTGTTTCTACCGTACCTTTCTACTACGTAGTAGTGCCTTGACCATGTGCTTCGTTCCAGGTGCCTCGCATATCGTCGCAACGCTGGCAATGCCCTCGCTACATAGGACGCGCGCGAATGTATCTGCAAGTGCTAGAAGGAATGCGGTCGCTTGCTGCTGGTGTATTGGGTGAAGTTTCTTGACGGCGCAACATGGCAAAAATTCACGCTGCTTAGCACAGTCGTGCAGTGTGAAGTGCGAATTAGCTCACAAATCTGCTGGGCTGTTGTCTCTGCAGCTCGACCATGACATGGTACTTTACGCCATCATGCCACTGCATTTCATCAGAATGCTTGCTGAGGAGCTCCAGCAGAATGCTACTTGTGCTGAAGCAAGGCATACTTTACCTCTCATGTCATCATTGCAACACTGTCATTCAGAGCCTGCACCAGCAGCGACTGCTTGCAAATGTGCCTCGGGCTGCGCATCCACAGCTGCGTGCAGCACGATCTACCGTGGCCCATATTGCGGCCATACGAAGTCAACAGCAAGCCACTCGTGTTCTACCTTTACGTATGCTATCCTCTCCTGTTCCATAAAGTGAGCGCTTCTTCCTCTCCTCAATTCCCACAGCATGGTAGACACGCAATACTGGCTGTACAGCAGCGACATGGAACGTAAATAACCTCTTATGGCTTGCCCACGGGAGCCGCTTCTCACCAGTACCACTCTCCTGTGAGCGGCATGTCGTGGTCATTCATTCATTCTCATCTGCGAGCCTGCTCATGCCTAAGCACACGTGTATGCTTACTTAATAAGCCCACGCTCACTACAATTCAGATTGCCTCTAAAGCAGCTAGTCTTACTTCGTATATTTGATCATGCATTTCTGTTGTGTTCATTGCTTCGCCCTTCTGGTGAAACTTCTTGTTTTCAAGTTCAGCTTTTTTGAAAAACCTTGCCGATTTGACCTATTCTTTCGTCTCTTTCTTGTGGGAGGTAAATATTTCGAGCGGATGTTTCCAGTTTAGCATTCTGTATTTGGTACTTATTTCAAATTTCCCTATGCAATAGAGGATGAGCCATGGTCGGTCAAAATGACAAGGCTTATGTTGTGTGGGCCTTGTTTGGGAGTTTTTCAATTTGGAAATTTTGTTTGCTGCATAAAATCATCATCATTATCATCATCATCAGCCGATCTTATGTCCACTGCGGGACGAAGGCCTTTCCCAATACTCTCTATTCTTGCCTGTCCTGCGCGAGCCGATTTCATGTGACACCTGCGGATTTTTTTATTTCGTCCCCCATCTTACTCTCTGTCGTCCGCGGCTACGCTTACCCTCTCTTGGTATCCATTCCGTCGTTCTAACTTTCGATCGGTTATCTAGCCTTCTCATCACGTGGCCTGCCCATATTCATTTTTTCTTCTTAACATCAGTTATTATGTCGGTGACTCCAGTCTGTTTCCTAACCCACGCTGCTCTCTTCCTATCTCTTACAGTAATGCCTATCATTTTTCGTTCGATCGCCCGCTGTGTGGTTCTTAACTTCCTTTCTAGCTTCTTTCGATGAACAAATCGCAAGGTACGATTTAAAACAGGGAATGTTAAATCGTACCGTGCGATTTGTTCATCGACTCAAGCATCCATCTTCCCCTGAGCTTCTCTTCTAGTTTGGATTTCTAGCTTCTTTGTAATTCTCCAAGTTTCTGCCCCGTATGTCAGTACTGGTAAAATGCAGTAGTTATATAGTTTCTGCTTGAGTGATAGTGGTAGATTTCCATTCATGAGTTGAGAGTGTCTCCCATATGCGCGCCATCCCATGTTTATTCTACGGTGGATTTCTTTTATGTGGGCGGGTTCTCCTGTAAGTATCTGTCCTAGATATAGGTATTCTTCTACGAATTCTAATGTCTGGTTTCCGATCGTGAAGACAAGTTTTTTTGCCATTCCACTTAGCATTATCTTTGTTTTCTGCATGTTCATCCTTAATCCTACCTTAGAGCTTTCTCGGCTCAATTCTTCAATCATCTTCTCCAGTTCATTGCCATCATTGCTAAAGAGTACTATGTCGTCTGCAAATAGTAAGTTACTGAGATGTTCGCCGTTAATCCTTAGGCCAGTATCGTCCCAGTCTAATCTTTTGAAGATTTCTTCCAAACATGCAGTGAATAGCATTGGGGAAATTGTATCTCCTTGTCTGACACCTTTCTATAGTGGGATTTTCCTGCTTTTCTTAAGGAGGAGTAGGGTGGCTGTAGAATCCTTATAGATATTGGCTATTATATTTACATAGCTATCGCATATTCCTTGACGGCATAATGCCTCCAGAACTGCTGGTATCTCTACCTAGTCGAAAGCCTTTGTGTAGTCTATGAAAGCCATATAGAGGGGTCTGTTGTACTCAGCGATTTCTCGATTACTTGATTGATCACATGAAGATGGTCTGTTGTGGGGTATCCTTGTCTGAACTCTGCTTGCTCTCTTGGTTGGTTAAATTCAAGTGTGGCCCTTATTCTGTTTGAGATAACCTCTGTGAAAATATTGTAAAGTGCTGAGAGTAGACTGATCGGCTTGTAGTTCCTCAAGTCTTTAACATCTCCCTCCTTGTGTAATAGTAGAATGTTTGCGTTTTTCCAGCTGACTGGTACATTTGAAGTTTTGAGGCATTGTGTGTATAGCGTCGCGAGCTTTCCAGTTAGGAAGACTCGTCCATCTTTGATCAAGTCAGCGGTTGTGCCGTCTTCTCCAGCTGCTTTTCCGTGGGACATGCCCTGAATTGCTTTTCTATCCTTGTCTGCAGTGATACACGGAATTTCGGTGTTCTGACCAACAAATGCATGCAGGTAATTTACGGGCACGCATACTAAAAGGAACAAAAGAGGTTTTTCTTTCTTGTTTGCTTTTAACTTGGGCGTGAAATCAGAAAATATTGTGGTCAACAATTTCATGACGCTGGTGCCACCACCTGCAAATAATTTTTGCCACGCTAGGTGTGTGGCTCCTAGGCATAAAATTTCAGGTGCTGGGCTGTTTGAAATGGCCTCTCTGACATATAGAAAAACCAGGCAATACAAAAATGCTCAGCATACAGGCACGTTCCATCTCTCATGGAATTGCCCTGCTTCTTTACGTAAATGACAACCTCGTGTTGAACCACCGAGTGGAAATTGGTGGTTGGCCTTCCAGTCTTTTTCCGTGCTTGTTTTATCAGGTGTTCAGTTCTACAGGCTGCTAGGGGCTTAACATTCATCCTAAAGCAACCTCCATGCCATGTGTCTAAATAAGAGTTGTTGTTTGCAGGAGTTCCTTTGGCATCCACTGGTGGATGGCTCACTGCGCTCGGCAGGGGCACGCTGGCTTCGTCGCATGCAGCGGCCTGCCCTCATTGTGCTGGGCAGTGGCACTTGGGCCATCAAGCAGAGCAATGGAAGCCAGGCCATGCTGGCCGAGTACGCAGCTAATGTGAGCCGTCTGGTGCCACTGCTTGACCGGCTGGCCAATGGCTCCCGTGTGCTTTGGATGCTGCAAGACCCCGTACAAGTGGACCGGCTCAGCACCAGCCGCCGTGCCATTTCGAACGAGCTCATTGATGCTTACAACCAGGCCGCTGTGCACGCACTGTGAGCAGTACCACTTTTCCTGAACATCGTATCTAGGGTGGATCCAGCACATATTGTTGGCCTGCCCAAGAATGGCTTTTGGGGTTATTTTACAGTGCCATTTACAATCAATGACGCAGTCTCCGTGGCAATAGGTTAGAGCTATCGAATGCATCCCAGAAAGATCATTTCATTACTCGTGGTAGCTTTGCAGCTAGGGCGTTGGCTTGCTAAGTATGAGGTCACGGCCACGTGTTGATGGGTCGAGCTACACCCATGTACTCAGATTCAGGCACACTTTAATTGATGCCAGGTGGCCAGAATTTGTTCTAGGCATGCCTCACATTTGTATCATGGATTTGGTATGCAAAATTCAATTCGTTATTATTAAAGGTCATTTGATTTTTGTTTTAACGCTTTGTGATCATAGTTATTCACCTGTATTGCGGTCAGAAGGCAGTGCGTGTGTTTTGGATGCTGCACAGAAGGAATGTTCAAGTGCTCCTGTTTGGAAATTTATTGGAGAATTATTTCTTGATGTGTCACCAGTGCTTGAGCACAGTTTGGCATTGTTAGAGCCCATTACCAGGGCAAAGGCTGGGATTTGTACTATATGTCCTGCAGTATAAGATGGTCTTCGGCCTGTCTTTTCTTCACTGCACAATTTTAAGTCTGCCCTCAACTAGAGACAACTGCTATGTGTAGTTTAACAGCACTGGACACAGCCCATTTGCCCCGCAGGGGCAGCTGCTTCTGCAGGCGTTTGGTGTGTGGCGACACCACGGACCTGAGCCAACCAACCCTCTCCCGCGTGTGGCCATGCGTGGCTTAGCCGTGTCCGGGGAAAAGGGGATCCTGGGGGTTGAGCCGACTCTGGGTGATTGGACCTTTAAGGCCCCCCAGAAGAGGCAACCCACCCCTTTGGCCCCGGCTTCACGTAGACGGCACCCCCGGACTGACCCAACCGGGGGAAACCGGCAGTCGCCCATTCCTGTATTTCCCTCTTCAAATCTCAGTCTTTCTCTCCTACTTTGCATCTTTCCTGTCCTCTACTCTCTTCTGTTTACTTCCGTGTTTCCTGGCGGCAAGGGTTAACCCTGTCCTACCTTGCATACACCACATTTTGTTAGAGTGGTGGCGTACAGCTGCCGTCTGCAGGGCCTGTGTTTACATACCCTGCAGTGTCCCCTCGCAGGACACCAGGGTGGGTGGCTGGCGTCGCTACCAAAAAATACACATTTACATATGGCTAGTTCCTTCCCTTCACCCCCTGATTGCCCTCAGAAAAGACGCACCGATGAAATTTTCCACTTTTTGGCCGGCAAAGAGGATCTTTCCCCCAATTCCATGTTATCCACTCAGAAATACCAGATAAACCAGTGCGAACAATTTCACCTTTTCTAGTTTCCAAGTCTTTGAGCGAAGTTTTTGGCCCAGGGTATAAAGCATCGAGGTTGGCAAGCAGTGATCTCCTCTTGGAGCTCCACGACCAGAAACAGTATGAAAAACTGCCTAATCTAGTGACATTTGGAGATCCCAAAGTAATAGTAACCCCGCACCGAACTATGAATGCCACCCATGGCGTTGTTTCAGATGATGATCTGTTAGGGCTGAACGAGGCTGAACTCCTGGAGAGTTTCGGCGAACAGAATATTATCAACGTGAAACGTATTAAGATGAGGTGTGATGGCAAAGAAATCCAGACTAAGCACCTGATACTTACTTTCAACTCAAGTGTTGTGCCCGACACCATCGAGGCTGGGTACATCAAGCTTTGAGTTAGGTTGTACATACCAAATCCTCTCCGATGTTTCAAATGCCAGCGATTCGGCCACAGTTCACGCAACTGCCGAGGCCACCAAACTTGCACGAAATGCAATGATCTTGAACACACATCTGATTCCTGTGAAAACTCTCTTCACTGTGTGAACTGTGATGGGGAGCACGCGGCATACTCGCGGTAATGCTTATTCTGGAAAAAAGAAAAGAAATTGGGACAATCAAAGTAAAACAAAGCATTTCATTTAAAGAGGCACGAAGGCAGGTGTCCTACGTGCCAAAAGCCAGCTTTGCCAAAGTGGCACGTCAGGGGGCATCAGGGCAGCCGGCAGCTGTCTGGCACACACGTAGCGAGCTGGCAGTGATGCCATCTGCCCTCTTTGCGGTTGCAGCCAGTGCTGCTCCGCCATCCAAGAAGGACCCACCAACCTCAGGGCTGGAGGGCACCGAGGTCTTGTCTTTTGAGGCCCTCAAAGCAAACACAGCGCTCTCAACAGCGCATGTCCAGTGCTTCACAAGAGGTAACAGACACAACACCGAGCGTGAGCGTGCAGCCAACGCCTAAGGATTGGCACGATTCCATCGACCGCTCCAAAAAAGAAAAATCTTGTGTCACGGCCCCTGGGAAGGGCCCGTGAGCTAATTTCCCATCCTTGAGTACACAGCACAAAACACATCTAAAATGGACACACAAATCTTACAGTGAAACGTCAGAGGGCTTCTCCATAATCTCGACGATATTAGAGAATTCCTTAATAAATATACTCCAAAGGTGCTGTGTGTTCAGGAAGCACATCTCAACCCCGCACAAACTTTCTAAGGCAATATGCCATCTTTCGCAAGGACTATGACGACACTGCCGCCTCGTCGGGCAGTGTCGCTATAATATTTGATAAAGATGTTACTTGTGAGCAGTTAATAAACCTCTGAACTTCCCTCGAGGCAGTTGCTGTCCGAGCAGTACTGTTCGGTAAGCTACTCACAATTACTTCGATTTACATTCCTTGTTGCTATCAACTTTCCAAGGCACAATTTGAAAGCCTCATTTATGAACTTCCTCAGCCATACATAGCCATCGGTGATCTAAACGCACATAGCCCCCTATGGGGCGACTCTCGTTTTGATGCACGCGGACGCCTAATAGAACAGTTTCTGTTGTCGTCAGGCGCATGTTTACTCAACAAAAAAGACCAAACGTATTATAGTGCTACTCATAACACATACTCTTCTATAGACCTAAGTATCGTCTCGTGTACATTAATTCCATATCTGGAGTGGTCCGATCTCAAGAACCCTTTGGGAGTGACCTCTTCCTGATTATGTTGAAGCTAACAAAAGAGGGTACATGCTCGCCTCATTTTCCTCAATGGAACATCGAGTCAGCCAACTGGGAACTGTTCCGAGAAACCACATACCTAGATGGAGATGACATTGCTGATTTTAATGTAGACGATGCTGTGGCATACCTAACAGGTATTATTGACGATGCAGTGAAATGTAATAAGTAAACTAATGGAATGACTAATAAGTGTCTCATCCCATGGTTAGTGACGAATGTCGGAAAGCCCGCAATAATCAGAACAAAGCTTGGAGATTACTTTGCAATTCTCCAGCAGCTGAAAACCTCGTCAATTTCAAACAGGTTAAGTCACAATGCAGAAGAATGCATAGACTTGCAAAGAAAGAAAGTTGGAATAGGTACATCTCCGGCATAAATTCCTACACCGACGAAACGAAGGTTTGGAGTAGGGTAAACAAGTTAATAGGTTGGGAGTCGCATTCCCTACCCTTGGTAAGTAACCAAGGTGATAGCCTGGAAGATCAGGCGGAATGCCTAGGCAAACACTTTGAATATCGACACGTGCAGTTGTTTTCGTTTGTTTAAAAGAAAACGCCGTCATCACCTTCCCATGAATCGCGCGCTTGCTGTGAGTGTTTGCGGGGAGCACCGTTATCGCTTTCTGTTATGTGCAACGCACGCTGTGTTTATCTTGCATGTCACTTCGGGAACCGTGTCGATCATTCTTGAAGCTTGGCATGCCTGACGCGTACATTTCAGAGACTTATGGAATTCCAGAGGTAATGCAAGAACGCATCATGACGCGTGTATAAAAGCCGATGCATTACACTGCTTGTCAGTCTTTCCGTCGACCGACGACTGTTTGCGCCGCTGTTGCTGTGAATTGTGATTGGCCTTGTTTTGCTGGGCGCAAGTTTGCCCAATAAACAGTTCGCCTGACATCACCTTGAGTCCTGCGTGCTTCGTCTCGAGTGCTGCGTGTGTCACGACCATGTGACAATATGTCTCAAGTGCATCATACTATACAGAAAAATTCCTAAGATTCAAAGAACGCGAAGAGCGGCAATCCCTTAAACGGTAAGGCTCATCCAGTGAGGCTTACAATTGCCCATTTACATTAGCTGAACTTAAGGCATCTCTTGCATGCTTCAACAACTCTGCGCCATGTGGTGATCATATAATGTACGAAATTATGAAGCACCTGCACCCTGAAACACTAAAAACACTCCTAACTCTCTTCAATACCATGTGGGCAGCTGGGTATATTCCATCGTCATCGAAAGAAGCTATAGTCGTCCCGGTACTTAAAAGAAAATCTCTACCATAAGCATGCAACCCTACCAAAAATGGCAAACATCAAAGTCACTGTCTTATACTTAAAGAATGGTGCAACTAAAAAGTTCGGCTCAGTGCAGAAACTTAGCACTTTTCAGTGTAAAAATTCATAGACAGACGCATCGTACAGTGCTGTATCAACAACCTTGTTCACTGTACTGTGTTCCACGCTGTCAACATCTCAAGCCACTGGCAAAATTTCTGCCTCCAAAATACAGAACTTGCACCTGAAATATACTTGTGAAGTACTCACCTTCAAATGCTAGCATCAGCACCAAGGAAAGCAGTGCTGGTCATTTTCACATGATGGATCCACAGCGCATTGTCACAGGCGAAAAGAGTTGTCATGCACTGGACTGGTCTGAAGTGTCATCTCGTCCACAGGTGAAACGTTCAACAATAACTGAGCACAAATTAAGTACGCAGGCAACGAAAATCCACACGTTCCTTGGTGCAAAACATCACAACATGAACCGCAGCGCAGCGGCCCGCACCTATGCCTTGCCTTGGCTCATTCACATGTGCTTTACGAAACCTGCGCACAGGCGCTTCTGAATTTTCTGTTATGCAGTTTCTTTTGTCAATAGATATTGCGGCATTTGTGCAGACTAATTTTATTTTCTTAAATATCTTATTGTGCGTGCATTTAATTGTTTACTCGATTCTGTTCAAACCAATCAGATACGAAAAATAATAATGGCCGTCAAGGCAACCGGTTCCAGAAGAACTGGTCATAGTTCCTGTTGGTGTCCAGATGGGCGTGACGGGAACCAGTTGCCCCTCACTTCGTTTCTAACTGGTACCATGTGGCCGTCAACTGGGACCACTTGGAGTGCTCCCCAGTTGGGAGTGGTCCCAAATGGGACCAGTTGCCCCACAGTTCACCTGTAACTGGGACCACTTGCTTCCCATTTAGCTTCCAAGTGGGACCACTCGGCTTTAAACTGTGACCATTTGATTCCAGTTAATTGCCGTTGAAACCAGTTAGGGGATTCCCAGCTGCACATTTTTACCTGGGATGCTCTCAGGCTCTGGTTTGGCTAGGGGCTCGGCTTGGCCAAATGGACACCAATGTTGCCAGTTGCAGTTTAAAATTTTTGCTTAAAATGCTGGCGTGGTAAAGTATGTTGTCAGTCCACGTCGACACGGCAAAAGTCTGTTGCCACTTTGGCAAAAAATTGCCATTAATTTTGTCCACTGTAGCCGATAGTCCGTTGTAGCGGGGTCCGTTCAAAGCAAAGTTGGCTGCATTGATAAAATGCATGGACCAAACATGGGTTAAAATATGGTCCATTATATCCGAAAGTCTGTTGCACGCGGGTCTGCTATAACGAGCGTAGACTGTATTTTATTAAGGGACTGGAAAACACTGTGTACGGTGTCACTACCAAGATAAGTTGTTTTCGAGGACCAACAGCAGCCGGATCCTTTTGACAATGACTAAAGGTCCGGATGGTTAGGTTAAGGTGACGCTGCATGTCTGGAAAATGCAATAATCATCTTTTACACAACACACAGGGACCAGTGCAATATATGAAGTTTTTCTGGGAACAAAGTCAGCAGAGCTAAACATCAAAAGCCTGTGAGCATAGCTTAAAGGGTCCCTGAAATGTATATTTAACATTGTGCCACTGATTGGGCAACGCAATTGTGAAATCATTCACACCATAAATAGAGTGAAGCACCTTGTGCCAAGGCACCTATGGGCTTATTTCTCAAAAGGACAGAAAGTTGAGCGAGTTGGTAACATTCCATAATCAAAAGAAGAGGCGTGCAGGACACGGACACTGACTGACGGCGTTCGTGGTGTTCACTGCTCTTCTTGTGTCCGTGTCCTGCACGCCTCTTCTTTTGATTATGGCTTATTTCTGTTGCCTTCCTCCTTACCACTGCTGTTCCTCCTCAACTCGATCAGCTTCGGAGTGTGCGCTAGCAACGACTGCGCCTCCCACATCAGCTGCTGTACCGAGCCCTCCATAGCGACATAGCGCCGCAATGTCTTTACTGAGGTCACCGGCCTTGGCAGTTCTAGCCTCTGTAATCGTGTTCCGGTGACTCGTGTGCATGCCACCAGATGCCGCGACAATACCGTTGGCTGGCACTTCTGTGCTCATGTCGTCACATGGCTTGCGCTTCATGGCACCCATCGCATGTCCCGTGAGAAGGGGCGGTTGAAAATGCTTTGAGTCGAGTTGCGTCGATCTTTCACGATGTGCGTATTTAAAACTTTGTAGTAAATTACACGCTTAACGCAGAGTGTTGATATTGTTATGCTAATGATCAGAAGGACTTGGGCTATCAGTGCAACGCATTTGTACAAAATCACCAAAACTATTTCATGGTCCCTTAAAAAAAAACACACACACACACGGAATGGAGATGGAAACACAGCGCAAAATGTGTGTGCGGTGCATCTTACCTATTCCATCTTTTTTTTCAGAAGCACTCACAAATTTTGCATTAATAATATGAACTGTTTATCCCAGCAACAGATTTCTTTGCCAGATTACTTTTGACCATGTGCACATGCCAGCAAATGGTGCCAAGAAGGTTTGGACAAGTGAAAAGTTAGTGGCACGCAGTGCCGATAATAGTTTGTATTCTTGCAGCCTTCACAGCCAGTGCTTCAAGCATGTGCTACAGTTATCACCTGGTGCATTTTCGAACATGATCAAATCTCTTGGTTTATATTGGCTCAACTGCGCGTGCTATGGAAAGGGGTTGATCGCAGTTTAGAATTTTTAATCAGATTGAATTCGATTGACAGTGGCTGTGAGACACTGGTACAAAACACAAAGCTAGTTTGTGTAAGCGATCATTGGTGTGAAATTATATTGCGCAAGTAGGACATGCTGGCATTCCATTGGATGCAACTGAAAAGTATGCAGCCGCTTGCTGCGGCCACTCTTTATTCACTGCCATGACGTCATGAAACACTATCACTGTTGCCAACATAAAAGTACAAACACGCCATCATGGCTGAACATTTGAACACAACTGTCAGCCAGGGCTCCTATGAGTTCTATTTAATTTATTACAAAATATTCCTTCCACATTAGTATGCACCAGCCTCACCCAAGTCATACCGATGTGGCAGAGCTTGTCTCTGAGCAAATGACTGATATGACCGGAGTGCATGCACTAGGAGCCTCAGGTTGCACTACAAATTGGCAGTACGCTTTTAAAACACTCAGTACTATCTTATCAGCTGACAAGTAGTAAGCCACCATCACCTACAAATCTTTGTAGAACTCTAGGAAATGACGACACATCACTTGCGACAAGTGTAATTACAAAGTTCGCACATAAACATGCCCAACTGAATGCGCCGTGCTCATAGTACCCTTGACGTAAGTTTCTTTATTTTTTGTCAAGAAGATGAGGGAGGCTGTTAGAAAAAGCTGGCAAGCAGCTTGACTGCCTCCAGCCCCACAAAAGTACACTTTGGTGTGTATACAGCAATATATGGTGCACATAACAGAAAGTAAACAGATGTTTGTACAGTGCTCAGATGAACAGCCTTATCAACAAGGTAAATGAACAGAGAAAAAAAAGACAAACAGTATTATCAGCAACGAGCAATGATGCACGTGTGAGCTACCACAGGAATACAACCGCGCCCAGCCCAGCGCGCCGACGATAATTCGGTGAGCAGTTAAACAAACCTTTTTTCTTATAACAGATAGTAAAATGTGTTAGCTACTAGCACGACTACATATTCTCATATTCTCATAGTATTCCGCACAGACAGGAAACCCATGCATGCGACGCTGGACATAACCAACCGACGGTCTCCGATAATAGCAACTCGTAAGAAACGGACGGAGAAAATAGATAGATAGATCGATAGATAGATTCATGGCGAAATTAACATCGCAAGCGCAATAAGGAATATAAATTACTCCTTGATTACTCCTTGCTTTAAGACAAGCCGTACACTACTAACCTTTACACAAATCTTTTAGCTGGCCAAAGAAATTCGGACGAATTTAACACTCTGGAATCCACTTCCTATAAGAATGTCTACGATAATATGCCTTCACCACCACAATAGATAGTTTGCGTGTTTTTCCTGAGGTGTATGTTTGCGTGGATGTGCCGCTGTATATAGATATGTGTGTGTGTATCTGTGTGACTGCTACCTCCCTGATGCCTATATATTTCCATTTTGTCTTCGCACGTCCATTCCGGCATAGGAAATTATAGATTTCATTACTCATTGCACATCATGCAACCGCGACTTACAACCAGCGATTTGTTTTGTTTTTCCATTCACGTACGTCGCAAAAAAAAAAAAAAAAAAACTTATGTTTTACCCACGTGGAAGGTCTCAATAATTCCTTTTACCCTAACTTCTAGTACAACGTTCGGGCTACGCGCGGAATGCGGCACGCGAAAACATGCCTGATTAGCTACAACGGAGCAGTTAAAACGGCTTGCTAAAATACGATTTTCCACGTGCGTCGATCTACCTGTCAGAGCAATTTTAATAACCATGACGTGCTGGATGTCGCGATCAGCAAAAATAGATAACCGCGGAAATTTTGAGACCAAATACTGTACAAAATAGTAACGCGCATAGAAACTATCGCGCATGAAATGCTTTGAAAGCATGTACGTTTAACGTTGCGGAACCGCTGCCACTGAGACCGCCAAGGGTCACAGGTTCGACGCCCAACCCCCCCTCTTTTTTTTTTCTTTTCCTTTTTCAAGGATGGTTGTCATAAGCTCGAGATTACGTCGGTAGGGGGGGGCTTACGTCGGTAGGGGGGGACAAAAATATAGCGGGCAACGTAGATGAATTCTACAGCATTAACGAAAGGGTTGCATGCGTCGTAATAAAACTAAATAAGCGGTATAAACTTAAGATAATCCAGGGATATGCGCCAACAACGAGCTACGACGACGAACAAGTAGAGCAGTTCTACGAGGATATCGAATTAGCAATAAAGAAAGTACGGACACAATACACAGTAGTAATGGGGGATTTCAACGCAAAAGTAGGGACTAAACAAAGGGGAGAGCAGGCGATTGGCAACTACGGCGTCGGCCATAGGAATAACCGTGGGGTAATGCTAGTACAATTTGCCGAAAGAAACCGACTCCGAATAATGAACACGTTTTTCAAGAAACACAAGAATAGGAAGTGGACGTGGAAAAGCCCTAACTGGGAAACAAAGAATGAAATTGACTTTATAATGTGCGAACAACCAGGTATAATTCAAGACACAGAAGTAGTGGGGAAGATAAAATGCAGCGATCACAGATTAGTAAGGGAAAAGGTTGTACTTAACCTAAAGAAAACACGAACTAAATTAGTTACTAGAAAAAAATGTAATCTAGAGGTAATCAGAACAAAGAACGAAGAATTTAAAGTCGCCCTGAGCTACAAATTCGAAGCCTTAGACGAAAACGGTGACGATTTAGAACAAATAAACAAAACCATAACGAAAGCAATCCTTGCAACCGCGATAGAAGTCGGGGGTAAAACAACAAAGCAAGCAAAAAGTAAGCTGTCCCAATCTACCAAGGACTTAATAAAAAAACGCCAACAAATGAAAGTAACTGCATCAAAAGATAAGATAGAATTCGCAGAACTATCAAAATTGATCAGTAAAGCCAGGCAAAGAGATGTAGGGACTTTAACATGAGAGAAATAGAGAAAGCAGTAGAAAAAGGCACCAGCATTAAATCGGTCAAAAAGAAACTGCACTTAGAAAAAAACAGAATGCATGCGCTAAAGGATAAACAAGGTAACGTTATCAACAGTTTCAACGAAATAGTAAAGGTAGCAGAAGATTTCTACTCTGAACTGTACACCTCTCAGACAGACCATACAACCTTAATAGAAATAGAACCAGAGGAGGACACCGAAATTCCATGTATAACCACTGACGAAGTCAAAAAAGCTGCCAAACGCATGTCCCGCGGTAAAGCAGCTGGTGACGATGGTATAACAGCCGACTTGATCAAAGACGGAGGAGATATTGTACTTGAAAAACTTGCATCGCTCTTCACGAAATGTATCGACATGTAGTGTACCGCGCAGCTGGAAAAATACTAATGTAATCCTTATCCACAAGAAAGGTGACATAAAGGAGTTAAAGAATTACAGACCAATCAGCCTACTCCCAGTAATATACAAGCTATTTACAAAGGTAATTTCTACGAGGATAAGAGAAACACTCGACTTTAACCAACCGAGAGAGCAAGCTGGTTTTAGGAAAGGTTACTCGACAATGGACCACAGCCACGCTATCAACCTAGTAATTGAGAAGTACGCGGAATATAACAAACCTCTTTATATGGCGTTTATCGACTACGAGAAAGCATTTGACTCCATAGAAATACAAGCAGTTCTAGAAGCTCTACGTCGACAAGGGGTACCTGGCGTATACATGAAAACCATAAACAACATATACAAAGATTGCACAGCCACACTACTCCTACATGAGAGAAGCAGAGAAATCCCGATCAGGAGAGGTGTGAGACAGGGAGATACAATATCCCCGATGCTATTCACTGCATGTTTAGAGGAAGTCTTTAAACGTCTAGACTGGGAAGAAAAGGGCGTTCGAATAGACGGAGAATATCTAAACAATTTAAGATTTGCAGACGACATTGTGCTCTTTAGCAATGATGGTGACGAATTACAAAACATGATTGATGACCTAAACAGGGAAAGCATTAAAATTGGATTAAAAGCCCCGCCACGGTGGTCTAGTGGCTAAGGTACTCGGCTGCTGATCCGAGGGTCGCGGGATCGGATCCCGGCCGCGGCGGCTGCATTTCGATGGAGGAGAAATGTTGAGGCCCGTGTGCTGTGCGATGTCAGTGCACGTTAAAGAACCCCAGGTGGTCGAAATTTCCGGTGCCCTCCACTACGGCGTCTCTCATAATCAGAACTGGTTTTGGGACGTAAAACCCCACAAAACAACAAAATTGGATTAAAAATGAATAGGCAAAAGACCAAAGTTATGCTCAATAGCTTAGCTAAGGAACAGGAATTTAAAATCAACAATGAACCCTTACAATGTGTAAACGAATATGTATATCTGGGACAGTTAATATCAGGAAGTCCTACCCAGGAAAAAGAAATTTTCCGTAGAATAAGGATGGGCCGGAGCGCATTCGGAAGGCATTACGAAATCATGACCGGAAACTTACCGCTCTCATTAAAGCGAAAAGTATTCAATCACTGCATTCTCCCAGTACTAACGTACGGTGCAGAAACATGGAGAATAAGGAAAAAACTAGAGATGAAACTAAGGAGCACGCAACGTGCAATGGAAAGAAAAATGATAGGGGTAACGCTAAGAGATAAAAAACGAGCGGAATGGATCAGAGAACAGACAGGAGTAGCCGATATTATCTTATCAATTAAAAGAAAGAAGTGGACCTGGGCAGGACATGTCATGAGAAGGAAGGATAATAGGTGGACAGTAAGAGCGACAGAATGGATACCAAGAGAGGCAAAACGCAACAGAGGTAGGCAAAAGGTTAGATGGAGCGATGAAATTAAAAAGTTTGCGGGCATAAAGTGGAACCAACTCGCTCAGGATAGCGTGGATTGGAAATCGTTGGGAGAGGCCTTCGTCCTGCAGTGGACTTAAACAGGCTGATGATGATGATGATGATTATCAGCATCAATTCAACTCGTATTCCTTGGAAATAGTAATAACATATTGAAGTGACTAATATTACTGGAGAAGGAAGAGACGCTCATAACTACGGAATCAGGTGTTAAACTACCGCAAGTGGAAGTGAAGTAACGTGCATTGGGTTTTGAGGAGACAGTGCAATTATGATTGAAGGGCATCACACATGGTACCAAAGCCACTATCACAATGTGATTGGAGGTTAATCTTTGAACCTAAATAAAAGCATCATTTAAAAATTTGTGAAAAAGGTATGCAGTTCTGTTGTGGAGGATGTTTCCGGTGCAGTGTTTTTGATGCTGCATAATTTTAATGACTACCATAGCTTGGGTCTTGATATTTGTGTCCTGTAATCGGTTTAACATTGTGTTACTTTCCAAGTCTCTGGATAATGAACTGAATATTCCTGAAACCACCTAATTGAGTGAAACAAGCTAGTTGAGCGAGGAAATGCCCGTTCTTCTTAATTTCTGATCTGTGTGCTATGGAGAGACGATAAGAATACAGGTGCGGTGTTTGCAAAATTTGATGCTCACAAAAAAGCGGTGCTGAGGGGTCATCGAAAGCTATATAATATGTGCCTCAACATTTTTTTTTAAAGGCAGTGTACTGTTGATAAATTTAGATCCCGATACAAGGTGACAGTACGTTACATGGGAATAAAAATGTGGGGTTTAAATAAGTTCAGCATAAGTGGGGAGGCCACCAAGGGTGCACCAATCATTTGCCTTGAGCTATTGCCGTGAATGTGCGGAAGACTAAAATTGCCTGCTTCTACCAGTTTCCCCATCGTGTTGCCCATGTTGTGTTATATTGTTGCTGACAAGGCAGGAAAGCTCATTATTGGCATCAGGAGGATGATAAATTGCACGTCCAACCGTCACCTTACCACAGGGACTCAATGCCTGGAAGGACAGGTAATGGTAAGAAATCAGTGCCTTTTATGTACAGTAGAACCTCGTTATAACGAACCCGGATATAACGAAATATCGGATATAACGAAGCAATCGCAATTCCCCTTGAAATTCCTATAGATGAAATTGATATTGGTTATAACGAACTAATGGTTATAACGAAGTAATTACCGCTCCCCCATCAACTTCGTTATAACGAGGTTTTACTGTATATATATACAGTTTTATTTCCGCAAAGGCCTTGGGATGATGTATTACACGAGGAAGTGGTCAAACAATATCAAAACACAAACTAACGATAAAGGTAAACAAGAAGATATGGTGAGATGAAGTCGATGAGCCGCTTGAATACTGTTGCGTTGATGACAGTGGCAACTTAGTGGGCAGGTCATTCCAGTCTCGAGCTGTACGTAAAAAGAAAGATTGCAGAAAAGTGACAGTGTGGGTGTCGTGTCCGACGAAAGAGCAGCCCAACGAACGGCGAGTGAAAACTGAGGCTTTATTATGCCAGCAACTTAAAACGACGGGCGAACTGCCCGCGACAATGTTACAACAAGGAATGCCCGCGCCAGCTACAATGTCGGCACTATTTAAAGCACAGCAAGGCTGATAACAATCCGTGCGTGGCCGTGGCGCGAGACACGCGGCCAAGCCTTGTCGCGCAGGTGCACAACATATCAGTGGGCTTGAATGTGATGTACAGGTGACTGTTGTGGGCAATATGATGGACTCTTTTTACGTATGGATTATCGGAAGGTAAAGAATGAAAAATATCTGTGAAAAAGATTGAGACGGCCTATTTTACGACGTGAGGCGAGAACTGACAAGTTAATTTGGGCTTTTAAATCTGGCACGTTTGAATTATACAAATAATCAGACGAGATAGATCGAGTCGTGCGGTTCCGAACCAACTCAAGAGCTTTGGAAAGGTTGCTGTGGTGTGGGCCAAAGATGGCATTGGCGTACTCCAGTTTTGGACGCACAAGTGTTTGGTAGGCCAGCTGCTTAACAGAGGGTGAAGGAGAGGTTACGGTGCATGTGCCCTAAAGTACGAATGGCAGAATTTAGTATACAGTTGACATGACATGTCCACTATACATATATGTGTGTATGTGTGTGTGTGTGAGAGAAAGAGAGAGGAAGAGGGTGACAAACATTCGAAACTCAACGTTTGCTGTATCACCAGGAGGCCTGCCTTCGTCAAAGTATATATATATATTTATATATGTACAGTGGTCAACTCTCATATCTATAACGACGGAGCATCATGCTCGGAACTGCACGAGCGACATCTACAGTTGGAAACGGGACACATCTGAGCATGCGCAGCGCCACTGACGCACATGCCTTGCATTCTCAACCCTTGGTTATCACCGCGGATGCAACAACCGCTTTGGCTGTCGGTAGCACTGTCAACGGCTTAGCACAATAACAAAATAAAAAAAGGAAAAGAAACGAAGCATATTGTTGGCAGCGCCCGATGCAATCTGTACTGCGTTCTAATTCTCCGTTCACGGTCATATTGTCCCAACAGATTTACGCCCACTTATGAACTGTATAAAGCTTTCCTTGTTTTTTTTTTTGTTTTTTTTTGCGTCAGGCTGCTCGGAAGCTGTCTTTTGGCTGGCATAAAATTTAGCACTTCCAACTGCGAATAGAGTGCTCGAAGCATTTTTGTAAGGAAGGTCGGCTTGCTGATGCTCCTCGTCGTCGGTCAGAAAGGGCTACAACCGACGAAGGGCCGACTGGTCGTCGTGTGTATGGGCAATCTAAGCTAGATTTAGTCGTAGTCAACTCATTGTTGGTGAGTTACAATTAATAGTAGGTTTACGAAATGAAATGACAGCACACGGCAATAAACACAATGCACTATGAAAAATTCGCAGAGCGATGCGCTATATACAGATTATGCGGTGCATTGCCGGTATGGTATGATACCGCAAACCGAAAATAAGCACGCAGTAGAAAATGTGCCGATCCGGGCGATTGCACTTTCTTTTTTCCGGCGCTATATGGCTGACAGCGCTTCTGCTGGCCAAAGCAGTTGTAGCGGCCGTGGAGATAAACAAGGGATGGAAACTGCAAGGCAAGCGCGTCAGTGGCGATGCGCATGCTCGGATGTGGCCTGTTTCCAACTGTAGGTGTCGCTCGTGCAGTTCCGAGCACGATGCTCCGTCGTTATAGATATGAGAGTTGACCACTGTACATAAATATATATAATATACACACACGTCCCCCTTGACCACCAATTCTGTTCTTTCTTAGCACACTGTAACTTTCTGGAAAAAATTCGATGTAGTATTGAAAGCGACATATGCTGTCAGCGTTGGTTTCATTGAAGAAGTAGGAGGAGGACGGCAAGAGGATGATGACAATGGGGAGGAGAAACGGGAACGGAAGAGGGGCCCGAGTGGGAGCTGTCGCTGCACTGTGAAGGCCTGGGAGTCTTTTTTTATTATTTATCTGACGCCTTTACGATGAACCAGTGTAGTGCTGTTGCTGAAAAGCAAGTCAGTAGGGCTAAGTTTTTTTGAAAGGACTCCACTTTTCACTGCATTTTCCACATCTACAAAATTCACTTATCTTGAAATATATCAGTTTCATACTATTTCCCATTAGTGAGGTGCAGTTAAACATCAATATAATCAAGTTCGAGGAATCAGCAATTTGTTGTATTGTGTAATTTGTCGTGAAATTGAAATTCGGCCTTTTATCACAGTACAGTCGCTGAAGGATTCTTTCGTATGCGGAAATGCACAAGTATTTTTGAATAACTGAGCAGTATGAAAAACGGATAATTCCAGTTCTGTTTGCAGAAAATTTTTTGTTGAACAGCACTTTGGTGACCAGAACTTGATAGCACACCATCTCGAAGCCTTAATCACCGTGCATGGAACCAAAATAAATGCAGATGCGATGCAGTTTGGTAACGGTAAGCAACCCTATTGCGCCCATTCGGCCACCACTACAGCTTATTGCAAAATCATTGGGTGTTTCCAGGTTGAGAGGGCAGCAGTAATGCTGTCCTGTTTGTCAAATCTCTGGCTGTCACCTCTGGTCTCATAATTTGCAGCATTGAAATGTCTAGCACACCAAAAAGTAATAAAAAGCTTGGGTTTGCGACTGTATGAGAGCAACGTGAGAGCTTGTCTACAGGTCTAGTTATGTTGCTCCATTCTTGGCCCATTGAGACTTTTCGCGGTCTACATCCAGCTGGAGGTCTACTTTCTTTGTTTGGGTTACTCACAGTGATAGGCCCAGAGCATGCAAAAGAAAAAGAAAAAAGCAGTGGAGCTATGTTGAGCGTGTAAAATTACTTTCCTTTGACATCGATGAAGAGATAGCTAAAAACGATGGGGACGGGGAATGTCGCTGGAGCCAACGTTTCAACAAGGGGACTTGTCTTCGTCAGGACAGTGACTGCAGAAGTGGTCGTCTTGACGACGACAAGTCCACTTGGTCAAAACGTTGGCTCCAGCGACATTTCCTGTTCTCCATCGTTTTTAGCAATCTGTTCATTGATTCGAGCCTCCATCTTCTGCTGAGCTTCTGTTCTAGTTTCCTTTGACATGAACCTCAGAAGTAGGGAAACAACATTTGCCATTAAGCTGGAAGCACATAAGGTGCATACTCGTCGCAGCTGTGCATAAAATGAACTAGAGTGGAGAGGGGGTCCAATGCAGCTGGCGGCAAACGGTGAGACTGATGCAAGAAACTGCAAATTTTCGTCTCTTGGGTGTGGGCTGTGGGCACTGCTGTCTTCTCAACATGGCGTCATCGTACTTGCATTGTTTTTGCAATTCTTTTTATGCAGTTGAGCCTTGCTCTAACCAACACTGATGTAGCTAACGTTTGGGCATTGTTAACTAAATGCAAAGTGTTCCTGTTCAGGCTGCGTTTCAGTTATATAGCGAAAGTGAAAACTCGAGAGCTGCCATGAATTGTAGCATGGCACCACAACACATAATGTATCGACCGTTAGATATTGAGGTCTCGTCTCATGCAGGCGACACAGCAGCGTGGAAGTCTGGAGCTCCATTCGCCTCATCTCGGAGGGATACCCGGGTGACTCGCCCGATGGCTTGCACACAGGTCCCCTGGCAGTCAACTACGTAAGCACGCTCAGTTCAAGCCTTTTTTTGGCCACAGTATCCGCCAGGCGAGGTTACCTTGAAGCAGTGTGTGTGCTTCTACAGGGTTTGCCATTATGTTGTGCAGTGAAGCCCTGCCACTGTGGTGCATCCTTGGTGCTAGCCTGGGAGTTTTCTTCCTTTTATCTGCTAGTCTTGAGCGACACGCAACCCACTTGTTTGTACACATTGGGCAGGATTGCACATTTAAAGCGAAGCTGTATAGAGGCTACAGGTTCTGAAGGATCGTTTCCACGGGTGAAAGCACTTTCGCAGCGGTGGGCCGATCACGGGGCCAGCGCATGGAGCAGTGACTCATACACACAACAAAATGTGCTTTAAGTTACTCAAAGTGGACTACAGGCGATGGAGTTAAAGAAATGCGAATTTTATAATTCAAATGCCAAAGTGATTTAAAGGCTGCCCCAAGTGAACGAGAGGTATTAGGCCTTTTCATTTTTTTTTTTTTAATATGAAGCAGACGTAGTACTCAAGTATGAAAAATGAGGTCTCAGAGCAGCTGTCTGAAGGACATCCTCAAACATGTGCTCGTAAAATACAGCAGTGACACAAAATGGAAGAAATTGTACAGAGAAAGTGTAATACAAACTACAAAGAATGTAGCAGTGCAGGTGGTGCAAGGAAAGTTGCTCGCAGCTTTGCTTCCTCTGGGAGCATATACAGGGACACTAATAAAGTGTTCGTCACCTGACATGCACCATATTGCCACTCCAGCATTACCTTTTTCTCTCAACTATTTCCCATCTAGCTGTAGGCAATTCGCCTCTCACTTCTGCAAGCATGAAATTATGGGTGCACTTTAAATTCTGTGCCAGCCACACATTTGTTTTTAGCAATTATTATGATGTAGCATGCTCAGCCTCAAAGATTGTCTTTTCAGCCTTACTGTGACACGCAGTCCTTGACAGTGCGAGCGACATTTTGGATGCTTAATATTGGACACATTGGCACTTTTCAAAACTTCTTATGCTTTCGTGCAACTGGGGCACTTGAACGGTGTCTAGGCAAAGCCGCCATCCTTCATTTCTCATGCTGGCCCAGCAGCGCCAATCTTGTTTACCTCTGCTTGCTCAATGGTAGCAGTCCTCCTTTTTTGCATTCCTTTACTGGTTGTTTTAGGTGAGAGCACAAAATTGTCATGCAATCAAGATTTTAGGCAGGGACACTCAGTCTTGCTAAAAAAACGGTGGTAGTGGCACAGTGTGACACAAAGAAACAGAAGGACTCCACAGGATGATGCATACATTGAAAGGTATGCACCATGGCTGACTGCTGTGCGACCAGATCGAAATACTACCTGTGGAAGGGATCCAAACTAGAAGGCAAGCTTAGGGGAAGATAGAGGCTTGAATCGATGAACAGATCGCTAAAAACGATGCAGAACAGGGAATGTCCTTGCAGCGAACGTTTCGACAAGTGGACTTGTGTTTGTCAGGACAGCAACTGACGTCCTGACAAAGACAAGTCCACTTGTCGAAACGTTCGCTGCAAGGACATTCCCTGTTTTACATCATTTTTAGTGATCTGCTCATCGATACCTGTGGAAGAAAGAATCTGATAATTTAATAGAACTCGTTGCTTGGCTAGTTGGTGCATAGTTTAATAAAGAACAGTGGCGCAACAAAGGACAAGGACGAGATGAGGGAACAGGTACAAGCGCTTCTACCTGTTCCCTCGTCTTGTCCTTGTCCTTTGTTGCGCCACTGTTCATTTAAGGAATGTGATAAACAGACGTGAGCCATTATGCACTCTCGCATACAATTGCCATGTGTTCAAAAAACCATTTCTTAAGGGGGGCGCGGCTTTCAAAAACCAAAAAATTCGCAAAGAAGTCGATTTTTGAAAAACCATATATTTGGGTAGTATGCATCATAAACTACCTCTGGTGTAAATATCAGCGCCTAATTGGCCCTAAAAGTGCTTCAAAAAAATTTCGTAAGCCGTGGCAGCTCCTGAGCTGCGAGCAATTGCCGAAAATGCCCCAACTTTGCGCGTGCGCCGCTTCTCTGCCCGTTACCCGAGCGCCGTCATCTTGGTCTTGTTTTGTTCGTCAATTCTTGTTTTTTTTCCCCCGCCATCACCGGTCGGCCTGACGGTGTGGTCAAGGCATAACTCGCTTGTGATTGGAGAGCTCACGGGGTGCTTCAAGGCCGCGCTTCTCAAACGCGGAGCTACGATTGGGTGGAGCTCCTCGAGGATGAGGGGCAGCAAGTGGCTGCTGCGCGTGCGCACGTGTCCGGCTCCGGACCATGCTGCCTGCTACCGCGCACCTCCTTATCTGCTTCAACTCCTCCGTTGCAAACGTTCTTTGTGTTCTTCATATCTCCTTCGTCTCTTGTTAGGTTTTTTTTGCGATCAGTATCGGCACTGTTCAAACCGCCTTTACGAGACGATAATCGTTTGATGCGGCCTGCCGATCATTGCGCAGTTGACGAGTTCTGCACGTTCTGCCGAACACACACCTGACGCGGCTGTCCGTGAGGAGGCTTTTCGGAGGACTTGTGTGCATTCTGTTGCGATGGATCGCTCCTTCAAGAAGAAACGCAAGACTGAGCTCGCTTACGGAAAGCGAAAGCGCCGAACACCTAATCCTCGGCGATCGCGGGTACGCACACCAAGTCCTCAGTCAGTCGCCGAAAGTGATGCCACTTTGGACTCTCAGTCATCAAGGGATGCAGTGAACAACGCAGGCGAGGTGCGACGCCAGTGCGTGTCAAGCTCGGAAGACGATGGCGTTGATGCTACCGTACATTGACGTGAGGCCACACACTCTCCTAACGAGGAGGATCGCGCTGTTCGAATTGACGGTGAAACTGGTGATGGTGAAATGAATGACGCTGCGGCAGACGCTGTCAGTCAGCGGGGGTGATGCCGCGATTGTGCTCGGCGAGCGTCGTACCATTCAGGGACACATGCAACCCAGCTTTGTGTCTGCGGAAACCGCAGAAGCGCAGTCGACCACGCGAGTCACTCGGCGCGATATCCGCTACTGAGCGGAAGTTTGCACTGACGACGACGCCAGGGGAAGAAGAATATGTGATGATGCAGATCGGCGTCCTAAACGCGATTATTGGGGACACAAGGCATGGACTTGCCGTGAAAATGGTGGTGACATGTCGCTGTCGTGGCTCATTGGAGCTCGCCAAGAAAACCAGGTGCTCGAGTTTTCGACGTGAACGTTCGGTCTATGCACACAATAAGGAGCATTGGTAAAGGGCCTACTGCTCTAAATGACTTCTGGGCAGTGATGAACGTCTCACACAGAGGGCTCCACCAGAAGACTTACCAACGCCATTTGAAGAAGGTGCTGAAACCTGCTGCTGAAGAAGCTGCAGAAACAGTTTTTGCAGATGCTGTAGAGGCTGTGAAGAAGACTTACCGGCAAATGGAAGTGAACTTCACTAAAAACATCACCATGGTCTACGACAGCACATGGCTGACACGCGGACACAGCTCACACATTGGTGTGGGCTGTGTGATAGAGTTTTACACTGGTCTTGTGCTTGACTGTGCAGTCCTGTCTAACTTCTGCCTCGGGTGCTCACTAGGTCCAGCTGAAAGCAACCCTGCACATTAAGAGCGGAGAAAGACGCATGTTTGCCAAAAAAACACAGACGTGGCTGCGGGACGCATGGAGGTGGAAGCTGCACTGCAGCTTTTTGGACGCTCCCTCAGTAGAAATGACCTCCGTTGCACGAATACGGTCGACTCTCGTTACAATGGACCCTCATAATCCGGGAAAAAATGTCTGTTTTATCCGAAGTCCGTAATATCCAGACATTGAATGGAAGGGGGTAGGGGGTTGTAAGGCCCGTGTGTTTATCATCGCTGACATCGCTCAGCTGCGTGATTTAGTCCTTTTTAAGTACCTGCCGCCGAATATATACTCCATGGCACGGCTACGACCGTCAGTGGTAATTTATAACTGTAGCACATGTTCAACTTTCATCAGAAAATGCAACAGCACTAAGTGCAGGAAGGCCTGGTGGTTGGCTGCTGAACCCATGTACACATTAGTGAGGCTCAGTCGAAAAGCTACTGATTGAACAGCTTGCTGTCACAAAGCCGCTCATGTTACGAGCTGCCGGTCATGTTACAAAAAGAACTGGTTCCAGCTGGGGCTCGTTCTAATGATCGGCATCACAAATTCATTTTTTTGCACGGGTGCATTTCTGCCTCAGCTAATCCAAGACCGTTGCTACGCTGAATTAGCGCGCCCATTCATACCAACGCACCTCGCACGTAGAAGCTTATTCATTACAACTTCTCAGTGGAACTCACCGGTATTGGGGCTGGGAGCTCAGGAGCGCCTCACTACCATAGCGTTGGTCGCAATGCCTAACGACGCGATTGTGGAGAGAACGACAAACATCGAAGGTAGAAAAAAACAAAAAAAGCTTTTTATTCCCACCTAACTCGAAAAGAACTTTGTTATCAGTGACTGGCCCTTAGATCGCTTCATGGAGCCTGAAGTGCTTAAGGGTGTTCCCCCGACGCTTGTTTGCCGGCGATACCTTTGTTGTGCACGATGGAACTCATGGTCTGCTTCCATAGTCCCATCACTTTGGCAACATCTGCCTTCTTTTCTTCGCGTGAAACTACACTCACAATTTTCATTTTATCGCTGAGTGAAATTTGCTTTTGTTTTCTGGAGGCCATGATCTCGGCACTTGCTCTCAGTGCGGCACAACCATTCCCCACGGAACACACCGACAAAATGACGTTTGTTATGTTCTCAGGCTGGCTTGGCTAGAGGCTCGGTTTGGCCAGATGAGCACCAATGTTGCCAGCCGCAGTTTAAAATTTTTGCTTGAGACGCCGGCGTGGTAAAGTATGTTGTCAGTCTGTGTCGATACGGCAAAAGTCCGGTGTATATGCAACTTTGGCAAAAAACTGCCATTAATTTTGTCCGCTGTAGCTGATAGTCCGTTGTAGCATGGTCCGTTCAAAGCGAAGTTGGCTGCATTGATAAAATACATGGACCAAACCTGGGTTAAAATATGGTCCATTATATCCGAAAGTATGTTGTACGTGGGTCCGCTATAACGAGCGTAGACTATAATTTGTGACGGTGACAGTCGTACCTACCTGGCCCTGTGAAATGAGGAGATGTATGGGTTTGTACCTCTCATGAAGGAAGACTGCGTGAACCATGTTCAGAAAAGGATGGGCACAGCACTCCGTTCTCTCGTAAGCAAGGCAAAGAAGGGAGAGGTGCTCGGTGGAAGAGGTGGCTTGACGCAAGACTTGATCAAAAGGCTCACCAGTTATTATGGCCTAGCACTGCGAAGCAACACTGATGTTGAAGACATGAAGAGAGCAGGGATGGCCACTTTTCATCACATTTCATCAACACATTTAGAGCCTAATCACGAGCTGTGTCCTCCCGGTGCCCACAGCTGATGCAGGCACCGTGCAGCAGAGGCCGAGGAAAAGCCACAACCTCCACACAAGTATAATCTGCCCAGCAAAGTTGTCGAAGCGTTGTGGCCAGTGTACCAACGCCTGTCCGACCCTTAACTGCTGGCTCGCTACAGTGGAAACAAGACTCACTGTGCGGCTGAAAGCCTTCACTCGGTGATTTGGTCGTTAATTTCCAAGCAGCAGCATGCCTCCCTCTTCACTGTAGAAGCAGCAGTGCATGAGGCAGTTGCGAGGTATAATTCAGGCAATTTTCAAGTGTACACCAAGCTTTGTGCTGCAATGGGTGTGCAACCTGGGGCCCTTACCCTCCACAGGGCTGCTGAAAAAGACGCTCAGCGAGCAAAGAAGTCGTCAAGCATGCATGAAATGAAAGGGCAGAGACCCAAAAGGTTGCCTCCACACAAAGATATGAAGAACTACAGTGCTGGTGCATTCTAACAAATGCAAATGACTTCGAAAACTTTGATAGGCGTTTTCTCACAAGTGTGTTTTGGACATCGTGCATTGCTCGTGGAAAGAGTCGCACAGGAATGACTGGACTGATTTTGATGCCGTTTTAGTTTTTTTCCTGAATCCCTGAACACTTCTTGAAGGTATGACATTCTTCGATTTCTTGTTTATGGCCCAGCTTTTTTCTAGATGATGATTTGTACATGACACTGTTTCTGACAATCTGTGTAGGCAACCATGATGTCTCTATATAAAAAAAAATAGAGAACCCATAAAAAAATTCTGAGAGTGTCAGACCCTTAGTCTTCTTTTGAGTAAAGATCAACACCATTTGCAGCTTCCTGGCACGTTTTGTTACAGCGCTAGGCTTTCCACGAGCAGACCATATAATTGGACCGTGTAGCATGGTGTAACTTGGGAAGTACTCAAGATATCATGATGAAACTGCATATTTCCCTATTCGAGACACTTATGAGTATGCATGCCAAATTTCATTGCTCTAGGTCAACAAACAAGGAAGTTTTTTTTGGACGCCACCTCCTCCCTTAAGAAGGTAAATTAATGCATGGCATGCTAACACATAGTGTTCCCAAAACGGTGATTTTGAACGCCTCTGTTTTTGAAGAACACACAGCACCGACCAAAGTAAAAGTAAATATATTTGTAAAATACGTTTCGGCTCCCACACGGGAGCGTTGTTCACAATCTGAAATGTATTGTACAAATATATTTACTTTCACTTTGGTTGGTGCTGTGTGTTCTTCATGTTATTCCCTGACCGGATGGGATTCCGTCCAACTCTAGACTTCATAAGTCTCTGTTATTTCTTGGGTGGTTTTCTTGCTGCTGGGGCCATGGACAATGCATTTGTCAAGTGACAGCTTACAGCAACCGCTTCTATAAAGTTGACTCATATGATTACCTGCGATACCATGAGGACTACAGTTAAACTTGCATGCAGGAAACCTCCATACAATGAATTTCCGTATAATGCGGATATATAGGTCAACCCCCCTACCTTGACCAGCAAAAAAAAAAAAAAAACCCGGAACTGTTCACTGATGCACTTTATTCAGTCCTCCGAACTGTCAGAGCTCTCCTCCGAGGACGACTGCTTTTCGCTAGCCGCCTCCCACAACATGTCGTCCTCGGTGCGGTCGAGAGCAGCGTTGGTGATGCAGCACTTCTTAAATGTGCGCACCACCATTTCTTCAGGCAGAGACCTCCATGCCCCGGAGACCCAAGCACAAACTGTCGCGAGAGGTGGCCTGCGCAGCCGGCCGGTCGGGGTCCGCGGGTTGTCGCCAGCCATCCATTCATTGTATAACGCACGCACACAGTCTTTAAAAGGCTTGTTAAGGACGACGTCCAACGGTTGCAGCATTGACGTCATCCCTCCCGGAATGACGACAAGATCGGTCTTCCCGTCGTGAAGCGCCTGATGCCATCAAATGCCCGCGAAATGCATCCAACACGAGCATTTTCCGGCGCTACAGGAGGGCTCCAGGCCGCCGGTTCCACACTGTGCGGATCCATTCGCGCATTAGGGCCTCGTCCATGTACCCCTTCTCGTTCACGCAGACGACGATATCCCGCGGGAAGGCCTCCTTCGGCAGCGTCTTCCGCTTAAAGATGATGGACGGGGGCAACTTTCTGCCGTCGGCCGTGCAGGAAAGCATCACGGTGAAGTGCGAATGCTAGCTTCCGGTCGACAGCAGCTTCACCTCCTTTGCCCCGCGTTCACAGACTGTTGTGGACGACGGCATGTCGAACCACACCGGCGTTTCGTTAGTGTTGCCGATCTGGCCTAACACGTAGCCATGCTGCCGCCGGAGGCTATTCACGTAGAGTTGAAACTCTATCAACTTGTCCTCGTACTCCTCCGGCAGCTTCTGGCAGATTGACGTGCGCCGTCTAAGGGCAAACCCTTTGCGTCACATGAAGCGGCGGACCCAATAAATGGACTCCTTGAATTCTTCCCTCGACAGACCGGCTTCACGGGCGAGCTCGACGGCTTTTGTGCGAATGAGCTCCGCACTCACTGGCAGGGACCTGGCAAGGCACTCGCGGCCGAAATCCGCCACTTTGTCCTCGAGTTACGGGTGCGCAGCTCGGCGACCACGAAACGACGTCTTCCGTGCGTTACACACCGACAGTTTGGATTTCTGGTTGCACCAGTTCCTGGCGCCTGTCTCAGATACTCCAAACTGCCGCTGCGCCGACATGTTGCCATTCGTTTCCGCGAATTCAATAACTTTTAAACGCGGCGGTGAACTGGCGCCGCGTCCCGGTATTCATAGCTGGCCGCAGAGCAAGGTTGCCACTCGCCAGGAACCATAAAGGAAAGAAAAAGTTTCCCTTTCCTCCATGCTAGGAACACTAGCTGAACAAGAAAAAAAAATTGGTGTCGGGCGTCGGCCTATGGAGGCGATGTCGATGCTGATGCCCAAGAAGCATGCGGCGCTCCTTGCTGCCAGACGATCATTCGGTTTGTGCCAAGGGCCGGTATATAGGTCGAGGGGCGACATTTTAGTGACATTTTTTGGAAAATATCTCGACCTATATTCCGCACTATACGGTACTAAGTTTTTCTGTTTCCCGCTGCCACTCCAAGAAGGGCATGTATTTGTTACCTCTGTGTAACAAAGCTACAGCAGGAGACACCCTCGATATATGGAAGTATTCCTACCAAACACTTAGTGAACCTGACACATATTTTTTTTATTATAATGCAAGCAGCAGTCGAATCCACTCCTGTGGTTGCCCCTCTACCCACGGAGTGTGAAGTGGGGCCATGGTGAATGGTGTGGACGCAGCTTCCGCAGATATTCCCGCTTGCGCAACGCATGGAGAAACTACCCTGGTTGGCACGGTTCCAGCATCTCGGCTCTCCAGTGTCACCTGAGCCAACGATGCGATTCTTGCTGCCGAAACTGTGTCCTTTACTTCCCCGTTCAAACGGCTTCCGCCCCTAGTAGTGCGACCTATTGGTTGTCGCAAAAGTCTTTGCATTTTGCTTTCCCAATGTGACACCGGGTGCCACTGTAGCTCTTCATAACTTGATACGTGCTTATTTGGACATTATGGGCGCATACGGTAATGTAAATCAGAATATTTTATGGGACATATTTTATGGGAGGCTGGTGTACACCTTTTCAGAAAAGGCTCCCTGGGTGCCGCCATAACCTCCGCTGCGCTGTGCTAAATGTATGTGACCCCCCAAAAAAAGCACTGCCGTGGGTTTGTAGTAGCAAGTGTGGCATTGGTGAGTCTGCGTAATCAAGCAGCGCACACATTCGAAAAGAAACAGATGGCACAAGCCTTTTTACTGCCATGCACAGCCCAATATGGCGGAGCTCTGTGCCTCCTGTGAAAAGGTCTATAGGTGACGACTGTGCAGAGCTCTTAAAGGAAATATACCATGGAAGTACAGTCTGTGTGGAATGGGAAGGTATCACAAGTAATGGTAGAATGGATGACATTGATATAGGTAAAGTGCTCAGGCAGGGATGCCCGCTGTCTCCACTACTATTCTTGCTTTATGTGATGAGAATGGAAAGAGCATTGGAAAGGAGCAATGTTGGTCTTACGCTGTCCCACAAACAGGCAGGTATAGTGGTAGAACAAAAGCTTTTTGGATTGTTTTATGCGAACAATATTGTGCTATTCGCAGACAGCTGAGAGGATCTGCAGTGTCTGGTTGATATATGTGGTCAGAAGGATGAAGTCTTGGGACTAAAATTTAGTGTGAGAAAATGTGGTTTGTTGGTATTCAATGACAGCAACAATGAGACAATATCTATATAGGGTGAGGAGGTACCCAGAGTACCTCGAGAGTGCAAGTAAAGCTTAATAAAGCTTAATAAAGCTTTATCCATATCCAGAGTACAAATGTCTGGGAATATGGATAAACCATGTGAATAGATACATAAAAGTACAGGAAAAAGCTATGACAGCTAAAGGAAAGAGGAATTCTGCAATAATGAAGCATAGAGAGCTTTGGGGCTACAGCAGGTACGAGGTAATTTGTGGTTTGTGGAAAGGTGTGGTGGTGCCAGGACTTACATTCAAAAACTAACTGGTGTGCATGAGGTCAGATGTGTAATCAGTACTGGACGTGAATCAAAGGATGGTCGGACATCTTGCTTGCATTGGGCGGCCATGGGAAGACCTTCAGTAAAACAGATTCTTGGGCTGGTTGGCCTTGCATTATCACAATAAAGAACAGTGCAAATGAGACTGCCTCTTATTTTTGTGCATCTTATTTGCCCTGTCCTTTATTGTGATAATGGGAAGACGACAAATGAGGCTTTTAAGGGGGGATGTGGGGTTGTCTAACTTTGAGGGAAGGGAAGCTCAGAATAAAATTAGGTACGAACAGAGATTAAGGAATATGAAAGAAAGTAGACGGGCAGTGAAAATATTCAGATATCTGTGTAGGGAGAATGTTGACTCACAATGGAGGAAGAGAACTAGGAGGCTTACCAGTAAGTATACAGCCAGTAATGAAACAGATTGGGCAAAAAATAGCGTTAAGATCATGGTCTGAGCTGCCGAGAAATCGGATTGGATAGCAGCAATGGAGAAGAAACCGCCATAGAGCAACTACAGAAAAGGGAAAGACTAAATGAAGAGGAGAATTTTCTGATAAATCAAGGGGGAGCACTTTTTGAAGCAAGGTCAGGTTGTCTGAGAACAAGAAGCTGCAGAGCAAAATTAAATAAAGAAAGGGATACAAGTACGTACTGCGGATAAGCTAGGAAAACGACAGAGCGTGTTTTGATTGAATGGGTAGATATCCACCCAGGGTTATGTGTGGGTAATACCCTGCTCAAGGCCATCGCGGTTTCACAGATAGCATGGGAAAGCTGAAAATGTCGGCGATACATCATGCGCAGTGCCTATTGGGGCGGCACTGAAAGTTGCATAGCGGTGGCCGTCGGAACCACCGGCGGGCCTCGTTCCAGAGATGGCTGCTTTCACTGCACGCATGGCCATGGTACATGCATGTGATTTCGTCACGTGTGTGCACCTTTGATTGTTGCTTTTGTCGGTGGCAGTGTATGCAATGACCCTGTGTATTACCGGTAATATTACCGCTTTATGTTAGCAGTGTTAATGGACATGCATCGGATTTCAGAGCTGTCCGAGGGGACAGTGTCTCCTTTATATGCCCCAAACGTTTGCCACTGAGCAGTATCAACAACCTTGCCCCTGAAGCGGAGCTCATTGTTATTATAATGAGCTATAATAACGCCTCAGGCGCCAATGTCTTCTTCATTTGTTAGCTTTGTGAAGGAAAGCTCTTACTGTACACACCTTGTTCATCGAAATGCCACATACATTTATGGTCGACCGAGGAGTGCACCCGTAGCTCCTGAGAATGGTATGTATACAGCTACAGCCACGTAAAAGGCCAGCGATAGTGGAGCTAGCAAACCAGCAGGGCGAACTTGAGCAAAATAGCTTATAATATTAAGTGTTCATTACTTTTAAACATGCGTCCTGCTACTGTATGTGCAGCATGTATTCCCCTATTCTATCGTTACACAAGCAGAGCATTTCAGTGGTTTCACGAGAGCACACGAGTGGGGTACCACACGAGGTAAGACCCGAAAACTTGCTTGCATGCCAAAGGCACATTGATTTTATGTTGTGTCATTTTTAGTACAGTGGATCTGCTGTTACGTTCCTCACTGCTGCATTTTCCCGGCTGTTGCTTTGTTTTTCATCGGTTCCGGCAGAGCTTCCATGGAATCCCATGCATTGCGAAACCCGCTGTTATGTCACAACTGTGGGCCTGTTCCCGCATGATGCGTCGCAACCTGGCACGCCGAACCCGCCCGGGCACCGCCATTTTGATTTGACTTTTGAAAGTCTTGGTCAGGCTTGGCAGGAATTGCCACATCGCAGCCTTGAGTTTGTCAACTATGTCCGCATGTCAGCTCGGGATAAGTGACAGTTAAGGCTCTTATGTTGCGAAGGCGGGCTCATTTGAAACCAGCAAAAGTAACATAGTGTTATCTTGTAAGTCTGATGTTAAATCTAGTGTACAGAGGAAGTAGTGAAAGCCTTGAAAGAGATGCAAACGGGGAAAGGCACCCGGTGAGGATCAGATAACGGCAGATCTTTTAAAGGATGGTGGGCAGCTTATACTGGAAAAACTGGCAAGCCTGCATACGCAATGTCTAATGACTGCAAGCATACCGGAATCTTGGAAGAATGCGAATATCATCCTAATCCATAAGAAAGGCGACACAAAGGACTTGAAAAGTACAGGCTGATTAGCTTACTGTCAGTCATCTACACGGTATTTACCAAGGTAATCGCTAACAGAATTTGTGCCACCTTAAATTTCAGTCAACCTAACGAACAAGCAGGGTTTCATAACGGCTACTCAACAGTAGAGCATATTCACGCTATCAGTCAGGTGATAGAGAAATGCGTGGAGTATAACCAACCCCTATATACAGCCTTTATGGATTGCGAGAAAGCATTTGACTCGGTCGATACCTCAGCAGCCATGCAGGCATTGTGGATTCGGGGCGTAGACGAGCACTACGTAAGACTACTGGAAGACATCTACAACAGCTCCACAGCCACCATAATTCTCCATAAGGAGAGCAGCAAAATACCTATAAGGAAGGGTATTATTAAGGGTGTAAGACAAGGGAACACAATCTCTTCTATGTTATTCACAGCATGTTTACAAGAAGTATTTAGAACACTGGATTGGGAACAGGTGCCCAGTCGAAAAAAACAATTGGAACCAATTGGGAAACTTCCACATGGTCCCAATTGTGAATTAGTACACCATTGGGCCAATTGGACCAATTGATTGCATGCCAGTTGGGCCAATTTGTTCTAGTCCGATCGGTTCTTATGGTGCAGTAGCCCATAACTAATTGGTTGTATTCCAATAGGGCCTAACGGTGCACTTTCCATTACAACCAGATTGTCCCAAATGGGAACACAGCTGGCGCTGCATGAGTCTGCCGAGCTAGAGCGCATATAATGAAGCACGATATATGACGCGAAATATTCTCTTTCCTATGCTGTCCATGTTTCATTTCATATATCACACTTCAGTAGATGCTCCCTAGCTTGGTTGACTTGTGCAGCGCTAGCTGTATACACATTTTAGACAATCTCGTTTTAATGCCATGTGCATTATTTGACGCTGCTGGAACACAACCAAGAGTGTTTGGGCCTACTGCATAAAGCTCTTCCATGTGTTCATGCATGTTACTTCTTGCTGTTTCAAATTGTATTCTATATCCAACAAAGGAGCCACTTCATGCAATAATCGCTTATTAGAACGCAAAGTACATTTGACACAGATATATTAAGTGAAAAACAGAAAAGCTACTTTATTAAAACACATGTTGCGTGGTAATTATTTGTCAGGTCACTTGTACGTTCTTGCCACAACCCGCAGCAGCCTGCGTAGAAAAGCAATAAAGCAGCATTAACAACAGTCTACTATGAATTAAACGTAAGCAAGCTTTGAAAACGTGTAAGCTTACCTTTGGCTTGCGCAATTCTGGAACAACAGGGACACATGTGCCGGTCATCCACCTCACGAAACAGGCCGCCGGAATGTTGTTAGGGCTAACGTTCTTGATTGTTATCCACAATTCGCACAACTTCCAAACGCTTATCAACACCACATTGAATAATCACAGCCATAAAGCACCCAGTGCATTAATCTCGCAACAGATAGCTGCAGTAGTACATGAATACAACGAGAACGATGCACCGACACTCGGCACCACAGCACAGCCGTGACTGCTGCTGCCGCTGCTACAGCCACGTGTTGCTGATGTTGATGACGCTGTCTCGTGCAAATCGGGGTGGAATATGATGCACACAGAACCAAATTTCGCGAGAAACATTTCTTTGGAGGTGTAATACAGGGAAAGGTCAAGCACCATTGCTGATTAAGGATGCATTGCTCTATGTCAGAGGTTAATTTGTTCCCAGTTGGAGGCTGTATATTAGCCCAATTGGAAGCGAGCCCACAAGCTCGATTTGGCCTGACTGGTTTTCATTTGAACCATATGGCCCAAATGGTTTCCGTTCGAACCATTTGGCAGTGACAGCTATCCCAATTGGTCCTGTTGGTAATGCCAAATGGCCCAATTGGAAAGTGACATTTCGATTTGGACCCGTTGATATTTCCAAATGGTTTCAATTGTTTTTTTTGACTGGTTGGGGGGTAAGGGTTAATGGGAAATGCCTCAGTAACCACAGATTTGCTGATGACATTGCCTTGCTAATTAACTCGGGAGATGAATTACAAAGCATGATTACTAACCTAAGCAGGCAAAGTAGAACAGTGGGCCTGAAAATTAATATGTAGAAATCTAAAGTAATGTTGAATAGCTTTGGGCAAGCACAGCAATTTGAGATAGCTGGTGAGGCATTGGAAGTAGTAAGTGAATATATCTACTTAGGCCAGGTAGTGACCCCTGATCCGAATCTTGATGCTGAGGTGATTAGGAGGATTAGAATGGGGTGGAGGTGCATTTGGCGAGCATTGTCAGATAATGGGTGGTAGCTTACCATTGTCTCTGAAGAGGAAAGTATATAACGGCGGCATCTTACCGGTACTCACCTGCGGGGCAGAAACTTGGAGGCTAGCTAACTAAGAGGGTTCAGCTTAAATTGAGAATGATGCAGCGAGCTATGGAACAGAAAATGGTAGGTCTAACCTTGAGGGCCAAGAAGAGAGCGGAGTGGTTAGTGAACAAACGTGTGTTAGGGACGTATTAATAGAAATTAAGAAGAAGAAATGGGCGTGGGCGATCCATGTAATGCAAAGACAAGACAACTGTCTAAGGGTAACATTAAGGGTAACAGAGTGGATTCCTAGAGAAGGCAAGCGTGGCAGAGGACGGCAGAAAGTTAGGTGGACAGATGAGATCAGGAAGTTTGCGGGGATAAATTGGGCCCAGTTAGCACAGGACAGGGATAATTGGAGATCTATGGGAGAGACCTTTGCCCTGCAGTGGGCGTAGACAGGCTGATGATGATAGAAGCAGTTGCTGATTATGTCTGCTCACACTGTTTTCAAGGCGTCGGCAGGTATGCGATGTGCACTTGCTTCGTTTTCGTTGGCCTGCTTATTGGTGTAGACTGCAAGGTGATCATTCGTACCACCAGACATGACCTGTCGTTCAACGTCACAAGAAAGACATCTTGAAATGCAAAATAGACGAACAAGCACTGACGACGGAACGTGAAAGCGCTATCAAGTAATCGCGGACCCGACACGACCAGTCGTATTCGCAATTGCAAACCACATGTGGGGTGCCAGAACAGGATGTAGTTATCGCAATGACTGGGCGACTTGCCTCCAAAATTGGTGCGTCGCGCTGGAACTAAGCCTCAGAAATCACAATTTTGAATGCGATCTTTGAGGCCATACTCTCTCATTGGGGCGCTGAAGGACATAATGGCGGCCCATTCAGTGCGCTCGACAGCCGCGAATGTTGTCCGAATTATTGAATTTAGAACTAGAAACCATCTGAAATATCGGTCGTCTTAACTTATTAAGTCTATCGGGGCACCGGCAGTTCCGCACAGCTCTCTGAATTATCGTCGTCCAAGTTATCGGTCAGCGAGTGTAGATGGCCATCCAGCGACTGTAGATAGCTCACCTTGGTGAAATAAATTGTTTGAAGTCAAAGCGGCCCTGTTCTCATTCATTTTCGGAGCTTTCTTCACTCTTTCATTTTCCCAGCTATTACATTTCTTTTTTTCCCGGTCTGCTGAAAAACCATTTCACCGACAACACGGTATCGTCCGATTATTCGATAAGACGTGGTAATTGTCGCAGTAACATGCAGCAATTTGTTTCTTTTTCTTTCACTTCTTCTCTTTCGTTTCTTCGCATAAATGCATGGTACAATTCCAAGTCCTGCATTTTGTGTACACAAACGCACGGCATAAGTGCCAACAGTTCTTAGCAGCCTTCCCCCTCCCCACTGTTTCCGATGGCTGCCGCCACATATCACCGATACCTGGGTTTCAGGCTGTTTGCCATGCGTTCCTGTGTTCCCTTTCATATTGCTCACGATAGTACATGTCTTAAATGTAAACATTTCGACAGCAGTCTGTCTGGCTGGGTAGAAAATTTAGGAGGTTGAAATTGCTCCAGCCACAGTTTATAGAGAGCCCGACGTTTCGGGACCGACTCGGTCCCTTCTTAAGGAGGTCACTGTGTTGGTCACGAAAGTGTTGTTGCACTTTGTACTCTCACCACCACTCCTGCTTTTGCTTTCCCTCACGTTTCGGAGACCGTGAACGTATACCGAAGGCATTGTTCCCAGCGAGCAGTTCACGTTGGCAGGTGTGTGTTGAATGTGTCAGGGCTCGAGGAAGAGCCTCCTTCAGAAATTCCTCTCTGTTTCAATAACAGAAGCGCTGTCGAAGTCGGTTGCAACGTAGCGCGTTGGCGGAGCACTGCGAGAAGCACGACCATAAAATTGACTTCGACGGCACTTCTGTTATTGAAACAGCGAGCAATTTGGGAAAGAGGAACTTTCCTTCTGTTTTGTGTTTCTTCCATCATTTGGTGAGTGTGCGGTGTGCCTCCCAGAGATGGAGGAGGTCCACGTTCATTTGTGTTTCTGTCAGCTGTTCCTGTTGTCTGAGCGTGGATATGAGTGATTCAAACCAGGTGTTGTATCCCGACTGGAGGGGGTCTATGATATTTCAGGGGACGCATCTATATGGTTATGTTGATGATATAGTGATCGCTACCGAGAGTGTCTGCTGTATTCGACTAGTTGGCATGGCGTATGTTGAGTGTAAATGTGAGGTCCAGGCAGTATTTATTTATTTATTTATTTTTATTTATACAGTACTGCTAGCCTCTGTACGAGGCTGTAAGCAGGAGCGGGTAGTAACAGGTGCAAAACCAAGCGTATATATTTCACAAATGAAGGTACAACAATTATGTCATACAGTCGAGCCCGTTTATAACGAACCTGAGCATGACGCGGCGTCCGTTCGTTGTATCCCGAAGTTCGTAATAAATGAAAAAACAGCTTTTAAAATGTTACAAGTGAAAACCCAAATTAATTTTTTCGCAAAAAAGTCCGTGATGCACGTCTGCTTCGAGAGTGCCGATGCTATAAGGGTGGTCTCCAGTTTATTTAAAGCGGCAGCATGCTCCTCGCCGAGGCCCTTGGCATAGACAAGTTGCCTGAGGCTATCTATGTAGCCAATTGCTACAGGCACACTTGGGGGCGCTGGCTCCAACGTTTCATCATCGTCGTCATCTGATTCCTCCGAGTCGCTCTTGCCGCGCACTTCATTGACAATGCCCTCATCCGTGCACGGTTCCGCGGTGTCGGCATCATCATCGGCCGTAACAAAATCATCTCAGCAGATGTCCCGCCCTCCCATGTCAGAGTCGACAACACGCTGCCACAAATCGCTGCCGGAGTGGTCCTTTTCGGAAGCTTCAGGGTCGGCATCGGGTCCGACATCGGCGAAGCCGGCCTTGCGGAAACAGTTTTACACACATGTAGCCGTTACCTCCGCCCACGAAGCCTTTACCATCTCCAGAGCTGAGTACAACAACACCCGAAGCGGCAGGTTGGCTGCCGGCCGGTCAACAGCTATGAGCATGCGCTCCACAACGCGGCGCCTATAATAAGCCTTAAACGCGCGGATTATGCCTAAGTCAAGCGGTTGCACTTTCGACGTTGTGTTGGGCGGCAGGAAAAGAAGCAGGGTCACTGCCGTCAGAGAGGCTCGTACGTGGTGTGCGGAGCAATTGTCGACCACAAGCAGCACACGCCTGCCTTGCTTGTGCATGTCGCGATCTAACTCGCTCAGCCACTCTGCGAATAAATCGCGCGTCATCCGCGCTTTAGCACTATGCCTGTAACGCACAGGCACATAGCCCCGAAAGCAACGCAGCTTCTTTGACTTGCCGATTACAAAGGGCACGCGCCGGTCGCTGCCATCCATGTTAGTGCACAAAAGTGCTATGACGCGCACTTTACTGTGCTTGCCGCCAGCACATGTGTCGCCTTTCATGGCGTGCGTTTTTCCCGGCAGCATCTGGTAGAATAACGCAGTTTCGTCTGCGTTATAAACGTCTCGCTCCGCATAGCTTAAAATAGTGTCTCGATTTGCTTCAAGCCACAAGGCAACGTCTTGGTCGCTGGCCGAGGCCGCCTCACCGACAATCGATTTAAAAACAATGCCATGGACGCACCTTGAACCGATGTAGCCAGCCATTTCCTGGGCAGAAGTCAGGAAAATCCAACAGAAAAGTCTTTCGCTTTGGCCAGCATCATAGGACCACTTATCGGAATGTTCCGAGCCCGCGCGTCGACGAAACATTTCAGAAGCACTTCCTCGACGTCCGCGTAGGTGGCCCTCCGCAGGCGCTTTCTGTCCGTCGAGTTGGCATCGGCACTGATTATCTTGTCCTTGTTCTTTAGAATCGTCGATATCGTTGACTTGGACACGCCGTACTTCTTAACCGACTCACAATTTTTAGCGCCTTGAGCTAGCTCGTTTAGAATGACTCGTTTGGTAGAAATGTCCAGCGCTTTTCGCTTCGTGCCATCTGTTTGCGCGGAAGGCTTCCCGTCCGCCATCCTGACACACACGCACACCAACAACGAGCAAGACGCGCACGTGCGACACACAAGCAAGTACGCGTAGAATGGCTCTGAGCTCGTTTCTACCCAGAAAAAGAAACTTCAGAATTCGAGCCGGCGTGGAGACAGGCGGAGGAGTTGGAGGAGTTGCGATAAAGGGGGAAGAGAGGAGAACGGCCTTGGGATAGAGTCACTGTACTTGGGAGAGTGGCCTACGCGCGCAGTGGTCAGAGAATATCATTGGGGCGCCGGTTGTTCGCGGAAGGGTGAAAACGGCTGTCACACGGGACGGATCGTGAAAAGTCGAACTTGCGCGGCTCCACCGACTTCGATAATTCGCACTTCGTTCCGCGTAAGCCATTTTTACCCTTCCGCACGCGTGCAGGGCATGCTGAACGGAGTGCAAAACGAGCGAGAACTCAGAACGAATCGCGAAATATCGAAGTCAGTGAGCACCCCGCACCCACTGGCGATGCGGGGTGCTCGGAGCAGCAGGGGGACAAAGGACGGAGGGGTGCGTAACAAAAAACTGTTGGGGAGAACGACAGTGAGAAGCCTGCGGAGGCAGGGTCGGCGTTTGGCTCGCCGATGGCTTATAGGCAGTCGAAAGGGGTGTCTCCGCAGTCGCCGGATCACGGACTCCGTTCGCTGTAACCGATCGGCAGGGTTCAAAGGCGTTCGTTGTAAGTGTGATTTTGTGCCATTGAAATAATGTATATTTCCACGGTCACGTGGGTATCGTTTGTTTTAAGACGAAGTTCGTTTTAAGTGGGGCCGTTATATGTGGGCTCGACTGTATGAATAAAAAGAAAAGAAAAGAAGAACACTCCTGAAAATCAAGATGCGAAGCATATATGCAACATTTCAAGCACTGGTATGTGCAAGCTGACTGCAGAAGAAAATGAAGATGCGACAAACAGTTTACATCAACTACAAAAGGTTAGAGAAAGGGGTTGGAATGTGCTCTCAAAGGTGTAAAGTACTGTAGTTGCTCGCGTAATGGACGCGCTCGCATAATAAACGGACTCTTCAACTTTAGTAGTCAAATTTCGGATTTATTTTATTTCTCCTGCGTAGTAAACGCACCCCCAACTTTGAACTCCTGCAGTCCCGCAAACAGCCGCACTGTAGCTTTCCCATGTAGCAAGGCTCATACAGCGCCTCAATGATGAGGCGCTGTATTGCTGCGCATGCACCACTGCAGCAGCAGTTGTATATGTACTCTCCATTGTTTATGCATTAAAGTTGTTCATTGCCTGATCCTGACTCACATACATGGTGGCAGTGGTTCCCCGTCGCTATGTCGGGCCCGTCAACCCTGCTTCCACCACCCAGACCGCTGGACCCGTCAGCAGACGCATGGCTTGCTTGGAAGACATGGAAAAGTGAGTTCACTTTGTTTGCCACTGCTACCCAGTTCAGTAAGCAGCCTAAAGAAGTACAAGCAGCGACGTTACTCGTAACAGTTGGCGAAGGAGGCAGGAAAGCTTACAGCACCTTCAAATTCGATGAGGCAGCAGACAGGAACAACATCAAGACGCTGCTCAACAAGTTTGAGGAATTCTACAAGCCAGTGACAGACTTGATCTTTAATGAATTTCGTTTCGGATCAAGAAATCAAAATCCACGGGAGTCTTATAATGATTGGCTAACAGATCTCAGACTCCTAGCGAAGGACCGCGAGTTCGGGGACCTAGAAGACTGCTTGCTTCGCAGCCGGATTATTCTGGGATTACGAGACAAAAGCTTACAAGGAAGGCTTATTGCCGAGAACCCGTCTTACAGCAGGACCGTGGAAATATGTCGTGCCCAGGAACTGGGAAAGCAACAGTTCAAAGAAATCAGTGAGGGCACAGAAGCAGCACGCGAGGCAGTAATACAGTCAATTGACGCTCATATGCAACATTGTATCCGTTGCGGTTATCGAGAGCACGGTGACGCAAGGTGCCCTGCTCTAGGCAAAACATGCAGAAAGTGTGCTGGGCGTAATCACTTCGCTCAAGCATGTAGATCGCCGGTGCAGTGGCAAAACAGATGTGTGAAAAAAGAGCTGCACGTGGTACAAGCACATTATGATAACGCCTTCCTGCAGACTTTGACCGTAAGCGCAGTAGAAGCAACCGATAACTGGACTGCAACAGTTGACATTGAAGGCCGTGAATTCACGTGTAAGCTAGATATGGGTGCTAACTGCTGCGTAATCTCAAGCCAGGATGCAAAAAAGCTGCCCGACAAGCCCCTGCAAACCTGCCACCCGCGACCCCGACTGCCTTCTTCGGCCATAAGACTTCAGCAAGAGGGAAAAGTCGGTTGGACCTACGTGCAAACAGAACAGAGATCTTTTTCGTGGTCGAACAAAACGTGCCTGTCACTCTAAGTGGATTAGTGGTGGAACGCTTAGGGTTTATTCGTCGCGTGCAAAATGTTCACGGAGAACAGTTGTATCCAGCAGCACAGCCTTTTGCATAAGTTTTCAGTGGACTAGGGCAGCTGAAAGGCAAAGAGTATGTAATGAAGCTGAAGCCTGGAGCTGTGGGAGTAGTCGTGCCAGCCCGAAGAATTCCCGTGGCTCTTCAAGAAAGAGTGAAAGAAGAGCTTCGCCCCGCTACGGTGGTCTAGTGGTTATGGCACTCGGCTACTGATCCGAAGGTCGCGGGATCGAATCCCGGCCGCCGCGGCTGCATATCGATGGAGGCGAAATGTTGAGGCCCGTGTGCTGTGCGATGTCAGTGCACGTTAAAGAACCCCAGGTGGTCGAAATTTCCGGAGACCTCCACTACGGCGTCTCTCATAATCAGAACTGGTTTTGGGACGTTAAACCCCACAAATCAATCAATCAAAGAAGAGCTTCAGCGCATGGAAGAAGAAGGCGTGATAAAAAAGGTAAAGGGTCCAACGGAATGGTCCAGTTACATGGTCATGGTAGTTAAGAAAGATAAAGTTCGCATCAGCCTAGATCCTATAGAGCTGAACAAGGCGCTTCTGTGGGAGAACTATCCTATGCCTACGCTCGAAGACGACGTGCCAAAGTTTGCAGGAGCCAATTTTTTTTCAACTTTAGATGCAGCGTCAGGGTTTTGGCAGATAAAGCTGGATGACGGAAGTTTGAAACTTTGCACAATGAGCACGCCGTACGGACGCTATCGCTTCCTGCGTATGCTTTTCAGCATTGCATCTGCCCCGGAGATGTTTCAGGCAGCAAGGTCTCCCAAATGTTGCAGTAGTGATGGATGACATTCTTGTATGAGGCAAGGCTAAGCAAGAAAATGACTGCAATTTACAGCTTCTCCTAACCCGTTGCCGCGAAATACATCTTCAACTAAACCTGAAGAAATGTTTCTTTTTGCAGTCAGAGGCGCACTACCTTGGACACGTGCTCAGCGCCAAAGGTCTACGGGTGGATCCCCAATGTGTACAAGATATTTTGGAAATGCCAACACCAAAGAACTGTAAGGAACTGCAAGTTTTTTTTGGGAACAATGAACTTTGTACAGCGCTTTATCCCAAATATGCCCGAGATCACAGCACCACTTCGAACTTTACTGCGGAAAGACACTGCATGGGTCTGGACGGAAATACGGTCTGGACGGATGGGTGCTCTGATCAAAGCACCTATCCTCCGGTATTTTGACTCCCGTAAACCATTTACATTATCAGTAGATGCAAGCCAGCTGGGATTAGGCGCTGTCCTGATGCAGGATGCGCAGCCTGTTGCATTTTCGTCACGGACACTTACCGATGCACAGACACGATACGGACAGGTAGAGAAAGAAACGCTCGCTATCGTACATGGGTGCACCAAATTTCACAACTACATATTTGGACAACATGTGGTGACTGTTGAAACTGACCGTCGCCCCTTAGTAGCGATATTCAGTAAGCCGTTGTACCAGTGCCCACTACGTTTACAACGCATGCACCTAACACTGCAACGTTACCCTATCCATGTGATGTACAAACCTGGCAAAGATCTATTCCTCGCTACGCCTTGTCAAGGTTTCCGAGCAAAATACGCATGAAAGAGGACAAGCAGTTTCAGGTCAATGTGCTTGAATGTGTTTCAGCCTTGGAACGCTCACTGCACGATCTGCTTCAAGCAACCAGCGAGGATGCAGCCCCTGGGCAAGCTCCGAGAATATGCGAGTACCACATGGCCGTTTTATAAGCAAGACGTCCCTGAGCCACTTCGGACGTACTGGGAGTACTGGGACGAGATACACGCACAGGACGGCCTCGTATTCTGGAGTAACAAGGTAATCGTGCCGCAATCGAAGATATCAGAAATGATGCGCACTCTTCACATGGCGCACGTGGGAGCCGAAAAGATGAAGGCTAGGGCAAGGAACGTGATGTTTTGGCCGAATATGTCGAGCAACATCGACCAGTACTGTAAAGCTTGCAAAGTGTGCCAAAAGCAGCATAAGCCTTAAAACCCTAAGATGCCACTTCTGAGTCACGAGGTACCCTCACTACCATGGCAGGTTGTCTGCGTGGACTTGTTCTCTTTTGAAGGTCATGAGTTTGCAGTCATTGTCGACTTCTACTCGTTCTTCTTTGAAATACGCGAGTTTCGGACAGCAACAGCGAGCTCGCTCAAAACATGGTGCTCAGAAGTCTTTTCCGTTCGTGGCTTGCCCATTAAATTATGCAACGATAATGGCCCGCCCGTCAGCAGTTACGAGTTCAAGGAATTTCTGAACACTTTAGGCATTGCTCACATAACTTCAAGCCCCTATCACCTGTGGTCAAACGGCATGACGGAGAGCACGGTACAAGAGGCAAGAAAGCTTTTGAAAAAGTGCTTATTTAAAATGCCAATGTTTCAGATGGTTTTGCTGGAGTGGCGCAATACACCACGTGATGATGAGCTCCAGTCCCCCGTGCAGAGGCTGATGGGACATCAGACGAGAACTCTGCTACCTCTACCTACCAACCATTTAGAACCGATAACCATCCCACCGGAGGTGGTCCGGGGCCACCTTCAAGAAATACGCCAACGACAGAAGACTTACTACATTCGTGGTAGCAGGAACCTACCGCCTGTGAGACCAGGCCAGCAGGTCACCGTGTATGACACACACCAGCGGACCTGGGCTCCTGCAGTCTTGATCAGACGGATCGAGGAAACCCGCTCGGTGATTGTGAAAACTGAAGACGGCCGCGAACTTTGGCGCACGAGGGAGCACCTCCGCTTGATAGAACCACAACCAGAGTCAAGCCAGCCGGACGCGAGCCGCGTCCCTTGGAATGGATCATCCTCAACAACCCCAAAAGTACTACGGCGAAGCACAAGACAAAGACACGAGCCTCGTTGGTACCCTCTACCCGAGAGACGCTAAGCACATGTGTTAATTACCCTGAAAAAGGGAAGATGTAGCAAGGCTCATAAAGCGCAATGTTTTCGCTTATTACTGCGCATGCGCCACTGCAGCAGCAGTTGTGTATATATGCTCGGCATTGTTTATGCATTAAAGTTGTTCATCGCCTGATGCCGACTTGCACTTCACACGATCCGCAGTATGTGTTCGTGAGCTGTTCGCCGTGGTGATTCATAACTCCCGCGTCCCGATAAAACTGGCGCATGTTGCCGGGCATAGCCATGTGTAGCCACGTGCAAGCAGCGGTCACATAATTTACTTGTAATGCTGCATTCCTTCCATGGTATCGTAGTCCCTCCCACTCGCCATGGCGTGCCGCCATGCATGCTGCATAGGCTAGCGCAGCGATGCCTAAGCGGTCGGAGTGTGGTCTCCGAGTTGCATCGTGGCAATCTCGGACGTGGAGTTTAATGCACTCGACTGATAAGCCCTACATAGATAAGAGGGACAAATGTGATGATCAGCCTTTTGCGTGCGGTTATGGCAAAAATCTATAGGGAGCCCAACCTCAAGTTTGCGCAGCACCGTCCACCACTGAAGCAGAGAGAGGTGGAACTACCGGTCGCTCGGACGGTCGCCCTCACATGTGTTCTGCATTGCGCGAGCTTGGAAACGTGTTTCTGGAGGCTCTTATCTCGCGTTTCCCGCCCGGACGCTGCAGCTTTGTTAGTACGAAAGCAGGCACACAACACAGATGCTTTGCACGCTGTCATAGCAGCTTAGAAAAAAGAAATAGCCAAGAACTGGCCATGAAAAGGTACCGTTTCCCTGACAGAGCCGGCCAGCGTCGATTACGGGAGATCGCTAGATGATGTGTTGCTTGCATGCGCGGTATCTTGATGTCATTTTTTTGTCACATAAGGAATCTTCAATAATTAACATGGAGAAGCGCGTTGGCCAAGCTTATCTTAACAGAAGCTGCGTATGTCAAGCGAAAGTGTATGCAGTAAATATTCGCCTCATATTTCGAAGAGAGTGCGCTGGCCAGGTCACTTACCATTTTTTAATGTGACAGCAGTGCTACACGCTGGCTCCATGCATTATAGTTATTATAGTTATAATACCGTGAGTACAGGTGCTGTTTTGCCTAACTTGTGGAGATAAGTCTTTAGTCGCTGCTCAGTACAAAATTTGAGTAGCTGCAGTATGTTCAGTGAGCGCGTCTACGCTGGCCATGGAAGCGGCTGTGCCACTGGCGGTATGTAGCTGCGGCTTTGGCTAAGTAGTAGCTGTAGAGAGAATCAAGGTGGCTTTAAAAAGAGCAAAGATATCGCGAGGTATGGTAATGTTTTTATCATCAAAATTACATTTTAACAGGAAATCCAGACAATCGAAGGGGGCATTTCATAATGTTGACCAATTGGGCTTTTAAAACAAACAAAGCGCCATTATAGCAAGCGCTTACGGTCTGAAATAAATGCTTATACTGCATGGAACGCCTATCATTTTTCGTTCCATCGCCCGCTGCGCCGTTCTTAACTTCCTCTTGAGATTCTTCATAATTCTCCAAGTTTCTGCCCCGTATGTCAGTACTGGCAAAATGCAGTAGTTGTATAGTTTCCGCTTGGGTGACAGTGGTAGATTTCCTTTCATGAGTTGGGAGTGTCTCTCGTATACGCGCCATCCCATGTTTATTCTACAGTTGATTTCTTTTGTATGGGCCGGTTCTCCTGTCAGTAGCAGTCCTAGATATAGGTACTCTTCTACGACTTCTAATGTCTGGTTACCGATCGTGAAGCCACGTTTCTTTGCAGTGCCACTTAGCATTATCTTTGTTTTCTGCATGTTCATCCTTAACCCTACTTTAGAGCTTTCTCGGCTTAATTCTTCAATCATTTGCAGTTCGTGGCCATCATTGCTAAAGACTACTTTGTCGTATGCAAATCATAAGTTACTTAGATATTCGCCGTTAACCCTTAGCCCTGTCTCGTCCCAGTGCAGCCTTTCGAAGATTTCTTCCAAACATGCAGTAAACAGCATTGGAGAAATTGTATCTCCTTGTCTGACACCTTTCTGTATTGGGATTTTTCTGCTTTTCTTGTGGAGGAGCAGGGTGGCTGTAGAATCTTTATAGATGTTGGCTATTATGTTTACGTAGCTATCGCATATTCCTTGTCGGCGTAATACCTCTAGAACGGCTGGTATCTCTGCCGAGTCGAAAGCCTTTTCGTAGTCTATGAAAGCCATATAGAGGGGTTTGTTGTATTCCGCGGACTTTTCTATTACTTGATTTATCACATGAAGGTGGTCTATGGTGGAGTATCCTTTCCTGAACCCTGCTTGTTCTCTTGGTTGATTGAATTCAAGTGTGGCCCTTATTCTGTTGGAGATAACCTCTGTGAAAATTTTGTAAAGTGCTGAGAGTAGACTGATCGGCCTGTAGTTCCTCAAGTCTTTAACATCTCCCTTCTTATGTAATAGTAGAATATTTGCGTTTTTCCAGCTGACTGGTACATTTGAAGTTTTGAGGCATTGTGCGTATAGTGTCACAAGCTTTCCAGTTAGGAAGTCTCCGCCACCGTTGATCAAGTCGGCGGTTGTGCCGTCTTCTCCAGCCTCTTTTCCATGGGACATGCCCTGAATTGCTTTTCTAACCTCGTCCACAGTGACGCATGGAATTTCGATGTCCTGATCGACATTTATTACCCTCACGGTGGGGGGACTCGTATTTGAGCTGTATAGTTCAGAATAGAAGTCCTCGGCCAGTTTGGTTATATCACTGAAATTAGTAACGGTGTTGCCCTGCTTATCTTTCACTGCATGCATTATGTTCTTTCCCGCGCAAAGCCTCCTTTTAGTTGTTTTGATGCTGACTCCTTTTTTCACAGCTGCTTCTATTTCTTTCACGTTATGGTTACGTATGTCCCTGACTCTACTTTTACTGATGAGCTTAGACAGCTTGGCAACTTCTATCCTGTCTCTTGAGTTAGTTATTCTCATCTGTTGGCGTTGTTTGATTAAATTTTTAGTAGATTCAGAGAGCTTATTTACATCTTGCCTCAGTGCTTTGCCCCCTACTTTGATCGCTGCTTCGGGGATCAGCTTAGTAATGTCTTTGTTCATCTTCTCTATGTCCTCATTTTGTTCCTGTCCTAAAGCCTCATACTTGTTCCTAAGTGCAATTCTAAATTCTTCTGTTTTCGCCCTGACGACATCGAGGTTGGCCTTCTTCCGCATGATAGGCGTTACATTAAAGGGGCCCTGCGACACAAATTGAGTAGGGCGTTTTTATCACTGATTCTAGAACTGTTGCACGCGGGGATGTCGCAGTGAGAGTAGAAACTCCGAAAGCAGAGTGGTTATAATTTTATTTCAGCGAACAAACCGCCCAAAATTGCCTTCTGTTTGAACTGAGGCGACACATAACGGAGATTTTTGTTACAGGAAGTGACATAGAGTGACGACATAGGAGGGGCCAGGCCGGGCGTTCTGATTGGCTTGACGCTCCAAGGTGCTTGTTACACACTTGTGGTGTCTGCTTGATCACGCTATTCAGTACCAAAATGTACTAAAATAGTTTTTATGCTTCGTAAGATAGAGAGAAAGTATCTGAAATTACTTGCAAAACGACACTAGGTGTGTTGACGGCCGGACGCTATCTGCGCGGGCGCGCTCTGCTCCCGGCGTCTTCCGGTGTCGCTCTATAATACGCGCATTGCTATTGGACGCCTCCACTGACGTCAGCGGGAGAGCGAAATACGACAGGGAATGTTGGTTTCATGCTGTCTGCTCGTGTTTTGAACTTCGAGGGCTAATAACTCCAGTTCTAGACCACCGATTCGCATAATTCTTTTTGCGTTCATCTCAGCATTCGATCCTACACACACTGCAGTACTGCAGACGGCAGTTGAAAAAGTGTCGCAGGGCCCCTTTAAGAAATAGAAAGAAAGCCGAGTGGGTCAGAGAACAGACAGGAGTCGCCGACATAATAACCGACGTTAAGAAGAAAAAATGGACATGGGCAGGCCATGTGTTGAGAAGTATAGACAACCGATGGACAGTTAGAACGACGGAATGGTTACTGTGATGTGTGATGTGCGCGGTATAAAAAAGTGCGCGTGAAAAATGTGAATGAAGGGGAAAAAGAACGAAAACGACCTAAGACGCTAGCGGACCAGAAAACAACCATGAATGAAGGACGGAAAAGACGAAGAACAACGAAAGGCGGAGCGTTGCAAAATGAAATGGAATAATAAAATGAAGCAACCAATCAGCAACACCCATGACGTTGGCGTTCCCAATGGCCAATAGCTGGTGAACACGGGAACACAGCGGTGGCCAATCAAAGAGTAACGAATAAGCAGAAGCGAAAGAAAAGCGAGCGGCATCGGATTCTTCGGGGGGTTCCACGAAAGAGTTTTCCAGGAAGGAGAGTTCGAGGAAGGCAGCGGATCGTCCACCGGCCCGGGCGTTGAAGACGGCAGTCGGGTTCCGGACCCGAGCCACAAGGGCTTCACCCGACCGGGACCTCCTGCTGACCTGTCTCCAGCCAAAGGAACCCCAGTGGCTCGCAAGCTCCAGGCGAGGACCTCCTGAATCTTGTGCCCGCAGGCATAGTGTGAACAGTCGGGCTGCGGGTCCGAGTTCCACACCGAGACGCCCGGCCAAGATGCCGGTACCATCTCATTGAGCTGCCTAACCGCCCACGTCCTCCGTCACCATCAAACATCTGGCATCGTGTTCTTCGCAAGTTTGCTGCACTTCGCTCATTTGTCTTCAGTCAACCTCATCGACGATTTGGTGAGCCATCAACTTCTTTCGCCACGTCGCCACTGCACATCACTGCCGGACCCTTACAGAATAGAAACTTCCAGGGCTCGCGTAGCTCCTATAGAGACGCTATTAGAGCGCGCTACTTTCTTAATTGTGTGATGTTTTCTTTTGTCCCTCAAGTGCTTGTCGTTTAGCTTTCCTTTCTTTGCTATAGTTTAAATTAAAAGACTTGTGTGTTGTTGTGTTGTGTGGAAAACGGCTTTGTCCTCAATTAGGCTCTCGGAGGCTTCGCCTGAGAGAGTTGTCTGAAAACGAATCTAGTAAAGAACCTGCTTAAAATATCATCACAAATACCAAGAGAGGGCGACAAAGAGTAAGATGGGGGGAACGAAATCAAGAAATTCGCAGGTGTCAAATGGAATCGGCTCGCGCAGGACAGGCAAGAATGGAGAGGATTAGGAGAGGCCTTCGTCCTGCAGTGGACATAAGATAGGCTGATGATGATGATGATGACTGCAAGGAACATGCGTGGTCACTGTGGGCATTAGAAATTATCGTGCCGCATTGTAATGCTGACAAAATCAGCTTCAAAAACACGAAAACAGCATGATTTGACGATGAGATGTCGCTACCTTCCGAGGCGAAACTTGTACGCGGCTGTCAGCATTGCGTATTGTAATGCAGCCAGCGACTCGACAAGGTAGACATGAGTATGAACTGTTAATATTAATCACATAATGAAGTTGAAGTCTGTTATGGCCTGCAAGCGATGGAGTTTCAGGCCAACACACACGAAAATGCAGTTTCTTGCGCCGACAGCTCAGAGCGAACACCACTTCACGATGAGTTTTATCCGTCGTATAATTGCAGAAACTGAAGGCTCTTTAGTTTAACGTCGATAACATCGTGATTCACTTTAGGCATGCTCTTGGCAGCCACGAACATGATATCGTCTTCAACAACCGACTAGGTCCCCTAATTGCGGTACGGTATATGTTGAGAATGGCAGCGCGACAATGTTTCTCAATGCCCCAAACTTGGCTGAAGCTGCCATGCAACGGACACATGACGCAGCATATGCAGCCACTGAGCGTGTGCGAGTTGTGCGAGCACCTTGGGCGGCGTAAGAACGTGCTAGCACGCGCGAAAAGTGGGCGCACTCACAGGAGGCAAGGGCGAGAGCAGAGAGGGAAACGACTGCAAATCGTATACCAGGTGCCGAAACGGCGCTTTTCGGAAGCGCGCCGCTGCGCCCTCTGTCCCAGCTTGGGAGTCCTATTCTCCCGTTAAGGCTGCTTGCGAACACTGGGCGTCTCCGAGAGTTCATTGGCGACATAACCTTGGTAGGCCGCAAGTGGGCACGGTGAAGTCATTATCCTTTGCATTGTGAGCGCCGCTGCAGCAGCATACGTCTGGGACCCATGGTGACATAGAAACTACAGAAACTCTGTGCGCCATAAAGACCGCTGCGTGCCGCTTGTTTGTTGTTTTCTCGTCTGACCATTCGACAGCATCGCTATTTTTCCGATTTCGCGACACTGTGGGTGAACCCCACATTAAACGGAAGCAAAAGGCCATCACAATGGATCAAAATGCAGCCACCATAAGGCTGTCGCAGCGGGAGCCGAGTTGTGTGGTACTGACGCCCTATGGCTGTCTTTTACACTTACGAAAATAAAATTTCATTGCGTACGTCGCTGTAAGCATTACCGCGGGTCGCAACGCCATCTTTCTTGCCCGTTAAAATGCTTTTTTTCAACCCGAAGAAGTTTTAGTAAAATTTACCCCACATAATAAACGCACCTCCGAACTTTCCTTCTGTTTTGCGGGAAAAAGTCCATGCATTATGTGAGTCAATATGGTAATTGCAAGGCATATGGACGTTTGAAGCTGTAACGGTTGTAAACGATTGTCGAAATGATTACAGTTGAAAAGCTTGTACAAAAGAATCGGTAGTTGGACATTCTACAACGCTGCCTGTAGGCGGTTCAATTCATGAATTATCTTCGGAAAAAAAATGTAAAAATTTTCAGTGCAGCAGGAATGTTCTCTTACTTTTTTGTTATGGTGTGACGGAGCAGCGCTTGCCTGGACAATGACTCTATGTAAGTGTGTTTATGTATACCAAGTTCGTCATGGAATAACAGGTGCATGAATTTTAATCGGTCACGTTGGTGCCACTTTTGTAGGAATTCTAAACCTGCTTTCTTTATCAGTGCACTCGCGGAAGTGCGCCAGCTATAAGAACAATATAGAACCTAACCACTTTCTTTTGGACAGTTGCCAGTTTGTTTATGCTGCCTTGAGTGCGTTGGATCCCAGACAGTCAATGTATATGTTCTATTACAAGACAAAACAAAGTTTCACAAACTGTTAATTTAATGCATGCATCGATTGCAGCAAATTTTTTTTTATGTAATGGAGTTACATTGCCCACATCACAACATCCGATACCGAGTTCATTCCACCTCAGATCCAGCGTTCTTGCCACCCCGAGATATTTATATCTGTTTGCAACAATAAGAGAGTTGCCACCTATGTAGTACGAAAAACTTGATGGCTGTCGTTTTCATGTCACAGTCATCGCAACTGATTTTTTGACATTTATTTTCATTTGCCATATAGTGCACCACATTATAATTTGCACTAAAGCGTTATTAAGTACAGCCTGATTATTAGGATTTTGAATTTTGTGATAGATTGTGCAGTCGTCAGCATGCAGCTTAATTTTAATGGGTATATCCTGAACTGTATCGTCATTCTGAACTTATCATGTCCCGTATTGAATTGCCCACGTGTGTTTGGTTGACAGGGTCATTATGGAGGGTGAGTCCAAATGTTGAAAGAAGTTCCGCAAGCTTTCTCCCATGCATATCCTCCCGGTGGTACCCCCAGAGCTGGTCGGCACGTCAAATTCACCGGAAATCAGGACGGGGGTTGCCACCTGCATAGCTTGTGTTCGCTTTGAAACGGTGGTTGCGCTTGTTGCATGTCATCGGATTGCAATCTATTGGGACTCTTCATAAACATTTTCTAGGAAAACTGTGACTGTATAATAAATATTTTTCATCCACAGTGTTGAAATACCGTGTTTATAATCACAGCCTGCTCTTTCTTCCAAGGGGGTGGCCAAACAAAGGCGCGTGGCTTTGTTTCCCTTTACATCCAGCAGACTTCCCTTACCGACCTTCTGAAGCTAGTGGCTACATTGATTTATTTGGAGATATTTTCATGTTCTCTGTGAAACAACACTATTGGCACGAACATATATGTTATAAAACAGGCTCAGCGAACAAAACAGCGCACCTGTCGTAACTCTATGGGTTTCATTCACAACTGTTGAGCCCTGATGGTGTCAAAATCACACGTAGAGAAAACGAGGCTTTACCAAGAAGCGACGCTAACCATAACAAAACTTCAGGTGGCTGTGCACTAAGGCAGTTATAGCAAACAAGATATAAAAATTGGATTGCATGGATTTGAATATTTATTGAGATAAAACAATTCAAAGTCAGATCTCATGTGGCGCATCGCGTGGAAGGGTTTCACGGTAGCATTTTCTTCTTTCTTGCTGTCCACATGAAAACATGTGGTGAGTAATCATGTAGATGGCAGTAGGGATTCCTTAATGTCATCTTGGCACTAAAAGCGACACTTCTGTTTTCAAGGCCCCTTCTTGACAAACATTTTCTTGTGGTCTCAATTGACACTGCCAGGGCCGAAAGGGGTTAACGTACACTGACATCATACAGTACACAAGCCTCAACATTTCACCTCTATCAAAGTGCAGCTGCTGTGGCCAGGATTCGATCCTGCGACCTTCGGATCAGCAGCCGAGTGCCATAATCACTAGAGCACCGTGGCGGCGCACCTTTACACGAGCGGCCTCATCACTTTTGTTGTGCATAGCACCGCATGCACACCTTCCGACAAGCATGGATGATACAGTGATGCCTCTTGTTTGCTCACAAAATGCTTTGCTGACAACAGGTTCTTTTGCAGCTAAGACACAGACAGGCAATGCTTGCAACACGAAAGGACCGTGTCTGAACTAGCTGTGAAATTGTAGACATTGTACAGTTCGCGGCCGGTATCGCGTGATGTTGTTTTCTACGTCACAGAGAGCTTCCGGAATGATGGCGCCACGGTATGTCCTCGACGCCAATATCACTTGTGAACAAGTACACATGTCTATGAGTTGTGTTTGTATGTTTGAAGCCATCGCTGGGTTCCTGAAGAGCAACCATGGCGATGAGGAACTCAAGGTAGATGCAGAAATGAGCCCGCTTCTTGTGGTCCCTGAGATCCCTTCACCGTGTTTGTTAAAAATAAAGTTTGGGGCATCAGCTTGGGGGAAGCGTGCGTGTAAGAGAAAAAGCGAAGGATCGGAGCTAGCCCTAGAAGAGTAAAAGACGTGTCTTAGAGCCTTGGGTCCTCTTTTCCTACATTGTTAGTGTGAGCAGCTGAGTTGCTCTGGGGCTGGTGGCCATGGTCGTAGATGGAGGATGTGGTTACATTGTTAAGGCTCAGTCCGTTCCGCATGCCCTTTGCAGGCATGCAGAAAACTGCTGTCATATGGAACCAGTCTTGGGCAGTAACTAGTTACTAGTAACGCGTTACCGGTAACTAGTTACTTTTTTCAGTAACTTATAACTGTAACTAGTTACTTTTAATTTAGAGGAACTTGTAACTGTAACAGTGTTACTTTTTACCCAGTAACTGTAACTGTAAATACCGTTACAGTTACTTCCTTTTCCCAAAAATATCCAGCAGCAACACTCCTTAAAAGCACGGCTGAACAGTATCGCGATACAAGAATATCGCAGTGTTGCTCATAAATACTTTTGGTTATCTGTATCTCTGTATCGAGATACACTTACAAAATGTATTAATATCTCACTAGTGGAGTACTTTTACAATGTATCGCTTGTGTCGCCATGCTGGGCAGTACACGGACATCGCTTTTTTTCCCCTGGAAATGGGCTGACGTGTTCCCATGGTGCAAGTGTTTTTTCTACGAAGCCAAGCAAAGAGCAAAAGCAAAACTTTTGTGCCGGCAGTCGGCGACCCAAAAGGGCGGCTAAAGGTTCCCCCCGTCCCCATGCAGAGAAAGGTGCGCGACACAGCCGTATGGTCGGCCTAAGCGGCCTGAGTGACGAAAGACGCTGTTGTTCAGAAGCCGGTGCAGTTTCATTAATTTTTTTCGTGTGGCCAGCCATTTCTTCCTGACAACCTGCGCTGAAACCGCCCAGAAACAGACGCTTTGCAATGCCTCGAACACGTTCAGTTCTCAAAGCAGCGATACTTGCAGAAAGCCGCAATGTGCCTCGAAGGGGCCTATCCTCTGTGTCGCGTCTCAGGATGAGCTGCTGTTTCATTTACGGGCATGCGGCAGTCCTTTGTGGCACCAGGCTGTCTCAATGGATCTTGTAAATAAATTTCCCACAATCATTAAAAAGCTCCACGCATCTCCACGAAGTGAACCATGACGAGTGGGCGAAGCTGGGGATCTTTCTGTGTTACCTTAAATCACCCGTGGCATTGCCCACTCACGCATGTAAATGAGTGACAACGCGACTGTATATTTACACACGCGTTGTCGTTTATGCTCCTGGTCTTTATGAGATTCCTGCGCTCCCACGTCGTAGATCGTGACTAGTTCGGATTAAGTTAGTTAACGCGCACGCTGTGAATCTTTATGGTTCAAGTAGGCACAAGAGAGATCTCCCACCGGCACTCCCACCGGTCAACATACAGTGCCTATATATATGGGATGGCCGGTGAACGGTTGTACCACATGAGCAGTCGGTTTTTTCAATCAAGAAACTCGCTAGCAGACGTCGCCTGAGTAAGCGCTGTCTCTCGCAGGCAAGGGCGCGTTCTCGTTCCTTGCGAGCTGGTAAAGCGTTCATCGAAGAAAGAGGGTTTCCACAGTCAACGCGCGCCGTTCGCTCTCTCTCACGACGGCAGATGACACAGTCTTGGTGCACTGCCTCTGGGATCGGCTACAACGGCGCGACGGGGGACAAGCCTCGACCCTAATGAGCTTCGCCCCTAAAAGTTTTTACACCATAATGGGGAGCGCACACAACAATTTCTGGTGTTGGGCTTTTGAGTGAGACGCTGCCAAGAAAACACACGAAGGGACGAGCCCTGTCCGCACGCCCTTATCCAGCATTGTTGCAGCCCAACTCTTAAGCAGGGTAGCAGCAACACCACCCCGTTGGTAGCACGCAATATGGCACTGCAACAATGGTACACACCTCGCTTCACGCATCATCACATACATTCGCTCCATCCATCACTGCAGCTGCGGCTTTTGCAGGGTTTCTCTCTCCCGACTTGAGTCAGTGTTGTGTCGTTTGCGACGGGGCGTCGCATTCACCCGGTGATATTCTTTTAAGCTTAAAATGGCTAAAAGCACGGAGTGCAGCGAGTACGCTGTGGAGGAGACTATCGAGCACCTCCTGTGCCGCTGCCCAACATATGACAACGAAAGAAGGCAACTCCGTGGAAGACTGCGAAACATAAACAGCGACATTTTCACCGTTGAGATTATCTTAGGTCCATGGCGCTGTGCGTCTCGGCTGCGACAAGCAACAAAACCGTTGCTGCATTTTGTGAATGCTACTGGGCATAACGTCAGCGTCACTGCAGCATTCTTTTATTAGTTTTTTTTTCTCTCTCTCCCCCCCCCCCCCCCCATCTTCTAAAAATGCCCCTCCCCTTCCCCAGTGCAGGGCAGCCTACCGGGCTCAGCCCAGGTTAACCTCCCTGCCTTTCCTATTCCTTTCACCTCATCCTCCTTCAGTGAGCCCCTTTCGGTTCCTTTTATCTGGCATTTTACCACGAGCAATTTTGACTAACCGTAGGCTTTCATACCTTCCTATTAAAGAGCTCCATAATTTGGTTTGCCATGTATTACTCAGTCTTGTACATTAACGGATTAATTTGATTTGTGGGGAGTAACGTCCCAAAGCCAGCTGTGATTATGAGAGACGCCGTAGAGGAGGACTCTCGAAATTTCGACCACCTGGGGTTCTTTAACGTGCACTGACATCGCACAGCACATGGGTCTCAACATTTCGCCTGCATCGAAATGCAGCCGCCGCGGCCGGGATTTCATTCCGCGGCCCTCGGAACAGCAGCTGAGTAACATAGCCACTAGACCACCGTGACGGAGCACAGTAACGAAAAAGTAACGCCGTTACTTTTTAACAGTAACTGTAACTGTAACACGTTACTTTTGTAAGCTCAGTAACTGTAACTGTAACATAGTTACTTTTTTGGCCGAGGTAACTGTAACTGTAACACTGTTACTTTTTAGTGGTAACGTACCCATGACTGTATGGAACGAATTGTGAAATATTGAACTTGGTGAGACTTGCGAAGTCCCGCCCACTTCACTTCCATGTGACAGCCATTTTCGCCATTCCACATGCTTGCAGAGGGTGTGCGTAGTGGAGAGCAGGCCCTGCCCAGTCCGCCAGTGCCCGGTGCAGACGTGCAGGGCTCTTCTGAAAAGTCAGTTTCATCAGGAGCCTCTACTTTGTTAAATTTTTAGAGGCGGTGAATGTCTTTAATGGGCCCTAAGGATGCAAGGATTGTCCTGTGTCCATTTGTGCGATAATGTGAGTTACGGCTCACATGCGATGGGGCCGTGGTGGGGAGGTCAGCCCATTGTGTTTCAATTGCAGTCGCGTAACTTCAGTGCCGGTTGTATCTCAGAAACTGCGCTTTCCATTCTTAATAAGCATCACGCGCCCCATGCAGGACATCACTTTCATGTGGGGCTGAGTGGCAATGAGGTGGCTCATACCTCTGCCTGATAGTTTAACAAGACTTGATACTGGGCGAGATTGTGCATACTCTTTATCAAGGTAATTTAGGTGCAGGAACAACACTCACAGTGACACGAGGAGACGGGACAAGCGCTCACTTTCACTACCTTTATTTGTGGCTACGCCGACAAATATATATACATACTATATGCATGCTCCGTCTGTCAAGCACACAGCCACTGTCATCCGACATCACATAATATCACACACAGCCCTCTAGAAATTTTATTTCTCCTTTCCTACGTCGTTTCACTAATGCACTCTTTGCCCTTCTTACAAATGAAATATATGCCTCTAACAGTTCACGTGCTGTCTTATCACTTCCCCTACTTAGAATTGTAGTTTCTTTCCAGCTTGGCTTGCAATCACTACATCTTGCACAATGCTCTGCCATATTAGTTCCCCTGTTCTTAATTGCATGTGCGTGTTCCATTGCCTGGTCATTCAAGCAACAACCTTTTTGTCCTATGTAAGATACGCCACACGCCATTGGTACCTCGTAAACTACCCTAGTAGCACACTTAGCATATTCAAGCATTTCTCTTCTTTTTACTCCCTTTCTTGACACACGTGAACAGGGTTGTCCGAGCTTCTTCGGCTCAGCAAATACCACAGGCACACCGTAACAGTTTGCCACCTTTTCATATGATGCGCGATTCTGTGTACATACGGTATCACCACCGGTTTGGTGGTGGTCCTTTTCTTTTTTTTTTTCCCAACCACTTCTCTGAACAGTGACTGTTTTGTTTTTCTCAGAAGGCTCTCAGTAACAGACACAATTACTTGCAAAGGGTAGTCCACCAAAACCAACCGCTGCACTTGTCTAACAAAACTTCCATTCATGTTGTGTGGGCAAGACTTGGCCAACGCTGATCCTAAGAACATATGGGTGATTGTTGTTGTTGTTGTTTTGTGGGGTTTTACGTCCCAAAACCAGTTCTGATTATGAGAGACGCCGTAGTGGAGGGCTCCGGAAATTTCTGGGTGATTGCCCTCTTCACCGTCTTGGACTGCACAGAAAGGTAGGGTAACGGCTCTTTTTGGGCACGCATAGCGTACCTCCCAACATACGTGGCCGTCCCTTAGTGTCATGTTAATATCTAAAAACTGTAACGAACCTTTTGATGGTAGCTCGTGTGTAAAAACCAAGCCATTCTCATTATTTCGGAAGCTGTCCAAGATGTTACCCACAAAGTCAGGGTACGTTATATTTGTTAGCTTGTCTACATAAATCAGATGATCGTCCATGTACCTAAACACTTTCTGCACACCTCTTCCTGCGAAACAGCACTGAAGGTCGCGGTCAACGTTGGCTAAAAAGGTATTGCACAATACTGGAGCCACGCAGGAGCCTATACAAATACCCTTCTTCTGGCGATAAAAATTGCCCTCAAAGGAGACAAACGTTGCATTAACCTCTAAAGACCTGAAGGACACGCAAGAAGTTATCAACTGATAAACCACAGGAATTGGAAATCAACCACATCCCCTTCCTCTATTGCATTCCTTACAGCAATGAACAGGTCAGCGTGGGGCACAGAATAAAACAAATCTTCAACGTCTACAGAGAAAATAAAACCTACTGATGAATTACCTTTGAGACACTTGACAACCTCGTCAGGATTCTTCGTAAAAGAGAGGTCCCCAACCAGTAGTGATATAAAAAGTTTCTGTAAATACTTGCTCAGGACAAGCTGCCACATACCGCGTTCACTCGCAACACACCTAAAAGGCACGTTCAACTTGTGTGTTTTTGCTGTAAAAAATATAAAGGCCATTCCCCTTAGCATTAGCAATATTATTCAATAACCTGTTAGGTTAGCGAATAACCATTGAACCACCGATTTCTTGCGTCGGTGGTAGTTTTTGTCAACTATTCGTGTCATTTTACTGACCTTCATTTCCGTGAGGGAGGTGATGTCGGGGAACACTCGGTGGACCTGGACATAAAACACTTCCGTGTTAAAATGCTTTTCTGTGATGCATGGCGGTATTTTCTTCTTGTGAGAATTGCAAATGAAATTTATGAGGGTTTTTTACATGGGTCTGTATAGTGTACCTGACTGTCATTCCCAGAAGGTTTCTGATATAATCCCTTATTGCACGTCTTGCAGGCCATACAGATTTTGACCAACATGTACTGCAATGACCACATGAATTACAATGATGGCACCTGCTGCAGCAGCCCGGAGCCGGTCACTTGGCTGCAGATCGTCACCTTTGCGTCTTTTGCAACAGTGTGAGTGTCCTTTTCTGCTTTTGTGTAGTGCCACCTTTCCATGGGCAGCGTGACCTTGCACAGCAAAACCGTCGGTTCCTGCTCGGTTACATCGAAAGCATGCATTTGAGAGTGACTCCGGCGAGTGTTTGAAGAAAATAATGGGTATATTCCTTGGCACACTTCCCTATTTATGCAAGATTTACAGGCTTCGGAGATTTGCAGGTTGCTCACAAATAAATCTTTACTGATTGCCTGAAACCGCTCACTTGGCTTCCCACAATTATTGGCCGCATTGTGTGCTGACCTCATCGTATAGGCAAAGTGCATGGGCACATGGCTTTCCAAATTTGCTTGTGGTGGCTGCCGGCACATAAATCTCAGAGGCCACGACATTTCGATGGAGGCGAAATGTTGAGGCCCATGTACTGTGCGATGTGAGTGCACATCAATAAACCTTTGGTGGTCAAAATTTTCGGAGCCCTCCACAATAGCATCTCATAATCATGTGGTGGTTTTGGGACGTATAACCCCAAAAATAAATCAATCATCGGAGGCCACGACCATACCAAGTGCTTTACGACCTTACCGCCAGAGGAAGGGTGCATGCACTGTCGCACTCTACAAAAGGCATGTCAACTCATTTGACGTCTTTCGAAAAGTGCACCGCTCAGTTGGTTCTTGTTTTCAGTTCTGTGTATTTTTGCTTATTAAAAAAGGACACTGACATCAAAATTTCACTGTTGAGATAGCTTGCAGTATACATTTTTGCACACTTGCACATATTTATAAATTTTAAGAGCCACTGTAGCTTGGGATGTAATTAAGTTTGAATCAATATTGAAGCTCCTGTGGACAATCAGCGCTGCACTGGCATCATGGGTTTGCCATGGTGATGCTGTCGCAGCGATCGCGGTGTAACTCATGTAGTGTACTTGGACCACAGAACCTTCGACGCCTCTGCGCTGTTGCGGGATCCTCCAAATGCAGTTGCACGAAACACGTAGACACCTATTTTTAATGAACATTTGAAACATTAAAGAAACAGAATATCAAGGCAGCAGCATGTTAAATAGGTCATGAAAAGGATATGGAGCTGCCCGGTTGTAATTTTCACTGCTACACTGCATTCGACAAGCCGAATCTGAAATATTTTGATGAAATATTCGGTGTACATCTACAACGCCCATTTGAAACCCTAGCATACTATTCGGTGACCCTAGCATACTATTCGGCAGAGGTACTATTCGGTGACGTTTCGGTGAAGTCAGCTTAAGATATGTTTAAGTGTAAGAGTCTAGTGAACTTGCATTTGCTCTAAATCGATTTACTTGAAAGCTAGAAAGTAAGGAAATACTGAAAAACCGCTATAGCAAATAGCAGGCAGGGAGACAACAAAGGGACCCAACAACGTGGGTCTTCTAGCGCTTGGGGGCCCCAACAATGGGTCAGGTGGCATAGTTGGCACTTCTTCAGAACTTAGGAGAAAAGTGGCTATAGAGTAACCGGGAACCTCTGTACCAGTGGCAGAAGCCCTCAGGCACAAACAGTGGGGAAGCTAGTCTGCACATCAATCGCTTTTGCTACTTGGCAAAGTGGTTGTACAGGGAATTTAGAAGGAGCGTTCTTTCCCTCACGGTAGAAAAAAAAAACAAAACACACACACACACACACAAAAGAAGTCGTGCTTTGTCCTTGTCACTCACTGGTTGCATGGAGAGGGAAGAAAAGCAGCCCACCTGAAAAGACTCCCCCACCTGCAGCCGTCCTTAGGAGTGCCACAGCCACTCTGGAGCATCGAAAACAAGAACAAGTCACACTACGGTTGTGTAAACAGGAGACTCAAGCCGTAAATGTTTGTTTTTTTGGTGAAAATAAAGTTCTTTTGATTGATTGATAATGATTGACTGTGCAAACATGCAGCCTATTTGTTGATGAAATATGGTTTCTTGGCAGCATTGCCAGGTGGATTAATTGGAAGTAACGGCATCATGGAAGTAAAGTGCCCGTTCACTGGGAAGGACTTGGAAGCATGTGAGGCAGCCGAAAATTCACCCAGAGAAGTCAAATCAATGGACCACCGACAATAAGCCGCTCTCAGAGATATTAGTGCAAGGCTAGGTCACCATCAGCAAAAAAAGTTTCTGCCATTTTGTCATCTGCACGTTGAAAGGAATTTATGTGCAGCAGATTGAAAGGGATGGCAACTCTGGGCAACAAAAAATGCTTCCTTCCTTCATCAGATTTTATAAATCCACGTGTCACGCAGCATGCCCATCTGCTGGCCAGAGTGGAATGAAAGAGCCACAGAATCGCACCGACAGTCTACAGGAGCTGCGAGTCGGAGCAAGGCGGCAAAGCAGAGTTGAAACGAAAACATTCGCAATACTCTTGGTTCCTAGGGCTTCTGGTAATCGAAGTTTCTGGAGCGGGACTAGCTATAGGTGATGCAAGACATTGAGCTATCAGTGCGTTATGGAGTTCTTGGCGTTTCTTCTTCATGCTATTTCCTCAGAGATTTCAACATGAGAATTCTTTTATCTACACGTTCAAAGGTGCCTTGGTAATACACTTTTGCCAGATTGTTTATCCCCGAGAGGGTTTTCCAAGTTTCATCAAGCATTGTGTAACTGCTTACCTTGAGTGGTCACTTTCATTTGCTGCTTAATCTGTACTCTGGTTCTTGTAAGAAGCACAACATTGCTTTCTGCAATTCTAGCAGATCATGCCTTTTCGCGGTGCCCGCCCTCTCAGATGAAAGCACCCGTTTTACCCTGAGCATTCATAGCTGACTTGCTGTACGACACAGACTGCCAACTTGTAATGCCAAAGCTTATACGTCACCCTCCTCCGATCCTTTCTTTTCTCTCTCTCTTTTGTGCACAAGCTTGCTCTTCCGATCCTCAATTTTCTAGTCCGGGATGGTAACCAAATCGCACATGAACGCGCTGCTGGAACTCGGTTGTTGCCCTGATGAGCTGCGGTGACAACCTTTCAACTTTTTTTCGTGAGCTCTCACTTTAAAGTCTGGTGATTCCTCCTTTTTTTTACTACAGGCTTTTTGAGAAAACAGATAGTCACAGGACTATTTTACGCAAAAAAAACATTCATCTGAAGTGAGCACAATGCATAATTCATGTCGCATATATGGACGCAAAGTCAAACCGCTTATGAGATTGGGGCATTTCACAGGCACGACACCAGCCATCTGGGTGAAACGGTCACTTCTCTTTCGCATTTGTCTTTCAGATCAAGGGAGCTGAGAACAGATCGTGTTTACTGGCATGCAACATTTAGGAAAGAAGTGCTTTCTGACGCCTCTTTGGTGGGGTCGCGTAAATAACAGCTCTTGACACGTAATCAGATACTGCCACAGACAAAAGGAATCAAACAATGACTGTTCGGTTCCAGAACCGTGCAGAATAGGATATTTTTGGATTCGTTATTACTGCTGCTAGTATTTTATTTTCAGAACATTTATCTGTACAATACAACCGTAACCCGCGAATTTATAGCTGCTGTCAGCGATAGTTCTATGACAGCGTATATAATTGGAGACAAGCCCGAACGACTGGACATCTGCGTTCGAGAGATGGGAAGCGTCTATATATGCACGTCTAATAGAAATGGTTTATCTGCGTACATATCATCATCATCATTGTCAGACTATTTTAGGTCCACTGCAGGACGAAGGCCTCTCCCAACGATTTCCAATCCACCCTATCCTGAGCCAGTTGGTTCCACTTTATGCCCGCAAACTTTTTAATTTCATCGCTCCATCTAACCTTTTCTGCCTCTGTTGCATTTTCCCTCTCTTGGTATCCATTCCATCGCTCTTACTGTCTTCATTCCTCATGACATGTCCTGCCCAGGTCCACTTCTTTCATTTAATTGATATACAGTAGAACCTCGCTGATACCTTCTCGGTTGATATGATTTCCCGGTTCCAGCGTTCGCAGTCGCAAAAATACGAACTTTTCTCATAGAGTTACGCTTCTTTTCTTCCGGTTAATATGTTCCCGGAAAATACGATTATTCGGCACCAACGTTCGATTTATCGTCCAACTACGATCGGATGGTACGTCTTCTGGCCTCTAGAGTCCACGTGCAACCGTGAAGTTGGGAAGCTCGCGTGATCGAGAGCAGTAGCTGCTCACCGCGGTGGCTGCACCACAGTACTCACCCGACCGTGTCACAAGAAAACGCCGGTGTGCTATTCCGATACTAGCATATCACCTAGCTAGACATAACATACCATGTTCATCGGTATCGCCGCTGACACTCGTGATCAAGGCAGCTTTAACAGCATGCATGCAGTAGCTGTTAGAAGCGTACGTCGAGCGCACTTTTAATGGCCGATAACCGAGACACACTGCTATTTCTTTCAGTAGGAGCGATTCGCGAGCGCAAGCGCAATCGAGAGCACATATGGTGTTTATGAGGGTCGTCTCTCGTTTTTTTCCCCACCGAGCGCCGCCATCTTGATAATGTCTGAAAGCTGAAAGTTTCAACTGCCCGTTTCCGCTCACCTAACCTTCGATTACCACGCCCGAAAAGCGGAAATAAAAATGTCTGGTACATTTAGATAGCTAGTGCACAAACACTGCTAGAGGAATTCTCCCATTGCTGCTTCGAAAATATCATCGAACCTGCCATTTCTGATCGCAGGTTACCGACATGCGAGACGACGGTCATTACTTCAAAACAAAAATAAAGTTCGAAAGCCGATAATGCGTACGGAATACGGAGCGCATCCTATGCTTTTTAGAGAGAGCAAGCGGACGCAGCCTATCGGAAGGTTATATCGCCAGCGACTAGATCGCGCGGGTGATCCCGTCACGTCAAATTGAACTAGTCATCAACACATTGAGTCATGTAATCCTGCACTGAGTAGTCACGTGACAAGCGTAACCTCGCACCGGCAAGCGTACATTGCACGTGCTTTGGCCGGCTTTGTCGTCGAGCTAAAGCGTGGGTCGCGTTCAGCGCGTGCTGCACTCATGCACCACTTGAACAGCCGGGAACCGCCAATAGATTGCACATTCGTTTGGTCAGCTGGTAAGCTGCGGTGGTGACGTTGAGGAAGCACAGGTTTAAAAAAATAATAAAAAAGAGCGGCGGGGGGGGGGGGGGAGGGGGGGGAGAGAGAGAGAAAACAAACGCCTGAACGTTTCGTAGCTTCTAGAGACTAAGCCGCTAGCTCTGGCAGTCAACATGCACGTGATGTGCCCATTCATGTGACCTGTTGATGCAAGGCTAGTGCTCTTGGTGCTCACAACTTATGTACCAGAGTGCACGCGTGCCGTTGGGTACAACGTGGCCCGTGTGTCCATGCCATGTATTGATGGCCGCGCGCGTGGTTTGGGCAGGCCGAGAAAACAACGTTAAATAATTTGCCTGAAAGTGCGGAGTAGTTTAAACACTGAAGCAAGGGACAACACGCGTGCATTCCGTTCCCGACGCTGTCAGCGCTGAGGGCTAGTGCTCGTGGTCACTGCCGTGCCTTGGAGCACGTTCCAACATGCGTCAGAGCTAATATAAGCAGACATTTATTGCTGTTTCGTGACATTTTATTGCCTGAATTATGTGAAATTGCAAAATACTTTAATATTTATATCAATGCATGCTTTTTTGGCGAAACTGCGCGATTTTTTCATGTGTTTGGATCGTACGTTTTCCCGATAATACGTTCAGTGTAGCGTTATTTTTCAAAAACGTACGAACAAGGTTCTACTGTAATAATATCAGCTACTTCTGTCTGTTCCCTGGTCCATTCCGCTCATTTTTTATCTCTTGGCGTTACACCTATCATTTTTCTTTCCGTTTCATGTTGCGTGCTCCTTAGTTTCATCTCTAGTTTTTTCGTTATCCTCCACGTTTCTGCGCCGTACGTTAGTACTGGGAGAATGCAGTGATTGAATACTTTTCGCTTTAGTGAGAGCGGCAAGTTTCCGGTCATGATTTTGTAATGCCTTCCGAATGTACTCCAGCCCATCCTTATTCTACGGAGAATTTCTTTTTCATGGGTGGGTGTTTCTGTTAGCAACTGCCCCAAGTATATGTGTTCATTCACACATTCTAAGGGTTCACTGTTAATTTTAAATTCCTGTTCTTTAGCTAATCTATCAAGCATAACTTTGGTCTTTTGCCAATTCATTGTTAGTCTTATTTTAATACTTTCCCAGTTTAGGTTATCAGTCATGTTTTGTAGTTCATCTCAGTCATTGCAGAGAGCACAGTGTCATCTGCAAATGTTAAATTGCTGACATATTCTCCATCGATTCGAATTCCCTTTTCTTCCAAGTCTAGACATTGTAGGGGTTTTTGTTCTACTAACTACTACTGCTAGCAGCGGCATCGCCGCTAGCAACCCCCTGTCGTGGATTTGAGTACTCGACGAGCAGAGAATGAGGTAGTTGCGTCCGCGCTCGCTCATCTCAGCCATGCATCGCGTCGGCCCGTGGCCCATCTCGAAGCGGGACAGCACGAACCGCCGCACACGGCGAAAGAGGAGAACATTAGGCACAATTCTCCGAGCATGGTAGTTTAATAAACACATTGTATGAAACAAATAATACAAGGTTGAATCAAGATCGAATTAAATACAGTAAAAGCTCATTAATTCGAATTTCACGGGGACGCTCAACGAGTTCGAGTTAAACCGAATTCGAACTAACGAAATTCATTGAAAGAAACAGCGTGAATTGAGGTCTGGTTGCTTGAAATCAGCAGAAATATTTATTGGCGAAAATAATCCGTTATGACTTTCTGTTTTTCTTTAAATGCGATGGCCATGGCTTTGTTCTCCAAAGCGTGAATGTGTCTGAAAGCATCCTCTTCGCCCTCCTCGAAGCTAAAAAAGAGGCGCGCGACACCCATTGCCTCCAATAGTTGTGAATCTGAGGGCTGCGTCGGCGCCTCTTCCTGTTCGTCGTTCTTATCTGCTTCGACGACGGGCTCTTCTCCGCCAGTCACCTGCGCGATGATGTCATCGTCGGTGATAGTGCCGCAGACCACTGCACTGTTATCTACGTCAACATAGTCATCGAAGCTGATATTGTCCAGCGCATCATGCAGTCCGGCAGGGATGACCTCGGCCTCGCATTCTGTGCCTGGGCTTTCATCAGTTGCGCAAAAGCCACTGTGGCGGAAGCAGTTGGCGACTGTTGTTGCCGTTACCAGGTCCCAGGCACGCACCAACATATGCATGGCCGTGAGCAGCGTCACGTCGTAGTCTTTCATACTGGCGCACAACACCAAATGCTCGAGCATGTGGCGCCTGTAGAAACACTTCAGGTTCTTAATGACGCCCTGGTCCATTGGTTGCAGGGCCGCTGTTGTGTTCGGCGGCAGAAACACGAGCTTGATCGCCTTTAGGTCCACATCAACCGCGTGCGCCGAGCAGTTGTCCACTATCAGAAGCACCCGTCTGTTGGCCAATTCAAACTTGCGGTTGAGCTTGATCAGCCACTGTTTGAAGATCTCCCGCGTCATCCACGCCTTGCTGTTGGCTGTGTATTCCGCCGGCAGCGTACGGATATTTTTGAAGCAACGAGGCTTCAGGGCCTTTCCTATGATGAGGAGGGGAAGTTTTTCCGTCTCGGTCATATTTGCTGCGACCAAGACGGTAATGCGTTCTTTGCTCCGCTTCCCGCCAGCACAATTGTCACCTTTGTAAGTCAGGGTTTTGCTTGCTCGGCAGCAACTTGTAAAATAGTGCGGTTTCGTCCACATTGAAAATATCACACGGCGAATAGGCGTTAAGGTACTCTTTCAAAGCATTGCTTTGCCAATTCGCGCACGTATCACCATCCACCTCTTTGCCTTCGCCAGACACGGTGCGGAACACGATCTCGTGCCTCTCCCGGAAACGATGGAGCCAGCCCTCCGAAGCTTTAAAATCGTCGATGTTCAGGCGAAGCGCGAAGTCCGCTGCCTTTGCCATAACGATCGGGCCGCTCAGCGGGATGTTCTCGCTTCTCATTTCTTTGATCCACATAAGCACTGCGCGCTCCAATTCCAGGTGCTTCGCCAAGCGAAGTCTCTTGCGACTGCTGGTGAAGGCATCAGTCACGTAAGCCTCCTCAATCGTTCTCTTATTCTTAATGTAAGTTGAGAGAGTGCTTTTAGGGATCCCATGTTTTCTTGCGATTTCTAGTTTGCTTGCCTTGCCAGCATCCACTTCACGAAGGATTTCCACTTTCTCCTTGAGTGTTTTTGCACTGTGTCCTCTGCCGCGAGAAGTCATAGTGAACTGCGGTGACGCTAGGCCCAACAGCCGAAGGCGACACACCACTTCCAAAACCCACGACACTGCACAGAACGACTTCGCAGCTCTGGTGAACCCAAGGCCTAGCGACCGAGTGTGCCGGCACTGGAACAAAGTTGAACGAACGTCTGCAGCACAAACTGGACAGGGAGACTACAGAGTATACGTCCGACACGGAGCACCACACGATGCGAAGAAAGAGCGCGGATCACGTGGGGACGCCACGCCGGCCACACAGCCACACCACTCATCCGGGCACTACGCTGAGCGCTCGCGCCATCTATTGTTACACCAAGAAAGCTTGCAGCGCCAGTATGAAACACCATCACACGGCGGCGCGCAGTTCGAATTATCGTTAGAGGAGCCGATGCGCGCATGAACTAATGAGTTGGTTTAACCATAGACGCCTATGTATCGCGACCGGACCATGACCGTCAGTTCGAATTAACCCAAAAGTTCGAATTAATGAGGTGCGAATGAACGAGCTTTCACTGATAAACAAAGGGTAACGATAACGATAAACAACACGTGAACACAGTAACACAAAGGACATTAACAATGAACAACATGCGAACACAAAATAACACACAATAAATACCACGCAGGGAAGAAGAGCCTAACCCTCGGCCAGCGTGCCCGCGATCGCGTGCCCCTAGAAAGGGAAAATAGAGGAAAGAACATACAGAGATGGACGACGGTCGCAGGCCGCTGCCGGGGTCGCTGGGGCCCGAAACGACGCGCGGTCCAGACGACGAAGCCTCGTTGTCCGGACGGTCGCAAAAGCACGTCTGCACCGCTCAGGGTCCCCGCAAGTTCTCTCGAGAATCTCCAAAACCAGAAACGAGCGAACGTTCGAGAAATTAGTCGCTGTCCAATGGAGAACTAGTTAAAGCCACATGGGGCAAACGGGCGGGCCACCGCCCCGTCCAGCTGGGAGAGGGGGATGCGGAGACGTTCCACGCAAAACATGGCGTCGAGCGGGACCCGGCCCCCACAACATTTAAACACTTCCTCTAAACATGCAGTGCATGCATGCATTGAGGATATCATATCTCCTTGTCGCACACCTCTCCTGATCGGGATTTCTCTGCTTCTCTCATGTAGGAGTAGTGTGGCTGTGCAATCTGTGTAATGTTGTTTATGGTTTGCACGTATACGTCAGGTACCTCTTGTCGGCGTAAAGCTTCTAGACTTCTTATATTTCTGTGGAGTCAAATGTTTTCTCGTAGTCTAGGGATGGTAAAATCGATGAACGATTAATCGATTAATCGATTAAATGTACATGGTTAATCGATTAATCGTCATCAATTTCGCCCTTTCGATTAATCGAATTAATCGATTAAAGCTCTTAGATTAATCGATTACTCCCCCCACCCTCCCCACAACCCCAGCACTGCCCCTTGGCTGGAGCGCATGATTGCGAGGCGCGCGACGCCAAGACGCAGATGTCGAGCTCATATTTCTATGTGAGCAGAAGGAGCCCGGAGCCGCAGGTGGCCATACCCCATAGAGATAGAAATGAACTCTTGCCGATCTCCGTCGCCTACGCCGTTTTATTTAACTCCAAGATTTTACTTGCTTCTTGGGTAAGTGCCACATCGTAATATGCGCTGCTTATTTCTTGACCGGTTCAGTTCTTATTGCCGTTGTATTTTACTCCTTAGCGAAACAAAGATTGTTTGTCACCAATGAAAGAAAGAGAGATAATCTATTGGAAAGTAGAGAGGGTGGCCTGATCTAGTACGCCCCGGCCTTCTACTCTACTTTGGGGACAACGCAGCAAGGGAAAAGAGCGATGAAGCATGATGATGGGGATAAGAATGAATGATCCGTATATACATAATCAGACATGACTGCTTGCGCAAAGGGGACATGGACGCTAGTAATCATATTTCATTACGCTTGATACCAACTAGCCTAGCTGTCCGCCTTAACGCCTATATACCCTTTGATAACTGTAATGCTAGTTTCCCTGCAATGCGGTTAGCCCAACTTATGGCAGCTATTCATTTCTGCAAAACAGCGTGGTATGACGCGGAAAATGTCGACTCAGCTCTCTTAACATAAACACTCATAGCAGTAAAACCCCAGCACGTGTAACTGGGACCTCGCCTCCACTTGTAACGTGACAGGGGCCACCATTAGTAGGGCGAATACGCTGTGCAGGGAAACGCGCTTGAGGATTATGAAAAAGGTCTAATAGTCGCATAATGGAGAGAAACCACTTTAGCTATATTTAAGTCTAATAGTCGCTTTTCATAATGCGCAACTTTGCGCATTGGTATACCAAACGTTTCGTATCCAATCCATTTCTATTCAAAAAATGACCTTGTAGCATTTGGTAATCCTGTATGGTCGCCCATTTCAGGTGAAATACAGCTTTTAACCGTTGCTTGTACTCCCATGTCAGCCAGCCTAGAGGCCGCCGTCTACTGCTGTGGCACGAATGGATGACAGTCGCGAAATACTATGTGTTCTAATCTCTGATACATTAGACAGCGTTCACAGTTCGAGCTGTACGCGCGACTGAAAGTAGCGCCGAGCTAAGTCGGCGACGAGGTGAAGCCTTTGCAGTATACTGGCACAGCTGCCGTTTATTCCAGCCGGTAGGGAAAACTCGTGTCACTATATTTCCCGCAGATGCCCTGCACTGATCGCCTGTTTGAGACCGGTATGCTGCTGTGCAATCTAGCATGAGTGACCACAAGGGAGAGATCACGTCAGTTCGTGGTTATAGTATTATCGAGGGCTTCCACAATATCTAATGGACAAACCGAGAATTGTTGCCGTCCCTACAAGAGCGAGCGTCGTTAACTTTCCTTTAGTCCTTGTCTCCTTTTTATTTTTTACCTTTCTCGGAATTTTCTCGCCCTCGGCCACACTGCATGTTTCCTGTGCGACTTTCCAACCAGTGTGGTCGCCGAAAGCGCCTCCAATTTCGGTTCGCTCTAGTAGGCAGACTTCGAGAAATACGACCTGCTGCCGAATTGTCCGTGGATCGTGACCACCCACGGAATTTAGGATCCTTGACATCATCAAAAGACGACGGGCTCCCTGTGTTCAGTGGGCGAAAGTGCGAATTTTCACGCAGCCGCTAATGCGCGCATGTGATCTCTAGCGCGTCGGATAAATACTTGTGTCGCTATCAAACACAAGCAATGCTTCTCAAACAATCATTTTTCAAGCACCTATAAAAAATTTCGATTAATCGATTAATCGATTAAAACATTACACCGAAAGCAATTAATCGATGAATGGCTAAATCGATGAACGATTAACGATTAATCGATTAAAAATTTTGATCGACCATCCCTATCGTAGTCCATAAACGCCATATAAAGAGGTTTGTTATATTCAGCGTACTTCTCAATTAGTAGGTTGATAGCACGGCTGTGGTCCATTGTTGAGTAACCTTTCATAAAACCAGCCTGTTCTCTTGATTGGTTAAATTCGAGTGTTTCTCTTATCCAGCAGAAATTACTTTCGTAAATAGCTTATATATTACTAGGAGTAGGCTAATTGGTCTGTAATTCTTTAACTCCTTTATGTCACCTTTCTTGTGGATTAGGATTATATTAGCATTTTTCCAACTGTGCAGTACACTACACACACTACACACAGTAGCATTATGAATATACATGTGGGCATATTCATATTGCTACTGAGTGACAGTTCAGTCATAATGCCTTCTTTTACTTCTGTGTTTATGTGCAGATAATACAGTGACATGCAAGCAGTAGTATTTTGGTCGCATTGCTTCCTTGACGTTTTCTTGTTGAATTCTTTGCGAATTAGGCAAGACAGTTGCCCATGTCCACACACATTGTACAGTAGACTCCCTTTAAGATGAACTCGAGGGGACCATGGCAATTTGTTCGTCTTATCAGAAGTTCGTCTTATCAGAAGTGCCTCCAAGAATAAATTGGCCACGTGCCCAGGTAGATCCAAACATCTTACTTCAAAAAGTCACTCAAGTAGACTTGCAAATGGGAAAAAATTACAAATGAAACCATATTTTTACCCAACTTGAAAATTGTGTTGAAGCACTGGCAAGCAGCCATAAATAACATTTCATCCAATGATTTTAAGTACCCTCCACTATCTGCATGCTGCTGGGAAAGGTTGTTTAATAGAGAACTTAAGCAGGCCCAAGCTACCTCCCATATTCTTCGAAAGCACTTCAAGCACTTCTTCAGTGAGCATGTCAGTTGTGTTGCCAGTCAATGCGTTAGGCATTGTGGCGCACCTTTTAGGATACTCACATAGGCATTCATGTCCCCCAAGACTCCTTTACTGCCCAGACTAGAAACTAGGATCTGTCTTTCTTCAGGGCAGTTTTCCTGCACTTGCCCCAGGAGGTGCTGATCAGCCAAAAGGTCTAATGTGTGCACTTTCTTGTGGATAAAAAGCAGCATTCACTTTTTTATATCAGCCTCCTTTTTCTTGACCCTTTGTGGGAGACAGGGTCCTCCCTTTTTGTTTTGTTCTGCTTTGCTTTACCTCTGCTCAACTAGTTGGGGCCGGGGGGGGGGGGGGGCAGCTTTATTCAAGTACCCAGAGTCTCTGTGTAAGCCCTTTTGGATTCTTCTGCCTTGTTTTCCTTTGTACTCTTCCTGTAAGTGCTGAACAGGAGGTGGGGAGACAACAAAAGGGCCCAAGAAGGCAGGGTGCCCCTAGCACTCGGGGTCCCCAACAATAAAACTGTAGTTTTATTGCTGACACCCCAATGGCTTCCCTTACTTAGTCTTTTGTTCTTTTGTACTCTCCTTGGTGGGGAGACAACAAAAGAACCCAGCTATCCAGCCCTTGGGGCCCCTGTACAATAAACTGGGGGGGCTGTCCACAGCACTGGGAAAGTTCTTAACAGAAGGTTACCTGTGAGGGGGTTCGTCTTAAGAGGATTTCTTTTGCATTGAGTCTATGGGAAACCAAACAAACATACGCATTTTGTTTGTTATATCCGAGAATTCGTTATAACCGAGTTCGTTTTAACGGGAGTTCACTGTAATTCATTTTCTTATGGTATCTTTTCCAGAACAAGAAAAGTCATTGTTCTCGCAGCCAAGTGTCATACTTTACAGGCTTACTGAACACACTCTATTATAGAGAGAGGTGGTTGCAAGCGCGATAAAAAAAAAAAAAAAGGCACCAACTGTGTGGGTTTGGAGGTGAGCTTAGCCTAGCTCAGCGCTCATCGGCAGAGACCGTTGGGGCGGTGACCCTCAAGCCTGAATGAAAAATGACAGACTCCAGGAACTGAAAAGGAAAAAAAATAAAAATAAACAACAGAAAACACACAGGCACAGGCACCTCAAAGGAAAGGTATGTGCGTGGAGAGTCAGAACAGCCGCAACATGCACTGTTGCGAGAGTATGATTAACAACAGTAGTTACTTGCTGACTGCGAGAACACAAAGAAAGAACAGAATACAAGGAGCCAGGGGAAAAGCCACAGCATTATAGTTTGCCCTACCCCCCCCCCTCCCCTCTTTGTTCGCGCACTGTCACCAGCTGGTAGGAACGTTTGCAGACCTGCCCAGAGCCGGTCCGGAGTTTTCTCCATTCTCCGCTGCCCTTTTAGCGGCCCTGACTGATTGGCGTCGCCTAGTGGCAAAATTTTAATCTCTTTCAAGATGGCGGCTCTGGAACCACCACCTTAAAGGTAAGGAAGGTTTCATTGAGACATAGAAACAATAATGGCAGTGCACAAGACAGTTTGAATATATACATGCACGAATAAATGCACTCATACATAAAATATCAAGACAAATATGATGGCAGGAGCATAGTTTAATGTGCTTAATTAGGCATCGCCTTCTCGCTTTGCTCTAGCTTTTGACGAAAGAAAAAGAAACCTTAGAAGCACGCATAAGTTCACAGCAGCTGTTGGAGCTGCATTTTTGTGTTTCGGGGTGCTCCAGTTGACAGAACGTCAGCGTCTGCAGCTGGTCTTATTGGTGTAGCTTGTTTTTACAGAAAAAAGAACAGTAAAGGCATCTTCTGCAGCTTTTACAACAGTTCAAATGCTCTTACTCGCATAGACAGGGCCTCTATTGCCAAAACTGGCTGCGAACTAGGGGCAGGGCAAGCTTTGCACATGTGCCACACATCTATGTATTTTTGTTGAAGAAGAGGGCCACACATATGCAGTTTTGCACTTTAATTAAGTTTTATCCCATTCTGCGAGCCTTATGCCACCAGAAGGTGCAGTGAATAACGATACTCACTCTTTGCTCGAGTGGCAACCGCTTGTACAAAAAAGCACAAAGCGAGTCTTCTTGTGCTGTCACTTTGGTTTTGACGTTCTTTTAGCACCACCTCATTTATAGTTCTTGTTATGACATGGACAGGGACTCGAGCTCACTCACACTTTGACGACATCGAGAACAAACATTCGATATGTTTACAACAGATGAAATGCAAACATTGATATCAGTGCACCGTGGTCAAACCGCTGAGTGCAGCAGGCGACACGTGCCTTCTGCACCATGCTGATCATGATGAGGAGGCTGTACCCTCTGTAGCAGGCAAGCACATTCAGTGAGGCCTAGCTGAAAAAATTTACGATAATTGAAATATAAAGCAGTGAACAAGAAGAACAAAAGAAACAAAAAAGAACTTTATATGTGAAAGCACCCTCCCAGGGTGTCTGAATGGTTTCCCTTGCCCTCGCTCCGTGCAGGGTGAGGACAACCGCATTGTCTGCTACTCTGTCTGCCATTACATATCTCACTCCCAACGCAGCGCACTTCCGGTGAGTGCATATGCAGTTTGCATGTGACCTCAGGTTCGTCGTCTGCACTTTCTGCCCGTCATTGCTAGGTACCTCGTTTGGGTAACCTGCTTGCTCTCTGTGCCACGGCCACTTGATAAAAAAATCACCGTTTCGCCAGGAGGGGGAAGCAATGAATGCGATAGCAATGCCTGATGCAATATATGGAGTAAGACTAGCAGCCTTAGGTGTAATCTGAATTGTAGTGAACGAGGGCATGCATGCAGTAAGCTTATTTGTTTATTTAGAAAATACTGCGGTCACTAAAGACCAGGCAGGTGGGGAACATAACAACAAGAAAAAATATGCAAACATCGAGAAAAAAATCAAAGGAATAATCAAATTTACAAGAATACATAATGGATGATACAAAATACATAGCAAAAATATAACAAACCATATATAAGAATAAACAACAACAGAAATGAATTGATGTGCCTACACATATATACACACATATTTATACACATTGAAACACTTCAAGAGATACAAATATTGAGCATTAACAATCCGACAGAGGACAGAGTATGAACATTATAATAAACATCAGAAGTACGGAGAGGGTATACACTTATGTTACGGTTGGGATGCTCCGAGCAACACTTTCTCGATGTCATCTGATGAAACGTCATCGGGTGGTAAGCTATTCCACTTAATGATTGTGCGGGGAAAGAAGGAATTTTTAGAGATGTTAGTCCGAGTGGCGTATGGGCACAGGTTGGGCATATGACGATGCCTAGATGCGCGAGCAGAAAATGATTGTGTGTATTTATGGGCAGGAATATTCATCTTACCATAATAAATGGCATGCAAAAATTTCAGGCGTGCAATTCTGCGATGATCTTGAAGCACAGAGACGTCATTGTCTTCCATTAATCTTGTAGGAGAATCAGTTGATTTAGACTTAGAAAAAATAAAATGTACAATGTCTCTTTGAACCATTTCAAGTTCTTGAATATTTTTTTTATAGAAAGGGTCCCAAACCACTGATGTATATTCTAGTTTAGGTAAAATGTACACTTTGTACGCAAGCATATTTAATTTCGGAGGGGCTTTTTTCAATTTGTGCCTCAGAAAACCAAGCTTACGAGAAGCTGATGCGCAGACATTTGCTGTATGTGCAGACCAAGAAAGTGTATTTGTAGTGGTTACTCCTAGGTATTTATACTGATTTACCTCATGCACTGGTGTTCCTTGGACGTGGTAGGTAAACGTGAATGGCTGTTTTTTTCTCGTTACACGTAGGACTACCGTTTTGTCAGGGTTCAATGTCATTGATGACCGAGTACACCACTCACTAACTTGTGTTAAAGCAAGGCTTAGGTCAAAAAGATCTTGTTGGCATGTCCCTTTTTTATACAGAACGTAGTCGTCAGCGAACAATCGAATGTTAATGTTAGACTCAACCATGTCAGCTATATTTTAATGTATATAAGAAATAGAATTGGCCCTAGAACACTTTCCTGTGGAACACCTGATAGTACCGGTATTGTGTTAGAAATGTGTCCCCCGACGTCAATGTACTGAGCGCGATTTGAAAGATAAGCATCTATCCATTTTAGAACGAAAGATGGAACATTCAGGTTTCGGAGCTTTCAAAGTTTTCCATGGGGTACACGGTCAAATGCCTTGCTAAAGTCTAGAAAAATTAAATCAACCTGGCCGGAAGAATCGAGAAGTTGTGCAATATCATGAACTATTGCAACTAGTTGCGTACATGTTAATTTTTTTCGAAAGCCATGCTGGGCTGGAGACACTTTCAAGAAAATCGGTAATATAATGAGCAATAATAATGTTTTCAAGTATCTTGCAGCATGTAGATGTTAGGGAAATTGGGCGGTAGTTTTCCTTCAGCAGGCCATCACCTTTCTTGTGCACAGCTGCAACCCTGGCAAGACGCCAGTCGTCTGGTAATGTTGCCGTTTTGAGTGATTCAGAGAAAATAGTGATTAAAATAAAATATGCGATATCGGTTCAGCGTATCGACGCAAGAAAGAATTCGGAATACCGTCAGGGCCACCAGAGGATTTTTCTTTTACGCCAAGTAACAGTGAAAACACACCCTCAAAGCTTATGAAGTCTGAATCAGGCAAAAATTTGTGGTATCTTTTGAAGAAAACACGGAATGAAAATAATCATTCATTATGTTGGAAATTTCTGTTAAGTCAATAACTACTAGGTCATTCTCCCTTAATTTTTCTAAAGTTGGAGCATTATTTCCCAAGTATTGCCAAAATTTTTCTGGATTATTCTTTTAGAAACTAGGCAAGGTCGATGAAAAACATCTATCTTGAGAGGCAGTTAGTGCGCAAGAAAGTTTGACTTGAAGTTCTCGAGTTCCGTTGGGATTGCTGCTTGATTTTTTTTTTTTTTGGCTCGCTTTAGTTTTCGCTTAATGTGTAGAATGTCGTGGGTAATTCAAGGATTAATCCTCCTTGTTTTAACGTGGCAGTCAGGAACAAAATATTCTAAACAGTACAGTACAGTAAAGTATAGCCACAAAGGAGTGACATCACTGTGGGTTTCCTCATCTACTAGCTGCCATAATACATCAAAAATAGACTGATCATCAGCCTTTGCCATATCTTTTACCTTTTTCGTAACTGTTCTGGGGTGTTGCGTACAAGCTTGCAGCTGCGTAAAGTACCATGTGAAGGTCGAGCGGCAGAGACAACGCCCCAGCAGAGCTGTGAGCTAAGTCGTGCTGTTTTGATGTCTCCTGGCACGCGCTTCACACCGTGCGACTGCATTAAGCAGCATGCACTTTGCACCATCGAAAAGCTTGGCCCAGCAGAGCAGCATCAAGCGAGCACGCTCCTTCTGGCAAGACACATTCGCATGAGCACTGTTTGGCGAGGTCATTGCCGGTGTCCATTGCTGTCCATATAACTGCTATCGCAATAAAAATATAGCGGCCATGTCTGTGTAGTGTAACACGCTTCTGACGGCCGTGTATGGCGGTTTAAGCATGGTGATGCAAGCTAGTACTTCAAGTTTGCCCTGCGTACTACAGTGGTCTTGCCGGCACAGAGCGGCCACGGTACGAGATGACGACCACTGGCACTTGCTGCTGATGTGACTGCAGATGTGAAGCTACAGCCCACTTCAGCGCAGGTGGATATAATCAGTTAGCTGGCTTGGTCAACTGGCTACTTAGACTTGTAGACAAGAAAGACATATAAATCACTCGGCGCACCAGCAACTGAGTGCTTCTGGACGCAGTTAACCACTTGCGGTGCTATTGCAACATGTGACTCCAGTCGAAGCCCATCGTTGTACTTAGTAAGGCGACGCAAAAACATTAAAAAATTCATTCTTTCGCACCAGTAAGTGTAAACGAAGCCAAGATATCTCGTTTGTATTTTGCGGTTCCGTTCAAGCACAGGCAATTTGCCACTTTAGCAGATGTAGCTGTTCATGTTTCCACGATTGCATGTGCACATTAAATGTAAACACAGCCCAACGTTTCTATAGCCATCTTACATTAATTTAATTTGCGGTTGTATATTACTGCCACAATCATTTTACGCGGAAATATAAAGTTTTGCGAGGAAGTCTGGGTCCAAGCACAATTTTCCCAACTCCATTCCTGCCAGCATGTTTTCTCAGGATCAGCCACCAGCGCTGCGAATGTGTGGTGCATAGTTAACACAGGTTTATGCTTGAGGAAAGCACTGCACCAGCCAGGCAAACTCGCACCTTTCAGGTCAGCAGTCAGTCACAGTCAAATGCCCTCGCACGCAGTCCAAGTGCTTAAAGGACATCAACTCGTCACTATAGTTCCTAGAAGAAAGACTCAAATTTTGACACCACAAAAGCAAGACAGAAGACAGGACGAGCGCCTGTCTTGCTTTTGTGGTGTCGAAATTTGCGCCTTTCTTCTAGAAATTTTTCACCAGCTAGCCCTTCAAGGAGTATTTCGTCACTATAGTACTTTTGCTTGTTCATTGGCACCCAAGTACAGTGGAACCCCGCTGTTACGTTCCTCACTGCTGCGTTTTCCCGGCTGTTACATTGGTTTTCATCGGTCCCGGCATAGCTCCCATAGGATCCCATGTATTGTGAACCCCGCTGTTACGTCGCAGCTGTGGGCCTGTTCCCGCATGTTGCGTTGCAACGCCGTACCCGCCCGGGCACCGCTATTTTGATTTGACTTTGGACAGTCTTGGTTGCGCTTGCAGGAATCACCGCCCGGTGATGACTGCCGGGATAGCGCGGGCGCCAGCGCTATCTAGGCAGCCACGTGATCGCTCGGCAGAAGAGCGACACCCCCCCCCCCCTCGCCTTTGCGTCTTTTCATGGTCGTTAAAGACGGGCGGGGCATTTCCTCCCCGCTTCGACGGCAGGCGTCCTGATAGGGGTGATGTTATCGCCTACGACGGGGACGGGCTGCACCCGTTTGATCTCTGCTTCAGCCGTTTTCGTCGACCCCACTCGCGTGCTTTTATTTCAGTGACCGTACTTTGGGCTCCGGGGGCTTCCGGAGAAAAGAATCGGAAAAGGGGACATCACACTCGCAGCCCCTTTTGCGTATGACTGCGCTCGCCTGCGCAGCGAGGGGCGCGGCCGCGCAGCTGTCCAAAGTCTGTCCGTGCGCGCGCCAGCGAGCTGGTTCGGGCCGGACGGCGAGTGCAAAATATGCGAGGAATTTTTTTTTTTTGTAAAGCTGGCTAAATATCAGGGGTGCGCAAATTATGCGGGTAAATGCGGTAAACACGCACTGAAGACGGAAGTTAAACCGCTATCGAGCGATCGCGGACCCAAGGCGACCAGAGGACGAGCCCTACTCACAATCACAAACCACGCGCGGGGTGCCGGAACAGGATGCAGTGATCGCAGTGATGGAGCGACTTGCCTCTAAAAATTGGTGTGTCACGCTTTAACTAAGCCTCAATGACCGCAGTTTTGATTGCGATCTCTGAGGCCATACTTTCTTTCATCGGGGCGCCGGTGGCTATAATGGCGGCCGATTCACTGCGCTCGACAGCCGCGAACGGAGTCCAAATTATCGAATTTAAGGCTAGAAACCGTCCGAAATATCGGTCGTCTTAACACATTAGGTCTATGGGGGCACCTGTGGTACCGCGTGGCTGTCCGAATCATCGGTCGGCGACCTATATGGCTCACCTTGATGGCTCACCTTGCTGAAATAAACTGTTTGAAGTCAAAGCGGCCCTGTTCTCATTCATTTTCGGAGCTTTCCTCACTCTTGCGTTTTTCCGGCTGTTGCGTTTTTTTGCCCCGGTCCGTTGAAAAACGTATGAACGGGGTTCCACTGTATTGGGCGTATGTGCATTATTGCAGTCGAAACAAGGAACACGGAGAAGCGCGTAAACGGTCATGCGTACGTCACCCGAATAGACTGGTGCCTGGCAATGGCGGATGGAGCTGCTGAAGCCACCGGAAGCGACACGTGTGCAAACTATGCCAGGGCATTTCATGAAAAAATGATGAGTCTGAATGCCCTTGTCTGAGTTTACAAAGACTGTTTTAAGGCTCAAGCTACATGATTTGGTTGTCGTACTTCATCTCCTGTCACTGGAACTAATCACAATTATTGGTGGCTGTGGGGCCTCTCGGCCGCTCGGTAGTTCTTTACCACTGTGCTTTAAATTCGGCTTATTTCGTCAGTTACAGGGCATACGCTCGCTGTTCTGAAAAATTTTAATGGAGAGAGTGGCATCGGAACATTTCTTACATTGTAAGAATGCGCAAATGCTTTCAAAGAAACTAATTCCCCTCTGTAACAGCGAATGCGCGTATGGCTATAGGTTCTGGTTGATTGCATCCACTGATAATGCGTTTCATAGAACAATTTTGCAGTGGCTGTCCAACGGTGGCGCAGCGAAGGGTGTGTGCAGCCATGGCTCATATGCGAAATAAAATATTAGTGAACTACATGTGACATGTGAAATAAAGTGAATCAAAGGTGCATTAAGTGGACTAGAGGCGACTTAATTGATGGTTATCAATAACACTCTCGTTTGGACTAGTTGGTACATTCTTGACACAAACTCGGTTGCGCAAAAAAACACGGACGGAGAAAAGAAGGAACACGGGACAGGCGCAAAATTCGATCCTTTATCCAGTTCCTTTTTCATGTCGGCGGGAACCATAGCTCCACCAAAAACCTTCAGCGAATCCCCCTTGTCATATCGCGTCTTCGTAGTAGGGAATGAAACCCTTGCCATATGCCAAAGAAGCTCCGTTGAGGTTGAAGTAGCCTTCCTGATTCGTCGCCGTCCGTGTTACTGGGCCTGTGGTACCGGAGGCGCGCGGGCTGTGTCTTGCAGCTGTCGATCCTCTGTGCTTTCATGCCACGTTTCTTCACTCCACGTGGGCCAAATTCTGCACACTGATGGGAACAGACAACCATGAACTTGTGCACCAAGAAGACTCCTTTATTTTTGCTAGGAGGGGCGAAAAAGAGGAGGCAAGTAACAGAAGGCATCACAAATATAAAGAGTCAACAGAACTTTGTGTCTTTTACTGCACATGCATGCGTGAGCTTAGCATATTGAGAAGGGAATTGTTTTCTGGTGTTGTGGGGGGTAGGCCAGCAGTTTTTCTCAAATGCAGGTACCATATGCTTTTATGCGAGGTTCCTCCATATTACGCACGCCGTGTCGAACAAATCAGCTTCCACCCCTTAACGGAATGTCCGTATGGGACACACGCGGTGCTTTCTTGTCATAGTGCCTTTTGCGTTCGGGTGGCATTTTGTCCTGTTTGTAGACCCCCAAGACTTTCTCACGGGCGGCTCTTCTTTTCGCTGTTGGAGTTCACAAAGCCGGCGAGGCCTCCTAGAAGTGAGTACAGCGTTTCAAATTGAAAATAAGCACAACACTCACTATGTGTTTCGCTGCTGGCTGACCATGTTGTGCCATAGAGAAACACTGTGGTAGCAGATGACAGATTCAGCACGACACCGTACATCTTGTTTCGTGCCTGTGTTCGCGAGAGGGCGTCACAGAGACATGCAAAGTAGAGTTACTGTATACGCTCCCTACGGGAGCAGAGTTGAGCATGGGTCCGCCGTCTTGCACATCCATTTGCGTTAAGCAGAAAAGCCGCTCCTCTCGAATGTAGGAGACGACATGCCAAGCAAGAAAGTGCGCCTTCTGCATACGCAAGGGCATTACCCCTGAAGAAGTGTGTGCCTTATTCGGAATTGTTCAACCATCCTGGAGACACGTCAAAAGAGTGTGCAAGATTCTCAAGGCGGAACTATGGCGTCAGGTGCGTTTGTTCCACGACTGGCTTCGCGTGGTCCACTACAGTCTGTTTCTGCAATGGCTGGCTGCTCAATCTCTTCGAAGGCTAAGGCAGCATGTGGGCGAACTCACGGAAGCAAGGTGGAAACAGATCCTGACCCCACTGCTCAAGGTGTGTGGAAAGCAAAGGAGAGAAGAGCGGAGGCGCATTGTTGTGCTCGAGGGCGCCTACATTCCGGCAGATGTCGAGAGATGGCTCCAGAAGGGACCTAAGTTTGCCTTGCTGCCTAGCCTGTCTGCCCATGAACTTGTGGGATTGAACAGGGACGTGTCCGCGAAGGCCAGTCAAGATCGTGACAGATGCCTACAAGATGGTATGGACTGTTTTTTAAAATGTGCACCGCAGGCTCTAGGTCGACCAAAAGATAAAGGATTTAATAACGTTGTGTCGTATTTCAAAGACAACAAATTAAAATTAATGCTAGCATACAAAGAAGGTTGCTTTGTTGTCATACCTGAGGGAGCGTATAACGAAAAAGCTCTAGAGGCTATTAAGAACTTCCGTCCTGTTAAGAAGGGTGAGACACGCGTTAAGTCGAAGTTTGTTGGTTTCTGCAAGAATGTGGGGCTTACGGTGTTAGCCAGGGAAATAGAGAATAGCAAAGGGAGCAACCTTTACATTTTTTTCTCGGCTAAGACACACAAACCTGATATACCCTTTCGCACTATTGTTAGTGAAGGGGGATCCTGGCAAATTAATGTTAGCAGATTTCTGCAGAGCTAGCTTAAAAAGCTTGCAGTGAATGATCTTTTCCGAACTAAGGGATCTAGTGATGTCTGCGATTTTTTGCGGTCTCGTAATGGTACTTACAATGCCTTTTCAGTGGATGTAGTAGATCTGTATTATTCTGTTCCGCATGACAAGCTTCTGGCATCTGTAAAATCCTGCATCGAAAAGAATGGCGACGTTCCTTTTACCAATGACTCAGGAATTACTGTTGACAATTTCTTATCGCTTTTAGAATTTTACCTCAATGTTACTTTTATAATGTTTGACGAAAAGCCCTACCTTCAACGACAGGGAATCTGTATTGGTTATTGTATTGTATTGTATTGGTTATTGTATTGTAGGGTATTGTATTGGTGTCGCGCCGGTTCTCTGCGATATCTTTTTGGCTGAAGTAGATGGGGACTTGGATAATGCTTTTAAAGGGGGGGACGTTGTAAAAGTTTTTAGATACGTAGACGGTTTTTTTAATTCTTTTACAGGGAGACCTTACATCCCCTGAAGCTATTTTAAACGTCTTTAAAGGACTAGGACAAGGCCTATCTTTCACGGTCGAATTACCGCAAGAAGCTTGTCTGCAATTTTTAGATTTAAGCCTCACGTGGAACGATGAGCACATTTGCTGGTTTTTTCATCCCCATGTTAAGAAGAAGCTGTTGTACGACTCTGCCCACTCAAAGATTGTCAAGAGGGGCGTAGCCTCTCTCTGCTTGGAATCGGCGCTGAGGAGGTCCTGCCCACACAGCATGGTACATAGCTTTCGCAATCAGGTTAGCCGATTAGAGGCTGCAGGCTTCCCTCGATCGGTCATCACGGCCGTTGTTGAAACACTGCTGCAGAAGTTTAAACGTGGAACAAGGGCAGTGTCGACTGCTACCCAGCCCTCAAGGATTAGGCCACAAGTTGTGCCATATATCCATAAGCTCTCGCACAATTTCAAGAAAGTCGCGGGTAGGCACGGTGTACCGATGGTCTTTTTGGTGCCCGAGAAAATCGGGAAGTTGTGCCAACGAATTTGCGTTATCAAAAAGCGCGAAGAAGAAGCATGAGAGGCCTTTTGTTAGAAAGTGTTCCACGGGGGTCGTGTACTCAATACCCCTATCCTGCGGCAAGGTGTACATCGGCCAAACTGAAAGGTGTGTTAATGACCGGTTAAGGGAACACGCCCAAAAATTAATAAAACGTGATGACAAGTATGCGCACCTGGTTGCGCATTGTATAATGTGTGGCTGTGACACAGGATTCTCCGAGACTAAGATTCTGGGCAGAAGCAAAAGAAAAACTGCACGTGAAGTGTTAGAGGCTTTCTACATAGAAAAAGACAAGGACCAATGTGTAAGCACCCCGTCGCTATCTCTGTTTCCCAGTGAATTGCTCTGTTTCCCAGTGAATTGCAGTTCATAAGGTCTAGACTATGAGATGGAAGGAGAAGGAAGAAAATGCATGTCTTGATTGTGTGTGTTGGCTTCATATGATGTTAATGCGCGCATGTGCCACATGTATATATTCAAGCCTTCGTGCAATCAATAAATCAGTTGGAAGTGAGCGCTGTACGTGGTTGATGTGTGGGTGTGTGGGTGTGTGTGTGGGTGGATGTGTCGTGTGGTTGCGCTCAAAATAAGTTTTGGTTACTGTTTTAAGGCTGCTGTTTGAGCGTGGCGATTAGATACGCAACTACTGACAGCCGTGAAGTAAAGAGTGGGCCAAAACCATGCCCCGCGAAACAGCTGCGACCCCTCTGTGCACGTCTCAGTGCTCCGAGCTTTTTTCTGTGTGGCATGCACAGAAACTCACGTCGAGAAGCCAGCGGCAGCAATGAAATTTTATGTCTGCATGGCATTTATCCAGTTCCAATTCGTGGGAAATTCTGTCGACTTTGAGTTCCTCATATTTAATAAAAACTAATATTTACAATAATCATCCTGTGAATGCGAACTTTGTGCTCAGCAATCATTTTCCACTATCTCGGCCGCGCCTACTTCCGGAGGTAAACTTTTCGCATAGAAAAGAAAAAAAGAGTGCGGTGTACAGAACAAAGTTGTACATTTCGCTACTGGGAGTTTAACTGAAAACCAGCAGGTTATCTGCTGGTTCCAGCAACATACCAGCATAACCAATGCGGAAAACCAGCAAGCACCTTGCTGGTACCATCAAGGCAGCAGGCTGTCTGCTGGGACCAGCAGCAAGCTTGCTGGTGCCAGCAGAAAACCAGCATGCAGTCTGCTGGAACCATCACAACCAGCAGGTTATCTGCTGGATCCATGAGAAACCAGCAAGAAACCAGCAGGAAATTTTCACCTGGGAGTAACTCTAATGCGAAGTAGAGTCACTGGAAAAATATTTTCAGTGACTCTACCATGCCCCCCCGCTTCCATTGTTGAAATGATTCGTTGCGTTTTCAATGCGGCCACCATGAACCACAGTCACCAGCGGCACCCTACCTGCAGCCTGCATCGAAAAGATAGCGCTCGTTAGGCCTAGTTTGTGGAGTCACGGCGGGTACGCCGCACGGGAAGCTTGCCCTCAACACTGGGATCAGGCGCACAAGAAATCACGCTCACGGAGTGATTCAAGGGCAGTGCGTGTGAAATGATTAAAAAAAAAAAAAACTGGAGACAAACAGCGGTAACGCGGACATCATGCGATCGCGGGCGCTTTCCGTGCGGAGCGCACGTTCGGAGCTGAGAAACGGCCGTAGTAGCATTCTCCGTCGCCTTGGCAATCCTAACAATCCTATCCTCACAGGGTGTGCCTGCCTGCCGCGGCCTTTTTTTTTTTCCTTCCCTCCGCTCCTTGTTCATTCGTTCCGCACTTTCTCCTCTTTCATGGCGATTCATTGCGTTCTTCTCAGGCGGCGCACTTCCATTGTGAAGGCTCGCTACCTCAATTTTCCGCGGATTTCCCGGCAGCCACATTGTAACCGGCCTTTCATCTCAGGGAGCTGCACAATAAGTGGTATGCGTATACATTAAGTTCTATGGTAGGGTAAACGGGGGGTCAGGAGGAACCGCATTATAGCCATTCACACTCTATATACCAAAACCGTGACGTTACAACCGTGCAGGTTCATCGCAGACGCAGGTAGGCAGTCTCTTTTTTCTGATAGATGTATAGAAGGGGTGCTGACACAGTAACTTCCTAATCCTGCAATATTCTCAGCTTCTATAATCTCCCTCGTGCGCCTGTCTTTGCTTTTACCAACTAGGACACATTTATCAAAGAGTGGTCTGCAATCTGTACACTTATTGCAATGTTTCACAAGTTCCCCGTCTTCATCTTTTTTTTTTTTTTTACATTGCGCTTGTGCTTTTGAAGGCGATCATTAAGGCAGCGACCAGTCTGGCCTACATACTGTCGTCCACGTGAGAGAGGAAGTTGGTAAACGACACCTTCCTTGCAATTGCCCTACGGAGGAGGAAATAACTCTATTAAGTCCGGAGGAACCCCTCCCCACCCATTCTTGGTTTAGTGGTCGGCAGGTGTTGCGGGTCGCACCCACGTTGGGACGGGAAGCCCAACGGAGTTTGGTGCTTTTTTCTACAGTCATACACCACAGGCCAGTCATGTTTGTTCACTCTGCAGAGTTTACCAAGCTTATCAGGGGCTGGAAACGTAACTGTTACATCTAATCTTTTCGCAGTGCGTTTGATATTATGGGACAGAGTGTGAAAATACGGAATGACAACCAATTGTTTGTTAAGAACAGCACTACGGTCACATACTTGTTTGTCAGGTTTTAACTTCTTTAACAACACTTCAGCAACTGAGACCTGAAGATGGCCAGGATAGTCAGAAAGCAAAAGCCTGTTACATTGCTGCTGAAAACTTGCGTACATCATATGGGGACATGATTTTTACAGGGCATTATGTAAACATAGGTTGGCGATGGCTCTTTTTACCATAAGCGTCTTGCACTGTAAGCGGTTACATTATAAGTTGTCTCAGCTGTATTAAACCTGTGCAGGAAGACAGACTCTTTCAATTTGGGTTTGCACTTAGGCTGCCTACAGTGAATATCAAGGTGGTCACCTGTGTTGGAAGGAATAACCAGGCTATGCTTCACTGCATGAACACGCTCACCACTTTGACACAACTCTGTTCGACACGGCCATGGCCGTCATGGCTCATGCGTCATGTTTACGAATCTGCGGGGCTGCAGCTGCCCTTATTAAAATATTTCCTGCATCTGTAATTCTTATCTTTACTCTTAATAAAATTTAAAACATTTCTGCGAGAAATTAACAGTTTAATTGTTTTATATAAGTTACTCTGCGCATAAAATAATGCATAAGAATGTATGTACATGACTAATGCTGAGGCAACAGCGTTCTTTGTAAACAACAAATTATAAACATGGCCACTACTTTTAAAATGGTGGCTATGGAGGCTCTTGTCACTATTTTGGCGCTATCTACTCTTGTGTTTTAAAAGCAAGTTCTTCGTATGCCGTATCATGATAAATACCTGTTTCTTCGACGTCGATAACGTTGCAATGGTGCTGATGCATTGCACCAGGTGCGCGCACAGTATGGGAAAAGGCACGGAGGGCCTCGCATACGATCTGTCAAAAGTTGAATGAAAGTGCTGACAGAACAATGCTACCTTCTTGTGTTCGAAATGTTAAACCGTGCAGCAACACAGCGTTGATCTGAGCATCAGAATTGGGAGCGAGGCGACTAGGTGTACATATTTCGGAACAAAAAACAAGAAAACACTGCGTGTCATATTTGCTCGTCCTCGTCATTGTTGCACCGTTCTTGTTTTTTTCGTTGCACTTTTGAGATGCGATATCAGCGTCGTTTCCTCATCCCAGTCAATCTACTGCTCGCGAGTAAGCGACATTCTGAACACCAGCTAGACGCCGTAGAGGATTGCATGTTGCAGCAGAACACTGAAGGTTTCATTGGACAAGGTAAATTTTTCAACAACAGTCAACCACTAGAACCATGTTCAGCAGAAAAATGACAGCTCCATATGCTTTAGGTTGAATTACACCTGAAAAAGTGGCTGAACTGGATTCTGTTTCCAGCAACAGCGGCAATTATTACAGCTAAACTGTCTACAAGCGGGCACTTACTTCCAATTGCTTGCAGTGGGAAAATGGCAGGTTAAATTTTCAGCTGTCAATGGATAATAATTTTGACTGGAAACGCAGCTGGAACGTGTTTTTTATTTTCATCTGGAAGTTCACATGCAGTCCTCATCTATATAAGTTCTGTTAGTAAAATGTTAGTAAAACAGCATCCACAAATATTTTATAAATATCCACTGCATGATATTCAGCTGTTAGTAAAATATGTTAGTAAAACAACATCCACAAATAATTTATGAATATACACCATATGATATCTAAATACTGTATTCTACTCAATGTCCACTGAATATTCACAAATAACATTGGGCATTTAGACCATTTGTGGACATCCTCTGAGTATTGATGGTTGGCTGGGAGGTCACGCGCCTTGTTTTGTGCATCAAAGCATGAACTTTAGCCAATGTGCACAGAGCTGTAAAGACTGTTCTTACACCGAAATGGTTAGCCGTTTCGGTGTAAGACGTTTCGGTGTAAGAACAGTCTTTATGGCTTCATGCAAGTTACGGCTCCGTGCATGCATAGTGCCGTTACGTGGCACGATATCAGGCCGAGGGAGTATGGATATTTGAGATGGCATGGTCCGACATACATTCCAGAAAGAAACAAATGCTTCAGTGGTATTTTTGTCCCACAACAATAATTGTCATCTGCCTTGGTTGCGTTTCCTTTCTTGAAAAATCGGTGCTCGGAACTTTGCAATCAAGAATTTCGTGTCACGTTAGACGCATGCACACCAATAGTGTCCTTCGATGGAATGATCACATCACGTACATACACAAGAAGGCCATGCGGCAACTAGGATACTTAAGGCACATGCACACTGGCGGAAAAACATGCGCGGCGTGCCGCTGGCAGAAAAACGCGAGCCTCCAAGGCTGCCTCACGGCAGGATTCTCGTGCCGTGAGAGCGATCGGTCCGTGCAGCGATTTCTCACAGCACACCGCGTGCCGCCGGGGAGGAGACCAATCAGAGCGTCCCTGCCCGTGACGTACACGCTCCATCGCGGAGTCATGCGGACCTGCCCGGAGGCTCGTTTTGTACCCGTGCGGTGGCTCGCTTGCCTCTCGCGCTCGTTCACTCGGAGGAGGCAGGATTTCGCGGCGCTGCCGTCGCAGTTCGCCGCGGTCAGTGTGGCTGTGTCGCTGCCGAAGGGTTGTTCCGCCAGCTGCGCGCCACGCGCGTTTTATATCATAAGCTGTTATGAGATCACAACAAGGGCCGTTTTTGGCGCCGTAGTTGTCCGCCGCCAGTGTCTGTAGCCACTATCGTGCAAATTTGAGAAAGAATAACCAGCACCGAGGAGGATTCAAACCACGTCCTCTGCGTGGATTCGAACCCACACCCTCTGCGTGGCAGTCGAGCATTCCACCACTGAGCCATGCCTGTGCTTGAAAAATTTTCGCTAAAAGATCTAAACAGGTATAATGTCTGCCGAGGAATTGCATTAACAAATGTATCAACAAATCGCAAAATACGATTTAGAACAGGGAATGTTGCAGGAGCCAACGTTTCGACAAGCGGACTTGTCCTCGTTAGGGCGGCAACTGCCTTCTCCAGCGTTCGTTTATGTACGCCTTTGCACACTCTCCCCCGTCCTCAGAAAGAGAGGAGAAGAAGAGCAGCACGTGCGAACAATAAAAAAAGGGGGGGCGGGGTGGGGTGCAGGGGTATTTGGGTGACAGGTGTTAGCGTGACTAAATGGAGGGGGCAAGAGCGAAAGCTTCCAAAGAATCTGCTCCTTGTACATATCTTGCAAATGCATTGTGTACGCAGGGCTAGAAAGCAGGATGAAAAAGGAACACACTCTCGGAACAGAAGTTGCTCCTATGGCATGTGTCCCCCCCCTCCACCCCACACCACCTGCCCCACACCAACAATGCATTTCACAGAAAGCTTGTGGCTAAAAATGTAACTACACTGTTTAACGCCGTTGTTCTCTTCGAACTGGATGGGGGCTCCGCACCTGAAAGTAGACTTTCTGGGAGAAACATTGTTAGCTTGTGCATACCTCAACCTTTTGTCGTCTTTGCTAATCCCCCACCGTATCTAATGGACTCAAGAGTTCCCTCTGAAAGGTTTATGCCTGTACGCTGGAGAGTACTGAACCTGTACATTAGATACGATTCCCTGTATTTTCGGTCCCTCGGCTAGCTGAAGTTTCCCTGAAGTATGTAGAGTTTCAGTTCATCGAAATTATGACCTGTCATATTAAAATGCTGCGCCACTGCCTTCGGCAGGTTATTCGCGGTGTCCGCGCGGTGCCCATTTAATCTAACATTAATTGGTTGACCAGTTTCGCCGATGTACTGCTTGTGACAGAGTGGACATTCCAACATGTAAATAACGTTTGAACTAGTGCAAGTGAAACTTGATTTTACATGATGGACATAGTCACTTCCCATGCTTTTAACTTTAAGATCATTTTGAATATGCTTGCAAGTCTTACATCTGGACGGGAGCAAGTTATTGCGCAGGTGGTGCGCTGAGGGTTTACTTTGGCATGTACTAACAGGTCCTTAAAGTTTCTATTACGGCGGTAGGTGACTCTTGGTATTTCCGGAAACGCTTTTCTCAGGCAATCGTTGCTTGTCAGTATTGGATAGTATTTTCGAAGAATATTATGTTTGGAAGCGCATTGGAGTATTTCGTTATGAATGCTAGCGGCTGGTTGGCCTGCGCTTTGGTTGGCCTGTTTCGTAGTTGCCTTTAGATGTTTAATTTGCTGCTGTAGATAACTTTCTTGAAAACACCGTTGTTGGGTCTGAGCAATAATTTGAACTAAGGACATATTTTAGGTGAAACCAAGAGCCTGTGAGGCAGATGGCCTGTGGGAATGTGGCAAAACACATGGTATGATGTGCGGGAAATGTACCACAGGCATGGTTTACCAAGTTCCACATTCCTGTGACAAGTCATACATCGGACAGACAGGGCGGTGTATAAATTAATATGCCAGGGCATGGCTAATTTTCTAATGCACTGCAAGGCCTTCACATGTCAGCCACGTTTTCTTGAGTTATGAGTGTGGTCAGAAGCAAGGATCTGATTGCACAGGAGTTGATGGAAACCTATCACGTAAGAAACGAAGGAGGGAATTGTATCAGCGATTAGACTGGTGTTGGCATAAGGTTGGACTGACATTGTGTATTTGTTCTTGGGTTAGTACCTTGAATAAAGTACTAGATTCAAGTGCCGCTAGACCTGTCGTTCTGTTCGTCCCTCTTGGCTCTGTTCTACTTTGTGGCTAAAATATGCCCTTGACTAAGTAAGTGCCAATTGGGCCAACAAAAAATCATGTTAGAATAACTGGAATATTTCACCGTATGTCATGCATTTCTTCATGGAACAGTAGTTCCAGGAGTTTTATGTGTCAAGCCCATGATAAGATTATGAGGGACACCGTTGGGGAAGTGTGCGGATTAAGTTTGACCAACTGCGGGGCCCTCGAACGCACACTGACAACTCGCAGCACACAGAGCGCCTTTGAGATGGGAAGCACAACCGGTGTGGGATTGAACCCGGGCAGCACTGTACAGGTACAGTTTTCCGATTCTACCTCAGTAGTAAGAGAGGGGCTGCAACCACCGACGGGGTCAAAAAAAAAAAGTGATACAAGGCATCTTTTGCAGAAAAGCAGCCTGTGGAGACATAGCAGCTGACTTATCGAAGATGGAGGAGACTATTTCATAAACACGCTTCACTCTTCACAATGTTTCTCGAGACATCTAATGTGCCAACCAGTGGGGAAGATTCCAAGATAATCCTAATACACAAGAATGAAAGACTTAAAGTACTGCAAACCGATCAGCCTGCTTTGAGTAGTATGCGAGTTATTCACGAAAGTAATTTATACTATGATAAGAGCAATACTGGACCTTAACCAACCTAGTAAAAAAGCAGGTATAAAGCAAGGACACTCCAGCAGGGATTGCAGCCATGCTATAAATAAAGTAATTGGGTAATTTTCTGAGCATAACAAGCTTCTTTATGGGGATTTTATGGAAAAGCACTGGACTCAACAGAAATACCACTGGTTTTAGAGACCTTGTGATTGCAAACGATAGTGTAAGCATACATGAAAGCTATAACTAACATCTGCAAAGATTGCACAGCTACTCTTCCCCTCTGCAAGAAAAGCAGAAAAATTCTGATCGAGAAAAAGGTCACACGAGGAAATACAATGTCCCATATACTATTCGTTGCATGCTTGGAATTGTTTAGGCAGCTAGACTGATGAGGCAAGGGAATTAAAATTGGTGGGTAATATCTCGGAACTTTTAGGTTTCATAAATTTAAGGTTTGCAGGCAATGTCATGCTCTTCAACAAGGATGGTGGTGAACTTGGGACGAATGATTTATATCCTAAACTGAGCAATTATCCAAGTAGGACTAGATATGAATAGGCAGAAAAAAAAAGGACAGGCGTGGCTAAAGTGCAGGTGTTTAAAATGAGCAACAGTCCTCTAGAATGCGTGCAAGAGTATATATATATATATATATATATATATATATATATATATATATATATATATATATATATATATATATATATATTGAAAGAACTTGCAGGAAGCACACATTGAAAAGGAAGATATCTTACTAACGTTTCGGCCGTGGCACGGTCTTTCAATATAGAAAATACCCGGACCCATCGAATTTTTCCTTCAAGCTATATATACCTAAGACAGTTCCTCACAGAGGAGCCTACTCATGAAAAGGAAATTTCTTGAATTATTAATACCTAAGTTATTTGCCGTCCATACGGCTGACATTCCGAAATCATTAGTGGAAACCTACCGCTGTCTTCAAAGTGAAAAGTATACAACCACTGCACTTTCACGATACTAACATACGGTGCAGAACCTTCGTCTTCGTGTCTTCTTCTTCTTTAGTATCTCGTTTGTGTGTGCTATGCCGTTTTCTTAATCATGAATACATATCAACTCGCCCATTTATCAGTGCTACTGAAGAAAACTTGAGATGAAATCAAGGACTGTATGACATGCAATGAAATGAATGATAGTAGGTGTAAGCGTAAGGGAGGAAACGAAATGGGTGAGGAGATGTGCTGCCTCGTAATGCTGAAAACAGAATGGAGGAGAGGGAAAGCGCCGGCAAAAAGTTAGGCCGACATAAAATGGAAGCTCTGGGCCGGGGGGCATACTGGAAATCACTGGGAGAGGCCAGCAGTGGACCTAAAATGAGCTCATATGCTGCCAAGGACAAACCACAGTGCTGTCCTTCCCTGCATATTGTCCTCGTTCTTTTCGCGCTCCACGTGACCATCCTTCATATGCTGCCTTTGTCACTTGTGCAGCCTGCTACTGAGCCTGATCCTGGCGGTGCGGCAGCGGTTGTGGCCCAGAAGTGAAGAGTCCCCGTTGCAGTGTGTGCTGCAGCAACTGTCGCGGCTGGGTCTCATCATGGCCTACTTCTTTGTGTGTGACCGGACTAACTTCTTCATGCGAGAGAACAAGTACTACACACACCTGAACTTTTTCCTCCCTGTGGCATACGTGTTTGCCCTGGGCCTCTTCTTCACTGAGGAGACGCAACAGACACAGGTGCTGCACCGGGACCAAACGGATGAGTGGAAGGGCTGGATGCAGCTGGTGCTTCTGGTGTATCACATGACAGGCGCCAGCCAAGTACTGCCTGTGTATGTGCACGTGAGAGCACTCGTGTCAGCCTACCTTTTTCTGGCAGGCTACGGCCACTTCTCCTACTTCTGGCACCAGGCAGACTTTGGGCTGCTGCGGCTGGCGCGAGTGCTCTTCCGCAACAACCTTTTGGTCGTGCTGCTGTGCCTGTGCATGAATCGACCGTATCAGTTCTACTACTTTGTGCCCCTCATCTCGTTCTGGTTTCTCGTGGTGGCCGCCACCCTGGGCAGCCTGCCGCGCGTCTCGGCTGCCTCGGCCGAGGCCAATCCATTGCACCACCTCTACGTTGTGCTCAAGTTTGTCGGCCTCTTCTCAGTCGTCACCGTGCTGTACATGTCTGAGGTAAGAAAAGCCTTTGACATTGCTTCAACTCGGTTGCTGGATGGTGCTCCGAGCTTTCCAGCGCGCAGTCAATGGAAGTTGTGCAAATGGCCTCTGTGAAAGCATAGCAGTTGCTGCGTTCGGGCCGGTGTCGTTCGCATTTAGCCGAAAGCGCTTCCTTGTTGCTCCGTAAACTGTGCAAGCAGACCTGACAAATCGCTGTGAATGATTTTTCACTTGCAGCTACTGCAATATTCTGTACGTGTGATGTACGTCATATGCATCGATGAACAAATCACAAAGTACGATTTAAAACAGGGAATGTCGCGGGAGCCAACGTTTCGACAAGCGGACTTGTCTTCGTCAGGGCTTGTCTTCGCCCTGACGAAGAAAAGTCCACTTGTCGAAACGTTGGCTCCCGTGACATTCTCTGTTTTAAATCGTACTTTGCGATTTGTTCATCGATTCAAGCATCCATCTTCCCCTGAGCTTCTCTTCTAGTACGTCATATGCAGTGTCATATCTCGGCTTTAGAGCTGTGTGTCTTGTGCAAAGTCTCATGCTCTAATCTGATTTGTGCCGGCGTAAGGTCGCAAACTTAAGTGAAGACAAATGGACACCATTCCACGCGCAGTCTCTGTAGCGGATACCTCATGGCCACTTGCTTGACCGAACTAGTGCGCGAGCTCGACTACAACGTGATACAGTTTCCACGGTGTTTTCCTTCTAATAGTTTCCTTCTAAAAGTTTCCTTTGAAAAGCTGAGTGTTTCAGTAAACTGCACCAAGCTTTAAACATATCCACAGGAACGTTATGAGAATGCAAGCATTTGCTCTCATCTTTACTATCTCAGGTTATTTTTACAATGAGTTCAGGCACTTAACTGGTTGTTAACGGATAACCAACTTTTAAACTGTTGCCATATAAACAAAACATCAAGAAGTTGTACAGTATGTAAATGAGTGTTCAGATAATGTGCTCTCATAATAATGGGTGCAGTGGTTTTCATTTTTTGGGTCTTCTAATACCCCTGTTACACAAGCGCCCTTGCTAACTGCGGTTATCGTTAAACACAGCACAGTTACACGGCTTGTGAAACGACGGCTAGGCCGCTAACCACGGTTGGCTGCCAATCGAGCTCGCCCTGCTCGGTTAAGAGTAAAGCGATGTTCGGAAATGGACGAAATGGCAGACGGTACCTCTCCCAAGTTCAGCGGCACTTCACAGATATCTTCCCAAAAGTGATCCTCTACCTGTTGCAGAATAAGATGCAGTAATACAATTTTTGGACAATAATATTACCTCAGTGGGCCCAAGTTATTGAAATGTGTGGTTCTGCAGTGCACCACGGTTGCTTCCCCACCCTGGTACCACTCGGGCCAAGGCTACCGACGCTTTTTCTATATCCCTGCTCGGAGCAGTATTTAAGATATTGATGCCGATTTTTTTATGACACAGAATAGTTCATAATTGAGCAAAGTTCGTTCTAAAGCTGGTTATTTCTGTGTGCAAGTGAGCAACACGTTGCTCACTTGCACACTGCTCGACGGATCGCATGCCGCGATGCGAGAGGTAAACACACTGCAGCAGCACCAGTCCTTTCGCTGAACCAGCTCGCTTTCTTTCGTACCTTCCTCCACATCAAGACGCAGGTAAAACTAATTGCACATGTTCGGGCATTATGTACGAGTACTAATGTTAATCGCAATGACAAAAACAAGCGCTCTGTGATGAGCTCAAGCTACGCTTGACCATGAGCGACACTGCCATATTCATTGCTAGGCCTAGCACTTGGAGTTGTCAGGACCGTACATTCTGCAGTGATGGCAGATTGTTGTGATACGTTTTTCGCTTGTGAAGGCGTAGTTTTATCGACAATGTCCTCATAGAACGACGCAGGGTTGTGCAAAGTTGCTTCTCTCATACTTAATGACGAGCATACGAAGTCTTGCGAGTGTGTTTATGCCGATGTGCTGGATGTGGATGGAGTTTCTGTCAACCGTGAACAGGATAGCCTGTGTAACTCCGGTGAACTACGGTTGACTTTAAGTACAGTTGAAGTTGTTAACCATGGTTAAGCTAACCATGGTTGAGGGTGCCCATGTAACAGGGGTATAAGGTGCACGAGATTTTGAAGTGTCACGTGAAAAATGTCATAGCATTTGTGAGCTGTGACACTTTTTTTTTTAATCTGGTCGAGAATCGCCCGGCACCGGCATTTGAACCACGTTCCCTGTACATGCGAGGCAGATGCTCTGCCTTCACGCCACCGCTGCACTTCGATCATGGGCTCATTTATTTACTAGAAACGACCTAATGAAGCCGACAGGCAATGAAACCAAGGGACGCATAAGGGAAATTATTGTAGTTTTTAACTCTAGTGTAGTAGTAATGGAATTAAAGTGGACAAAAAAACGCACCTGCTTTCAGTAGGGACTGAACCTACGACCTTCAGATAGCACATCCGATGATCCACCAATCCGCCTTTTGCATGTCTGTGTGGCGGCCTCTCGCGGACACGGCACGAAACAATCTGTACGGCGTCGCGCCAAACCTGTCGTGCGCTACCGCAGTGTTTCTCTATGGCACAACGTGATGGGGCAGCGACACACGCAGTGATCGTTGCGGTTTCTTTCGATTTGAAACTCTGTACGAATTTCTGGGAGGCCTCTCCGGCATGGTGAACACTTACAGCAAAAAGAGCAGGCCATGAGAAAGCCTTGGGTGTCTAAAAACGTCGCAAAATGCCGCCCGAACGGGAAAGGCACGGATGCTAGCAGACGCCGCCAGCTTCCCGCGTGGTCACTTGAGGGGTGGAATCCGGTTTGTTTGAGACCGCGCGCGTAAAAGAAAAAGAGGTGGGGGGTGAGTTCTCGTGAAAGCGTACGCACCTGCCCCTGTCACGCTGTCTACATGCTCGAGAGACCCCAGGATCGCTTTTGCTGACTTTTTGTGTTTTGTTATTTGTTGTTTTGTTGCTTTTCTCTACGTCCCCATTCCGGTTTCTCCCTTCGAAAATGAACCAGTCGTCTTGGTGCGCTCGGTTGAGGTGTCCTCAGTGAGCGACAGTTACCACTCTTCTGGTGCGCTGAAAGTGAATGAACGTGTCGTGCCTTTTTCAACTCTCCGAAGTTTCTCTCTGATTAAGCCTACAGGGAGATAGCTAGAGCTCAATCCGCGTAAGGTTTGCTGCCAGTAGTGCTTGTTCAAGTCACGGAGCACCAGCATACCTGGCCGGAGTCACGAACGGATGTACAACGAGGCCAGGATCAATGAAAACGCTAAGCGAAGCGCATGTGAAGGAATTCATGGCAGCAACGAACGAGGAATGTTCGGGGATGAGGTGTGTATGCGTGATCCAGTGTTTAGTGAGTTGAACTCCACGTCAACTCACGGACTTATGTGAAGTATTCGTCCTCCATCATCGGATACAACAGGAAGTGTGCTGGAATAACACCTCTATCTTGCAGGGTACGATTTCGTTATTGGGTTGATCCGAGTGACCATGTGCATTGCCGGATGTCTGTTTTTGCCTATCCGTGTCGTTCTTACATAAATACTGTTTGATTACGGAAGCACGGAGCAATGGTTTCACTGAACTACAAGTTCCGATGTGTTCTTCGCGCGTTCTTCACGGCTAATGCCGTTTCATATACGCGACATTTGCCTGCCTGCACCGTACGATGATGTGAGAGAACTTCATGTTACCAAAAATGTGTGTCTGGATGGCGTACCGGCCCAGCTGGCGGCGAGTATCATTACTTTCGGTAAAGGGTACAGCGTTCCGCACTGCGCGCCGCTTGCGTCGTCTGCTACGATGCCGTACGGGTCGTTTGCGCCGGATTCGGCGCATGCGCACTCGGACCATGCAAAAGGCGGATTGAGTTACGAAGGTGGCCGTTCTCAGGCTCATTGTATTGGGTGTTGATGTACGTATAATTCTGGAAGTGTTAGACAGCACCACTCCTAGCTGTGGCGGCGAATGTGGAACACTCTTCAGACTGGGACTCCAAACTGGGACCGCTGTTACTTATTTTTGTGACTGATATAGTTAACATACCTGATTTGCCGCAATTGATAATGTATGCCGACGATGCAAAAGTATTCTTTAGATCACATGGCCTAAACAGGGAAAGCATTAAAATTGGATTAAAAATGAATAGGAAAAAGACCAAAGTTATGCTCAATAGCTTAGCTAAGGAACAGGAATTTAAAATCAACAATGAACCCTTACAATGTGTAAACGAATATGTATATCTGGGACAGTTAATATCAGGAACTCCTACCCAGGAAAACGAAATTCTCCGTAGAATAAGGCTGGGCTGGAGCGCATTCGGAAGGCATTACGAAATCATGACCGGAAACTTACCGCTCTCATTAAAGCGAAAAGTATTCAATCACTGCATTCTCCCAGTACTAACGTACGGTGCAGAAACATGGAGAATAACGAAAAAACTAGAGATGAAACGCAACGTGCAATGGAAAGAAAAATGATAGGAGTAACACTAAGAGATAAAAAACGAGCGGAATGGATCAGAGAACAGACAGGAGTAGCCGATATTATCTTATCAATTAAACGAAAGAAGTGGACCTGGGCAGGACATGTCATGAGGAGGAAGGATAATAGGTGGACAGTAAGAGCGACGGAATGGATACCACGAGAGGGAAAACGCAACAGAGGTAGGCAAAAGGTTAGATGGACCGATGAAATTAAAAAGTTTGCGGGCATAAAGTGGAACCAACTCGCTCAGGATAGGGTGGATTGGAAATCGTTGGGAGAGGCCTTCGTCCTGCAGTGGACCTAAACAGGCTGATGATGATGATGATGATGAGATCACATGACCTGAACGAACTACAAGACAATGTGAATCGCCACCTTGTATCGCTGGCATACTGGATGAAACAAAATAAATTAAACTAAACGTGGGACAAACAAAGTACATTATATTTACGCCATGGAATTCACGTACGGCGCAGGGAATAAGATTGCAGCAAGTCGCAAGCCGGAAGTTTCTTGGAGTGACATTTAATTAAGAATTTAACTGGAATGCCCTAGCCAACTATGCATAAATCTGTTGAAAAGTGTTGGTATAATGTACAGAATCTTTTAGATTATTCTATTGTTGCTAAAAGAGCAGATGTACAACTCCCTTTTTCATTCGAAGCTTTGTTACGGAGCTTTGGTATGGGGAAATACTACTGAAACCAACTACAAGAAGCTAGCGCTCCTACAGAAAGGGTTCTGCGACTTTGCTGTAAGCACGAAGATGATTCAATTCTGAGAACAGTACCTTTATTTGAAAAATACGACATGCTTCGAGCTGATCAAATGTTTTACATGAAAGTTTTACAAATCATATACAGCCCCGCCACAGTGGTCCAGTGGCCATGGTACTCGGCTACTGATCCGAGGGTCGCGGGATCGAATCCCGGCTGCGGCGCCTGCATTTCGATCGAGGCGAAATGTTGAGGTCTGTGTGCTGTGCGATATCAATGCACATTAAAGAACCCCAGGTGGTCGAAATTTCCGGAACCCTCCACTACGGCGTCTCTCATAATCAGAGGTGGTTTTGGGACGTTAAACCCCACAAACAACAACAACAACAACAAATCATATACAGTGAAAAATTGTATGTGCGTTGTGAAGGAGCTAGACAACGCCGTTATCTCATCCGTGAAAACCTGCGTCACAAACAGAGAACATGAACAAAGTATGGGAAACACACTTTTACCTACCAAACAACTACCATACTGAACAAATCAGAACGAAAACTTGGTTTCAGTGTTCTGAAAAAGCTTTGAAGTTGCAAGTTTGAAAAATTCTTATGAAAGAAGATATACGTTATGATGGATAGAACACAATATTATAGCGAATGCGCTTGTACACAATGAAAATGGCTTGGTGATGCAGATTTCTATTTGTGTATTTTGTTAGTCATAGTGAAACCTTTTTTATTCTCTCTCTCTCATGCTGCTTTAGTTTTTTGTTCTGTACAGAATAATGGTGGTCTCAGTTTCTTGTGTGCACAACTTTCGTTTTATCATCCTTTTTCCCCTTTTCCCCCCTTATTTTTTGTACAATCAACTCACTTGAAGTAAGCGACAGCTGTATCTATTTTTTCTCTCTCTTCTGTGTGTTTCACTGAGCGTTGTGGAAGCTGTTTCTTTTGGTATATTTCACATTGTGTTAATATTGTTACACTCGAAGAGTGACGGTGAACGGAGAAGTCTTGATGCTGGCGTGGTGCGAGAGCCGTCCCTAGGCAGCCTGCCGAACGTCGTTCTTCTCTTCTTCCATTCCGCCCGCACAGCTCGCTTCCGCGGTAACCATTTTCTCCTGCGCGCTCTCATAACATTCCCCCGTTGCCAGACGAAGACCGCCGGGCGAGTCAGTCAGTAGTGCGTGGACAGTAAGGCTTCAGGCGGGCGACGTGCGTCACCTCTGTTTTGGCCGAAGGTCGTCTGCTGCTCGTGAGTCGTACTACGCGGTAGTTAACTTCGCTGAGCCGCTCCAGAATGACAAATGGCCCGACATAATGAGCGAGAAACTTCTGGCACATGCCACGTTGTCTCAAGGGCATCCACAGTAACACAAGGTCGCCAGGATCAAAATAGATGTGTCGGTGACAACCATCGTAGCGGATTTTTGACCGGTCCTGAGAGGCCAAGGTGCGTAGCCGAGCGAGGCGCCGCGCTTCTTCAGCTCGACAGAGGATCTCGTTAATTGACTCACTGTCATGAGAGAAATACGGAAGTAAAGTGTCGAGTGTGTAGCGTGGCGGCCGAACATAGAGAAGATAGAAAGGTGAATAACCCGTTGTCTCGTGTCGTGCCGTATTGAAGGCATAGGTGACAAAAGGTAGAACAGTGTCCCAGTTCCTGTGGGCAGAATCGACGTACATGGACATCATGTTCGTAAGTGTTCTGTTCGTGCGCTCTACAAGACCATTAGTTTGCGGATGGTAGGACGTGGAATGGCGCAAGCTCGAGGAACACAGTCGAAGCGTCTCTTTCACTACATTCGCGGTTAATTGTCGCCCACGGTCACTGATGACGACGCGAGGAGGTCCATGTCGGAGTATGACGGAAGACAGCAAAAACACGGCAACTTCCTATGCTGTGGCCGATGGCAGTGCTGCTGTCTCACAATAACGGGTGAGGTGGTCCACACAAATGACAACCCAACGGTTGCCCTTCGAAGAACGTGGGAAAGGACCAAGATCATCTATTCCAACTTGTTCAAAAGGCGCACTGGAAGGCGGAACTGGCTGAAGGCGGCCAAGCGGCACGCTTGGGGGTCGCTTGTGGTGCTGACATGGGATGCAACTGGTGACGTACCGTTCGGTATCGATGCGCATCTTGGGCCAGTAAAAGCGTTCTTTAACACGGTAGAATGTTCGTGTGAAGCCAAGATGCCCGGAAGTTGGTTCATCGTGCATAGCAGATAAAACTTGTGCACGAAGACTTTTGGGAACTACTAATAGGTAGCGCGCACCGGTGGTCGCATAGCTCTTCTTATACAGGACGCCGTCGCGCAGGCGAAAACGACTGTCAGCAGAAGGCTCTTGTGCTGCCGCGAAGAGCGGCTCTAAGCTCTCATCCTTCTTTTGTTCGGACATGAAGGTGCCCATATCAGGAAATTCCGGGGAAACAAAAGCGATATACTGATCAAAGTTGTCAGCGTCGCACTCGGTCGTCGGAAGCGGCATCCGGGAGAGGCAATCAGCATCAGCATGTCGCCGGCCGCTCTTGTAGCAAACGACAAAATCGTATTCCTGTAGACGGAGGGCCCAGTGCCGCTAGTCGACCAGAGGGATCCCGAAGATTTACGAGCCAGCATAGTGAATGATGATCTGTGACCACTGTAAAGGGGTGTCCATAGAGGTACGAACGAAACCGCTGCACGGCGAAGATGACGGCCAAACACTCTTGTTCTGTCACTGTATAATTCCGTTCGCAGCGACTTAAGGAGCGGCTGGCGTACGAGATCACGCGCTCGTTGTCGCCAACACGCTGGACTAGTACGGCCCCGATGCCGACACCACTTGCGTCGGTGTGAACCTCAGTTGGTGACGAGGGATCGAAGTGACGGAGAATGGGCTTGGACGTCAATAGAAACTTCAGCCGGCGGAACTATGAGTCGCACTCTGTGGTCTACTCAAAGGGAACATCTTTGTGGAGAAGGCGTGTCAGAGGATGAGCCAAGTCAGCAAATCTGGGAATGAATCGCCGGAAGTAAGAGCATAGACCTAAGAAACTTCGCAACTGCTTGACAGATTGAGGCGCCTTGAATGCTTCTACAGCGGCAGTCTTCTGGGGGTCTGGTCGTATGCCTTCTTTGTCAACCAAGTGTCCAAGCACAAGCGTCTGTCGTTCACCAAAGTGGCACTTCTTTGAATTGAGCACAAGGCCGGCTTTCTCCAAGCAGTTCAGTACTAGGTCTAGGTGTTTGTTGTGCTCACTGAATGTTCGTCCGAAAATGACAACGTCGTCTAGGTAGCAAATGCAAATTTCCCATTTCAAGCCGTGCAGTATGGTGTCCATGAACCTCTCAAACGTTGCGGGCGCATTACACAGCCCGAAAGGCATCACGTTAAATTCGAAGAGTCCGTCCGGTGTTACGATGCCGTCTTTTCTCTGTCGTTGTCGTGCATCGGAATTTGCCAGTACCCTGACCGTAAATCAACTGACGAAAAGTAAGATGCTGCAAACAGGCAATCGATAGCGTCGTCAATCCGTGGTAACGGGTATACATCTTTCTTCGTAACAGTGTTTAGACGACGGTAATCAACACAGAATCGCCATGTACCATTCTTCTTTTTCACCAATATGACCGGGGCTGCCCAAGGGCTCGACGATTCTTGGATAACTCCCTTGCTCAACATCTCCTGAACTTGGTCGCTGATTATCTTGCGCTCCGCGGGAGACACGCGATAAGGCTTTTGTCGGATCGGTTGGGCTGATCCTGTGTTGATGCGATGGCGAGTTCTGGAAGCAGGAATGAATGGCGGGCCGTCGTGTTGCACGAAGTCAAATACTGAAGAATGCTTCGAAAGGAGAGTCACCAGTACACTGCGCTCATGATCATTTTAGTGACTTAGCGGCCATAGCAAGTATTTTTGCCTCCTCAGGGCACGACACACTATTATCCTCTGCATCCGGTGGGCCTGTAAGCACTGCCATTACTTCAGGTGAATGTCCCGGAAATGTGGCAAGCTTGAGCCCTTGAGGTAGCACCGCCGCTTCAGTAGAACCATTTATTGCCCATAGCCCCGTACATTCATCGATTACAGAAACCATACAATACGGGACAAACACGTTTTTCTTGAGGCAGTTGCTGTGCACAGGTTCCACTGCAGCGTCGAAAGAGATGCGAGTAGGGCATGAAGCGACGACAGGAACACGAATTGCAGATAAAGCAGGTACAACTGTATCTTGGGGCACACAAAACACACTTTCCTGACAAGTTGGGTCTTCTAGGAGCACAGACGAAACATTTCCATTGACAATGAGTTCTCCCGTCCGGCAGTCAACGTTTGCACCACACAACTGCAGAAAGTCAATTCCAAGAATCACTTCATGTGTGGAACGAGGAAGAACAATCAATTCAGTATTAAAAACTCGACCACCCAAGGAGACATCCACGTTGCATACACCAACTGGGTATAATGAGTCACCACTCACTCCCCGAAAACTTGTGCCCCAGTCCCAACGAAACATGACCTTGCGTCCAAGAAGACTCTTAAACAGCACACTCATAATAGAAACAGTTGCTCCCGTGTCCACCAAGGCCATAGTAGAAACACTGTCGATAAGTACATTAACCGTATTCTTCAGCATGAAGATACAGTGGAACCCCGCTGTTACGTTCCTCACTGCTGCGTTTTCCCGGCTGTTACGTTGTTTTTCATCGGTCCCGGCATAGCTCCCATAGGGTCCCATGTATTGCGAACCCCGCTGTTAAGCCGCAACTGTGGGCCTGTTCCCGCATGATGCGTCGCAACCTGGCACGCCGTACCCGCCCGGGCACCGCTGTTTTGATTTGACTTTGGACAGTACGCTTGTAGGAATCGTCGCCCGCTGATGGCTGCCGAGATAGCGCCAGCGCTATCTCGGCAGCCATGCGATCACTCGGCGGCCGAGCGACACTACCCCCCCCCCCCTCCGGCCTTTGCGTCTTTACATGCTCGTTAAAGACGGGCGGGGCGTTTCCTCCCCACTTCGACGGCAGGCGTCCCGATAGGGGTGACGTTATCGCGTCCGAGCGATGGAGATGGGCCGTGCTTGTTTGATCTTTGCTTCAGCCGTTTTCGTCGCCCCCACTCGCGTGTTTTTATTCTAGCGACTGTACTTTGGGCTCCGGAGGCTTCCGGAGAAAATAATCGGAAAAAGGGACCTCGCACTCGCAGCCCCTTTTGCGTATGACTGCGCTCGCCTGCGCAGCCAGGGGCGCGGCCGCGCGGCTGTCCAGTCTGCCCGTGCGCGCGCCGGCATGCTGGTTCGGGCCGGACGGCGAGCGCAAAATATGCGAGGTTTTTTTTTTTTTTTTTTTTTGTAAAGCTGGCTAAATATCAGGGGAGCGCAAATTATGCGGGTAAATACGGTAAACAAGCACTGAAGACGAACGTGAAAGCACTATCGAGCGATCGCGGACCCGACGCGACCAGCCGTACTCGAAATCGCAAAACCACGCGCAGGGTGTCGGAACAAGATGCGGTGATCGCAGTGACGGGGCGACTTGCCTCCGAAATTGGCGCGTCACGCTGGAACTAAGCCTCAATGGTCAGTTTTGATTGCGATCTCTGAGGCCATACTTTCTCTCATCGGCGGCCCATTCACTGCGCTTGACAGCCGCGAACGGAGTCCGAATTATCGGATTTAGAGCTAGAAACCGTCCGAAATATCGGTCGTCTTAACACATTAAGTCTATGGAGGCACTGGCGGTACTGCGCGGCTGTCCGAATTATCGGTCGGCGACCTTGATGGCTCACCTTGCTGAAATAAATTGTTAAAGCGGCCCTGTTCTCATTCGTTTTCGGAGCTTTCCTCACTCTTGCGTTTTCCCGGCTGTTACGTTTTCTTTCCCCTGTCCGCTGAAAAACGTATGAACGGGGTTCCACTGTAGTTGGAGGTATTTGAGATGTCAGCAAGCATTTTCCTGCGACCTCACCTCCATCGGCCGCGCTAACTAGTTTCCCGGCGGGGGCGACGCGAAGCGGCACCGAGGAGACGGTGACGTGAAACGTGGCCGAGGAGATGGTGATTGGGAATCTCGGAAGGCTGGTGGTGGCGTCGGGGTACGGTCAGAAGCTGGGGAACGGTAGCGGTTCCGGGGCCTTTCTTCTCGAGAGTAGCTTTCGAGAGCTGGGCTACGGCGTCTTTCTTCCCGGAAGCGGCCTCCTGAAGTGGAGTTTCCAAGCCACGGAGTGTTAAAGTGTCGACCACCGGGCCGCGCCGACGACATCGCCTGTCCATAGCTCGGCGCTTGACGTCGGCTACAATACCTAGCGACGTGACCAGGCGTACCGCAGCGGTAGCATACAGGTAGAGGTCGTACTTCTGGTTGGTAATGGTCTACTTCCGGAGCAGGTTGAGGGTAGCGAAGCTCCTCCCCTTGGAATTCGTACGTTGTGTCAGGTCTTCGTGACCGAACGTTGCGTGGGTGTTGATCAAGGCAGTCGTTATAGCGTGCTGCGGTCTGGTGATAGCACGGTTCATCTCTGTAATCGCTATAATCCGTAACGTTTACAGAGTGCTGCCAAGTAGGCGAAGGGGGCGCGCAAACAGTATCTTGGAGAGTGGTGGAATAGCAGCATGGGGCCGCATGACGTGCCTGTTCTTCGTGCCGTAGTAGCTCCTCATGGACAATCTGACGAATCGTTGACGATAGATCCATCTGGTAAATCGTGTCTACGCTTGCCACAGCCGTTACATTGGGTAGCCGCCCAAACTTCGGTGTAATGCGTACGTTCGAGTCTTCAGCGCCTCGAACGTACGGCAGTGGCGTATTACATCAGATACGGTGTTCAAGTTTTCTTTACCAATGAGGAAGCTATATTGACCAGCTTACAGCGCAAACGGGGACGAAGACGAAGGGAAGACAAGGTGACGACACGAGCGCTGACTCTCAACTGGAATTCGTACGTTTTGTTGAGAGTCAGCGCTCGTGTCGTCACCTTGTCTTTCCTTCATCTTCGTCCCCGTTTGCGCTGTAAGCTGGTCAATATGAATTATCACCAACTCGCCCAGATTTCCGTTCTCGTTGAGGAAGCTATACACATCTTCCGCTATGCCTTCCAAGAGGTGTCCGACCTTGTCGTCCTCTGACATTCCAGGGTTGATAGTCTTGCACAATTTCAGTATTTCCTCAATATAAGTGGTGCAAGTTTCACCGACGACTTGAGCTCTCTGAGCTAATGTCCATTCTGCCTGTTTCCTCTTATCATCTGAGTCGCCAAAACACTTTTTCATCTCCTCAACCAGACCGGCCCATGTAGTTATCGTGTCGGCATGGTTATCGTACCACAGCAATGCCGTGCCAGCCAAAAAGAAAACAACGTTTCTAAGCTGGCTGACAGCGTTCCAGTTATTGTACTGGCTTACCCTTTCATAATGGGTCAGCCACTCATCGAAGTCTTTTGCTGAGAATGTGCGTGGCTCTCGGTAGTGCTGAATCGGGGCTGGATTGGCCGTGGCACTGTTGGATGAGGCGTCCCGCTCCGAAGCCATGATGGGGCGCGATGGTGAAAGCCCAGCAAGGCGGCGACTTCTGTGAAGTTCTGGTGCTGACGGCTCCATTGTAGGCCGTGGAACCGCGTGGGAGGTACCCAGCACTTCTCCACCAAATGTTACACTTGAAGAGTGACGGTGAACGGAGAAGTCTTGATGCTGGCGTGGTGCGAGAGCCGTCCCTAGGCAGCCTGCCGAACATCGTTCTTCTCTTCTTCCATTCCGCCCGCACAGCCCGCTTCCGCGGTAACCATTTTCTCCTGTGCGCTCTCGTAACAATATGAATGCTGCACGGACTGTGTAAAAAAAGGGTGTTGGGTCCTTTGTTAGGCATTATGCCTTTAATTAGTCCTGACACCCTCTTGTATTATAGAAGGAAGCAATAAAATTGACACTGAGAAAAATTATCTTGCCTAACTGCTTAACAGCTCCAAGTTTGTGAGATTGGTTTCGCATCCATAATTCTTGGGCGCTAGTTAAGCTTTTGACAGAAAGGAATTCTACTGACTGTAAAGCATTTAGTATCGATGTCGAAGACCTGTATTACTTGTTGTCGCATGACTGTTTGCTCAAGTGCATAAAGGAGTTTTGAGCAACAAGGGAGTAAATCTCAGATGCGAGCATTGCATTGCTGCTTGTGGCCTGGCATATACGGGACGTGAAAAGCGCAGGATATCACTGTCGCCGTGTGCCGGCCTCAAACAAGAGAATGTGGCTCGGGTTTGTGGGAAGGCGCACAGCCACGTGGTGGACATGCGGGTAGGTGGCGACCATTGTGGAAATTCATTGTACAGCTGGGAACAGGCTAGCTGGTAACTGGAAACCGGTTTGACGGGTGTTAGGCAGCATGTCCAGAAATTCTGTAGTCGCCACCTGGTTAGGCTGGGGTTTGGCGGCCCTCGCCCCGCGGAGCGTCTCTGTGTAAAAGCACAACCGAGGAAGGGGCAGCATGCGTACCCACTTTATTGTTCACGGGTTGTCTTTTGTTCTCAGTGCGGCGTCTGACATTCGGTTTTGTGATTGGCTGTCGGGGATTCAGGGGCGGAGCAACCAGGGTATATAAGGTGGCTCCTCTTCCCTGGCAGGAGAGCGGAGGTTCGGGCTTCAGCCTGAACAGTCGCTTTTTGGCGCAGTGAAATAAAACGTTCCCTTCACCAGCCTACGACTCTCCTTTCGCTGCCACCGCGCACTCGGGTCACCGAGGGGCGCCGACAACGAACCTTTTTCTTCAATTTTCCTGTCACCAACCAAAGGGAAAATCAACTAAGGGGAACACTCGGTTTATATGAATATATTGGCCTCGAGGGCCACCACTGGAAAGTCCGGCGCTGCTGTCGTTGTGACGTAGTAAACGACATCACGTGACGCCTTTGCCGCCGGCAGCGAAGCGCGCTGGCTTTCTTCACCAAGCCGGTTACTTTTCTTCTTGCTTTTGCGCATGGAAAACTGCTCGGTGCCACAGCACCTGACATATTCGACCGAGCTAGGTGTAGTTTCCACGCGTATATACAACAAGACGAAGTGTCTTGGCTGAAAAAGCTGAGAATGGAGAAACAGGCAAGTGCTCGTATATTTCGAGTGCATGGGAAGCATTCCACGAAGTCAATTTTGTGCACGGCGTTGCAGCTAAAATGTTCAGTGAGTACGGCATGAACTTTCTCGAACTGTAGGCGTTCGAATTTACGATGTGTATTTTGCTGCTGTAGAGGAAACGTGTCTTGTTTACGGAAGCCATTAATAACCATCATGAACATATGATGCACCTTATAGATACTCAAACTGCACCGGACACCACAACGAAAGTACAGTTGTCACTGTTACACATCTCCGACTGATGATGTGGTGATGATGAGACTTTCTCAAACTGTAGGCATTCAAATTTACGACGTCTATTTGCTGCTGCTGTAGAGGAAACGTGTCTCATTTACGGAGCAGCACCATCGCAAATAATCACAGGCTGCTTTGATTCTGTCATCAGTCAAGATACTGTGCACAGAGATACATGCGCGCACATGGCGGAACCGTATGCGTGAATTTAACGTATAATTTACAGGTGGTAAATAAGTTCGTGATGAATCATTGTCCCGCGATAATAATGGCAGAAGTGCCAAACTGGGCGTCCATTCTGCATGTCCATTCCTTTATGAATGGACATGCAGGTTGAATTAGCAATATCAAGACCTCCCATATATTGCCCACTTAATCACGCGCCCAAAAATGTAGTGAGGGAATGGGAAGGTATGCCGGGAACCACGTACAGCTCTCAACGCGAATCGAAATGTCACCTATCGCCCGTGCACTGTCCGCGCAAGTGCACGAGATGTAGCGCCCATTCCGCTTGAATAACTAACTGTGCGCGGGATGTCTGAGTATTCCCAGTGAAAGCTAATTTCCCGAGCACCTTTTACGCGAGTGACCTCGTCACTTTCGTCGTGCGTAGCACCGCAGGCACACGTTTCCAACAAGCGTGTACGATGCGGCGATGCCTCTTGTTCGCTCGCAAAATACTTTGCTGACCTGTAGAACAAGGTTGTCTTGCAGCTAAGATACACACAGGCAACTGCTGCAACACGAAAAAACCGTATCTGAAAGAGCTGCGACATTGAAGACGTCGTACGCTGCGCAGCCGGTATCACGTGATGTCATTTTCTACGTCACGGAGAGGCTCCGGCAGATGGCGCCACGGCATGTCCTCGAGGCCAATAGTTTCTTAGTTTCCATGGTTGTATTTCTAGACATTCTTTGGAAAGTCAATGATGGTTGTGTATAGAGAAGGCGTGTTTCTGTAAAGATCGGAATTCGTATAGGTCAACTAGCGATCTTTACCTGAGCCAGACTGACAGCCGCATAAAGGAAGTCTTGGGTGACTGCATCATTGAGATATTTCGTTATTCTGATTATTAGATTTTTTTGTAGTAAGCAAGTCTTTGTAAGTGAGCAGTTTAAACTTAGTGCAGATTGTTGAAAGCGCCCTGCCCCCAACACTGCTTTTTTAAGCATATAGTCTGCAAACGGCGCCTTCGAGGTGAACACATGGGCCAAGTGTGTGCGGGCGCACCAGGCCGCTCGCAGTTAGGATGCAAGCCGCCTTTCAACATTGACTACGCCCACTGCAAGCGCAACTGTCATTGTTGATATTTTCAGAACATGTTGATGTCATTTGTTCCCAGCGGGGTGCTGAAAACCAAACTGCGAATTCGCTTTGCAGCCCACTCATTCACGGGATCGAGTCTCCACGACTGAATGTCACGGTTACGACCCCTTTAAAATTTAAGAAAGAACAGCTTCAGGGAGACACGTTCTTCTGCATATTTCTCTGCATTTGAGCAAGATCGCATATGATGGCAGTACTACCCTAAATCTTCCATGCGTTTCAAGGTAATAAAAACTACCGAATGAGCCATGTCATTCCTCAAGTCACCTCTAACCAAATCCTATGTGAACAAAAGGAACGCGAGCACATGTCAAGCACCCATCCCACCTTAGTTCTAGCCACTGCAGCTGAATGCCTTAAAAAGTTCGTTTCGCCAGAGACATGTGCCGAGCAGAGGCTTAAAGGGAAACTGAACAGGTTTTAGATTTCTAAAAGACTCAGCTCTTCCTGATACGCAGACGCTTAAAACCACTGTTACCGAGATTTGTTTTGTGATCATGCAGTTAGCGGCACCGTAATTGAGAATTAAAGTCCGAGCTATGCTCCGCCCACCACCACTCACGGAGCAAGCTGGCGCTAGCGGCGGAAGGAGAAATCCGGCAGGAAGGTGACATCAACGCAGGCATCTCGGGCGACCAGCGTCGAGTGCACGTTTGGTCGTCGATTGCGTTTTATCAGCGGCCCTTATCGCAAATAATCAGCGTCTGCACCTTTAGTTTCCGGATTACGCTTCAAATAGCTGCTGCCTCCAGTGGAATTTAGTGGAAGAGAAGCAATAGTGCCGCATGCCGGCCCTTTGCAAGGCCCACCACTACTGCGGTCGGCGCTGCGATCGTTTTGACGTCATGGGTAGGATGCCCCTTCCTACCTTGCTCATTGCGCTGCGTAGCTCCCTTGTAAAGCGTGATGTGCGGGTCAAATCGCGCATTCCAAGTCCTTTGTCGTCTTAATGATCAGCATGGAGGGTTCACTTCTGGGAATGTCATGTCCATTATCGGTGTGCAGAGCGATATTCGACCACCTTTCGCCATGTGGTAGCATAAAAATAAATCGTGCAAAGCCTAAAATTTCAGGACGTACGTGTTTTCATTCGTGATTTTCTTATCCCTACATCTGAAAAAGATATGTGGTTATATGCAGAATGTAATATCTTTTCATATACATTTGCTTTCCAACAAACCAACACGCCATTCCCATTGTTTCATCCAGGCTCCGCCATTTTTACCATTAAACGAAGTAATATTTCTGCCTCTGCGATTCTGTTGTACCCTAACTGGCATGTACAGAACAAGCGCATGCAAATCCTTGCTGGTGATGGCTGAAGTTTTTAGAACTGCTGCTAAATTAGCCTCTTCATGTTAACTGTCGCTTTATTTACACCAAACGAATTGATGTGCTTGGTCACTTAAACAAAACTTCCTTAGGAAAGCAGTCGCGAATTCTCGGACTGTTTGTCAATAACGTTGTTGATGCTGGAGAATGGCAGGTTAACTGTAAACGAAAAAAAAAGAAGAAAATAATAGGCCAGCTTTAAACACCGCAGCTCATCGTTTTGAAGTTGGACATGGTTCTTACATGGCCTTGCTAGGTCTCACTTCGCAAACAATTTAGCCGCGGCGCAGTCGGGCTTGCCTCAATCAGTCTTAAGTTAATTAATCTTGCATTAAATATCATCGGCTTAATTAGGCTGGTCAACTTGATAATACATAGCTTAATTAGTATTAGCCCCATGCTTGGTCTAATTAGGTATGACTTAATCAGTCAGCCTAACTAGGTTTGGCTTAGTTTTATTTGAAGTAGGCTTGGTTTTATTAGTAATAAATTATTAGGCATTGTTTAATTAGTTCTGGCTTCTTCGGGCTTGGTTTCGTTGACCGTAAGTGTATTAGGCTTGGGAATGACATTAATTAGACATGACTTAATTGATGTTATGTTAATTAGGGTTCTCTTAGTATATTAGACCGACATAATTAGCTTTAGCTAATTGCACTCGTTTGAGTAGCATTAGCTTTAGTAGGCTTGGCTTCATTAGTATTACTTTAATGAGACTAGTCCTAATTAGTGTTGGCTTAATTAGCCCCAAATATGCTACCTTATGCAAAAAGTAAACCTACCTACCATAAACAAAACGGTGGTGATTGCTAAGCCAGCACTCCTAAGCATGCTTGATAACGCGCCAGTCCGCCGATCATTCCCGTACGCTGTCGACAGTGCACGCGAGCCGCTCGCACAGTGGTATCCTGCCATACCCTGATTCAGTGGCACATTTTATTTACTGTTTCACGATCAGTTGCATTCGTTCAACACTGGACATGTGAAATCTGATGTCAGAAATATTTCATAATGAATCATCAGCGTGTCTAGCAGTTGCATAGTCTCATATGGCGTTGGCTATGGCTCACGGTACTAGCAACTTCATACCCAGTGTCGTCACCAGGGGCACGGATTTGTCGTGTATATGCATATGCCCCGATTATCGGTTCACTAAAGTGTTTTTTTGGAGGACGGATAAGGAGGAAAGCGCTCGCGGTGCCCGCAACGAAAAGACCCGTGGTGGCATAAACGCAGTAAATGTGGAGTTGCAGCAGACGACAAAAACCGGCATCCTATGAGTGACGTCAGAGCGTAGGTGGCGCGACAGTACGTCCTCGAGGCCAGTATGCACCGGGAGCCGAAGCGATGTTGTCTTTCACAAGTTCTCGCGGGAGGAAAACCAAGCTGCTAAGTGGATCACTGCGGTGAAGCGGAGTGATTTCAATGCTTCCAAAACCACTGTTCTCTGCTCGAAACATTTTGGGGACAGTGATTACCATCAGTGTTTATTGCTGATGAGTGAGATGAGAATTCCTGTAAAATCTGCTCGACTAAGGCCGGGGGTGTTACCATCGTTCTACGCTTACAAAATGAATGAATCACCTCCAATAAGACCAGAGCTCACAAAAAGACGAAAGCATGAGATAAGATGCCGAATTTTAATTGAAGCTGGTGCCTCTTGTAGAAAACACATGCATGTTGTCTCATATTATTCTTTCTGGCATTCACCGTGTTTTCTCCTGTTACTTATACCGGTGTCCCAAGGGCACTTCTGGTCGCGATCAACGCAGATCCGGATCGAATTTTTTGGTCACGATTGGCTGCATTAAGTAGGCTGTGGAAGGGAGGTAATCAATTTTGTAAATTTATTCTTGAATGGGTTAATTGTGATTAGCAGTGCACCGTGTGACACCGTCATCGTACCTCCGTCACCCGCTTCTATCATTACCGACGCTTTTCCGCATGCAGGAACGCTTCTTGCAACAGAAGTACATCACGTGGAGAAGACGCCTAGATATAAAGCTTCAGCATCGTGCCTGGAATCTGGCCGCGCGCTCAGACACCCAAGTGCTGATGCGCCTAATTAGTGTGCGCAGGGCGCTTCCTCCACAAAATGCGGCAGATTTTTGAAAGCCTTAAATCAACAGAAGAGAATGCCTTATAAGCTGCACCTATATGCTGAATTCTACCTATGATGCTTCAAAGCAACCAGCAGTCGAACGTTAACAAGCAAAAACTGGAACTATACAGTGCACTGCGGATATGGGCACGTGAACATTTGTTTTTCCGTTAGCTTCCCGCATGATCTTCGAACGCTGCTTCTATAGCACCACGGTTTACAGCACTGCAGAAAGGGAGAAAGGCTCAGTTCCGTGCGCGCCGTGCTGCACTTAGGATTTGTTCTCTTAGCAATATGGTAAACGCAAATTGCACTGTGCATCTTGGGATGCCATCACAGACGTAGTATCTATATACACTGAATTAAACTGTACCGCAAAGGCAGTCACTTCCATGCGACGCTAGAACTGTACCACTATCATGCACCTTCGGCCAGTGCACGTTGCTTGCAAACAACAAGCAGTAGAATACATTGTTCATGTATTGAGTACCTTTTGCAGTATCCACGGTCACAATGACGACAGGTATATATGCTATGTCACTCTGACTTCTGAGACTATACAGCACGGCACAGTGTCATAAAAGCTTGCGAATACCTGTCAGGCGATATTACCAGCACGGGAAAATGTCGCACTTAGGTCCTGCAATTCGGCAGACTCCACTGCAGCCACCGCTCTGACCGTCGCGTTCGTGCTTGGCGTGGGTGTTGCTTGTTGGGCTAATGGTTCAAACTCGTTTGGTGTCACACCAATCACATCCAAGTTATCCATAACAGCTAGCCGGACTCGTCGCGCGCCGGCCAGCAGCAGCTCGAAGTTTTTTTGCTAATAACACATTTTTGGTTGAGCAAGGGCGAATTTCCTGTCGATTTTCGTGTTCAGGGTGTTAAAAAGTACCAAACTGTGCTGTTAACTCTATTTTTTTGGAAACCTGTTCAGTTACCCTTTTAAGAAAGTTGGAAGCAGATATTGTGGTAAAGTTGTTTTGCTGGCTCGCAATAAGATAGTCACACGTACGGTTGTTTTGATTTGTTTAAGGGGAACGCCGTTATTACTTTCCTGTGACACGCGTGCTTGTTTTGATTGTTTGTGAGGAGTGCCGTTGTCACAATGTTACGCGCAGCACAGGCCGCGTTTGTCTTGCATGTCACTTCGGGAACCGCATCGACCATTCTTGAAACGGTGTATCCGTGCAGAGCATCCATGCAAAGAAGGAATGGCCTGCTGCAAAGAAAAAAAAAAAAGAAGCGAATTTGTCCTATATGTAAAACACACTGCCAACAACGCCACCCACGCAACTATTGTATATGCGTGCAGTGTATAAGGTTCCCTTTATCTGCAGACAATTGTACGTTGGACAAATTGGAGATTACTTGAGCATAAAACGTTGTTAACCTGTGGAACGCCTTCCAGTCATTTGATGGACTGCCGGGATTGTAACTGCATGCCCAAGTTAGATCCGCATGATTTTATTTTATACCGACTATACAGACATAAGAGCGAATAAGCAGGTTTAATGGTCGAGGCCTGGCATAACAATAAGAGTTCTCCTGAGCATGCACAGATCTTTATTTTTCCCCTCCTGTCAGCGTCCGTGTTTTTTGCATAACCTGTGTAATCTAGTATTGCGCCGGTGAGTGGCCACGTGCCCAGCATTCCGAATTATTTTTGAGCACCAGTACAGTGGTGCAGAGACAACTGAAAACTCGTTATTTTCAGTTTAAATGAGATGACACACCATGACTACACCTGCTCCAGGAAGTCTGCATAATCTGAAACCCAAGTGTCGCATATATTGAATCAGTGGAGGGAACCCATAGGGACTTTGTGTAATGTGCTTCAGGGCCGCTCAGGTCTCGTGAGTACTTTCACAAGCGGCTCCTAGGAGAAACAAATATACTAGTCGTATATTGACTGGCAGTGGCTCTTTAGCCCCACGTTATAAAGTGCTCTGCTGAACAACCTATTTCTCAACTAATGCCTCTGCTTTCTCTAGCTGCAGGCTTCGGTTGCACCCAGAACTCAAGTCCAGGGTTATTCTCCAGCAAGAGAAGGACGGCACTCTTTGCTTCTCTGTTGATTACAGAAAGTCTTGCAGAATATATTAAGCAGTGAAGAACAGATGTATGCGCGCAAACATGTCATCCCGGTTCTGCTTTTGCTTGGTGCCTGGTGTGCCTTGGACGTCGCGTGACATTTGAAGGTTCTGAAAACCTCAGACGCTTCAGCAATGAGACCCCTCATTTGCATAATAGGGAGTGAAGAGCTATAGAGAGTGAATAAGCTTTCTCCTTCGTCCACAATTCTGTGCTTGAGCAGATCCTTTGTATTGGACACCTTATTTAAGTCGGCCTTATCAGGATGTACTTAGAAGGGTTTGAAAAATATGGGTGCCTCCCGATGTTAAAACATTTTTCTTTAAACTTTATTTGGAAACTCTCCCTGTTAAAACCTGGTTGAATTCGAGGGGCTGCTTCGTGCCATGGTCCACGAACTGCCGACTGTGTCCACGAGCGGAAACAATTGATCACTGTTTTGTTGATTGTACAGACACAATATTTTTTTTGGGACATTCTGCAGCGGACTTTTAAGAAGGACATTGACATTAATCCGTACACAATTAGGTTTCTACCGTTTAAAACGACTGCCGGTCCACCCTGTGATATGTTTGTAGTACTTGGTTTGTACAGCCTATGGATATCGAGACTGTGTGATCGCCATGCCGAAAACCCGCATTCCACTGGATCAATCTACCGAGAAACCGTGGCCTATGTCGGAAGTGTGTGCGCTGCTCAAGAAGTGCCGCCTGACTGGATGCACTTGTTGGACATCTGTGTGTGTTTGTCTGAGTTTTGAGTGTGTAGACGTTCTCTCCCTGTGACCTCAGTTTTCACTTCCACGTAATAAAGAAAAAAAAAAAAAGAAACAATTCTCTGCTTGAGCAGGGGTGTGCAGAAAAGAAGCGGGTTGTTGATTCCCTGGTATGCACTTGTACTCTCTCTGCACACGCAGACAAAGTTGACACTGCACAGGCATTCATTCAAGCTGCAACCCAAGTTGGCTGAATACTTGGTTTCTTCAATCTTTACACATATATGATAGCAACATTGCACCAAGAAGTTGGCATTTGGGGCTAGTTTTTTTTTTTTTTTTTTTGTAGCTCGGTTAGTGCGTCGGGTTACAAAGATTTTCAAGCTGTAACAATGCCGTGAGCGGTGTGATCGCAACATTCTTGCTGCGAGGTAATTCTTCCGCAGCTTATGCTCGCTACTCTCCCTTTATTGCAGGTGTTCTTTGAGAAGATATTCGTAACACGACCTTGGAAGGCACTTTTTGTTACGACTGATGACTCTATCAAGGAGTGGTGGTTCCGCTGGAAGATTGATCGCTACGTAAGTGCTACCTTTTCTGTATTTTGCAACTTGAAGCAATGTTTGACGGAATTTGTGTGCAGGACATTCATCATTATCATCATCAGCCTATCTTATGTCTACTGCAGGACGAAGGCCTCTCCCAGTCCTCTCCATTCTTGCCTGTCCTGCGCGAGCTGATTCCATTTGACGCCTGTGAATTTCTCGATTTCGTCCCCCCATCTTACTCTCTGTCGCCCGCGGCTACGTTTGCCCTCTCTTGGTATCCATTCCGTCGTTCTAACTGTCCATCGGTTATCTATCCTTCTCATCACGTGGCCTGCCCATGTCCATTTTTTCTTCTTAACGTCAGTTATTATGTCGGCGACTGCCGTCTGTTCTCTGACCCACTCGGCTCTCTTTCTATCTCTTAATGTAAAGCCTATCATTTTTCGTTCCATCGCCCGCTGCGCCGTTCTTAACTTCTTCTCAAGATTCTTCGTAATTCTCCAAGTTTCTGCCCCGTATGTCAGTACTGGCAAAATGCAGTAGTTATAGAGTTTCCGCTTGAGTGATAGTGGTAGATTTCCTTTCATGAGTTGGGAGTGTCTCCCGTACGCGCGCCATCCCATGTTTATTCTACGGTGGATTTCTTTTGTATGGGCGGGTTCTCCTGTCAGTAGCTGCCCTAGATATAGGTATTCTTCTACGACTTCTAATGTCTGGTTTCCGATCGTGAAGCCACGTTTCTTCGCCGTGCCACTTAGCATTATCTTTGTTTTCTGCATGTTCATCCTTAACCCTACTTTAGAGCTTTCTCGGCTTAAGTCTTCAATCATCTTTTGCAGTTCGTCGCCATCATTGCTAAAGAGAACTATGTCGTCTGCAAATCTTAGGTTACTCAGATATTCGCCATTAATCCTTAGGCCTGTCTTGTGCCAGTCTAGCCTTTTGAAGATTTCTTCCAAACATGCAGTAAACAGCATTGGAGAAATTGTATCTCCCTGTCTGACACCTTTCTGTATTGGGATTTTTCTGCTTTTCTTGTCGAGGAGCAGGGTGGCTGTAGAATCTTTATAGATGTTGGCTATTATGTCTACGTATCTATCGCATATTCCTTGTCGGCGTAATGCCTCTAGAACTGCTGGTATCTCTGCCGAGTCGAAAGCCTTTTCGTAGTCTATGAAAGCCATATACAGTCGACTCTCGCTACAATGAAATTGACGGTGCACAGAAAAAATTTTGTTGAAGCGAAAATTTCGTTGTAGTGAAATTGAAGAAATATAACTGACCTGAGCTGGTAGAACAATGAAACATTTATACCTCAATCTTGCGCGCGGCACGCGGCATCACGGCGGTAGTCGGAAGGGTTCGGAAACCACGAGTACTGAAACCATACCTGCCAAGTTTGGAGAAACGGAATCCGAGATTTACGTATTTACTCGATTCTACTGCGCCCTCGATAGTAACGCGTACCCGTTTCCTGCGACCAAAAAAGAAAGAAGTGAAACATCGATTGTAACGCGCACCCACGAAAAAAAAAAAGGCCCTTAGTAATCAACCTTCTCACATTCATAAAAACAAATGTCGTACTCGCGTGGTGTACGCACTCGCATAATAAACAGACCGCCGACTTAGGACCCCTGCAGTCCGTCGAATGGCCGCGCTGTGGCTTTCCCGCTTCGCTTGATACGCGGTGTCTCGAAGGTGCTTGGCGAGCCGATTCATAAATCCCGCGTCCCGACAAGACTGCCGCACGTTGCTGGGCATAGCTACGGGCAAGCGGCGGTAACATCACTTGCAATGCTGCATTCCTCCGTGCTGTCACAGTTCCCTCACGCTCGCTGCCGCATGCTGCCATGCGTGCTGCGCACAGGCTGGCGCATCTAATCTTAAGCATGATCGCGGGGCGTGGTCTCCGAGATTGCCGCGATGCAATCTCGGACGTCATGCAGCGCACGACTGAGAGGCTCAGGCTCAGCACAGATATGAGGGATAAATGCGATGATGAGCCGTTTTGCATGCAGTGACGAGAAACATCTTTTCCCCCGTTACGGCCAACCTCGAACGCTACCGAAAGCTGCGACGGCTGAGCGTGTCAGAGATTGCATCGGCGACGTAGCAACTTTGATTGGCCGCAAGACGGCCAAGCCGGAGCAGCGAGTATCATCTGGTATCATCGGCCTACGCATCATGTGCGTCATGGCGTCGTTACCTGCGGGACCGGCAGCGAAAAAAAGTTGTCGACCGCGGGGTGGGGAGCTATTGCGAGAGCAATATGGTATGTACACCGTTAGCGGGTTTTTGCAGTCGCTGTTTTTCTGTACGAAGTCCAGCTCGATAACACCGCCCATGCATCGTATGTTCTACGCGCGAGTAAAAGCGCGCTAACGCTGGGGACAAACGCGGCTGAAGCAGAAATGAAACGACTCGGCAGTCTCCGCCGAACGAACTGAACAATACGATAACATCGTGCTGCGTGTGATGGCTGTGGTCGGTTGAGGAAACGCCCAGCTCTTCTTTTGTCAGGCGAAGGACCAAAAGGGGCGCCGGTGGGAGAGGGGCGGTCGCGCGCGCTATCTCGACAGGCATCGGTAGACGGCATCGGTCAACATCGGTTATCAACCACGCAATCAACAGCGGCCGTTTCTGGTGGTGCCAACACGCGATTTCGACTTTGTAGACGTATTTTTATCTTCTGAAATGCACCAAAATGTTTCGGATTCTGTTTACTGCATAGAAAATCGAAATTTTCGAGATGGAATTGCATCGTCAAATTTCGTTGAAGTGAAAACGGCACAAAAGAATGTGTTTGTTGTGGCGAGCATATTTATGCATTGACTCCTATGGACTGCTGACGGGGATCCGTGAATTTTTCGTTGTACCGGAAATTTCGTTGAAGCGGCGTTCGTTGTAGCGAGAGTCGACTGTAGAGGGGTTTGTTGTATTCCGCTGACTTCTCGATTACTTGATTTATCTCATGAAGGTGGTCTATGGTGGAGTATCCTTTCCTGAACCCTGCTTGTCCTCTTGGTTGATTGAATTCAAGTGTTCTGCTGGAGATAACCTTTGTGAGAATTTTGTAAAGTGTTGAGAGTAGACTGATCGGCCTGTAGTTTCTCAAGTCTTTAACATCTCCCTTCTTATGTAATAGTAGAATATTTGCGTTTTTCCAGCTGACTGGTACATTTGAAGTTTTGAGGCACTGTGTGTATAGTGTCGCGAGCTTTCTAGTTAAGAAGTCTCCGCCGTCTTTGATCAAGTCGGCTGTTATGCCGTCTTCTCCAGCTGCTTTTCCGCGGGACATGCCCTGAATTGCTTTCCTAACTTCGTCCGCAGTAACGCATAGAATTTCGGTGTCCTGATCGACATTTACTACCCTCATGGTGGGGGGACTCGTATTTGAACTGTATAGTTAAGAATAGAAGTCCTCGGCCACTTTGGTTATATCACTGAAGTTGGTAACAGTGTTGCCCTGCTTATCTTTCACTGCATGCATTATGTTCTTTCCCGCGCAAAGCCTCCTTTTAGTTGTTTTGATGCTGACTCCTTTTTTCATGGCTGCTTCTATTTCTTTCACGTTATGGTTACGTATGTCCCTGACTCTACTTTTACTGATGAGCTTAGACAGCTTGGCAAATTCTATCCTGTCTCTTGAGTTAGTTATTCTCATCTGTTGGTGTTGTTCGATTAAATTTTTAGTAGATTCAGAGAGCTTATTTACATCTTGTCTGAGTGCTTTGCCCCCTACTTCGATCGCTGCTTCGGTGATCAGCTTAGTAATGTCTTCGTTCATCTTTTCTATGTCCTCCTTCTCTTCGTGTCTTAAAGCCTCATACTTGTTCTTAAGTGCAATTCTAAATTCTTCTGTTTTCGCCCTGACGAGATCGAGGTTGGCCTTCTTCCGCGTGATTAACTTTGTCCTTGTCCGCCTTAGATTTAGGATTACCTTTGCCCTTACTAGTCTGTGGTCACTGATTCTGACCTTATTAACCACTTCCGTGTCTAGTACTATGCTTGGATCACTACACATTATGAAATCTATTTCGTTTTTCATTTCTCCGTTGGGGCTTTTCCATGTCCACTTTCTGTTCTTACGTTTTTTAAAGAAAGTATTCATCACACGAAGGTGATTTCGTTCTGCGAATTCCACTAGCATCTCTGCTGTTTCTATCACCTTCGCCGTAGTTCCCGACCTGCCTGTTCTCCTCTTAGTTTCTTTCCTATTTTCGCGTTGAAGTCCCCCATGACAGTTGTATATTGGGTGTGTACCTTGTTCATTGCCGTTTCTACATCCTCATAAAACTGTTCTACAGCCTTGTCATTGTGGTTTGTCGTAGGTGCGTAACATTGTATTAGCTTTAGTTTGTATCGCCTATTTAATTTTAACACGATACCTGCTACCCTTTCAGGACATTAGTTTTCGGTAAAATTGGCAACTTCAGAACGCGCTGCTTCATCTGGCAGCACTGCTGAAATAAGCAAACATGGCTACGTTCATGGCGGCGCTTTCACCTAGCGCTGTGCTTAAAACCTTATATTAAATCACTCTGAAGGACTTAGTTACGTGTATATAGTTGCGCTTTGCGTACAAGCATCCGGCCTGCTCGGGAAGCAGATTTGGGTGTTATTTTGAAAATGAGAAACCGTCCAAGTGAACCGGAGGTTGAGGTAAGCTACTGTTTGTGTGTAGCAGGCCTCACATCTCTTAGAAGCGATTTCCACTGACTTGAGTTGCGCAAATAGCGTCGGAAGGTGAAGTAGTGGTATCGTGCCTAGGTCAGATATGCCTCAAGACCCAGAACATTTGCGGTTCCTCCTATGTTTGCTGGGAACAGACGAGCTGCCAGCGCACCACATTGACTGAAAAGACAACATGGTTCGCTGATATTACTTAACAAAAGCGGTATATCGTACGTGTGTCCATCATAATTTTACTTCCCGCTTTAGTACGTTGCATGCATCAACAAGAATATTTCTGTGATCGCTGATCCAGAAAGCGAGTGTGTATGAATTTCAAATGCATGCAACATATATGAATCAAAAGAAGAAGCATGCAGGACACGGACACAAGGAGAGCAGTGAACACCACGAACGCCGACTAACAACTGATGCACAGCACAGAGGCGAAAAAGAAAGAAGACACACAGCTTATCTGCGCATGCTTGGAATGGTAGCGCCACCTGTCAAACGGTTACACGTGCCGGTCTTCGCGATAGACAACTCCTAAGGCATTCTATCTCCTCTCTGTTTAAGCTAATCGACGGCTGACTCACGCATGCACTTCCACTAATACTGATATGCCAGGCCTCAACCAATAAACGCGTATCTTCGTTCTCATACGTGTACAGGATCTCGGTTTTGTCTAACTCGGGCATGCAGCTACAGACCTGGCAGTGCAAGGATAGATTGGACGGCGTCCCGCCTGATAGCGACCTTCTGTGTTCAATTAATCTTTGATTAATACAATGCGCAGTTTGCCCTACATAAAAACGTCCGCAGCTAAAAGAAATCTTATAAACCACACCCATGCGACAGTCGGTGAAATTGTTCTTGGCTAAGTGCTTAACCGGACAGATATCCGTTCGCTTCTTTCCTTCCATCTGCTCATTTCTTCTATGCACGGCAGCACAAACCCTTCCTAACTTATTGGGAGCCTTAAACACAACATTAACCCCATATCTACTTCCCACTTTCTTAAGCCTGTTCGAAACTGCGTGGATATACAGAATACTCACGACCTTTTTCTTGTTAATGTTACTCTCTGCTACAGCTTTCGTTCCGGTCAAAATCGACTTCTTAAGACGCTCAGCTACTGTGGCTATGGCTAGTCTAGGGTAACCTGCATCTAAGAGGCGCTCGACCTGTGCATTAAAGCTAATGGTCAAACGGTGCACGCACGACTTCGATAGGGCTGACTTTAAACAGGACAAGGCTATTCCGTTTTTTACTACTTTCGAATGCTTGGAGTCAAAGTTTAACAACGGCTTAGATGCTCTAGGGGAATACTGCTCCCAATAAGTTAGGAAGGGTTTGTGCTGCCGTGCATAGAAGAAATGAGCAGAAATGAGGTCTGTAGCTGCACGCCCGAGTTAGACGAAACCGAGATCCTGTACAGGCATAAGAACGAAGATACACGTTTATTGGTTGAGTCCTGGCATATCAGTACATAGTGGAAGTGCATGCGTGAGTCAGCCGTCGATTAGCTTAAACAGAGAGGAGATAGAAAGCCTTAGGAGTTGTCTATCGCGAAGACCGGCACGTGTAACCGATTGACAGGTGGCGCTACCATTCCGAGCATGTGCAGACAACGCCTCCTTTACTAGATGCCAGCCGCGTCGTCCGAAAACGCGGTTCCGCACCCTCTCCCTCCTTCGTGAAAGGCAACGAGCGCCACGTATGGGCGCGCGCCTGCAACGTTGATCACGTGGGCCGCCCCGACGTCTTGGAGGTTGCTGGCGCGGCGCGCGGCACAACTGCTGCTAGCAGACGACATCGGTAAGCTTGTTGCCCGCAGCCGAGGACACAAGCAAAGCAGTAAGCGCGTTGCGCGCAGCCGAGCAGACGACAGGCTCTGCGCATTTTTTTATTTGTTTCATTATTGCGATAGAAAATAAAGTATCAATGCGTGGGATGAAATGCGAGGAAATCTGTTTTTAAGTTCGTGCAATAAATCTGGAACGCATTTTACCAATATTGAGATGAACAGAAAGCAAAAGACAGTTTGTCGCTGTATTCGGGTTCTTCAACGTGCACCGACGTCCCACAGCAGACACTCCTCGACATTTCGTCTCCATCGAAATGCAGCCGCCACGGCCGGGCCGGGATTTGATCCCGCGACCTTCGAATCATCGGTCGAGTGTCATAGCCAATAGACCACCGTAGCGGGCGATGCAGTGAACACGAGTGACCCGCTCAAGGCTTTATATTACGTGCGACTTCAAGGAACATGTTGCTGAACGAAAACACGTACTGCGGTGCGTTTGTGCGCATTTTCGCGAGTTTCTGTGAACGCGAAATAGGGCATTCCTCAAAGTGCCGGCAGTAAGTTAATTGCACGTACACCTGCGCTGCTGCCGTCTGTGCACGCGATCAGTGAACTCAGCTGAGTGAGCCCAGTACTTATCTGCAAGTCGACCTGGAACTGAGAGTTTGTCGTCCAGGCAAGGCGAACAAGATTGTTTAGAAACTCGACCATCTCTTGAAAGTGCGTTGGTGGAGGCACCTCTATCACGAGCAGAATGAAAAGTAAGATCTCAGTTTATTCTGACGTGCGCGTGTCGATGGCATGACAGTTACCGTGCATGACACTGAGAAGCTAAGAGTGCAGTTTTGATGATATCTGGCATTTTACGTCCAAAAGCCAGCTGCGATTATGAGAGACGCCGTAGTGTGTGCAGTCCTTGGAAAACGAATTCGCGACAACATAAAAAAAAACCAAGTCTTGAACAATGACGTACATTTGGCAGAATGTATAAATGTTTTTTTTTTTTTTTTTTCTGGGCGCACTGCGCGGCATGTCGCAACATGAGCACGCAGTTGCGATAACGAGAAAGAGCGCCCGTGAGAGCTCTCGCAAGCCAGCGCTCGCGAGAGCTAGCAGACGCGCACTTCCGCTGCTACCGGAAACTGTGAAAGGCAACGAGCGCCGCCTCACGGATTTTTCGCTGAACTGAGGGAACGAGAGCCGCAATGGGAAAGCGAGCGACGCGACTGGCATCTAGTAAAGGAGGCGTTGGTGCAGATAAGCTGTGTGTTTTCCCTCTTTTTCGCCTCTGTGCTGTGCATGAGTTGTTAGTCGGCGTTCGTGTTGTTCACTGCTCTCCTTGTGTCCGTGTCCTGCACGCCTCTTCTTTTGATTATGGACTGTTACCAACTCGCTCAACTTTCTGTCCTTTTGAACATATATGAATATACATGTACAGTCTGTTTCACACTGAGGGTAAATCTCGGAGTGCATGCCATCGCGATGTGGCCATGATGCGGTGAGCGCTTGAGTCGGCCAGCAGCGGCTGCTTGTGCAGGCGCAGACGCGCGATGCGTGCAGCCTTGAACCGCGTCGTCTGCTAAGACAGCGCGTGCTGGCTGTATTGTCGGGAAGCGTGCTACTGTGTGCGGCATCGTGCTGATTTCATCGTTAACGTGAGAAGTCAGCCAATATTTTTCACTAAAGGTTGTGCGGCGCCATACTTTTGGGCCTGCATTGGCAAGAAAGGAGCTCTGCAAACCTAGTTTGACAACACACTTGCCTTGTGTTGCCGGAGGGCCGGGATACTGAGCGGGTGCATGTATGCTACGTCACCGCTCAGTATCCCAGCCCTCCGGCAACACATTGGGACATAAAAAGAAACTTGTCACTCAACTGCATAACATAACTGAAGGAATCTTCCTTACATACAAGAGAAATGATCAATATTTACATGTAAAGAACAGGACAAAATATCATAACGACAACCAGGTCGTTTGGTAGACGAGGTAATCTTGAGCGCAGCATTCGAGATCCATAGTTAGTACAAGATTCTGGTACCCGCCAATATTCTGGTATTATAAGCAGCTGCATGCTATGTCAGGTCAGTGGTGCCAGCATTGTGTGTAATATTTTTTTCTGTTTGTTTTTGCATGCAAGTGCTAAGCGATACTGAAATAAAGGTGGTGATAGAAAATCATGTGGTTTATTACAAATAGATCGAAGAGCCTTTTTTTTTCTTTTTTTGCTGAACATGGAACATTTTTATGTGACTTTTGCAAGTTGTTTCCCAGACTAGGCAACAGTAATTTAAATGTTGAAACCTAAAGGCACCGAGGCAACCAGACGACACAGAAAGAGAGACAAGGACACACGAGCGCTGACTAACAACTGGCTTTATTTGAAAAAATGACGTGGTTTATAAGTGCCTGAAAGAAGCATGGGAAATGGAGGGGGACAAAAGAATAAAGGGGGGGGGGGGAGGAGACATGTCAACAACGCAACCGCAAAAACAACCAGGAAAGCACAAGAAACCAATCCAATGTATTGCTTCGCAATGTAACCCCCCGATAGCCGCATCAAGAAGATTAAATTCCGCATCAAAAAGAGCGAGAGACGGGGTGCTTATGCACTTGCTGCCAAGTTTTCTGATATGGTAGGCTTCCAGACTTAGACGTGCAATTTTGTCACTGCTCTTGCCTAGGATCGTCGTCTCCTTCAACCGTGCCACACAACCAGCACACTTGATGACATGCGCAACCAAATGGGCGTACTTGTCATGTAGTTTGTTTACATTTAAAACGTGTTCCCCCAATCGGTCATTGACGCAGCAACCAGTTTCGCCGACGTAGAACATCCCAAATGACATGGGGATGCAATAGACCACTCCAGTGGAACATTTTACTAACGGCGTTTGATGGTTCTTCCAGCATCCACGTTTATTTGCATTGCAAATACGTGTGCACAACTTTCCCAGCTTGTTTGGGGCAGAGAAACGAATAGTGCCTGTTTGCCACCTTCTTGAAATTGTGGGAAAGCTTATGGATGTAAGGTACAACCTCGGCCTTAGTGCTTCCCGTTCCACACTTGAATTTTTGAAGGAGTGATTCAGAAACAGCAGTCAAGACTGAAAGGGGGAACCCTGCGGCCAAAAGACGGCTTACCTGATTATAGAAACTGGACGTGACTTGGTGTGGGCACGATTTCTGGAGAGCTGATTTCATGCACATCAATGCAATTCCTCTCTTAATTGACGTGGAATGTGCCGAGTCAAACGGTAGCAGCTCCTTCTTGGCTCGTGGGTAGTAACCCCAGCAGACTTGCGCATCAGAAAACTTGATTTTTTAGGTCTAAAATGGGGGGGTTACATTGCTAAGCAATACATTGGATTGGTTTCTTGTGCTTTCCTGGTTGTTTTTGCGCTTGCGTTGTTGACATGTCTCCCCCCCCCCCTTTTATTCTTTTGTCCCCCTCCATTTCCTATGCTTCTTTGAGGCACTTATAAACCACGTCATTTTTCCAAATAAAGCCAGTTGTTAGTCCGCGCTCGTGTGTCCTTGTCTCTCTTTCTGTGTTGTCTGGTTGCGCCGGTGCCTTTAGGTTTCAAGAATGTACCAACTCGCCCAACAAGAGGTTTTGATGAATAATTTAAATGGCCAACAAAAGCGAATTGTGTATTAGGCATCTGATACAATGAGCAATGTAGTTGAAGGAAAGGAGGATTCCTGTGACTTGCGAAAGCTTACCTACAAGAAAATCAATGCGACTGCACCAGGTGATATTTTGATCAAGCATTACACCTAACGATTTTGCAGTGTGTACAAGTTCAATTTTGGCATTATTTGATAGTATATCTTCTTCAAAAATTGCATACGTATTTTTACGCATGCACGCATGCAACACCGCTTTAGTTTTTCTGGGATTAATGGTCAGGCTGTTGTCAAGAGACCATGAGTGCAGTTTACTCAGAACTGCATTCGCTGTTATCAATTCGGATGGATTGCTTGATGAGAAGAATAATGTGGTATCGTTGGCATATATCTCATAGCGCGTCTTGACATCAGTGTTTACAGAGGTTGTAAGGTGACGTGACTATTGGTATCATATTACGCGCCAAAATCTCGTGTAGCTAGCTGTAACTCAGCTATGCTAAGTGAGCTGGAGCAGAACTGTCTTACAGTACTGCCTCCCGGTTTGCGCATAATATTCTCCCGGCGACAAATGGCATAACGAAATGCTGGCGAACTCCGTGTTGTGGTGACTAAAGCCTTTATTATTATTATTTTTTTTTTTGGAGAGCGCGTGTTCATTGCGGTTGGTCTCTCGAGGCCATGTTTCCTTGGGAATGGCTTTTTAAAGGCAGCCGCGGTGTTTCTGAGGGTTCGTCCAATTTGCGTGCACCATTCAGAGGTTCTGAAATTGTGTATCGCTGAAGTTGAGTAGTGCATGCGCCGCACAAGAAAAGAATGGCGCGTGCTGAATCGCTGGCTGCTGTCCAATGAATGTGTGCCACACAGAAAGGCGAGCCACCTTTCTTGTCCCTGTCAGCACCATAGTCTTTATGTATAAATTTTACAGGATGCGAATAGCACGCGCTCGTGTGCAAGCACATGCACGAAGTTGTGTGGGGACAGCAGATGTGCGGAGTCTGCACCGTCAGCTGAGAGGTCTTTCGAAACGAGCTGCAGAGAGGACACCATAGCTGGAACGACTTTCATCCAGCTGGTGCATGCATGCTTGTCATGCATACAGCGATGTGCAAAACAAATGGGGAAACTCCCTGTTCATGCATCGTTGAATTATTCTACCATAGCAAGGTTCATTGTGGTCCCTTCGATTCAACCCTCGAACGAGTTCACGAGATGCCACATCCTGGCATTCATTCCGGCGGTGCAGCTCCTCGGGACATTCATTTCAAATTCACGATGCACTGTTGAAGGTACCGGCTGCGTGCAGGCGAGCACCGCAGATGACGCATCTAGGCACAGCTTCAACTGCCCTCGCGCACACCTGCTGTTTCACCAGTGCAGTGTGTGTGTGTGTGTTGACGCCTCACAGATTGGCCGTGTGCGCATCATTGGCGACCTTTCAGTCGTCAGTCGACGGCGTACTACATTAAGCTGAGAAAAGCGGCACTTCTCCATTCGTTTCTTGTGCGCGGTGTCAGCACTACGCAACTGTAGCTGCACAATTTCAAAGCAGCTTGTGCACCGGCGTTAACCCTTTGCAGGGGGATGCAAGTAAATCGAACACAGTGCATCGGGCAAGCACTAAGTGCTGTCGTGTAAACTTTGTACCTTGCTTTATCCTAGCTCTTTCGTTGTTGTACTGTGCCGGTGCATTGTCTTTAATTGCGATAAATTAAAAAGCGTCACGTTTGTTCTTATGGGTCGTCGTGTCACCAGTTTGCAACGTGCTGAGGACAATTTTGGGGCCAAACCAGCTTCACTGCTGTTCTGTTTCTGTATATAGGTGCGTATTATTGACAACCAGCTCCTCGTACGGGTGTGAGCAGGATCGACCACTTGCTCTGGAAATCATTCCTGAGACCTCAGTAGGGAATGGGCAAAAATACAGGCAGATTAATAAATGCTTGTCACTGAGCCTAGCACTTTCATTCATTCTTTCTGTATTCGGCAGACTTTAGTGAAATCTTCAGGCACTTGTACACGGAAATAAACGATGTAGGGACAATAAAGAAGGAAAGTGAAGTTGATGCATCGAACCCATCGTTTCTCTATGTTGTGCTCAGTACTACATATTGGCGACAAGAATTCAGCGATTTAGCCCATGCGTGCAAGCTACCTGCTGGTTCTACCAGTTAGCGCATCACAATGAGCGTTCCGGGTTTGCTATGGTCACCGCCTTTCCTGCCTCCACCTGGTCATCCGGCAGTCCCGTGTGACCAGTGGAAGCAGGCCTTCGAGCCGTGCATTGTGGCTTCCGGAGCATCTGAGCTACCAGCCGGAGGCGCAATGCGATTTTTCTCAGCTGTCTTGGCATGGAGGGGCAGCGAATCTTCACTGAAGCCAGCAGCCTTGCCGTCGGGCTCTGCTACTGTCACTACTTCCCTCCTTTCAAGTGAAGGTGATACCGTGGCCACGAAAGACGAGTATATATACAACTCTGTGATTTGCTTGCTAGCTGCACGTTTCAAGGGCTCTGTCAACATCGTCGTGGCTCGACAGCGGTTTTGTCTCCATGCTCAACATGAAGGTGAGGCAGTGGATGAGTAAATGGCTGCGTTACGACTCCTCATTGCAGACTGCAACTTTGGAAGCTTTACCGATGACATGCTGCATGATCAGCTCATTTCAAAAAGTAGGAATAACTATTTACGCGAGCGTATACTTTTTGAAGGCTCCTCACTGACGCTTTCACAGGCTCTCATGCTGGCAGGCCAGTACGAACTAGCAGTGAGCCTAGGTAACGAGTTCTGTGATGATCTTGCGTTTTATATCATCTGAATACTCACTGTACATTAGTGTATGTGCTTTGAAACATACCCTGTCACTTCCAACCCTTGAATCACGCCACATAATTGCTCATCTTTGCCTGCTTCTTTTATGAATTATTTTATGAACTATTAACATCACTTCACCCCTCGAAATTTTGTTTGTGTTGTGTACAAACCTGTATATACCCTCAAACCCTTATCGGTGTCTGCTATTGGCCACCTGATGCAGATGCTTCTTTCCCCGTTCACTTTCACGATGCTTTGCAAACAATCACATCACTCTGTCATGCGCCATTGCTTCTCTTTAGAGACTTCAACTTCCGTGATGTAACTTGGTCGGAGCCCACCCTGACACTTGCCAAGAACAACCCTGAAAGTACATTCTTTAACACATGCCTTACTTTCGGATTGACTCAACTTTTGTCAAATCCAACATGAATAAATGGGCAATGTTCGAACACGCTCGACCTCATTTTATCATCCCATCCTGATAGTGTATAGCACATCATCGAGGGTTGAGTGAGCATTCTGTATTATTCGCTGAACTCACTTGTCACGTACCCGTGAGCAAAAAAAGTTAAAAATAAAATAGCGCTTTACGATAAAGGTGATTATGATAGCATTAATGCTGCGCTGACTGATTTCTGCAACCAGTATTTAACAGAATTTCCAGAGCGCACCGTAGAAATAAACTGGATGCTTTTTAAGAACAAACTACTGGAACTTGCGGAAACATTCATCCCAACCATTACTATAACAGAACGCCCGTCATCCCCATGGTTCAACAGCACACTGAAATGTCTTAACAACAAAAAGAAAAGGTTATTTCGCTCAGCGAAATGCTCAAATAGTACTTCTGCCTGGGAAAAATACCGCACAACGGAAAAGAAGTTTAATTCATTGGCCAGAAGCGCTAAACGCTCATTTTATTCAGAAACACTGCCTACCATGCTACGAAATAACCCGAAACAGTTTTGTAAATATCTTAACCCAAAGCCATATAAATCATTGTCATTAGTCAATGATTATGATGAGCCTATACCCAACCACAACGTAGCCAATGTGCTCAACACTGTTTTTTCTAGCGTGTTCACTTCTGAGCCCTGCACTGACTTTCCTGAATGTCCTTAACTATTGATTTGTGGGGTTTAATGTCCCAAAACCGGCTCTGATTATGAGAGACGCCGTAGTGGAGGTCTCTGGAAATTTCGACCACCTGGAGTTCTCTAACGCACACTGACATCGCACAGCACACGGGCTTCAACATTTCGCCCCCATCGAAATGCAGCCGCTGCGGCCAGGATTTGATGACCTAGACCACCCACCAAGGTCCAGTATAGCGTTTGAAGCAAACGGTATTACTAAATTAATTGAAATCCAAACTAGAAGAGAAGCTCAGGGGAAGATGGATGCTTGAATCGATGAACAAATCGCAAGGTACGATTTAAAACAGGGAATGTCGCGGGAGCCAACGTTTCGACAAGCGGACTTGTCTTCGTCAGGGTGGCAACTGCCTTCTCCAGCGTTTGTTTATGTACGCCTTTGCACACTCTATCTATCTTTGCACACTCTATCACCATCTATCTGACATACCGCCCAACTTTCCGTCCTTTATTCAGAATACGCCTCACTTTCTGCGGATTATAGAGTCTATTAACGAAACACAAACACTTTCAGATCAGGCTATTCTGGTAACGCTAGATGTCACTTCCCTATACACGAATATAACTATCACAGAAGGAATCGAAGCGCTCTCGAAAGCAATACAGAATAGCAAACGTGCACACGCCGCTGAAGTTTACATCACGTTACTAAAATTAGTACTTACACTTAATTACTTTGAATTTGACTCGACCAACTACCTGCAAATTTTTGGCACCAGCATGGGAACTCCTTTCGCGCCGACCTACGCCAATATCTTCATGGGGCAACTAGATGCATAGCTTTTGGAATTGTCGCCGCTAAAACCTCGCACCTACCTCCGTTACATAGACGATATCTTTATTATTTGGGAACATGGTGTAAGTGCACTAAGCACATTTTTTGAGCATTTTAACAACTTTCATCCCAGCATTAAGTTTTCCATGCAGCACTCTTCTAGTAAAATTGATTTTCTCGACATGACAGTATCCATCGAAAAAGGAAAACTAAAGATGACACTTTACAGAAAGCCAACGGATAGCCAGCAATATCTAGATTATAGTAGCCATCACCCGCGACACTGCAAACAGGGCATATTTATAGGACAGGCAAGGCGCATATGAAGGATTTGTAGCAACGACGCGGATTACGTTCACCACTTAAGCAATTTAAAGGCAACCTTAGCTGAACGAAATCACCCGCACGACGCTCTCAACAAGGCATACAACGACGCACTTAAACTAGATAGGACACCAGCACTAGAAAAAAGAGCCCCTAAAGCGCAGGCCAACCAGCCGCTAGCATTCATAACTCCAATGCGCTTCCAAACATAAATAATATTCTTCGGAAATACTATCCAATACTAACAAGCAATGATCGCCTTAGAAAAGTGTTTCCGGAAATACCAAGAGTCATCTACCGCCGTAATAGAAACTTTAAGGACCTGCTAGTACATGCCAAAGTAAACCCTCAGCGCACCGCCTGCGTAATAACTTGCTCTCGTCCCAGATGTAAGACTTGCAAGCATATTCAAAATGATCTTAAAGTTAAAAGCACGGGAAGTGACTATGTCCATCATGTAAAATCAAGTTTCACTTGCACTAGTTCAAACGTTATTTACATGTTGGAATGTTCACTCTGTCACAAGATATACATCGGCGAAACTGGTCAACCAATTAATGTTAGATTAAACGGGCACCGCGCGGACACCGCGAATAACCTGCCGAAGGCAGTGGCGCAGCATTTTAATATGACAGGTCATAATTTCGATGAAATGAAACTCTACATACTTCAGGGAAACTTCAGCTAGCCGAGGGACCGAAAATACAGGGAATCGTATCTCATGTACAGGTTCAGTACTCTCCAGCCTACAGGCATAAACCTTTCAAAGGGAACCCTTGAGTCCATTAGATACGGTGGGGGATTAGCAAAGATGACAAAAGGTTGAGGTATGCACAAGCTAACAATGTTTCTCCCAGAAAGTCTACTTTCAGGTGCGGAGCCCCCATCCAGTTCGACGAGAACAACGGCGTTAAACAGTGTAGTTACATTTTTAGCCACAAGCTTTCTGTGAAATGCATTGTTGGTGTGGGGCAGGTGGTGTGGGGTGGAAGGGGGGGACACATGCCATAGGAGCAACTTCTGTTCCGAGCGTGTGTTCCTTTTTTCATCCTGCTTTCTAGCGCTGTGCACACAATGCATTTGCAAGATATGTACAAGGAGCGGATTCTTTGGAAGCTCTCGCTCTTGCCCATTATATTAGTCACGCTAACACCTGTCACCCAAATACCCCTGCACCCACACCCCCCCCCCCCCCCCTTTTTTTTTCTTTTGTGTGTGTGTTCGCACGTGCTGCTCTTCTCCTCTCTTTCTGAGGACGGGGGAGAGTGTGCAAAGGCGTACATAAACGAACGCTGGAGAAGGCAGTTGCCGCCCTGACGAAGACAAGTCCGCTTGTCGAAACGTTGGCTCCCGCGACATTCCGTTTTAAATCGTACCTTGCGATTTGTTCATCGATAAATTAATTGAGACGCTTAAGTCAACGTTGTCACCTGGCATCAACGGGATCAACTCTAAACTGCTAAAAAATACTAAACACATCACCAGTATGTTCTTATGTTCCATCTTTCATCAACCTCTGTCATCTGGAGTGGTGCTCAAGATTGGAAGGTAGGCAAGATAATTCCATTACCGAAAAAAGGCTCATCATCTTCATGTAATAACTATCATCCCATTTCCCTCACCAGTGTCTGTTCCAAACTTATGGAGCATATAATCTATTCTCATGTGGTAAAGTTTCTAATATCGTGCCATTTCTTCAATCCTAATAAGCACGGTTTTCAAACGGGCATGTCTTGTGAAACTCAACTTGCTCTTTTCATCCCTGACATATCCTCTGACCTCGATCAAAACATACCCGTTGATTCCCTCCTCCTAGACTTTCAAAAGGCATTTGACAAGGTTCCTCATAAACGGCTCTTTCTAAAACCGTCACGCTTAAATCTCAACCCACCCGATGACAATTGGCTCTGTGACTTTTTGTCTAACCGTCAGCAATTTGTTTACGCTGACCAACACTCCTCTCTTTTATCCCCTGTTGTCTCCGGCTTGCCACATGGCACTGTCCTGGGGCCGTTGCTTTTCTTAATATACATTAACGACTTACCCAACGGTTGTACTTCTAAAATTCGTTTGTTTACTGATGACTGTGTAATTTATCGTCCTATACTTTATTAACAACGCTGACATCCTTACCCTACAGTCTGACCTTTCCCTCATAGAATCTTGGTGTAACAAATGGCTAATGTCACTAAACGTAAGTAAAAACTTTTTATCGTCGTCAATCATTCGTTTCCACTAAATACACGATTGGTGGCTCACAAATATGCGCAGTTTCATCATACAAATACCTTGGTGTTGATTTATGTAATAACCTGACTTGGTCCGTTCGCATTTCTAACATCACCAACGCAGCTAATCGCGCCCTTGGCTATCTGCATCGTAACCTGCGCCTTGTTCCTCCCCCAGTAAAACTACTAGCATATTTGACATTTATTTGACCCAAACTTGAATACACATGCTCAGTTTGGGACCCACATCAAACTAACCTCTCACCTGCGCTGGAATCTATACAAAATCGTGCCGCTAGGTTTGTTCATTCGGACTATTCTTACCACACTATTGTCACTGAACTTAAGTCGTGCCTTCACCTTCAAACCCTTGAGCAACGCCGCAAAATTGCAAGATTATGTCTGTTTGATAAGTTCTATCACCTTCTACGTTATCAGGCTGACATCGAACCCTTACATCATTCTTCATCCAGTCTTGGCCACCCAAAAGCAGTTTATCCCCCTGGATCCCGCACTACCGCCCACATGAAATCATTCTTCGTTCAGACCGCAAAGGACTGAAATCATCTTCCTGCCGACGTGCTGCACCGCTCCCGCTATACATCCTTCAAGGCACCCATCAAATCCATCACGGACTAGTTATGCCCACCCCACATGTAATACCCCTCAAGGGGCATTTGAGGTACAAACAAACAAACAAACAAACAAATCAATCAATCAATCAGTTTTATTGTGTAACATACATATACAGTAGAACCTCGTTATAACGAACCCGGATATAACGAACTATCGGATATAACGAATTAATCGCAATTCCCCTTGAAATTCCTATAGATGAAATTAATAATGGTTATAACGAACTAATGGTTATAACGAAGTAATTACCACTCCCCCTTCAACTTCGTTATAACGAGGTTTTACTGTAATGGCTGGTTATTATTATACAGGTAGGACCCCAGAGCCCAATGAAAGGCAGTTGCAGGGGTCCGTTTTTTAACAGTAGTAGGTACTGCTGAGCTACAGAGCATTATAAGTACATACAAGTGCAATGAAATACAATAAATACAATATAGATACATAGAAATACATAAACACATATAACCACAAAGAAATCGAAATAATATATATTAATTCAAGTATTACTGCTGTGAGTTTTGCAGGTGATCGCGAACAAACAAATAAATAAATAAATAAATCGTGCACACGGCATATAAGTAAGATCATCTTCAAGATTTACTCACGCGTCCCATTGCACACATAAGTGGTCGTACAGCGGCGATGAATAACTCTTTCTTCCCACACACAATAGCCTTGTGGAACACGCTTCCAAACGCCATTCCTTCCTGCTCAGATCAAGAAAACTTCTGTGAAAAACTAACCTGCCATTTCCTCTAATAATATGCACTTACCATAGCGTGTTATTAAGTGTCATTGTATTACCCAGTGCTACATTTGTTTGATCTCTTTCTTTTGTTTGATTTGTTAGAAATCACTTTCATTCTACTGCTTTGAAACATGTATATGCCCCCCCCCCCCCCTTATGTGAGGCCTTCGTGCCTTTAAGGTAAAATAAATGAAATGCTTCTGCTCGTCATGTTAAAGAAAGGAAACGTTTTCATCACACATAAAAAGAGGCAGGTGCACATGCATGTCGTGAGAATTGCAGAGTCGAAACATACGAGCATGCCGTATACAGGGTGCCTTGAAACTTGAACTTGCTAGTATCTTCGTGGAGCACCGGGCCATCTTGCTAACAGTCACGCATTCAAAGCACGCCAATGCACATGTTTTCCCTGCGGAAGGATTGGGCACTTAGATGTTGCAAAAATCTTGAATTCGCCCAAGTACTTCAACATAAAGTTAAACTTTGTGAGTCTCACCTGTGGCATCACCTCCCTTCTCACATCAAGGAAAAAAGAAGTGTTGAAGAACTCAGGCGCGTTTGGCAAACTGGCAAGAACTTCAGGCCGGAACTTTTTGAAAGGTGAATCTGGTCCTCGAAACTCGCTCTCCAGAAAAGAGACTTCATATTGTTACGGTTGAAAGGTCGAGCGAAGGTTTATTTACAGGAGAGCGCGGAGCGCTAGGTAGCTGGTACAGCCGAGGCAAGATGGCGTCCAACCGCTAGACAAGAGCTCGTCCTCGTCGTCTTCTACCCTTGCCTGGCTCATACCTTAATTGCCTGCCTGATACCGTAGCACTCCCCGGCTCACAGACGCCTGCGGGGCAAGTCCAAATCACCGGAAAACAGCAGGATGAAACCGCTTGAGACGCGCGATGTGTGTAACCTGCGTTCGGCTGGAATGACGACCAGCTGACGTTAAACGGGCCACCACAAACGTTAAGTCGTTCAACCGATCCACAATCACGAAAGGTCCAGTATACTGGGGCAAAAACTTATGGCATAATCCACGTTTACGCTGTGGGGTCCACTCCCATACCAAGTCCCCTTTGCTGTACAAGACAGGCTGGTGTCGGCTGTCATAGCGCTCCTTAGAACGGTGCTGTGAGGCCACGGTACGAAGTCGAGCGATCCGGCGTGCTTCTTCTGCAAGGCACAGCGTCTTGGCAACCGAGTACTCACTGTGGAAGCCAAACGGCAGTATTGTAGCAATACTCCTTAGCGGTAAACGTGCGTACAGCAGATAAAAAGGACTGTAATCCGTCGTCTCATGCCTTGCGCTATTATACGCATATGTGATGAATGGGAGCATGTCATCCCAGTCTTTGTGGTCGGATGAGACATACATTGCCAGCATGTTGGTAAGAGTCCTGTTTGTACGCTCTACAAGGCCGTTGGTTTGAGGATGGTAAGGTGTTGAATGCCGGAATTTCGAGCTGCAGAGACGAAGTAATTCTTCAACGGCGTCCGCAACAAATTGACGACCACGATCACTAATTATTACACGGGGGGAGCCGTGCCTGAGGATAACAAACCGCAGCAAGAATGTGGCAACGCATGTAGCTGTTGAAGATGGTATGGCCGCAGTTTCTGCATAACGGGTCAGGTGGTCTACACATACGATAACCCACCGATTGTCGTTAGAAGATCGTGGAAATGGCCCCAAGAGATTAATGCCTACTTGTTCAAACGGCAGACAAGGTGGTGGCAGAGGCTGGAGAATACCCGGCGGAGTAGTCGTAGGACGCTTATGGCGTTGGCATTTCTCGCAACCGCTGACGTACTGCTTGATAGTGTCTCGCATTTTGGGCCAGTAAAAACGCTCCTGTGTTCAGTTCAGTGTTCTTATGAAGCCTAGATGGCCAGAGGTTGCGTCATCGTGCATGGCACTCGGTACGTCTGGTCGCAGATTCTGCGGAACCACCAGGAGAAAGCGTGCGCCTTTACCCGAATAATTCGTTTTGTAAAGGAGGCCATCTCGTACACAAAATCGACCGGTGGCTTGAGGACGCAGCGCAGCAGTAAAAAGGGGCTCCAGGCTAACATCACTGGCTTGTTCATCCCTAAATCTCTTGGCGTCCGGGAATGTGGCCGAAATAGAAGCAAAACAGTCATCGAAGTTGTCTTCGTCACACTCCGTAGTCGGTAGAGGAAGGCGGGAAAGGCAGTCGGCATCTGCGTGGCGACGACCGGACTTGTAAGAGATGACAAAGTCGTACTCCTGAAGTCGGAGAGCCCAACGTGCCAGTCGACCACTCGGATCACGGAGGTTCACCAACCAGCATAGAGCGTGATGGTCTGTAACTATAGTGAACGGGCGCCCGTAGACGTAGGACCGAAACTTGTGAACCGCGAAAACTGCTGCCAAGCATTCTTGTTCCGTGACGGTGTAATTGCGTTCCGCCTTACTCAGAGATCGACTGGCATAAGCCACAACGTGCTCAGATCCGTGATGACGCTGTACTAGCACAGCTCCGATGCCAATTCCACTGGCATCAGCGTGCACTTCTGTAGGCGAGGAAGTATCGAAGTGGCGTAATATAGGTCCCGATGTCAGTTGAAACTTTAGTTGGCGGAACGCCTCGTTGCAAGCCGACGTCCAGTTGAAAGGAACATCCTTATGGAGAAGGCAGGTCAGGGGGTGCACCACATCAGCGAATCTTGGTACGAAGCGACGAAAATACGAGCATAAACCCAAGAAACTCCGCAGCTCCCGCAGTGACTTCGGTGGTTCGAAGGAACTTACTGCTTCAATCTTCCGTGGATCGGGCCTCACACCATTTCTGTCGACTAGATGTCCAAGTACCAACGTTTCAGTCTCTCCAAAGCGACATTTCTTGGAGTTCAGTACCAGACCGGCTTTCTCGACAGAATCAAGGACGAGGCTAAGACGTCGGTTATGTTCATCCAAAGTGCTTCCAAAAATCACAACATCATCCAGATAGTATAAGCAAATTTCCCATTTCATTCCACGGAGGATGGTGTCCATAAATCGTTCAAACGTTGCCGGCGCATTACAAAGACCAAAGGGCATGACGTTGAACTCATAGAGACCATCAGGTGTCACGAAGGCTGTTTTCTCTTTGTCGTCTGGGTGCATTGGTATCTGCCAATAACCTGATCTCAAATCCAGTGAGGTGAAGTAAGCGGCAGAATGGAGGCAGTCGATAACATCATCGATCCAAGGAAGTGGATACACATCCTTTTGGTGACAGCATTTAGTTTTCTGTAATCGACACAGAACCGCCATGATCCATCCTTTTTCTTCACTAGGATCACCGGTGCTGCCCACGGACTTGAGGACTCCTGAATGACGCCTTTCTGCAGCATGTCCTTGACCTGTTCAGCGATAACGGTTCTCTCTGCTGAAGACACACGGTAAGGCTTTTGTCGAATGGGGTGTGCCGAGCCGGTGTCAATGCGGTGGTGAGCACGAGAACGAGGAAGTGAAGCCTGCTTGTCGCCTTGTACGAAATCGAACACAGACACATGCGCCAGAAGAACTCGCGCAAGAGCGTGGCTCCATCGTGTGCCTCCAGACGCCAGTAGACCGCGCCGGAGAGGACAGGGGTGACGGGTCGTCGTTTTGAGACATCTCCAGCGGCGGCAGTTGAGCGAGGCGTCGGCTTCGTCGTAGGATCCCCGGTAGCAGCTCCGTCTTCGTGGTCAGCGTACCCCGCACCTCCACCACAAAACTGTTACGGTTGAAAGGTCGAGCGAAGGTTTATTTACAGGAGAGCACGGAGCGCTAGGTAGTTGGTACAGCCGAGGCAAGATGGCGTCCAACCGCTAGACAAGAGCTCGTCCTCGTCGTCTTCTACCCTTGCCTGGCTCATACCTTAATTGCCTGCCTGATACCGTAGCAATATGTTCAGGCCAAATTGGTACATACAACAAGGAAAGAGACAGCAACTTATACAAAGCAATTGACTGGAGGTATTATTTGACGCAATGCCTCATCACCATTGCGGGAAATGAGCTATACAGATTTCTGCCAAAAGCTTTTTCTTGTCCACAGTTACAGCACAGATATGATGCCAGTGTGGGTGAGTACACTGCCCCCGTCACATTTCAGTATCAGGCTGTTCAGTATCAGTGGGCATAGGGCTATCCTCGTTGAGACAGCTCTAATGTTTTCAGAGATGTACTTACTGAACAACAACAGACTACCAACTTGAGTGACGGGAAGACTTACATGGAAAACCAACTTGCGGTGAACAATGTAAGAATGACTAGTGTGGAGATGACTGATGATCCTTGTGAAGACTTTGCCCTTCTGAAAAAAAAAAAAGGAAATGAACCTGTCTCCGAAGTACATTTCTTGTACCGCCACCATGGTATGTCGAGCGTTGCTGAAGTGTTCGGCCAACAGGCCAAGTATCGCAAGCAATCCACAAGCATTTGAAAAGGCTGGCGGTCCTCAACTGCCTTCGTGTGCCTTACAAGAGGGTTCCGATGAACTGCGTCAACACCTTCTCCTGACTTATTTGTCAATTTCATCGCAAGCCTCACAGATATACCACGACATTTCCATTCATTGAACCCTGAAGTGGCGAATTTACTGGAAGACCGGCTCATTGTGAGGATACTGAGCTACCAAAGCTCAAGGCCTACAAAAATGAATCAAGTGCAGCGCCGTGTTCATGAAGTCGAGCGCCAAAGAGAATTTGAGTACTGTACACTAACAGAGCAATGTGAATAGACCAACACGGCTTATTAGACTTAACGTTCTAATAGGCCCTATTGGTGTCTTCAGCCTACTAGTCCTTGTGTAAGAATTTTGCTAGCACATACTGGCGTTGGCGTCGATGCAAAGGGGGAATCTATTGTGGTCAGTGACACGGTCATAACGACCAAGGGAGGCATTCATTAGGAGCGCCTGAATGCGGCTGAGGCACTCTTTCCTAGAATGGCACACTGACCTATTGCGCCACAGGTTGTACGTATGTCACACTACTGGCCAGAATCTCTTGATGAGCTGAGTAACCACGAGAATTGTGCTATTCTCGCAAGAATCGTTCGTTGATGAGTGCGTTCGTTGGTACCAGATGCCGGACACCTTGAAGCTACGAGTACTCGATTGCTTCTTTGCACGAGCGCTTATGTTGAAAGCACGAGAGCTTCCTTTTTAACACGAGAGTGTTCTATGCCGGGGTCCCACCAATGTTTTTACTCATGTACTTCCATCACGGAAATGGATGTCTAGAGAAATGCACTCACGGATTTGACAGTGCTAAAACACAAAACTTTCACATCCAGTGGTTCCAACACGCCACCATGGGATGCGACTGTAGAAGCTGGGCACTCTACCAACTACACCGCCAAGAGACTTAAATATATGGAACAAATTGGCCTTCATTGTACTGTTTTACAGTTTGCATCTAGCTGATATCCGGTTAAAGGAAGGTTGTTTAGCAAGCCAGCTTACTTCTAAATGCACTCTTGGTTCGCAGTGGTGGTACCGCCATGTAGGAACTGTTGAGTGAAGCAGTGCATTTTCATGTTAATGCGCGCTGCCAGTGAGCGCTTCGGTAGTCTCAGCGCAGTTGCACCGGCGCATAGCGTTACGGCGCTTCATTACTTGTTTCATCGTTGCCTTGTTATGCCTCTTCGTCTATATTCCTTTGGCTTCCACATGCATGTACGGTGCTCCTATGCAGATTTCTGCTTCGTGCATGATGGCATCAAAGTGAAAACGTCAGCACTGAACGCCACAAAAGACAATGACGTCTATGGCCGAATGTCACGCAGATAAATGCTTCTATGTAGCAAGAGCGGGAAGTGGAGGGCATTCGCGCGCACATGGCTTGCAGCAGACTGGCTACTTGCCCCACAAGAATGTTTCGTGCAGGGGCGGTACGTGACGCATGTGAGCCGAGTTCAACCCAACAAAGAACGCAAAAGTTTATTCAGCGCTGCCTTTTATACCCCTGTCACACGAGGCAACTAAAGTGCACTTTGAGCGAGTGCACTTCGCTGCTAGTGTCATTCGCACGCTGTCACACGGGAACGTTTAGTGACACTCGCTGCAAAGTGCACTTGCAGGCAAGTGCGTTCGCCGAACTCACTTCGCAGCGACGAAGTGTGTAGCCTCGGTACCAGTGGCTTGTAAGCAAATACGCTAATGCACAACGCGGCGCCCGTAGTCTTTTTAAAACATTGTTTTCATTATTATAAATACTGCTATGCCTTAAAGCAAGTCATATTTTAACAAGAAACCTCGCTGTCCTCGCCCTCGGGCAGTTTGCGGCCACGTCCGCTAGGGGAATGCACATTTCCAAAGCACACTTCTCTTTCTCGTGTAGCAGCGCGTGAACGTAAGTGCATTCTGTGAGCGTAAGTGCACTCGCTCAAAGTGCACTTTAGTTGCCTCGTGTGACAGGGGTATTATGCATTCCTGACAGGAAAGAAGGTCCCGCGATAACGTGGTGCCACCGAGGTTGCGCAGTGACGTCAGAGCACGGCACGTGTACGCTGAGAGCTCGTGTTTTATCACACTTGCATCCAAACATGATTACACTGTGCGGCACGTACATACACGATACATCTTCCTTTCTTCAATAGACAATCAGAAAAACAAAAACAACAAAAATACACTCAACTCTCGGCATTGCTGTTTACGTAACTTGCACGAAGTTATTCCCATAACCCAGTCTCTGCGGTGGTCTTCGGTTTCGGGCACTCCGTCTCAGTCCAGGGCTTACGGTTACAGAGGTTGCACTATCAGTTGTGGACCACGGGTGGTTGATGACGTCATCACTTGTGCTCTCTTCGTCTGAAGAGTCTTCCGTGTCGTCAAAGGATTCTGCTGTCGGCAAGAGGTGTTGGCGGTTACGTCGCAGAACGTTGCCCTTCTCGGTGATGACCGCGTATGATCTCGGCTGCATCCGGCTGAGAACTTTAGCCTTTGTTTCCCACGTGTTCCCCTGCACTCGCACCACTTGCCCTGTGGTCAACGGTGGAAGAGACCGATGCCTTGGTTGTGCCTGTCCATGCTTCCGAACGGCTGTTCGTGGGCCCTCGTTGAAATCTGGTATGGGCGTCCTCAGTTGTCGACCTTGAAGTAACTCCGCTGGGGACCTTCCGTCTTCCAGCGGGCTGGACTTGTAGCTGAGAAGACCCATCCAAAAGTTATTTTTCTCTTCCGTTGTTTTTTTCAAAATTCTTTTAACAATTTGTACGCCTTTTTCGGCCAGGCCATTAGATTGTGGAAACCTCGGACTTGATGTTGTATGCTTAAAGTCGTAGTCTTGTGCAAAAATGGCGAACTCTCGGCTTGCAAACTGTGGGCCATTGTCCGTGCATACCTCTAGGGGTATGCTGTACCTAGCAAAGATTGTTTGCAGTCTTTCGACAGTCATCACTGCCGATGTATCATGGAGTTGTTCAACTTCCGGAAAGTTAGAATGTGCATCGTACGCACACAAGTACGACTTTCCGCCATACTGGAAGATATCTACGCCAACGCGACACCATGGTTGATTGGGTGTCGGGCGTAATATCAGTGGCTCGCTCGGCTGTTTGTAAGCGTACTTTTGGCAGACTGCGCACCCAGCAATGACGCTTTCAATATCTGAATATAAACCTGGCCAAAACACTAGATGACGTGCTCGGGCTTTACATTTGTTTATACCCATGTGGCCATCGTGGATGCGTCTTAGCATTTCGCGTCGCATACTTAGTGGTATCACCACTTTGTTGCCTTTGAGCAAGGCTCTATTTATGACAGATAGTTCACCTACGAAGGCTCTTAGCTCTCCTTCCACTCGTTTGTTTTTCGCCAGCTGCTCCACCACGTTCTTCAAGTAGCCATCCTTCCTTGTTTCTCTCGCCAATCTATCTTGCATCGCTTCGCTCACCAATGAAGAAACAGCACTTACGGCATGTATTTCGACATCTTCATATACTCCGTCTTTCTCCGGACTGCCGACGGAAGCTCGTGACAGCATATCCGCCAGGATCAGCTGTTTTCCTGGAAGGAACTGCAGTTGAAAATCATATTTCAATAAACGAATAAAAAAACGCTGCAGTCGAGGCGGCATTTCCCCAATAGCTTTCTTCGAGATTGCTACCAGTGGACGGTGGTCGGTTTCTAGGACAACGTGATGTCCGTACGCGAAGTGATGAAACTTTTCACATCCTACTACAACCGCCATTGCCTCCTTTTCAATCTACGAATACCTTTTCTGCGCCTCTGTCAATACGCGAGAGGCATATGCAACCGGTTTCCAAGAGTCACCATACCGCTGCAGGAGAGCCGAGCCTACGCCATTCTGTGAGGCATCTGAGGTTATCTTCGTGTCTCTTTTTGGATCGAAGATTGCCAGCAACGGTTGTCCACTAAGACACTCGCAGAGCTTCTCCCACTCACTTGCGTGATTCTCCGTCCATTCGAAAACCGTATCTTTCTTTATAAGCTGGCGTAACAACTGAGTCTTTTCCGCGAGTGCGGGCACGAACTTTGAGAAGTAGTTTATCACGCCTAGCATTTGTTGCACTCCGAGCTTGTCAGTAGGCGGTGGCCAGCTAAGAACCGAGGTGATCGATGCGGGGCTCGGCCTTATTCCTGCCTCTGAAATGATATCACCAAGAAAAGAAATTTCAGTGACGCCAACTTCACACTTTTCGGGATTGAAAGTCAGCGCCGCTTTTCGAGCCGCTTCTAGAACTCTCCTTAGCCTCCCGTCATGTTCCTGTCTTGTCGACCCCCATATCAGCATGTCGTCCACATACACTTGCACGCCTGCAATGCCGTCGAAAATCTCGTTTAACGTCTTCTGAAAGACCTCCGGAGCTGACGCAATTCCAAACGGCAGACGAAGGAAACGATAACGGCTGAAAGGTGTGGCAAATGTACATATTCTTGATGTTTCCTCGTGAAGCGGAATCTGATGCAAACCAGAGTTTGCGTCCAAACATGAAAAAATTTTTGCGCCTGCCAACTCTGCCTCAATATCTTCACGCCGCGGCATTTCATAGTGCTCACGCTACAGGTGCTCATTAATTCTTCTGGGATCCATACAGATCCTTAGTTTGCCATTTTTTTTCTTGATTATGACCAAGGGACTTACCCAGTCCGTGGGCTCTTCTACTTTAGTGATGATGCCTGCCTTGAGCATCCTTTCGAGTTCCTCTTTAGGGGGCTTTTGCAACGCCAGAGGCACACGTCTCGGCGTTTGTATGCTTGGAATTGCACCTTCTTGTAATACCATCCGGTATTCACGCTGGACGCACCCCATCCCTTGGAACACGTCTCGGTGGGCTTGGACCAGTTGCTCGCTGCTGTTGGTTGTTATCGAGCTCACAGATCTCGTGAAAAGTCCCAGCCGCTCACTGGCATGTAGCTCCAGGATGGCCTGACGCCCCTTTTTCGCAATGAAAAAGTCTACGTCTGAGACTTGGTCACCTATTGCGGTTTTGAGCGTCGCAATCCCCAGGTGGTTGATGACGGCTCCCTCATATGAACGAAGAACCGCATTGCTGGCCTTGAGCGGCACTTTTGGCCGCAGTCTCTGCCACGTACCATACGGCAGTAGGTTTGCTTGTGCGCCGGTGTCCACCTTGAGGAAAACTTGCGTGTTGCAGACTTGCGCTGGCACCATCCAGTCCCGTTGCTGCTTGCCGTTTGACACGTTCAAAATTTCAAAACTATCGTCGTCTTGGTCCCCGCTTCAGACTTCAGAGACTTGTTTGGCACTCTTGCAACGCACCGCGAAGTGGTTTTCGCCCCCACACTTTCTGCAGATGCGTCCAAACGCGGGGCAGCTTTGTGGGGCGTGCATGCATGCACAGCGACTGCACCGAAATTCCTTCTGCCGTTCCCGGGTGGATCCGCTTGCTTTCGCATAGTCGACTTTTCTCTCTTGAGACCAAACTTCTTTCTGTGCTGCGGCTAGTTCCGCCGCCTTTCATACTTGTTCGTCTTTAGCCAATGTCAACCCTTTGTCTCGAATAAGTTTCTCGCGGACCTTTTCGTTACTTGTGCAATACACAATTTGGTCTCGAATCATAGATTCTGACATTGTACCGAAGTTACACGGCTGGGTGAGTCTTCTCAGGTCCCTTACGAACTGTTCGGCTGATTCACCATCGGCTTGTACTCGCTGCCGGAACATGAATCGCTCATGGACTTCATTTAGCTGGGCCTTGCAGTACTCATCAAATTTCTTAACGACCGTCTCGAAGTCGTTCTTGGATTTGCCCTCGGTGAAGCTGAAGTTGTTATAAACCTCTAAAGCCTCATCACCGGCCACGCCGAGTAGTAGTGCCACTTTCGTCGCCCCAGTCCGTGGTTTCCCACTTAACTCCGATGCGGTGAGGAACAGCTCAAATTTCTGTTTAAACAGTTTCCACCTTTTGCTGACATCTCCGTCCAGGCGAAGGCGATCTGGTGGCTTCAAGAAGTCCATGGCTTGAGTGACGAATGCTCAGTGGTTTCCTATGGCTTGGGCATGGGTACAGGCTTCTGACACCATGTTTCGTGCAGGGGCGGTACGTGACACATGTGAGCCGAGTTCAACACAACAAAGAACGCAAAAGCTTATTCAGCGCTGCCTTTTATGCATTCCCGACAGGAAAGAAGGTCCCGCGATAACGTGGTGCCACCGAGGTTGCGCAATGATGTCAGAGCACGTCACATGTACGCTGAGAGCTCGTGTTTTATCACACTTGCATCCAAACATGATTACACTGTGCGGCACGTACATGCACGATACAAAGAAGTGAAATGGTTGTTTGTTAACCATGGTGCAAGTACACTGAAAAGACGGCCGCCGACAAGCAAATCATGCGCCTTTCGCTGCAGCAGACTGTGTTTCCACGAATCGGTCTGGTGACTATTCGTTCAGTTTAGCTTGCAAGGTTTCACCATTTACGAACGCCCCAGCAGCTTTGCGCAGAGTTCCGGCGCGTGCAATGCAGTTCCATGGTGGTACGTGCAATATAGTGTCAGTCAAGTGTCAACTTTTGCTTGTGAGGAATTGTCGAGGATCCCTGTGCTCTGTCAAGGTGGCGCGCATGTCTACTTGCAACTAGAGTTACTGCATATGTTTCCCTTGGGGAACAGAGTTGCGTCTCTGACAGAACTCGCCGCTCGCGCCCTCATTCGCCTAGAGCGCTCACGTGCGCAAAATGCATCCTTTTGAGGGAAAGCCAACTTCACGGCAGTGCGTGCACTGACGCCCACCACGCCACCATGGCCGCTACCTTCTGCCGTGCCACCGCTGTCCGATGTTCGACCGTGGCCTTGGCAATCGGCGATGGCAGCTGCCGATCGCGGAGCCCATGGTTCAACATTCAGGCATAGCTCATTTGGCTCAGCTGTGATCTAATAACGCTGGCTGTGGCAGCGTGATGTGTGGTTTAATTTAGCTGGAAACTGTCTTCTCAAACATGTGCCAATAAAAAAAAAGGAAGTGGCACTTGAAGCAAAATGATTAAATGGTCGTGGTCGGTCGTCGAAATCGTCACAGCGGGTTATGTTGGCAGCTCGATGCAACCCAATATTTATTTCAGCTTAGCAGTACCTTTTAGAATGCACATCCCTACGTACGCCTCGCATAAGGTATGTTTATATGGAGCAATTATAACTCTCATTAGTAATATTTTTGTGATAGTGAAATCGTAAACGTTCAGGATAAGGTAGGACTTCACACCCGCTTGGTAACAGCTGGCTAGCCGGTGACAAAAATCGCACCGCAAAGAACAAAAACGTGTGTGTTTGAATATGCCTAAGGATTGCACAGACTGCTACGCAGCATAAAATTTTGTAAGCCGTATCCGGTTTCCATTATGCCGGATATACCTATAGATCTGCGAAGGTTCGCCGTGAAGGTAATCTTTTTTACTTGTGTTATCTGCGCTCATCGTTTTTCAATGTACCTATTTTGTGTTTTAAAGCCTTGCGTCAAGTACGACATGAAACGAGAGATATGTTCAGCTCATACATTTTGTCCAGAATAGTGTGTTCATGTGATATTTACAAAAAAAAAAAACGCTTCTACCGATAGTGAGGGCCATCAAACAGTTTATAACCACTTATGTCTAAATTGGTAAAGTGATTGTTCGAATCACCTTTCTTTTTGATTTTTGGAAGCGAATGTCTTTTGGCCAGCGACGGGGAATGAATGAGCGAGAAAGCGCACGCCTCTGCTGAGCCGCGCCGTCTCATGCATTCGAGAGGAGCGGCTTTCCTGCTTAACGCGAATGTATGGGAAGATGGCGGACCTATGCGCAACTCTGCTCCCGTAGGGATCATATACAGTAACTCTACTTGCAACAGGTTCGCATGTCCAGAGTATCCACCCCACCTCCCGCCCCTAGATTCGCCAGTTTCCGCTTATGCATTCGACATCTCCCGTGAAGACTCGCTTCACTGTTGTGTTATCCTGATTTTTCTGACAGAGCGATCAACCACGTTTTTTTTTCAGCATCTTTGTGCTGTAGAGTTTGGCGAAACGCATCTGAAGGAGACTTAAAGATGCGGCAAAACTGGTAAGACAGTGTTAAATCCGGCTTGAAGTGAACCCTGATGGTGGCATGGATTTTGTGACCCTCACTGTTGCAGTTAATGTTATTTTCTGCTTTCGAAACAAAAAGGTACAGCACTTCGTGTATATATCCTTGTGAATATGCATATGTAAGCTCGAACACAAAAGTGCATGTAATGGCATTAGGAACACATATCTTAGTTGAAATAAGCGTAAACTTCAAAAATCATTCACAGTGGATATGTCATCCAAGTATACAAGCTACATTTTGTAAATCGTAAAACAAAGTAAAATATGTGGAACGCAGTAAGTTATTAAAAATCCATTCGGTGAATTTTGATTGATTGCATATGTAGATTTGTTCTGCAATTAATGCAACAAATAATTACATGGAGGGACTACACTTACACCACTAATGGGAATTCTTCTTTCAGAGTGTGGCGAGTGGCATGCTGTTTGGCTTCGCACACTACCTGCTTCGGCAGTACCGGGTCATCGGTGACAACCACCATGGGAACCTGTTCTCCAGGGGCCTTTCTCTCACGGTTGCCTTTGGAGCCTTGCTGGGACTTGGGGTCAGGCTCTTATCTATATGTTCATCATTTATACAGAAGCATGCTTTTAGAATATTTGAGTGATGTCATATCACTCTGTGAAATATAGGGGTGCTATAGAGCTTATCCTTTTAAATGTGAAGCATTTCCTACGAACTACGGCGACTTTGACTGTATCTATCTATCTATCTATCTATCTATCTATCTATCTATCTGTCTGTCTGTCTGTCTGTCTGTCTATCTATCTGTCTGTCTGTCTGTCTGGCTGGCTGGCTGGCTGGCTGGCTGGCTGTCTGGCTGTCTGTCTAGCCACCTACGATTTTGTGCTCTCCTGGCCGTTTGGCTAATGGGATGTTTACCAAAATTGGTATGCCACAACATGACTGCATGATGAACATAAATGACAGGTCAAAACATGAAAATCGTGACATGCGTGTCATGAGCGGCATGATTTACATGCCACGGTCTTGGTGCTCTCCTGGCCATTTTGCTAATGGGATGTGTGCGAAAATTGGTATCACACAACATGACTGCCTGAAATGGCAGGTGATTACATGGAAATCGTGATGTGCATGTCATGAGCGGCATGATTTACATGCCACAGTCTTAGTGCTCTCCTGGCCATTTTGCTAATGGGATGTGTGCGAAAATTGGTATGGCACAACATGACTGCCTGAAATGGCAGGTGATTACATGGAAATCGTGATGTGCATGTCATGAGCGGCATGATTTACATGCCACAGTCTTAGTGCTCTCCTGGCCATTTCGTTAATGGGATGTATACGGAAATTGGTACGCCACAACATGACTGCATGACGAACATAAATGACAGTCATAACATGAAAATCATGACATGCATGTTATGAGCGATATGATTTACATGCGACGGTCTTGGTGCTCTCCTGGCCGTTTCGTTAATGGGATGTATACAAAAATTGGTATGCCACAACATGACTGGATGACGAACATAAATGACAGGCCATAACATGAAAATAATGACATGCATGTCATGAGCGACATGATTTACATGCCACACGTTTCGTTAACGGGATGTATATGAAAATTGGCATGCCACAACATGACTGCATGACGAACATAAGTGACAGGTCATAACATTAGAATCATGACATGCATGTCATGAGCGACATGATTTACATGCCATGGTCTTGGTGTTGTCCTTGCACTTTCGTTAATGGGGTGTATACGAAAATTGGTATGCCACAACATGACTACATGACGAACATAAATGACAGGTTATAGCATGAAAAGCATGACATGCATGTCATGGGTGGCATGATTTACATGCCATGCCTTTTGTTAAAGGGATGTATACCAAAATTGCTATGGCACAACATGACTGCATGACAGGTTATAACATGAAGATCATGACATGCATGTCATGAGCGACATGATTTACATGCCACTGTCATGGCGCTATACTGCTGTTTCGTTAATGGGATGCATATGAAAGTTGGTATGGCACAACAAGACTGCATGACGATCATAAATGACAGGTCATAACATGAAAATCATGACATGCATATCATGAGCGGCATGATTTACATGCCATGTGTTTTGTTAATGGTATGTATACCAAAATTCCTATGGCACAACACGACTGCATGACGAACGTAAATGACAGGTCATAACGTTAGAATCATGACATGCATGTATGAGCGGCATTGTTTACATGCCACAGTCATGATGCTCTTGTGGCTATTTCATTACCTTCATATGTACCAAATTCGGTATAGCGTGACAAGCAAATCCATTTTACGTTCCTGATGCGTGCTTCACATTTGCTTGATTCCCACTGCACGTGGGATCTGCCAATCTTTTTTACGGGTAAGCTCTATAGGGGTAAATGTGAAGGGACAAACTGTTACTCTCCGTGTGGTTGCTCCTCATATGTGAGGAACAGCGGCTCCTCCTTGGTGCTGCACAAAGGAGCAACCGTCGGCCTTTCTCTACGCTCTCCAAAAGCATCTGTTGCTCTTTCCTGATGCTCCTGAGGAGGGTAACAGTTGCACAGAGCTAATAAGAGAAAGATCTGCTTGCTTCGCTGCAAATGATGTCTAAAGACGATAGTTTTCTACAGCCCTGGTCTACGTAACACCCTCTCTTTTCCCCCTCCCACCCCTGGTGCTCCTCCCCTAAAGGATGCAATCGCGGTTTTGCTGAATTAAATTCAAATTTCCCGCGTTAGCCGTGCTCTCACGCCATCTGTTAGGCAGCACCGGCGGCGTGCATGTTTACGCTGTATAGTAGCATACAACTTAAAAAAAACAGCAGTTGGCAAAAAGGGCCGACAGACCGCGTGCGTCGGTGTTACACCGCCAGCTAATCACAGAAGCAAACAAAATCGTCGTCATGAGACCTTTTCAAAAAATGGCGCCGTGTTTATGCCTTCGGCTTCTGCGCAGTGTCTGCTGTTCTTGAATCCTTTCATTGGTATAAGCCATGATGTGCTCAAAAGCATGGACTGAAATGTGTGGAGTCTCAGCATTACCACCTGCAAAAAGCCCCGGTAAAGTTTATTTCGCTCCCGAGCCCGTTTAACGCTGAACCGAGTTGAAACTCACTGAACCGAGTTGAAAAACTCGGGTGGCGGAGATTGTGGCGCGCTGGGTTTTTGTATTTCATGCGCTTGATTTCAGCTCAATAATGAATTGTCCTTTTCATGTTCCACTCTAATAAACGAATGAAGACATAAAAATTTATGCTCCTATCCATTATTTTGGTAACATTGAAAGTTCAAAGAAGGAACTATTTGAGGATTCGCGGAGGTATAGTGGCTGGTAGTTATAAGGGTGTGGGAGGGGCTTCATTGCAGATTTGAGTTGTATCTGACTAGTAACTTATCTTTTATAATTTCCACCCAGCGGCGCTGCTTAACGCACACTGCCCTTTCTAAACACGGGTGTGATTCTTGAAGATCGGAAGTGCGGGAGGCTGATGAGTGCACGAAAACTGTCTCTCCATGGAGGCGAGCACGCTCAAACGCTAGCAGCCGAGAAAGGGCAGAGGAACGGGAAAGTGACTCTTTCGCCATTTCCAGCTCGCTTGACAAGCCATAGCTTCTTTTTAGCACCATTTCTTATGCGTTGCTTTTCCATTTACCAACGTAGAAACGAGTGCAATGTGTATTCTTAATTACATGAACGCTGCGAATCACGGTTGTGTACATAAACATTGCCGCAAATAGGCCTGAGGTTTCTGTTGCGTAGTATCATGTTGACATGTATATTCCCGTCCAGCGGTGCTAGTTTAGTATAGTTGGTTTTCACGGCCCGTTTGAATCAGCCGGGCAGTTGAATCATGTGACATAGATCGACCGACGATGATAGTACAGGCCTGTACTATCATCAGAGAGAGTACTTTCAAGTTCCGAATTTCGTACACAACCAATGTAGCTTATCGCCAGGTGCCCGAACAGGCCTTGACTGGCAAAAACAGCGTCAATCAACTAAAGCGGTGTTCACATGGGGGATTTCTCTGTGGGGGATAAAGGTGGAGCCAAGTGACGTCAGCCGGTGGGGAGAAGTCCCCGAACAAGTCTCTCACTCACACGGGCAAAGCAACCGGCGGGGGAGGCCAGTGTTACCAGAGTACTCCTGTGCTGGTACTCACGGCACCACGAAAGCAACAGCACGCTTCGAGCGTGCGGAAATCAGTGCGGACTGTGCGGTTAAACGAAATGGAAATGGGCATAAACACTTGGATTTTGTCTATTGGGCCTAAGAGGAACGGCCAATCGTGTAAACAGGCTTTTAACACTTACACTGCTGCCTTTCGCAGAATGTCTCATTCACAACTTTTGCACAACAAATGTAGATGCGGCTCTCGCCAGCAGAAGTTCCAGTGTTTTTCTAGCTTCACAGAAGTCGTCGCGCAGGGACATTTTTGCCGAAGTTGTTGGCACCCGCTCTTTTTTTTTTTTGTTCTCTGTAATGACAAAATTGTGCACAGCTTTCTCGAAAATTCAATTAAGTATTCTTCCATGTTGGTCGGATTTCTGCAAGTAGTGTTTTGTTTTTGTTTTTTGTTTCACGAGCCTCGGCCGAGGATGGAAGCAATCTGGCCGCTTGATATCGGACAGTGAAGTGTGTGAGCCGTCCATTAAAATTTTGGAGTGCGAAGAATTCAATGCAGACTGCTGCTGTCATCATCAGGCAGGATCAATCACCAGTTTAGCAATCCCCGCCTCCCAACCCCCTTGAAAAAAAAAGAGAAATACTCCGTTCTCTCAGCTGCAAATAAAACTGAGGCATCCAGAAAATAATTAAAAAAAAGGTTTTTGCAGTCTGTGTAAACACCTTTTTAAAATATAACATATATACATAGCATCGGCGAGTTGGCGCTAGTGTATATATACTAAGTTTGTGTTCAATGGCGATCATTTTTCTCGTCTTTAGCAGCAAAATATTTCTTCTTCACAATGCTGAAGTTGCATATCACGAGGGGATATTTCTAAATGATAGTCATGCAGTTTGCGGGAGAAAACGGCACTCTAGCAGGCGTCTGCCCAATTCTTTCGGAGAAATTTTCTATTGCTTTTCACCAGCAATATGGCACAAAAAGCACGAGATGCCTCCTTTAAATCTTTCAAACAACACGGGCGAGGTCCACATGCTTATCGAATTCATCATTTCGAAATAAATAATTAAATAAAGGGGGAAGTTAAACACCACTAGTCGTGGTATGGCTCCGTAATCTGCTTGTAAGTTATCTTCGGACGTGGTGTACACTTCCATGAGTAAAAAAAGAAATAAAAATGTCCATCATCGGTCAGTTCCGTCAATGCGGTGCCCGCAAGCGGAACGCATATTTGGAAAGGTCGTTGTGACCGTGTCCACGCTGCAGCTACGGCCAGCGTATCCACGAGGCTATTGTTGCCAAGCGCCAGCTCAAAATTCCACTGTCTCCCCCGCCGAGCGGGGAGCGTTTGTTCCACTCGGTCAAAAGGTCCCCGTCTCCCCGGGGATGAGCAGGGAGGCCGCGTAAGCTTGCAAAGACGTTGTTGTCACGTGATACGCAATCCCCCCTTCCACGGCGGGGAGAAATCCCCCGTGTGAACACCGCTTAAGGTTTGCATCATTTGTTAAGAGTGCCAAAGCTGGTACAAGAAATGACAGAACATACATGAGCAAAAAACTTGCAGTCTGCTCCAAACGAAGCCTTTCTTGCATGCTGAGTGCACTTCAACTAGTCTGTAACCGCGCTAAACACTGGCATATACGTATGCACGGAGAAACAATTCAATTTCTTTATGCACAGAATTTCATTGTTCAGCGCTGTTTTATTCTGGCACATAGCACTCAGACAAGCATTTAATCCCGTCGTTACTGTTTCCTAGCAGCTATGCAGGTGTTTTCGAGGTAGTCCTGATCGTCATATATAAGTGCACGGTGCGTAATCGGCGACATGGCGAGGAAACGGCAAAGTGGTATTGCTAAGTTAATGCACCTAAGCCATCACGGATGCCCAGTCTTTGTCGACAAAATTGTGCACTTTAGTACGGGCATCGTGTGAACTTGTGCGAACGATGCAGCAATAAAGGTCATGCATTTTCCTTACGATAGTTATGCTTCAAAACAATACAAATATCTGTTTTCCCTGTCAGTTTTAGGAGCTGCAGCTTTCAATTTCTTAATGTCAGTGTGCATACATCAAATTCATGTGTGCTTTCACTAGCTTCTCAATTTCCTCGACTTTCTTCCATTGGCTTCATAGGCCGTTGGAATTGATAAAGGCAGGCACTATAATGAGGGCATGTTAATTTAGCTGCTGATAGCAGAAGTAGGTAGCTTAAACAAATTATTCTGTTTTGCTATAAAAAAAGACGGGGCATCCTATGAACACAAGTTGGCTTATGAGGACATGACGTGCCTCATGCTTCTTTCACTGCAAGTAGTGCTCATCACATTTACAATTTGTTTTTTGGCTGTAAATAATTTTATAAGATCCTGCTGAACATATAGGCAAAGGTGAATGCCGCCTTCTAAAGCTTTGGCCTCTTTTGTTTCTGAGCTTTATGATTTGAATGCTGCTAATTATGACAAGAAAAAAATCACACTTTGTAGACTGTCTCACAAGGCATTAAAAAATGCTGGAAGTACTCAAATCCACCCACTGCCCTCGTCTTCATTCCTATTATAACTGACAATTTCTGCTGTTGCGGTTTTCATGCGTCAAAATCATGATTGAGGCATGTTGCAGTGAAGGGTTCAAGAAATATTGACCACTTGGGGTTTTTTAACATGCTGTGAACGTGCATAGTGCGTGGGCCTCTAGCATTTTCACCTGTCAAAAATGTGACTGCCACAGCCGGCATTGAACCTGCAAACTTCTGGGGCTTTATGATTACAACCAGGGCATGGTTATGAAGCACGTCATAGTGGGGGACACCAGAATAAACTTTATCACACGGCCCTCCTTATGCAGCCGCCATGGCTGGAACGTGTGTTGTCTCAATTATCAGTATGACATAATAAAACTAATATACAGAGGTCATGTTAAAACATTGGTGTACTGTATAATATATAAAACAGTAGGTAGCTAATACTCATGAACGACCATCAGTACACCTTCAGAAGATGCCTGATGAGCCGTCCATAAGTACAGACAGCATCAGAGGCATGGCGTCCAAGATGAACTGCTGTAGACATCCAAATATTTCACCGTGTTCGCAGAGCCTACTTTCGAGGGCAGTTGTCCTGTCGTTGCATGGCATTCCTGAAAAGAACCAAGTCATGAATTCATCAGTGACTGAGAAGCATAATGTGTGAAGCATGATTTTGCAAAATTAAACACAAAAATTCATTAAGGTGCCATTTGTTGCACATACAGGAAAACATACCAAATGAAGGTTGTTGCAGTGCTGGAAGTAGCTTCTTTAGCCATGTAAGGTAGCAAGTGCCTTGCCCATTGTGATGTGATGCGACCATGTGGGATATGGATGACAGGGTTTGGCAGAGAGGTCCAGGAGACTGTTGAAAAATAAAAACACAAGCATATCCTTGTATAAAATGCTGGCTTCTTACAATAAACCAAAAGTACAATCGAATTATGCACAGTACTCACAGATCGAAGCGAGCCAAAATTTTGGGCTATACGTAATGTACGTACTGTTGTTTCCACCTTCATCAGTTTGTGACCCATTGAACCGCCATTCCAAGTGACGTGCCATGGTTATATCGAGTAGGCGTGCATTTGGCACCGATCACTGTTTACACGTTGCATTTCATTGTGTGAGCATCATCATCATCATCATCATCACCCTGTTTAGGTCCACTGCAGGACAAAGGCCTCTCCCAACGATTTCTAATCCACCCTATCCTGAGCGAGTTGGTTTCACTTTATGCCCGCAAACGTTTAATTTCATCGCTCCATCTAACCTTTTGCCTGCCTCTGTTGCGTTTTCCCTCTCTTGGTATCCACTCCGTCGCTCTTACTGTCCATCTGTTATCTTTCCTCCTCATGACATGTCCTGCCCAGGTCCACTTCTTTCTTTTAATTGATATAATAATATCGGCTACTCCTGTCTGTTCTCTGATCCATTCCACTCGTTTTTTTATCTCTTAGTGTTACCCCTATCATTGTTCTTTCCATTGCACGTTGCGTGCTCCTTAGTTTCATCTCTAGTTTTTTTGTTATCCTCCACGTTTCTGCACCGTGCGTTAGTACTGGGAGAATGCAATGATTGAATACTTTTCGCTTTAGTGAGAGCGGAAAGTTTCCTGTCATGATTTCGTAATGCCTTCCGAATGCGCTCCAGCCCATCCTTATTCTACGGAGAATTTCTTTTTCATGGTTAGGAGTTCGTGTTATTAACTGTCCCAGGTATACGTATTTGTTTACACATTCTAAGGGTTCACTGTTAATTTTAAATTCCTTAGGTCGGCTATTGAGCATAACTTTAGTCTTTTGCCTATTCATTTTTAGTCCTGTTTTAATACTTTCCCGGTTTAGGTCATCAATCATCTCTTGTAGTTCGTCTCCATCATTGCTAACGAGCACAATGTCGTCTGCAAATCTTAAATTGTTTAGATATTCTCCGTCCATTCGAATGCCCTTTTCTTCCCAGTCTAGACGTTTAAAGACTTCCTCTAAACATGCAGTGAATAGCATTGGGGATATTGTATCTCCCTGTCTCACACCTCTCCTGATCGGGATTTCTCTGCTTCTCTCATGTAGGAGTAGTGTGGCTGTGCAATCTTTCTATATGTTGTTCATGGTTTTCATGTATACGTCAGGTACCCCTTGTCGACGTAGAGCTTCTAGAACAGCTTGTATTTCTATGGAGTCAAATGCCTTCTCGTAATCGATAAACGCCATATAAAGAGGTGTTTTATATTCCATATACTTCTCAATTACTAGGTTGATAGCGTGGCTGTGGTCCATTGTTCAGTAACCTTTCCTAAAACCAGCTTGTTCTCTTGGTTGGTTAAAGTCGAGTGTTTCTCTTCTCCTCGTAGAAATTGCTTTTGTAAATAGCTTGTATATTACTGGGAGTAGGCTAATTGGTCTGTAATTCCTTGCTTTTGTAAATAGCTTGTATATTACTGGGAGTAGGCTAATTGGTCTGTAATTCTTTAACTCCTTTATGTCACCTTTCTTTTGGATTAGGATTATATTAGCATTTTTCCAACTGCGCGGTACACTACATGTCTTGATACATTTCGTGAAGGGCGATGCAAGTTTTTCAAGTATAATATCTTCTCTATCTTTGATCAAGTCGGCTGTTATACCATCTTCACCAGCTGCTTTACCGCGGGACATGCTTTTGACAGCTTTTTTGAATTCGTCAGCGGTTATACTTGAAATTTCAGTGTCCTCCTCTGATTCTATTTCTTAAGGTTGTATGGTCTGTCTGAGAGCTGTATAGTTCAGAGGAGAAATCTTCTGCTACCTTTACTATTTTGCTGAAATTGTTGGTAATGTTACCTTGTTTATCTTTTAGCGCATGCATTTTGTTTATACCTAAGTGCTTGCAATAACCAGATGCAAGCCTTTAGAACCAGTAAAATGTGCGACAAAGTGTAAGGTCACTAGATGCAGGTGTGTGTTTTTCTGTTAAACCAGCCGCGAAGTACCACGAAGCAAGGATACTATGCGACTGAGCAATATCGTCCAATGCGACGCAAGCACTTTGGATGTAGAGAACTGCAGTGGTGTACCAAATCAGGCCACAAAGGATGCTCTGGATGTATGTGCATAAATGAAGGCACAATACGTTTTATTCCTCCACTTGAGCTCATATACCAACACGCTGGCACCGTGGCATGAGTCGAGTACGCACGAGTTGTGAACTTGGAAAAATACACCCTGTAAACCTAGACTATGCTTCGCGTAAATACAGTATGTGCTAAATTATGTGCTAAAACGCGGGTGGACAGATGTGCGTAGTTAAAAAGTCACGAAATAGTCAAGATAGAGGCGCTTACTCGGACTTCGGGACTGCCGAAAGCGTGGAGCGCTGTCATGCGCCTCACCAGGTTAAAAATAAATGACAATAAATCTACGAGCACTTTTCACGATTCTCTCTACAAAGAAAACACAACATACCTTGCACAGCTTGCTGGACTTTGCGGGCTTGAAATTCTGTGCAGCCACACTCCATGCCTTGTTTTGTCGTGCTTTCTGAGGGGCACAGAAAAAAGCACCAACCCTTTTCCCAACTGGACGGAGCACCCGAAGGCGCTACACGCCGGCATTGTCGAGAGTGCTCACGGGTTTTCGACTGCAGGAAACACTTCCCACAAGCAGAAGGCACGTGTGCACAGAAACACTGAAACAACTACTCGCGACTGCTTTTGAGTGAATGCAGATGCTGCCGCTGTAGCAAGCGGCTGTCAAGGGCTCACGGGGTCGTCAGGGGGTAGGAAGAACATGGCGACTGGAAGCCGCCATCAACCGGATAAGAGCGTTGGCCAATGAGATTCGTCAGCGGCACATCAAAACTTGCCGCTACTTAAAAAGGAAAAAAAATCTAGGGACTTTAATCAAGCGAGCGCGTTCCTTCCGGCTCTCGCTGACGCATTCGCGTGAGCACTATGTGGCGAGGACATTGCCAGCGTAATCTGCTTGCTTTTATTGCGATAGTAATTATATGGACATTCTTGACGAGCTTTCGCCGTCTCTGTCATGTCCTATGTAAAGTCCAAATTGATAGCAACCTCCCGCGCATTGTACGTTCTATCCAAGGGTAAAAGCACACACGCATGAGCATGAACATGGCTGAAGCAGAGACCAAAAGAGCCCGGCCTATCTCCGTCACTCGGAGGGCACATTCAATAACATCACCCCATGTGGGAGGCCTGTGTCGAAGTGGAGAAGAAGCGCCCCACCCGTCTTCAACGAGCGTGAAAAGACGTGAGGAGGCGTGTGTCGCTTGAGCAGTAACCGTGGACTTAGCGTGGCCGCTGGCACGCGCGCTATCTCACTAGCCATCAGACGTGCTGCGTACTGCGTAGCAGTGCCTTGGTAACGTGCTCTGTTCCAGGCGCCTCGCATATTGTCGCAACGCCAGGAATGCCCTTGCCACATAGAGCTCACGCGAATGTGTCCACAAGTGCCGGGAGGAACGTGCTTGCTTCAAGTCGCTGGCTGCGCCGTGTTTCTCGATGGTGCAAAGTGCAGCTGCTTAGCTTGGTCGCGCGGTGTGAAGCGCGTGCCAGAAGACATCAAAACAACATGTCTTCGCTCGCAGCTTTGCTGGGCCGTTGTCTCTGCCACTTGACTGTCATATTTTACTTACGCCCCTGCATTCTTACATAATAAGCCTACGTTCACTACAATTCAGATTGCCCCTAAAGCTGCTAATCTTACTTGGTGTATTATATCATTCATTAGTATCGTATTGATTGCTTCACCTGGTGAAACTGTGATCGTTTTTCGTAGGTATTTCAAACTCTATGGCATTACCAGCGTAAGCAGCGTCACAACTCACTCAACAGGGAACTTTAGGCTGTTACTTATATATTACCAAGCTCCTGCACATGTGTGTAAATTAGCTTTGTTACAAAGGTTCTTCAGGTGAAATTGTTGCTTGGACTATAAGTTTCATGTGAAATGCAAATATGAGCCCTATGAAATTGTTGTGAATTCCTGCAGTGAAGACCGCATGAAATTTCGGACAATGGATTGGCAGTGGAGTAAAGTCGGTTACCTTTTCTTCGGTAATGGTAGTCGTAACGCGTTACCTTTTTTTTTTCTGAGTAACATGTGGCAATGACGAGTTCCTTTTTTTTTAATAGTGTAATGAATAACGTATTTATATGTTTAATTTGTTTGTTTTCGGTAACACCACTACACTGCTTCAAAGCCACCATAGTCCTCCTCCATAAGGAGACTAGTAAAATACCTATAAGAAAAGGTCCAAACTAGAAGAGAAGCTAAGGGGAAGATGGATGCTCGAATCGATGAACAGATCGCAAAATACGATTTAGAACAGGGAATGTCACAGGAGCCAACGTTTCGACAAGTGGACTTGTCTTCAAAAGGACAGAAAGTTGAGCGAGTTGGTAACATTCCATAATCAAAAGAAGAGGCGTGCAGGACACGGACACAAGAAGCGCCGGCGTTCGTGGTGTTCACTGCTCTTCTTGTGTCCGTGTCCTGCACGCCTCTTCTTTTGATTATGGACTTGTCTTCCACTTGTCGAAACGTTGGCTCCTGCGACATTCCCTGTTCTAAATCGTATTTTGCGATTGATAAGAGACGATGTATGATAAGGAAATACAATCTCTCCAATGTTATTCACAACATGTTTACAGGAGGCATTTTGAACATTGTATTGGGAACAGGTGGTTGTAACAGTTAATGGAGAATACCTCAGTAATCTCAGATTGGCTGATGACATAGCCTTTCTAAGTGACTTGGGGCGAATTGCAAAGCATGATTACTGAACTGGCAAGTAGAGTATAGATCGGTGGGTCTGAAAATTAAATGTGGAAAACTAAAGTTATGTTCAATAGCCTCAAAAGAGCACAGCAGGTTGAGATAGGTGGCGAGGCATTGGAAGTAGCAAGCCAATATATCTGCTTAGGCCAGGTCATGACCCCCTATCTGAACCATAAGCCTTGCATAATTCAAACAATGTGTGACGAGGTTTATTCACAGCGCGTCGCTACCAAGGCACAGCGACCGTATGTAGCGGCGAGGCAGCCAGGAGACGCCAGCAACCAGAAGCGCGCGCCGAGCGTTCCCGGCGTTGGCAATGCGGCTGGCGATAGCGGCGCTTCTTCTTCCTCACAGTGACCCCCCGTGCGAAAAGAGCCATCCTGGCGACCTACGGGTCGGGCGGTAGAGGGTCGTGATAGGGCTTGAGACGTGAGACGTGGACAATGTCACGTCCACGCCGGCGCAAGTCGTTAGGCGGTGACAGGGGTTCAATCGGAAAGTTCACCGGGGACGTTTGCTCCATGATGCGATAGGGACCTTCATACTTGGGCATGAGTTTTGAGGAAAGTCCAGGCGTGTGAAGAGGCACACACAACCACACAAGAGAGCCTGGGACATAGGTGGTGGTTGGAGGCATGCCATTGTGGTCTTCTTTTTTGTCGCTGCTGTTCTTGAGCAGTAAATGTGCGGGCGAGCTGGCGGCATTCTTCAGCCTGTCGGGCGACTTCAGATAGAGGTGGGCACTCGGACGCGTCAGGACGGTAGGGCAGGAGTGTGTCGATAGTGTGCGAAGGATCTCGTCCATACAGAAGGAAGAAAGGCGAAAATCCCGTAGTGGCTTGTATCGCGGTGTTGTACGCGAATGTGACGAAGGGTAGGATGCGGTCCCAGTTGCCATGATCGGATGCCACGTACATTGCGAGCATGTCGCTGAGAGTGCGGTTAAATCGTTCCGTAAGCCCGTTAGTCTGCGGGTGGTACACTGTGGTTGTGCGATGAATGATGTGGCATTCCCGAAAGCAAAGCTTCGACAACTTCGGACAGGAATACACGACCTCTATCACTAAGAAGTTCTCGAGGTGCGCCATGGCAGAGGACGAAGCTATGTAGGACGAAAGAAGCCACGTCCTGCGCTGCGGCACTTGGTAAAGCAGCAGTTTTGGTGTAGCGTGTCAAATGGTCTACAGCAACTATTATCCACATGTTTCCATCTGGCGTCATGGGAAGCGGGCCGTACAGGTCAGTGCCGACGCGACTGAAGGGTTTAACAGGGCACGGGAGCGGCTGCAGGGCACCAGACGTGCGGAAAGGTGGTGATTTTCGGCGTTGACAGTCAAGACATGATCGAACAAACTTGTGCACAAAAGTGTACATGCCGCGCCAGTAGTACCTGTGACGAATGCGTTCGTATGTTTTAAATACTCCGGCGTGGCCACACTGGGGATCATCGTGGAAGGAGGCACATACTTGTGACCTTAAGGTGCGGGGAATCACCAGAAGCCATCTACGGCCATCAGGAGCATAGTTGCGTCGGTAGAGCAGCTGGTCCCGAATGGTGAAATGAACTGCTTGGCGTCGCAGGGATCGTGATACCGGGATTGTCGATGAGCCGGAGAGGTAGTCCAAAATGGAAGCAATCCACGGGTCACGGCGTTGTTCAGTGGCGACGGAGTCCATGTCCAGAGATGAGATGGAGTGTGTGCAAATTACTCCGCAGGCCAAGGCTGAAGGTAGAGGTGAGCGGGAAAGGGCGTCAACGTCGGAGTGCTTGCGTCCGCTACGGTATACGACGCGAATATCGTATTCTTGGATGCAGAGTGCCCAGCGGGCTAGGCGGCCAGAAGGATCTTTCAAAGTGGCGAGCCAGCAAAGTGCGTGGTGGTCTGTGACTAAGTCGAACGGGCGTCCATACAGGTATGGGCGGAATTTGCCGAGAGCCCATACTAAGGCCAAGCACTCTTTCTCGGTCACGCTGTAATTCGACTCTGCCTTCGTCAGTGTGCGACTCGCATAGGCGACAACGTACTCTGAGTAGCCCGGCTTTCGTTGAGCGAGGACGGCGCCGAGGCCGACTCCACTGGCATCTGTGTGTACCTCAGTGGCCGCTGTCGGGTCGAAATGGCGAAGGATGGGTGGAGAGGTAAGGAGACGACGCAGCGTGGCAAACGCGGCCTCGCACGCAGGTGACCAGGAGGAAACGTCTGCGTCGCGTAAGAGCTGAGTCAACGGTGACATAATGGATGCGAAATTCTTGACGAAGCGTCGGAAATACGAGCATAGGCCTACAAAACTGCGGAGTTCTTTGATGGTCTTAGGTTTCGGAAACTCAGCGACTGCACGAAGCTTGGCAGGGTCAGATAGAACGCCGTGTTTGGACACAATGTGGCCTAAGATGGTCAGCTCACGCGCAGCAAAGCGGCACTTCTTGAGGTTCAGCTGCAAGCTGGCATTTGTTAGGCATGTCAAAACATGTTTGAGGCGAAGCAGGTGGGTCGGGAAATCAGGCGAGAAAACCACGACGTCGTCTAGATAGCACAAACACATAGACCACTTAAGACCACGCAGCGTGTTGTCCATGAGTCGTTCAAACGTGGCAGGGGCGTTACAAAGCCCAAAGGGCATCACGTTGAATTCATATAAACCATCAGGCGTAGTGAATGCCGTTTTGGGACGATCGGCCTCAGCCATCGGTACCTGCCAGTACCCCGAACGCAAGTCTAGGGACGAGAAGAATTCTGCTCCCTGAAGGCTGTCGAGGGCATCGTCAATGCGCGGAAAGGGTAGACGTCTTTGCGCGTTACCTTATTTAAACGACGGTAATCGACGCAAAACCGAAAAGATCCATCCTTCTTGCGGACGAGAACGACAGGAGATGCCCAGGGACTGTGCGACGGCTTGATAACACCACGACGGAGCATATCTTCAACTTCGTCATTAATGACACGACGCTCTTCCGGAGATACGCGGTATGGTCGCTGACGCAGCGGCTGATGGGAACCGGTGTCGATGTAGTGCTGTATGTCTGACGTGCGACCCAGGCGAGGTTGGGAAACGTTGAATGAAGATCGAAACTGATGCAACAGATGGAGGAGGTCAGTACGTTCGGCAGGGGTGACAGTATCAGCGATAGCACTCGAGAACATATCGCTGGACGTCTCGTCAAGCGCCGAAATTGCAGATGGTTCGCCGGAATCGACAGCAGAATAGTCGTCCAGCACGTCGATCAAAAACGAAGTGTCGATGTGCTCTACGAAGCCGAGACACTCACCAACAAGTAAGGTGATAGGCGCGTGCAGGGGATTGTAGAGGAAAATGTTGCTGCAGCTGGCGACAATGTGAAGCGTTGCGAATGGTACTGGTACAGCTTTACGGTCCATGAAGAGTTGGGACGGCGTGAATAACACCGTTTCATCAGCGAGGCCAGAGCAGGATACAGGTACCATGGTGAAGGTGCCAGGCGGAATATCTGTGTCCTCGCGCACGACCAGTTTAAGAGGGCCATCAAGATCTTCGTGCAATGGTGCGTCACACATAGGGGAAAATTTAACTTCAGCACCTGCGCAGTTGATTATGGCATGATGACGGGATAAAAAGTCCCCATCCGAGGATGACGTCGTGCGAGCAGGCAGTAAGAACAGTACACTCCACAATATAGAGAATGCCCTGAAGAAGTACGCGAACAGTACAGACTGCTTGCGATGTAACGTGTTGCGCGCTGGCCGTGTGAAGCGACAGTCCAGAAAGCGGCGTGGTTACCTTACGCAGTATACGGCAGAGTTTGGCGGATATCACTGAAACGGCTGCGCCGGTATCCACGAGCGCGAATGTCTGAACACCTTCTACATAAATTTCGACGATGTTAGCGGGAGAGGGGCGAGGGCTTGAACAGTTCGAGTGCAGCGCAGTTCTTGCCTCTTGAACTGCGGCTCTTAGTTTTCCTGGTCAGATGGAGCGGGTCGACGTCGCATTGGGGACAGCAAGCGTCGGCGAGGAGATGGCGAGCGGTTCGACGGATACTCTGGGATGTTAGTGCGCGTATATGACTGAGAGGAGGGTGGGACGTACTGGTGAAAGGGCTGGCTGCTGTACTGGAAGGGACGAGAAGTGTCGGCGAATACTTGAGGGCGACGTCGGCAAAAGCGGGCAACGTGTCCGGGAGTGCAACAAGAATAACAGATTGGACGATTGTCCGGCGTTCTCCAAGGATTAGGTCGCGGTGGGACCCAAGATGCAGTATGAACTTCCGGTGGCGCAGTACTGGGTCGAGAAACGTGGCGGCGAGGGCCTGCGCGCGGCCTGCGCATACGTGAGAGGCGCTGCTACAGGCAGCACCGGCTGTGCAAAGGCGAGTGGGGCAGCGACAGGGTGCACTGCCTGCGCACAGGTGAGATTCGCGGCTGGTTGGGACTGGTGGTGCGCCGGAGGGACAACTTGAGCGACCTCTTCGGAAAGGAAATTGCGAAGCGTGTTTGGGAGACGGGAGGTGGGCTCCTGAGTGAATGGTACTAGGGAAAGCTGGCGCGCCACTTCCTCACGGATAAAGTCCTTGACCTGCTGAAAGAACGAAGAGTTACCCGTGGTGTCGAGAGTCGCCAAAGAGTCGCTGCTTCTTCCTCACAAATGCAACGAAATGCATTCGACAGGCATCCTACAAAGGTGGATTAAATGCGTCAAAGCTCCAATATCGGCATAGTGGGCATTTCAAAGGAAGCTGCAACCTGAGATATGACAATCAACAGAAGTTACGCCTCCTCAAGCATATCTTGGGCATGATCATCCACCCTGAACTGATCAAAGGGACGTCAGATCCCTGCAGACCTTCTCTTGCTTGTCGTCTCTTCTTAACCCCTGCCTTGTTTCTGGATCTCTTTTAACCAACAGCCATCTGTAATTCTGGCCCTTCTCCTGCATTGCTGTCCACGTGCACAACCACGCTGTTTGGGTCCTCACCCTGGACGATGGATTTAAAAGTACAATGCAGCTATGGGCTGCTGCCTTCTCTGCTCCACCCCTCTCTCCTGCACCACAAGAGGAACTGGCCCCTTCCTTCTCCCAAGACCCCCGTTGCTGCTTCGACAGCAGCCACATCGGAATATGTGACCACAGAGGAAATGGCTCAAAAAGCCAATGGCGACGCTTAATACTCAAGCCCTCTCCAGCGAAGCTTGATGTTCTTATTCGACTCGTATTCGAAAAATGATATTCGCGCACCCCTATAAGATATCGCTGGAATTAGAATTTCGGTAATAATAGATAGAACTATGTCCTTCGTCCTTCGTGGTGGCCCTGCGGCCGGTTTCTGACCAATAGAGTGCAGGTTTGAGAGGTTCGGATATAGTTGCAAGAGCTTACATGCTTTGTTATTAACAGCGTAAACTGTTTAAGCTAGCCATACTTTGTCCTGTAGCGAAATAGTATGACCTTGAAACGACGTTGCCCAGTAACCAAGCGACGCTACATCTACCAGCATAGCTTTGTATGGCCTGGACATTTTGCTACATCACGTAACATGACGTCACGACACGTGACCTGAAGATGAATATGATCATGATGAAGACGAAAATGATGTCACGTGACATGTTCCCGCCAAAATATGCAGTTTCATTCGAACACTCTCGTGGACAATCTATGTGTAGATTATTCATTAATGCTCTCTTTTCCTGATATTGAGCAGTCGTGGATGGCATTTTTCTTCCGTTTTTGCAGTTCTTTACCACATTTGCGTTCGTGTGTCGATCCAAGCCTGACTGCAATGAAGTTCATGCGTATATCTCCTTTGTTCCGGTAAGTGACTAAAGTTTTTTAGTGTGCGCTTTGTGCATCTCCTGTTTGTGTGTTGTTGCAGATCTTAAGCTACGTTATCCTACGGAATATCAGTGGCCTGCTGCGCACCCGTTACAGCACTTTCTTTGCCTGGTTTGGAAAGATTTCCCTCGAGGTAGGCAGCATACGTAGTGTGTGCAAATGATTTCACTATTTTAGTGGAATTGAGTATTGTAGTAGTCGCGATGTAACCTGTTAGTCTTGTGCAAGGCACGCACTTGAACATCCATATAACGCAATGTAATGTAATGATACAATATTGAAATTCCAACAGAGCTGCATGCATTTGAAGCCTCATTTGAGCGATGTGAAATTGACCTTTCAATGAATGTACTGAAATAAAATTGTCTCCGGAACCATCAAGCCCCCGAGAAGGAACACGGGCGTCATTGCGGTCGCGCCCATGGGACGTCACGAAATCGATTTCAGGGCCTTACGGGATTACGAAACGTAATTTTAATAAACCTGGACGATGCCTCACACGGAGTACATGCAAGAAATCTGAACTAACAAGTCCCGCTGCCTACAGGTCAACAAACGTGATCCCAAAGTCAGGCAAACCACAGTAAACCATAAGACCTCTTTCTCTAAGCTCATGCACGGATGGAGTCTAGACCAGACTGACGCGCGTCATGGAACAAAACGGCCTAATGGTCGGCTTCCTACCGGGCACGCAGCATGACATAATTGGCTCACACTCCAGAGACGTTAAAGTAATTCTCGGTCGGGACTTGACAACGGCTTTTGATAGTGTTCAACACGAACCGAGTCCTCGACGGTCTCCAAGAAATTGGGCAGCCGCGCGAACTACGCCAAGTACTTTTTTTCAGACAGAACTGCCTCCTTCAAGTTCATTGAATCGCCCACAATCCAGTTGGGGCTCGAATCTCTCCCCGTTCCGCTTCGATGAGGGGCCTCCCCGAGAAACACTGAAGGGCTAAACTCTGGACTAACTAAGGTAGCGATCGAGGAGTGCGGCAGCGGACACTCTATGCTACGAGGTGTTTCATGCTATCCGCAAAAATCGGAACTATAGCCCAAGGTCGCTATGATGCAAGTGCAGCGGGCATCAAGGTAGAGGGGAAACCAGTCGCAAAGGTAAATCTTCGATCAGGAGAATATGGCTATGGCAATAGAAACACTAGAGGAATTTGCCACTCAAGCCCTTGCGATATGTAGAAGGGTCGCGCTGAAAGGACGCGCCCTGAAGGAAGGAAGCTTTCTTAAACCCAGGCTTATGCCGCGTGTACTACTCAGCGCCTTTCTTAAACATCAGGTCGGAGGAAACTCGACCCGCTCATCCGAAAGGGCATAAAGATCGGGCTTACCAATTAGCACCTCCACAGAGGAGCTCCTTTCTGTGGGACGAAATAGCGGAGGCGGTCAGAATTTTGCGGCTCGATAGATTATGCCGATCGACGACAAGCAGAGCTCTCCTTTAAGAGCTATAGGACTGCAAGGGGACCGCGAGGCAAGTCACACATGATGCCGCAAGAGTGCCAACAAAAACTAACCACTTTCTCGCAACATGCATCCCATATTCAACATGGAAAGGAGGGAAAAGAGAGCGCAAGCACTAATTCGATTCAGTGGAGTCGGTTGCGTGGACGCGGCAAGTGGCAAGTCGGGCGCGCCGGTCGCCTTGGTGGTCGACGACACAGAAACGGCTGACGAATAGCACTCATAGAGTTTGCTACTAAAATACTAGACGGAAATGTGGCCCTAGTGTCTGTGGGAGACAAGGCGGTTCAGCCAGCATGGGAATGATGTGTATGATATGGATTTGCCTAGTTTTCGTTCTTCCCTCTTCATATGACTTTGTGAGTTCGAAAAATGCGTCGTTTACCACAAAATGTTGCACTAGAACGGGAGATTTTGGAATAATCATGTACAGGTGCCGTCCACTCTTAGGGTGAACGTGCGAGCACATGGCCGCGCTCCGCAGAGCGCCACTGCCGCCAGCGTGGCCGCGCATCGAAGCAAACCTGCGCAGGCGCGGCAGTGCCTGCGGGCGTGGCTTCGTGTCGTCTGCTGCGTTGCTCGCGCTCTTGGGCACGTCGAGCTTCGCCAGAAGGCTCGCAGGGAAATGAACTGTCCTTCAACTGTAATCGCGTTTTTATCACCGCTAGAGCATGGGAAGAAACAACTGTATTAAAAATCATTTTTTATCTGATAGTTTCGGATGATAGTGTCGCGGTGGCACGCTTTGCTTTGCACTACAGTAACGCGATTAAGGGCGCATAGTATCTGTCACCTTGAGTTGGTCAACTGCGAGCGGTCTCGGGATCGAATCTTGCATGGCCGCGGCGGCCGCATTTCGATGAAGGCGAAATGCTAGAAGCCCTTATTCTTTGGTTCAGGAGCACATTAAAGAACACCAGATGGTCAAAATTTCCGGAGCCCTCCCCTACGGCGTCCTTCATAATCATATCTTGATTTTGGGACGTAGAACCCCAACAATTATTGTTACAAGTGTGGTCGTGATCATAGTGCAATACCATCATACGAGTTTGTATAGCCGATATCCCAACAGAGATGCTATTGCGAGCGTCTATTACGCTCACGTGGACATCGGAAATGTAATGGAAGCCCTCGCTTTGCTAATACACCGATTCAAGACAACCTGAAAATATGCCCGTTTGTTTGCATTCTTTTCAGTTTGTAGCAAAGACAACTCGACGTCATCGATGTGTCTAGTGCAACTGCACCCCCCCCCCCCCCCCTCCTCGTCTCTCGCCCCAAGAGAAACGAGAAGATCAAGTAATTTTTATCAGTAGTGCCGGATAGCCTGAAAATATCAGGAGAACAAGCCGTAAGTGTTTGTAATCTTAAGCAGCTCAAAAAGTGACATATGTGCCTGTTTATTAAAGGGACAATTTTATTTGAGTCGATAAAGTGAAGTTCGCTTGCAGTCTGGCAGTCTCCACGTTGCGACACTAAAACGAAAGGTTGTGTTCGCTGCAGCAAATACATGACACGGCAAGCAAAGTTTGTTTCACGGCAATGCAAGCTCGGCGCGCCCAAGAGCGCGAGCAATGCAGCAGACGACACCAAGCCACGCCCGCAGGCACTGCCGCGCCGGCGCAGGTTTGCTTCGATGCGCGGCCACGCTGGCGGCAGTGGCGCTCCGCGGAGCGGGGCCACGCGCTCGCGCGTTCACCCTAAGAGTGGACGGCACTGTACGTGCGTAGGTACTTGTTGCTTTTTCATGGTTAGAAAACTACCGAACGCTCAGAAATTCAGCAATATTGCGCGATATGGCAATGTTGCCTCCTAATTGTGCCCAGATTTAGTAGCGTACGTAAATGGTGCAGGTATAATTGCGTTCAGACTTTAAATATATTTTCCTCTTTTAAGTGAAGTCGTAGTGTTTCTACGTATGTAAAAGGTAGGTCCGTCTTCTAAATATAACAGACGGGCTGTTGCTCGCTTCTTTAGGTGCACGCTAAAGTGCTCCACTGCATTTTCACAAACTGTTGGGCGCGAGGGCCACCACTGGAGATGCTGGCGCTGCGGTCGTTCTGCAATGCAAAGTTGGATCACGTGACCCCACGATCCCACCTCGCGCCGAGCCGGTTCACGCGCGTTTTCAACAGCCAGTCGCCAGCGTTTTTATCTACAAACATCGTTGCTCCGCGTTTATTTCACGTTCGCGCACACCTATAGGGACCACACAAGCTCAGAAGTGCGCTCAGAGTTATTGGAAGCGTGGTATTTGGTAACAGACGACGTCTGCAAAATGAGCCCAGCCAGTATCACTTCTTCCCCCTTTACACTGCAGACGACGACGTGGCCAGCTTCAAACACAGATTCTCCTTCTATCAGCAGCCGCGGGGTGTCATACGGCTTATCGATCAAGGTGCAGATGCTGGAGACTCATAGTTTGACTGAAGCATTTAGACCACAATAAGTTCCACCTGTCAGCGTACTGGTGCATTCAAATGCGTAAACTAATACGTCCGGGTCTTACGCTGTATTTTCGATCGCCATTGGCCCCTTTGTGCAAAGTACGGACGGCAGTGATTCGTCGAAAAATGCAGTCATGAACTGGCTCGATCGCGATCGAAAATCGCCGTGTGACGACCGTCTTGAATACGCGGGAAAAGTAAGCAACAGAAAGGAGAAGCAACGGATAACTGTTCCCCAGGCAGAAGTGTCCTTGGGGTCATACGTGCGAGAATTTAAAATGTGATCAAGCCACAACGTCCTAAGGTGAACGCCTGTTCGAAAATAACAAGCTTTAATGAGGCGCGCACGTGCGTATGTCGTGTGTACACGTTAATACTGGTGTCACGGGCGTTTCGAAGGCCTCCGAACCAACGGTCCACCAACTCAAAGGTCAAGTTTGAGCTGCTACACGGGCGGTTTCGATGGCCGTCAAGTCGATAGTCTATCGAGACAACGGAGCACCCTACAACTTTAGAGGCTAGAAGGTTTTCCTAATGTGAAAGGCGCGAGGCATGTGAAATATTTTGCTATGCTCCGGTAGATGTCGCCAGCGTCTGCAGGCGGGTGCGCTTTTCGACGGTCGCTCGCAAGTTAGGAGTGTTTTCAATCGGCCGCTGCACCGGGATACATTTTCCAAGGGAACGCAAGTACGAAACAACAGGGACACAATCACCTATGAGATCCCAGTAGTTTTCAAAATCTAACGAGCATGTTAAAACGACTACTGATGAAATAAAGCTTTGGTTTGAGCGAGTTGGATCACAGTTAAAACAGCAGTCGAACGGAGAGAAACTACAACGCGCGCTTGGGATGTTTATGTGCAGTTAAACTTCGTCCCTGTTGCACTGCTGTTTGACCCAGAGTGATGAAGGCCACGCAAGCCAGCCATAATAAAATGGAAGCTCTTTTTTTTTTCTTCAACGGGAAAAGTGAAGGCAAAACCATCGTTTTAAGCAGTGGGCATGGACCTGGGTAGGTTGCGAAAGGCTGAGTTGTTGCATTTGTGCGACGAGTTGGCCCTCGAATGGGATGAGTCGATGACGAAATGTGAGTTATTAAAATTAATAGACAAAAGCGGTAGTAGTGCGGAGGATATAGAATTCGCTTGGAATCTGGTTCTGAAAGATCTGGAAGAGGAGGAAGCAAAGAATATACGAACAAGACATGGAAATGTTGGAGCTAGAAATGGAGAATGAGAGGTTAATGGTTTAAGGAGGAATTATCGGAACTCCTGAAAGAGCAAGCGTAAAGCACAGGGAAATTGAAGAGCGCCGGAAAAGTATGGAAAAAGAAATTCAAATCAGGAGATGGGAACAAGTGAGTCCATATGGCACGTATTCAGGAACGGCGAGAGTATCGAATCTTTTCTTTCCTCTTATGAGCAGGTTTGTGTAAAGGTAGGGCTCGACCGCAGCTATTGGTCGATTGCCTTAGTGGGTGTGCTTCCTTCACACATCTCTGAAATTCTAGCTCGCCTCTCGGATGATGAGTTTAACAATTATGAAATTTTGTGGGAAGCCTTGTTCGGGTGTTTTGGTCTCTCCGTTAAGAATGAGACAAAGAAAGACGTGCTTGAGATGGCGGAAGATTGTGAGGCGTCCGCTAGCGTTACGCGCGTGTTTCAAGCACAGGAAACAGTTGCTGATTACAGCTGTGAAGAGCGAGCCCA